>CM050889.1:121904458-124304458 GCA_027725995.1 Rhynchospora tenuis
AAAGTTTCCTTGTAGAAGAATTTTGTAGAAGAATTTCAACTTAACAATTGAAATGATGCATCTTAATTGGAGATAAATAAAAGTCAGTGGTTTAGAGAGAGAGGGACGGTGTAAATCAAGAATTTAAGGATGAATTGGGCGCCCAGAATAAAAGGGTGTATTAGCACCTTTTTGGACAACTAACAACTTAATACTATAGACCAATCAATAAAGGAGTAAGGTTAGTTTATCAAATATACTTTTGGAAATAGAGGAAAGTGGTTCGGTTTTAAATTTTTAATAACTGAAGAGTAAATGTATAACCGACTTTTGGATAATATATAACCACCTTTGTTTGTTGGCTCCTCTTGGAAATATATCTGAAAATATATATAAACGAAGAAGAAGTGAAACGAATAAGGTACATAGACTGGCTCGTATTGGATAATAACTGACGTATATGTTGAACCAATAATAATAATAAATGAAAAATACAAAATAACCGAAGCATGATACTTTTAAAATATTTTTAGAAAAAAAATTACTTAAATATAACATGATGTTACAAGGGTGGACCATGATAACCCGTCGACCCGTGGAGGACTGGACCGCTATAACCCATGGACCGTGGAGGGTTGGACCGGACCGGCCCGGACCGGACCGTTTGGTAAACACTAACCACACCAATAGCAACTGGAGAAGAAGAAGAAGAATAGGAAAGGAAGAAAAACAAAGAAAAAAGCGAAGAGGGGTAGCGGGGGAGCCTGCTGCGGCCTCCCTCACCTAGGGTTTCAGTATTTTGGGGGGAATTTTGAATCGCACTTTTTGGAGAGCTAAGAGAGTCTTTTCCCTTTTCATTCAATAGAAACTACAAGCGCAAATATTATTAAATTTCTATTTTATTACTAAAATAATCAAAATTATATAAATAGATTTACAATACCGTATTTTGAAAATCCGAATAGATTTACAATACCGTATTTTGAAAATCCGATATTGATATCGTTCTTTAAAAGAACAATATTAGCTAATATCCATTTTGAGTTAAAATATTATTGTTTTTTTGTTTTTAAATAAATTTTATTGTATTTTATTGATGAAAAATGTATTATATATTTGTTTTAATGCATTTCATTTGTATTTTGGTGATTTTGTATTTCTTCTATGTAGTTTAATTATTTCCTATAGTTGAAAATTGATTATCATTTAATATATATATATATATATATATATATATTTAAATAAGATAGTCATTTTCTATTTAATACAAGTTAATAATAAAATTCAATCAACGTATTAGACACTTAAAAAATGTGTATCTTCCGATATTAGCCATTCCTCCAATTCAGCATGGTTTTTAATTTTTTAATGTATTTATTATTGAAAAAATATATATTTATTTTTGAAATAGAATTGTATGGTTTCATATTCATTAATATCTTATATTTGTTTCAAACAATTATTTATTTATATTTTATTAATTTTATTTTTTTTTGGTTTGATTTTTAGTTGTTTAATTTTTTGTTTGTATATACTAGCCATAATTTATAACATAGATATCGCATATATATCACAGAAAAAAAAATAGAGAACATAACAGAAAAATCACACAAAAAAAAAAATATTTTTAGAATGTTAGAACTTCAAACATGCATATTTTTTGATAGGAACATTTATTTGGGGCGTATGATCTTGATCCCGAAAGCTTGCGATGAGATCTACATGGCTTATTAGGCGTATGATCCTAATTCGTAACGACCATTTTCAGAACAAAAAACATTGTCAGCACCTCCAAAATTCACCTTGAAAGTTTTTAATATTTTATTTTTAATAAGTACAAAAATAGTTACTCGACAAGAGAAGGGATACAGATTTAGAGCTGATGGTTAAAAATTGAAAAAATTTGAGCATAGTACATGAGAGAGAAAGATATGCTTTTAAATACGTAGATAGATAGAAGAAAGAAAAGAAAGCGAAAAAGAGAGACTAATCGAAGAGTGAAGATGAGGTGAGAGGAGATAAGATGAGAAAAGCATGAATAGTATATACATAAATATGCATAACATATAAATATTTTAATATCCTTATAGAAATATTATATAGATTATATTTTTAACTTAATTTTTTAATAATCATTATTTATAATTTTATAAGTTAAAATATTTTTTATATTTATTTAGAAAAAAATTATTTTTTTATGATTGTTATTTCTTAATAATAGTACATATACTAAAATTTCAAAATAAAGTATGTTGGAAAAAATATGCAACAGGTTGAAAAAAAAAAAAAATAATACAACTTAATAAGAAAAATACATATCAACAATACCAAATCATACAAATATTAAAATTATATAGAAAAAACCATTTAGAATTTTAAAAGTATTCAAAGTATTTACAGAAAGGGAATGGCCATTATCGTTCTATCAAAAAGCGATATCAATATTGGTTTTTCAAAACACGATATTACAAATCTATTTATATAATTCCGATTATTTTAGTAATATTTCCGAAATTGAGTAATATTTAATATTATTTTTAATTTTTCGGTTCTTCAAGAGTTCTCTGGGTTAGCGCTGGCCCAGAGGAGGTCTAGTAGACATCTTTTTAGTAAGACCGTTCGATTTAATCTCAACGGTTAAATGTTTTTCCAAAATCGTATTAATAACTCGACCCGTCCAGAGGATCTCGACTATCAGCGCCCAAGGAGTTTCTTCCCGCCCTTTTCCTCCATCGGTGTCGGCGGTGGTTAGCGAGAGAGCAGTGCTCAAACTGAAAGGATACTTCGAATTGGCGAAGGAGCATCTCGATAAAGCAATGAGGTGTGTGGAGTGGGGCCTACCTGATGACGCAATCTCGTACTATTAGAATGCTCACAATGTTTTGTTGGAGGCCAAGGCTGCTCGGGTCCCTGATGTGATTCCGTCTAGGTTTGTGTTTTGACGAATTTTGTGTTTGTTTAGTTTAATTCTTGTTTGATTGGAGTTGAGATGAAGTTATTTTTGAATAAGGTATTGTTACATAGCTTACATTATTAATCTTTTGTGCAATTTTCTGCTAGTGTTAGATTTCTAAGTTGCCAGTATTAGTTTCTCAATTTTCTGCTAGTGTTAGATCAGTTTCTCAATTTTATTAGTTTTATTATTTTTTTGTGGTTCTGATTGGAGTTTTACCAACAGTGAAAGGGATCAAGTCAAGACATACCGGCAAAAGTTATCCAAATGGCAAGCTCGCGTAGAAGAGAGACTGAAAGTTTTAGGTCAGAGAGCTGGTACTGCTTTCTTAATTTGAAAATTAGACGGAGAGGTTTCTGAAAAGTTGAGTTGGATCTGCTAATTTTATTTCATTTTCGTTTTTTCTGGAAGCTTGGCACAGAATGTGAGTTTATTATACATTTTATATATTTTTCTTTTTGTCTCGGGCTTTCAATATTCAGTTTCTTCATGGGTAAAATTATATGTACAGAGTTGGGTTTATTTATTTATAATCATTTTTTAAAATTATTATTATAGAACTAATAGCTTTGTCAGATGTTTTTACATGACCTCCATGATAGGCTTGTGCTTTTGATCAGCTTTTTGTTAATTTGAAGTAGAGTTTTTTAAAGGACATTCATAATTAAGTAGGTTAATGATTGTCCAATGTAGAGTTTCTACCTTTTTAAGAAATGGAACTGAAAGCTTGATCTATATGTAAATTGCATTACTTCATCTAAAACAAAATAACAGTAAAAAAAAAAAGAGGAACAATTGAAAAAAATTGAAACCACTGTCAATTTTCTTATTGTATGCTCCTATCCAGCCCTCTGCAGGCCATGCAGTAGTTGCTAGAACAGAAGTACCAACCTCATCTGGGTTGAGAAAACCAAAAGCTCAGACGTCGCCTTCTTCAAGGGTAGGTGTTAACAGTTACTCAAATCATAACAGAGGAATCTCAACTCCAAGCCCTCCAGCTAGAGTAGCCTCTAAATCCACTTCTGGTGAAGACCCTCTAATTGAAAGGATCAATACAACAATTGTTGACAGAAGCCCTGCTGTGAAGTGGGATGATGTTGGTAAGAATTGGGAATTGCTTCCTACACTCTCCAAAATTGGAGATGCACTCCTCTTGGACGAAAATACCCTTCTCATTCCTTCAATTTACGCCCCTCAATTAATCCCAGTTTGTAATATGAATGGGAAGGGTATTTTCGTCCAATAGGAGTGTATCTCCAATTTTGAGGAGTGTAGGAAGCAATTCCCATAAGAATTGCTTAAACTTGAGTTTCTTGATTTGCATTTATTACAATGGCCTGGTGGGTGCATTATTCCTGAGGTCTATTCTTTTATATTTTGTCCTCTTAAAATTGGGACTCGTGGATGTGAAATTTCATTACAATAGTTAGAATCTCTGAAACTTAATTCTTAAGGCAATATTCTAAAATTATGTCTCAGAATTCTGTTTATTTGGAGATGCATTCATAAGGCATTTGTGTAAAAACCATTTTATTTTCGTCTCCCCAGAATATGTAGTTAATGTCTGGACTCTGGAGAATTTATTTCAAATTAGCAAGCCTCATTAATTATCATATAATGTTCTGCTCGCAGCTGGTCTTGATAAGGCAAAACAACCACTAATGGAAATGGTTATCTTGCCAACCAAAAGAAGGGACCCGTTCACTGGCCTTAGGAGGCCAGCTCGAGGTAATCTAAGAAAAACTGAAAATCATAGCTGTTTTCTGAGCTTCACTTGTTTTTTTCTTAGATAATCAAATTTCCACTACTTTAAGAAAAACTAAAAATCATGGCTGTTTAAATTTAGGTTTGTTACTCTTTGGCCCTCCTGGTAATGGGAAAACAATGCTTGCGAAAGCAGTTGCTTCTGAATCAGAAGCGACATTCTTTAATGTTTCTGCTTCTTCTCTAACTTCAAAATGGGTATGCCTTTTTTTTTTTTTTTTTTTTGGTTGATTCTTGCACTCTTGCTTTATAAGTTAAATTTACCTTCCTTTATTTTTAATTACACTCTTTTCTTTATTTGTTGAACTAGGTTGGGGAGGCTGAAAAGCTTGTCAGGACACTCTTTCAAGTTGCTGTAGATAGGCAGCCTTCTGTGATTTTCATGGATTAGGTCATCACCACTTTTCCATGACTTCATTATTAGATATGTTTTTGTATGCAATTTTACTCCTAAACTGTTTTTAGGGATTTCTACAAGGCAAGCTAATGAGCATGATGCCAGCAGACGATTGAAATCAGAATTTCTTATTCAGTTTGACGGTGTCACTTCTAATCAAGATGCTCTTGTTATTGTTATAGGTTGGTAATAGTATCATTCTATCTTTCTATTTTCTTATATGCACCTGCCAGTTAGCTTGATAATACAATTTTGAAGCTAGTCTTGATACAGAGAGGTTACGTATTGAATGGTATATCAATCCTGCTCTTTTTGTTGACCAGTTCAGTAGTCAGTTCTTTCATGCTGGTTAATTTGAATATGACTGTTGTGATATTTCAGGTGCTACTAATAAACCACAAGAATTGGATGATGCTGTCCTAAGAAGATTGGTAGGCCCTATGTTCACAATTGTTGTTTTCAATCCTCATTGAATATGAGGCTGCTTGTTTGAACTTCTCGTTCATGCATAGTGCCTAAATTAGTGACATCTAAAAAATTGTTTTGGCTATCATATCTACTTTTTATCTATTGTATCAGGCTCAACTCATACATAGAATCTCCTATACAGGTAAAGAGGATATATCTTCCCTTACCAGATGCAACTCTTCGCAAGATCCTTTTCAAAAATCAACTTAAAGGACAATCCAATTCCTTGTCTGGTAATTGAATACACAATGTCCCCCTCGTTAACTAACTTTCACTAGAACTCTTAATTCATGTATTTAAAGGATTTCTATTTTGATTTTGTGTTAATTTTGGACAGGTCGCGATTTGGATAGACTTGTGGCTGAAACCGATGGTAAAATATATTTACATTTTTTAATAGTTTTGTGTTCTCAGTAACACTTGGGTCATATGCAGTAGAACAAATGGCAAATAGTACCTGTCGTATATTCCATTTTTCTTTATCACTCGAGCATTCTCTTCTGTAGCATTTTGGCCTACAAATACTTTGCATATTTGCCAACTGCTGACATGGAAGGTGGTTCTTGTGATATTTCAATTAATTAGTGGATTCTGTGCCAGCATTTTGTCGGATTGATATTTAATCCGTTTTTGGACTAAAAGGTGGCAGTTGGATCAAATTGTACAACTTTTTTGAGTATTTGTGTACCGGTATGGATGGTACTATCAGGACCCTTTTTGTAATTTATTGTATAATATATCATTTATTTGTCATAAAAGAATGTGAAATGCAGGATATTCGGGAAGTGATTTGCGTGCCTTGTGTGAAGAAGCTGCCATGTGCCTATTAGGGAGCTGGGCCCACACAACATTCTGACAATTAAAGCTAATCAGGTGCTTCATTTTGTTTTTCTACAAAGATGGTTGTGTTAGTTTGATTTGTAGCGTTGTGTTTCTGTTGGGACCTTAATTTTTAATGGTATTTGCACTAGAGAAACCAACAATTTATCAGCATTTGCATTGGGCATGATTAGTGATAGTAAGACAAATTTCCTTCCTTGCCCTCTTACTCATATTTGCATACTAATTAAATTATTTAACTTCATATGTGGCAGTTACAACAATTTTTTCCATTTATGATGAATATATCGTGTCAAAATATCTCTTATTCTCTGTCTCCATTTTCTAAAGAGACTGAAAACCATGATATAATAATAATTTTAATGAAATGAAAATCAAAAGACCAATGACTATTAGGTCAAATTTCTGTACTAAATGAATGATTCAAATATTCCATTTCAATGTCTGCAGCCCATTTAAAAAATGTGTTTTTCTGGAAATTGGTGAAAGAATAAAAAAGGAAACAACCGGGTTTTGTTGGATTATGTAGTGGATGCTTTTTATTGCAAAAGTTCCAATGCTTAAAAGTGAATGGTCGTGTGCCTTGTAGTCTTGAGCGTCATGTTAAAAAAAAAAAATGAACTCATTTTGTAATAGATTAATTGCTGTTCTCTGTGTGCAGTTGCGATCATTGACTTAGTATGAAGACTTTAAGAACGCTATGCTAGTAATCCGACCAAGTTTACAGAAGAGCAGGTGGGAAGAGCTTGAGAAATGGAATGAAGAGTTTGGTTCAAACTGACTTATCATAAGCATAGATCCATATTTTAAAGCACCTGTTTCAGATTTTTAAAGTGTAAATATATACATGGTCCGATGGCTAAGTGGTCTGTGGTTGATTGAATTTGTTGCACGGAGCACGGTAAGGCCTATTTTATAGATAATTGTCACATCCCGAACCAAGCCATAATTCGGGATAGACAGTCCCGTCACGTGTACACACTCTACTATGCACACGTAAGGCTAATAAACAGTGTCACATAAATAATATCACAAATAAAATCATATAATAAAGGATAAGTTTGTTCAAACAGCAAAAAGGGCCGGTAAACGTTTACACATCAAAAGTTCCAGCCAAAGTCTAAACAAAAATCCTAACAAAATAAAATAAAGTGACTACTCCAGCTCGGTTTGGTCTTTTGCTATATCCTCCTCTGCTAAGCCAGCCAAACCTGAACCTGTCTCCACAATCAAAGTATGTGGGATGAGTACATTAATACTCAGTGTGGTGATAGAGTGAGCCTATAAGGTTCTGGTTAATTTCTAGTCAGAACTAAATCATACTTAAATACTTTTAAGGTCCTATAACTGAATGCAGTTTCCTAAGTGTATAACAAAGTGTTAATGATGCAATTCTACCTATTATGACATGCCCAAATAAAATAGCAAAGATCTGGTTTTGTGGAATAGTATACGAGATAATAGTATAATTATACGAGAGTCAAGCACCCACACTCAGTAGTTAATCATAAACGTATCATAATTCAGAATCAATCCTCACATGTTCCAATATGACATGGACCTTGCCTAAAGTAGATCTACCTAGATAGAAGCATAGCTCGATAAAATCATAGCTCCAAGCCTACAGCCCCCGTCGAGGAATAGGTCAATACCGGTATTGAATCGTGGGAGATCGAGAGGTAGTCTATTAGATAAGTGGCAAACAACCCCATAGAGTCCAGTCGAAACAAGCGGAATATAAATATATATATATCAACAACCTAACAATAATAATGATAAACTACCAAGTGACCGCAGTACCACCTAATGGTCGGTCTGCTGAGTGATCATCAGAAACGCGTTGCCCACGATCTCTATCATAAGGAGACCACCGGCAATGGCTTGGGTGCAATCTCCCGATAATGGAAACCCCAGACAAAACGAACTTATCACACTCGGTCTCGCTATCCTGATCCGCACCAGATGCAAGTGTTGATTAAGGGCACTTTTAAGTTTATTAATCACATTATTATTAATATGCAATACATATCGTATAAGTGCAATCTAGTTTTGAGTTAATGACCTGTGCTTAATTGTTTACTTAATGTTAATGACATGATATGCACACAATTAATTAATGATCTAATTCTTATTCTAAAGATTAAACAAAACCTAAGGCATCCACACCTGGAAAGTAGGGCGTAGAAGCTACTACTCTGCTGGAGGGTCGATGGAGTCCTGTCCTGCATCACCGTCCTCGTGCTCAGGGTAGTAGTAATCTCCCTGGTAGTCGGCCTGATCACCTGGTGAACGAAACTATCGTTAAGGCTAAATTAACGATTAAACCCATTTATCCCTCAATTAGATTCAAGTTCCGGTTAAGTTATCTTTAACCATACTTAACTTCTAATTAACTTAAAAAGGGACTCGGTATTAAAATATATTATTATACTTAATTAGTTTATAAAAATAAATTGACGGAGTTCCGTTTAAAACTAGTTGAGAAGGAAAGTTAAGTTGTTACTTTTGAAAATATTTTGTTAAGTTCCAACTATAAAATTAATGTGTAGAAAGGCGTTTTTGACGATTCCTATAAGTCCAACTATGACGTTTGAAGACGTGGCAATATTTAGTTTGGTTTAGAAAATCATTTGAAGAGTTTAGTTAATGATTAAATAGTGTTTTTCTCAAGTATGAAACGCTTTTGATAAATCAACTAAAATAAGATAAACTTCGTTTCAAAAGATTAACGAAGAAAACTGAGTTTGTTTGAAAATATTTTGGGATCATACTGTGTCCGTTTATATCCTAGTATCTGTATTGAAAATTATTTTACGGACAATCTAATCATTTCCCATTTGTAAAGCCAACGTTTTATATTCGAATCCGTCTCGATTAATTTCTCGGCCAAAAAGCTTTTACTCAAATCCAAATCAATTTGCTAACATAATTATGCCATCAAATAACTTATAGTTCTAGTTTTATTTAACTCAAAATCCACATAACAAATCATTTTCAGAATTCAACCAACAGCAAAACAAGAAGGGCCACGCACAACAAAACAGCAAGCCCAAGTCTCACGGGTCCAATCCAGAGGAAAAGAAATCCACACAAGAAGAATAACCAGCACAGACAAACAGGCCCGACAAGCCCAGAACGAAACAAAGCCCACACGGAAAAGTCGAGTTTCGGGGATGAAATCCGAACCCGCAAAACAAATTTTACAACAAGGACCCTGAATCAAATTTAATTACCTAAAAATTACCTAACAGTTCTTAATAACAGAACTTATTACAAAGAGGTCCTAGTATAGTTCAAAAATATTTTTAAACTAGTCCAAAAATCGGAAAATCTCATAAACAAGTCCCTAGTTCCAACTACACCTGTACCAGTAAGCAAACAGAGGGGAATCCGACTGGTACCAGACCTGTACCAGTTCCGTACCTGTACCAGAAAGCATCCACAAGAAGGAACAGACCCCAAATGACACTTTAAGTATACTAGATCGACTACTAACTTCATAACAATTATCCTAAGTCTAATTCATCAAACATAGAGTCTATCTAAGCACAACAGCAGCACAGTTCAAGGAAGAGAGCATTTCTACTCTAACTCAGATCCTACAAGCTACAAACAAGAATCCTAGACAAGTACACAGGTGTTCAACATTTGGCATATCAATTCCATCAACAACAAACATGCCAATAAGCAAGTAGCAGATCGGATTGGAAACAACAGCAAACACATTCAACAAATCAGATTAAGAGGAGGCAATGCACAACCATATCAAGCACTTAATCGACACAGCAAGCAAGAAATTCACAGAGCCACAGTTCAATTCGAGTGCATGCCTCACAAATTCATCCAAGCATCACAAATCACAGATTAAACTAAGTATTTCTTTTCTTTAATCAAGCACACAGATTAACTTCAAGCATCGCCATGCCTCAACTCAAATCAATAGCCACAAAACACATAAAGGGGTAAAAACTAGGGTTTCGAACCCTTACCAACAGAGCAAAGAAGCAAGCGAAAAGAAGGAAGGGGGAAAACAAGTCAAGCCAACACACCACACCACCTGCCTCCAATCGCCGCCGCCTCGTCTCGTCGACACCTCCACCTCCGGCCTAGTCGTCTCCACCTCTCTTTCTCTCTTTCTTTTTTTTTTCTTTCTCTTTTTCTGTTCTTATCATGTGTTATCGGGTCTGGGCAGAGAGAGAGGAGAGAGGGGCGACAGATATAAGGAGAGAGGGGAGGGGTCAGCTGCTGAGGTGGCAAGGCGCACAGACAAGGCAGGGGTTAGGTCAAGCACGAGGGGTCAGTGGGGTCTCGAGCACGACGGGGGTCAGAGGGGTTCAATCGCACGAAAGTCGCGCTTCTCTGCACGAGGCCAGAGAGTGTACTTGAGCGGAGAGGGGGAAGTCAGAGGGGGTGGGTCAAGTGGTTGGCGAGAGTCGCGACTCTCTCAGCCAGGGAAGAGAGAGAGAGGAGATTCGAGCGAACACAGCGAAGTGACATAAGGGTCAAAAGAGGGGGAAATGATTTCGGCGGAGAAAAACAGAGAGAGAGAGAGAAGGAGAGAATCAAACGGTTGAGATAAATCCAAGGTTCAAAAACTCGATCTAACGGTCCAAATTAAAGGAAATTAGGAAATCAAGTCTTCAAGCTATTAAAACTAGGATTTTTGACTCAAATTGAGTTATGGAAAATTCCTAAAATATATAATTGAAATTATCATGGCATAAAATATATAATTAAGCAAATAGTCTTAATGAAAATTTTTCAGATGGCCGGAAATCAAATATCGAATCGAATTCAAAATAAAATCGTTCTTAACTTACAAATGGGATTTACGATTAGATTTTTTTTTATTTTTTTTGTTTTTTTTTTCTATTAATTAAATTTATTTGTCTTCTTGAAAATTATTAAACTTTAATTTAAAAAGTTTTGGGTTTTTACAATAATTATAGGGTCCCATACTGAATTAAGATTTTTGATGCAGTTGCAAATTTTGTGCCTTGTCGCTCTTCAGAATTCTGCTTTGAACAAATGGTCAAGCACCTCATTTGATAATTTTTTTTTTTAAGGATGCAATTTGATAAGCTATTAAAATGATTAATGCGTTCAAGTTATCATGGTTAATGTGGATGCAGGACAAGTGAGCCACCGAGCCTTCTCCATTTAATAAATGAAACAATGATTAATTAGATCTGAAAATAAGTAGTCAATTTTTAAATATGTCATTGTTAGATAATTAGATTTATGCTATTTAAAATGATTAAAATTAGATATATCTCATTATTTTTTTCTCTAAAAACACAGTGAATTCTAAAATATTATGGAAACAGCCGCTGAAAATTATTTTACGCATATGTAACCTGCAAGTGATTGTTAGAGCTGTAAAAGTTTTTATTGCATGAATCAGGAATACCGTTCTACCGCTACATATATTAATCAAGTTATTAAAAAATTGAGGATAGTTGAAAGAGATTGAGTCCTCTTTTTCCTTTATGATGAATAAATGATCTGCATTAAATGGTCTTTAGCGTTACAAATATTTCAAGCGTATTTAGCAAAATTTTACAACATGCGAGTTATTTTGTACAACATGATTTTAGCGCATTTAAATAACAATCGAAAGAAATTTCATTAGATGACTAATTCCATAATGTGATCAACGCAATTCATTTTTTTTTATGTTAGTGTGTAAATTAAGACAATGTTATTTATTAACAAAATTTGTATAGATTATTTTTTGTTCATTTATGAGAAAGTTTTTTTTTTTTGGAAAAATTAGATTTATAACATTATTAGATGACTAATTAATTTTGTAGTTGAAAAATAATTTGTTTTGTGACAAACATATCTCTAATTCAAACTTTTACAGTAGCATAATTGGAAATCCTCCTATTTGAAATGATATATGGTGAAAGAAAACATTATACATACTAAATGATATTAATCATCATTTATTCAAAGGTCACAATCAATCAGCCACGCCAGAATAGATCTGATTAAGGCCTTCAACACTGGTGCATTGAAAAGAATAAACTAGTAAATGAAATATAAACCACTCTTGTCATAGTGGTTTAATCAATTCTCGTGAAACAAAATTCTTGAGAAGTAATACCAGATGTGAGAAAAGTGAAATTATCAGAACATAACTACTTAAAAAAGCGAAACACAATGCAATCACTATTTAACATACTGGGACTGGGAATTGCTGGAGGACACTCCCTCGTTTGCAAAACACTCCCATTTCTAACGAGAGAAAAGACCAAAACAAAGCCGAATAAAACCTAACAATGACAAAATATAATACCAATCCTACAGCTAATAAGAGCCTAAGACCTAGGCCGGTAGTAAGGGTAAATTGTGAAGAAGGCCTGAGTCACGGATAGGCCGAGAAGAATCACGCCGGCAATCACTGAAATCATGGCCCAAGGGCTATTGAAGTAATCATGCATCAAACGTGCCCAGCTCTGATTCCAGCTGGAATCGTAGTGCTGCTGCACTTTCTTAAACAATTCAACAAAATAAGGGTTCAAATTATCAACAGAAAGATTCTCACCAAGCTGGTTGAAGAAAATTGCAGCCTCTTGGTGGCTAGATAGCTTGTTGTGGATGACGCCGGCGTGCTGGAGTAGTGCCACGTCCTCTTTTGTGTTGATAAGGGAATCCATTAGTGTAACGTAGCTTGTGGCAGTTGGGTTCCGCCAGTGTTCTAGTTTCTCTAGGGCTAATAGATTTTTGAGGTGGATCTTTTCGTTTGAGTCAATTTGTAGCGGAGGAATTTCCAAAATACCTCTATCAAACTTCACATCGCATAAACATCTAAATGATGATTTCCTCTTAAATTTTACACCACCCTCATAAAGTTCGACGGCTCCAGGGATCTGTCGTGGTGGCCTTTTTTTCCAATGTGATAGAGAAGGAGGAAATAGAGAAAATTTAGTCTGGTCGTTTTTTTTGTCCTCTTGGCGGAGGTAAGGGGCCTTGAGGTAATAGTGGTAAAGATCTAGTATATGATAAATCTTTTTAGGCCATATCTCCAGTGAAATATGTGATGGCCCCTGGTCATTCATGAGAAATTTCACAAAGAGGTTAAGAAATGCATCCCTTCTGTAAATTCCCTCGCATCCCGTGACCATAATAAACAACCTCTTAATGACGGAAAAAGGGATCTGATTACCAATCAGGAGCAAATCAGAGAGGATAATTGTGAGATCACACTTCTCTAAGATGTTAGCATCTCCATCGAGCCACTTGAAAAAAAGCTCCAGAATAAAGCATCCGTCAAGCAGCAACTCCTGAACAATTTCATCTGGTTTATAAAAATAATGTTTGTTGTAGTATATTTGTGCAACTTCCAAGCTCCGTAGTGCATGGAAATAGTCCTCGAAACGGATCTCCCTATTTCTTAACAAAAAGCTCCGTAGGAGCCGCGATTTTTGAAAATTTATTGCTTCTAGATTGGGAAATTTTGCAAAATTTCTATAGTTTGGGCCGATTGACACAATGCGCGGCTCGTAGAGACCGGCCTGGCTGATATATTCTGGGAGCCAAGAAATGATGAACGGCTCCTTTTCTTGCATTAACACTGTATAATCTAGTGAATTCCCCACCTCTACTAGACTTTCCCTTATATACCGTAGTTCCTCGACTTCCTTGTCGCTCGCCCTTATATTCCGTAGTTTCTCGACATCCTCTTCGCTCTCTTCTTCCACTTCTTCTATCTCTTTCTCTACTTCCTTTCCTTTCTCTACTTCCATTGAGAAATCAAGATACCCGCACTTTGCAAGTAGTAAAATGGAGTTTGTAATTGCCAAAAGAGATAAAAAAAAAATGTAGAGTTCGGTTGGTTTGCTAAGAGCTGGAAAATCTGCACATATATATGCAACAATGCAACCAATCGCTTGACGCTTGAGGCGGAATGGTCGCTTTCAATTATGTCATTCAGAATAAAGACTCGATCTTTTGTACGACTACCAACATATAATAAGAGCGGATGGTGGGAGAGCAATTATGACTACTGTAGGTGTCAAACGTTCTGAAACGGAACGGAACATACTAATTTTGTTTTCGTTCAGTTCAGTTAACGAAACAAAAATAACGTTTTGTTTATGTTTCATTTCCGTTAAACAGAATGGAATTAACGTTATATTTCAATTTCACGTTTATTTTCCATTGTAAATTCTGGATTTAGATGTTCCGTTTTTCGAATGTTGTTCTGTTTCTATTTCATTTTTGAAAACGAAACTCATTTGCCATTTCGTTTTCGTTCCTTTTTAGAAAGGAACGTAACGGAAATATGTGAAACGGTACGATATTAACACCCATGGAAGCTGTCTTGCTCCCTCCATTTGAAACAATGAGCCAATCATTTTTTTTTCCTTTTGTATGTAATTAGATAATGATGTAATATTAAAAGCATGTTGGTTCGCAATTATTGGGATTACATATATTGGCAACAAACACTTAAAGTAACATTTTTATTATGAAATCCACAGTCAGGTCAAGATGTTTGAATTAATGAACATTATTAGATTATTTTTAAGGTGTACAGTATTTGTAACAATTCATTGTTTTGCATGATGGTTGAAGTTAGTTAACTAGTATTTGTGTATCACTACTCAGATTTAGGTTTTTTTTTTTTATATATAACACGAAACTCATTTTTATTAGATTTTTTTTTAAAAAAAAAGGATTTGATGTCATTATTTGAGCAGAATTTTCATGTTAGTAAACCCAAGAAATTCAAAAAAAAAAAAAAATCAATTTTAATCAAATAAAATATCACATGAAAATCATCTTGAGCAAAACCTTATAAATTTTAGGTGTGTTTTGGATGGATAAAGAACAAGTCTGTTCACGAACAGGCAGAATAAGAGTTTACCAAACATGTGGAGAACAAGACGAACAAGCAGTTCACGAGCTTTGTTCGTTCTCGGAAAATGCTCAAAACGAGAATGAATTAAGGTGCTCTTGTGTGCAAATAACATTGAAAAAAGGTGAGTTACTATGGTTGAGAGTGATCATCTTCGAGGAGAGAAAATATTAAAAAAGAGGTGAGAGTTCAACATGTGCACATGACCGTCGTTAATTAATCAATTTATAATAATGAACGTACCGGATCCTCATTTATTTTAGCAAGTAAAATAAACGCAATTTATTGAGCGTTATAATTATGACACTAAAAATATTATATTATTATTAGTAATACTTTTTTATTTTAAAATCATCACTAATAATAATAATAATCACCACCACCACCACCATGAACTAAGAATATTTAAATAGGAATTAGTGGTAAAAAATAAAATAATATTATTATATTACTTTTCTCAATTTTTTCCGCTATTATTCAATAGCAAAAATACATTTTTATTCATGAATTCCCTCTTCATCTTAATTCTTATTTACCTCACTTCCAAACACACCCATGAAAAATTTTAAGAAATAATTTAACATAATAAGTTTATTATTATTATTATTATCATTATTATTATTATTATTACTATTATTACTATTATTATTATTATTATTATTTTTATTATTATTATTATTATTATAAACTAACATGATAAGTTTTCAGAATGAGGATGGGAATAGCTTGTAATTAAAAATCATAGCTCGACTACGGAGCAGAATTTCTCCACTTAAAATTAAAATGAAGACGATCTAGCCCCATCAAAAGTAATTATGCATGGGTCACTTCCTAGTTCCACCTAGTATTCTTCAAAATGACACCACACGATACGACATCAATATTATAAATAAAGATGTGTGGGTGTTGGGATCGTTTAGTTAAATATAGTTCGACACTCCAAGTATTGTGAAAGAACATTTTTTCTATTTCTGTAACATGATAATCTATAACTATTTGTGTACTGGGTGTTATTCCTCATAAAATTGACCCGCTTCACCGGCAGACAATAATATGGCAGTTCATTATTTTGTTTCTGATTTTGTTGACCCCTTCCTATTTTCATTTTGTTGTCAATTTGCAATAGTTAAGCTAAAAATATTATAAATTATGTTGGAGATATTTTGGAAAACTCAAAATTCATTCTATGAGATAATATTGTTGGACATATTATTTTAATATATTCATATCTTATTGATATGATTGTGATATTTATTCAAAATAATATGTCCAACATAAATTTTGGACTAAGAGTACATATATATATATGGTGCTTTGTTTTGTCGCCAAATATCATTTCTTAAAAGATACCATGTTGCAATCATATTTTTCTCTTTTATTTTTTTATGTTGATATGCTGATGTTGATCGATTGATATTTATAATTTATAATTGGGTTAGCTTTTTATCTTAGATATAAACAACAAATATTTTCTTTTAAAACATAGTATATTTAGAAAATATTGTATTTTTCTTTTGAAACATACATAATTTTTTTATGATAATATTTTTTTCCATGCCTTCTCTCTCAATATATTATATATTTTGTTGATGATCAATGATTATAATGGTGTGCCATCTCATTGTTCCTTGGTAATATCTCAGTTAAAATTTTAGTTTATGTGGAATCTCATTTTTCCTTTCGGCTTAAATTAAAGTTTATTACTTCATTAGTATTTTTCTATCATTTATCATATTAATACAATAAAAATTTGTGTTGATGTGTCGTGTAAGTGTCGTGTTCATGTCATGTTGGATCGTGTTCTGCCATAATCGTATTGTGTTAGATCGAGTCAAACCTTCTAAATGTCCCAACATGACACGATAACATGAATTTTTATTGTATTAATGCTGATTACTTTAACAAAATTAATAATTTAAAATTTAAAATTCCATTTACAATACTACATAATATTATTTACCATCATTTTGAGTCATATTGTTCTTATCTAATTATTACTTTTTATAAAAAAATATTAATAAAAAATTAAACTTAACCAAATAATAAATTATTATGGTTTAATAAAAATTTTTCCTTTAATTTTAATTTTTTAATAATTTTTTAATTTTAAAAAATAATAAAATAATCTGACGTAACTTGACACGACTCACACGATGCCTACGGTTTTAAGTTGAAAAAAGGGAAAATAAATGCCTTTCTGGACCGAATTTTTTTATTATTAATAAATATTACAAATAAATAAATGAATTTAGTAAATCGAGATAAGAATTTTTATTCCTAATATAAAGTCTGCCTCTTACTCATACCTAACCTTTGAAATATCTCATTTTTTATGGCTTGATATAGGTGGGTGGTATCTGTGCTACCAGATAGTATGATAGTCGTGAGATTAACTTGACTAGAATCTCGATCGAAAACATTTTTGTAGGGGATTGTTGTGCTAGTACGTGTACTTGAGTATAGTACGTGTGGTTTAATTTTTGGGTTGGTTTTGATAATGACTCGACTCTAGCTTTATTTATAGCCGTGAAATGGTGAAAAATCGACGAAGCAAAAAAATAGACACAGGAATTACCATTGGTAACGGCAATTCCTGATGCATGCAAGACTTACCGTTACCGATGGCGATTCATGTTGGCTTGGCAACTAACTTTATTAAGAATTAATCTATTTATTTATTTTTAATATTTATTAATAATAAAAAGAGAAATGCTAGTGTCTAATATATTGGACGGATGAGTCCGTCCAATACGATCGTTCTTGCATTTTTAAATTTCAAACGACTGTTCTGAATCATTCAAAATGTTTTTCATATTGAAAACATATAAGAAACTAATTTTTATATTTTAAAATTTTTTTACTTATTTTTCGGTATTTTAGAAAATTCATGATATAAAAGTTCTAGATTGTCCAATAACAACGATTTTCTAATATAACAAAAAAAATTTTAGAAATATAAAAATTGATTTCTTATAAGTTTTCAATTTAGAGAAAATATTGAACGGATCGAATCGATCATTTTGAAATTTAAAAATATGAAACCGATTGTAATTGGACGGATCCCATCCGTCCAATATTTGGACTCCAGCATTTTCTAATAAAAAACATGGGCTTTCTAGAGCATCTCGCTGACTCAGCTTGTCGTTTTTACTAAAAGATAAAAAAAAAAAGAAAATGTATAGTGCTACCGATGATGTTCTGCGGCGCAGCGTGTCGCTTTTCTGAATTTTTTTTTACTAGCATAAGATGTCCTCATATGTGGACAAATAAAGAAATAAAATAATGTATGACAATAAAAATATGTTTCTTAATTTATCAGCGTTACAAATAGATGTGTTATTCAATTTGTTTCTATATTAGATGAGAAACCAATCCATAATGTTTATTCGTCTGGCGATTCACATCCAATCACAGATCAAACCGATCGAACGGTAGAGGAAAAAAAATTACAATCTTCCAGCCTGACCTTTTATATGAATGTTTAACTTCTTTTGTATGAATGTTTAAAATCTTTCGCTGGGTGCATTTATAAGTAGTAGAGATTTAATCCCGTAGGGTTGGATATTTAAATATTAGCTGCCGCACGAATAGCTACATTACAAAAGTCGATCCATTTTCTCAACACATCAATGTCACGATGTTTCCGCGATGGAAAAACCGACAACGGAAGGATCTTTATCTTTTGGAAGTTGGAAACCTTTCACTCGGCCCCTCAATCTATTTAAAATCATATTTCCACAAATAGAATTAGAGATACACTGCTTCAGAAAAGAAAAGTCGCGCGCGTTTTAAAAATAAAGAAAATCTCATGTACAAAAGTATATACTTATATTTGTGTAACCGATGATAATGTAAATTTTAATGGTTTCGACTCCACTGTAACCCAAAAAGAAAAGTGGAATCACAAATATTACAACCGACAAAGTTTAGTTTAGTTTAGTTTATTTATTAAAAAAATTCTTTCAGTGCGAAAAACTTATAGTTTATATATTTTGTTTTTCTTATAATAAGACGAACCCCACAAGACAACGTGCAAAAAGCCCAGAACTGAGAGCTAGATGGGAAGTTGGTTGGTGTTCATGATAAACTAGGGGGCTTTGACATGCATAAGGCAATGTTTTTAAATTCCTACCGGGAACCGGAAATTTCCGGTAAAACCGGGTACCGGATCAGGATCCGGTAGGAATAGAACGATTAAACCCGTTAGTCATGAACCGGGGAAAACCGGTCAAAAACCGGAAAAACCGGAAAAATACCTTTCTTCTTTACCGGTTCAGGATTGTTTCCTTCATTTCCATTTACGCTAACTTCTTCCTTTCTGTTTTCTCGAGAGAAAAATGGATAGCTTTTTTTCCAATTTCGTCGAGGTTAAAAAGGCAAGTGAAATTGGGATGCAAAATCTTACCCTAATTTCTTCCCTCCGCCTCCATCCTTCCTCCGACTTCATTTGGCTCAGATTTTTCATTTTTCTGGTACGTTACCTCTCCTTTCCAAATTCTTTTTTTTTTCCTTTTTGGCAACAAGCAGCTGATAGAATCCAAAGAATACAAGTTAAAATTTGCTTCTAAACCTTTAATATAGTATATATCTACTGTCATGTACAAAGAAAGAACACTGATTTAGTATATATCGATAGAACAATCTAGAGAATTGGAGCGTAATCTATGTGAATACCTATACAAAGCTTACTTAGGGCTGCCTGTGTGCCTACTAATATTTACTTACCTAAATGGTGCACTCACTTGATAACTAGGATTTTACAAATTCGTATTAGGGAGAACCTGGCTATGCAGCAATTCTACTGTTATTTTGATCACGCCAAGGGGTCTGAGTAGTCTTCTAGGGTAGAACATGCAATTATTTAGAGAATTTAACAATTACTTTTGTGAAACAAAAATTGACATCCAAAAATCAAATTTCCGATAGCATTAAGTGCTTCATTTGATACTTCATTTTTCACCTTTTATGAGAAAAATATTGCTAAGTTTCATTGTATCCAAAATTTCAAATTGCTTCATTTTATTTATTTTTTTATTTGTGACAAATGTGGACATGAATTTATTTGTGTTTCATCTGTTGATTATACCAGATAAATACTGACTTATATACTAATCAAGACGTAAAGGTAATTTACTTTTATTTTTAATGCAAGCAGGCAATGGATGCAAATTTAGGAACACCACCTGAGTCACAAGCGCAACCCTCTCCCCATGTCGGAATCAACTCCACGAAATAAAAGGGATCCTGCTTGGAAGCATACTACTGAAATTAAAGGTGTAGATGGCAAAACAGCTTACACTTGCAACTTTTGCCAAAAGACCTTTAATGGTGGGGGCATTACTCGAATGAAGCAGCATCTTGCTGGAGTAAAGGGTCATGTTCTAGCATGTATGAAGGTTACAGGAGAAGTCCGATATAAGATGAAATGTTCATTGCAAGAAAACACTAAGAAGATTAATGAGAAGCATATTGCTGGTGGTTCTTCCGAAACTGCAGTGACTGTAGATGGAGACGATGACAATCCAGAAATGATTAATCTCACTTTAGGGAAGAGAAAAGCTCCTGCTTCTTCAAATTTGCAGTCATATTTCAAATTGGGTATGAATGATCCTTCTCAACCTTCTATAAAAGCATCCATGCAAAGTATTATTATTTAAACCCTACCTTCCAATATGATCAAGACAACTTTTGCCAAAAACCAGAGGTATTCTCTGGAGTTCTAGATATGCTCGAGAACAAGGTCATAGTTGATGGTGAAATAATACTTCTTGATATGAACAAATTTAAACATCGCCTTGGTTCTTTTGATCGGAATATTGCTAATTCTACACGCAAGAAAATGCAACCTTGTAAGTTAATTTTTTTCCCTTGATATTTTACTTGCATTAGTAAAATAATTTTTCTAAACATCTTTTCTTTAATTTGCTTTAGATCAATGGTGGGAATCATTTGGTGGAGATTTTTCGGCAATGCAGAAGTTTGCAATTAGAATTTTAAGCCAAACATCTTCATCTTCTGGATGCGAACGTAATTGGAGTGTTTTCGAAAGAATTCATACAAAAAGAAGAAACATGCTAGAGCATGAAAGACTTAATGATCTTGTGTATGTTCACTATAATTTGCGTTTGCAAAATAGGTAGAACAAAAAGTTTATGAGTTTTTCCTAAACAAAATATGTATGTCATGAATACTAAGCCCTTTTTATTATTTTCTAGGGGTAAACAGAAGAGGATCTATGATCCAATTGACTATGAATCTATTGATAAAACAGAAGACTGGATAGTTGAGGATGCTCCAGAAAAAGAGCTTGATTATGATGACATAGAGAATATGCTTGATGAGCATCCACCAATCAATAACGAGAGCACTGGTCATATAATAAATTTTGCATGTTTAATAATGAAAGAAAAAAATTAGGACTTTCTGGTAAAAGTGCTTGCTACTGGTAAAAAATAATTTCTTTTTACAACATCTATTGGCTTTGATAAAACGTTACTATGAATAAAACCATGTACCATGTACTACTGTGATTTATAATAAGATAGATGAATAAAATCATGTACAGTATACCATGTACTTCATTTATATATTCTGAATTGTTTAAATATTTGGATCTTTGTAATTAAATTTGTAGGAGATGAAAGCAATGAAGATGATGTAGTTGGCGAAGGGGTCGATTTGACTTCATATGAAAGGAGTGTTGGTCTTCCATTAACCCTGTCGTAAGGGTCAATTAAATTGAGAAGATGGTGTCTCTCGTGATAATTTTGTTATTTTGTAATTTATTTTGAACTGTACTTTGCATCAAGTTGCTTCAGGGATGAATCCCTTAGTTTAAGTAGTCTTTAGGTAGTCTATTTACTATTTATGTAGCTTAAATACTCAAGGATGAATTCCCATTTTTGGTACCAGTTGTTGAGAGAGATGAATGTTGGAACAGTATTCTGTATTGACGTTTTAAATGGATGACATTTTTTTAATGTGTTCCATGCCTTAGCAAAGGCAAAAGTTTAAGTAGAAAAATAAATGTGTGGTGAATCGAACTTAGTCGAACACCCTGGGAGACAATAGCCCAACCAATTGGGCCAAGCGACTGTATTTGTCTATTGAGTCATGTGAATATATTAATTTAACAGCAGTCCAGCAGGACCAGTACAAGCCAGTGGAAACCGGTACAAAACCGGCACAAACCGGTAAAATCGGTAAAACCGCATACCGGCCCCTTGGCCGGTTTGATGGCCGGTAGGAATTTAAAAACATTGGCATAAGGTGAGCGTAATTTGTAAGTTATTAAGCTAAATTAAAAGTGATAATACTAATCTTTGATCTCACTAATCTATGGTGTTGTCAAACGCTTTTTAGGTGTCACAGACGTGTTCTGCTACGTCAATAATCCATAAATTTTCTAGAGTCTAGATCACCAAATCGGAGCCACGTCAATAATCCATAAAATTTCTAGATTCTAGATCACCAAATCTGGATAATTTGGAGTTATTAGCGTGCTATTGTAATTAAAGAAGGATTTTCAACACTTTCAAAAGTAAAAAAAAAAATGTTCAACTTGACATTTAAACTCTATTAATTGACTTTTTGTTTGTTAGTTTAGAGCATTCATTTAAAAGTATATGTGTTGGTTGAGTAGAGAAACGGACTCCTCTTCAGAAATCTCTTTATGACATGCTCTTCTTTCCAATCATTAATTGTTGTTTATGTGGTGCTTAGATATTTTTTTGTTAATTACTTTTGTTAAATTCTAGAGTCTAGATCACCAAATCGGAGCCACGTCAATAATCCATAAAATTTCTAGATTCTAGATCACCAAATCTGGATAATTTGGAGTTATTAGCGTGCTATTGTAATTAAAGAAGGAATTTCAACACTTTCAAAAGTAAAAAAAAAAACGTTCAACTTGACATTTAAACTCTATTAATTGACTTTTTGTTTGTTAGTTTAGAGCATTCATTTAAAAGTATATGTGTTGGTTAAGTAGAGAAACGGACTCCTCTTAAATCTCTTTATGACATGCTCTTCTTTCCAATCATTGTTGTTTATGTGGTGCTTAGATATTTTTTTGTTAATTACTTTTGTTAAATTATTTAAATTACAGAAGTGTACCTTCTTTTAGTTCTTTCACCCTCTCAACAAAATTCAACCGTCTTTGGCTAGCAATAGCAGAAATGATTTAATACATTATTACAACAACTAAAAGAAATAGGGAGAATTTGCAATAATTTTTTTTGCTGGTACAAAATACACTGATTTTTAAATCACATTGGCAGCAAATTGTCTTGGCTATAAAATCTTCGATGTACCATAGAGTATGTACATATAATGTTATTATAATAATACAATAAAACACACAACCTGGTATTTGAATCTACAATATACATATATTAAAACTGGTCGTATAATATGGGTGCGTTTGGATTGTTTTTATCTAAAATTAAGATTTGTTATTTGGATTAAAAAATATTATTTCTAAACAATCAAAACAAGCTTTTTAGGATTAGAGTGCTATTTTGAAGTGGTGTCTTATCCGAATAAATTTTTATTCCTGGGTATTTGGATCATTTTTTTTTAATGTGGATTAAGAAGTTGTTGGGAACAATTTTTAATCCGGATTAAAATTATTATCTAAATAACCTATGAATAAAAATTTAATCCGGACGTTGGACCACTTAAAAATAACATATCTTAATGAAAGATGCATGTATATTGTACTCGAGTATTAATCTGAATAAGAACAATGGTAAATATTTTGATTCATACATCATATCGTCTCTCTTTATGGCACAAGCAGTGGCGGATCTACCACTGAGGCGGGTGGGGCTAGAGCCCCACCTAACGTCGTCGAGTCCATGGAGCCCCACCTTAGTCCCAGCTAATTTTTTCTGTCATTGGAGTACTCAAAGGTCCATTATATGAGATGGATATATTATGAATTTATGTTGGTATAATGTTCTTCTAAACTCAGCCCCACCTAGTGTTCTCCAAAATGACACGACACGATCGTGTTGGCACGACACGGTGTGCGTGTTGACACTGTTGGAGTTATGTCCTAGAAGTCAATATTTAATGACTTATTTTCTTAGTTTATGTTAATGATGATATTTGATCATTTGTTCCTAGAGTTTATTATTGACAGATCATTCAGGTTGAGGATCTGAATTGTAGATCTCTGTGGATCATTCATTAGAATGACAATAATAAACCTAAATCGTCCATAATCTTGATAATTAACAAGGAACATTAATTATCATAAAAGATTAGTATGCAAGTTAAGAGATGATTAAGTTCTACAAATCATACGTAAGGAGTTACCAACTTAATTGCATATGTGTATGTTATTGGAACATAGTACATGACTTGACCCAATGAAATAAACATATGGATTGTGTTAAGTGTCATTGTTTATTTCATATAAGTTTGATTCTAAGTTTGAGATGTTCACCTTTTCCACATGAGGATAGGTTCAATAAATATCGTCTAATGTTGATTCCTGATAAAGGCTGCTATAAGGACTTTATTTATATTCTCTTGAATTGTGCAGGGAAAAGTTGTTCATCAAGAAAACCGTATGTACCTCATTAGTATACCTAGTGAGTGATGATATATGTTTGGGCCCCTTGATGGAGTTGGATCGTATGCATGCAAACTAGACGATCAACTCTAGATCAAGAAATGTATAATCTGCAAGAATGACACACTCCTATCTTGGATTATACAATGATATCATGTGACATAAGAATTGGACAAGAAAATACTATTATTTCTTATGCAGGATTGAAATATTGTAACGGTACACTATTTATGCGAATTGGGAATCATAACGTGTTGCTAGATACCGCTTATGATTATTGAAAATAAATAGTGATTTATTCTCCATGGCCAACATAGCATAAATCCTCAAAGGGTCACATAACTAGGACTTTGACCACACAATGCATTATCTATTTATTCGCAACAGTGAGTATTGCGAAAATATGATGAGTTGATTAATTAATTATATACCGTTATGAACCGTTACAATTAATTAAGTCAAAGAGATCATATAGAAATAAATTAATGCATTATCTAATCCCAAAATAATTATTAATGAGTTAATAATTAATTTTAGATCAACACATTTCAATATAAATGGTTATATTGATTAATTGGGCCGTTATTTAATAGGAAAATATATAGCCCAATTATAGAGCAACCTAATGGGACTTTAATTAGGTGAATTAAAGACCCAAATGAGATTGTGAGGTGGCCCATATAGGCCCAATTCGTGGCCAGCCATAGGGTGGCAAGAGGTGTAATTTTGGGGAAGTTTTCCCTAGGGTTTGAGCTCTATAAAAGGACCTCTTTGGAGGCTCCAAGAGCTAGCCTTTCTCTCTCATCTCTTCCTCCCCTTTGTGGCTGCCACAAACCTCCTCTTTTCTCCCTCTTTTGCTCATGTGTTGAGCTCTCTTCTCCATTTAAATGAAAGATTTAATTGTTAGAAGAGAGAAAGCTAATGGGATTAGGCTTGTTCTCGGGTGTGCTAGCACATACCTTGAGAACGAGGTTAATCTCCTTGGTGGACTCGAGGCCGGTGGCACAACCATGGTGGTGGTGGTGGAGAAGGCACGCCATCGATTCCCATGCCATGGATTCGAGCCTCATGAATGCGATTTCATGAGAGGTACAATTCTTCCTACTCTCATCTTGAAATGCTTGTGAATGATGTTGAAACCTAGATCCCTTGTGTTTAGTTGTTGTTTCTTGCTATTTGATGGCACAAAAATGAAATTAAACACTTCTTAACAGTGGTATCAGAGCACATGGTCGGTTTTAATGCATTTTGTGCATTAATTAGATGAGAAATGTGTAATTAGTTGAGTAATTAAGTTGCTGCCTTTGTTTGCTATCTGGAACTCTGTTTTTTCCGAGGTTTTCTGTGTTTTTCGCATAGCAGAGCTTTCGATTTGATTTTTCTTTTTGATGGATTTGAAAGAGAGATAAATCGTGAGCATTTCCCCACTGGTTTCACTTTAATCCGAGTCGTTTTGGATTTTTAGTGAATTTTTCCGTGACGGTGCGCAGGACTGGTTCCTGTGCGACCAGATCTGAGTTTTATGGGCTTATCTGAATTATCTTGATAAAGAGACCTTAATTTTATTGGCTAGGAATGAAGTAGACTTGGAGTACTTCCTTCCATACCAATTTGATGGTATGGATAGAAGTCTTTTTTTTTTTTTGAATCGATGAATGACAAGAACAGTCAGATTGGTTTTCTGTACCAATTGGATTGTTTTGAAAACTGGTATTGATTGAAACTTTTTATAGAAAAAGTGTTTAAATAGAAAACTTCCTTTTGATGTTCTGAATCCATGAAAATTAATTTCATGTAAATCGGACTAGTTTTGGTACCCCAATCACTCAAATTCATTTTCATCGACGTGCTGTTCCAGAACAGGGGACTTGTATTCAAATCCCTTAAACTTGATGATTTTGAATGAGTAAAATTGGAAATCTTTCATGGTTACTAGCCTTGTACTTGTGATTGTTTACTGTAAAATTGTTTTGCATTAAAAGTTTTTGGAAGATGGTCAAACAGTCCAAAAGGTTGAGGCTAAAACCTGAAACTTCAAACCGGTGTTTTAATACACAACCTGAAGTTTGATAATTTTGGTTCTCCCGATTGGTAAATGATATCTTCTCGAAATTTTAACAGGTAGTTTGTCTCTTGATAAGGATTGCTCATGATTTTTTCTGGATTTTTTGGAGACCGAAAAATTTCTTGATTTTTTCGGGTCCCATTGAATTAAAGATGTTTGTTCTAATTAATCAAATAGTTGATATGTTGATTAGAACTCTCCTTACTGTCATCCATTGGATTTTGAATGTTGATTTTATCAAAGAGTTTAAGCAATTAGTTGTTTGAATGTTAAACTCTCTTTGTATGGAAAAACACAAATTAGCAAACAATACGCAAAGACACTTAATAGCTCGCTAGTTATGAACAACTTAGACATACATTTGTATATTGTGCTAACTTGTTTTTGTAGGAGGATGTGGGTTTGATATGGCTCAAGATGTCAATGCCTTGTGTGTTGTAAAATGTTGTGAATGCATGTGATTGCTTGTAATGTGGCCTAAGGTGCCTTGATAATTAATAATTGATTAATTCTTGATGTAACTTGTGAGGCTTGCATGCCCCTAAGGCCTGGGCGGGTTTTAGAATTTTATCACATGTATTTATTTCCCTTAATTATTAGATAGGATCTTAGTAATTAGTGGGAGGGTTTGATTAGATTAGTTTCGTTACATGGAGATGCGACGAAGACTAATGCAAGCGGGAGCCATACAAACCCACGACAATGCTTGAGATGCTTATGTTATGTGATTGTTTGTGAATGCCTTGAATTGTCATAGGTAGATATGGATGTATGCTTACACGACCACCAAACAAGAGTCACATATTTTGTCCCAAACTAAATTAATTAAGTCGACCGCCTTCCTTCTCTCTATCCCCCTCACGTCAATTGCCAATCATGGCGCGGTCCGCCATAGCGGACGTCATGGTTGTCAACCTTAATAGTCGGGGTACAAATGAAAAGATTTGTTAGGAGCAAATAGAGAGAGGTTGCTTATCGATGGACCCAACAAGTTTTCTTGGACATCGGGGCGAAGTTTGTAAATATACTTAGATATTCACAAACCAAGAGTCGTATGGTTGATATGATTGGTTGGAGAACCTACCTTGTCCAGTTAAGTAGGGTTTCGTGCCATAGCAGGCTCTACTTGATGAAAACGGGGATCTTGGAAAACCAACTA
Organism: Rhynchospora tenuis; assembly: GCA_027725995.1. NCBI lineage: Eukaryota > Viridiplantae > Streptophyta > Magnoliopsida > Poales > Cyperaceae > Rhynchospora > Rhynchospora tenuis. The sequence continues at coordinate 121,932,530 of CM050889.1, forward strand.
CATTGGGACATTGAATAAATGTAGTGGGAGTTTTGTTTATCTTTCCATAAACAAACCATTGCATAAACTAAATGACCTTAAAATTGAAATTGTTATAGATATTAAATATGTTAATTTCGTTGCGATCAATCTTTGGAAAACGACAAGCTCATTTCTAAGGTATTTACATGGAGAAGTAATACCGATTCCTAAGACATGTTCTTGGAAAGGAGAAACTTGAGCAAAGTTTAATCCTAAAAACATTCCTCGACTTCCCGAACAAAACTTCGCAATGATTGATTAGTTTCGACGAAAATTATTCAATAAAGCGAATGCCTATATCCTTTTAGAACTTCTAGACTTTTGAATTGGAGAATTCATAAGGACTAGACTAGACTTCTACACTTTCATCCATTTACTCAAGAAGACGTTCTTAGAGAAAGTAAATATAGACTCAATCATTTATGATCGAGTAATAGAGTGTGAATTAACTAAGAGACTCTTCTTATAAGAAGATAAACATTTCATTAGCTTGCGAACTGAAAGGTTTGAGTAGCTAATTGATAACTAGAGATATTAAGATCTCCAATATCAAGGATTGTTGATATTGTCATGCAATCTCTTTCTAGGGACAAAGGATATATTGTTCGCACACTTGTTAGTGCTAAAAATAATTGGTTAAGTATTAAAGGAATACTTCACCAAGATATGAGTTGAAACTTTGAGACCCTCACTAGTGACCGTGTGTCACATGAGATGTTTCATTTGCCATTTATGGGAGGCATTTGAAAGGTTGTCCGAAATACCATGATGTTCTAAACCTTAAGATATTTGTCGTTCAAATTATCTCACTATCTCTAATTCACACTAGTAATTAGGTGCTAGTTCATGTGCTCGCATTTAACGAAATGTGTAGGCAATGATGAATAAGAGAAAGTTCGAGATAAGTAAAGTAAACTCCGTTTTGGAAATGGCTTATACGTCTAAGCCGGTACCATTGAATACGTAGAGTTATCTTTACTAAATATAGAGTTTGTTTAGGAATTTGAGGTTGTATACCTTATTCCAAACATCTCATAAAATCTTATCTCCGTTTCATATTTGATGATGGATGATCATGTTTTGTAATAAAGAAATGTTGTTCTCTTATTGTTATGAATTTGCGTATAAGATTTCATGCATCTTGATTGAATTTGCTTGAAATAGATAAATAAATTTTGAATGACAAATGTGTAAGACTTCACATAAAGTATTTGACTTTTATGTAAAATAGTCGCTTAGTCGAATATAAACAAGAATCGCATTATGAGAGTCTACGTAACGTGGAGCTCGTAAATCAATTCAATTGCAAATCAATTGAAATTTATGCGAATCGTGTTTGTTAAAAAACAAAAGCGCCTTTGAACTACGAAGGTTTAACGGACAAGTAACTTTATTAAGACTTATACATATTGATGTATATAGACCTATAAGTACTTGTGCAATTGAAAGGTTGTTGACACTTTACCACTTGACCAACGATCATTGTAGATATTAACGTATCTATTTGATATGGTATAAGTATGAATCTTTTGACAAGATCAAAAGAATTCCAAGAGTAAAGTTGAAAAACTATTCAATAAAAGCAAAAGTCTTAAGATAGATCATGGTAAATAGTTAAGTCATATAGTTTGATATATTACCTAAAGAGTATGAAATACGTTTCACTACTCGCTCCATAAGGAACATTGAAAAATGTATCCAAGGATGAAGGTATCGAACATTGTTTGATATAGTTCGATCGGTAATAAATCAAATTGACTTGTTCGACTCATGTAAGGAATTTGTGTTTGAGGACAATATTGTTTACACTGAATAAAAATTCCATCGAAGTCTATTGAGAAAGATATCTTAAGAGATTCGATCTCTAGGTATATTGTTTCTCAAGATTTGGTGTTGAGAAGCTTATTTCAAGGTTCGATTGATTGATAAGCTTGGACCCAAATAAGACGCTTAATATTTTGTAGGATATCTTGAATTAACCGAAAGGTACTACTTCTACGAACGTGATAAGAACAAAGTAGTTGTTGCTAATCATAATCTTAAGGAATAACATTCTCAAGAAGAAGTAGTGGGAGTAAAGTGAGCATTAAAGGAGTTTATGCGTCACTACAAGAAGTACCTTTATGGGAAACTTGTCACTCCATACATAGTGTTTAGTGGGAGTTGAGCGGAACTTAATTCACAAGTAGTTGTGAAAGGAAGAAGTTTATAAGCACGCTTGCTTCTAAAGAGTACTCAAACATCTCACAAATGGATGATGTTCGAGAAACTCGTGCAATATATTAGGATCAAAAACTTACTCTACAAGACGTTGTAGAAGTAGTTTGTTGACCTCAAGCACCAATCCTACTAAGATCAACGAGAGTGAATTCCTAAACTGAAAAGTACATAGGCTTCACAACATCCTCGTACTTGACATATGAGGATCCGTTGATAAATACAAAAGCGATGGAAAGACCCGATTCCACAAGTATGGTTTGAATCTATATGATCTTTAAGTGCAATCCATATATATACAACAAGGTATAGACCTTGATTGATGTTCATGAAGGAGCGATCCATCAAGAACATTTAGATCTTTAAAGGAAAGATAGATATGGATAGCAAGTCGACTATGTTCAAAGCACAAGTTCTTGATTGTTGCTATGTCTAAGTCGATAACGAGTTGACCATGTACAAAGCACTGCTTCTCGCTTGTAGCTGTGTATAAGTCAACAAAGATCATTCTAGCAATAGTTATATTTCATATATATAGATATATGGAAAGATACATCAAAACCGTCTTCTTCGATTGAATGAAGGAAGTTGTTGTGTATTTGACACAAACCGAGGATTTGTTGTATTGTTAGAAACATATATATGCTTCAATGATCCATTAATGGATTGAAGCAAGTATTGTGGAAATTGGAATAAACATTTTTGACAAGGAAGTCAAGGAGTTGCACTTCGTCAAAAGTATCTTATATAGACAAGATATTCAGTGGGAGCATGATTGTGTTACATGTATTGTACAAGATACAAGACATTAATTGGGAATAACATTAAGAAAATGAATATTGTCAAGTCTCATTGGAGAATGTTTTCTCAATTGAGAACTTAGGCAAGTCACCTAAATCCAAAGAAACAAAATCTATGGAGATAGATTATGATGGATGTCAGGTTTGAGAAAATGTGCATATAATGACAAAGTGTTCTAGTAATACGAAAAGATAGACTCCTAGAAAGGATGTCTAACCACGTTGTATGGCATACACTTGAGTTCGACTCGGTGTGTTGCAACTCAATTCGAGAAGAGTGCACGATATAATTCGAGCATCCTTCTGTTACGAATTTCATTACGTACGCCATACTTATGCACATGCCCCTATGAGTTGTACCCAAGGAGTATGACAAGTAGTTGTCAACTGGATACAAAGAAAGACACATTTGGACAATAATCAAGAATATCCTCGAGTATCTTATGAGAAAGAGTGATATGTTTTTCCATCTAATAAGATGAAAGAAAGCTCAAATAAATTGTTACATTGATGCTAGTTTTCGAAAGATTGATATAAATACAAATGAGCTACTTATTTTGTTTAAATGTGGTGTTGTAAATTTAGAAGTTGTTCTAAATGGGATATTACAACCGTTTCCATCACCAAAACAAAATATATAGCAACTTGTGAAGCAATGAAAGAATGTAGTATGGATCGAGAAGTTCTCAGTCAAACTAATATGGTTTTATGCATCTCGAACCATAGCTTAAACTTGAAGAACCCGATATTAAATTGGTGATCGAACTAAGATCTATGACGATGTCACTTGATCTCACATGATGACGATCAAGAACACATATATAGGAGTATATATGCATATAGGGACAAACAAAATTGGATAAGTTCGCGGACACAGCGAACACTCTAACTTAACCTCTACCTTAAGCGGTATACGAGATGCAGTTGTGCATCCATGCGTGATGGACGTATGAGTAACTTGCTTTAAGCGTATTTTATCTTTTGAGGTTCGAGACATGTATATATATGGATATATGACATTGTTCTAAATTCTTCACTGGTTAGAAGTCGCTATTGATTGACTCTAGGCCAATTGGGAGATTGTTGGAGTTATGTCCTAGAAGTCAATATTTAATGACTTATTTTCTTAGTTTATGTTAATGATGATATTTGATCATTTGTTCCTAGAGTTTATTATTGACATATCATTCAGGTTGAGGATCTGAATTGTAGATCTCTGTGGATCATTCATTAGAATGACAATAATAAACCTAAATCGTCCATAATCTTGATAATTAACAAGGAACATTAATTATCATAAAAGATTAGTATGCAAGTTAAGTGATGATTAAGTTCTACAAATCATACGTAAGGAGTTACCAACTTAATTGTATATGTGTATGTTATTGGAACATAGTACATGACTTGACCCAATGAAATAAACATATGGATTGTGTTAAGTGTCATTGTTTATTTCATATAAGTTTGATTCTAAGTTTGAGATGTTCACCTTTTCCACATGAGGATAGGTTCAATAAATATCGTCTAACGTTGATTCCTGATAAAGGCTGCTATAAGGACTTTATTTATGTTCTCTTGAATTGTGCGGGGAAAAGTTGTTCATCAAGAAAACCGTATGTCCCTCATTAGTATACCTAGTGAGTGATGATATCTGTTTGGGCCCCTTGATGGAGTTGGATCGTATGCATGCAAACTAGACGATCAACTCTAGATCAAGAAATGTATAATCTGCAAGAATGACACACTCCTATCTTGGATTATACAATGATATCATGTGACATAAGAATTGGACAAGAAAATACTATTATTTCTTATGCAGGATTGAAATATTGTAACGGTACACTATTTATGCGAATTGGGAATCATAACGTGTTGCTAGATACCGCTTATGATTATTGAAAATAAATAGTGATTTATTCTCCATGGCCAACATAGCATAAATCCTCAAAGGGTCACACAAATAGGACTTTGACCACACAATGCATTATTTATTTATTCGCAACAGTGAGTATTGCGAAAATATGATGAGTTGATTAATTAATTATATACCGTTATGAACCGTTATAATTAATTAAGTCAAAGAGATCATATAGAAATAAATTAATGCATTATCTAATCCCAAAATAATTATTAATGAGTTAATAATTAATTTTAGATCAACACATTTCAATATAAATGGTTATATTGATTAATTGGGCCGTTATTTAATAGGAAAATATATAGCCCAATTATAGAGCAACCTAATGGGACTTTTATTAGGTGAATTAAAGACTCAAATGAGATTGTGATGTGGCCCATATAGGCCCAATTCGTGGCCAGCCATAGGGTGGCGAGAGGTGTAATTTTGGGGAAATTTTTCCTAGGGTTTGAGCTCTATAAAAGGACCCCTTTGGAGGCTCCAAGAGCTAGCCTTTCTCTCTCATCTCTTCCTCCCCTTTGTGGCTGCCACAAACCTCCTCTTTTCTCCCTCTTTTGCTCATGTGTTGAGCTCTCTTCTCCATTTAAATGAAAGATTTAATTGTTAGAAGAGAGAAAGCTAATGGGATTAGGCTTGTTCTCGGGTGTGCTAGCACATACCTTGAGAACGTGGTTAATCTCCTTGGTGGACTCGAGGCCGGCGGCACAACCATGGTGGTGGTGGTGGAGAAGGCACGCCATCGATTCCCATGCCATGGATTCGAGCCTCATGAATGCGATTTCATGAGAGATACAATTCTTCCTACTCTCATCTTGAAAGGCTTGTGAATGATGTTGAAACCTAGATCCCTTGTGTTTAGTTGTTATTTCTTGCTATTTGATGGCACAAAAATGAAATTAAACACTTCCTAACAGACACGACACGACATAAGTACAAAATTGGCATGACACGATCATGCTATCATGTTGTATCATAATCGTGTTGTGTTGGGATATTAGAAAGTTTAACACGATCCAACACGACACGATTTAACACAGAACACGACACGAACACGAATTAACACGACACATTAACACAAATTTAATTATTAATGTTAATTATTTAAAAATAATAATAATTTAAATTTAATTTACAATATTATATCATTATTTACCATTATTTGACTCATATTGTTCTAATCTAATTATTATTTAGTAATTTTTTTTCCTTTACTTTAATTTTTTAATTTTAAAAATAATAAAATAATTGACACGATTTGACACGACTAACACGACGTGTCAACATGACATGACACGATCGTGTTAGTCGTGTCACTCACCATTTAACACGACACGACACGACACAAGACTCTAACACGATCTTGTTTGACTTGACACGACACGACACGATTGGAGAACTCAGCCCCACCTAAATATTTTTCCTAGATCCGCCGCTGGGCACAAGTCATGCACACAAGTATGAAAACGGCACCATCGTTAATAACTGGCTCAAACTGAGATTATGTTCTGATGTTTTTGGTTAACAAGAGAAGAATGGTTATTAAAAAAAAAAAAAATGAGAAGAAGGTGAAATGTTGGAGGGAATGAAAAAAAAGGCTAGGGTGGAAAGCTTAGTCATTTTACCTTTGCGTGTTTGATGATTGACGAAAGAGAAGGAAAAAAATTGTCCCGTTTGAATGATAAAATTTACAGAAGGAAAATTAAAACTAATTAATTACAAATGATTATATATAAAAATAGCACTTAATATGATTCTTTCAAAACCAACAGTATTATTAATGCACACATTTGGAGTTAGGTGGTATATACACAAATGGTACAATTGGACTGCTTTGTACCACTTCGGTTTTATCTCACAATGAACACCTAAGTGAAATAATACATCCATTTAGTGACTTCTTTTATAAAATAAAATAAAATAACTGATTTAAATCCATCATCAAGGTCTTTCGACTGCTGCCTCATTGAGTGATCAATCTCCGATATCATCACCTTTGTTCTGTGCTTTCGTTTACAATTATAAAAATAGAATTTTATCTTTATCTAAAAAGTGAAAACTGTAGGGCTATCAATATCAATATTATAAATAATGATGTATGGGTGTCGGGATCCTTTAGTTAAATATCATCCGACACTTCAAGTATTGTGAAAGAGCATTTTTCATATTTCTGTAACATGATGCTCTATAATTATTTGTGTACTGGATATTATTCCTCATAAAATTGACCCACTTCACCGACAAACAATAATTTGGCAGTGCATTATTTTGTTTATGATTTTATTGACCCCTTCCTATTTTCATTTTTATTGTCAATTTGTAATAGTTAAGCTAAAAATATTGTAATTTATGTTGGACATATATTTGGAAAACTCAAAATTCATTCTATGAGAATTTTTTCCAAGCAATATGAATAAATATCATGATCATATCAATAAGATATGAATATATTTAAAAAAAAATCAGTTGTATGTTCTTACAATCTATTCATTCAATTTATTTGTTTTCATTTGGATTTATCACTCACCTAATAATGTTGTTAATTAATTCTTTACCGTTGATGCTTTGGTCTATCAATGCTCTAATAAGTAAATATTCATTATCTTTTTTGTCGTTATAATATCATTGATGTGATTTATTATGTCAATTAAATCATGAAGTTATTTGGGCACCATTAGCCGTCTGGGAGTTGAAGTTCATTCGTCAAAATAGAATTAACATGAAAAGTGATCAAGCAATAAGAAAATATTCTATTTTAAAAATTCTATTCCAATATTTCTTATAGTTCTATTCCAAAATCTATTCTAAATAATTAAATTATTTTTGCTAGACATTTTTGGAGGCTTTCATCAGTTGTTTCATGGTCGTATCCTAAAACGTGACGGATCCCAAATTATCTTAGTTGTAATTCATGTTACACATTGAGATAGAATACACTTAAGGACCACGCCTATCGTTGTCTGGATAACTCGATTTCTTTCATTTATTTTTTTATTTTGATATTATCCAAATTATTTGAATTTGCACCAACAATATAAATAACTAAGCTTAAAAGTATGGTGGTTTAAGAAAATAAATTACATCCGAATACACACGAGCATAATATATATATTTGGACTAAGAGTACATATATATATAATGGTGCTTTGTTTTGTCGCCAACTATCATTTCTTAAAAGATACTATATTGCAATCATATTTTTCTCTTTTATTTTTTTATGTTGATATGTTGATGTTGATCGATTGATATTTATAATTTATAATTGGGTTAGCTTTTTTCATCAGATATAAACTACAAATATTTCCTTTTAAAACATGATATATTTAGAAAATATTGTAATTTTCTTTTGAAACATACACGATTTTTTTGGATAATATTTTTTTCCATGCCTTCTCTCTCTCTATATATTTTTTATATATTTTGTTGCTGATCAATGCTTATAATGGTGTGTCATCTCATTGTTCCTTGGTAATATTTCAGTTAAAATTTTAGTTTATGTGCAATCACATTTTTCCTTTTGGCTTAAATTAAAGTTTATTACATCATTAGTATTTTTCTATCATTTATAATATTAATATAATAAAAATTCATGTATCGAGCGAAGCTCGATGATCCACTCTAGTTATAAAACAAGACGTGTCAACAAAGTACAAGTCCGACTTCCCAAATATTGACTTGTCTTCTTTACATGCCTTGATGCCATATAATTGCCTTTTTTTTTTATACTAGCAGCAGTGTCCGCTCAATGTGCAGGCAGACTTTAAAAAGTGATATGTGAAAATAAAACTCAAAAAACAAAATTAACATATTATTAATTTCAATATGCTTCATTTATTAAGTAGTGTTGTTATTTTTTTCCTTAAGAAATATTTTCATATATTAATTTTTTTGTATTGAATTTTTTTATTTTACCGTAATTTTTTGCCACAGAAACATTTAGAATCAACGAAATTACAATTATTGATTCGTCGAAACTTGTATGTTTCGATTGCAATATTATTCCCGTAGAAATTTATTATTCCCATCGAAATTAAGACGGCAAAAATTAAATTTGATGCGAAAGAATTTTTAAGTACCAAATAAAATTAATAAAATACAAAATAAACTAACTCATAAGATTTCATTAATTAAATTCGGAAATTCCATCCCAGCGATCAGACAAGTGTCAGATAGAAGGTCAACCTTTTATCTGATGTTTAAATCTGAACCGCATATCACGTTAGCTTAACAAAATCAATGATCCAGATTTGATATTAGAGGGATGCAACTCTTTTTTATCTGAAGTTTACGCTTTTACAGTGGATGCATTTATATAGACAGATAGGTGCATGGGATCTCATCTCATGATACATTTTTTTTTATATGTAACTTGCAACTCTTACAATCTTATTTATTTAAAGGATAAATCTCTTAATCACAATTATTATATAATTCCTAAATTTCCTAACTTGAGAACAATTTTTTTTTTTTCAATTTTTTTTTACAAGGAGCTGGCTGACGCTGTGGAATGTTGGAGAAATGGTTTTATATAAAACTTGGATTTTTGTTGGTAGTTCTGATGCCATTTATTCACAATCGGTTCATAGAGTTATTGAATTTTAACATTTGTCAAAGATAAGATGATGAAATCACGGATGACAAAATTTTAAAATGAGCAAGGTATTGCTGTTCGAATGCATGAGCTGTAAACAATATAATTAACTTGTATAAACTGTGCATGAGAATTTGTATGCCATTAGCGAACAATCTATGATTTTTTAATTGATTGAAGAGTGCATACATAAGAAAGTTGTTAGCGATATATATAGATCAAAATATGTCTCTGACATACAGAATAGGAAAAAAAACTATGCTTCCTCGGGCAGGATTTAATTAGGGTATAAGTTTCATTATTGATTGCCTCCCTAATAGGCTTTACATTTAATTTTTTTTTTCCAATTAATGCCTTCTCTCTCTTAATTAGTATCCAAATTTCCAATTGGCCGAATAAATAAGGTGCATGAGCTGGAGCCAAATCATTTTTGCTATTGCGTGTTTTCATTTTTCTTTCAAATAGTACGATACAAATATCATAACTGAAATCTCGTACAGGACCAGATGAAATCCTAACCGCTCTAGCAGCTTCCACCTGCAAGAAAGCAAAAGTGTACAACCAAATCACCCTAAATCGGTAAGGAAGCAAAAGAAATAGAACACAGTTATCTGTTACATTTTTATTTCAAGAATCTCGTACAAAGAAAAACCAAAACATAATGAAAAACAAAATTATAATATTTTAAAAAGATCATTTCCCAATTTGGCTTCAAAAGGAGGCATATGAAATTGTACCTTCACTTATCCGAGCTTATTACTTGTAAGTCTGATGGAAAAATATCTATTTACTTCCACATAAAATGACTTTATTTGAGTTATAGCCTTAAGATACTTCGTCTTTATTATATTTACATTCATGCTCTATGTAACTGAATCATACCAGAAAGAATGATTTGTGTAATCAGAACGATCAAATGAACTGTCTTAGATGACCATAACCAGTATAAACTCTTTGAAGGGACATTCAAAGAGAGATTTATTTCGATCATTACCGGCTACTAATGCTAAACAAATTGGTATAAACTGATGTTACCAAACAAATTGGGCAACAAGACATAAATTCACCTTCTGAACCAATGCTTCTTTATACTCCAGGATCAACGGCCATCTCACTTTGGAAGTTGACTCTGTCTAATTGCCTCTGTAGATTGGAGCAAGTACTCGATCTCGAAGCCTAGACAATATATAGCTTTCAAAATATATGGCAGTATATCTCAGAAATCTCTAGGATTTGAAAAATAATATAAAATAATACTGAAATACACCTCTGAAAAAAAAATATTACTTATCTTCTGTTGACAGAGCATACCTGATATGATCACCAAAATCAAGCCATGTTCCTCCAATTCTTATTTCTTCTATGCAAAAGAAAAAATAAGCAAATACGTACTAATAATAAAATTTTAAAGTTCAAAAATCTGTTGAATATACAAAGAAAGAACTCAAACATATACAAAAATAAAAAAATTATATAGCTCATTGCATTAAAAAAAGTGCAAAATTTTGCCGCACCTGGTGGTAATTAGTTCATGCCACCAATATCATTACTGACGGAAAAATTGTTGCAATTGTGCTGATCTACAACAGTAATATTACCAATTCTTAATTAGTTAATATATCTGATAATTCAACTCAATAGATCCGTCATTAGGGACAAGAGTGCTCTTGAGGAAACCCATTTGTTTAAAAGAAAATTCAATCAAAAGTTATGGGAATAGATTGAAATTGAAAGAACGAAAGGAATTCGTACCTTGAGCCACTGCAGAGCACTCTCGTCCAAATCCTCGGTGCATACCAGCATTTTGAATCAATCCCTCACGAGTCACGACTTGTTCGAAGGGTTTCAAAAAGGGGAAGCGAGATTTCACAACAGAGAACTTAGCGCTTAAGCGAAAGAGAATCGTACCAAGCATATGAACCTATCAAACATGAAAAACTGAAAAAACAGTAAACAATACTTCATTGCAATGGTTTAGATTAGAAAAAGCTAATTGGAGGAATAACCGAGCCGTAGGACCCAAATAGTGCTCTTCTTCTTCCCATTTGAGAAGTTGGGGGCGGCTCAATCTGAGAGGATAATTTACAAACCCTAGCGAAGATTTGGCGAGCGGCGCAAGGTCACTTTACAAACCCTAGCTTAGCTAAGGAGATCGCGCACAAACGGAGAAGAGGAAAGACATCTCTAATATATATTTTCCTTTTGAGTGGGAGGGGGCGTTTCCATTTCTGTCAATTTTCGGAGGAGAGCAAAGAGGTAGGGGACACGAAATAATAACACAAAAAATAAGCGCAGGAAAATGAGTCGCCAAGAAAAAAAAATAATCTGTTCAATTGGAGAATCGAACGCCCAGCGCCCAGACAATTTCCAGCTAAATAATCGACCTTTTATCTGATATTTAAATCTGAAATTTATGTTAGTTTAACAAAATCAATGATCCAGATTTGATATTAGAAGGACGCAAATCCTTTTTATCTGAAGTTTACGCCTTTTAAATGGATGCATTTATAAGTAGTAGAGATAGAGATATTTCAAAATTAAAAACCACACAAACATCTTCACAGCTTTTACAACTTAAACAATCAGACACTGAATAATTATGTATTCTAATCAACACACTATTGTAGATGATGAACAAAATAGCAATACACCATACCACTAAATAGCTTCATCAATTGCAAAGCAAAAGGGCTAACATAGACTAGGCAAAAACATGTGCTTTTATTGTAATCATGGAACAGGTGCAGTTGTGTTGTACTCTGCGTGGCGACAGAGTAGCACTTAACAGAATTATTTATAATGGCATTCTTTGAGTAGATGCAATTACCCATGCATCCTTCAAAATCACTGGCTCTCAAACAATGCCAGTAGCATTGGTAATCATGGAACAGCATCCGATCCCCAATATCATTCACTTTTGCCCAGCAGGGATTAGTGCCAGAGTCCTTCAGCTGGTACAGCTCATATTGGTAGTCTGACTCATGTTCGTCTAGGCCCTCTGGCACGACAAACAGTCGTACTCCAATTAAATCACCGCATGCCTCAACAATATAATCAAATGGGCCCGAAGACACTTCAGGGAGCAACGATACTGTATTCCCATTTGTGGCATCAACAACCCTCAAAAGTCTGGTTTCATAAGAAAAGAAATATATTCTTCCACTAGAATATGAGACAACAGATTCATCATGACCATAGTGCATTTCAGTGATCTTTCTCCACTTATTGTCAGTGTATCGCCACAAAATCCATTTTTGAACTACAGTTCCATTCAGAGGTTCAAAATTGGCAACCAAGCACACAAGATCGATGCCATTTTCATCAAGACTAGGCTCATGACTACAGCTGGGACCAAAGTAGATGGGCATGAAAATATCCTCATTTTCAATAGGGAGGAGGGCTTGAAACCCAGTTAATGGATTAAGGAGTAGCCCTATAATTGGAGGTTTCAAGCAAAATAAGAGCACAAACCCAGTAAAGGAGCCATACAAGTTTGTAAACTGTTATAGCTCAATGAAGATCTGAACTGTCAGATTGTAAGTTTTGTCACAGTAGAGAGGATGGAACTGGAACTCAAATGAGGAATTGTTGTTCCTAATACACTGTATAAAGTAAGGCAGCTGTGTGGGTAGGTTGGAGGATGCACAGCAGAGTGCCACTGCTTGCAAACAGCACGGAGCCGAACGAAATCAGAGATGTCCTGGACTTTCTTGGCAATTTGGCACATAAGGTCAGGATTTAGCTCAGCCTAGTCCATTATCAGTGGAAACAGGTTTTAGATGTGCTGTTCATTTGCAAACTAATCTGCTACATTACCCCTGAATTCATGCATAAAACAAAAAGGGATATACATATTAGTTGATATTGTGCTCATACATTTAGGGCCTGATCGGAATAGATAAAACGACGTGAGAATCGGAAACGGAATTCCGTTTCCCTCAATTTTTCTGATCGGAACCATCAATAAAAGCGGAAACGATTTCATTTTGTGCGATTTGATCGGAAAATTTAACCCCTGAAAATTCCCGTCAAAAGTGATGAAATTTCATGCGATTTGAGTTTTGTCTGAGGGTCGGACCAAATTGCCCTTCTTAAAACCCATCTCTTATCGTTTTTACCATTTCTCATCTACTAAGCTCTATCAAGCCATGGCGATTTGAGAGGGGTTCAGTTATCTAGCGATATGATTATGTGCTTTCAAAAAGGAAGAGAGGTATTATCCTTTTCTCTTTCCTTGCTAGCAGAGAGACAGTTGAAATCAATTAAGTAGTACCTCTCAGTCATAAGCTCTAGCGATCTGACCTCTGTTTCTTCTATCTAGCCATGGCTTGGTGCAGCAGCTCTATGGGGGTATAATTGTCAATTTCGAAGTGTGAAATCATTCTTATTTTCTTGATTCCGATCATCAAACTTCAATTCTCGTCAATTGACAATCAACTCTTTTCCATTGAATTGAAATCAACTCTCACCAATCCACCATTCCGATCAGAGCCTTAATCTTTTCTAAGCACTGATAGATAGAAGTTCCACATATTTTGTACAAGCCTGAAAAAACTATCAAAGCTATAAGAGCCATGATTCAGAATCATGCAAAAGTTCATTTGCACATGACCATTAAAGAAATATTAAAACATTTGGGGGGCGTTTGGCGTGCCTAACTTCGAGGTTAGCAAGTTAATTTGTTGATCTTGTTAACTTAATAAATAAATTTTCTTAAAAGTACTAACTTTAACACTTGATCTCACTAATATATGGTGTTGCAAAACGTCCTTCAAAATTACAAGAGGTACATTTAAAATTGAAAGGAACCTGGTTATAAAGAAATCATAAAAATCATGGCAGCGATGGTTTCAGTTTACCCAAACTCTAAAAACCACAGAAAAACCAAGGGCTAAATCTTTTGTAATAAATAAAATGAATTATTATAACTTTACCAGTTTACCCAAACTCCCATTGATAGAAACTCCAAATTTTACTGAAGGAACAGTTTATAGGATGTAAAATTTTGCGGAAACTTAACCTGGAAAATGGGGAATCTGCACAGTTGGAATAATGAACCCAACGCGAAGTTACAAATCGAAGTTTGGATGAGAGAGAAAGAGATCTCACATTTATAGTGCAAAGGTTGGATTTGAGCTCCGATCAAGTTTGAATGATTCAATAAAAATTTATATTATATCAAAAAGTCTGTCGAATAGTATTAGTCGATCCATCTGTCTAATTCGTGCGGGTTTGCAAAATTATAAATGTTTCGGCTAAGACTTAAGATGCATCAATTATCAACAATGTTCAGTTTGGGAACTTTTAAGACTCATCAATTTGGGATGTACTAGTACAACTGTGGGACCAATGGATAAAGTTGAGAGGATTATTTTGTATTTTTAAAGTTGAGAGATTTGATTTACTATATCTAAAGAAACTGTGGACCAATATAAGGGGTGATAAAAAAAATGTTCAAGTCCGATGATCACACATTTATAACATTTTTGTGCTACCAAAATGGGTTTTCCTACTGGTTGAGTTTGTTCCGCAGTGTATTTATTTTTTTTCCCTCCTTATTCTAAAGAGAAATTATCTTAGTGGATGATGTTTTCCTTTTCCCCAACCTTCCGCAGGAGCCCTTCTTTTTTTTTTTTTTTTTTTGGTACACATTTCTAAATAATTTTATTTAGTTTTCACGAAATAAACATCACCTGTAGCTATGCACTGGAATACTAGTTATATTGTATTGACACAATAATTATTATGTATGTCTTTTTATCATAGTGATCTGGATCAAACTTTAATCCTTTATTTTATAAACTAGTTAAGTTTATATAAGTATAACAAACCACAATATTTAGACAAAAAGTAGGATCAACCGTTTAAAGGAAAACAAACGAAGAGGCTGGTAGAACGTAGAGGTATTAAAAGCTAACGGATTACAGTCTCAATTTTTCATTTAGCGGCCATATCTCGCCATAGCAGAAATGGACAATTACACAATTAATCTAGATTATCTCATCTAGCAAACAAATTTAATAGCTTATCCAAAACAAGTTCTTAAAACTGAGGAAGCAATTAAAATTCATAGCATATATTAACTATAAGTGCGTATTAATGGTCTGTCTGTAACACAGAATTCCGAGTTAAATGTTAAAACATGGTAAAGTTTAAGATAAACTAGGCACAAACCATGAGCCAAAAAAAGTCTCAATGTTATGCAGCACTTGTGATTCGGACAACTCCATGTCATACCTAATAATCTCGGTGTGATTAAATTCACCATCCTCTGTGAAGCAGTTACTTTTAAAATAGATGCACTTGCCTTTGAACCCATCATAATCGCTAGCCTTCAAGCAAAAGCAACAATGGGTATCTAAGAATAGCATCTGATCCCCAATACCATCATTTTTGACCCAACGGGAAACCTTACCAGTGTCCTCAAGCTGGTATACCTGGGTATCTAAGAATAGAATCTGATCCCCAATACCATCATTTTTGACCCAACGGGAAACCTTACCAGTGTCCTCAAGCTGGTATAGCTCGAATTCGTAGTTTGCTTCACTTGTTCCAAAAAATTTTACCCCCAGTAGATTGCCGCAAGCCTCAGTCAAGTAACTAAATCGCACATACTGCTCTATAATTACTGACACTTCATCTCCAGTAGTGACATCGATAATCCTTATGGATCGGTGTGATAAGATGCATAATTTCCCACTGTAACAGACCATTTCATTACCACTATAAGGAACTCCAATGATCTTTGTCCACTGTCCATCAGTGTATCGCCACAAGTACAATTGACAAGCAGAAGCATTGGGAGGTAAATTCCGCGTGAGAAGTAAGATATATGTTCCACTATCAGTTGGACTGGTGTTACAGATAATTTAAACTAGGCACAAACTAGACACAAACCATGAGCCAAACCATTAACGTAACTTGATTATGGGTTTGCAAAGCTATCATAGGTCTCTGAGAACGTTTTCATGTACTGTAAAAGTGTCTGCAACAGATGAAAATTCTGGAGACCTTACCCTTCATTTAAACCTCTACAATGGTAGATTAAACCGCACAATGATGCGAAATCAGGCTTGAAGAGGCGCGATTTAAAACCTATAGTCGAAATTTTCCCTTGTTATTTCCGACAATTTGATTGAGAAGGCAACAACTCTACCGAGCTATGTTTGGGATTTCACCGGGTAGCACTGCTGCCTGCTGGGCTATTTTGGGCCTCTTTCGTATTTTCGGGGCTGGAGAGGAGATCCCTCTTGGAGCGTTTTTGACGCTTTTATTAATTGTTAATTTGTTATGTTGTTGTTAGTATTTTTTATGATACTAATAACGAACGTTGTTTAAAAATTTCTCATAGGCAAAAAAAGATAAATAGTTGGAACTATTATTCTCGAGTACAAGTGGCGTTATTTTTTCCATCCGAACCACACAAAGGCAACAATTCTAGTTATAGAGAATTTCACAGGTATCTCTCCGGACAAAGGAATATTTTGCGAAATTAGATTACAAAAAATTTAGCGCATAATTATTCCTTTCATAAATGGTAATTTGTTACGAGTTGTGATCACTTTTAGAGAAAATGTAGTTTCTTCTGCGTGTAGTTTGATAAAAAAAAGGCAAATAAAAAAAAATAGGTAAGGAACAATACTAATAAAAACTAGGTGCCAAACTGTGGGATGTCAGATTTCCAGAGATGCACAGCACGGTTTTTTCCAGTACTTTGTGTCAATACCTAAAAAGACAGACACAACATGATTTTATTTCGACCCTGTGGAGGCTTCCAAGTAGATGCGGTTGCCTAAACCAGTCAAAATCGCTCATCATCAAGCAAAATCATGTACAATACCATTGATGATCACTATGACCTAACAGAAATTATTTCCTGCATTGTCCAGCCAGTACACCTGAAGCTGGTACTACAGTAATGCAACATCAAGACGTATGCTGGTACTGCATAAAATCATTTGCACAGGTCACCAAAATATTGCATCAAATAGAATCATATTTAATCATTTCTATTCTTATTTTTGAATTCTGATTGTTTGACCATGATTTGAAATTAAGGTGTTTCATATTATTATATTAATTGAGAATTGAAAACCACCAAACTATTTGACCAAATTGTGTATGGAATTGATTTTCACATTAGCGAATGAATTATGAAAAAGAAATGGCAGGCCAAATGAAAACCATGGATGATGTGTTGGATTATTTCTAGCCAAATAAGCTGACGAGCCTTGGTTGGAACGACCCGTTCCAGGATCGGAACGGACAGTCCAAATTCAGAACGGACAGTCCAAGGTCTGGTATGACCAGTCGACTGACCAGTCTGTCCCAGGTCGGGGCGACTGCTCTGGACACGTTTAGAACGGACCGTTCTAGGATTAGAACGGACCGTTCCAATCATGCCAGAAATAGAAACAATCTAGAAGGTGGGCTAATTATGGCTTAATGATTCTCTAATTACGAATATTGTTAATTATGGTAATATACTAAACGTGGCTGTTAAGGAAAAGTATGATTTTGTACAGAAAGTGTGTAGCCTTTAATAAGTGGTTAATTTAGGGAAATCATGTTCTATATTTGTGATGGATGAATATAGAAGATGAGTGCATGCCAAGTTTCTTTGGCTTATATATATGGGATTGGTCTCCAAGGGACAAGACAATCTAAGAATCTCTGCTGCATACATGTGTTGATAGCAGCAATTCTGCCCCTCTCCCTAATACTTCCATCGATTAGAGAGAGATAGTGCTTTTGTTAAGGCTAAAGGCATCAAAGGGCAAGTCTTGAACTCTTGGAAGGTCTCCTCCCACCTTGGTGCTTCTCTAAGGACATCAAGGATCTCAGCAATCAAGCAAGACGTGCTCTGCATCAAAGATCTTGGCCGTAGCTATGGATTCAGGTATGCTTCCGCTTTAAATATTACTTTTCGGTGTTTTGGAACGGTCCGTTTCAGGACTGGGGCGGCCCGTTCCACTGCTGGTTCAACGAGTTATTCAGTTATTTTGGTTTGCTATTTGATCTGTTAGAATTGTTATTCCTTTGTCTTTTATGCAAACCCTAAATCCCAACAAGTGGTATCAGAGACACTCGTTTTGAGCCTAGCAGTATAACACAAAATTCAGAATTGTTGTTTGAATTTGGTGAATTATGAATTGATCTGAATTGCTTTGTTTTCTGGCATATTTAGGGCGGTCCGTTTCATGGCTCGAACGGACCGTTCCGTTCTTCTGGCAATTGTTTATGAACTGTTTTGAACTGTTTATTATTTGTTTGATTGATTATGCCAGATCTGATTGTGTTTTGTTTTTCTTGAGAAAAAAGTTTTGAAAATCAAGTTATGTTTTATAGAATTTCAAAATCATTAAGTTTCAATTTGATTGAAAAGGTTTTTCTTGAGAAATTAAGTTAAGATTTTGAAAATTAAGTTAAGACTTTTATAAAGTTTCAAAATCGTTAAATCTGACCTAATGGATGATTTAGATTTAGAGTAGTTTGTCAGGATAGGAGAGAAATCATTAGGGTTTCTCGACCTAGATTAGGACGACATCTTTCTACTCTTTCTGCGGTTTTCAAGGCGGATCGTTCCATCCTGGGACGGTCCGTTCCAACTTTGGGGCGGTGCGTTTCTGGACTGAGACGGCCCGTTTCCTCTTCAGTTTTGGTTGCAAACTGTTAGGTATTGACCAGTAGGGCGGTCCGTTCCAATGCCAGGGCGGTCCGTTTCAAACCAGACTAGGTAGGAATTTAAGCCGAATTCAGGATAGTTTTTTGTGTTGTTTGTACTGGTTAGGTACAAATCACACTTTTAATGCATTCTCCCCTTCTTATCTTTGCCATGGTATTCAATAGTAAGAGCTGTAAGCGTTGGGTTACACCAAGTTGTCATGAGGACAAGTTCTGTCGCAGAAAATAAGGTCGGCGCCTAAGTGTCCATATGACCCTGACCTTTTCTGGGAATCTTGCCTGGACATGGTGTAATTTCAATGGCTGCTGGCTGAACGGGATACCATCGCATTCTTTTCTTATCTTAATGTAACTCATACTGGACTGTATGAGTTGCATATCTCTTTGGTTCCTTTCTGGTCTATTTGGGGCGGACCGTCCTCTCACCAAAACGGTCCGTTCCAGGTTAGTTTGGTTCGCATGATTACCATGCAATCCAATTTTTGAGTATGCCATAAGGTTTGCAACTGGGTCTTAAGTCTATATCATCCTAGGTCAGTATTAGGTTAGGCTTTTCATATTAAGATTGATGTGCAAAATGAAAAGTCTAAGATTAAGATATATTTTAAATCAAATATAAGGGTAACTTTGGTTGTATTTAAGCAGTTGGGCCAACCCTAATGTCATCCCACTAATGGGCTCTCACATTAACGGTTGTCTCAAAGGCCCAAGTACAAGTGTATTAAGGTGCATGTAACTTTTAAATTTTGGATCGGCCCAAAGGAAGGACATAATTTAAAAGGCTACATGTACAATGTTTGGGTAGAATCAAATGGGTAATGATTGTGAGGTGTTACATATAATTAATTAATCGGCCCAAAGGAAGGTTAATTAATTAATATGTTATGAATCGTTACATTTGATACTACACCTAGTTGATTGAAGTTTGTAAGAAGATCTCTCAGAGCGCTTGCAAATGGATAAAGGCTAGTAGATGGGATTAAGACCTTTATATTTCTCTTATGATTTATCTTATACATTTCAGTTATTAATTAGTGTATTTTGTCCTTGGTTTATTTTAGCAAATATTCCAGCTAGCATTAACAGCATACCCATGCTAAATGGTTCCAACTTTAAGGAATGGAAAGAGAACTTATTGATAGTTCTCGGTTGTCTAGATCTAGACTTTGCATTAAGGGAGGATAAACCATCTGAGATTGTTGCTAAAAGCACACAACAGCATATTCAAAATGTTGCTCAGTGGAATCGCTCCAATCGCATGGTCATTATGATCATTAAGAAGACAATTCCAGAGGCATTCAGGGGTACAATTTCTGATTCCGATCCAGCTAAGATTTACTTGGAAGAAATTGAGAAGAGATTTGCCAAGAGTGAGAAATCGGAGATTTGCACACTCATGGCTAAACTCACCTCTATGAAGTATAATGGAAAAGGCAACATTCGTGAGTACACTTTGGAAGTGTCAAATCTAGCTTCAAAATTACAAGCCCTCAAGTTAGACATATCTGAAGAAATTCAGGTGTGTCTAGTGCTTAACTCTCTCCCTAGTCAGTATAACCATTTCAAGGTTACTTATAACTGCACTAAGGACAAGTGGACTCTGAATGAACTGATTTCGCATCTAGTTCAAGAAGAGGAAAGGTTGAAGCTAGATAAAACACATAGTGCTAACGTTGCATCCACTTCCAAGAATCAAGGGAAGAAGAAACAAAATAAGAAAAAGGCTGCTAATTCGGATGCAAAGAAAGAACCCAATAAGGGGAAGACTGGCAAGAAAGCTAGGAATCCAAATGGGTGTTTCTTCTGCAATGAGGAGGGACATAAGAAGTCTGAATGCGAAGGTTATATAGCCTGGCGCAAGAAGAAAGGTATGTCTCTATCTTTGGTTTGTTCAGAAGTTAATTTAACTTCAGTACAAAATGATACTTGGTGGGTTGATTCAGGTGCTACAACTCACATAAGTGTCTCTATGCAGGGCTGCCTGAATTGCCGAAAGCCAAGTGATGGTGAAAGATACATCTACGTGGGCGATGGCAAGAAGGCACAAGTTGAAGCAATTGGACATTTTAGATTGTTATTAAAAACTGGATTATATTTAGATTTGTATGAGACTTTTATTGTACCGTCTTTTAGACGAAATTTGGTTTCTATTTCTGTATTGGACAAATTTGGTTACTCTTGTTCTTTTGGAAATGGAAAATTTAGTTTGTCTCATAATTCTAAATGTGTTGGATTTGGTTTTCTTTCTGTGTATGACAATCTATATTCTTTGGAAATTATTGCTTCAAGTAATGAAAACTTGCATATAAGTACTAGAAGTGTTAAGCGTAAATTAACTCATGAGAATTCAGGTGCACTTTGGCATAAGCGATTAGGTCACATTTCTCAAAAGAGAATTGAAAGACTTGTGCAAAGTGAAATTTTAGATCCTTTAGACATGACAGATTTAGGCCCATGTGTTAGTTGTGTTAAAGGAAA
This sequence comes from Rhynchospora tenuis, assembly GCA_027725995.1. Lineage (NCBI taxonomy): Eukaryota > Viridiplantae > Streptophyta > Magnoliopsida > Poales > Cyperaceae > Rhynchospora > Rhynchospora tenuis. The sequence continues at coordinate 121,954,236 of CM050889.1, forward strand.
ACAAACCAACCAAAAGAGATATGATGCCATTAGATCGAATGATGTCTTAGAACTGATTCATACGGACATATGTGGACCATTTCCTACACCTACTAGGAATGGTCAAACATACTTTATCAGTTTCATAGACGATTATTCAAGGTTTGGTCATCTATATCTATTAAGTGAAAAAGCGCAAGCTTTGGACGCGTTCAAATCTTTTAAAGCTGAAGTTGAGTTACAACTCAACAAAAGGATTAAGCAAGTCAAGTCTGACCGTGGTGGTGAATACTATGGTAGATATGACGGTTCAGGTGAACAACGTCCAGGGCCTTTTGCTAAATTCCTAGAGGAAAATGGCATTGTCCCTCAATATACCATGCCAGGGTCGCCTAGCATGAATGGAGTAGCCGAAAGGCGAAACAGAACATTGAAGGACATGGTTAGGAGTATGCTTAGTCATACTAATCTGCCATTATCTCTTTGGGGAGAAGCGCTTAAAACAGCTGCCTATTTACTTAATCGTGTACCAACTAGAGCAAATAACAACAAAACTCCCTATGAAATGTGGACTAGTAAGAAACCTAGTTTATTACATTGTCGCATTTGGGGATGTCCAGCTGAAGCTCGGCCTTACAAGCCAAATGAGAAGAAATTGGACGAAAGGACAGTTAGTTGTTATTTTATAGGATATGCCGAACGATCCAGGGGTTACAAATTTTACGATCCCACTAATAGGATAATATTTGAGACGATTATAGCTAAGTTCTTTGAGGATGTTTTGGTTGTGGGGGGAGAAATGACACATCAGGATATTATCTTTGAAGAGGAAACTATTGATCTTCAAACAGTTAATGAAGATAATAACGATCCATTGAGGACTCAAACGGATCACTTGATTCAGGAAATAGATCCTGTTCCAAATCCTATGGACTTGGATGTTGGAAATAATCAAGTAGAAGATAATGATGTCATTGAACAACTGCAAACAACTCAAGAACATGTGCGTAGAAAATCCACTAGAGAGAAAAGACCAGCAATACCTAAAGATTATGTGGTCTATCTCCAGGAACATGAGTATGACATAGGGATGAACGAAGATCCTCATGATCTTCGTTCTGCTTTGGATAGTCAAAACTCACAAAAGTGGATTGAAGCCATGAATGAGGAGATAAAGTCAATGTATGACAATGATGTATGGGACTTAGTACCATTACCAGAAGGAAAGAAACCTATTGGTTGCAAATGGATATTTAAAACCAAAAAGGATTCTAAAGGTAATGTGGAAAGGTATAAGGCACGTCTTGTCGCTAAGGGCTTTACTCAAAAGGAAGGTATTGATTACAAAGAGACTTTCTCTCCAGTTTCATCGAAAGACTCTTTTAGGGTAATCATGGCACTTGTGGCACATTTAGATCTTGAGCTTCATCAAATGGATGTTAAGACTGCGTTTCTCAATGGAGACATTGATGAAACCATTTATATGGTGCAACCACCCCACTTTGTATCGGATGATCCAAAGAAAATAGTTTGCAAACTTAAGAAATCCATTTATGGGCTCAAACAAGCGTCTCGACAATGGTATCATAAATTCCATCGAGTGATTCTCTCATTTGGTTTCGAGAGTAACCCGGCGGATGATTGTATATACCATAAGTTCAGTGGGAGTAAATATTCTTTCTTGGTTTTGTATGTAGATGATATACTGCTTGCCACAAATGATAAGGATATGTTGCATGAGACTAAGAAATTTCTGTTTAGGCATTTTGAAATGAAAGATCTTGGTGATGCATCATACGTGTTAGGCCTAAAGATAATTAGAGATCGCTCTCAAGGTATCTTAGGTCTATCACAAAAGGCCTATATCGATCAAGTACTCAAGCGGTATGATTTGGATAAATGCAAACCAACAGAGACCCCTGTTGCTAAAGGGGACAAGTTCAGTCTTGAACAATGTCCTAAAACAGAGTTGGAAAAAGGGCAAGTAAAGGACAATAAGTATTCTTCCATGGTTGGAAGCATAATGTATGCCCAAGTGTGTACACGTCCAGATATTGCCTTTATTACAGGAATGCTAGGAAGATATTTGCATAATCCAGGTGTTCAGCACATTCAGGCAGCAAAACGAGTTTTAAGATATCTTCAGAAAACCAAAGACTATATGCTAGTATATCGGAGATCAGATAGGCTGGAGGTCATAGGATATTCTGATTCCGATTTTGCGGGATGTCGAGATAGCTTGAAGTCAACCACGGGGTTCATCTTTATGATGGCTGGTGGAGCTGTTTCATGGAAGAGTGCCAAACAATCCCTTGTGGCACCTTCAACCATGGCAGCAGAATGTATAGCTTGCTATGAGGCATCATTATTTGGGACATGGTTGCGAAATTTTGTCACAGCGCTGCGTGTAGTGGACTCTATCAAGACTCCACTAAAAATTTATTGTGACAATAACTCAGCAGTCATGTATGCTAACAACAACAGAAGCTCAGCCAACTCGAAGCACATCGACATTAAGTTTCTGTCTGTTAAGCAAAAGGTTGAGAATGACGAATTATCTATCGAGCACATAGGAACAAACTCAATGATTGCGGATCCACTCACTAAAGCATTAATACCCAAGCAGTTTCTGAAACATGTAACTAGTATGGGTATAATTTCAGTTGAGGATTCTAGGCTTTAGTGGGAGTTTTGTTCAGTGGGAGTGCTAGATTAGATAATGGTTTCAGTTTATTCAGTTTCAGTGTATTATGTAAAGAATTTCTGCAGAAATGAATAAAGTTTCAGTTTTCAGATTTCAGTTTTCATTTTCAATTTATTTAAGTTGACCTCACTTCAGTTTCAGGGTGACCAATAAAGTTGGAAAATAGACACGTGACAGTCACATTTACGTGTATTTTCCACACCACTTATACACATTTAAATTCAATGTCATTCATTTATTGTGATATTGAGATCATTGTGGGTTGAGTTACGACGGCTTTACAGGATTAGAAACCTGTAATAGCTATAATGTGACAAAAGCTTCCTTGGTCCTTTATCATTATGAATGATGGACGGAATTGGAGTACAAAACTTATTACCATAAATCAGGAGCTCATTTAAGTTAAGCGTAATTAAATAACATTAAGCATAATTGCCCAAGTGGGAGATTGTTGGATTATTTCTAGCCAAATAGGCTGACGAGCCTTGGTTGGAACGACCCGTTCCAGGATCGGAACGGACAGTCCAAATTCAGAACGGACAGTCCAAGGTCTGGTATGACCAGTCGACTGACCAGTCTGTCCCAGGTCGGGGCGACTGCTCTGGACACGTTTAGAACGGACCGTTCTAGGATTAGAACGGACCGTTCCAATCATGCCAGAAATAGAAACAATCTAGAAGGTGGGCTAATTATGGCTTAATGATTCTCTAATTACGAATATTGTTAATTATGGTAATATACTAAACGTGGCTGTTAAGGAAAAGTATGATTTTGTACAGAAAGTGTGTAGCCTTTAATAAGTGGTTAATTTAGGGAAATCATGTTCTATATTTGTGATGGATGAATATAGAAGATGAGTGCATGCCAAGTTTCTTTGGCTTATATATATGGGATTGGTCTCCAAGGGACAAGACAATCTAAGAATCTCTGCTGCATACATGTGTTGATAGCAGCAATTCTGCCCCTCTCCCTAATACTTCCATCGATTAGAGAGAGATAGTGCTTTTGTTAAGGCTAAAGGCATCAAAGGGCAAGTCTTGAACTCTTGGAAGGTCTCCTCCCACCTTGGTGCTTCTCTAAGGACATCAAGGATCTCAGCAATCAAGCAAGACGTGCTCTGCATCAGAGATCTTGGCCGTAGCTATGGATTCAGGTATGCTTCCGCTTTAAATATTACTTTTCGGTGTTTTGGAACGGTCCGTTTCAGGACTGGGGTGGCCCGTTCCACTGCTGGTTCAACGAGTTATTCAGTTATTTTGGTTTGCTATTTGATCTGTTAGAATTGTTATTCCTTTGTCTTTTATGCAAACCCTAAATCCCAACATGATGCACACATGATAACGTAAAGTGAAATTTCATAGTAGCCATGGAATAAGTTGAAAATTCACCAAATTGCTTTACCAAATTGATTCAAATTTCATTACTTTCATCAAACTTCACCAATTGCACCAAATGTCCAGGCACATATATTTTGACCATATTATGTTCTATCAGTTTTCATATACTTAATTCAAATCAGCTTCACTAATTGCATGTTTCATTAGTTTGCAACCATGTTAAAACCAATTGCCTGGTAATTGCATCAATAAAATATGTTTGTTTTTTTTAAAAAAAAAAAATCATGATTCTCGCATTATTTATTGACTTTTTAATTTTTCTAACTTTAGCTAAAGTAGGTAATGAACGAGAAGACGCTGTGGATTTGGATGCCTAAATTACAACAGAAATTTTATGACATGGATAATATGATTAGATTTGCGACTCATTTAGTAATCCTTTTTGTATATAATATTAGAATGGATATATCATATATGACAGTCATAGATGTTATGGTTTTGGTTGCAAATGAAAAATTGTAATGTTTTATGTCCAAAATGTTAAAATTCTTTTTGTGTAACGTGTAATGCAATTAGGCACCATAGATAAACTCTCATGCAGGAAATGCAAACTAGAATTTTTTTTTTTTAGCTTAGTATCGATCTGAAATTCAGGTTTTTCAAAGCTTCTGTTACTTTACTGTTGAATCTTGGTAGCTGCATTATTTGATATTTTGTATTTTATATTAATTATTTTGTTTCTTTTATCTACTTTTGGTCTGTAAAGTAATTGGACAAAAATGTGATCTATTCAAGTTTAAAGTGTATATAATGTTTGTCATATTTTCGTTGATTTCCCAAATAATTAACCACATATATTTTTTGATTAGGGAATAAGATAGATATGGCTTTCAGAATAGCCGAGTGTCATACAAATGGTCTACCAATCAATACTCAAATAAATATGGGACATTATTTAAATTAAATTTTCTATATTAATTGTTGAGCATAACATTTGAATCAATGATTTAAAGCTAATCTCCCAGTCCGTAAGCTTTAGAAGCTCTGTTGTTTATGTTATCCAATGTATTTCAGTTTCAGATATCCAAGTAGGATATCCAACATTACTCAAAATGCAATGTCTTACAAGTAATCAAGTCCACTAAGGGACTTTAAACATAAAGCAAAGAAACAAAAAACAACACAAAATTCAGAACATGAGTACATGAGCAATTGAGCACCAAAAATAAGCTACAAACACATAATACAACTAAATCTATAAAATGCAGCAGCTAAGAGTTGTATGCCTTTAAGACTCCCAACAGGTCTTCGTATGTGTCACTAACAAAGTGCCGCTCAATGCCAGCAGATGTCCCTGTCCAACATAAGAATAGACTTAAAACAGTTGATATAGGTGCTATTTCACTTTGGCAATATGCAGTTGATTGAAATTATAGAGGGCCCGTAAATTGAGATTAATGTTCATTAATCGGCTCATTCTGATTTCTAGATTGGATTAATCTGATACAGGATTGAATAAATCAGATCAAGGTGTTTGCAATAGTTGTCTAATCTCTTTCCCTGATTAGTTCCCCAAACATTGCACATTCCTTTTAGCACGGCTTACCCTAAATTGTGGCTGTTCCAACACCACTTATCATGGTTACAGTTACTCCCGAATATTTCTAACCATGGCACGTGTTATTAACAAGTCACAACTGGTGGCCTTGGAAGGAGCAAAATGGCTGAGTGAATGTTTTGGGTATGCACAAAGTGAAACCAAATGGTTAATTAGCTTGCAAATAATCAAGCTCTTTGCTTATATTATGTTAATTTTGGCTTACTCCTAGCTTTCCTGAAACAAGTAACCAGGTTCAGGTTCTCACAAACAAAACAAGTGGTAGATGAAAAGCTCATTTAATATGAACGGTTTTCTTTTATTTTAAACAACTAGTAGGTAACAATTTCTTTCAATTAATACAATAGTGAACAAAAGAATTTATACCACTAGTGAGGCTTTGGGATCTTATCGCTTCACCCCTCCACCTCTAGTCAATGCTCACTATTTCTCAAGTATCTGCTAGGTACAATAAACTAGCATATTAGAAACAACATCAAATACAAAATAGAGAGGCGCCCTGCTGTAAGCAAAGAGGTTTTGAGTCATGCTTGCTTGATTCTTTCGATGGAGGTGCCGCCGATGACGTGGAGGAGTTTGCTCAGGAGGAGGCTGAGCCACGTCAGCAACGGCAACCAGGCATCCAAGGCTGAGGCTGAGGCCAGCTCCGAAATCAAAGCGGCCAAGTCAGAGGAGAGGAGCGATGATCTGATCGAAGCACGGAGCAAGGAGAGAGAGGTTGTGTGGGGTTAGAAGAAAGAGGAGACGGAGTTCAAGAGAAACTAATGCCAAAAGAAGGTAACCCTCTACGCTTAACATCCAGCCATCGATTTTAGACCGAAATGGCTCATAATAAACGCTGTTCACTCTGGAAATGATACGGATATGGTCGAAGGAATGCATAGTAGAGCAGCACTGCGAGCATACCGCACGGAACTGAAAAACCCAGAGTTTGTTGGCAATTTGATGCAAAAGGTCAGGATTTAGCTCGGTCCAGTCCAATAATATTATTGACACGGTGACATATATACCTGTCAATATTTCGCCATTTTAACGTTTCCGTTTCTGTTCCATCGAAACAGAACGTTAAACGAAACATGAAATGGGTTTCGTTTTCAGAAACAAAACGGAAACATAAATGGTTTTTGGAGACGAAACGTTAAACGGAACACGAAAATGCGAAATTATAATGGTAAATCCGAAATGGAACGAAAATTTATTTCGTTTACAGAAACAAAACGGAAACAAAAGAGTAATTTCGTTTCGTTACCGAAACGGAACGTTAAACGAAACAGCTTTTTTCCGTTCCGTTTGGAACGTTTGACAGGTCTAGTGACATAGTATAGCTCTGGTCTCTGGACAGCCACAACTAATCACTATATATCCTGAACAGTTAGCTAATCGAACAACAACACTCAACTAGATAAATCTCTATCTTTAACAACAGTAGCTACTCTACGGATAAAATGAATACCCATGTAGTTGAAACTAAGATCAATGCACATCATAAAAGAAATGCTTCCACTGCACATATCAACAAGAAAACTGAAAAATGATGCTTCTGAAATTTTCGTATCTCATTAAGCCTCAACCTTACAAGGCGAAGGATTACACACGGTAGCAAAATGGTTTATCCAAGCACATAATTTAGATAATTCAGTGAAAGTGCATGCAATATAAAGCTAGCATGCCAATCTTAAGTTCTTAGAACACCACACAAACATCTTCAAATCTATTACAAACTGAACACAGTCAGACACTGAATAATTATGTATCCTAATCCACACAGTACTGTAGATGACAACACAAAATAGCAAAACACCATATCACTAAACATCTTCATCAATTGTAAATCACAAGGGCTAGCATAGACTAGGCAAAAACCATGTGCACCTATCGAAATTATGGAGCAGGTGCAGTTGTGTTATAGTCTCCGAAGCAACAGAGTAACAGTTAACAGAATTACTTACTAAGGAACTCTTTGAGTAGATGCAATTGCCCTTGCATCCTTCAAAATCACTAGCTTTCAAACAAAGCCAGTTGCGTCCTTTATTATGGAACAGCATCCAATCCCCAATATCGTTCACTCCTGCCCAGTAGGGATCAGTACCAGAATCCTTGAGCTGGTACAGCTCATATTGGTAGTCTGACACAGGTAGGTTTTGGCCATTTGGCATATCAGGAAGCCGTACCCGTACTCCAATCAGATCACCGCATGCCTTAACAAAAGAACCAAATGTATCAGACAAGCGAGGCAGAAATGATACTGTATTCCCATTGGTGACATCAACAACCTTTATATATTTGGTTTTATGAGAAGTGAGAAATACTCTTCCACTAGAATATGACATGACATGTTCATCAAGACTATAACGCATTTCAGTGATCTTCCTCCACTTGTTGTCAGTGTATCGCCACAATATCATTTTTTGCACTAGAGTTGAATTTGGAGGTTCAGATTCGATAACCAATCCCAACAGATCAATGCAATTTTCAGCAAGGTCAGGTTCATGGCTACAGCTTGGGCCAATGTAGAGGGGCAAGAAGGACTCAATCTCAATTTGAATAGGGATGGGGGCTTGAAATCCAGTTAATGGATTAATGATCAGCCCTGAAATAGGAGGTTTCTCGCAAAGCAAGAGCACAAATCCAGTAAACGAACCAAACATTGATGTCCATTCTTCTAGCTCGGAGAATATCTGAACTTTCAGATTGTGGTATTTGTCGGAGTAGAGACGACAGAAGTGGAACCCAAATGATGAACTGCTGTTCCTACTGCATTGTATCAAGTAAGGGAGCTGCGGAGGCAGGTGGGAGGGGTGCACAACAGAGCGCCATTGCTTGCACACTGCACGAAGCCGAACGAAATCAGAGAGGTCCGTCACTTTCTTGGCAATTTGGCACAAAATGTCGGGATTTAGCTCAGCCCAATCCATTATCAATGCAAACAGGTCACAAGCACGCTGTTCTCTTTTAAACTAATTACCATATCACACCTGAATTCATACATAGAACAAAAAGGGATATGCATATTAGTTGGTGTTTGTGCTAGTACGCTTAATCTCCTCTAAGCACTGATAGGTAGAAGTTCCACACTAATTTATATGATTTAAAACAACATCATAGCTACAAGAGAGTCATGATCGAAGATTTTTAATAGAGTTTATTTGCACATGACCACTGAAGCAGAACTAACACATGAAAATTATAGGAGGTACATCCAGAATAAGATGGGAACCAACCTGAGAAACTCCCCAACAACAAATAGAATAGATAAAATAAAATATTAATTTTAACCTGATAGGAACGAACAAGACAGGACCCAGTTTGTAGAGACGGGTATTGTACTATTGTTCAGTTGTTCTACTCAGAGCTCAAACTAATCAGTGAAGTTCTTAAATCTTAGTTAGAAGAACAGTGTCATTCGAGAATTAACAGTTCAGAGTGATTTTTTATTTGTTTTGACTTTTGATACTAACCATAGAAATTGGGGATCTGAAAAGTTTGATAATAAAATCCAATGCAAAGTTAGTACATCTCATAATAATATACAATGACTTTCTCAAATCTTGGTTTTTTTTTTAAAAAAAAAGTGCAGCTATAGTTTAATACTTCAACCTGGTGTTTAATTTGTGCTTATAGTTATTAACTAGACCTACAAACTGGGGGCTCTACAGAATTCGTATGCAAAGTTACCAATCGAATTTTGGATGAGAAAAGGGGAGAGAACTCACAGTTGGTGAAGATCTTAGATCTGAACTGCAATTAGGTGCCAGGTGGCGCATGGAGAAGATATCTTGAGTGATTCTGTGGGGACTGGAGATTATGAGCGTCTGCTGGGGAAGGCAAGGGAACAGAAGGGTAAGGGTAAGGAATGGAAATTAATTGAATAATTATTAAATACAAAAATTGAATTATTATTAACAAATTTATTTTTCAAAAGAGGGCTCGAGTCAATTTTTCTAAACTTGTGTTTTGCGAATTATCGTTTTAAGAAAATATATGATTTTTATTGCTGTTGTCTGGACCATTTGATCCAATAAAAAATTAAGATTGCATCAAAAAGTTTTTTGGATAGTGATGTCTATTATTTATATACGTATTTTGACCGTACTTAGCCCTTAATTATTGATCAAACCACTATAAATTGTCTCATAAATTGCTATATTTTCCAGGATATTGCTGCTGCCGTGCTTCTTGTTTTATTTTGTAGAATTCCAAGAAAATTCGAGACGAGACGCAACTTTTGTGAAGGATGGATCACTTTCTTAGCCAGATGACTCATTCCTGGCTCACACACACATGCCTTGAGATCACAGGAGCCTAGCACGAGCCATATCTCCAGCGTGGGCTTGATTCTCAGCCCATCCAGCAGACCTGAAGTGCCATTTCGCACCGAAATGGTTTCATTTCGCACCGAAATGCATTTCAGGAAAGTGCGAAATTGGTATTTTTCGGAGAAGGAAAGATTTATGCCGCCTCCTGTGGGTACATATGTGCGTCCCTGACCTCCTGGAGAGGGATTCTACTTTCCATACTCATTTTCCACCTTCCTTACATAGCGTTTTAGGGTTTTCCATTGATTTTCCTTGGAGTTCTTGGCGTTTTAGAGGGAGCAGCAGCAGCACGTTCGTTCAGATCGATTCCTAGGCCAGAGATAGCGAGTATTAGCATTGGGATTCTTCGGTTTACTCTTATATGCTCTTATTTTGTTATTTTATGGCTTGTATCTTTATTATTTGCATGATACTTGTTGTTATTGTTGTCATGGATATTAGTGAGTAGTTTTTATGATGTCTTAGGGTAGTTAGTAGATTAGTTTAGTATGTTGTTATGACTTGATGATTATATTATGATATTTTGCGATTTACTTGTTTGAGAATTATGACTTGCTTGATTGATTTGATTGTTTGCTTGAAAGTTAACTTATTGATGATGCGCAGCGTTGATAGGATATAACTCGACCAAATAATTAATAGATTAAAGCACTTGAGATAAACCAAAACTCGAAAGGGTAGGTTAGTTAACGATCGAAAGATCTAACTTTTATTGCACCGACAGGACCTTAAATATCTCTAGAAATCCCTTCAAGTATTCCTAAACAAACTAGTCTAATTACGCAAGTATAGGATTAGTTGTTTATGTGGCAAAACCCGACATCATACCCAAACCAGAACCAAGAAGCGAGAGTTGAGGTTAAGGTTAGGGTCTGGTCGCTTAGTACCCTTCGCAAAGTATCCTGTAAAATTGTCAAGTCGAAACAATAGGTTTAAGGCAAGTTTTGGTGCTGGACAGAACCCATTTCGCACCGAAATGGTTCTGTTTCGCCCCGAAATGACTCTCTGTCTCGATGAAAATCGTGATAGAGTTGTCTTAAAGCTAAACTAATTGAACACTTACCCCTAGGACATTTTATTGCATCTGTTTGAGTCTCGAAAATATAAAAAATAACCCCAAAAATATTTTATTATTTATTATTTGTTTAATTACCTATTTTTCTATTACCATTATTATTACCTTTTAATTGCCTATTTCTAAAAACACAAAAACTCATCCTCTAGCTTTTAAGAAAGATTAAGTCTGGTATTCAACCGTCCTTGTGGGTTCGACACCTTTGCTTTACTCGAACGTCTAGTGAGGTATTTCATAGGTTTAATTTATTTGACCTAGGTGCTAAGTCTTCATCAAATTGGCGCCGTTGCCGGGGACGGTGTTTGATATCGTGTACTTTTTCTAGTATTAAGAGGCTAGATTTCTTTTTATTTAATCATCTTTTTGTTTCCTCTCGTGCTACAGGTTGAATTCTGGCAGGAAGAAGGAAGGGAGTTCACTCTCAACCTCCACCTCCTGTGCGACGCTACTTCCTACGCGGATTGGAGGAGGATCCGGAGCAGCAGCAAGCAGTTTCGGCCCTGCCAGACCCTATTTCGGTGCGAAATCCTCCCATTTCGGTGCGAAATCATCAACTAGGGAGCGAAACAACGAGCGAGATGGCAGGAACTGGTGCACCTGTCGATGTAGCAGCAGAGGCTGAGCGCCTAAAGGCCCTGAGGATCCAACTCGAGCAGAGAAAAGCTCGTATCTTGGCCGAGAGGAGACGTATGGAGAATCAAAGGCGCGAACTCGAGGAGGAAAGGCGCAGATGGACGTTGGACGAGGAGAGCGTTCATGGGAACTCCGATGGAGAAGATGCAGCTGACAACCCCAACAAATCTCTCATGGACTATTGCGCTCCGCGAGTCAAGGACATCGCCGGGCCAGTGGTTATTCAAGGGATTGAAGCAAACAACATGCAAATCCTCCCCGCCCATGTCACAGCCGTCCAACAAAATTCCTTCCATGGAGACGAGCACGAGGACCCCCATGCACATTTACAAACTTTCACTGATTATGTTAGATTGATCAAAATGAACGGGGTGCCCCAAAATGCTATTAGACTTATGTTGTTTAGGTTTAGTCTCAAGGATAAAGCCCAAAAATGGTACAAAACTCTTAAAAAGGGGTCGATTAGGACTTGGAATGATATGACCCAAACTTTTCTTGATAAGTACTTTCCTGATGGTAGGGCCGATAAGATTAGGACTGAATTTAACAACTTCCAACAAAGTGATGACGAATCCATGGAAGCTGCTTGGGAACGATTTAGGGACTTAGAAAATTCTTGTCCACACCACGGAATCCAAAATTGGCTTGTTTTGAAAAACTTTTATAACGGTCTTTATGATAACATCAAAATTAACTTGGATTGTCTCTCAGGTGGAGGAAGTTTCTTGAAGATGGACTCATTGCGAGGAAGAGACTTGATCGAGCAATGCGCAAGGCAATACAACTGGATGCCACAAGTCAACCAACGCCGATCAAGTGGGAAGCAACATGTGAACGAGATCTCAACGAGGGATAGGAGAATTGCCGAGCTCGAAGCGGAGATAGCCGCATACCATTCTCTCCAAGGCTCGCACCTCAACTCGAGTACATGTGGAGCTTGTGGCGAGGAAGGACACACATCAATTCAATGCCCACTTGCACAACCGGAAGGCCCGCAACAAGTCAACTCCATCAACAACGAGTCTTCCTACTTCCCACGCAATGTTTTCAGCCGCAGTTATTCTTTGCAAGAGGGAGAGCGAAAGGATTGGAACCAATTGAATGATCCAGACTTTAGAAAATTACCTTTTGCCCCTTCACATTTGCAAGTCCCTACCAATCCACCAACCTTGTACAAAAATGCACAACCAAATGATAACACCAAAGATTTTCAAAAGAGACCTTTTTATAATAAGAACGGTGTACCATTTGTTGTCCAAAATTTCATGCATGAACAAGGTAAGCATAATTACATGTTGGCCGAAGGGATTGAGGAACTAAAATCTAAACTTGGTGCTGTTTCTAGGTTGGAACAAATGATGGAAGCACATCTCGCAAGGGAGCAAGGCAAATTTCCAGGCAAGCCACAAGTCAACCCCAACGCCGAGTGCAAGGCCTTGCACTCGTTGAGAAGTGGCAAGCAATACAATGATCCTCCAATGCCGACTTGGGCCGAGACACAACCAAATGCCCAAGATCACGTCCAGCAAGAAGATGAGCCCGTTCTGGAGCAAGTTCTACCATTTCCACCGCTCCAGAACCCAACCACGCTCTCTGGCCCGCAAATTGATGCACCAGCAGTTGAAAAATCGACTTCAGAGGAGCCATTTCGGTCCGAAATACCTCCATTTCGGTGCGAAATGACACCCACAGAGGCCAAAAAGGCGCCTCAAACGAAGAAATCTGAGAAGGGGCCGACTCCAGTGGCCCCCTACCAGCCCCCTGTTCCATTCCCCAGGAGGTTGGCTAAAGAAAAGGAGGGTATACTGTTCAAACGGTTTTGGGAGATGTTAAAGGATGTTCAAATTACTATTCCCATAACTGACATGTTCACATATTTTCCTATGCATGCTAAATTTTTGAAAGAATTGTGTACAGGAAAGAAGACGATTGAGGAGCTTAAATCGGTGATTTGGAAGAACAAAATGCCACCCAAGCTCCCTGATCCAGGACGATTTGCCATACCTTGCACAATTGGAAAAGAGAAGATCAAGCAAGCATTGTGTGACATGGGGGCTAGCGTGAGCGTTATGCCAAGGACAGTATATGAGAGAATTGGGTTTGGAGAACTCCAGCCTTCTGTTATGACAGTGCAACTTGCAGACTCGTCTGTGCGGTTGCCATTAGGGGAGTTGATTGATGTACCTGTGTGTGTGGGAAAGTTCGTAGTCCCATGTGATTTTGTCGTTCTTGAAATGGTTGAAGATAGGGAAGTACCAATCATTTTGGGACGACCTTTTCTCTGTACAGCAGGTGTAATGATGGATGCCAGAGACGGCACCATTTTAGTCAGAGTGGGGGGGAGACACTTCATTTTTCGATCCAGCATGCCATGAAGCACCCTAGCCCCATGAAAACTTGTTTCAAAATTGAAGAAATTGATGAAAATGAACTCAATATTGAACAATCTCTTGAACTTCAATATGAAACTGCTCTGAATTCTTACCAATCTTTTCTTTTTGACATCCAGGAAGCCTTAGGAGTCGAAGAAACCTTGGAGGACGAAGAAATCATGCAAGGCAGCAAAGAATCACCTCTGCCAGTGCCCATTTCGCACCGAAATGACCCCATTTCGCACCGAAATGGTCCTCTGGAGGTGGTTAATTTGATGCAATCTGGCGTTTCTGAGCCAAATCCTCCCGTTTCTGCCCAAACAGAGGCCCCCCAAGTCGAGCTCAAGCCTCTTCCAGAGACTCTCAGGTACGAATTCCTAGGCCCAAGTCAATCATTCCCTGTTATCGTTAACTCTGGGCTAAGTGATGCAGAAACAGAAAAGCTTTTGGTTGTACTTCGAGCACACAAGGGAGCGATCGGCTATTCTATTGAAGATCTGAAGGGTATCGATCCCTTAATTTGCTCCCACCGGATCTTATTGGAAGATGACCACAAACCTACAAGAGAGGGGCAGCGTAGACTCAACCCCAACCTAACAGAAGTGGTCAGAAAGGAGGTCCAGAAGCTCCATGATGCGGGCATCATCTACTCAATATCAGATAGCAAATGGGTGAGCCCGATACATGTGGTACCAAAGAAAGGAGGTACAACAGTGGTGAAGAACGAGAAAGGAGATATGATTCAAACCAGGATGGTAACTGGGTGGAGGATGTGCATTGATTACCGCAAACTCAACGCGGCAACACGCAAGGACCATTTTCCATTGCCATTTGTTGATCAGTTGCTTGAAAGGCTTGCTAATCACTCTTATTTTTGTTATTTAGATGGTTGTTCAGGTTTCTTTCAAATACCAATCCATCCAAATGACCAAGATAAAACCACTTTTACTTGTCCTTGGGGTACCTTTGCGTATAAGCGTATGCCTTTTGGTCTTTGTAATGCACCAGCCACTTTCCAAAGAGCCATGATGGCTATTTTCTCTGACTTTATTGAAAAAGATATGGAAGTGTTTATGGATGATTTCTCTGTTTATGGCACTTGTTTTGATTCTTGTCTAACTAGCATTTCCAAAGTTTTGCAGCGTTGTGAAGAGGTGAACTTAGTGTTGAATTGGGAAAAGTGCCACTTTATGGTGCAACAAGGCGTAGTTTTGGGACACATGGTCACATCAAAAGGGATAGAGGTTGACAAAGCAAAGGTTGAGGTGATAGAAAAGCTCGACATGCCTAAAAATGTCAAAGATGTCAGGAGTTTCTTGGGACACGCTGGATTCTATCGCCGTTTTATCAAAGACTTTTCTAAAATCGCTAAACCTCTAACCAATCTTTTGATAAAAGACAACGAATTTATTGTGACTGATGAGTGTGTTAATGCTTTTTGTAGGTTGAAGGAGGCTCTTGTCTCGGCCCCTATCCTACAACCGCCGGATTGGACCCAACCATTCGAACTCATATGCGATGCAAGCGACTACGCAGTTGGAGCAGTTTTGGGGCA
This sequence comes from Rhynchospora tenuis, assembly GCA_027725995.1. NCBI lineage: Eukaryota > Viridiplantae > Streptophyta > Magnoliopsida > Poales > Cyperaceae > Rhynchospora > Rhynchospora tenuis. The sequence goes on from CM050889.1 coordinate 121,969,825, forward strand.
ACGCAAGGATAAGAAGCCCGTGGCTATATACTATGCTAGCAAGGTGCTCGACCCTGCCCAAGTCAACTATACAACCACGGAGAAGGAGCTCCTTGCCATTGTTTTCGCGCTCGACAAGTTTAAGTCTTATTTGGTGGGATCCAAGGTCATAGTCTACACAGACCACGCCGCAATTCGCTATCTCTTGAGCAAAAAGGATGCCAAGCCCAAGTTGATTCGTTGGGTGCTGCTTTTACAAGAGTTTGACCTTGAGATCAGGGACAAGAAAGGCACGGAGAATTCGGTTGCAGATCATTTGTCACGCCTTCAATGGGAAGAAGGTAAAGAAATCCCTATTAATGATTCCTTTCCTCATGAAAAATTGTTCTCTGTACAGGGAAACCTCATATCTGCTGCAAGGGAAGGGAATCTCGAAGAAATCCTCGCGAATATCGAAACTCTGGCAGTCATTTCGCAGCGAAATGATCATGTTTCGCACCGAAATGAGGGGTCTGGGGCGAAAAACATCGAGCCATGGTTCGCGGATTTGGCCAATTTTCTGGCCAGTGGCTATGTACCCTCTGACATGACTGCCCAACAGAGGAAAAAGCTGAAGGCAGACTCCAAGTACTACTTTTGGGAGGAACCATACCTTTTCAAGATCGGAATCGACAATGTCCTTAGAAGATGTGTGCCATATGAAGAGGTCAAGCCAATCCTCGCTAGCTGCCACTCCTCTGCCTATGGTGGCCACGCCTCTTTCTCGAAAACCGCTGCTAAAGTGCTCCAATCAGGTTTCTTCTGGCCTAGTCTTTTCAAAGATGCTCACTCTTTTGTTTCTTCTTGTGATTTGTGTCAGAGAACAGGCAGTATTTCAAGGAGGAATGAGATGCCACTCAATCCCATCCTAGAAGTTGAGGTCTTTGATGTATGGGGTGTGGATTTCATGGGACCGTTTCCAAGTTCTCAGGAATTTGAGTACATCTTGGTGGCGGTGGATTATGTCTCTAAGTGGGTGGAAGCCATTGCATGCAAGGCGGCTGATTCGAACTCGGTGATCAAGCTCTTCTCCAAGATCATCTTTCCACGCTTTGGAGTGCCAAGAGCGGTGATTAGCGATGGTGGCAAGCACTTCATCAACCGGCATTTTGATGGCCTTTTAAAAAGACATGGTGTTTTGCACAAGGTTGCCACCGCCTATCATCCACAAACAAATGGACAAGTGGAGGTCTCGAATCGAGAGATTAAGAGCATCTTGGAGAAGACCGTGGCACGATCACGCAAGGATTGGGCAAGCAAACTTGATGATGCACTTTGGGCTTATCGCACGGCATTTAAAACTCCAATAGGTATGAGTCCTTTCAAGCTTGTTTATGGTAAACCTTGCCACTTACCAGTTGAACTTGAGCACAGGGCATATTGGGCAACACGAGCTATCAACATGGATTTGCTCAAAGCTGGTGAGAAAAGAATTTTAGACTTGCATGAACTCGACGAGGTACGTCTCAATTCCTATGAAAATGCAAAATTCTATAAAGAGAAAACGAAGCTTGTGCATGATAGGAAAATCTTAAGAAGAGAATTCAAGGAAGGAGACTTGGTTTTGTTGTTCAACTCGAGGTTGAAGCTCTTTCCGGAAAAGCTGAAATCAAGATGGTCTGGACCGTTTCGAGTGGTGAAAATCTATCCTTTTGGTGCCATTGAAATTTGTGACAAGGATTCGGAGCCTTTCAAAGTCAATGGGCAAAGATTGAAGCACTACATCGCCAACGAGGAAATTGGACAAGTGGCATGCGTTCGCTTCTCCGAATCTCCAAGCGACGCATAGAAAACAAAGGCAATAAAAATTATTTACTTTCTTTAAGTTTAGAAAAATCACGAAAATAAAAAAATTAGGAAATAAAAAAAATTGCATAAAAAAAATTAGTTGTTTAACATTTTTATTTTTGCTTTATGTAGGAAAATGGAATCGATGGACGAAAGGCAAAACGACAACTCGTGATAGAGCACCACAGGCCAGGCAAAGACCAAAAACAGTGGCCATGCACGACCTCATGCGAGTTGCACCGCGTTTGCCCTGGATATCGCACAAATGAGACATTTTTCACGCAACATCTCTCTATTTTTCCCACTGCTTTTTACATTTTATTTGACAAAATTGTGGGATTTATCTCTGGGGTTTTACTGAAAAATTTTGAAGGGAAATAGGAAGCCAGAACATGCAATTTTCAATTTTCAACTGTCCATTTCGGACCGAAATAGTTCCATTTCGGTGCGAAATGTCTTTTATGGAATTTTTCTGGGCCGAGATTTTAACTCATTATTTTTCAATGATTTTTCCTTGGGCTTCCTGGGCTTTTTAATTCATCTCCATATTATTTTTGCAGGAGGCCCAGTTCGGATTTTTGAAGTGACATAACCTTGGCCCATTTCCAACACCCAAAACCCAACCCCATAAATCAAAATAATTGCATCCCTCTCCCTCCCACCGTTTCACTTCTTCCCCACTCACGCCCCCTCACTTCCCTCTTCCGTGACCCCCTCTCCAAGCCGTAACCTCCATTCCTCTTCCACGCAAGCCCATTCCCACCACCATTTCCTCAGATCAGACAGCCGTTCTCCTCTCCTCGCAGCCCTCTTCGACATCCTCCACTTGGATCTGCAAGAGACAGCCTCTACACAAAGAAAAATTGGAGAGAAGATTTCGGGTTTGGGGTGATTTCGTCTCGAAATCGACTTTTCTTGGAGCGGTCCAGTTCTCCTCGGGTCTAAAAGGCTTCCACGAGTTGCTGGCAGGGGTATTGCGCGATATTTCTTCCATTTTCGCGGATTTAAGGTTTGCCCGTGCCTTCATCTCTCGGATTTAATTTTTCTGGCGGGATTTGCATTGCGAAACTGTGTGTCGGGTATTCCTTGGGGTATTTTTGGTATTGTGTGAAAGTTTGAGAATTTTTGGAGAAAGGGACGTGTATTTTTTTGGTCTGACAGTGGTCATTTCGATGCGAAATAGATCATTTCGCTGCGAAATCGCGTTCTGAACTGTGTTGTTTTGTGAAATATGGACCCAAATAGGCCAAGGACTAGATCACAGGGGCGTGGTGGTGCACCCGTTCCACTCCCTGCTCAGGTGAACCCATTAGGGCAGTATGATCCCGCTGCCGCTCCTTTTGAGCGAAAATATGGATTTCGGATGCCTACCAAGTGGCATTTCGAGAATTTTAAGAGGATTCACAAGAGGCCATTTGAGCACACTCGGTTTGTAGACTTAGATTTACTGGACAGATTGGGGGTGAGGGACCAGATCCTTGCCTTGATAGCGGAGATAGGGATTACTGCTGAGTTCTGGGCACACAGTTGTCCGGGCTATAGGGACATTACCCTTGAGTTTCTGAGTTCATTGCATTTGGTGAGCCACGCGGGGGTTGAGCACATTGAGTTTTATTTGAAGAGCCAGAGGATTTTTCTTCCTATGGAGAGATTATCTCAGATTTTGGGTCTCGAGCATGATTGTCCACAGCTCGATGTGCCGGACACTGGCACTGACGCTGATCGTGAGGAGTTTTGGACACAGATCTCTCGGCATTATGATTCTGATTCTCTGAGTATCTACATTGAGCATCCCACCTTAGCACTGCTTCACCGTTGCATATCTTCTACTGTGTTTGCTAGGGGGGAGACCATGCGACGTGCCACGAAGAGTGATTTGCTTCTTATGCGCCTCATGCTTCGACCACAGCCTCAGCGGATTCGGATTGCGAAGGTTATGGTTGATCATTGGATAGATGAGAGAGATCGAGTGGGTCGAGGTGCTATCTCCATGTGTTCTTATGTCACCTTGATCATTCACAGGTTTATTGGTGCAGAGTTTGACTTTCGCGGGGAGACTGAGTGTGGAGCTTGGTACCAGATCGATATGGATCGGTACAAGACGATAGGTTACATTGAGTATGTTGGACGTGGAGCGAGTCGTCAGGTACGATGGTTGAGAGGTGGTTTTCTTCTACCTTACCCTCATCAGATTGACCGGAGTGACTCTGCCACTTGGCTCGTTCGAGATGACTATGTTGGCGCGGCCCCAGCTCCCATGCATATGGACATTCCGGAGGGATCCCGTGCTCGTCGGCGCAGACGTACTGATGATCCAGCCCCAGGGCCCACATCTGATTCCGTGCCCTATGGTTCGCTAGAGCACGTGACGGGCCTTTTGCAGACTTTACTCCATAGACAGGAGGCGAGTGATCGAGCCATTCAGCTAAGACTCAGCCACATCGAGGGTCGGGTGGATACTCTTTACCACCACGCGCGTCACGGGTCTTGGCTATACCCTCCCACCTCGGATGGAGATGGCTCAGCTGATGATTCCGGTGGGGATTCTGATGATGATGGTGATGATGGCCCGCCACATGATGGGGCCGGTCCTTCTTCTTCTCATTGATTCGGTATGATTTTTACTTCCCTCTCCTTTATTTTTATTCTCTGTGATTGTGACGCACTGGGACAGTGCTTGATTCAGTTTGGGGGGGGAAAGAAGATGGAAATAAAAATTTTGGGCAAAAATTGCATTTGTTTCTGACATTTTTGACGATTTTCATGTTCATTTCGGGTCGAAATGGACCCATTTCGCTGCGAAATTGCTCTCTGGAATTTGGAAAAATTTTGAACTTTTGATTTTGATTTTTTCTGATGCATGTACTATCACTGTGAGGTTTCTATGGATATATTATTCACTGTTTCACACTTGTTTGAATTTTTTAAAGCAATTTTAAAATTATTTCTTAAGGAAAAACGTTTGTTTAGGAGATTTTAGGTTGGTTTGTGCACCAATTGATCGGATTGAATGATTGTTTGAGATGATAGGGCCTGAATTTGGATGCTTAGATTTATCAATTCATTATTAGTCAATTCTCACAAATTTTTGCCGAGTGAACGATTTTGTCTTTTGTGAATTTTTGTTTAAAGGATGTTTTATCAACTTTAAAATTTTTAAAATGAGCCTAGTTTGTTCTTGAACGCTTGAATCACCAACAAGCAAACTTAAATCGAATAAATCTAAATAGTTGTGAGCATGAGGGTGCGAATGGACTTCAATAAAACCTAAATAAATCAAGACATGATAACGGGTGTCACTAGGAGCCCTGGCCCAAGTGTACCGTGGCCTTGGTCGTGTGAATACCTGTTTGATCTTCCACAAATAATTGGAGAAAGGATTACGGAAATTGCTAGGAGCCCTGGCCCAAGTGTACCGTGGCCTTGGTCGTGCAATTATCTGTTTGATCTCCCCAGCATGTCACGTGCTGGTAGCTCAATATAAGTCCTAGTAGCGTAAAACCCTAAGTGATGCAAATCACCATAACTCGACTTGCACATTTCCAAATTGGTGAAACTTTGGAAAATTAGACTCATTGTAGAATTTTTAATTTTGATAGAATTTTCTTTGCAAATGCTTGCAACTTATGAAAAAGAACGGGCATTTGAATTTGAGTTTGCATTTGAATTGATGAAGTGAAGCTAGGGTTCTTGAGTTGATTATGAGATTTCATGAGAACTAAGTGTTGCACAAATTAAACCAAAAAGAGATCTAAACTCGTGTCTTTGGAATTGATTTTAACTTGCTTTATTTTTGACCTGTGAAACTTTGGGTAAACTTGAACATAAATTCTCGTTGCATCATTGGTTTGGTATATTTCATTGATAGGTCTAAGTACAGTCTTACCCTTAAGTTTAGATTATTGTTTGAGGACAAACAAAGATTCAAGTTTGGGGGGATTTGATGTCTATTATTTATATACGTATTTTGACCGTACTTAGCCCTTAATTATTGATCAAACCACTATAAATTGTCTCATAAATTGCTATATTTTCCAGGATATTGCTGCTGCCGTGCTTCTTGTTTTATTTTGTAGAATTCCAAGAAAATTCGAGACGAGACGCAACTTTTGTGAAGGATGGATCACTTTCTTAGCCAGATGACTCATTCCTGGCTCACACACACATGCCTTGAGATCACAGGAGCCTAGCACGAGCCATATCTCCAGCGTGGGCTTGATTCTCAGCCCATCCAGCAGACCTGAAGTGCCATTTCGCACCGAAATGCATTTCAGGAAAGTTGGTATTTTTCGGAGAAGGAAAGATTTATGCCGCCTCTCCTTGCCCTAGCCGCCTCCTGTGGGTACATATGTGCGTCCCTGACCTCCTGGAGAGGGATTCTACTTTCCATACTCATTTTCCACCTTCCTTACATAGCGTTTTAGGGTTTTCCATTGATTTTCCTTGGAGTTCTTGGCGTTTTAGAGGGAGCAACAGCAGCACGTTCGTTCAGATCGATTCCTAGGCCAGAGATAGCGAGTATTAGCATTGGGATTCTTCGGTTTACTCTTATATGCTCTTATTTTGTTATTTTATGGCTTGTATCTTTATTATTTGCATGATACTTGTTGTTATTGTTGTCATGGATATTAGTGAGTAGTTTTTATGATGTCTTAGGGTAGTTAGTAGATTAGTTTAGTATGTTGTTATGACTTGATGATTATATTATGATATTTTGCGATTTACTTGTTTGAGAATTATGACTTGCTTGATTGATTTGATTGTTTGCTTGAAAGTTAACTTATTGATGATGCGCAGCGTTGATAGGATATAACTCGACCAAATAATTAATAGATTAAAGCACTTGAGATAAACCAAAACTCGAAAGGGTAGGTTAGTTAACGATCGAAAGATCTAACTTTTATTGCACCGACAGGACCTTAAATATCTCTAGAAATCCCTTCAAGTATTCCTAAACAAACTAGTCTAATTACGCAAGTATAGGATTAGTTGTTTATGTGGCAAAACCCGACATCATACCCAAACCAGAACCAAGAAGCGAGAGTTGAGGTTAGGGTTAGGGTCTGGTCGCTTAGTACCCTTCGCAAAGTATCCTGTAAAATTGTCAAGTCGAAACAATAGGTTTAAGGCAAGTTTTGGTGCTGGACAGAACCCATTTCGCACCGAAATGGTTCTGTTTCGCCCCGAAATGACTCTCTGTCTCGATGAAAATCGTGATTGAGTTGTCTTAAAGCTAAACTAATTGAACACTTACCCCTAGGACATTTTATTGCATCTGTTTGAGTCTCGAAAATATAAAAAATAACCCCAAAAATTTTTATTATTTATTATTTGTTTAATTACCTATTTTTCTATTACCATTATTATTACCTTTTAATTGCCTATTTCTAAAAACACAAAAACTCATCCTCTAGCTTTTAAGAAAGATTAAGTCTGGTATTCAACCGTCCTTGTGGGTTCGACACCTTTGCTTTACTCGAACGTCTAGTGAGGTATTTCATAGGTTTAATTTATTTGACCTAGGTGCTAAGCCTTCATCAGATAGTGTAGCCGATCATCTCATGACTAATTCATGTTTCTGGTACTGCTACTGTTTCCATTTCCTAGCACAAAATTGGCATCATAAACCTTCAAAACCCATCTAAACCAAAACCAAAACCAAGTTGCCTAAAATTGATCCTGTAAAAATAATCATGAAAAGTACACAAAGCCTTTCAATTTTTTTTTTGCTACTCAGTACCCTCATGGAAGCCACTGTGTTAATGCTCTCTATCGGGAACAAAAAACAAATAAGGAACATATAAACAGGACTTTAACTCTATCAAGAATTAACAAAAGAATAGTCAGATACAAGCAAAATAAATTAAGTAATCGATTAATCAACTAATTAAAATGACTTACAGACTATATTAATTCTCAGTGCTCAATTCTAAATGTATGCATCTTAAATTCCACATGGGTCAACATGTATGCATCTTAATCGATTAATTGACTCACTCCTGTTTGAGAAGCCCAAAATGTAATATAGGGTTTACAAAATATGAGATAAAAATGACAGTGTTTACTTTTTTTCCCCTTAGCGTCGCCTTCACATGGAATGGAGAAGGTCGGCCGGGCTTTCTTTGTGCTTCACGTGTGTGACTTTGTTCGTCAGAGAGGTACGCAGCGGGAGAGAGACGAAGCGAGAGGGAGGGGTGCGTCACCACCACTTCTCGAGTTCACCGCTAAGCATCTCCATCAATCAATCTAGGGTTCTCTAGGGTTTTCTTTCGGCGGGGAAGGAGAGAGAGAGTCGAAGAGAGTGACAGACGGAGGCTTTTCCTTCTCATGCCGAGTCGAAAGCTCAGATCGCTGAATCAGCCACATAATCTGCACCCTCGGATTATCAATCGAACGGCTAATAAATTGGAGCACACAGGATCTCGTTTCTGTAGGCTGGAGTGGAGTCTAATTTAGTCAACCTAAACACATTAAAGCGTTAGACCAATTCAAAATCAGCTTCAAACTAAAAACTTATACTCGTCTATTCGGGATGTACAACTGTGTGACCGCAGGATAAGGTTTTTTCACCGAAGAATTTTAATTTTTATATTTAAAGTTGAGAGCTTCGATTTTAGTTTTATGATCTAATAAATCTGTGAACCGATATATCAATAATCAATAATCAATGATATAAATAAAAATGTATGGGTGTCGGTCCCTGTTTTAGTTAGTATTAGTGCGACACTCTATCAAGACCTTTGATTTTTCTGTTTCGACTTAATCTGGTCCGTTCCTTCAGATGTATGTTAATTTTTTATGTGTTACTGTGTTGTAATATGTGTTGTTTAGAATTGTGTTTCCTTTATGTTGCATTATTAATATCTATTTTGATTATACTGCATCATTTTTATCACATAATTTATTTTAACATCTCTCTTAGTTGCTTCTATGAGAAATGATGGAACAACATTTTTTATTTATGATAGTTTAGGAACTTAAATCAAGAAAAGTAATTCAAATGCCCAAACCTACTAATTGTTATTTTTTTTCATAATGATATAGATCTTGCTTTTTTTACTACTGTATTTTTTGCAATTTTAGATATCTTCACAGCTTTTTTTAGATACCCAATTCCTCCATTAATCCATGATGACAGTATATATTTGCTGAATTTCATATTGATGGCGAATGTTATTATCCTGTCGCCGACATGTTTGACGATTAATATTTTCTGTAGAAATTTATATTTATATTTTAAATTTTTATGGTATCACCAATGTATGTTTCAATAGTTCTTCATTTTAGCTCGAATTTAATTTTTATGTTTCTAATATTTTTCCATCTCATTTCTCTCTTATTGTTGAATTACTTCACAAAAATTATATCGTCAATATAAAATATTTCAACATATGGAGATATAATTTATTATTTCTACCCTACCAGATATTACACTTTAAATTAATTATAAACATAACGACCTAATTACAATCAACATTTGTTAAATGATAATATATTTAATTTTTATTACTATGTCAAATATTGAGCGAAGCTCGATAGTCCCTCTAGTATAGATTATAGTGATCAGATGAGTTAGAATGAGTGCAGAATCGATTAAAATGCTCAAATATGGCCTAGAATATGCTTTATTTGCTCATTTAATGCATATTTTCTATGTATAATTAAATATTTTGTAATAAATATGCTCTAAATTATATTGTAGACAATATAAAGTGTTTAAATATAGATTATTGTGATCAGATGATTTAGAATGAGTGTAGAGTCGCTTAAAATGCTCAAATATTAACCAGAATATGCTTTGTTTGCTTTTATGCATATTTTCAACGCATAAATAAATAATTTACAATAAATATGCTCTGAATTATATTGTCTGCAATATAAAGTGCTCGAATATAGATTATAATGATCAGATGACTTAGAATGAGTGCAGAATCGCTTAAAATGCTCAAATATTGCCCAAAATATGCTTTATTTGCTCATTTAATGCATATGTTCAATGTATAATTAAATATTTTATAATAAATATGCTCTGAATTTTATTGTAGAAAAGAGAAAGTGTTTAAATATATATTATTGTGATGATTTGATTTAGAATAAGTGCAGAATCGCTTAAAATGCTCAAATATTGCTAAAAATAAGCATTATTTGCTTATTTTATGTCTGTTTTATATGTATAACTAAATATTTTCTAATAAGTAAGCTCTGAATTATATTCTAGACAACATAAATAGATGAAATATAGATTATAGTAATCAAATGACATATAATGAGTGCAGAATCTCTTAAACTAATCAAATATTGCTCAGAAGATACTTTATTTGTTCAATTTATGCATATTTTCTATGTATTTATAATTTACATTAAATATGCCCTGAATTATATTGTAGACAATATAAAGTGTTCAAATACATATTATAGTGACCAGATGACTTAGAATGATTGCATAATCTCTTAAAATGCTTAAATATTGCCCAGAATATGCTTTCTATGCTTATTTTATGCATATTTTTTATGTATAATTAAATATGTTATAGTAAATAAGTTCTGAATTATATTGTAGACAATATAAAGTGTTTAAATATAGATTATTGTGATCAGATGATTTAGAATGAGTGTAGAATCGCTTAAAATGCTCAAATATTAACCAGAATATGCTTTATTTGGTCAATTTATGCATATTTCCCACGCATAAAAAAATAATTTACAATAAATATGCTCTGAATTATATAATAGACTATATAAAGTGTTTGCATATAGATGATAGTGATCCGATGAGTTAGAATAAGTGCAGGATAGCTTAAAATGCTCATAAGATTGCCCAGAATATGCTTTATTTTCTCATTTTATGCATATTTTCTATGTATAAAAAATAATTTACAATAAATTTTCTCTGAATTATAATGTAGACAATATAAGTGTTCTAATATTGATTATAGTGTTCAGATGAATTAGAATGAGTGCAGAATAGCTTAAAATCCTCAAATATTGCCCAGAATATGCTTTGCTTGCACATTTTATGCATATTATCAATCTATAATTAAATATTTATAATAAATATGCTCTGAATTATGTTGTAGACAATATAAATTGTTTGAATATAGATTATTGTGATCATTTGATTTAGAATGAGTGCAGAATCTCTTAAAATGCACAAATATTGCTCAGAATAAGCTTTATTTGCTCATTTTATGCATATTATCTATGTATAATTAAATAATTTACAATAAATATGCCCTTAATTATATTGTAGACAATATAATGTGTTAAAATATAGATTATAGTTTTCAGATGACTTAGAATGAGTGCAGAATAGCTTAAAATGCTCAAATATTGCCCAGAATATGCTTTGTTTGTTTCATTTTATGCATATTTTGAATGTATAATTAAATAATTTATAATAAATATGCTATGAATTATATTTTACTCAATAGAAAGTGTTTAAATATAGATTATTGTGGTCAAGTGATTTATAATGAGTGTAGAATCGCATAAAATGCTCAAATATTAACCAGAATATGGTTGATTCGCTCATTTTATGCATATTTTCAATGCATATATAAATAATTTACAATAAACTTGCTCTGAAAGTGTTTAAATATAGATTATTGTGATCAGATGATTCAGAATGAGTGTAGAATCGCTTATAATGTTCAAATATTAACCAGAATATGCCTTATTACCCCATTTTATGCATATTTTCAATGTATAATTAAATATTTTGTTATAAATATGCCCTAATTATATTGTAGACAATATAAAGTGTTTAAATATAGATTATTGTGATCAGATGATTTAGAATGAGTGTAGAATCGCTTAAAATGCTCAAATATTAACCAGAATATGCTTTATTTGGTCATTTTATGCATATTTTCCACTCATAAAAAAATAATTTACAATAAATATGCTCTGAATTATACTGTAGACTATATAAAGTGTGTGCATATAGATTATAGTGATCCGATGAGTTAGAATAAGTGCAGGATAGCTTAACATGCTCATAAGATTTCCAAGAATATGCTTTATTTTCTCATTTTATGCATATTTTCTATGTATAAAAAAATAATTTATGATAAATTTGCTCTGAATTATATTGTAGACAATATAAAGTGATCAAATATTATATTATAGAGTTCAGATGACTTAGAATGAGTGCAGAATAGCTTAAAATGCTCAAATATTGCCCAGAATATGCTTTCCTTGCACATTTTATGCATATTTTCAATGTATAATTAAATATTTATAATAAATATGCTCTGAATTATATTGTAGCCAATATAAATTGTTTGAATATAGATTATTGTGATAATTTGATTTAGAATGAGTGCAGAATCTCTTAAAATGCACAAATATTGCTCAGAATAAGCTTTATTTGCTCATTTTATGCATATTATCTATCTATAATTAAATAGTTTACAATAAATATGCCCTTAGAATGAGTGTTCAAATAGCTTAAAGTGTTCAAATATATATTATAGTTTTTAGATGACTAAGAATGAGTGCAGAATAGCTTAACATGCTCAAATATTGCGTAGAATATGCTTTGTTTGCTCATTTTATGCATATTTCAAAGTATAATTAAATATTTTATAATAAATTTGCTCTGAATTTTATTGTAGAAAATACAAAGTGTTTAAATATAGATTATTGTGATCAGATGATTTAGAATGAGTGTAGAATCTCTTATAATGCTCAAATATTAACCAGAATATGCCTTATTTCCCCCATTTTATGCATATTTTCTGTGTATAATTAAATATTTTGTAATAAATATGCTCTGAATTATATTGTAGACAATATAAAGTGTTTAAATATAGATTATTGTGATCAGATGATTTAGAATGAGTGCAGAATCGCTTAAAATGCTTAAATATTAACTAGGATATGCTTTATCTGCTCATTTTGTGCATATTTTCCTCGATTAAATAAATAATTTACAATAAATATGCTCTGAATTATATTGTAGACAATATGAAGTATTCCAATATAGATTATAGTGATCAGATGATTTAGAATGAGTGCATAATCGCTTCAAATTCTCAAATATTGCTCAGAATATGCTTTATTTGCAAATTTTATGTAAATTTTCAATCTATAATTAAATATTTTATAATAAATATGCTCTGAATTATATTGTAATTTGTAGACAATGTAAATGGTTTAAATATAGATTATTGTGATCATTTCATTTAGAATGAGTGCAGAATTGCTTAAAATGCTAAAAAATTGACCAGAATATGCTATATTTGCTCTTTTTTATGCATATTTTCAATGTATAATTAAATAATTTACAATAAATAAGCTCTGAATTATATTGTAGACAATAGAAAATTTTTAAATATTGATTATTATGATCAGATGATTTAGAATGAGAGCAGAATCTATTAAAATGCACAAATTTTGCTAACAATATGCTTTATTTGCTCATTTTACGCATATTGTCTTTGGATAATTAACTATTTTATAATAAATATGCTCTGAATTATATTGTAGACAATATGAAGTGTTGCAATATAGATTATAGTGATCAGATGACTTAGGATGAGGGCATAATCGCTTGAAATGCTCAAATATTGCGCAGGATAAGCTATATTTGCTCATTTTAACCATGTTTTTAATATATAATTAAATATTTTATTATAAATATGCTCTAAATTATATTGTAGACAATACAAATTGTTTAAATATAGATTATTATGTTCAGATGATTTAGACTGAGTGCTGAATTGCCTAAAATGTTCAAAAATTGCCCAGAATATAATTTATTTGCTCATTTTATGCATATTTTCCATGCATAAAAAAATGAATTACAATAAATATGCCCTGAATTACATTGTAGACAATATATAGTGGTTAAATATTGATTATTATGATCAGATGATTTAGAATGAGTGTAGAATCGCTTACAATGCTCAAATATTGCCCAGAATATGCTTTATTTGCTCATTTTGTGCATATTTTCCAGCATAAATAAATAATTTACAATTAAAATGCTCTGAATTATATTGAAGACAATATAAAGTGTTCCAATATAGATAATAGTGATCAGATGACTTAGAATGAGTTCAGAATGGCTTAAAATGATCATATTATTGCCCAGAATATGCTTTATTTGCTCATTTTATGTATATTTTCTTTGTATAAATAAATAATTCACAATAGATATGCTCTGAATTTTATTGTAGACAATATAAATTGTTTGCATATAAGTTCTTATGATCATTTCATTTAGAATGAGTGCAGAATCGCTTAAAATGCTCAAATATTGCCCAGACTGCTTTATGTGCTCATTTTATGCATATTCCATATGAATAATTAAATATTTTATAATAAATATGATCCGAATCATCTTCTAGACAATAGAATGTGTTTAAATAATGATTATTGTGATGAGATGATTTAGAATGTGTGCAGAATCGCTTAAAATGCACAAATATTGCTCAGAGTATGCTTTATTTGCTCATTTTATGAATATTTTCTATGTATAATTAAATAATTTATGATGAATATGCTTGGAATTATATTGTAGACAATATATAGTGTTCCAATATAGATTATAGTGATTAGATGACTTAGAATGAGTGCATAATCGTTATAAATTCTCAAATATTGCTTAGAATATGCTGCATTTGTTTATTTTATGCATATTTTTAATGTTTAATTAAATATTTTATTATAATTATATTGTAGACAACATAAATTGTTTAAATATAGATAATTGTGATCAGATGATTTAGGAGGAGTGCAGAATCGCTTAAAATGCTAAAATATTGCCCAGAATATGCTTTATTTGCTCATTTAATGCATATTTTCAATGTATAATTAAATATTTTAAAATAAATATGCTCTTAATTATATTGTAGGCAATATAAATTGTTTAAATATAGATTATTGTCATCATTTCATTTTGAATGAGTGTGGAATCGCTTAAAATGCTCAAATATTGCCCAAAATATGCTTTATTCGCTAATTTTATGAATATTTTCCATGCATAAATAAATAATTTACAATAAATATGCTCTGAAATATATTGTCGACAATATAGGATGTTCCAATATAGATGATAGTGATTAGATGATTTAGAATGAGTGTAGAATCACTTAAAATGCTCAAATGTTGCCCAAAATATGCTTTATTTTGTCATTTGATACATATTTTCCACGCATCAATAACTAATTTACAATAAATATGCGCTGAATTATATTGTACACACTATAATATGTTCCAATATAAATTATAGTGATCAGATGACTTATAATGAGTGCATAATTGCTTAAAATTCTCAATTATTGCTCAGAATATGCTTTATTTGCTCATTTTATGCATATTTTCAATCTATAATTAAATATTTTATAATAAATATGCTCTGAATTATATTGTAGACAATATAAATTGTTTGCATATAGATTATTGTGATCATTTCTTTTAAAATGAGTGAAGAATAGCTTAAAATGCTCAAACATTGCCCAGAATATGCTTTATTTGCTCATTTTATGCATATTTCCTATGTATAATTAAATATTTTATAATAAATATGATCCGAATTATATATTATAGACAAAATAAAGTGTTCGTATATAGATTATAGTGATCAGATGACTTAGAATGAGTGCATAATCGATTAAAATGTACAAATATTGCTCAGAGTATGCTTTATTTGCTTATTTTCTGAATATTTTCTATGTATAATTAAATGATTTATGATGAATATGCTCAGAATTATATTGTAGACTATAGAAAGTTTTTAATTATTGATTATTGTGATCAGATGATTTAGAATGAGTGCAGTATAGCTTAAAATGCACAAATATGTCACAGAATAAGCTTTATTTGCCCATTTTAGGCATATTTTCTATGTATAATTAAATATTTTATAATAAATATGCTCTAACGTATATTGTAGACAATATAAACTGTTCCAATATAGATTATAGTGATCAGATGACTTAGAATGAGTGCCTAATTGCTTAAAATGCTCAAATATTGCGCAGAATATGCTTTCTTTGCTCATTTTATGCATATTTGCTATGTATAATTTAATATTTTATAATAAATATGGGCTGAAATATATTGAAGACAATATAAATTGTTTGAATATAAGTTATTGTGATCATTTCATTTAGAATGAGTTCAGAATCGCTTAAAATGCTCAAATATTGCCCAGACTATGTTTTATGTGCTCATTTTGTGCATATTCCCTATGAAAAATTAAATATTTTATAATAAATATGATCCGAATCATCTTCTAGACAATAGAATGTGTTTAAATATTGATTATTGTGATCAGATGATTTAGAATGAGTGCAGAATCGCTTAAAATGCACAAATATTGCTTAGAATATGCTGCATTTGTTCATTTTATGCATACTTTTAATGTTTAATTAAATATTTTATTATAAATATATTGTAGACAACATAAATAGTTTAAATATAGATAATTGTGATCAGATGATTTAGGAGGAGTGCAGAATCGCTTAAAATGCTAAAATATTGCCCAGAATATGCTTTATTTGCTCATTTTACGCATATTTTCAATGTATAATTGAATATTTTAAAATAAATATGCTTTTAATTATATTGTAGGCAATATAAATTGTTTATATATAGATTATAGTCATCATTTCAATTTGAATGAGTGCAGAATCGCTTAAAATGCTCAAATATTGCCCAGAATATGCTTTATTTGCTCATTTTATGAATATTTTCCATGCATAAATAAATAATTTACAATAAATTTGCTCTGAAATATATTGTCGACAATATAGAGTGTTCCAATATAGATGATAGTGATCAGATGATTTAGAATGAATGTAAAATAGTTTAAAATGCTCAAATATTAACCAGAATATGATTTATTTGCTCATTTTTTTTGCATATTTTCGCCGCACAAATAAATAGTTTACAATAAATATGCTCTGAATTATATTGTAGAAAATATAAAGTGTTCCAATATTGCTTACAATTTATAGTGATCAGATGACTTAGAATGAGTGCATAATCGCTTACAATTCTCAAATATTGCTTAGAATATGTTTTATTTGCTCATTTTATGAATATTTTCAATCTATAACTAAATACGTTATAATAAATATGCTCTAAATTATATTATAGACAATATAAATTGTTTGAATATAGATAATTGTGATCATTTCATTTAGAATGAGTGCAGAATAGCTTAATATGCTCAAATATTGCCCAGAATATGATTTATTTGCTCATTTTATGCATATTTCCTATGTATAATTTGATATTTTACAATACATATTCTCTGAATTATATTGTAGATAATATAAAGTGTTCCAATAAAGATTATAGTGATCAGATGACTTAGATTTAGTGCATAATCTCTTACAATTCTCAAATATTGCTTAAATATGCTTTATTTGCTCATTTTATGCATATCTCCTATGTATAATTAAATATTTTATAATAAATATGATCCGAATTATATTATAGACAAAATAAAGTGTTCCAATATAGATTGTAGTGATCAGATGACTTAGAATGAGTTCATGAACGCTTACAATTCTCAAATATTGCTTAGAATATGCTTTATTTGCTCATTTTATGCATATTTCCTACGTATAATTAAATATTTTATAATAAATATTATCCGAATTATATTATAGACAAAATAAAGTGTTCCAATATAGATTATAGTGATCAGATGACTTAGAATGAGTTCATAATCGCTTAAAATATTCAAATATTGCATAGACTATTCTTTATTTGCTCTTACGCATATTTTCAATCTATAATTAAATATTTTATAATATATATGCTCTGAATTATATTGTAGACAATACAAATTGTTTGAATATAGATTATTGTGGTCATTTAATTTAGAATGAGTGCAGAATTGCTTAAAATGCTCTAATATTGCCCAGAGTATGATTTATTTGCTCATTTTACGTATATTTCCTATGTATAATTAAATATTTTATAATAAATATGATCCGAATTATATTGTAGACTGTAGGATGTGTTTATATATGGATTATTGTGATAAGATGATTTAGAATGAGTGCAGAATCGCTTAAAATGCACAAATATTGCTCAGAATATGCTTTATTTCCTCATTTAATGCATAGTTTCTATGTATAATTAAATATTTTATAATAAATATGCTCTGAATTATATTTTGTACAATATAAGTTGTATTGATATAGATTATTGTGATCAGATGATTTAGACTGAGTGCAGAATCGCCTAAAAAGTTCAAATATTGCCCAGAATATGCTTTATTTGCTAATTTTATGCATATTTTCCAGGCATAAATAAATAATTTACAATAAATATGCTCTGAATTATATTGTAGACAGCGTATATAGTGTTTACATATAGATTATTATGATCAGATGATTTAGAATGAGTGTAGAATCGCTTAAAATTCTGAAATATTAACCAGAATATGCTTTATTTGGCAATTTTATGCATAATTTCCACGTATAAATAAATAATTTACAATAAATATGCTCTGAATTATAATGTAGACAATATAAAGTGTTTGTATATAGATTATGGTGATCCGATGAGTTAGAAGCACTGTAGAATGGCTTAAAATGCTCATATTATTGCCCATAATATGCTTTATTTCCTCACTTTATGCATTTTTTCTATTTATAAATAAATAATTTGCAATAAATATGCTCTGAATTATATTGTAGACAATATAAAGTGTTTCAATATAGAATATAGTGATCACATGACTTAAGAATTAGTGCACAATCGCTTAAAATGCTCAAATATTGCCCAGAATATGCTTTATTTGATCATTTGATGAATATTTTCTATGTATAATTAAATATTTTATAATAAATATGATCTGAATTATATTGTAGATAATAGAAAGTGTTTAAAAATAGATTATTGTGATCAGATGATTTAGAATGAGTGTAGAATCGCTTAAAATGCTCAAATATTGTCCAGAATATGCTTTATTTGCTCATTTTATACATATTTTCCACGCATAAATAAATAATTTACAATAAATATGCTCTGAATTATATTCTAGACAATACAAAGTGTTCAAATACAGATTATATTGATTCGATGACTTAGAATGAGTGCAGAATCGCTTAAAATGCTTAAAAATTGCCCAGAATATGCAATATTTGCTCATTTATGCATATTTTCAATGTATAATTAAATAATTTAGAATAAATATGCTCTAAAATAAATATTGTAGACAATTGAAAGTGTTTAAATATAGATTATTTTGATCAGATGATTTAGAATAATAGTAAAATCGCTTAAAATGCTAAAATATTAACTAGGATATGCTTTATCTGCTCATTTTATGCATCTTTTCTGCGCATAAATAAATAAGTTACAATACATATGATCTGAATTATACTGTAGATAATATAAAGTGTTCCAATATAGATTATAGTGATCAGATGACTTAGAATGTGTGTTTAAATATAGATTATTTTGATCAGATGATTTAGAATGATAGTAAAATCGCTTAAAATGCTAAAATATTAACTAGGATATGCTTTATCTGCTCATTTTATGCATCTTTTCTGCGCATAAATAAATAAGTTACAATACATATGCTCTGAATTATACTGTAGATAATATAAAGTGTTCCAATATAGATTATAGTGATCAGATGACTTAGAATGTGTGCATAATCGCTTAAAATTCTCAAATATACAATAGAATATGCTTTATTTGCTCATTTTATGCATATTTTCAATCTATAATTAAATATTTTATAATAAATATGCTCTGAATTATATTGTAGACAATGTAAATCGTTTGAATATAGATTATTGTGATCATTTCATTTAGAATGAGTGATGAATCGCTTAAAATGCTCAAATATTGCCCAGAATATGCTTTATTTGCTCATTTTATGCATATTTTCTATGCATTTTTAAATATTTTATAATAAATATGATCCGAATTATATTATAGCCAGTATAAAGTGTTCCAAAATAGATATAGTGATCAGATGACTTAGAATGAGTGCATAATCGTTAAAAATGTTCAAATATTGTGCGGAATATGCTTTATTTGCTCTTATGCATATTTTCAATCTATAATTAAATATTTTATAATAAATATGCTCTGAATTATATTGTAGACAATATAAATTGTATGAATATAGATTATTGTGATCATTTAATTTAGAATGAGTGCAGAATTGCTTAAAATGCTCAAATATTGACCAGAATATGATTTATTTGCTCATTTTACGCACATTTCCTATGTATAATTAAATATTTTAGAATAAATATTATCCGAATTATATTGTAGACAATAGGATGTGCTTAAATATTGATTATTGTGATAAGATAATTTAGAATGAGTGCAGAATAGCTTAAAATGCACAAATATTGCTCAGGATATGCTTTATTTCCTCATTTAATGCATATTTTCTATGTATAATAAAATATTTTATAATAAATATGCTCTGAATTATATTGTAGACAATATAAATTGTTTTAATATAGATTATTGTGATCAGATGATTTAGACTGAGTGTAGAATCGCCTAAAATGTTGAAATATTGCCCAGAATATGCTTTATTTGCTCATTTTATGCATATTTTCCAGGCATAAATAAATAATTTACAATAAATATGCTCTGAATTATATTGTAGACAATATATAGTGTTTAAATATCGATTATTATGATCAGATGATTTAGTGAGTGTAGAATCGCTTAAAATGTTGAAATATTAACCAGAATATGCTTTATTTGGCAATTTTATGCATATTTTCCACATATAAATAAATAATTTACAATAAATATGCTCATAATTATAATGTAGACTATATAAAGTGTCTGTATATAGATTATAGTGATCAGATGAGTTAGAATAATTATAGAATGGCTTAAAATGCGCATATTATTGCGCAGAATATGCTTTATTTGCTCATTTTATGCATATTTTCTATTTATAAATAAATAATTTACAATAATTATGCTCTGAATTATATTGTAGAATATAGTGATCACATGACATAGAATGAGTCTACAATCGCTTAAAATGCTCAAATATTGCCCAGAATTTGCTTTATTTGATAATTTGATGCATATTTTCTATGTATAATTAAATATTTTTTATAAATATGATCTGAATTATATTGTAGACAATATAAAGTGTTTAAAAATAGATTATTGTGATCAGATGATTTAGAGTGAGTGTAAAATCGCTTATAATGCTCAAATATTGTCCATAATATGCTTTATTTGCTCATTTTAGACATATTTTCCACGCATAAATAAATAATTTACAATCAATATACTCTGAATTATATTGTTGATAATATAAACTGTTTAAATCAATAATCAATAACCAATAATATAAATAAAGATGTGTGGGTGTCGGTCCATGTTTTAGTTAGTATTAGTGCGACACTTCATCAAGACCTTTGATTTTTCTGCTCCGACTTAATCTGGTTTGTTCCTTCAGATGTATGTTAATTTTTTATGTGTTATTTATTGTGTTGTAATATGTGCTGCTTAGAATTATTTTTCCTTTATTTCACATAATTTATTTCAACCTCTCTCTCTTTGTTGCTTCTATGAGAAATGATGGAACAATATTTTTTATTTGTGATAGTTTAGAAACTTAAGTCAAGAAAATTAATTCAAATGCTTAAGCATACTAATTGTTAATTTTTTCATAATGATATAGATCTTGCTTTTTTTTATACTGTGTTTTTTTACAATTTTAGATATCTTCACAATTCTTTCGCACCAATTTTTTTTAGGTACCCAATTCCTCCATTCATCCATGATGACAGTATATATTTGCTGAATTTTATATTTATGGCGAAGTTTATTATCCTGATGATGAATACGATCCTATTGCCGACACGTTTGACGATTAATATTTTCTGTAGAAATTTATATTTATATTTAAATTTTTATGGTATCACCAATGTATGTTTCAATAGTTCTTCATTTTAGCTCAAATTTAATTTTTATGTTCTAATATTTTTCGATCGCATTCCTCTCTTATTGTCTAATTACTTCACAAAAATTATATCGTCACTATAAAATATTTCAACATATGGAGATATAATTTATTATTTCTACCCTACCAGTTATTACACTTTAAATTAATTATAAACATAACAACCTAATTACAATCAATATTTATTAAATAATAATATTTAATTTTTATTACTATGTCAAATATCGAGCGAAGCTCAATTAGCCCCTCTAGTTATATATGTAAGGTGTGATAATAAAGTTTAAGTCGGGTCATCACACATCTTGAAAAGTTACAAGCTAATTAAAGGTTTGATGTTATTTATGAGGATCGCTAAAATACTACTCGTAGTATGGATGGAATCGTGCAACACATTCAAATCTCAATTTTATGTTTAATGTATTCTTCATATTTAAATTTCATTAGAGATCAAATTTTATATTTGTTCGAATTATTTTTTGTTTTTAAAAATAGTTATTATTGGAGAGCTTAAAACTAATTAGATCAATGAATTTTTAAAATAAAAAAATAGTATAATTTTAAAATATAAATTTGTTTTCCTATAAGATTTCAATATGAAAATGAGATTGAACGGTTCAGTTAAAGATAAAATCGGAGGACAAACGCACAAGCATTTTAAGTAAAAACCTTTATTAGGATAACCTGAAAATCCCCAGGATATAGCATGTAACATGTACGCATATGTTACAAAAGAAAATTTGAGCATTATTTTTCGCTTTTGCTAATACCGTTAGATGATGATAACTAACGCATAATTTTTTATAATAATTAGTCCTGAGTTCAAAGTACATGGCTCTTTTTTATGCCAACAAGGCAACAACACAACATCTTTATAAGCTTTTTATTGCGTTATACTAAATTATATTAAGACATGCTCCCAGGTATTTCTCCGGGACTATGGGGTATTTTTGCGTTAAACAGATTAAGTAGACTAAATTCAGTGCATAGTTGTTCTTTACCCAATTGACAGTTTGTTTACCCGGCCATTTTTTAAAATTTCAGACAAGGTTTAATTTTAGCACGCATTTTTCGAAAACCTTGATATAAGCAGCTAGCATGCATTTTTTACACAAGTATTATCTAAATAAGTACAAATGTAGTACATTTTGATTCTTAATTAAATTATGTCGTCTCTTAATATGGCACGAGCCATGTACATAAGTACGTTCATATGAAAGTGGCAACATCCGTACCAACAACATAATAATTCATAGCTTTTCAGTCACTGACCAATTTATCCAAAAAAAAAACAACATAATAATTCAATAATTATTTCCCTGTTCAAAATGAATTTTACACGAGATTTCATTTCATTTAATTTCATTGGAATTGATTTCTCGAGAATTCATTGGGTCTAATAACATAAAAATTTTGACCAAATGACATCAAGCCCATCTATTTTGATCAAGAATTTTCTAACGAAACCAAACGAAATGAAATGAAATCCCACGTCAGAAAAATGCCATTCTGATCAGGGCCTATGTTTTAGTCACAAGTACTGGGAACGAGATCAAATTAAAACTTCGTTTAAGTGTTTTCAAAGACAAAATTTCATTGCGCTGGTCCTTGAACCAGTCTTTGTACCAGTGGTAGGCTTCTTGCTAGCGATAAGATCCAGCAAGGTAGGCATCAGGTAATAATAACACACCAGCACACCATTATTTGAAATTCGTGCTAGCATGGTATTGACTATTGAACTGCATAGTTCATTAGTTTCTAAATTATCGGAATTGGTGGTTCTGATTATTTCCATACACTTGCTTAAATTTGCAAGCTTAAAACACTATAATTAGCATCATATAGCTCTTTTAATATGGTGCTAAAATGCTACAGAATGATATTGGAAAAAAGAATAGAACAAACACACTTGCAATTTATTTCCTAATTCCAAGTTTATGATCCGAGATATTATGTGGGGACCACACATTACACCAGGAAAGAAACATGAAAACAACATTCAAGCAACATCAACCCTCAGACAAAGCAAATCCAGCAACTCATACCTCTAGAAACTCTTCTCACTAACTCACCAATTCCCTTCGGACATATTAACAGAAACCAAGAAAACAAGAAACAAGACGATCCAGAAATCAGAAAATTCATCTCACTAACTGACCAATTCTCATCTCACATTTCAACAGAACCCAAGCAAACAAGAAACAAGACAATCAAGAAACGAGTAAACAAAGAACAGGTTTCTTAACTTTGGACTAATGCGCGCCACTACAAAGGTTTCATCAGTCCTCGACAAACAGGACAAACATCATACACAATGTCGGGCAGAACCTGTGATGTAGCCATTTGGTTCACCATAGGATCTTCCGGTGCAGGTGTGTCGTCAGTCCCCATGGTCTCTTTCGGCACAGGCACCCCTTCAAGATCAAGATCAGCCAAAGCCTTCCCAGCTGCTGCCCCAAGAACACCTGACACGGGGGCCTCATCTCCCTGCCCTTTTGACGACAGCACCAAGGAATCCCTCTGCCGAGAAGCTGTATCTTGTAGCGGTGCGACCTCCTCTGCTGCACTGTGTTCGGCCTTCTGCTGGAATGCCTCGTAATCTTTTAGTGCCGAGAGGAAGCACTCATGTTGTTTGCGGAGGTTTTGCACAGCCGACTCTTGGATATGGTAGCTGCCAACATCATGGAATTCAGCAAGCACTGCTGCCATAGCATCGCTATACCTCCTGTGGGCATCTCTCAGGGATGAAATGCTTTTCTCCATGACTAGTTGGAGTAGAGATGGTAATTTTGGTTTGAAGGATCAGAGGTTTCTTGGGGTTATATTTATACCTTACCAATGTAAACGGGATAGACGAGGTTCAATGGACAATGGATGGGAGCTACTCTATGACTTATTTTTTTTTTTTTTTGTTAACTACCTTTGTGACTTTTCAATTAGGCGATCAGTTTCTTTAATATTCTTGTTTTAAATTTATTTTTCTCCAATAACGGCCATTTGGCTCGTTTGATTAACGATTCTTTAATATCTTTGTTTTCTTATTTTTTTTTTTTTTTTTTTTTAACTTAGGCTAATATTTTATGATGTTTACCAAAAGATGGTTCAAATTTTAATGCGCTATTCCGGTAGGTGCGGTTGTATTGGTATCTTCAGGACTAAAGGGGGTATATTTTTGCGTTAGATTAGATCAGGTAGACTGAATTTAGTGCACAGTCATTCCTTTTCATAATTATTGCATGTATATTGTACTCGAGTAATAATCTAAGTACAAAGGTAAACATTTTTCTTCTTATATCAGGTCGTTGCTCTTAATATAACATAAGCAATGTACGCAAGTATTAAAAAGGTATCATCATTGTAAACGGCTCAAAATGAGATTACATTCTGCTCTGTTTGGTTAACAAGAGACGAAAGGAAAATTAAGAAGGTGAAATGTTGGAGGGAAAGAAAATAAGGATAGGGTAGAAAGCTAAGTCATTTTAGCTTTGCGTGTTCGATGATGACGAAAGAGGGAAAAATATTGTCCTGTTTGGATGGCAAAATTTATGAAAGGAAAATTAGAAAAAAAATAATTACTAATTAATTACAAATGATTATTTATAAAAAAAACATTCAATATGGTTCTTTCAAAAGCCAACATTATTATTATTGCACACATTTGGGAGCGAGGTGCTACACAATTGGTACAATTGGACTGGTATATACCACTTCGGTTTTTTCTCACAATGAACACCAAGTTAATTAATACACCCTTTTACTGAATTTTACATAAAAACTGGTTTAAATCCATCATCAAGGTCTTTCAACTGCTGCCTCATTGGGCGATCAATCTCGATATCCTCACCTTTGTACTGTGCCCCATTTACAATTAAAAAAGATGCGATTTCATCTTTATCTAAAAATAGAAAAGTGTGGGGCTATTATAAAATAAGATGTGTCAACAAAGTATCAAGTCCGATGTCCCAAATGTTGACTTGTCTTCTTTATATGCCTTGATGCCATATAATTGTCTTTTTTTTTTATATTTATAAATTAAAAAACACACAAACATTATATTAAAAAAAAATTAATATCTTCAAAAAAAAAACACACAAACATCTTCACAACAATCACAACTTAAACAGTCAGACACTAACTAATTATGTATTCTAATCAACACACTACTGTAGGTGATAAAACAAAACAGCAATACACCATACGACTAAATAGCTTCATCAATTGCAAAGCAAAGGGGCTAACATAGACTAGGCAGAAACCATGTGCTTTTATTGTAATCATGGAACAGGTGCAGTTGTGTTGTACTCTGTGTGGCGACAGAGTAGCAGCTAACAGAATTATCTATAATGGCATTCTTTGAGTAGATGCAATTACCCATGCATCCTTCAATATCACTGGCTCTCAAACAATGCCAGTAACATTGGTAATCATGGAACAGCATCCGATCCCCAATATCATTCACTTTAGCCCAGCAGGGATTAGTGCCAGAGTCCTTCAGCTGGTACAGCTCATATTGGTGATCTAACTCAGGATCGTCTAGGCCCTGTGGCACGACAAACAGTCGTACTCCAATTAAATCACCGCATGCCTCAACAATATAATCAAATGGGCCCGAAGACACTTCAGGGAGCAACGATACTGTATTCCCATTTGTGGCATCAACAACCCTAAAAAATCTGGTTTTATAAGAAAAGAAATATATTCTTCCACTAGAATATGAGACAACAGATTCATCATGACCATAGTGCATTTCAGTGATCTTTCTCCACTTCTTGTCAGTGTATCGCCACAAAATCAATTTTTGAACTTCAGTTCCATTTCGAGGTTCAAAATTGGCAACCAACCACACAAGATCGATGCCATTTTCATCAAGACTAGGCCCTTGACTACAGCTGGGACCAAAATAGATGGGCATGAAAATATCCTCATTTCCAATAGGGAGGAGGGCTTGAAACCCAGTTAATGGATTAAGGAGTAGCCCTGTAATTTGAGGTTTCCAGCAAAGCAAGAGCACAAACCCAGAAAAGGAGCCATACAAGTATGTAAACTGTTCTAGCTCGGAGAAGATCTGAACTGTCAGATTGTAGGTTTTGTCAGAGTAGAGAGGACGGAACTGGAACTCAAATGAGGAATTGTTGTTCCTAATACATTGTATAAAGTAAGGGAGCTGTGAAGGCAGGTTGGAGGGATGCACAGCAGAGCGCCACTGCTTGCACACTGCACGGAGCCGAACAAAATCAGAGATGTCATAGACTTTCTTGGCAATTTGGCACAAAAGGTCGGGATTTAGCTCAGCCCAGTCCATTGTATCAGTGGAAACAGGTTTTATATGTGCTGTTCATTTGCAAACTAATCTGCTACATCACCCCTGAGTCCATGCATAAAACAAAAAGGAATATACATATTAGTTGATATTGTGCTCATACATTTAATCTTCCTAAGCACTGATAGATAGAAGTTCCACATATTTTGTACAACCTGAAAACACTATCAAAGCAATAAAAGAGCCATGGTTGAGGATCGTGCAAAAGTTCGTTTGCACATGACCACTAAAGCAATGTTATGTTAAAACATTAAGGGGGCGTTTGCCATGCATGAGATTAGCCTAACTTGTAGGTTGGTAAGCTAATTTGTTAATCTTGTTAACCTTAAATAAACAAATTTTCTTAAAATTACTAACTTTAACCCTTGATATCACTAATCTATGGTGTTGCAAAAAGTCCTTTAAAATTACAAGAGGTACATGTAAAATTGAAAGGAACCTAATTATAAAGAAATCATAAAAATCATGGCAGCGATGGTTTCAGTTTACCCAAACTCTAAAAACTGGTAAAGTACATCCTATAAATTATGGTTTCATAATAATTCATTTTATTTTGTAATAAATAAAATGAATTATTATAACTTTACCAGTTTACCCAAACTCCCATTGAAAGAAACTCCAAATTTCACTGAAGGAACAGTTTATAGGATGTTAAATTTTGCGGAAACTAAACCTAGAAAATGGGGAATCTGCACAGTTGGAATAATGAACCCAACGCGAAGTTACAAATCGAAGTTTGGATGAGATCGAGAGAGAGAGAGAGAGAGATCTCACATTTATAGAATAAATTGGAGCAGAATCATGGACTGACCTGTCAGAGGCTCAGAGCTGAGCCAGCCCCGCCAAATGATGTTGGGTAGAAAATGGAGAGGATCTCTGATTTAAGCGATTTCAGCGAGTGACAGGAAATAGTAATTGTCTAATTGATTAATTAGTGAGAACTGAGAACTGAGAAGAGATGGAGGGAGGGAGGAGGATTTGGGACGACAGAGGGCGAGATTTCATTTCATTTGGGAAGTCTCCGCTAGGCTTGCAACGAATCGAGTTCGAGCGAGCTGACTTTAGTTAAAGCTTGATTTGATGAGATTTCGAGTTTTATCGAATCGAATCAAGCTGGCATCGAGTTTCTGAATTTCTAGTAATTTATATATATATATATTAAACAAGTAATAGATAGATAAATTAATATTTATTGTACTTTCAATTACTAGCATAAGATGCCCTCATATGTGGGCAAATAAAGAAACAATAATAACGTTAGACAATAAAAATATGTTGCTTAATTTACCAGCGATACCAATAAATGTGTTAATTACTTTTTTTTTTTTTTTATATTAGATGGATGCTTTGTCTGACAATCGATATCTAACCACAAATCAAATCAATCTAATGACAAAAACACTTGTTTACTATTTAGACCTAGTGCGTAACACCTATACGATCCGTGCATTTATAAATAGTAGAGATAAACTAAAGTTTTATTTATTTTATAATAAGAATTTAAAGACAATAAGTATTCATGTGTAAGAAATAAATAAATTATATATCAAATTAGGTACTAAATATATCATAAATTAGTTGATAAAAGTGTATATCGAGCTAATTTCGAGTTAAATTCGAGCGAGCCGAATTAACTTCGAGCCCAACGAATCGAGCCAATTTCAAATAAAAGTCAATCGACCCTGCGAGCCACGAGCATTTTTGCCATCCCTATCTCGGGCTATGGCACCGTTCCCCTTCCTCTCGCTCACTTAACACCCCTTTTCTGGGCCGACCTCACACCTACTCACTGCTTTTTGGGTCCCACAATTACCATCATTGTATCAACGTAGAGACCACATCCACATTTCTATTTAGTCCACATACCTATCCCTCAATTGCCAAATTTCGGACAACCCCTAGTTTATCAAGGGTGATATACACCATCCAAGGTTTTTCCATCCAGCGTAATCCAACAGGCCTGGACAGGCCAAAATAGTCTTTTTTTTTTACGTGCTGATGTCAGCAAAATTTTTTTGACCAATTTCCGAAAATTTTTAGTGCTGACGTCATCAAATATGCTGATTTAAGGGTTCAGTTAAATGTTTTAAGAGTTGAATTAAAGTGTATAAGTGTTCAGTTAGATGTATCAATAATTTGAAATTTTAGCGTTTTGTGTTCAGTTAAATAATTTAAGGGATGAACTTAAAGTATCTATGTGTTCAGTTAGTTGCAGCAAAAATTTGATTTCATAATTTTTGTGTTCAATTAAACTAGTTAAATAAAAAAACAAAATGAACAGATACAACAAACATAGCGAACATTTACTATAACAATATGAACATTTACGATAATAAACTGAACATATATACAAATTTCCTGAGTAAGAAATAAATGATCATATTCAACATACAAAGTGAAATAATTTATTGTTGCATCTATCTGAACACTTACACACTTTAATTCAACCCTTAAAACATTTAACTGAACCTTTAAATCAGCATATTTGTTGACGTCAGCACCAAAAAAATTTTGAAAATTGGTCAAAAATTTTTTGCTAACGTCAGCACGCGGAAAATCTGAATTTAGATGGCGCTGGATGGGAAACCATGGATGGTCAATACCAATTCTGCTAGTTTATGCACATATATCATATGTCGTCAAATTTCAAAATTCCTTCTCATACCCTCCCTCCCCAACCCGTATCATTTTTATTTTTATAATAATTAAAATTAATTATTAAGTCATGAGCCATTAGCCCATTAGCCCATTAGCCATTTCAATTAACAATCTAATGAAAGCGATTCGGGTCCTGTTGGGTTGGGTTTGCTGCGAACAAATTAAACGGGAATAATCCTCATTACTCATTCCTGACCCGTCTCCATTATCGAATGTATATCCGCCGACGAATCCTACAATTTACATATATCAAATCATATGCGGTCATTAATTTTTCAACCCGATTTGACTCCTCAAAAATCCCACATGTTCATATTAAACAAAACAATTTAATTTTCAACCCATGTAAACAAATTGTAGCACTACATATTTTGCATATATATAAGTTAAGGAATTTTTTTTTTAAAAAAAAAATCCGAAAAAATAGTAACTAATTTTGGAAAAAATAATAAATTTCAATACATGAAAGATAATGAAAGATAACTAATTTAATTTTTCATCTGAAGTTTGAAATATGAGATTCAAACGCACCGCATAGTATTTCAGCAATTCTTTGTAAATTTATAGACAAAGAAACCAAAAAGAAGTTAGTCGAGGATGAGGTGTTGAAGCCTCTTCCTTTCTTTCTTTCTTTCTATCCAATTATTGTCTATAACGTGGGTCCCACGTATCAGAACAAACATAAAACCAGCATCTCCTCACTTATTGAAATGGAGAATATTGAGGGTTCCAAGGCATGCAATAATTATTAGATAAATTCTACATGGTAGACAACACTAGATTGGCCACAAAGAAGTTTAAGGATTTAAGTTCCATATGTACCTTTAATTTTTTTTATAAAAAAAAATGAATTCATCTTTCTTAAAATAAAAAAAATCTATATGGATTGAATTCTAAACTATTCCTTTAAAATTATGAACGATGGTGATCGATCAAAAATTAAAATGGGTGGCCAACAAAGAATGTCTTATGTTGGTGTGGCCTTTAATATATTTATTACTCCCAAACAGAACATTATTAATTTTTTTTGCACTTCTAACCTAAAAGTTTTCTGAAGATGGCGTGCGAACACATTCTATATGCTTCATTTGTTGCCTTGCAGTTCTATATTTGATCTTTAATTAAAGAGAACACTATATGCTTCATTTGTTGCCTTGCAGTTCCTGACAATTAGACGGCATGGAGGCAAAACATAATTACACTATACAAGAATCCATGCGGACACCATGCATTTTAATTTAATCTATGTTGTATTTCTCAAGGACCAAGACCTCTAAATCTTCCTACGAAACCTCAGAAACTATACATTGCTCTTAGTAAGAAGCTACTAAGCAAACTGAGCTGCAAAATTTTTTATAAGAAGGCATGCTGCAGTAATAGGTTAGGTTCTATGCCAGTAAAAGGAATGGAGAAAGATTGCAGGTAAATAATGAAACCACATATCAAACTCACAATCATGAGACCAAGGTATGCCAAAGAGAGAACCTAATTACAGGAGCGCACATAATACAAGGCCATGACAAGTTGACAACACAGTTTGAAGTAATTTGGGGGGAAAAAAAGAAAAAAACAAGAAGTCCATATCAACCACAAAAACTAGATCACATGATTGAAATTGAAATGTAAACTGAGAGATATTTTCCACACTAAAACAATGGCAAAACAATAATACAACATCGGCTGCACCTTTACTTCCATTGCTGTATTGTATGGCTCTTTGTAATACATCATAAGTCGACAAGAAGCAAATGTTGATAAATGCCCTCGCAATCACCTCCTTAAGAACCACAGCAAGCTGATCTCTGTGCTGCAGCTGCCTCTGGTGCAGCTTGATCAGCTTTGTTAATCTTAATTGTCTGATCCTGAAGAAACAAAACACTTAAGATGCCAACTGCTGACTACAGATTAAACTCAGTATATGCTACTAACAATTCCCAAAGTTCTGTACCAAACTGAAAAACCAAACAATACCACCAAATATTACATTTGAGAATTGACTTTTCTTGGAATGTGCCAAGATACACAACAAAGAGAGAGAAAGAAAAACTAATAAAAAGAAAAGGTAATTTTTTTTTTTAAAAAAAAAAGATGAACCACACAACCGTGGGAAGTGTAGTATTTGTAAATTTGTATCGGCAGGTATAAGAAAAGCCACGGTAGATTTTAGTAGAGTGCAAAGCCGTCCAATATTGAAATGCCGATTGCGAATTGAGAATCCAAAAACTTATTGAAATGCCGATTGCGAATTGAAATCCAAAATTCGTATATAATAGTGCCAAAGATATAATTAAAAGTATAAAAACTGTGGATACCCTAAAAATGATATATCATTAATTATCTTTCTACATTCTACAATTTTTTTTTGAGCCAGCCTAAATTTTATTAAGTGATAATTTGATTTTCTTAACACTAGATTATTGAATTTTTAATTGCATTCATTTATATAATATAATGGGTTGTCTACTACAACTGCCGATTTGAGTTACCGTTCTGACTGATCTGACTACTCGAATCATCGAATCAGTGCCTGCACTGGTTCAGTTTTCAAAACATTGGTCACATTGTCACAAGTTCACGATCAACAATTCCTCATTATCACAAAAATACACAATTGGTGACTTGGTGTTCATTCCTAATCTATCCTACTCAAGTTAAATTTTAGCGAGGATTCTGTCACAGTATTACTGTTATATTTGGGTTAATTTAGTGAAAATGGACATAAATTGAGAGGAGATAGGAAGGAAGAGAGTAAAGAGGACAAAGAATGAGATAAAGGAGACAAAGAATGGTGTAAATGAGACAAAGAGAAGGGATTAAACAAACATGATTTCATTCATTAATTTTCTTCATTCCTTCAATTACAGACTCTTCAGCTATATATAAGCAACATAAGAATTATTCTAATCATTCCTAATCTCATTACAATCTATCAACGGATCAGATTAATCGACCGTTATACATCAATGGATAGATCTCACTTCTAATTATCTCAGCGCCATCCCATTAATTATTAATCATTCTGTCTATTCTGTTAGTGAAACGACCCCTTTTACTCTGACAGCGTTAGCTTGTTTGACCCAATCAACATATGCTTCTGTCTCCAATTCTTCAGTTGTTGGTACTGTACCGGCCACTTCTGTACCTGACAGATTCTATAAATAAGAGTTAGCCTCATGTATAAATGTCCATTTTCGGAAAATTGCTCATTCGCAATATTTATTATTATTATTTTTTTTGAATAAAGAGTTCTGCTTTCTAACTTTATTTATTATGTTTTTATAAACGCACACGGAGGCTCATTCTCAATAAATAATTATGTCGTTATCCGTTATTATGGAGAAAGATCGATCTGGCAACTGTTTTAAATTAAAATATTCAAAATCTTCTTCTTTTTTCCACACAAAAATGATGCGTCTCAACTCTCTCTCTCTCTCTCTAGCTAGCATAGCTAAGTAAGAGAGAAGAAAGGAGATTAGATGGGATGGGGCCCATGGGAGGGGATAGATGAATAGATGATAGATTGGTCACTCTGCAAGTGTGAGTCTTGCGACATGCATGACATTGACATGTAACTTGTAACTTGTTGATATACATATACCATGCATCTATATATTCTTCCTTTTGTCATTGTATTTTGTTTAATTTGATTGATTTAGGCGAGATCAAATTCCGGAACAAGTTACCTGGAGATGATCATGAAACTAGTGCCTCCTACTCCTAGTTTACCTTTGATTCTGATTCTGGTAATCCCTCTGCTTCAACCTCTTCCTGTCCCGGCCGCACTTTTCCATGTGGGAGGGCCCATGGGCTGGACAGTGCCTCCAACCCCAGACTTCTACCAAACATGGGCATCAGCCCGTAATTATACCATTGGGGACGTATTAGGTGAGTACATGTAAATTTTAAATTTATTTGAAGTGGCCAACCATATATATACAGTGTAATTTATTCATTTCCTTTTTATTTATTTTTTTATGAATTTTCAGAATTCTCGTATACTGGTCCCAGTTCTCTTCTAAATGTTAGAAAGTACGAGTATCACAGGTGCAATTCAAGTCATCCCATTTACAATTTCTCAGGTGGAATGACGCGATTTGTATTGCTCTACTCCGGCAACTGTTATTTTATTTCATCGGACTTTCACGCCTGCAAGAAGGGACAAAGATTGGCTGTAAGAGTGTTGCCAAGACACAGAAGATCCCCGCCGCCATCTTCCAGTCACCGTGGTGCATGATTCATCCAACACAGACCATTACGGTAGCCGGTGATTAGTATTTAGTAGAACCGGTACGTAGATTTAGGTCGAGATCCAATTATGGGCAGTGGGCGGTAGTGAATAGCCAGCCCAATGGCCAGATCGTAATAAATTGTTTTTCGATCATTTAATTTTTATATTTCTAGTTACCGGTATGTCATTGTTTCTGAACTTAGTTAACAAGTTGTCTTTCGTTTTATGTGTTGTGTACGATTTCTAATTACTAGTTTGTTATTGTTTTGTCCATACAGTTGTAAATTTAATTATTGTAGTTTTGCAAGGACAAAACTAGATATTTATTCATATTATTCCCACAAAAATAGACATCTTAACTCATTTTCGATATGTAATATTTGAATTATCAATAACAGTTTTGAGGTATACTCATAACTTGAAATGATCCCTTATCTAGTTTAATTGAACATAAAAAATATGAAATCAAATTTCTACTGCAACTAACTGAGCAAATAAAGACTTTAAATTAATCCCTTAACGTGTTTAACTGAACACAAAACACAAAAATTTATTTTTTTGTGTCAACTAACTGAACATATGAACACATTAAGATTAACCCTTGACATGTTTAACTGAACATATATACACTTAAAATTCAACCCTTAAAGTGCTAAAGTGAACACATAAATACGAAAATTCAAATTTATGTTGCAGCTAACTGAACACATATACTCTTTAAGTTCAACCCTTATGATTTTTAACTGAACCACATTTGCTGACGTCATCACGCATCCAATGATCGATGAATTGCGAAAAATTCTTGATGACGTCATTCTGCATTTTCTGACGTCAACACGTGGAAATTGGTTGCTGGAGCGCGTGGATTTTCTTCTAAAAGCCCAATTTGGCCTAATTAAGCCCGTGGATGGTATTGGATGGTAAATTGATGGATGGTGTATATAATTTTTGTTATTACTAAATTAATCTTCCTAAGGTGGTTAGGTCCCATTTGATGTTTATATCGGACAAGATTGTTATCATTTATTAGTACTAGCAAACACGCCCACCCAAATGTGTGGGAAAATTTATACTTATAAGAGTAATATTATGTTTTAAAAAAAGAATATATGAATGAATCTTATTTGTGACCGATTATTTGATATATTTACATGTTATATGTCTTGATATAATACAATGAACTTCAAATATAAAATTAACGTGAATGTGTCTATCTAAAAAATGAATAAGTTTAATATTCCAGCTAATTAGAATAACTACAAGTAAAAATTGAAATGGCTCGATATATAAGAGGAGCAAACATGAAAGGAGAGCATAAAACATAGTCAAATCTAGACTTGCGAAAAATGTAATTGAGGAAGGCTCACCACCATGCTCACCACATATACCGACCTGGCACAACAAAATAGTTTGTTTGAATAAAGATCACAGCAATAGTAGTTGTGATTTTGATAACAAGGCTTAATAAAAAAATAACCAACAATTTTGGCATAGTCTTATAGCCTCTTTCAGTGGCAAGCTTCACCAGTTTGCCACACCCTTCTGATCTAGCACCTTTCTTATTAAACTCCACCGGCGAGTCTCGGTGTTTGAGTTTTTATCATTAGTACAAAAATCTTGTTCAGAACATAAATTTCAAAATTGCAAGGGGAGGAAATAAGAAGTTAGCAGTTAGCAATTGGACATGCCTTGGGTACTTTACCAATAAGAGGCACCATGATCTCTAGGAAACCTTGACACCTTGGTCATGGCAATTGCTGCCTCAAAGATTGTACGTGCATGCCATGTCTCAATATCCCTAATAATGAACACGATTTAACCAACTGCAGCTCCAAGAGATGTTGGTAAGACATGCCAATTATCGTCCTTGTATGTCTTAGGAGTTTCAGCTTTCAAATTGAAATAATCAGGGAAAAAATGTCGTAAAAAAATATATAATTTTCAAAATATATTACAATGGAATTGAACAAATTTTTACTAAAGTTGCATCATGGTCAAAAGTCAAAAAGTCAAACACACCTCCGGTGAACTATAATTATTTGTTTCACCTGAAATATATTAAAATCCATGGCACCGATGGAGGCACCGCCAGCCTCAGCCCACACAGCATTTTATGAAGATACTAATCACACAGAAGCCGTACTCATCACAGTGAACTTGTTGTTATTCAGTCTACAAAACAAAAATAAATTGTATAAATCAAACAATTTTCCACCGAAAAAAATATATAATTATGTTATAACTGCTATGCTGTACAGAGGCTTGCTCATAATTAGTAATAGCACTGTACAAGTGTATACAGACAAATAGCAGAAACATATAACTTGTAGTAATTACCTTCAACACCTCAATTCAACACCTCAACTTGATGTGTAAATCTAAACAGTAAACACCAGTCCTATACATCTGGTAAAAATAAATAAAGGCCAAAGAGAGCTCACATTATCATCATAGAACTTGTACATCATTGTAATGCTCCCCATGTTAACACCACAGCTTGAATGGACTTTTGTTTCCTGAAAGACAAATTGCCAAATTATTTCCAAAGTTTCTAAAGTCGGCATAGAGAAAGATTGAAAAAAATGACATATATGACAATCTCAAGATATAAATAACCTCATGTATGCTAATAAGGGACTTACAAATAGATCTACAATAGAAAATATAGTTTCTCAAATGAACCAGTACAAATTTTGGTAAATAAGCTAAAAGGTAACTAAAACTGACAAGACTTCAGAATTTCCTCAAAAGTAAATCTCCAACAGCATCTACTACACAAATCTCCTAAATTGCCAAATTGAAGAGCAAATGCAAAGGGATGAAAAAAGAAAAATGGGGGAAATTGGGACCTGGAGGATGCAAGAAGCGTTCAAGAGTTCTCGCTGTGGCGATGGGACCTATTGTCTGCATCTGCAACTGCAAATGATGCCTTCTACAAATCGTTTATATGAAGTTGTGATAAGTTGAGAATCCAAATCAGTAAAAATAACGAAATATTTGAAAACCATACATGTCACTAAAACTAAGTCAAATATGACATTCAAATACCAAAAAATTGAAGATCCTGGTTATCATGTGTGTGCATTCCACTCCCAAATTGAAAACCATATCCACATCTGTATCTTCCCAATTTAAGTATCCAATTAAATTCAAATTTTCTTCAAAATGTTCGAGTCATTTGGTAGCACAATATATTCAAACATCTAAAGAAAGAACACGAATAATTGTCAATAGATAGTTTAAGAAATTTGAGACAACGAATAAAATAAATAACGAATTTCTTTAATTTAAAAAGAGGAAAAGAGGATTATTAATTCCATCGCAAAAGCGCCTTGACTCCATTGGAGAACCAAATCAACTTACATCTGATCAATTTTTACAAAAATTAAAAGAAAAGCACATGATCCAGGCAACATAAATAAAATCAAATCTATAAAAAATAAAAAATGAAAACCGTAAGAAATGGAATTTTAAATGAAAGGTGCGAACCAGAATGAAATCATGAAAGGGATTTTGTGTTTTTCCCCTCTCTTTTTTAGTCGCTCTCTCCTTAATTTTCCCCTGTTGTTTTCTTCTTTGCCTTTGGGTTACCACTTTAATCAAACACAAAGTTTTGAAAAGAGAGGAGAAAACAATTACGTGAAGAACGGACTTGTACATTAACAAGTGACAGTTGCCCTCTCTTAGAAGAAAGAGATAGCGGAGATGCAATACTGATGCTTGATTGAAATTGGAATTTTTATGAGCGAAAAGGCAACAGAGAAAATTTGAATTTCAAAATTAAAATTGAAACGCTGAATGAAAGTTTCAAAATTTGTTGCCTTTTTCATCTAACGCAATCCGTACAGCCACAAACAATCCACGTGGCATTCGATGGGATTGGACCAGACGAAGTATGGTTTGAAGAGTTGGACCAGTGAATTAGATGGGCCAAAACGGTGGTGAACCATAGCTGGTGACCTCCTTTGGCATTTGCTCCTCTTTTGATGTGTATCGGTGATGAGGGTTATGCACGGAGAAACCATGATTATAAACAAAAAATGTTGGCCGAAAAAAAAGAAATAAGCCTACGAAGAATCGAACTGTGGTGCATACAAATTAACAAATTAGCGCTGCCCGAATATTTTCGCTCCAGACGGAAGGCTAAGAGTTAAATAACTCTTCATTTGGGGTCCGCTCCAGGAGGACTCTTTCGGAGGAAGAGAAAGGTGAGTAAGGGAAATCCGTACCGTTTACTCGCTCCACTGGGAAGGCGAGAGAGTAACGGAGAGGGGAGTAAGGTGCGCCAGTTACTTCAGATTTTTAATTTTTGTTACTCCCGAATCGGAGTGTACGTAGAGTAACAGCTGTTAAATCGCTGGTTACTCTTCAAATCGCTGGAGCAAGTAAACTTCGTAACTTTACTCCTTTCCGCACCTTCCTCTTCCTCTCCCGCCCTCTCCGTCCCTTTCCCTTCCTTTAATACGCGGTTCTGGAGCACAGCCTTGGAGATCAAATCTGACGCGCATATCAAATTATCAACTGTTCAGATCATAAAGTGAAGAGTTGGATACACTCTTGGTTTGAAGGTTTACACCCTTGGATTGGTGCTTTTATAAGTAGTAAAGATATGGAATAACTTAATTAGTAATTGCTAAAATAGAATTTTAAGTTTGGCAAGAAATTGAACCATTTGCATCTCCATGTGAATACTTTATTTAAATGATAACAATATAAAAGTCCCCGACAAAAGACGCGTCAGTCACAACTCAAAATTATTCAAACAACCTCCATAACTACCCATCGCAACCCCACCCAACCCAACCCCCTTCCATCGTCAGAAAGAAAAAGAAAAAGAAGAGGAAGGCTGAGGGCCATGTCGGAAATTGCAAATTCGGAAGCTTCTGAGCACAAAGGCAAGCAGGTATTTTTTTTTTTTTTTTACGTATTTCCTTTGGTAATATTCTAAAATTTATAACATGCAGACCGGGCCGGCATAGCTAGAAGTTCATGTCAGCAGGGTCCATAATTTTTTTATTTTTTTTGCTGAAAAGTATGTACGACATAATATCTAATACAGACTTAGTATAATAATAATTTAAAACTCTTGGATCTAATTCAAAATGACTGATCTAGACTGTCCGATATGATTTTCATATTGAAATCTCCTTACAAGCCAAATTTTATATTTTTTCGAAAATTTTAAGTATTTTTTAGGATTTTTAAAACTGTTGTTTTTGGACGATACATAATTAATTAAATTAGCGATTTTCTAAAATTCCAAAAAAATACTTAGAAATTTAGAAAAAAAAAATATAATATTTGGTTTACATGGAGATTTCAACAAGGAGATCACATTGGACAGTTTAGATCAGTCATTTGAATCAGATCCAAGAGTTTTGATCGCGACTCACGGGAGGCTCCGTGAGTTGCAACTCACCGTAGCAAAACAATCATTCTTCCAAGCATCTCTCATATTGTTCTAAGTTTTATCATAATAAATTTCATTGCTGAGGAAGGGAGAAGACAATTCACTTGGAAGAAATGCAATTTGGGTCCTTGTGTAATTTTTCATATTAAACGAGATGGGTCCATTAAATAATAAAATAAAATTATTATTTTTCATATTTATATATATAACTTATAAAATAATTTACATATATATATATATATATATATATATATATATAACTTATAAAATAATTTACATATATATATATATATATATATATATATATATTATTCTGTTTATTTCGTTTTTTATTTAAAAAAAATCGGAATTAATTTTTAGAAAAGATTTTTTACTTAAAAATCGTTTCTAAAAATCAATTCTGATTTTTTTTCCTTGCTATTTTTTCGATTTTTTTTCTAAAATTCTATTAAACATCATAAAAAATGAAAATAATTCTATTTTTTTTCTTTGTAACCGACCATAACTAGTATAAATAGTTGTTATGTGTATTGTTCATAGGTGTACCAATGAGAATAAGCACCAAGTAAGAAAGAGTGAGAGAGTTAAGAGTGTATAGTTGTACTCCTTCAAGTTAGTAATAAAAGAAAGTTAGAGTGAAAACAATCCTCTCAGTTAATCCATAGCTTCAGATCAATATGAGATAATACTCAACATAACACTTTTTATTGCGCTAGACAGGTTCATGCTATATCCAGACAGGAAAAAAGATGCAAACACCCCTGTTAACTATAATGAAATGAAAGTCACTTGATTTACTACATTTCTCTTTTTTATGATTAATTTTTAATTTTTAAAAAATTCTAAGTAGTTTTATGTGATATTTAGGTTTGAAAACTTTCAAAGTAGATTTTGGAGGTTTAGATAGCATTTTTTGGCCCCGAAAATGGTCGTTACAAGGTAAACCTCCGGAAACCTTGTAGATCTCGTCGCAAGCTTTCCGAAAAGTGGTCATATGCCCAAAACGGACGTTCCTATCAAAAGTTAAGCCTCCTTGAAATTAAACCTTATAGATTTTTTATTTCTTTTTTCCTTTCTGTTTTTTTTGGCTTTTTTAATAATACAAAATACTTTTTTTCCTATTTTTTCAATTTGATTTCTATTTAAAATACTAAAAAATCTTAAAAGTTTTTTTTAAAATATAAAATATAAAATTGTAAAAAATATTTCACTTTTTTCATTTTTTAGAAGGAAGGAAAAAAATAGGGTGATTATTAGAAAAAATCGCGGTTCATTTTTTGAAACGGTTTGGATAAAAAAATATGGAGTATTTTTAAAATTTTTTTAAAAACCGTTATGAAAAATAATATTAAGTTATAATTTTTATTAAATATATAATATAAAATAAATTATATACAATTTTAATGTGTTCTTTAAATTTTTTTTTTAAAAAAAATAGCAATGATTTTTAGAAACAGTTTTTAATTAAAAAACCGTTTCTAATAATCAATTTGAATATTTTCACTTGAATTTTTCTTCATGTGTTTTTTTTTTCTGATTTTATTATAATTGCTAAAAACTGTTTGATTATTAGAAACGGTTTTCTAAAAAAACAGATTCTAAAAATAGTATTTTTAGAAACGGTTTTTAGTAAAAAACCGTTTCTAATAATAAAAAGTGTTTTTTTTTAGCAAAAAGTTTAGAAACGGTTCTGATAAAAAACCGTTTTTAAAAATTTGATCTGACAATTGCGAAAATGCCACTATCTATTTTTAGAAACGAATTTCTTAAAAACCGTTTCTAATTGAGTGTTTCCAAAAATCATTTCTGTCGTAGTGATAGTGTTACTAAATTAATCTTCCTAAGGTGGTTAGGTCCCATTTGTTGTTTATATCGGACAAGACTGTTATCATTTATTAGTATATATATGGAATAACTTAATTAGTAATTGCTAAAATAAAATCTTTTTTAAGTTTGTCAAGAAATTGAACCATTTGCATCTCCATGTGAAGACTTTATTTAAAGGATAATAATATAGAAGTCCCCGACAAAAGACGCGTCAGTCACAACTCAAAATTATTCAAACAACCTCCATAAATACCCATCGCAACCCCACCCAACCCAACCCCCTTCCATCGTCGAAAAGAAAAAGAAAAAGAAGAGGAAGGCTGAGGCCCGAGGGCCATGTCGGAAATTGCAAATTCGGAAGCTTCTGAGCACAAAGTCAAGCAGGTATTTTTTTTTA
Source organism: Rhynchospora tenuis (assembly GCA_027725995.1). Taxonomy (NCBI): domain Eukaryota; kingdom Viridiplantae; phylum Streptophyta; class Magnoliopsida; order Poales; family Cyperaceae; genus Rhynchospora; species Rhynchospora tenuis. The sequence goes on from CM050889.1 coordinate 122,011,398, forward strand.
TGTATTTCCTTTGATAATATTCTAAAATTTATAACATGCAAACCGGGCCGGCGTAGCTAGAAGAGGGTCCATAATTTTTTTATTTTTTTTGCTGAAAAGTATGTACGACATAATATCTAATACATACAATATTACAATAATTTAAAACTCTTGGATCTAATTCAAAATGACTGATCTAGATTGTCCAATATGATTTCCATATTGAAATCTTCTTACAAGCCAAATTTTATATTTTTTCGAAATTTTTAAGTATTTTTTTCGGATTTTTAAAACTGTTGCTTTTGGATGATACATAATTAATTAAATTCTAAAATTTAAACAAATACTTAGAAATTTAGAAAAAAAAATATAATATTTGGTTTACATGGAGATTTCAATAAGGAGATCATATTGGACAGTTTAGATCGGTCATTTGAATCAGATCCAAGAGTTTTGATCGCGACTCACGAGAGGCTTCGTGAGTTACAACTTACCGTAGCAAAACAATCATTCTTCCAAGCATCTCTCATATTGTTTAAAGTTTTATCATAATAAATTTCATTGCTGAGGAAGGGAGAAGACGATTCACTTGGAAGAAATGCAATTTGGATCCTTGTGTAATTTTTCATATTAAACGAGATGGGTCCTTACCTCTGTATATATAATTTACAAATTATTGTTATCTCAAATACTTTTTAAAGTGAGTCTTGCGACAGATTTACGTTCCTCTTGTTTATGTTTTATAATTTTAGAAAAAAATGATTTATGACATTTCAAAACAATTCAAATAAATATGCATGCCATCACAAAACTATTCATTTGATATATGCCATAATAAAATAACACAATTAAGTTTTCTATCTTTTTTATTTTTAAGATAAATTGGATCAAGCCTTCCAATTTATTTTTAAATTAAATTTTTATGAAAGAGATCCTCCAACCAAGTTTCGAACCTACGATCTATCTTTTAGTTAAAATACATTTTTCTTTGCCACTAGACCAAGATCCGGTTACCTTTTTTAAAAAAAATTGAAAACATATTTTCCTAAAAGTTATTTTCTATGTCAGACTTTTAAATAATTCCCATAATACCCTTACTAAAATTATCTCTCCTGTGATGGACCAAAAAAGTAAAAACTAAGAAATACCTTTTGTTTCCTTCTTTCTTGATTATCACTACCCAAGTACCGAACTCTGAGCCATCCTCTAACTTTGATGGACCCCCAATAGTTGCTTCAAATCCCAATCAAGTTCCTAATCTTTTCATTGATCTACTGAGTTGAATTTTCTTTTATTTTGTTATGTCAATCGTTCCCTACTCGCTCCTCCCAATTGATTTTTTCTTCTCCTTTATATTTTTTTTCTGTTGTTTTTCTGCTAACCTATTTCATTTAACAAGGGCGTCTTTGATTATTAAACTTTCAACATAGGAAGTGAAATTTTCATAAACCATGATTCAAGTTAATTTCTACAATTTTCACGATTTTTGTATTTGATTTATGTCAAATTTTATTTATTATTCAATTATTGAAACATCAATTTGGGAAAGAACTATCGTCAATTAATATTTTTAATCTTATCTAGTTATCTCTAATACTTATAAATGCACAAATGGAAAATATGTTACACTGTCTAAATAGTAAACATGTGCTTATGTCGTTGGATCGACTTGATCTGTGATTGGATGTGAATCATGAGACGAAGCAACGGTATTATTTGTTTTTCTATCTAATATAGAAACAAATTGAATAAAGCATCTATTTGTATCACAAGTGCTGGCCAGAAAATTAAGGTTGGGGGGACAAAATTTTATAAATTGAACAATTCATGATTAATTAAGGGGACAAATTATAGAAAATTTCTAAAAAATAAAGAAAATATACATAAAAATGTAATGTTTCTTGGAGCATAGGGGGTCAACAGCCCCATGCAGCCCCCTATTGGCTCCGCCGCTGGTATCATTGGTAAATTAAGCAACATATTTTTATTGTCTAACATTATTTTTTTTCTTTATTTGCCCAAGGACATCATATGCTAGTACGATAAACAATTTTAGCAGCTGCATTTAATGGTGTTTTGCTATGCATTCATGTTTCGGAAAACCAAAATTCGAGTTTTACCGGCTGGTTTCTGAGATGTTTAAATGAAATCGGATAAATAATAATTAAGAATAATTTTCTGTACTTTTTCAATTGACGGGCATAAAATAATTTAGTGGCATTAAACTAATTAGTTATTACGTAATGACATGTCTCAAATTTTAGCGTCTTATAGTTGTATATTTAAAAAGACAACATGGTCATTTTAATTTCCTAGTGACATAAAATTAATTTATATTATTTCGTATGGCATACAACTAATTAGTAATTTTACGATTTCAATTTTAAATTTTTGCAATGACATAAACAAAATATCCCTTAATTTTAATATCTTGTACTGTGGAGTCTCCACTTAAACAAGTCAACAAGATAATTTCACATGTTACATATTATGCTATCAGGGGAAGTGTACGTTAATTTAGTGGAATTTTAAGCTATATTGGGTGTGCATCGTTGGTTTTAGAAATTCATTCAAACACATAAATAGAGACTAGCTAGGATTTGACGAGATTTAGCACTACGTCATCACACACACATCTCTTTTTATTTATTTATTTTTGGATGATTTGTACGTCGGAGAAGGAGCAAATAAATACAAAAAGTTTTTTGGGCACCAAGTCTAACGATATTTGGGACCAAGACTAGTTCCTTGGACGCCAAGTCAAAACTATTACTATCTTTTTTCTTTTTTCTTTTTTTTCCTTATACATTTTTTCCAAATAAAAAGTTAAAATGAAGAAAGAAATCAATTATCAGCCTAGTACTGCTTGCCTGTCACGATCTTTGTGCACGGATTGGATGTGGTTATTTCAACATTGATATTGATATTTAATTAATACTCAATAGAGCACAGAAAGCTTTTTAAATCAGATAAAACGAGATGATTTAGTTAGTTCTGTAGTTTGAGAATTCACCAGTTATAATTACGCCAAAAAAAAGAAAAGAAAAACAGAAAGAAAGAAAGAAAAAGAATGTTAAAGCATGACACTTGTGTGTGTGTATATATATATGAAAGAAAAGTAACAAAATCTTGGTTGACATCACTTTCTTGGTCGTCATTCAATCAAATATATATAAAAGAAACAATTAATATGGCTAACTTCACTTTTGTATTTGAACATCTCTCAAAACTAAAAAAAAGGAAGGACAAAAGAAGGTGAAATTGGATAAAGAAAAGATGGGAACCATGGGAGGATTGAACCTACTCCCGGAGGATTGCATTGCGCATGTGATATCTTTCACCAGCCCTCGCTATGCCTGCATTTTATCTCTTGTGTCATCCTCTTTCCGATCGGCAGCAGATTCAGATGCCATTTGGGAGCGCTTCCTGCCATCAGATTATGCTTCTTTGCTATCTCGGGCTGTTGAGCCGGTACAATATGCCTCTAAGAAAGAGCTTTACATGCGCCTATGTGATTGTCCAGTGCAAATCGACGGTGGAAAACTGGTATATACATAAAATCACTTTTATGCATGTATGACAGTACGTATATAAATGAGAAATAATTAATCTATCATAAATTGGTCGTTCATTTATAGAGTTTTGGATTGAAGAAATCAACTGGCGCCAAGTGCATCACAATTGCGGTATGTGAAATGGACATGCCCGGATATGAGGACAAAAAATATTGGAAACTCATCTCACTTTCTAATTCAAGGTTATTAGTTCTATTTTCAATTTTTTTTTCTCCTTATGTCCACTAACTAATATTATTTTAGAAATTAAAAGCAAATTAAATATTAAGTTGTTCGTTTTTCTTTCATAGGTTCCCCAAGGCAGCCAAGCTCACCTATCATATATCAAATAGACACACACAAATATCTGGTAGGATTGATAGTAAAGTTCTATCCTCGCAAACTATGTATACACCATATCTAATCTTCAGAACAGGCGCAGAGGAATTACGTTTGGGAGCAAATAGCTTTTTTCTTAGCGTTATTAATATCAGCGGATTGACCGAGTGTAGAAAAAGGGTGTTTCTCCGCCCTCCACGCAATCCAACTGAAATCTCTAAAAGCACATACGTTTGTGTGTCCGGTGGGAAGAACTATATTTTGGATGTCAAATGGTCTAAGAAGAGGATAGACGGATGGATGGAGGTCGAGTTGGGGCATTTTTATAATGAAAATTGGGAGGATAGAGAGGTTGAGATTAGGTTGAGGGTGATTCGGGGTTATATGCCTGCTGGCATCGTTTTCCTTGGTATAGAATTGCGGCCCAAAACTAGCATGGATGATGCAGAGCTGATTTCTTACGATTTCATGGACCAAGTTGATCAAGGAAAAACAGACAGAGTGCCTTAGAAAGGAAGGAACGTTTAGACTAATTGTAGCAGTTATTTTTATTTTTAGGCAGCTATTTTATTTTCTTGGTTGGTTATTCTCTATTATTAGGCAGTTATTTCATTTCCTTTGTAGTTCTAGATAGAACTAATACCAATTAAAGGGTTGGATGTATCTTTTCAGTTTTTCAGTCAGAAATTATGAAATTCTTCTCTGGGAAGAGAAATAATAATTTCACGCTACTCTGTGGATGGTTTCTTTACGTGTTTCTATATTCAGATTTTGATGCACTAAAACATCTGAATAATACAGAAGTTCTCATTACAAATACTTCAATTCCAAACTTGGTGATACTGTTTACCAAGGGATCTATCCCAGCCGTCTGATTTTCAATTGCTTCCTGATCGGAGCCGTTAGTCTCCACTATGCCCTTCATTTGTGTTTTTCTATTACTCATTCATGTGGACTTTTTGTGTACCTCCCTAAAGAAGGTTGATTTCATTTATATTTTTCACCTGCTGCACAAAAGAGAATACACTAGAGTTTGTACTTTGTGCAAGCAATACACTCCACGTTGTGGGCCCATCCGGCTCTTGCTTCTCACAGTGAGAGCGGATCATGCGAACAAAAAAGAGGGACGTGAACATGGGATGGAACGGTGTACGTGCTCCAGTTCCATTTTTATCCCATTAGCTCCCTTCATCTAAAGCATTCCAAAAAAAGGGAGAGAAATTCCAACGCTACTGGCTACTGCTGCTGCTTTTCTCTCTCATGCTCTCTTCTTGATTTCTTCGAACCCTATCTAATTTTTTTTCCAATTTTGAGCGGTAGTTCTCTCATTCTGATCGTACTATGGTCCATGCTTAAAAATCCTGCGGCTACTCATGGGTGCAACAAAGGAAGTTGTGTCATCGCCTCGCCTCTGCCAAGTATCCTATCATGTTGGTTGGCATACCTCTAGATTTGAGCATCTTTCAAGTGAAACTCAAGTCAGGCAAGCATACCTTCTCTACCTTCTCTCTCAGATGTACAAAAATCTTAAACTTCCGTTAGCACGTTTTGACTACAAGCATTCTTCTCTTTTCAGATTTCAAAGAAAAGGCCAATAAGAACGTCGATCGAGCTAGCGTTGTTTTATCCGAGAGAACAAATGAGGAAGTATTTGGGGAGAATTTCTTTTTAGCGGGTATGTTTTCTTGCTATAATTTTTGGATTTATTTGTTTAGATTATTTTTATTCTTATTATTTCCTTTTTACGAGCTATGCAGAAAGATCATTTGGTTAAATTTGGGGGCATGGAGTTGCAATTTCTGTCCTGAAATTTTCCTTATATATAAACAAGGTTTGTAATTTTTTTTTTCCTCATTACTTTGGTTCCTTTTTTTTATTTTGAAGGAATAAAGTCGCTAAAATTTTTAAATAGAGAAACGTCAGATATAAGATTTGTCAGTTCTCTTTCAACGAATTGAAGGACAGCCGGAGGTTACAAAGTTCTTTAGTTAATTAATTTGAAAATAAAACTCAATCAACGTTGCTGGTGGCTCATATCAAAAGTTTTAGGCATGAAGTCAATCATCCAGAGGGCAATCGCTACTTGGATGTGTGATTTATTGCTTTTCCTGGCTAGATTTCAAGTAATTTGTTCTTCCTTTTGCCGTTTAGAATCTAGATATTAAGAAAAGTCTTCTGAAATTGAATCGTTCTTTTGATTTAATTCGTTTTTGACCAACTGCAAATAGAAGGTTTGTCTTCCAGATATTACAAATTGTACTCCATATGTAAAAACATTTTGATGTATATGAGCAACATTTGTCAGATTCTTGAGCATAAAAATTGCTTAAGGATTGATTATGTAGTTTTTTTGTATTATCTGTTGTCTTTGCAAAAAATAGAATAAGATTTTTTTTCATGATAATTTTTATAGTTGGTTTACCTTTCTAATGTGATTGCTTCCTGGCACTTAAGGTTAATATTAAAAAAATATTTACGGATGAATTATCGTGCTAGATTCACACCTTCATTCGTGCCAATAGTTTATGCTTTTTCTTTGCAGTGAATGAAGATTATAGAACTTAGGCACAACAGCCTGGTTATATACATGGTTCAGGTATTTTACTGAAGGACATTTCTGCTTAATCTTGATTTTTCTGATAATTTTTTTTTCCGGAGAATCTGATAGAAAATTGATTTTTTTTTTTTTTTTTTATTATACTTCAGGGAGTAGTTTCCAGACAACTAGCTCGAATGGAATACTTATGAGGTATGGAAGGTATATTTATTTCTCTAGCTTGTTATAATTATGTCAATGTTTTCAGATTATACAAAACCTAATTGATGCTCTTTTGTCAAAAGATCAATTTTTTTTCTCGTTGCATAAAATGTCTTTGTACTTATGGGTATAATTGATTGATATAATAGATAATAACTTCTAATGTCCAGTATAGAATTCACTTAATTTGAGTAAGTTGTTTGTGCTCCAGATTTTGCCGAGAGCATATCCAAATTATGCTGTGAAATAATCTCTAACTATTGCAGTAGGATACCGTTGATGATTTTAGGCCTATGCTTTAGGCTTATATATAAAAGGCTAGCATTTTTGTCACCTTCTATTTTTTATATAAAAAAATTATATACAATTCCATATTTATAACAATTTAGTTTTATTCTCCTTGATCGGGTTCCTTCTTTATAAAGAGAAATGATAAAGCAATTACTTAGTAGCAGTAAGATTGATTGATAAAATACAATTTTGATAATTTAAACTTAAGAATGCAAAATTCATTTCTTTATACTGGAGTTATTTGATTCAAAACAGTTACTTAAAAGTGATGGCATGCACAATTTAATACAGAATGTCCTTATTTGTGCTGCATTTTCTCATTCTCATTTTATTTTCGAACTTTGAGCTAATAGGATATGCTTCCCTTCGATACTGATAATGGCAGAAGGTTTGTCAGACATTGAGTGATGCCACCAAGGTGCGACGGGATAGGCTCAACCCAATTTAAGAGAGAAGTGCATGCAGTAGGGTAGATTCTTAATTTTAAGGTCCTCAGTAAATTACCATATTTAGTTTCTTAATTTTAAATTACTGATAATTTATTTCCACATGCAAAGATTGCATTTTTTGCTTATATAGTATGTAGTATATCAAATATAATGTAATCAAATAAAAGATGTTCTGAACATTACAGAATCTCTTATTAGAATAATTACCTGTTTATGCTATGACTGCTAAATAGAATGATAAAATGGTCTGACCTGAGCCTACCAATTAGGTTGATCGATTAATAAGTCTGATGAAAGTCTGACGTAAACTTGGGATATTGATTTTTCTTGCTGTTGTATTTATTGTATTGATGCTGATGCATATGCAAGCACACAAGGGAGTGGCCAATGATGATTAAACTTTTCTAAGTATGTCAATCAGTGATGACTTAAAAAGTTTATTTCTTGTTCTGCGAACTCTGAGATTTTTATGATAGAGTACTAAATTTTGTTTGTGAGACCATGTTATAGCTTTGTCTAACAATGAATTTAATATTCTAAGTATAATACTGACAGGGTCATAATTGGAATTATTGAAAAGCAGAATATACTTGGCATATCAAGTGAGAAATAAATAACGTTTAGCATACTGCTAACTGCTTTCCTTCTAATTATGGTTAGGCCGGTAAATTTATATAATATTGTGTCATGTCATGCTTATATGCAGTTGTCACACTCACAAGATATATTGAGCAAGTAATTTAACCAAACATTCAGGAAACATATATCTGATTTGAGCTTCTGTACAAAATGGTCAATGGCGTGAAGATAGTGAACATGACTCAGAAACTATACCTAAGTTTGCTTGGTTTGCAAATGACAGGTATGCCACTTTGGCTTATGTACATGCAATTAGTGATGATTGCATTATTTCATAAATAAAATTAAAAAAAATCTATAAATACTATTTGATTATAGGTCGGATTGAATTTATCAATAGTTACCTGCCTTCTTATTTTTCGTGATCTTTATCTATTATTTTCGTTAATGTAAGTAAAATTGTCGCAAACACGATTGTCATCAGGTGCTAAATAAAATAATAAACAAACAAAAATTTAATTACCAAATTATTCCTTATTGTTTGTATATCAGTAATAAAAGCTATGTTATGAGGTATTTTTCATTCTTAAAGCTTAAAAATTAATCATTGATTGTAGCACTCATTGTAAAGTATTTATCTGTGGATAAATTGTCTTATGTTGAAAAAGAATTCTATTGGTAATGATGTTATATTAATACATTTATTAATACTTTAAACTTGATCTATTCGATCTTAGTGGCTGGAGAAATTATACAGAAGGCCTTGGGTGTGTTTTTTTTTCTTTTTTCTTTCTCTCAATTTACATATTCCATGTATTAGCTGCACTACAGCTATCAAAAGCTACGGTACATGTGCATTGGTTAATTTGCACAATGATTTGACTGCAGTAATGAGAATACCAACTGGTACCATGTTAGTACCGGTCCTATACAGGGCTTATTTTTCAATGAGTACATTATTGTAATTTTGTCATTTAATAATTATGTACGTAATATAACTTTTTTATTTCATTGTGTGTATATTGTGTTTCGATAGACAAAAAGTGATTTAAAATAAAAAAAGAATCGATACGCCAACTTTGGTCGAACTTTCATAGCGCGATGCAATAACTAGTTCAACTTAAAGCAAAAAGGCTGGTGTGCAAAACAAAGCCTTTAATTTATATAATTATTTAATATATGAATTGAAACATCATTTTGATTTTTTGCTTAGTGGCTACTTATGCCTGGGATGGGAGGAAGGGAGGCTATACCATATTTGCGCCTTCCATGCACTAATTATGTGCCTTAAAAATTATTGCGTCCTCTGCTTATTCATTTGGACACGTCATTGATGAAGAAATGGAATTGGCGCTAGTTAAATGGTGGTATGGTATCCAAAGAACAGAAACGAGAAAGATCAATGGTATAAAATTTATGAATTATTAGCAGGTGGCAGAAACTAATTAATTATTCCCTATCACCGTCAATTAAAACCAATAAAATGAATTAAAATGGTAACACGAAAAAAAAAAGCCATATTCGCCTACGATCCTATATTTCATATTTGAGAAGATACTACTCATGTAGTACGTAATCGGAATGATTTTTTTTTTGAAGAAAGAATATTGAGGGTCTAGCCCATATCTTTTATAATGAATAAATTAGAAGTCTTACAAATTTAGCCAGTGGCTAAACAAAGAAATAAACGAAAACAAAAGGAAAAAAGTAAAACCAGAAGAGCTGCCTGAGAGAAGTAAAGAAATAAAAAAGCAAAAGTTGAAGAAAGAAAAAAGAAAAAAAGATTAAATGAAAGCTTTCCATTCTAAGAGAACTTCATGCAGCAGCTCGTTGATATCCTTCTCCCTCTCTATAAAGCTTGCGCATCTCTCTCCAAATGACAAAATAAACAATTGCAAATAAGTCCTTGACTTTCTTTAAAATTAGGTTGTTATCCAAGATGGAGCAATGGTCAGCAGGCACATGAGAATTTTGAAGCACAGTTGAAAGGGAGGCATTTGTGAGAAGCGCTGCTTTAAGGGAAAGGAGAAGTGTACAGGTATTGAACATATGAGATACAGACTCATTATTCATTTTGCATAAAGAGCACCTGTTAGTGAGGCACCAACTTCTTTTCTGTAAAGTATCAATGGATGCAATTCTGTCCTAGTACATCTGCCAAAGAAAGACCCTGAACCTTGGCGGTATTTTGAAGGACCATAAAGAACTTAGGTTCGAAGTTGGTGATGGATAAGATTTGATGAAATTGTATAAAGAACTTGTGGAGAAAGTTCCATTGGCTGCCGTCAAATTCCAGAAGGACAGGTCAGGACCTGTTGCTGCTAGCTGGTTACACCATGGAGCCATGAAATTGGAAATAGTGAGAAGCTAATCCATAGCTATAGCAGAGGTAACATAAAGCGGCAAGAAAAGAGAATCAGGATTGCTGTAGTTTAAGAAGAAAGAGCGCACAGAGATGTCGGGATCTATGGGAAAGGAAAATAAGTCATGAAAAGTGTACTTGAGGATTTGTCCAGCCCAATTATGGTGCCAGAATAGAGTATCAATGCCTGAGACCAGATTTTTTGACAAACCAACAGAGAAGCAACTGTATAAGGAGCTCAGAGTAGACGTAAGTGTGCTGTTGAGTGGATACAAAGAGGGCTCGCTATCCTGTAGCTGGGTTGCAAAAGACTTCCAAAGACATGGCAGTGGAGAATTCCATTTCCATATCCATTTAGATAAGAGTGCATTATTGAAGGCTGATAGGTCCAACACACCCAACAACAACAACAACAACAACAACTAAGCCTTTTGTCCCAAACAAGTTGGGGTAGGCTAGAAAAGAAACCCAACAAAGTCACCAAGTCATCGAAAAAAGAAGTATATGTCAAAAGTAGGGCTAATAATAGTAAAAAAAATATATATATATAGAGGAAATAAAGTAGTAGTAATAATAATAATAATAATAATAATAATAATAATAATAATAATAATAATAATAATAATAAATAGTAGTAGTAGTGACGCCTACACCTAAGCCGTAAGCTAATACTATAACCTACAAATCTAAGACAACACTTGACCCCTAAATTCGCATCTCATGGTTCCGGCACACCCAAACCACCAATTTTTTTTGGTTTTGTAACATTGCTCCAAGCAATAAGAACCAACTTTCTGCTGCTCTGATGTGATCCATGCCAAAGAACAAGACCTTCTCTAGCTGTCAATTCTTTTGATAACCCATGCCGGTAATTTGAAGACTGACATGAAATAAACAGGTAACGATGATAAACAAGAGTTTACCAGTACTAGTCTACCTGCAATTGACAGCAAAGAGGCACTCCAACCTTGCAACTTAGACTGAAATCTTGCTAAAAGTGCTTTATAATCAGTTCTTTTTAGCCTCTTGTCAGAAAGGGGTAACCCTAGATATTTGAGAGGAAACGAGGTAACTCTGCAACCTATAATTTGAGCCAGGCCATCAACATTGTTATAGTTTATTGTCACCAGGTCAGACTTAGCGGCATTAAGTGACAGACCAGAAACAGAACCAAAGGTATCAAAAATAATTTTGAGAAAGATAGCCTGCCGCAAACTAGGCTTGAAGAATAAAATTGAGTCATCGGCATAAAAGAGCGCTGCATGCATCCCTTGAATAGGCATCGAAATTGCACCAACCCTATTTAACTTAGCAATCCATCTTGACAAAAAATCAAACGCTAGAATGAAAATATAAGGTGGCATTGGATCACCCTGCCTAACTCATGTATTGAGCTGAATCGGCTTTCAAGCGACTCCATTAAGAACAACCCTAGAAGTACCAGGGAGCACACAACCAAGCACAAAATCGATGAAAGAAGTTGGTAAATGCAAAGCTAAAAGCACTTTGGCTGCGAAAATCCAGCTCAGGGTGTCAAAAGCCTTGTGAATATCTGCTTTGAAAAATGCGAGTGGTGCATTCGACTTAGTAGCAAAGGTTATTACCTCCTGAGCATAGCGGAAATTGTCAGAAATAGACCTTCCATTTAGAAAACCGGTTTGATTCTGAGAGATGATGGATGGAAGAAGTGGCTTGAGTCTGTTTGTAAAAACTTTAGAAAGAATCCTTTGTAGAGAGTGAACAATACTGATTGGTCTGAAGTCTTTTGTAGCAGCAGCACCTTCACATTTTGGAATCAAAGCGATTAAAGAAGAATTGAGAGGATACAGAGACTTTGAAGCCAAGGCAGAATTTAGTGTCTGAACAATTTCTGGCACCAACTCGGCACAAAAAGACTTATAAAAATCTCCTGTAAACCCATCAGGGCCCGGTGATCTATTCGAAGGCTAGTCAGCAATAACTCGAGAAACTTCCTGATGAGTAATGTTGGAGCTTAGACAAGTGAAATCCACATTATTGGAGTCTGAATAGAGGGAAGACCATTCTAAGTCGGGAGGAGGTGGAGATGAAGAACCCATTAGATTGCAATAGAAGTCAAAAAGGCCCTTCCTTTCCTTTTCTGATCAAAAACTGATTGGCCCTGGACCTCTACTCTTTGAATCCAATTCCTTCTCTTATTGTGAGTAGCTCTCGCATGAAAAAAAGATGTGTTTTTGTCACCTTCTAATATCCATTTGAAAGCCGACCTTTGCTTCCAAACCGCTTCCTCAAATTTAGCCAAATCCACTAGTTTCCTTTTGAGAAAGCATTTGAGAAGCTTCTCAAGATGTGTCAAGGATCTAAGTTCCATAACCTTATCGCATCTCTCTAAGAATTGCCTTATAAATTGGACCTGGAACCTTGATATCACTTATATTCATTGGTATTTTGACCGTACTTGGCACTCAAATGTTACCCAAACCATTATATTCATTGTGCTTTTGTGCTATATTTGTCAAGAATTGGGTATTGTCGTGGTATTTGGTTTGTTTTGTAGGAACCTTGTGGATTTGACACAATAATTGCATAAAAATGGAGGATTTTGGAGAAGGATATAGCCAAATGGAATCCATGGCGTTGTAGGGCTCATTCTAAGCTTTCCAACGGTTTTTGAATCACCTCAATCGGAGTCCGGATGAAGAAATTATGACCGAAATACTATATGCTGGATTTACTCTCTGTCCGGTCCGAACTGGAATCAGTTCGGTCCGAACTGGGACTACTTTGGTCCGAATTGGACTAGTTTGGTCCGAATTGTGACTAGTTCGGTCCGAATTAGGACTAGTTCGGTCCGAACAGAGACCGACATAACTGTTTTGGAAGTTTTTCATGCATGGAAACTCATTATTTTGGACAGATTTCGTGATCTTTGGCCCTAGGCTCCTTCCCAAGTCATCCTAGACCTTCTATAAGAGTCTCCTACTGCCATGGATGAGGGGGGAGGCCACCATACACGAATTTCCATCTCCCACCACGTTTTGGCACCTTTCCACCACCGTTCTCGCGCCGAAAGGCGCGGGAATCCTCATCTCCCTTTAAAGCACGACCATGGCATCAACTTTGGAGCGATTCTAGGCGCGACGGCGGCAAAACCAATCCAACCACGGCTCTGGACGTTCGGTATCTCGAGTTAGAGGCGATACTTGGTTTATTTCTTCCTTTCTCTTGATATTTGATCGAATGGAGTTTGTATCTTGTTTATTTGCATTTGTTGTTTGTTTTATTAGCATGTTAGATTAGATTTATGTTGTCTTAGGAGTAGGGAAGTAACTAAAGTTTGGATGTTGTGATTTGACTTGATACGCTATGATATGTTTTGTTGATTTGCTTTGTTGAGAATTATGTTAATTGCTAGTTTGAATTGCTTGTGATTCCTAATTAACTTCTAGATGTCGGCCGCATTTAGTTAAGCCTAAGTTAGGATAAACAAGATTAGTTCGAATTAAGTACTTGGGGTAAATCGTAGATCCGAAAGGGGAGATTAATTGACACCAAAAATGTAAGTTTTTAGATAGTTCAAAAGACGTCTAAATATCCCTAAGAAACCCAACAAACAAGTTTAGATTAGTCACCTATACCAAAAGTTGTGGTCTATTAATCTTATCAGGATACGTTGTGATTAAACTAGTTTCTAGTCCAACAAGCGAAAGCTACGATTTAGTAAATTTAGGTTTAGCCAATAAACCCTGACTCAAGGCATAAAGTATCGTAGAAAGTCAAAACCACACACTATCACCTTCTGTTCGGACCGAACGGGTCTGGTTCGGACCGAACTGAGAGTTGATTGCTTGAAAAACACCGTTCTAAGCACGAAAGTGACGAGTCCTGTGTTCTAAAGTCCAAACTAAGGTAAAACCTGAATCCTAGGGCATTTGTTTGCATATTTTATACCGCAAAACCCCAAAAACTCTTTACTTTATTGCACTTTAGATAATTGTCTCTTTAAACCATAAATTCCCAAAATATTTGTCTTGTTTAGCTTTCGTGAGGAAGTAAAGTTTAGTACTCATTAATCCGTCCCTTGGGTTCGACCCTAAAGCTTTACCCCCTAACGACTAGTGAGGTTAAGTTCTAGGTATAAATTTATTTGATACTTAGGGTTTAAATCCTTCATCAAATTGGCGCCGTTGCCGGGGACGGTGTTGATATTAGAATTTACTTTAGTAACGAGAGACTAGACATTGTATCTTTTATTTTATTTTATTTATTTTTTTAAAAAAAGAAAAAAAAAGGGAGTTTCACTTGTATCACCATGTTTTATTCTTTTCAGGAGCATGAACATGAAGTGGAGAACGATTGGAGGCGACATGGAGATCCAAAGGATGATGCATGCATGCAACGATTACATCATCAACTCAATGTTGTCAACAACATCATAAGGAGAGCATGCAAGGTAGAATGGGAAGAGCCCGAGAACTTCAGCAACCTCACTGGCTTCTATGGCCCACAAGACCATCGTGTGGATCATGGAAGATTCGTCTGGAGGCAACCTGAAGCAACTATCGATGTGCAAACGTCTTGTGGCATGGATCGACTCAAGCATCAACTTAATGTTGTGAACAACACAATAAGGAGAGCATGTGGGGAACAACCTGACGCAAAGACCTCACACGATACATACAACTCTGGTTTGGCCAACAACTCTTGTTTTTCTTGGTATAATCATTGTTCGATGTCTCAACTTGATTTTAGGTCGACTTTCTTTTCTGAAACTTATGATTCTCCATTACCTTTGCAAATGTCGAGTGATGATTCAATATGTGAAGATTTTATGGACAAGCAAAGAAAGCAAAATGAGGAAACACTTGAAAAATTAAATTCTCTATCATCTAAGTACAAAACTGTTACTACACAACTAGAGAAGATGCTTGAGACAAAAATTTTTCAAGAAACTTGTTCCTCATATAAATCACAAGATGAGCAAAATGATAAGATGACATTGCAAATTAATGAAGAATTAGAAAGTTTTAGTTCTTTGAAAGAAATTGCAAATTGTTATGAGACTGACAGTGATGAGGACACACAATTAGAAAATGAAGAACAAGAGAAAATAGAAGAACCAAAAGTTGTAGCACCTCAACCCAATATCCTCCCAATTTTCATTCCACTTAGATTAACTTACATTGAAAAATCTAATGAGTTGGAATTGAAGGATCCTCCAATAGCTTTCATTATTGATGAATCTGAGAAGAAAGAAGATGGTGATAACCCTCTCGAAGTCGAGGCATCCGACGCGACAAATGGAAAATTCACCAAAGTCGACTTGAGCCCTCAACTTGAAAAATGCTTGATGAATTGTGATGCGATGGAAGACAACAAACCACAAATCAAGTATCACATCACAATCGAGCGAAGGAAGATGATGTCCAAACAAGAAAGCTCCAAGCATGTTTGAAGAGCATTTCTCAAGTACTTTTGGGTGAATTATGATGCACTAAATGGACGTAAAGTGAAGATAAGATGAACACGAGAGGTGGTCAAGCTCGTGACCTTAAACAAGCGCTTCTTGGGAGGCAACCCAAGTTCTACAAATTGTTATTTATCTATTTCTTTAAATTTTATGTCAAAAAAAAAATTTCTCTCATGGTTGGTTTGGATTTTTGGATATGTAGGTTTGATGGATTGTGGATGTCCTACTTGCGACTTGCGCTAGAGCACCTCGGGTCGTGAAATAAAAAAAGCACATGACCCATGCACGACCTCATGCGAGTTGCATGCCACAAGAAATCCAACTACGTTGCTGTCATGCCGCTCTTATTGTTGCCCCATTCCGAATAGTGCCGACTCACGTCGAATCTATGCTAAGTATCATGCCAATCACCAATTTTGTGAGCTTCTCATTTCCCTCCTTTTACTTTTCTATGGATGAATGCCTTGAGGACAATGCATATTTCAAGTTTGGGGGGGTACATAGGAGAAAAATTGTGAAATGCTTGGAGATGGGTGGAGTTAGGACGTAAATTTTAAAAATTGCACACTCTCTGTTCGGTCCGAATTGGATCCACTTCGGACCGAAGTGAACTTCTGGATAGAAATTAGGACGAAACACCTTAGTTCGGTCCGAACTAGTTCTAGTTCGGTCCGAATAGAGGCTCTCAGGTTCTAGTTTTTGGGTTGTCATGCTTGGTATTGTTTGAAAAATTAGTTGTTTATGCCTTGACCATTGTCTTTGTTTCTTTTCATGAAAATCACACTGTTTGAAATTTTTTTTAAGCAAAGCAAAAATTTTCTCAAGGTACATTAGAATGTTTAGACATCTTTTAGTCAAATGTTTGCACCAATGGACCAAATTGAAAATGTTTTCGAAGAGATAGGACTTGATTAGGTTGCTTAGAACTTGTCAAACCGTGTAAGTCAATTCTCATAAGTTTTCATCGAGTGAACGAATTTGTATTTTGCAAATTTTTGTTAAAAAGAACTTTTATCGACCTTGGAAATTATAAGATGAATCTTGACTTGTGAAAATTATTTTTAATCGCTTGAATCACCAACGAGCAAACTTTAAATGGACAAAATTTAAATAGTTGCGAAAATGAGGGTGCGAAGAGACTTGAAATTCCAAATAAATTCCACAAATATTGGAGGGTGGAACAAAAAAATTCTATAGTGGACCGTAGCGGTAAGGCGTAAAAACCGGTCCGACCTCCCCGGTGCGTCATGTGCCGGTAGCTCAATCCAAGTCTCAATAGCGTAAAACCCTAAGTGATGTAAATCACCGCGACTCGACTTGCACAATCAATTTGGTGAAAATGAAAGGAAAATTGTCTTGAGTTAGATTCATTATAAAATTTCCGACTTTGATAAATTTTCTTTACAAATTTTTGAGGAATATGGAAACGAACGGGTGATTGAATTTGAGTTTGCTTTGGTTTTGACAAAAGAGAAGCTAGAGTTCTTGATTTGAGAAACGTTTCACTAGGACCAAGAGAGACGAAAATTGACTATTAGAACACTAAACTTAGTCCTAGAGGTAAAAATTGTGCTTTAGCTTATTTGTTATTTTATGAAAAGTTTTAGGCATAAGCAATTGATTTCATGACAATCCTTGGTTTTGGGCAATGCACTCTCTAAGTCTAAGTATAGTCAAAAACTCTAAGATTAGGCTCTTGCTTGAGGACAAGCAAAGTTTAAGTTTGGGGGGATTTGATATCACTTATATTCATTGGTATTTTGACCGTACTTGGCACTCAAATGTTACCCAAACCATTATATTCATTGTGCTTTTGTGCTATATTTGTCAAGAATTGGGTATTGTCGTGGTATTTGGTTTGTTTTGTAGGAACCTTGTGGATTTGACACAATAATTGCATAAAAATGGAGGATTTTGGAGAAGGATATAGCCAAATGGAATCCATGGCGTTGTAGGGCTCATTCTAAGCTTTCCAACGGTTTTTGAATCACCTCAATCGGAGTCCGGATGAAGAAATTATGACCGAAATACTATATGCTGGATTTACTCTCTGTCCGGTCCGAACTGGAATCAGTTCGGTCCGAACTGGGACTACTTTGGTCCGAATTGGACTAGTTTGGTCCGAATTGTGACTAGTTCGGTCCGAATTAGGACTAGTTCGGTCCGAACAGAGACCGACATAACTGTTTTGGAAGTTTTTCATGCATGGAAACTCATTATTTTGGACAGATTTCGTGATCTTTGGCCCTAGGCTCCTTCCCAAGTCATCCTAGACCTTCTATAAGAGTCTCCTACTGCCATGGATGAGGGGGGAGGCCACCATACACGAATTTCCATCTCCCACCACGTTTTGGCACCTTTCCACCACCGTTCTCGCGCCGAAAGGCGCGGGAATCCTCATCTCCCTTTAAAGCACGACCATGGCATCAACTTTGGAGCGATTCTAGGCGCGACGGCGGCAAAACCAATCCAACCACGGCTCTGGACGTTCGGTATCTCGAGTTAGAGGCGATACTTGGTTTATTTCTTCCTTTCTCTTGATATTTGATCGAATGGAGTTTGTATCTTGTTTATTTGCATTTGTTGTTTGTTTTATTAGCATGTTAGATTAGATTTATGTTGTCTTAGGAGTAGGGAAGTAACTAAAGTTTGGATGTTGTGATTTGACTTGATACGCTATGATATGTTTTGTTGATTTGCTTTGTTGAGAATTATGTTAATTGCTAGTTTGAATTGCTTGTGATTCCTAATTAACTTCTAGATGTCGGCCGCATTTAGTTAAGCCTAAGTTAGGATAAACAAGATTAGTTCGAATTAAGTACTTGGGGTAAATCGTAGATCCGAAAGGGGAGATTAATTGACACCAAAAATGTAAGTTTTTAGATAGTTCAAAAGACGTCTAAATATCCCTAAGAAACCCAACAAACAAGTTTAGATTAGTCACCTATACCAAAAGTTGTGGTCTATTAATCTTATCAGGATACGTTGTGATTAAACTAGTTTCTAGTCCAACAAGCGAAAGCTACGATTTAGTAAATTTAGGTTTAGCCAATAAACCCTGACTCAAGGCATAAAGTATCGTAGAAAGTCAAAACCACACACTATCACCTTCTGTTCGGACCGAACGGGTCTGGTTCGGACCGAACTGAGAGTTGATTGCTTGAAAAACACCGTTCTAAGCACGAAAGTGACGAGTCCTGTGTTCTAAAGTCCAAACTAAGGTAAAACCTGAATCCTAGGGCATTTGTTTGCATATTTTATACCGCAAAACCCCAAAAACTCTTTACTTTATTGCACTTTAGATAATTGTCTCTTTAAACCATAAATTCCCAAAATATTTGTCTTGTTTAGCTTTCGTGAGGAAGTAAAGTTTAGTACTCATTAATCCGTCCCTTGGGTTCGACCCTAAAGCTTTACCCCCTAACGACTAGTGAGGTTAAGTTCTAGGTATAAATTTATTTGATACTTAGGGTTTAAATCCTTCATCAAACCTTATCTTAGAAATCCTTCCTTTGGCCCAGGAAGTAATCTCTTTAGCTAGGGTAGAAAGCTTATCATGAAACTGAGTAGGAGTAGCAGCAGAAGGTAAAGAAAACCACACATTTAGCACTAAATCAGTAAAATCTGGCATAGACAAGAAACAATTCTCCAGTCTGAACAAATTTGAGGGATTAAAGCCTGTATTAATAGTGCAAAGAAGTGGAGAGTGGTCTGAACTAGTATTGGCAAGTGGCTGTAACAAGGTGCCAGGATAAGTATGAGAAAGTGTAACATTGATGAGAAACCTGTCAAGCTTTGCCAGAGTTGGGCAAAATCTGTTATTTGACCATGAGTAGCTTCTACCTTGAAGGTTAAGATCAATCAACTCCAATGAAGAAATTTCATCAGAGAAGGCCTCCATGTCCCTGAGATTATGAGAATGACCTGTTGTCTCGGCTGCAGAAAGTAAAACGTTGAAGTCCCCGCAAAGAACCCAGGATACACCTTGAGGCGGCGAGAACTTAGAAAAACTGGAGATGAACTGTTGCCTGCCATCAACAGTTGAGGGCCCATAGACAGTAGAAATTCTTAATAAAGAAGCATCAGCATTCAGAGAGAAATCTCCCGACAAAACATGTTGTGAGGCAACTGATGAGATTTTCTTAACAAACCTATCATCCCAAGCAAGTAGAATACCTCCCTTAGTTCCAATAGAGTCAACAGTTGTAAAAGAGTTCAGTAAATTGCCACAAGTTTCTTTTACCAGTAAGTCAATAACAGAATCCTATTTGGTTTCCTGGAAACAAACAAAGTGAGGCTTTTCAATGACAATAGTTTGCCTAATTGCAATTCTTTTGTCCCTCTCGTTTAACCCCCTCACATTCCAGCAAAGAATTTTAAGATTGTGACTCATAAAGTAAAGTGATAAGGCAGAGCACAGAGATGAGCAAGACAAGGTAGAGACGAAGCAAAAAGAAAAAAATCCACTGATATGATAGAGGTGATACATAAACCCAGAGGCTGAGACTCCAGCAGCAACAAGCAACATAAATCATAAGAGAAGATAAACATAGTAGAAGTACTAATTGCAACACTAGTCAGAAGGCGATGGGGATCAAACAATGCCAGCATCGTTGAGCACCTTCTTAACCTCATCTGAGAGCTCAAATCCTGCTAAACTCATCACCAGCTCTGCCTGAACCATAGTTGGTGGTTCTTCCCCTTTCAAAAAATCTTCCATGATCTTAGGGATTTTGAACTGAGCATTTTTTGGTTTTCCATCATCCGTGAGATTGAACTGCACTTTCTGAGCTCTCTTCAAGGCCGAGGTATATGGCCCACTCAGCTTAGATTTGAGCCTCGGGCTCCTCTTGGGCTTAGTTGTTTCAGAACTTGGAGCTTGAGAAATGTCCAAAGAAGAGAGCAAGTGGTTATGAGAATGTAATCTTTCATGGAATTTTGGCAGTCCTTCAAAGCCGGGGGGTGAAGCATGGTTTGTATGTGTGGTTGTAGAGAGAGGTGGCATCTCAACTTCAGCATAGCTATCATTTTCTAAAGCCTCGGTATCAAATTGGAGAAGAGAGAGAATTCCATCTTCTGTGACATCCCCTCCTCCATGATCATAGGAGGGAGAGTCCACCAGAATTACTGAGTCTTGCGAGCTAGCAGCGCCCGAACTTTCAAAAGAAGCATTGTCAGACTGTGACAGTGAAGGTGAAGACAGTTGATGTGGAGACCAAGGCTTGCTAGGACCAATGCGTGGACCCTGTTGGAATGGTGAGTCTACAATCACACCCGGCCGTGAAAACGGGACAGTGCGCAACAGCAAAAAGCGATTTGAAATAGAGATAACAAAAGGAATGGGCAGCAGCGACATCGAGATTAGGGGCATTGGAGGTATATCTGGCTATCCCTGAGAGTCAGGCTTTCTTGTAAGGAAATTTTTAGGGAGAACCGCAATTGACAAAGGGTGCTTTTATATTGGAGTTTTCTAGGAAGGAGAGAGGACTGGACATCTGCAGTGACAATTTTGGAGACCTCTGAGCTGTCAGAGAAGTCAAGCTCCATATCAGGCTTCAATTCGTTGTTGGGTCCACCCATGTCTGTAGCGTGGTAAGGAACGATAGCAAGGGAAAGAGGAGAGTGAGATGATAGGTTTTGAGAGGATTTATTATTAAAAGGTGGGTTTAAGAAAGGTTGAGGAGGTGGCGTTGGAAAGTTGCCAGGCTTTTGTGGTTGGGATTTGGCATTGCATCTCTTGGTTTTTGGAACAGAATGATCGCACATCAGAGTACAAAGTTTAAAGTGATGGCCAGTTGCATTGCAAAGAATGCATTTACTCGGAAGTTTGCAAATTGATCTCTGATGTCCTTTAGAAAGGCAATTAAGACATCTCCTCCCTCTCTTAAGCTGAAGCAATCTGAAGTTAATAAATCCAGAGGTACTCATTGACTTGGCCTTCTTTAGGTTGGATCTTGTTTTCCTAGGCAAGGCATAGGTCCACGTGTCCTCCTTGGGTAGAAAAGATTTAAAGTCAATGTTGAAACGTGTGAGGGCTGGGCAGTCTTTATTGGGTTTCTTGCTCTGAAGCAAGTTTAATGTGGAAAGGGAGAACTGTGGGTTGCAAAGAAGGGGTTGGAGTCTTTGTTTGACATTGGATTTGGGAGGTTTACGTGGTTGCAGATTAGATTTGGGGGTGGGTTTCGTGCCATCTGGAGTGGGCGTATGGTTGGCAGTGGATTTGGATAGGACAAGGTGGCTCCCGATGACAATGGTTAAGCTTTGCGTTGAAGGAGAATGGTCATCGTTGCTTTTTGCTCGAAGAAATGCCTTAGAGAAGGTGAGCGTCATGGTCGCTCCCATCCTCCTTTTTTATTTTTTTAATCTGTAATCGGAATGATTAAATATATGCAACTATGAAAATTGATAAATCCTTTGTGAGATTTCAGTTGTAGACCAATTTTCAGTCCGATGATTTTAATCGAAAGACCAATTTTTCTTTAAGTTGAGAGGTTTGATATCAATCGAAAGACATTGTCGACCAATTTTTTAAGGTGTGATAAAAAACAAGACAAAAGTATTTTTAGTCCAATGATCACACATCTTTAAAAATTATTATAAGCTAAAGGTTTGATGCCATATGATTGTCTCCTTTATATTACCAAATTTATTATTTGATTTCCCAACTGGATAAACGACTAACCGAGGCTAGAATCCCATTATGTAGAGATAAATAGCCAGTCTGTTTGGTGTGATATTTAAACTGTCAAAAAATTGATTCATAGATCCCAAGTTTCTATGGGAGCCTTGTTGTGAATGATGCTCCTATGATAGTCAAAAGATATTTCTTGCGGATATTGTAAAATTTATAACTATTACATGTGATCTTAAATCAGCATTATAAATAGTTTACTTTGTATAGTTTATAGGTTTTATTTTTTTTTTCTTTCTTTTGATTTTGCCCCGTTGTAATTATCATTTTCTTATTAATGAAATCATATCGGTGTGGTGATTGCTACCTGACCCTCAAAAAAAAAAATGTCTATTGTTTAGAGTTCTTTGTTAAATTCCTAATTATATCATATTTATACATGTCTTTTATCATGATAGTGATCTGGATCAAACTTTGCTTCTTTATTTTATAAAATAGTTAAGTATATAACGAAGCACATAGATTTAGACAAAAAGTAGTATCAGTGTTTCAAAGAAAAACAAATCAAGAGGCTGTGCTAGAACGTAGAGAGATTGAAAGCTAATGGATTACATATTCCCATTTTTCTTTTAGCAGCCAACTCTTACCATAGCGCAGAACTTTATAGTTCCATTTTTGGTCGAGATCATCTCATTGAGCAAACAAATTTAAAAACTGTTCGAAAACAAGCTCTTACAACTGAGAAAGTAGCTATAATTCATATTATATATATTATGATATATAGTTCGCATCAGGTAATCCAGAAAATTAATTGGCTCTGTTACACAAAGTTCCTAGATAGACATTAGAACATGGTAAAGCCTAAGATAAACTAGGCACAAACCATGCGCCAAAAACACTTCCACCGCTGTGTACCACTAGTGATTTGGACAACTTCATATCATACCTAATAAGGTCGCCATACCTAAATTGAAATTCCTTTTTAGAGCAGTAACTCTTAAAGTAGATACAATTGCCTTCGAACCCATCATATTCGCTAGCTTTCAAGCAAAAGCCATACTTGGTATCCAAAAATAGCATCCGATCCCCAATACCATTCTTTTTGACCCAATGGGAAACCTTACCAGTGTCCTCAAGCTGGTATACCTCAATTTTGTAGTTTCCTTCACTTGTTATAAAAATCTTTACCCCAAGAAGATCGCCATATGCCTCAATTAAGTAAGAAAATATCATATACTGCTCTGGAATTACTGACTCTTCATCTCCAGTCATGACATCAATAATCCTTATAAATTGGTGTGATAAGATGTATATTTTTCCACTGTAACAGACAATTTCATTACTGCTGTAAGGAACTTCGATGATCTTTGTCCACTTTCCATCAGTATATCGCCACAAGTACAATTGATAACCAGAAGCACACGGAGGCATATTTGGCATGTCAAATAAGATATCTATTCCAGTCTCAGTTGTACTGGTGTTACAGTTAAAGCTAGGACCAACGAAGTGAGGCAGGCATGTAACTATAAGTGGAATTCGGACTAGAGAACCAGTAATTGGGTTCAGCAATGATTCAAAATAGTTACCAATCTGATTATCGTATGCAGATACGTTAATGTACCCAAAGGAGGATCCAGCTGATTTGTGCATATGTTCTTTGGAGGCATGCAGAATGTGGATTTTGTTGGAGTAGAGGGAGAAAAATTGAATATCAAATGATGAATTGGCATTCCGCTTGAGCTGTACAAAGCATGGGAGCTGTGGGGGCTGGTCGGAGGGATGCAAAACTGAACGCCATCTCTTACACACAGCACGCAGTCGAATGAAGTTGGAGATGTCGCCTACTTTCTCGGCTATGAGGAGGAGAAGATCAGGGCATAAATCAGCCCAATCCATAAGATCTTAGCTAATGTTCTAATCTTGGTGTCAAAACATACCTGGTTATACAAATTGAAAAGATAAACAAGGGTGTAAAATAGTAGGAGACCAACCAGCACCCGCTTCATTTTCCTCATTCATAAAGAGATATAATAAGGAATAAAGGGTCTTAATTTATTAACAGGCTTAACTAAACTGGGGTTGCACATTCCTAAAAAAATCAATAACATATATCTAAGAATAAAAAATTATGAGACCCTGGGTTTTGAAATAGAATTGTCCGAATGGTATCAACTTGATTATGGGTTTGCAAAGCTATCATATGTCTCTGAGAATGTTTTCATGTACTGTAAAAGTGTGTGCAACAGATAAAAATTCTGGTGGTAGAAACTGGTGAACTTACCCTTCATTTAAATATCTACAATGGTAGAATAAATCGCACAATGATACGAAATCAGGCTTGAGGAAGGGCGACTTAGAACCTGTACTCAATTTTTCCGTTGCTCTTTCCGACAATTTGATTAACAAGGCGACAAGTCGAAAACTCCACGGAGCTATGTTTGGCATTTTATCATTATAGCTGTATAGAGAGGTAGCACTGCTGGGCTATTTTGGGGCTCTTTTGAACTCAAAACTTTCTTTGTATTTTTGGGGCTGAAGAGGAGATCCCTCCTATGAAGCTTTGCCTGCTTTGGAGCGTTTTTTACGCTTTTATTAATTGCTATTGTTAGTACTTTTTTTATGATAGTTATAACGAACGTTGTCTTAAAACATAGCGAATGGAAGAAATTTCTAATAGGCAAAAAGGCATAAATATTTGAACTATTATTCTCGAGTACAAGTGGCGCTATTTTAATAATTCTAGCTATAGAAAATTTCGCACGTATCTGATATCTTACCGGACAAAAGGGATATTTTGCAAAATTAGATTACAAAAGATTTTGCGCATAATAATTTTGACAAAATGTAGTTTCGGACATTTCGGCGTGTATTTTGATACAAAAAATAAAGGCAAAAAGAAGCATGCGTCATAAATGTTTTATTTGAGTATCATTATTTAGTAATAAAGTAAAGACTTGTTCCATACATCATGTCCTTAATATGGCATACCCCATTTACTTAATGTACGAACATAGTATCATCATTTACAAATAGCTGAAACCCCTTCATTACATCCTTACATTCTCAATTGATTAGAAGCTCCGTACAACCCCTTCATTACATCCCTTACAATTTAAAAACAGTCAGACATGAACTTAAAGTCAAACAAACATTATTGCTATGATGATTAAGGCCCCCTAAATATCTCACAATATCTTCATCAATCAGTGTAGGAATATGCTAAGATAGACTGGGCACAATTGAATGTACGCACAGATATCTTCTCCCCCTAATATTGCTAAAAATTAAGAGTTATAAGCAATAGATGTATTAGTGATTAATTTTGTATAACAGGTCACAACAATATCTATAGAACTCTTGCTACGCCAAAATATATCTAAATAGAGATTCTTAAGATCACAGATGAAACATAGTCCCCCGTTTTCAATTTTTACGCATTTCTAACTGGCAATTTTACCCTAGATATTCTCAAATAATTACAATTAATGACACCCTTTAAGCATAAAAAACAATAAGTTTGTAGTGTATGTTATCGTTTTTATTATCGAGCTTTATTTTTTTATTATTGTTTTCTTTTGTACAAAAGCTGTAATGAGTTAATAACTATACACCACTATCCCCCTATAATAAAATTCTGGGTCCGCCTGGCCGCCTATGTATCAGCGGCAATCCCAGGTAAGTCAGAGGTAAAGATGTTGGTTTACACATGAGAATATGTTCCGGCTGGGATATGGAGACCAAATGTCTTTAGTGAAATTCCATTACGCACAAGAGTTTGCATACGATATGGAGTTAAATTCAGCGTCCATATGAATGGCATCGGATTGATTAAAAAAAAATGAACACCACTAAATGGTTAAAAAAAAATTAAAATTGAAGCATATATATATATATATATATAACAAGGTCATAGATGTGAGTAGGACGGTAAACGAGCCGAGTTCGAGCGAGTTGAGCCTAACTCGAACTTGTTACAAGTCGAGTCAACTCGGTATACAACTCGTGAATATAGTAAATAGACGCAACAATTATCTCAAAGTAAAAATTTCTGCACATACAAACAAATATCTCACATGTACATTGGGAGAGAAAGATATTTGGGGACTAGTATTAGGCTAAGACCGTTAAAATTTTTAGGCTATGCCCTTAAAATTTTTGCGCTATACATTGATATAATATTTTTATTTATTCGGCCTGTATATGTTGCTGACTCGAGTTGAGTTGGACCTAACTCGAACTCGTCAAATATAACTCACGAGTCGGCATAACTCGAATTGCTAGAACTCGAGTCCTGTTAACTCGAGTTACCAATGAATTTTTTCGAATCGAGTTTGAGTAAGTCACGAGTTATGAGATTTTTGCTCACTCCTAGATGTAACTCAGAAATTTCATTAGAAGTATATAAAAAGAAAATTCAAAAGAGAAGATGAAAAGTCGGAGAGTGAAAAGTAAATAAACAATAAAAGTAGAGAGAGAAGTTATAAAGTTTATTTTTTTATTACTGCATTTAAAAAGACAATGTAATAAAGAGTTTGTCTGAACATGTGGATTTCTAGTAGAATCAAATCCGTTAATTAATATTCAACGGTGGAAAATGTGTGGAATTTGTGGGGTAGGTCAGAGCTTTGCACATTCGCTCCCCAATGCTCGCCCACTAAGCTTAATGTAATTATAAATGCCCTTAACTTTCTTAGCAATGAGGTGTAAAAGGTTCCGATTTGATTTAGCCTGATCCATCTGTTTGCAAGGAATCAGATGCTCCGTTGTGACTTCAAATAGTACAAGATGATATCTGCATGTACAAAAGAAAAACATATTTATATTTACATTTGTATTACCTCATATGCTACATCTACGGGTCTGTTCAAAATTTTTGGCACACCTAATATAAAGATTACTTATATTGTAAATCTGAAGTACTGGCTCTCACTATGAATCCACCTCCGGCAACAATAGATATGAATTCAACGGTTGGTACAATGCCAACTCCAATGACAAGCGTTAATTTTATGGTACAGTTGGTACAATAACAATATTCTGGAGTAAGGAAGGGAAATGAAAAATAGTCTAGGGTATTTCTTTCCTTCTAATTTATTTCTCCTTAATTTTCAATTTTTTTTATAAAAAAACCATAGCTGATTCTGTATGATTAAATTGTAGGACATATAAGAAATCATTTAGAAAAGTTCAGTGACAAATAAGAAAAATACACAAGAGTATTGAAGGAAATAAGCAAATAAGAAAGAGTTCGGGCAAACAAAAAATTAAGTCTTTTTTTTAACTATATAGAGAAAAAAAAGGCATTAAAGTATGTATAGAAAGTTAGCATATGATCCTCAGATGCAGAAGGATTGGTCGGTTGAGAATTTAGGTTTTTGATCCAATTCCTGCAAAACATGGTTATGATTTTGTAAAATTTGGTTCAATTCGCTAACTAGCAAAAAAAAAAAAAAAAAAAAAAAAAAAGTATAGAGAGAAGAAAGCACCACTTGAGGGACTCCACGATTTGAGGAGTTGCCGAGCAGAGATTATTTTTCTATGGAAACACAAAGATATGATCAAAATTCTTGTGGCATCACCAAGGATTTAGAAAATCGATTATATGAGAGTGGATATTTATAAATTATAATTCATTATTTAGTTCGAAAAGATACTGCCTGAAATAGCTGTACCAGAACACCAATGGGGCCTATTCGTGCGAGACACCATTTCCCCCGCATACCGTAAAAATATAGACAAAATTTGTATTTATCTGTTTTTATGGATCTTAAAATTAAAATATTACCTCTCTAATTTTAAAGTATAAATTAGTATTCCTTAATTTTTTTTAATAAAATAAAGTTGTCGGGCGCTATTTTTTAAAGAAATTAAAAAATATATTTATGGAGTGGAGTGGATTGAGCTATTTGAAGCCGATCGGGCGCTATTTTTATTTATGGGAGATAAATCCCAAAAGCTTTTACGCGCTAGCAATAGAATGTAGGATTAATTAGATTTTATGTCATCCCATAAAATAGTTAATTAAGGATTGTTAAATTGCTAATAAGATCTATATCATTATCTAATTGTTTAATTAGATATTTGTCATTAACTATTCTAAAAAAAGATTACATTCTAAAAATGTTATCCTCAAATCTCTCATTATTTTATAGGGTTAATTAGATTTATGCTACTGTGAAAATTTAAAATTATCAAAATATCATCAATAAATGACAAATTAGTTTTATGTCATAGTAAAAATTAATTTTATTTCATCGACAAATTGATTTTCCAAATGTACCCTTTTAAATATGCCACTACAAAAATTTTAAATTAGAAAAATATAATCACTAAATGATAAATTAGTTTTACGCGCTATTTCAAATTAATTAAAATGAGTTTTGTGCCACTATAAAAATGTAAAAATTAGTTTTATGCCATTAGTGCATTAAAATAATAGCATAAAACAAAACTCTGTATTATTAACAACAAAAAAAAGTTAAAATTAAATTTCACCCATCTTAACTTGTATCATTAATGAGAAATCAAAATATTAGGCAAAAAATTTGGTTTAAATCCATTTAAACATATCTGACCACATAGTGATTGTTTTCTCAATGTTAAATCCTCTCGCCTTCAAAAACCAATAAAAAAAAAAAAATTCAAGTGTATAGTACTTGAAGAAAACAAAAATGAGTCTATATTGACTGATATTTGAACTTACAAGTACCCTCTTATCTTAATTTCATAAATCTGGAGATATAAAATTCTTAGACTTCTCGCAATATGCAGCCGTGAACAGGAACGGTGGGAATGATGTTAGGATATATAATTATATGGTACTTTTTGTTTATTCTTGTTTATTCTGTCTATTATAGGATAATTATATTGAAATACACAAGAGTATATATAATTATCTCCAGAATTATCCTAACATCTATTATTATGTTAGAAATACACAAGAGTATTGAACAGGAACAGAAAACCATAGCTGATTCTTGTTTATTCTGTCTATTATAGGATAATTATATGGTACTTTTTGATAAGAACCGTCTCAATTTTTCACATGTTCTATAAATCATATCCGACAAGCATGCGCAGTGCAATGAACTTCTCAGGAGCATGTTATATACTATTTCTCATATAAAAATAAAGGACATGCATGTTATTTTAGCAAGTAGGCAACAGATTCTACCAACTTTTATATAAAGGCAAAGGCAATTTTTTTTCCATACAGCTGTAAACTAATCACGGTGTCATTCAACACACAGTTTGTCTGAAATTAACATAGGTTCTTGCCAGAAAAAAGAAATCACAATGGACGTGCCGGAATAAGACTCTTATAGTTATTTTGGTGGGACGAAGTTACTTCGTTATTCGCTGTGTGGAATAAAAAAGATCCCCATTTGGGTGGGACGAAGGCTCTGATAGTAGCCTTTCCAGCATTCCAAGCCATCACCAATGTTGCCTCTGGGGCCCAACATGGGAGAGAAGAATGACCTCGATACAATGGTATAGCTGCACAACAGCCAATTCAAACAATGATTTTACAAGTTCAGACAATTTGACTTCATTTTTTCTTGAATTATTTCATGTTCAACTTAACATAATGAATTATGTAACATATCAGTAAAAGAACCCACAACATTTCAAATCAAAGGGTTTTAATGGCCTAGATATGCCTGGTCAATTCAGTAAGCAAATAAACCCTTTCCATAAATTTGAAAAAAAAAAGTCAGAGAGCACGCACTTAAAGGGATTGAAGACTCTCTGAGAACTACATCAAGGGCTTGGATCGTCTCCTGAGGCAAGTCCCTTAACTTACCGTGAAGGAACTGCTGAAGGAGGGCCACATCAGCACGGCCAGCATATCTGACGGTCACCTTGTATTCCTGAAAGAAATCAAATAAGTTAAATAGTTAGTCGATTAAAAATAGATAAAGGATTCGATAATGCATCAAGCCCGATGAAAAATAAAATCCAATTACGAACCAAAATCCAACAAAATAATCCACCCTTTTGGAACATTTAGCTTAAATCCTATATGGATTTGCATCTTGGTACCGGCATGATAATGCCAGTACAAGATGTGTAATTCCATCTCAGAGATCCTTTTTCCTTGAAATTAATCGTAGAGAAAGATAGACAGAAAACATTGAAATTGAGGTCCAAACAAGGCAGCACAGGACAAATCTAGTTTATTTCTAGTACTTACTTTGATTTGACGATAATTTCCTCTTTTTGGCTGTTAGTATTATTCTTCTCTTCTATGGAGATCTTTTGCTGGTCTTAACTCCTCAAGCTTAGTGGTAACATCTGTGTTGGCATAAAAAAAAAGTTTAATAACAAATAATGAAATTATAGTTGATATAAGTAAATAACATATATTTAATTAATTGGTAACATGGAAAGCAAATCACAATTTGTGTCTCGATTCAGTTACTTTTTGTAGTACAAATTTTATTCTGCACTATATATGAAGTTTAGATAAATCATTATAAATGAATCAGTAACAAATTATGTTTGAGTTTTTGAAAAATGATCACGCATTTTGTAAATCATGATGAATACATTAAAAGTCAGTGGGCATTGCTCGTAGATGCGAGAGAAGTGTGCATACCTTATTGGCTTTTGAAATAAGTATATTTCCAGTATCTTACAAGTATGTGTATCAAGCCAACCCTTAGCATCAACTCCGAGAAGCTATGAACGACACATGATAAGGTAAAAAGAATGGTAAGGAAATTGAAAGAAAGTGCCGCAAGATCAACCCTGAAGAGATATTTCTATCCATCTTTTATTGTAGCCACCACCTGAAGTACCAAATTCGCAAGATAATTCTATTTTTACCCCCTATCAGATAGTATGCCCATCTTCCCCATTCATTAAGAAAAGAACCATCAATGAAATAGGAAATCGAGGGGGCTCTTTATGTATATTCACATCTGATTGTAGCAGTACGACAGGCTTTATCGAGAGCAAAATGCACATCCTTATTGCATGCCTCACTGAGACATTAACGCAAACATCTTATAGTCAATTAAAAAGAATCAGCCAAACCTTTTAAACCACAAAACCAGAGAATAAAATTGAGAAAGGAAAATACCATTTAGTGAAGGCACTGATTAATTAGACTGAAAGACCTAATTAATCAGAAAATTACCAACAAGTACAGTATTTTTAAAAAATATCACCAATACTAAAAGCAATCAAGAGCCCAGAAAATGTTAATAAGCTTGCTTACCATTTCTTTCGTACTGACAAAAGGGATGAAAGGAAGCGAGATGGTCTTTTACTGAAGACGCCTTTCTAATAATTTCGAGGGGGAGAGAAGTTGTTACGGCTGGAGCGGAATTGAAAGGACATAATGGAGGTGGCGCAAAGCCTGTCTGAACCCTTGCGCACGGAAAAAAAAAAGGAAAAAAAATTTGAGCTGCGCGAAATCGAACCATCGCGCTTCAGCTCTGTGACAACGGACTTACCAGTTACCACCAAGCGCCAAGACCCTCGATCTTTTATCTGATATTTAAATCTGGACCACAGATCATATTATATTAACAAAATTAATGATCCACATTTGATATTAGAGGTGTTAACTCCTTTTATCTAGCATGTTAGCAATTTATTATGACCTTTGCATAGATGCATTTATAAGTAGTAAAAATAGAGATAACAATTCATATTCCATATTAGATTATGTACTCATTATATCTTTGATTATGGTACAGTGATACTTAATAGGTTATGAAATAGAATGTTTTTATTTTATTCCAAGTTTGTTTATTGAATTATTAATATATATCTGAATTTACAATCAATGGAACTCTAAAACGCAGACATTATTGGTGCCTTAGTTTGCCTTCAATGGAAAATAGCTCCAACTTACGATCGTAAAATGCACGGGCCTGCTTCAATGGAAAATAGCTTCAACTTGCGATCGTAAAATGCGCAGACATTATATCTGTGCATTAACTTCAATTTACGATTCACAATTTCACAACCTGCTATTACTAGTGCTTTCACTTCACCTTACGATCGTAAAAAATCTGTCGCTGTATAAATTTGACATAAAATTTTTAAAAAAATCTTACTAATATTAATAATTGATATGACTATTTTTAATTTATTTTAAAAAATTATAAAGAAGAAAAAAAATTTTGGCCGCTATTCATAGTGGTCATAGGCTCATAGCTTTAAATATGTATCGTAGATAACAATTTCATAATTGGCCCTCGACTATATTTAATTTACTAGCATATACGCCCATCCAAATGTATGGATAAATCTTTACAAAACTAATTTTTTTATTGAAACATATATTACTTCTTGTATAGCGAAAACTTTAGTTAATCGCAAAAAAATGTTTAATAAATGGTCATGGATACACAGAAACACATAGACACAAGTACATGCTAGAATGAAATCAAAGTCCAATAATATAGTTGGATACAAACTGTAGTACGGTAAATTTGGAGTGGGGGAGCGAGCACAAAAAATAAAATGTGACATACAAAAGTGGGGTGTGTCGGGAATTCGGGATAAAAAAAATGAGCAAAAAGAAATTTTATGTATAAACGGAGAAATCGAACAGTTGAAGCGCAGTGAACAAAATCGCTTAGTCTCGAGGCTAGCGACATAACACTTCCAGATATAAAGCTAGTTTTTTGTCTGATATTTAAATCCAGACCGCAGATCACATCAGAACAACAACATCAATGACCCATATTTGATGTTAGGGGTTGAATACAACCTTTATCTGATTTTTCTTACAAGGTTTGTTAGGTGCATTTATAAGTAGTAGAGATAGAGATTTTAAAAAATTATGCTACTATTATATAATTAGCCCTCGACTATTTTTAATTTATTTTAAAAAAAATATAAAAAGGAAAAAAAATATTTTTGGCCATTATTCATAGTCACAGCTTTTAATATATAATATCTTAGATAACAATTTCGTAATTGGCTGTCGAATATATCAGAAACTAACCTAACATTATTTCTCTTTCCAAAACTTTCTTCCATATAAAGAAAATTTTAAATAAAGAACAAAATCCTCAGCCTTTAATGATTTTGCGTCTTTTTCCTTTTGTTTTGGATTTTTTGAGGAAAAATTAGGACACCTCAGTAAACGGGTAACCGACCGACACATGTTCCCATCATTTCTCACAGAGCCTCGCTGAGCGCTTCGGATTCCCTTCAAATCCAAAGACCCAAATTTAATCTTCTTCTAATGCCCACAATTTTTCACCGTCTGATTAGATCTCCGATCTCCGATTTCAATGCATGACATGTTTATGCAATTATGCCGCTGGATCTGTGTGTGGATTATGTGGCAGATCATCGCATGGCAGCAAGACCCATTGAGCCAGCACATTAAAGAATTTATTTTTTGCAAGACCCGCTGGATCATCTCCGATTTAGGTGTTTGGCTGCTTAATGCACCTTACGCCTTCTTATGTATCCTCTTAAGGTGGAAACAAAAAGCAACAAAAATATAATATCTGTCTCTTTGTAGAAGAATATTTGTATAAGCAGTCTATATACTCCAGTTTCTCTGTACTGTCTAGTCCTACGTTTCAATGTATGCATTAATTAAAGCATGGAACAATTTTAAATATGCACTAACTGAAAAACGCTCAGAATTAATACGTATAATAGAGATGTTATATATTGCTCCATAAGCCTTAGCAAAATAAGAGATCAATAACACAACAATAGAATAATTTGTTTTTTTCGAAGAAAGAGGGAGATTTTGCTATCTAACTTTTGTTTGAAATTAAACCACATGCCAATATAATAATTTGTTGTTACACATGCCTGTTAATTAGGTTTCCATTATAATTGAACGTCAAACATTTATTATTATATATTATATAATGAATTAAAAAATCAATATAAAATTATCAGAAGCACGTAATTACGCAACCAATTGATTTTATGATAATAAAAAATCATTACATCTCGCCAAGAAAAAATTTCCATACCAAATCCAGCGCAATTTGGTTCTTTTTCAAACACCGAAAAAAGCTACCAGTGCTATTATCATTTCCTTATGCATTAACGTTGTTTAATAATTTTCATTCCAGCTATATTATTCCAGAGCCATTTGTTACTTACAATTTTATTTATTTATTTATTTTATTATTTATTTATTTATTATTATTTTTTTTGGTTGGAGGGCTGGTTCACTGATTGGCGAAATGTCATCCTCATTTATCCTCATATATATAATAGATATTTAATTCTCAGATCTTTAGTACCTTTCGTTCCAAGTAGCTAAAACTTAACGGCCACGCCATATATTTCTCTATAAGGTACAAAATATATACATTTATTTAATTCCATTAATTGCTTTGCCAAAAACAATTCCATATAATGCTCAGATCCTAGGACTACAAATTGAAGCACATAACCTTAGACAAGCCGCCTTCACAAATTAAACCCTAGCGATAGAGAGAGATAAAAGGCTCCAGCTAGCACAAGAGCCTACATACGCCTCCATTTCTCTCAGCAAACAGCAACCATGACTTTCAAGCGCAGGAACGGCGGACGCAACAAGCATGGCCGTGGCCATGTCAAATTCATTCGCTGCTCCAACTGTGGCAAATGCTGCCCCAAAGACAAGGCCATTAAAAGATTCATTGTGAGGAACATTGTTGAACAGGCTGCCATACAAGACCTAAAAGATGCATCAGTGTATGAATCATATGCTCTCCCTAAATTGTACTCAAAGGTGCAGTACTGCATCTCATGCGCCATCCATTCTAAGGTGGTGAGAGTCAGGTCTAGGGATAACCGCCACAACCGTGACCCACCACCACGCTTCTTCCGCAGGGAGGACCTGCTGAAGCCAGCACAGGCTCCTCCCCCTGCTGCAGATGCAGGTGCTGGTTCTGGTACTGCTGCTCCTGCTGCACAGCCCGTACCAAATGCCTAATTGTATTTTCGTTTATTAGTTTCGTGACATGCATCTTTGTTCTTGGATTTATCTTATGAGCTGTTTTGTTCTTGCCAATTCGTGTTATAGATTCTGAGTTTTGTTTCAACAGTTTCTTAGGTTCAATTTATCAATAGAAATATAATTATTACTTCAGTTATAATTAGTTTATAATTGTGACGTATATGTCTTTATCTTATATTGTTGGCTACCTCAATCCACTAACTGGATTTCCAAGTGCACAGGTTGACATGCCCTTTACTTTAGGAAGAGTCATGTAGGTCTCTTCTATTTATTTTGACTCTAGTTTTGGCTCTAATTAAACCATGTCGAAACTGGCATTGATCTGTCCGGTATTCATGCCGATGAACTTAAAAAAGGTTTAAAACGTGTTATTGCTAAAAGTGTGATTTTGGCCATATGCTAATGTGAATAGGACAAGGATCTATGGAAGTGCGTAGCTTTGAACGAAGATGAAAAGGCCACATATACTATGGATTATTAATTTTGCCCTTTCACCAAAAACCAGCATATATATTGTATCCTGGCGATATAGTATTATTGACAATTGATAAACAATACAGATTGACAGTATGTCAATTTATGTGTGGAAAAATCAACAATTTTGCATTGGTACTTAAAGAATATCAAATTCATGTTTTTTTAATAACAAGAGAAAACATTGACTAATGAGTTATCCACCAAGATGAAAAAAAAAGAAAAAAAAATCGGACTGTTAAAATCTATGTTAACCCGGTACTCCGAAATATCAGCCGTACTCGTACCGGGTACGAACCCGGTACGTACCGTACAGTCAATGGTCAACAATCAACGGTCAACGTGTTGATATTAGTGTTTATGTCATTTATTTGTGCAAACTCTAAGCCTTAGCTAAACAAAATTATGTTATACACATTATATTTTGTATTATAATATAATTATAGATCAACAACATATTCAAATAATATATATATCGTCGTACCCGTACCGAGTACGGTACTCGTACCCGTACCAATGCAACATAGGTTAAAATGTACGTATAGATGATATCATGACATAGCTAAAAATTATATTTTAAATAATAACTACTGAGATCATTTCTGTATTATCTGTATTATTACTAAATATGTATAACTTTTTCATATATATTCAAATAAGCTCTGACATTGTTCGGGGATATAATATGACAGTGGCCGAAATCATACATTTTATTCCAAACATATGATCCAAGCAGCTCGTTATCTACAAATCAATATCTTTTTGGCAATCAAGTTTAGTACTTCAGAATTCTTTTTTAGCTATTTTGAAGTGTTTGAAAGATAGCTCTATATAGGAAAATAATAGAATTCCTTGCAAATCAATAAAGGGCATATTTCAAACATCCAACAAAGATAAAAATTCTAAAAAAAAAAAAAAAGTAAAACATGCTTTCCTAAAAGAGTCTGATATATAGACCACCTTGAGTGGCATGAATCAACCATTAGGACATGAAAAATATGATTTGGACGTATTTCCATCAAAATGCTAATGCTAGTAATAATTAACGTATACTCAACAATAAGTTTTATAATTAGCTTATAACTGTGATGCAGATATTTTTATCTTATATTGTTCGGAAAAATTAGTTTATAATTGGAGCGCGGATGGCACAACTCTTCTTGTTTGGCAACTTACACTCAACAATAGGCTTTATAATTAGCTTATAATTGTCATTAAGATATTTTATCTTACATTGCTCGGCATTAGTTTATAATTGGAGCGCAGATGGCACAACTCTTCTTTTTTGGCCCAGCAATATGCTGATATCATTGCACAAAAATTATAAATCATTAAACCCAAGCGCATCTCCACATCAAGTCATCGGAAATTAAGCGCCTTATTTCTTTCGTTCAAGCTCATCGCGCCTGATTACACATCGATTTCTTGATTTCCTCTTAGCGGTTTGCTTTTTTCTTATATTCCTTGCAAGCCTTTAATATTTTGGCTTGGTGTGCTTGGACTCCCCTAAAGTTGTCGATAATATTTTTCGTTAATTAATCTCTTAAATAAAGTTTGACGGAAAGTGGACATCTAATCATAACTTTGGGTTAAGTTCCTCCCTAGGTGATTTTAAACCTTTCAACTCTGTCTGTTTAGAATCTGTTTTTATTATTCTCTTTTTTGTTTTCTGGGTCTTTCCTTTTTATACATACCATAGCTGCAATTGGTGAGAAACTTGAAAAATTAAATGTTAAGGGGCTATGTGTGTGTGTGTGTGTGTGTTGTTGGGGGGGTACCTGAAATTTTTCCAAACAAAAAAAAATAAAGCAAATGCTCTCTGTACAGAAAAAACTACTGTAGTAATGTCTTGATTCGCACGCTCCTCAGCTCCTCTTATTTTCCCTCATTTTGGTGCAGATATACATTGGCCGAATATTTCAGATCAGAAAGCAGCATCCAATTTGCATCCCATTGAAGATAAAAATATATAAATGGACTGGGCTGAACTAAATCCGGACCTACTCCACCACATTGCCAAGAATGTAAGAGACATCTCGGATTTCATCCGGTTTCGTGCTGTGTGCAGGCAATGGCGCTCGGCTGTGCATCCCTGCGACCTGCCTCCGCAGCTTCCGTGCCTTATTGGTTGGAAACGGAAGAGTAAAACCTCAATTGATATCCAGTTCTGTCATTTGTTCTCTAAAAAGGTCTACACTGTGCCTATTAATAATGTCTTCCTAGACACAGCTGAGACGCTGTACCAGTTTGACTCATTAAATGGACTTCTGCTCGTACACAGCTTGAATCCTTCAAAGCCATGGTTTCTCTACAATCCATTAACTGGATTTCAAGTGCAGCAACCGCTTACTTCCAGAGATGTGTGTTACAGATTTCCTAGTTATTTTGGCCCTAGCTATAGCTCTAATCCAACCTCTGTCAAAAATAACATTGATGTGTTGTTCAGGCGGACAACATTAACAGGTTCCAAATTTGCTGAAGATGATAAAATGTGCTTGTGGCGATATGATGATGTAAAATGGACAATGATCAGCGAAGTTCCTTGTAGCAATTGCGAAAAGGTCTCATATTACCATGGAAGATTGTATGCCCTTTCAGAAAAAACAGGACATATAAAAGTGATTGATATTACTACTGGCAATACAGTATTAGTGATCCGTCCCCCATCTTTGTCTGTGCAATTGACATACTTGGTTGAGGCAGGTGGTGATCTACTCGGTGTATGCCGTGAAATCAAGCTGGAGAATCTATGCTATCCTAAGACAGATTTCCGATTTGAGGTGTATCGTCTAGAGGAAGTTGATACTAATCCATATTGGAAAAAAGTGAAGTGTCTTGGTGATCGGACGCTGTTCTGTGATGACTATGGCCATTGGCTTTGTTTGAAGGCTAGTGATTTTGAAGAATGCCAATGCAACAGCATCTATCTCAAGTCTAGCGTATATAAATCTAACAATTTATTTAGCTCAATTGTTAGGTATGACTTGGAGAAGGATACAACAGAAGTTAATGTGTGCTCTGATAATCTCTGGAGCAATTGGTTTGTTCCAAGTCTATGTTAGCCTACTTGCCACACACACTGATTGAAGATTTTCTGAGATAGGCACCCACAAATAAAGCCTGCAGCTGTCTGCTATCTCTGCCTCCCTCTATGGTGCCCAGGCTTGTTTTCTGAAAAATATGGCCTAAGTGTTAGTTTTCTGTGGGTTGTGCTGAACGTGCTCAGGCTTGATATGTTAAGGTGTCCAGTCTTGGATATAAAAATTTCATATTGATATTGTGCCTTCCTTTTTATATTTTCATATGTATTGCCTTTGATTTGTTAGCCACTGACATTTCTCCCAAAAAAAAAGTTTGCTCCAGCTGTCCAGATCACGTGTTTCCTTCTTTGTAACATTGGCCTTGGTTTTTTTTTTTTTCCAGAATAAAAAAAATGTGTTTCCATTCTTAGTTCTTTCGACTTTTAGTATTCTTCAACGAGCAATGGCAATTCAATTTCCAAAAATTAAGTATTCAAGTGTCTATTCTATATGCGTGATTCGACAAAACAAAAATATTTAGAAAAATTAGTTCAATTTAAATATAATCTAATTTGATAGAGTATGATATGTATATTATATTAAAAAATAGGTTTTAAAATTTTATTTGTTATATTAAAAAAATTAATAATATTAATTTATTTTATATTAAATTTAATATTTTTTTTATGGTGCTCAGGCTTAATCATATCCTGGACTCGCCATGCGGCACATCAATTCAATTGTTGCTGCCCCTCACTCTGCCTCGACTCTCCCATTTTTCTAAACACTGCTCAGACTACCCCTGCTTCAGCCGTAGGTGCCAGTTCTCTTTTGAAAGGCACAAGGCAAAAATTCCCCTTATGCTAATTCTTACTGCACGGGAATTAGACTTCTCTTCAAAAAGTCCGACTAAACCATGAATTATTCCGTCAGTCTCACCCGAAGAAGATTGACCTGTTTTGAAGGCAGCAGCATTCACTTGAACTACTGCACAGCATTGATTCGTGACTCCAGGAATAAACTATGCATTGAAATTTCACCCAGCAGGTTCATTTGATTTGGTCAGGCAGCTAGATCAGCCTCAGACGATTGCCAACACGGCTGTGGATTCAGAATTGGAATCCAAATCCAAACACAAACCATCAAAAGAAATATCCAGTAAAGCTAAGGTAGTCAAAGTAGTAGCCATGACAGCCCAATTCTTCTCAGATACCCAGGGGAGAGCCCTGAACCGCCTCACGGCAGCAGCAGACAAGGCCACGCACCTACGCTGGAACCCACTTGTCCCAGAAGGATCCACACATGATCAGGCTTGGCAGGTTTCTTCGGAATCAGGATCCGCTCAATCCTGAAGGAACGATAGCGGTGCACCAGTCATGGATGAGGCGGCAGATGTATAATTGCAAACGAGAGTGAAGTTGGAGAGCAGGGCACAGACGACAGGGTAGATGATGTTGCCGGTGGAAACCAAGGATGTACTCGGTCCTGGCATGGTCATAGGTCTGGCTGGTGCAGACAGTGTCGGGGTCACACATGAGCTTGAGGGAGATGGGGCAGCAGAAGTACCATGGGTTTTGGAGGGTGGAGAGATCTAGAGGGAGATGGTTCCATACATGTCAAATTGGAAATGCTGGATTTGATAATGTGAGAGGGAGCAGGTGGACGAGGTGGATTAGGGTATACCTATATATGTACCTGTAAAGGGGAGGTACACGATTTATGTTCTCTTTTTTATTGCTGGATGCACTGAATGAAATTAATTGTTTGGTTTATTATCTTTGGAGGCTTCGTCTGAGTCCCTTGTTATATTAAGCATCTTACATGACTATAGTTTTGTAACATTAAACTGATTTAAGCAAGTTACTAAACTTTTACATATATCTTAGTAAGGACGTGGACGTAGTAATCAGACATCTCTTTATTTTGACCAACGGAAACTCCTCCCATCATTTAATACGCCAACAAACGATGCGCTTATGTGTGCTTGAATGAACTAGGAGGAATAGAGTTGAAGGGCGCACAAGTCAAGCTGGTACTTAGAAGTGAAGAATGGTTCTATCAATTGGTTAATTGCAGAGCTGGTATTCAGCAATCAGTAGCATGGGGGAGGAAAATAAAAGAGTGGTACAATTAAAATTGAATAATAAGTAATTTAACTGATGGCATGAACCCGAGACGAGAAAGAGAAAGGACAAACAAATATATAAAAAGAGAAGGTTGAAGAGATGCGCAAGGGTATTTTCATTTGATTTTCATTTGATATGATCGGTTTCATTTGTAGAGTTCTAGATAACTTACATGCTTGTTTGTCATTTAGACCAGAGAAATCTCCATGTCAATAAGCATGGCTTGTAAAAAGGTAATAAAATGAAATAAAACGGAACATTAGAAAATGTTATAAAGTTTAAAACTTAGCATATGGCAACGTTCGTGCAGACCTATCTATTTGTTTACAAAATGTTTCGTTTATTCTTCTATAAAATGCGGCTCTAGGTTATCAAAAGGCACCCAGAAGCACTGTTTTATAAAATACTAAAAAGAACCAAGACTCATCCTACTCTGAAAAAAACGAAACACGAAAAATACCAACTAATCCATCCATAAAACAAGAACATGGAGCTTCGTTTTTTGTCAGGAGCAAAAAAATTGTATTTATATTTCAGAAAAGAAGGTTCTTTTTTTTTTCCTTTTTTTCTTTTTTTGACAACTTGCCACCTACTGTTGTTTGGCTCCCCCATCTTCATTTGTTTCCTCCTCTGTTTGACTTGCCATTTTCACTATGTCCTCCACAAGAATCTTACCCTCTGTTGGAAAAGAAAAAAAAAAAAAAAAAAAAAAAAAAAAAAAAAAAAAGCTGAATTAGCAAAACAACAATTTGGGAACCTACAAAGCCTTATACATATCCAACGTGGCCCTATTTTAAAGGCCAGCAGAGTTGGAGGGGCATTTGCACTTTATGGAGTATAGGGAGGCATCAGAGATACGTTTGTGTTTTACAGTTGTACGCATCTTCTAATTTGCTGGGGCATGTGACGCTTGTCATTTTTCAGGGCACTCATGATATATTGACATTTTTCAAGGGCATACAAGAAATTGGTAGCCATAAACAAAAAGAAACATAGAAAAACTTGCGATATGACCTGGGTCTTTAGCAAGCTTGCCAATAAGCTTTTGAACTCCCTCTTTTCCAATTGTATCCTTGAGATATGCAGCTGCAGCTGCCACCTCCTCTGGTGTCACCTTGCCATCACGATCCCTTGAACACAATAAAACGAAATGGAGAACACATGAGTATTAATAGTCCATTACACATCTGAATTTCAATTAAGTTACAGAACTTTCAGAATGTATTGTCTTTCAAGAAGTTTACCTATCAAGGAGTTGCCATCGATTGCCAATCTTGGCATCGACATCATCTATCTCCTGCTCGAGTTCTTGTAGCATAGCATCAACCTGAAATTGTACCATAATGACAGACATACTATTAAGAAGAAAGATAGCTGTAGATCCCCATGATCTTAAAGACACATTGACACCAAACCATAATTCCAAGTCAGCAGCCAGCAAACATGTTATTCTAGTACACCTTTAATATAATTTATCCAATAGTTGTGTTAAATTGATTTGTAAATTTTGACCTAGCACTCTAATTTCAGAAAACAGAAAATAATAATAATAATATAATGTCATACAGATAGATATTTGAAGGTGCTTTTGGTTTGTCATTATCATTAGCAGGTTGCTATTATCATTCATTGGGGGGGGGGGGGGGGGGGGGAGAGAGACGAACCTTGTCTATGAGAGCAGAAGAAACCTTGCCGCCAGAAGCTGCTTCAGCTGCATGGTCGGCAACTTCACGTGCAGCTTTGTATGCTCTCTTAGCCTCTTCTTCACCATCAGTTCCTTTCTTTTCTAACATCTCATTGTATAGCTCTATCTGTAATTTTGTTTCTCAATCAGTTCAATTCACAATTATAAAAACAATGAATTGTACGAGGCTTAGAGTTGCTTTACCTCCTTGTTTACAAGGCTTAAGAATTCCTGCCGCTCTTTGCTAACAGACTGCAAATGGATAAACAAACTTTGTCAAAGTATAAGAAAATATGTTACTCTAAAACTTTGTATATTGTTTTGTTTTCTGGGATCATGGCATGACTGGTATAACCACAGGTGCACTACAATGACCATAATTACAATTTGCATGAAGTACCAGGCCTCTTCTTGCAGAGGGGTAATGTTTTATTGGTTAGGATTTCTAATTCTTCTCCTTTTCCAGAGATTATTATT
Organism: Rhynchospora tenuis; assembly: GCA_027725995.1. Lineage (NCBI taxonomy): Eukaryota > Viridiplantae > Streptophyta > Magnoliopsida > Poales > Cyperaceae > Rhynchospora > Rhynchospora tenuis. The sequence goes on from CM050889.1 coordinate 122,054,510, forward strand.
TAGCCAATTTAGCAGAAAGGTCATATTGTATAAACAAGAAATAAAGAAAAATAAAAATAAAGAAATTACAGAAGCAGAGGCGAGAACGGCCAGAGCTCGACTGATATTGCAAAGTTGTTCTTCTTTGTCATGCATCTTAGCTTTAGCCAGCTCTTCTGCTTCTCTGGCTGTGGGACCCTCCATCTCCTTCAGAGCAATGTCCTCCTCAGCAGCCTTAGATGGCTCCTTGAGCTTCTCTTTAGCTTGCTTCTTCTCTTCCTCCTATACAGTGATTTAGTTTGCAAGGCAAAAAACATCAAGGCTTTTACCAATAGACAAATTTAGTTAATATGGAGAACTTAATTTACAAAATGTTTGAACCAATTAATAATACATGAAACCCAAAATATTCCAAAATTGTGTACTTATATTGAGGTTCTATAAAGTATTGCAAATAGATAAACTTTTGACTCCTTATGTCATGCTTAGAAATTTATTTTCAAGTGTCAGCTGATTGTAATAGCTTGTGGTGATGACCATTTCTGTCTTTATCTAAAATTGTAAAGAATGCCAAACATTCCACAAAATTATGAGGAATATTTTAAGCTAGAGGTAATACCTTGATAAGTTCTTCTTGTAACTCGAGGAACTCCAATTTTCTTCTCCTCTCAGACACAGAATCTTCTGACGGCAATACTGTACCAATAGTATCAACAACCTCCTCAGGCAGTGAAGAAAGTGTTGCAACAACTGCCTCCTCAGGCTTCAACTTGCCAGATACAGTGAAAGCCCTAGTAGACATCATAAAATGTTGGAAAATCACCAGTCACTTATAACAGAATCCACATATTAGGCTGATGAAGAATTTTATTAAAAAAATATATATATATACCTTGAAAGGATTAGAAGAGATGAAGGTACTGCATGATTAAGAGACAGGTCCAACCAGTCACGGAGCTGAATGTAGAAGTTCAATTAAAAGCAAAATTATTAATTCAAAATAAATTGCACCATAATCTTATCAAGAGAATAAAGGATCTATAATAAACCCTATTGCATTTGAAACCAAGAAAATTGTGAATAATTGCAGAATGACACAATATATTTAAGAAACCTGATTTCGCATCTCTTCCGTGGAAAGTAAACCAAGATGACCTCTCTCTCTACAAGCTTGTCTCAGTTCCTCTTCAGAAAGAGAATCTACACCTTCAGCTTGGATTAGCTTATCATCTTCTTTAATCCTGAATTAGAAAAATCAATTTGGTCAAATCCAAGGGCCTTTGTATAAGTTAACACTATCACAAGGTAAAAGTCAAGAAAATTTCTCTTAAAAGTAAACAAGATAACAAAAGAAAAAGAGAGAGACATACATATTGTGAGAAAGCTAAAAGAAGTCAAATTAGAATAATGTAAAATTCTTGTTCTTACTTTTGCAATTTCCTGCGAAGCATAAACCTCAGGTAATTATCTGTGCCAAAAGGTTGGATCCCCATGTATTTGCACATATTAACCAACCGAGGCCTGAAAAGGAATAACAACATTAGCGGCCTCTAACCAATTGTCAATAAAGAAACTACCATGAACAATTTACTGATACACTCCAAATATAGAAGTATCTTATATATTCCTGTAAACATATCTCCAAAAAAACCAAAGAAGACCCAAACAATAAGAAAAAAGGCACATGCACTTTCTCTGCAGATGAATGAGAACTAATGAGAAATCTAAATAATAGATTAAATTTAACCTGCTCATATTGTCCAAAGTAAGCTCATCATTGAACAGCTTTGCAAAGCTCAATATTTCATCATTGGAAACACGTCCACCTGTCCGGACCTAACCACAAACGCAACAACAATGAAATACAAAAAATGAAATTATCCCCAAAATGTAACACTAAAGGTATCCATATTCAAATATTGAACCAATTTTTCAACCGACCTTGTTTAGAAACTCATCAAGATCCTCAGCTGTTTGTTTGAACTCTCCACTTCGTGTGGCCTGAACTTCCTTTGCCATTTCTTTGGCAGTATCTTGCAAAAATTTGGCATATTCTATTTTTGCTTGGAGTCTCCTTTTTAAAGCTTCCTGTAAAACAAAGTAAACGTATTCGAGGGTAATATGAGAGCACCACAGTAGCAGCAAAATTATACGTTGGTATTACCAACATGAACCAGTAATTAAATATTATACAAATTCTATGTTGGTCTTTACGGTTAAAAATAAATATTAGAGCTTCTCAGCCCTTATATTCAATAGATACAAAAAAACAAAATACATAAATAAACACTACCCTAAAGATTATTTTCCATTTTATTAGATCATCACACCTCAGTTTCCAAATTGACCAGAACAGTACTACAATCCAAGACCATAATCATGGTTTTGCATCATTATGAATCTTCATGAAGTTAATTAAGAAAAAATATTTTTAACTTCCCTTCCTTATACAGCCTGTGACCTCTATACCAAACTAACTTAATCTTAAAATATTCAGCCTGTGACCTCTATACCAAATTAACTTAATCTTTTTAAGATATAAAAAAAGAAGTAACATTTTAACTTTCCTTCCATACTCAGCCCATAAATTATGATTAGCTTCAAAAAAGCTCCAAAACCAAGAAAAAGAGACCAAAGAATCAAACAAAAGTGCCACAGTTATGCAATAGTTTATAGTATTCCTGACCAGTTTGCAGCTGAAACCCAACAACAGGTTCCACAGTAAGTGTTTTCAAAATACCTGCTCTTTCATCTTGTCTTGAAAAGTTGAAGGAAGCATATTAGGGAATAGTTTCAGAAAAACTGGCAACAGGAACTCCATAAATGGCACTATAATGAACACCGCAACCGGTACAAGCCTGAAGATGTCAGCAGTGGTACGTGTCAGCTGCTGTCTCTCTCTCCTTGAAAGGCTCTTACCGCTGGCTAGTTTTAATAAAAGTCTAGATGAAATTCTGACATCTGCCCACAGTAGCTTCAAACCAAGCCAGTAGTGTTGCAATGTTGAAACAAACTCATCTTTCCAGTGGGTTAATTTTGCAGCCCAATCAGCTCTTTAAACAGAAAAGGAAAGAGTAAAAATTATAGATTGATATTTATCGTCAATTAGCAAAGTGATCAATCACATAACATAAAAGTACAATCCAGTACCTGCTCATAGAAGCAACAGCCCTTAATGCGGGGCCAATACCCAATATTGTGGACCAAACCTTCTTTAGCATTGACTGAACCTGTTTCTGAGCCTCTTGTTCCTGTGCCTTGACCTTTGCCTTTGCCTTAGCAGTGCTCAAATCCTCTACAGCCAGGTCACACTCTTCTGGTGATGCCTCTTTCTTTGCTTGTTTCTGTTTCTGCTTCTGCTCTTCATTCGAGTCATTATCAGGCTGTATCTGAGTTGCTGCTGCAGTACTAGTACTAGCTGTACGTACTGGTTGTATGAGAAATCTTGCACCAATGGGTACTCCACAATCTTGTGTGCTGATTTTACCATAGGGGTTGGTGAAAAATCTTATTTGGTGGACACCAAGGAGGTTTCCTTTGGCTATGGTTGAGAAGTACGTCTCCTTTTCCTTTTCCCTACTGGAATAGGAATCAGAGGTCTTGCTGGCACTCGGGATGCCATGAGAAACAGTCCGAACTGGAGATGTAAAGCGGTCTAGGAGATGATTTCTCCGCCTGACGAGAGCCCTTGAAGCCATTTCTTTTATCTTTTCTTTTGGTATAATGGAAGGCTAATATCATATCTAGCCGAACTACACCCTGTATAAAATCTGTAACAATAAGCACTATATTACAACAAAGGAGCTCAATACATTATACATGTAGGTGAACTTGAAAATTATAAGCTTTTACTCAATCAATCAACCTTTTCTTATAGTGGTCTTTTGACATGAAACGGATAACAATCTCTAGCTATTCTCATTCTCATTTCCAGTTATCAACCCAATTTCGAATCAGAAATCAACCAAACCAGCCAGTCCCCCTAATTGGTATTTGAGCTATGGTATAAGAACAAATACTTCCAGCACCAACGAGTATCAATCATGGACAGTGCTAATAAACGGGTATACCTTGAACTTCAGTACGCATCAATGCTCGCCTAGAACCTTCCCATGAATTGAATTGAACAGAAAGAGTAATTAGAGAGAGAGAGAGAGACATACTTGAAGGCTTGCACCTGAACTCGTCGGAGCACGCCACTGTTCGAGTACGAGCGGCTCTTTGATCGATTGATGATCGGAAGAGAGCTTTGCGGTTGGGGTTTAGGGGTTGAGAGGCGAATTTTCAATATTGGTGGAATGAAAAAGGAGAAATTGAGCTTTTTTTTCTTTTTCAGTGTTTTTATGTGAGAAGTGAGAAGTGCTTGGAGAAGGGGGAATAAGGAAACAAATAATTAAATATAGATTTCGCTCGTTTAGTAAATTAGTAAATTAGTAAATAGCGTCCGTTGAGTGAATGATTTTGGCGAGACACGATATGGTCCGTCGGATCTGATCAGAAAATTTTTGTTTTCTTTTACTTTTTTTGCCTTGGCAACTGACTGCTTTTTTTTTTTTCCGGCCTACGGGCCCAATCTGATAGTCAAAAAAAAAAAAAAAAAAAGCTGACTGCTTTTTTATCAAAGTTCAAATAGTTAGATATATATAATATGCAGAAATAAATAATTGAACTTGACCCATCAGCGATAAAATGTTTATGTTGTTAAGGATTTAATTTCCTATTCGTTTTCCTTTGAAGAATTTGACGAAATGCGGTTGTACCGTAATTTACAATTTAAAAAGAGAGTTGGATTATATATCACATCAATTATGAATGGCTTTATCTAGAAACGACACTAAATTCAATTAGATTTTTTTTTTTTAATCAAGTATGATGCTTACGGATCACACCATATACAATCAGGAATATTTCAAAGTGAGGCTATAATATTGTGCATGGCATCAATTAGTTGGTGTGATGACTTCAAATATATTTTTTGAAATTCAAAAGGTCCCAATCTGATTTGCATATATCAAAAATTTGTAGAAATCTTATTTTATGTCTTCATTTTTATTATTTTGATAGGAAGCTTTATAAGTATTTAAAATGAATGATTTTTCACTAATCGAAAAAAATGTAAAAACAATAAAAAAAAATTTCTTCTACAATTTTTCAATATGTGAATAAACTTGACTGAATCGGACCATCTGTTGGAAGCTTGAAAATCGAGATTTAAAGATGTTGCAATAACCAATTGTTGATATAAATTGTACCATAGCCTTGCTCTGAAAATAATGTTAATGAGTATACTGCATAAGGATCATTATGCTAAAATCTAATTAAAAACTTATGTTCTGATCGGTAATTAAAACTTGGGCTCTGATGGAAAAGAAATTTAAAGTTTATTTGATTGGAATTGATTTCAGTAGAAATGATTTGATTATAAAATGAGACTCATTGATCGGATGAGTGACAAGGAGAATTGACATGAGTTCGTCAAAAATAATAGAATAGGATGATCGGATGCTCTCCAATTCTCTTCAATTTTTTTCCTTTTAGTTGTAATTTCAAAATGAGATTTGAGGAAAATGAATTCCCATCAATTCAACTCCCACGATTAAATTTTCTCATTTCCGATCAATGGATTTAATTTAGACATAATCGAAATTCTAATTCCATATTAGGCTTCAATTTTTCCTAAGAAAAAAATAATGACGATGATGCTAAGACGATAAAGTAATAATTTCAGAACTCTTTTTCATATTTGGAGAGCCATAAAAAGCTTTTGATATGCGGCCTAAATGCGGGTAATGAATTTTGATACAACCAGTAGGCAACAGGTTTAAAGAGTGAGAATTTTAGTTGAAGTGCACGGAGAAAATTGTTTCTATTTCACTTGGCGACCGCTGTCAATTTTTTTTAAAAGAAACAAGAAAATTGTTTCCATTTCTCCGAGAATATGCGAGGAATATACTATATCATATACCTCTGTTGATTCTTAGTTTTTCCTATTTTGTCTTATGGTGGCTAAAGTAAAACGGACACGCAATTGTGCAATCCAAATCCTTATTACTTATAAATGCATCTATACAAAAATGTAAATAATTCATATAAAAAGAGTAAATATGTCATATAAAAGGGTGTTAAACAATTTTTATATCAATTATGGTCTTCTGGACTATTGATTTGTGTAATTTGATTTGATCAGTGGTCTAGATCAAGATCAGACTTTTTATTAGAATATTTTAAGTTACTATCAAATTAGTTATTTATTTAAAAGGAAAGGCTAAATTATTGATTTTACCTTATCTATGTAAAGTTACTAGCATAAGATGCCCTCATATGTGGGCAAATAAAGAAACAAAATAATGTTAGACAATAAAAATATGTTGCTTAATTTACCAGCGATAAAAATAGATGTGTTATTCAATTTGTTTCTATATTAGATGAAAAATCAAATAATAGTGTTGTTTCATCTGACGATTGATATCCAACCACAGATCAAATCAATCCAACGGCAGAAACACATGTTTACTATTTAGACCTAGCATGTAACACCTATACGTTACGTGCATTTATAAGTAGTAGAGATAGAAATATATGAAACGAAGCAAACTTTTATTTTCTTATTTGTCCGCATATTGAGAGCATCTTTTGCTAGTCGGATTAATACATCAAGTGATTTAAATATTAACTGAAATAAAATTTTATAACTATTGTTTGGCGTAATGATTTTCCTATCGCTAAATTATTCCCTGAGGTAGAGGAGAATATATATATTTAAGGTAATGGGCCTATTAAAAGTTGACCAAAATTTTGACCGACAATGAGAAAATTTACTTGAAAATCGTTCCATTATTTATTTATTATTAATTTTTTTTTTTACGAAAGGTCGGATTGACTATTGAGCAAGTACAGCATTCTTTTTTTTTTTCGAAATGTTAGCCTACTTGCTGCACTGAAGATTTTGTAAGATAGCCGGCACCATAATAACCTGTGATCAATATAATCAATTTTGAGAACATAGAAATACTAAATCAAACTAACTGCCATTTTATCCCTACAGAACAGGTTTCTAGCCTCAGGAATCCAGTTGGGACAAATTTAAGCGTGATACTGGAAATGTCAAGAAGACAAACATATGCATCAAGCTTTGGGATGTAACCTTATTTAAATACTTCTATTGTACAAGTTATCTGGATTCTCCTTGGGGATGTTACTGGTTCAGGACAGCAGCACCTCCTCTCCTGAGTCAAAAAGTATTTATTAGTACAAGATTCTATTTTTTTATTGTATATATTTAAAAATTTATGTTCCATTTCACCTCGTCAGTTTTTTTTTTACAAAAAAATATTTTTCCGTTGGTATAATTTCTGCTCTAGTGTATTGCATTTCCTGTCTCACTCCTTGTTGAGTTATTAATTAACGGGTATAATGTTAATATATATCTTTTATCGATAGATTTATGCTAATTTCCTGAGCACTGAGTTGGTTGTTTTATTGTGAACGACCTTTATTTATTCAATTATTAATAATTGCTTAACTTATAACATAGGAAAAAAATTTAACAGTTGATTTTTCAATAAAAGGATACTATAAAAGGATATTCAGTAATATAAGGATACTATAAAAGGAAATACAGTAATATAAGGATATTCAAAATTAAAGATTTGCAGAGTTATTTCCGTATGAAAAATTATGTGAGAGAGGTTAATATCCGAGCTAAGAAACTGGTGAATATCTTGGTCCCAAGGAGGCAACGATAGACCAAAAAAAAAAAAACCCAAATATTTTTTCCTCTTCACAGAGCTTCCTTCAAACCCACCCTTGAGGGTATTCATGTATCTACATCTGCGAACACACACCTGATTGGAGTTCAAATTCAAGTTTTTTCACTAACGTTGAGGTCTCTCTCTCCTTTTCTCCTATTTATGTTATCTATTATGATTGTTGCTGTGTAGTTACTCAGGCTGGCATTGTTCCTTTTGATTTCTATACGACCATATACAACCTGGATCCTATCTAATTCTAGAAGTACCTTCTACTTTTCATGTCTTAGTATTGCTCGAGTGACCATGTGTAAATAAATTATAACAATTTTAAATTACCATACTCTTATGGCTGTGATGGTGCTTTCAGCCATATAAAATGTCATTACTTAGGAAAGATTAAACAGATGATATAGTAATATGCATATATATCCGTTTTGATCTATTTATGAATTCAGGTGTGATTTGGCAGATTAATTTGCAACCAAACAACGCATCCAATATCCTGTTTTTTTTTTCCATTAAAAATGGATTGGGCCGAACTAAATCATGACCTTTTGTGCCAAATTGCCAAGAAAGTGAGGGACATCTCTGATTTTGTTCGGTTCCGTGCTGTGTGCAAGCAGTGGCGCTCTGCTGTGCATCCCACTGACCTGCCCCCACAGCTCCCTTACTTTATACAATGTATTAGGAGCAGTAATTCCTCATTTGATTTCCAGTTCCATCCTCTCTCCTTCGACAAAACCTATAATCTGACAGTTCAGATCTCCTCCAGTCCAGAAGATCCATTCATCTTGTTTGGCTCGTTTACTGGATATTTGCTCTTGCTTTTCCGGAAAACTCCTGGGCTGATCCTTAATCCATTAACTGGATTACAAGCCATCATCCCTGTCGAAAATAAGAATCCGTTCATGCCCCTCTACTTTGGCCCCAGCTGTAGCCATGAGCCCAACCTTGTTGAAAGTGGCATTGATCTGGTGGGCTATCCGAATGGATCTGTAGTTCCAAAAGTAATTTTGTGGCGATACACTAACAGCAAGTGGAGAAGGATCACTGAAATATGTTATGGTTATGATGAATATGTTGCCTCATATTCTAGTGGAAGAGTATATATCGTTTCTTATGAAACCAAAAACATAAGGGTTGTTGATGTCAACAATGGGAATACAGTATCATTGCTCCCTGAAGTGTCTTCTGACCAATATTATTGTATTGTTGAGGCATGCCATGATCTAATTGGAGTAAGGGAATTTCACCCAGAGCAAGACCTATACAAATATGAGCTGTACCAGCATAAGGATTCTGGCACTAATCCCAGTTGGGCAAAAGTGAATGATATTGGGGATCAGATGCTGTTCCATGATCATCATTTCAAGTCGCTTTGTTTGAAAGCTAGTGATTTTGAAGGATGCAAGGGCAATTGCATCTACAGTAGGACTTCCAGTTCTGTTAATTGCTATTCTGTCGCTATGAAGACGACAACACAAATGCACCTATTCCGGCCGCGGTTCCATGATCATTACCTTAAAAGCACGTGGTTTTTGCCTAGTCCATGATCAATGGAGATATTTTTGATATGGCATATTGCTATTTTGTTCCTCAGCTATTAACAGTTGTGTGTTGAATTATTCCGCATTTGACTTTGTTTTAATCGGTAACAGTTGTGAAGATGTTTATGTGGTGCTCTGAGCAGTTGAAAATAGGCATGCTTGCTATATTTGGTATTGGACTCTCTCTACATTATCTAAATTTTTATGTGCTTGGATAATTCAAATCTCAATTACTTCGCTACCCTGTGTGTAATCATTTGCCTTGAAGGTTGAGGCATATGAAATAAGTTGTTAGTTTGATCATTTTTTGTTCTCTTATTAATGTGTGCAGTGGAAGCATTTCTTTTGTGATGTGCATTGACCTTGTTTTAAATTACATATATAGGTCTTCTTTATATATGTTACTTAAAGATAGAGATTAATCTTGTTCGACGTAACATTGGCTAACAGTAATTGGTCAATTGCAATAGTCTCCTTAGGCTAGCTATAGTGATTAGGAAAGGCTATGGCAGAGCAATCCTTTGTAACAATGTTAATAAATATATTTTTAATACGATCTATAACTTGTATAACCATACAAATCCCCTCTCGATTATAATAGCAAATTCTTCAGTTGTTGAAGTATTTGTGTTGCACAAATTGGAATGAGAAGCTTTCAACTGGGCCTGAAGCCTTTTTGAGCCGAGACGAAGTAAATTTTTTCGGTACGTCTCAGTGTCTCACAATGGTCAGAAACTCATAATTTAAAAACGGTCCTTTTTTTTTATGGGGACATCACAAGCCATCCGACAAAGGGGCCCCAGTTGACATGAGAGATCAGAGAAACTGTCCGATGCTGCGATCAACAGCGAGATTAATCCTACCAGACCCCCAATTTGAAATTAAGTTCCTACTTCCTACAATGCTTTTTCCGTTAGAGTCTGCTCCAGAGATCGATTTGTAATCGAATGGAAAGAAAAAAAAAAAAATTAAAAACCAATCTGTCTGTAGATGTTTACTCGCTCCACGCTGAATGGAAGAGGATGAAACGGAAGAGAAGACGATGGAAGATATAATAGAATTTGTGAATTTCTATTCCCCGATTTGGGGGTTTCAATCTTTTCGGGCAACCCTTCCATTCCTGCCCCTTCCTTCTGCCCTTTCCTTTCTGTTAATGACGAGGTCCTGGAGCACAGCCAGTGTTGCGAATAAGAATGAGTGCTTATAAACGCTACATGCTGTGGCAAAAAATTAGAAACCAAAAGAAAACAAAAAAGAAAGTGCAAAGGCCCTTTCTCTAAGGTCTAAGCAATCAGGACATTTTAAATTGAGCAAAGATATTTTCGAATTCTTTTTAGTACCAATTAAGGAAAATATATCTCATCTCATCGAAATTTTTGGTAAACACTTTACAAATGTGTCCTTTAATTTAGGATACCATATGTAAATACAAACAGACTTATTTACATTTTGAAAAGAAAATTTCAAAAGGATGCATCTCATCGATATTTTTATGCGCGAGTATTTAGTGCATTTAAAATAATACAGACGATCATCTTGATTTGATCGAATAGCTGTTATATATCTGATAAAAAGTTTCTTCTGACAAAAACATTATTGTACTTACATCTTTTGTGAATTCCGAATTAAAAAAAAAAACTAAATAGAAGACTTTATGTCCTATGTTTATAAGATTTATCACTGAAAAAAATAACTGATTGTATTTAAATATTTTATATTCTTCTTGTTTTATTGAATGGTTAATGGTTAGTGCTAAATTTGAAACTTTTTTTAAGAAAATAACGCATTTTTTTATTTACAAAATATTAGTTTACTCTCCTAATGCATAATACAGTTTACTTGTTTCTTACTAAAGGCCGGAATCATAAGCTTCCTAGGTTTTAAAGGTCCAGTTACATTATGCATCTTGATAGCTTCTAACACAATTACACAAGTGCCAAAAGTTCCTATAACAATATCTCAAAACATTTCCCTATATAGGAACAAAATCCTTATCCTTGTTCAGTGATTTGGTTCAATCTCATTACATTTCCTTTTTTTCATAATTTATTTTGATTTTGATCAATCATTCGATTATCCAGTTTGCTTCATGTATCCCATTTTCTTTTCGTTTATTTGAAAATCATCATTTGCTTCAATAAAATGCCTAATTGCCGTTACATATCTCATATTTGATATTTATAAATTTTGAGTTTTGTAGGGATTGTTGTAACATATATTCGGAAGCTCAAAATTTTTATTTAATTTTATTAACTTAAATATTTTATAGAAAATTAAATTCTTTTTCCCGTTGTATATCGGTTATACATTCTCATTGTACTGCCATTATATCATAATGAATATTTTAATGTTGAACCATCACTCGAATCCATTAATTGGTCAATAAATTTGGTTGCGTAAAAACGTGATTGAATGCCCTTTATAAATCCCTTATTTTGACAGAGAAAGTAGACATACAATCAGTTTTCCGATTGTTGAGATTGTTGAGAAAATGAAACATATTTGATATATTTCTCCAGTCGTTGCTATATCTTATCAAATCAGTTTTCCAATTCTATCAAAATATCATTCTGATAAATTCTGCTAGATATTGTGGAGGCTTTCATCAGTTTCTTCTATAGTTGTGCTCTAAGAGACAATATCTCCATATTATCTTGGTTGCGGTTCTCGTCGCAAGTTGAGATGGAATAGTCTTACGGACAACGCCTAATGCAATCTGGGTAACTCAATTCTAATTGTTTTATTTATATAATATTTATTTTGTGCTATCAGATTATTATTTGAGTTTTTTGCACCAACAGTTTCAACAGCTTCTCAGATTTAATCAATAGAATTACAATTACTGTTCAGAATTTATAATTGCGATGTAGATATTTTATCTTATATTGTTGGCTGCTTAACTAGATTCAGGTGCACACGTACCATTAATGAATTCACTTGTAGAAAAGAGTGTTGTCTCTTCTATTTACTTTGGCCCTAGCTAGCGGTGGCTCAAAAATGGCATCGATGCTGTTACTGATCCACTGCTGGAAAAAATTGAAACGTCTTGTTGGTTGGATGTTGTTCTTCGATGGTACTTGCGGTTGGCTTCATTTGAAGGGTGATTTTGAAGTATCCCAAGGCAACTGCATCTATCTCAAGATTTTTGCAATAAATTTAAGAAAAATATTTTACAATCTTAAGTATATCGATCTTCGAGAAGGATACAGCAGAAGTTGCACTCTCTTCTTTGATCATCTCAAAAGCAGATGGTTTGTGCCGAGTGTATGTTAGCCTACTCGCTACATTGAATGAAGGTTTTGTAAGATAGGCACTCATAATTTGTGATCAAGATAATCAATTTTGACTATTGAAATATCAAATCAAAGCTAACTTCCATTTTATCCCTACAGAACATGTTTCCAGCCTCAGGAATCCAGTTGGGGCAAATTAAAGATTGAAATTGGAAATATAAAGAAGACAAAAATATGCATCAAGCGTTGTGATCTAACCTTGTTTCAGTGCTTCTATTATACAAGTTATCTGGATTTTCTTTTCTTTTCTTTTTCCGTGAGACTTGACAGCGGCTGTCAAGTAGTTATCTGGATTGGGACGTTATTTAGGACAGCGGCACCTGCCTCTCCTGAGTCAAACAGTGTCAGTACAAGATTCTAGTCTTTTTGTATATTTATATTTATTAATAAAAATGATGTTCCATTTCTCCTCGGCGGTCTATGTAAAGATTTTTTTTATAAAAAAAAAATTATTTCCCCATTTTTATAATTTTTGCTCTAATCTGTTGCATTTCCTTATTCTACCCTGGTTGAGTTTTTTTTTTTTTTTTTTTTGTTTAATTGAATGTTAAACAGGCTCATGGGCTTCTACCCTGGTTGAGTTAATTGTTTGTTAATGGGCATAATGCTAATATATCTTTTATCGATATAAATTTTGCAATTTCCTGAGCAGTGCACGGAGTTGGTGTTTCATTGTGACCGACCTTTATTTATTTAATAATTTGATGAACTTATAACATACCAAAAATATTAACAGTTGAATTTTCTATTCAAAATATTGTTAAAAATGGGAGAAGGGGGAGAATCTGATATAAAAGTAATAAAAGATATACGGTTCCTAGTTGCCGTTATTAAAGAAGGTTGCATCCAAAATTAAAGATTTGAAAAGTTATTTCCGTATGAAGCTAAGAAACTGATGGATTTCTTGGTCCCCAAGGAGGCAAGGATATTAAACAGAGAAAATAAACCAAAATTTTTTTCCCTCTTCTCAGAGCTTTCTTGAAATTTCTTGGTCCCCGAGGAGGCAATGATATTAAACAGAAAATAAACCAAAAAAATTTTCCCTCTTCTCAGAGCTTTCTTGAAACCCAATCAAGTATATTCATGTATTGACTTCCACAGTTTCGCACCTGATTGGAGTTCAAATCCAAGAGTTTCGCTAAGGGTAAGGTCTCTCTCTCTCTCTCCTTCTCTCCTATTTATGTTATCTATCATGATTGTTGCTTTGGAGTTGCTCGGGCTGGCATGGTTCCTTTGATTTCAATACAACCTGCATCCCATTCAATTCTACAAGTATCTCCCATAATTTTCATGTCTTAATATTGCTCGAGTGACCATTCAACTCTTATTGGCTTATTGCCGTGATGGTGTTTTCAGGCATATAAATTGTCATTGCTTAGGCATACGAACACATCATTAATTAAAATGCATATACATCCCTTCTGATATATGTATAAATTTCAGTGTGATTTGGCAGATTACTTTGCATTTGCAACCAGACAGCGCCTCTACTATTATGTTTCTGTTTCCATTGATAATGGATTGGGCTGAACTAAATCACGACCTTTTGCGGCAAATTGCCAAGAAACTGACAGACCTCTCTGATTTTGTTCGGTTCCGCGCCGTGTGCAAGCAGTGGCGCTCTGCTGTGCATCCCTCTGACCTGCCCCCACAGCTCCCTTACTTTATACAATGTATTAGGAGCAGTAATTCCTCATTTGATTTCCAGTTCCATCCTCTCTCCTTCGACAAAACCTATAATCCGACAGTTCAGATCTCCTCCAGTCCAGAAGATCCATTCATCTTGTTTGGCTCGTTTACTGGATATGTGCTCTTGCTTTTCCGGAAAACTCCTGGGCTGATCCTTAATCCATTAACTGGATTACAAGTCATCATCCCTATTGAAAATAAGAATCCGTTCATGCCCCTCTACTTTGGCCCCAGTTGTAGCCATGAGCCCAACCTTGTTGAAAGTGGCATTGATCTGGTGGGCTATCCGAATGGAAATGTAGTTCCAAAAGTAATTTTGTGGCGATACACTAACAGCAAGTGGAGAAGGATCGCTGAAATATGTTATGGTTATGATGAATATGTTGCCTCATATTCTAATGGAAGAGTATATATCGTTTCTTATGAAACCAAAAACATAAGGGTTGTTCATGTCAACAATGGGAATACAGTATCATTGCTCCCTGAAGTGTCTTCTGATCAACATTATTGTATTGTTGAGGCATGCCATGATCTAATTGGAGTAAGGGAATTTCACCCAGAGCAAGACCTATACAAATATGAGCTGTACCAGCGTAAGGATTCTGGCACTAATCCCAGTTGGGCAAAAGTGAATGATATTGGGGATCAGATGCTGTTCCATGATCATCATTTCAAGTCGCTTTGTTTGAAAGCTAGTGATTTTGAAGGATGCAAGGGCAATTGCATCTACAGTAGGACTTCCAGTTCTGTTAATTGCTATTCTGTCGCTATGAAGACGACAACACAAATGCACCTATTCTGGCCGCGGTTACCTTAAAAGCACGTGGTTTTTGCCTAGTCTATGTTAGCCCTTTTACTTTACGATCGATGGAGATATTTTTGATATGGCATATTGCTATTTTGTTCCTCAGCTTTTAACAGTTGCGTGTTGAATTATTCCGCATTTGACTTTGTTTTAATCGGTAACAGTTGTGAAGATGTTTATGTGATGCTCTGAGCAGTTGAGAATAGGCATGCTTGCTATATTTGGTATTGGACTCTCTACATTATCTAAATTTTTATGTGCTTGGATAATTCAAATCTCAATTACTTCGCTACCCTGTGTGTAATCATTTGCCTTGAAGGTTGAGGCATATGAAATAAGGTGTTAGTTTGATCATTTTTTGTTCTCTTATTAATGTGTGCAGTGGAAGCATTTCTTTTGTGATGTGCATTGACCTTGTTTAAATTACATATATAGGTCTTCTTTATATATGTTACTTAAAGATAGAGATTAATCTTGTTCGACGTAACATTGGCTAACAGTAATTGGTCAATTGCAATAGTCTCCTTAGGCTAGCTATAGTGATTAGGAAAGGCTATGGCAGAGCAATCCTTTGTAACAATGTTAATAAATATATTTTTAATACGATCTATAACTTGTATAACCATACAAATCCCCTCTCGATTATAATAGCAAATTCTTCAGTTGTTGAAGTATTTGTGTTGCACAAATTGGAATGAGAGGCTTTCAACTGGGCCTGAAGCCTTTTTGAGACGAAGTAAATTTTTTCGGTACGTCTCACTGTCTCAGTGTCTCACAATGGTCAGAAACTCATAATTTAAAAACGGTCCTTTTTTTTTATGGGGACATCACAAGCCATCCGACAAAGGGGCCCCAGTTGACATGAGAGATCAGAGAAACTGTCCGATGCTGCGATCAACAGCGAGATTAATCCTACCAGACCCCCAATTTGAAATTAAGTTCCTACTTCCTACAATGCTTTTTCCGTTAGAGTCTGCTCCAGAGATCGATTTGTAATCGAATGGAAAGAAAAAAAAAAAAAATTAAAAACCAATCTGTCTGTAGATGTTTACTCGCTCCACGCTAAATGGAAGAGGATGAAACGGAAGAGAAGACGATGGAAGATATAATAGAATTTGTGAATTTCTATTCCCCGATTTGGGGGTTTCAATCTTTTCGGGCAACCCTTCCATTCCTGCCCCTTCCTCCTGCCCTTTCCTTTCTGTTAATGACGAGGTCCTGGAGCACAGCCAGTGTTGCGAATAAGAATGAGTGCTTATTTTTTTTTTTTTGAGAGAATAAGAATGAGTGCTTATAAACGCTACATGCTGTGGCAAAAAATTAGAAACCAAAAGAAAACAAAAAAGAAAGTGCAAAGGCCCTTTCTCTAAGGTCTAAGCAATCAGGACATTTTAAATTGAGCAAAGATATTTTCGAATTCTTTTCAGAAATGATAACTGCCATCGCCAGATTTACCATCGCGAGCCATCGCTGAAAAAAAATATCTGTGTCTGTTACAAATGTTCAGTTTAATAACAAAATGTGTTCATTTAATGATCACAAGTGTTCAGTTAAATGCATCAATTTATGGTTTAATATAAAATTGCGCGTCAGTTTTGAGAGAGGCGCCCCAGGGGTATAGTCGGAAAAAATTTAATTTGAACCGGACCGGTTCATGACCCCTTCTAATTTTTTCATGTGTTTTGTGTCCGGTTCGTGACCCCTTCGCTCACCTATTAAAAAAAAACCGAAAAGTGGTACTGAACATTTATATATAATAACCTGAATATTTGTATTACTACACTGAACATTTGTTTTTATTAAACTGAACATTTATACTTATCCAATAAACATTTTTGCTTATAGCATTAGTATTTTTTTATTGCAACTAACTGAACATTTGTACTCACCCAACTGAACATTAATACTTTCTAAACTAAACATTTATACTTAATAAAATGAACATTTTTGCTTATAACACTTATATTTTTTATTGCAACTAACTGAACATTTATACTCAAAATAACGGAACATTTGTACTTATCTAATTGAACATTTAGATATGAAATAAAATTGCGCTGGGTGAGAGACCATCGCGCCTCAGCGATGGCGCGCGATGGCAATTTGTGCCGATGGCACTAATCAATTTCCAATTCTTTTTAGTACCAATTAAGGAAAATATATCTCATCTCATCGAAATTTTTGGTAAACACTTTACAAATGTGTCCTTTAATTTAAGATACCATATGTAAATACAAACAGACTTATTTACATTTTGAAAAGAAAATTTCAAAAGGATGCATCTCATCGATATTTTTATGCGCGAGTATTTAGTGCATTTAAAATAATACAGACGATCATCTTCATTTGATCGAATAGCTGTTATATATCTGATAAAAAGTTTCTTCTGACAAAAACATTATTGTACTTGTACATCTATTGTGAATTCAGATTAAAAAAAAAACTAAATAGAAGACTTTATGTCCTATGTTTATAAGATTTATCACTGAAAAAAATAACTGATTGTATTTAAATATTTTATATTCTTCTTGTTTTATTGAATGGTTAATGGTTAGTGCTAAATTTGAAACTTTTTTTAAGAAAATAACGCATTTTTTATTTACAAAATATTAGTTTACTCTCCTAATGCATAATACAGTTTACTTGTTTCTTACTAAAGCCGGAATCATAAGCTTCCTAGGTTTTAAAGGTCCAGTTACATTATGCATCTTGATAGCTTCTAACACAATTACACAAGTGCCAAAAGTTCCTATAACAATATCTCAAAACATTTCCCTATATAGGAACAAAATCCTTATCCTTGTTCAGTGATTTGGTTCAATCTCATTACATTTCCTTTTTTTCATAATTTATTTTGATTTTGATCAATCATTCGATTATCCAGTTTGCTTCATGTATCCCATTTTCTTTTCGTTTATTTGAAAATCATCATTTGCTTCAATAAAATGCCTAATTGCCGTTACATATCTCATATTTGATATTTATAAATTTTGAGTTTTGTAGGGATTGTTATAACATATATTCGGAAACTCAAAATTTTTATTTAATTTTATTAACTTAAATATTTTATAGAAAATTAAATTCTTTTTCCCGTTGTATATCGGTTATACATTCTCATTGTACTGCCATTATATCATAATGAATATTTTAATGTTGAACCATCACTCGAATCCATTAATTGGTCAATAAATTTGGTTGCGTAAAAACGTGATTGAATGCCCTTTATAAATCCCTTATTTTGACAGAGAAAGTAGACATACAATCAGTTTTCCGATTGTTGAGATTGTTGAGAAAATGAAACATATTTGATATATTTCTCCAGTCGTTGCTATATCTTATCAAATCAGTTTTCCAATTCTATCAAAATATCATTCTGATAAATTCTGCTAGATATTGTGGAGGCTTTCATCAGTTTCTTCTATAGTTGTGCTCTAAGAGACAATATCTCCATATTATCTTGGTTGCGGTTCTCGTCACAAGTTGAGATGGAATAGTCTTACGGACAACGCCTAATGCGATCTGGGTAACTCAATTCTAATTGTTTTATTTATATAATATTTATTTTGTGCTATCAGATTATTATTTGAGTTTTTTGCACCAACAGTTTCAACAGCTTCTCAGATTTAATCAATAGAATTACAATTACTGTTCAGAATTTATAATTACGATGTAGATATTTTATCTTATATTGTTGGCTGCTTAACTAGATTCAGGTGCACACGTACCATTAATGAATTCACTTGTAGAAAAGAGTGTTGTCTCTTCTATTTACTTTGGCCCTAGCTAGCGGTGGCTCAAAAATGGCATCGATGCTGTTACTGATCCACTGCTGGAAAAAATTGAAACGTCTTGTTGGTTGGATGTTGTTCTTCGATGGTACTTGCGGTTGGCTTCATTTGAAGGGTGATTTTGAAGTATCCCAAGGCAACTGCATCTATCTCAAGATTTTTGCAATAAATTTAAGAAAAATATTTTACAATCTTAAGTATATTGATCTTCGAGAAGGATACAGCAGAAGTTGCACTCTCTTCTTTGATCATCTCAAAAGCAGATGGTTTGTGCCGAGTGTATGTTAGCCAACTAGCTACATTGAATGAAGGTTTTGTAAGATAGGCACTCATAATTTGTGATCAAGATAATCAATTTTGACTATTGAAATATCAAATCAAAGCTAACTTCCATTTTATCCCTACAGAACATGTTTCCAGCCTCAGGAATCCAGTTGGGGCAAATTAAAGATTGAAATTGGAAATATAAAGAAGACAAACATATATATGCATCAAGCGTTGTGATCTAACCTTGTTTCAGTACTTCTATTATACAAGTTATCTGGATTTTCTTTTCTTTTCTTTTTCCGTGAGACTTGACAGCGGCTGTCAAGTAGTTATCTGGATTGGGACGTTATTGAGTTTAGGACAGCGGCACCTGCCTCTCCTGAGTCAAACAGTGTCAGTACAAGATTCTAGTCTTTTTGTATATTTATATTTATTAATAAAAATGATGTTCCATTTCTCCTCGGCGGTCTATGTAAAGATTTTTTTTATAAAAAAAAAAATTATTTCCCCATTTTTATAATTTTTGCTCTAATCTGTTGCATTTCCTTATTCTACCCTGGTTGAGTTTTTTTTTTTTTTTTTTGTTTAATTGAATGTTAAACAGGCTCATGGGCTTCTACCCTGGTTGAGTTAATTGTTTGTTAATGGGCATAATGCTAATATATCTTTTATCGATATAATTTTGCAATTTCCTGAGCAGTGCACGGAGTTGGGTGTTTCATTGTGACCGACCTTTATTTATTTAATAATTTGATGAACTTATAACATACCAAAAATATTAAACAGTTGAATTTTCTATTCAAAATATTGTTAAAAATGGGAGAAGGGGGAGAATCTGATATAAAAGTAATAAAAAATATACGGTTCCTAGTTGCCGTTATTAAAGAAGGTTGCATCCAAAATTAAAGATTTGAAAAGTTATTTCCGTATGAAGCTAAGAAACTGATGGATTTCTTGGTCCCCAAGGAGGCAAGGATATTAAACAGAGAAAATAAACCAAAATTTTTTTCCCTCTTCTCAGAGCTTTCTTGAAATTTCTTGGTCCCCGAGGAGGCAAGGATATTAAACAGAAAATAAACCAAAAAAACTTTCCCTCTTCTCAGAGCTTTCTTGAAACCCAATCAACTATATTCATGTATTGACTTCCACAGTTTCGCACCTGATTGGAGTTCAAATCCAAGAGTTTCGCTAAGGGTAAGGTCTCTCTCTCTCTCTCCTTCTCTCCTATTTATGTTATCTATCATGATTGTTGCTTTGGAGTTGCTCGGGCTGGCATGGTTCCTTTGATTTCAATACAACCTGCATCCCATTCAATTCTACAAGTATCTCCCATAATTTTCATGTCTTAATATTGCTCGAGTGACCATTCAACTCTTATTGGCTTATTGCCGTGATGGTGTTTTCAGGCATATAAATTGTCATTGCTTAGGAATACGAGCACATCATTAATTAAAATGCATATACATCCCTTCTGATATATGTATAAATTTCAGTGTGATTTGGCAGATTACTTTGCATTTGCAACCAGACAGCGCCTCTACTATTATGTTTCTGTTTCCATTGATAATGGATTGGGCTGAACTAAATCACGACCTTTTGCGGCAAATTGCCAAGAAAGTGACAGACCTCTCTGATTTCGTTCGGTTCCGTGCCGTGTGCAAGCAGTGGCGCTCTGCTGTTCATCCCTCCGACTTGCCCCCACAGCTCCCTTACTTTATACAATGTATTGGGAGCAGTAATTCCTCATTTGATTTCCAGTTCCGTCCTCTCTCCTTCGACAAAACCTATAAGCTGACAGTTCAGATCTCCTCCAGTCCAGAAGATTGGATATTCTTGTTTGGTTCGTTTACTGGATTTGTGCTCTTGCTTTCTTGGAGCCCTGTTTCAGGGCTGATCCTTAATCCATTAACTGGTTTCCAAGCCACCATCCCTGTCAAAAATGAGGATTGGTTCGTCCCACTCTACTTTGGCCCCAGCTGTATCCATGAGCCCAACCTTATTGAAAATGGCATTGATCTGGTGGGTTATCTGAATGAATCTTTAGTTCCAAAAGTAATTTTATGGCGATACACAGAGAGCAAGTGGAGAAAGATCACTGAAATATGTTATGGTCATAAAGAATGTGTTGTCTCGTATTCTAGTGGAAGAGTATATATCTTTTCTGATGAAACCAGAAATATAAGGGTTGTTGATTTCAACAATGGGAATACAGTATCATTGCTCCCTGAAGTGCCTTCTGAGTCTTCTGACCAACATTATTGTATTGTTGAGGCATGCCGTGATCTGATTGTAGTATGGTCCTTTCTCGCAAAGCAAAACCTATACCCACCTGAGTTAGACTACAAATATGAGCTGTACCAGCTTAAGGATTCTGGCACTTATCCCAGTTGGACAAAAGTGAATGATATTGGGGATCGGATGCTGTTCTATGACAATCAATGCAAGTGGCATTGTTTGAAAGCTAGTGATTTTGAAGGATGCGAGGGCAATTGCATCTACACTATAACTTCCAGCACAATGAATCATTTTGTTAACTGCTATTCCGTCACTATGGAAAGGACAACACAACTGCACTGGTTCTGTGATTATTACAAAAATACAGGCACGTGGTTTTTCCCTAGTCTTTGTTAACCCTTGTACTTCATGATTGATGGAGATATTTATTGATGTAATATGGCATATTGCTATTTTGTTTCATCAGCTACTTACTTGTGTGTTGATTAGAATAAATAATTATTCGGCGTCTAACTTTGTTTAATGTATATAAGAGCTGTGAAAATGTTTATTGGGTGTTCTTAGCAGTTAAGAATGGCATGCTTGCTTTATTTGGTATGGCCTCTCTCTGGATTATCTAAATTAATTATGTGCTTGGTGAATTCAAATATTTTGCTACACTCTGTGTAAACCTTCGCCGTGAGGGTTGAGGAGGTAAGATATTAGAAGGATCATTTTCGGTTCTCTTGTTAATGTGTGCAGTGGAAGCATTTTTTTCTGATGTGCATTGACCTTGGTTTCAATTATATAAGACTTCTTTTTTATATGTACAGCAGCTAGGTTAGTTAAAGATAGAAATCAATCTAACAAGAATATATGCACAACAGCACAAGTATCTTCAGGTATTTTTTTCAAAACAGCGTGTCAGTCAGTTGTTGAAGCACTTGCGTTGCATATGGATTTTAATAATAAATTAACTAAACCGCACAAATAATGGGAGGGTTCAACTGGGCCTTTTTGCCTTTTTGGGCCGAGATTGAGGAAATTATTTTGCTCCATCTTACGACGGTCAGAAACTCATAATTCAGAAATGGTCCATTTTTTTTATGGGGACATGCATCACGAGCCATCCGATCAATGGGCCCCAGATGACATGAGAGATGTACTGATGTCTAATGATGACCTGACCAAACTCGTCACTAGGCAGCGACTCCTGCGCTGTCCGATGCTTTGATCAACGGCTGAGATTAATCCTACCAGGCCCCCAATAGTTAGTGCAGTTGATAATGTTGATTCCTTGTCTCTTAAGATGAGGAATCAAAGTTCCTACAATGCTTTTTCCGTTTGTGTTGCGAATAAGAATGAGTGCCTATAAACGCTACATGCCGTGACAAAAAAAATTAAAAAAAAAATAATAGAAACCAAAAAAAAAAAAAAGGGGAAAAGGCCCTTTCTCTAAGGCCTAAGCAATCAGGACTTTTTAATTGAGCAAAGACACTTTCAAATTCTTTTTAGTACCAATTAACGAAAATATATTTCACCTGATCGAATTTTTTGGTAAATACTTTACAAATGTGTCCTTTAATTTAAGAGATCATATGTCAGTACAAACAGACTTAATTACATTTTGAAAAGAAAAATTCAACAAGATGCGTCCCATCGATATTTTTATGCGCGAGTATTTGGCGCATTAAAAATAATTTAGAGGATCGTGTTGATTTGATCGAATAGCTGTTATCTGACAAATATATTCTTGCACTTTTTTTTTGAAAGAAATATATATATTATTGTACTTGTACATCATTTTTTCTGATTTTTTTTTAAAAAAAAAATAGATAGATGACTTATTTCAATTTGTCTTTGAAAATATATTAGTTTATTCTCCTAATGCCAAACAACAGTTTACTTGCTTTTCACTTGAGGCCAAAATCATAAGCTTCCTAGGTTTTAATGGTCCATTTACATTATGAATCTTGATAGCTTCTAACATAAGCCCCAAAAGTTCCTATGAAAAAAACTTCAAAATATTTCCCTATATAGAACAAAATCCTTATCCTTATTCAATGATTTGATTAAATCTCATAACTTCTTCCTTTTTTTTCCGAGAATGGAGAGAATCAAGCACCGTAATAAGCTGATAAACTCCCCTCAATTTGAAAACTGGACATATCCGGGACATTAAAATGGAGACCTAAATATAAAGGAAGACAACACGTCAGTAACCTACCGACAAATGTTCCTATCATTTCTCACGATGCAATGAAGTATAGCAGAGCGCTTCGGATTCTCTTTTAATCCAAAGACCCAAATTTAATCTGCTTCTTGTACCCACATTCTGAGCCGTCTGATTAGATCTCGGAGATCTCTTCGCCTCTATTACCCCTCCACGGATGACCAGTTTATGCCGCTAGATCTGTGTGGTATTGTGTGGCAGGTCATCACCTGGTAAGATCCACCTGTTTATATGCTCGTGTCACATGGTAACTATAAATTAAAATATTCAGGAATTGTTCTTCAAGGTTTATAACTTACTAGATTAAATAATCATACATGCAGTTTTTTTTTTGTCATTGTAATTTAATTTTTGTATCGATATAGTCTGAATAATATAGACAAAAATCACAACTGAATCAAATTAATATTCATGATATTATATATTTTTTTAATTAGTTTGAGGTAAGAGTTCCAAAGAAAATTTAACATAAAAATTAAAAAGAAAATTGTTCTGCAAATTATATAAGTTGATGCTTCCATTAAAAAATAAAAAGATAACACATTACACGTTTGACGTGTTAGTATATATACACATAATAAATCTACCTAGAGCAAAAATAAACATACAATTATTGAGGTAAACGTGAAATAAGGAGGAAAAAAATTAACAGCAGCTAGTGATAGGTTTATCAATGAAAAAAATAGAAAGTAAAATTAAGAAGTAAATAAATCTATTAAAAATAGCAAACATCTATAAATTATTGAGGGAGGGGGGAATTTCCAAATTTAATGACTGGAGGGAGAAATATCTAATTTGAGAAAATTTGAGAAGGATATGACTGACTTTCCCATAAAAAATAAAAGAAGAAAAATCATGAAATGCTCATAAATTGAATTGATAAATCTGTTGATCCAACAAAATCAATTTACAAAAGTTTCGCATTGACTTGACTGAAAACATAAAATTAAAGTTAATGAAATACAGTGTAATTCAATCCAGCATTACTTTTAGCCTTGTTCACAATCACAACACAACATAACTTTGTGTTAAACCCCGGTAAGTAAATATATCACTCAAAAAAGTAATTTGAGCTAAAGTTCATCATTTTATTCTGTTTAATAATATGCTTTTTTTTGTACCATCCTCAAAAAATATCTCTTCCATTATATTTAAACCAAATAGTTCTAACACAAACATAAAAAATTAGACCAAACCAAAACCGTTCAATATACATCCCGGTTCCAAGTTTCCAACCCTTAAACCCAGTAACCCACCAAACAGCTGTTCGCAACATGGAGAGATGCACTAGACTCGTGACTCTCTTCCCTTCCCTATCTATCCACAACCAAATCATAATAATACTAATAATTCCATTATTCCATTCCTGAAAACAACCTCTTACCTCTCTTCTCTCCTTCCTCCATTCCCGAATTCCTCTTCCCCAAGCACAAACCCTAATACACTCTTACTCACGCACACCACTGGCGCTCTCTCTCGATCTCTCTCCACCATAGATCCTTCCAAATCGCCAATTTGAGCGATTCAATCAATCGCTCATAAAGGGGGAGAAAGAGAGCGACTTGTAGCGAATCCATGGTGGAAGGACACGCGCTGAGGCGGGTTAGCAATCCCCGACCCGACCCTGCCGATCCAATCATCGACATCCCTTCTACTCCTCCAGCCAAGCAACAACCTCTCCTCCAATCGGCCGTCACCTCGGCTTCCAGCTCAGCAGCCACCACCTCTGGCTTCATCCTTTCATGGTACTTCTCCAATATAGGGGTTCTTCTTTTGAACAAGTACCTGCTTTCCATTTATGGGTACCGGTTCCCGATTTTTCTCACGGCTATCCACATGCTCTCTTGCTCGCTCTACTCCTTCGCGGCCGTGCGGTGGCTGAGACTTGTTCAGCCCCAGTGCATATCTTCTCAGAGGCAATTCATGAAGATCGCGTTTCTCAGTTCAATCTTTTGCCTTTCGGTGGTATGCGGGAATACTTCTCTTAGGTACATTCCTGTTTCTTTCAACCAAGCCATAGGTGCCACCACCCCATTCTTTACCGCCGCATTTGCTCTTTTAATTACGTTCCGGACTGAACCAGCCATGGTTTACATTTCGCTGTTACCGGTGGTGCTAGGTATAGTGGTTGCTTCAAATAGCGAGCCGTTGTTCCATCCATTTGGATTCATGGTCTGTCTAGCATCGACCGCAGGCCGGGCACTGAAATCGGTGGTACAAGGGCTTCTTCTGACATCTGAGGCTGAAAAGCTCAATTCCATGAATCTTCTGTTGTACATGGCACCCATTGCGGCCTCAATTTTGTTCCCCTTGTCGCTGTGGTATGAACCGGGTGTCGTGAATGTTACCCTGGCTAATTTGCGAGCTGACCCAAAATTCGGATTGCTGCTTCTGGCAAATGGAACAGTTGCATATCTGGTGAATCTGACGAATTTCTTGGTGACCAGGCATACCAGTGCACTGACGCTGCAGGTGCTGGGAAATGCAAAGGCAGCCGTGGCAGCATTTGTGTCAGTGTTGATATTTAAGAACCCGGTGACAACAACTGGAGTTGTCGGATTCGGGATAACAGTTAGCGGGGTTGTTCTTTATAGCGAGGCCAAGAAAAGGTCTAAGGTTTCTTCATCCTCTTGATTGTTTTTGATTAATTTCCATTATTTTTTCTGGACTTATAATTATGTCCCCAACCTGTTGAGATCTATGTAAGCCATAATTGCAAAGAATGCTGAGTTTTGTTGGTTATTCTTGATGTAGGATCGGCTTTTAAAAAATCAATTGATAGGAAATGATGAATTTTTCATTGATCATTAGCTTTAGAAAAAAACATGGGTGCAGTGAAGTTCATGGATTATTAGCTTGTACATTTTTCCCTCATTAATTCTAGTATTAAATTATGTTATTTGAGTCATTGTGGCTGACATGGAAAACCTGATCACAACAATCAACTGTTAATTTTGCTGTCAGTGTTGTGTGAGACCCAAAACTATACTATTTTTGGGTCAAAATAGACCGGACCACTTCGGTGAGTATTAAAGCACATCAATCTCAATTGTTTATTCTAGACATCTCTTTATTATTTGTGGGAGTTCAGATTCAGAACTCTGATTTTTATGTCTAATAGCAAGAATGGCAAGTGGGAAAGAACATTATCTTTAAGATCTCCTCCATCTTTCCAGATAATTAAAGCCTTCTTATATAAGAAAGGGACTGAGGACCCCTTCTTACCTTTCTCTAATATTTTTCTCAAAATTTAACCCAATCAGTTGCTTAAGGAATAGAGAGGTATAAGGAATCAAACCCTTTTTGATGCTCTAGAGTTTAGATATTTTGTACTTTTTTTTTTGGCATTTAGATATTGTGTACTTGAATTTTTTTTCTAAAATATGAATACAAAAACATTTTGTACTTTGGAGTTTTGGAAGTTTGTGAAGCGCATGTCGCCTTATTCTCTGCTTCCCTGTGGACCCACTGATTCGGCTTGTTTCTGGATTAAGATAATAATAGTGGGTCATTAATTAATTATTAATTTACTCTTTTCTATATGGGTTCTGACTTGGATCTGGTTGAACAACTCTGGAGGAATGTTTTATAAATGGAAACTTTGGAATCTTTGTTTGTATCTAAACAATTAAAGCTTGTTTATAATAAACAAAGCTCGTCTACGTTGGGATATTAAACAACAGCAGTTTATAATAAGATTGGTTATTTTGAGGATAAGTCTCTTAACAATTGAGATAATAGGTAAAATAATTATCAAAATTGAAAAGTTAACTTATACATATATAATTATGAAATTTAGATAAGTAATGTATTAAAACTTTAACTGTGGTCTCAAGCTTTAAAAAAAAAAACAGAAGAAGAAAAACGTCATCTCAAGCTTTAAGGAAAATGATGAAAAATCACATCAAAAGATATCAGATGCTTTTTAATGTATCCATACCGACCCCGTCCCATTTATGTTTTTGTTCTAAACATCAGATGCTGACAGAAGTTGAAAGTTGCAACTTGCATGCAAGTGTGGGTCAAGAGAGAAGAAGCATTTAATTAGTGAAGCCCACTCGATTCCTGATCAGTGGACACAATCGAACCATTGCAACATTGTTGGATCTGAAAATTCGGTTGGTGTCAGGAGGTAGATAGGTTCATGGTGATTATATAGATCCAGTTCTCTAGGTAATTAAATGAGCTATCTTTTTCTTCTGTACAGGTCTCAAGAACATTTAGGAAGGCACCGTCAAAATTAGAGCTTTATTTGGTTTAGTATAATCAATAGTATAAACGAACCATTAATTTATCTGGTATGGAAAATTAAATCAGGCCTCCATCTTGATACAACAAGAAGGAATTTACTATGGTATTATAATATGGACCATTTTTTATATATAGGGGTAAAATTACATACGGAAATCTTGTTTTTCTGTGAAAAGTACATTGTTTTTTAAACTAGGCCCATATTTTGTACAGTTTAGGCCCAAGGTTCAAATCTTATTTGAATTTGATAGATCTCGTTCAGTCGTTCTTTTCCCTCTACATAAAAAATACAGAGGCCCAAGATCCAAATCGTATTTGAATTTGATAGATCTGGTTAGAATGAAAACGCAACTCGTTTCAACCGTAGGATCATTTTGTTTCGTCCATGCAAAACGATTAACGAAATTATTTTTTTATTTTGTTTATTAAACGAAACGATTAATGAAACTGACCTCTTTCGTTTTGTTTATTTTCGTTTAACTGTTTATAACATTTTTATGTATTTTTTAAGCGTTTATAAATAAATTTTGATGAACCGAGAATAATGTAGTATCGAACCGATCGTTATGCATGCAAAATAGGAAATATGTATAAAAATTAATTGTCAAAGAAACGAATCAAACACAATTACATATGAAATAGGAAAACAAGTACAAAAAATAATTGATAAAAATTTGATCGTTTATATCGTGTTTTGAAGCGAAACAGTTAACACAACTAAATTTTATTTCGTGACATACATAACAGTTAATGCAGGAGGCCAATTAGTTAATGCAGGAGGTCAATTTCGTAATAGTTTTGCACATTATGTACCATTTGATCTTGTTCTTTTCCCTCTGCATAAAAAATACAGAAAAACTATGATTTCCTATGTAACCAAGGTAAAACTGTTTTCTTTTCTGCAATATAAACTAGGCAAAAATTCCAATGGCAATGTGGCTCGAATGAGAGAGTTCTTTAATTTTAACTAAACATGGCAAAAAAAAATTTGTAAAATCTGAAAAGAAATAGCAAAAAAATTTCGAAAAATGTAAAAATTTGTTCCTAAGAATATTTCAATATGGATAACAAATTGTACAGTTTGGATTCGACATTTGAATTTTGAACCTTGAAAAACGACTCTAAAGTACCGCTTGATCCGTGCTTCAGGGTGTACAGTAGTCATTCTCTATATAGATATATAGATAAATAAATGGACAAACAATCCATATAACTGAATGTTACATTAGACATTTGTCGTACAGGTTGACGCAATTCATAAATATAATAAGTTAAAAATAAGGATAATTTCGTTATAGATTTTTATTTTTATTCCATGAATCTAAATTTAAACCATTCAGAATGATAAATGGTTGTGATTTGATTTAGACTTTAATTGAAGAGTCTAGATTTGAGCCCATCAAAAAAAAAATATATATATCCATGACGAACTTACTCTAAAAATAAATATCAAGAGATAATATTTGCATGCATCTGAATTTAATTATAAAAACAATTAAACCTAATTATATAGGGTTCAGAGAGCGTGCTTGGGCTCGGTGTCTTAGGAGTTAGGGCTCACAATGGCGATTCGTGGACCACTGAAGCAATAAAATAAAAAGGAAATAGCTAATTACGAATTAATACGCTCAAGCAATTGTGTTTTTCCTCCGCAACGCGCCCCTGGATCGCCACCTCCCTGCTTCGTCTCTCCGCAGCTGTCTCCAGGGACGGATTTATGTTCAACATAGGGGTGTCAATGTCACCCCTATTTTTTTAAATTATATTATTAAAGTTGAATGTTGATAGTTATAAAAAAAAATTTCTTATTTGAATAATCTATTTGAACCCCATAAATATTTATGTGATTTTCTATTGTTGAATCCCATACATATTTTTTGATGCAATTGTTTGTGAGGTTTTTTAGAAAGATTAGTAGAGGTGGAAAAAAAATCAGACTTGTGACTTGCTTGAGATCGATTCAACTTTTGTTCGAAATTGACTCACTCAATTTTGGCTCGTGATTAATTTGACTCACTCGAATTTTACTCGAAATAACCAGATATGTAATTTTATTATCTTATTTATAACATTCAATACCTAATTTGATATATAATATATTTATCTTTTAGATATAAATGCTAAATTTTTTAAAAAATATATCATTATAAAAATTAAAAAAATTAGTTTATAATTTTATATATATAAATAATCTAGAAAAATATTAATTAGTTTGCACTTTTCTTGCTTAAAAATGTATGAAATATATATAAAAAATATAATAATTGATGGCGTATAGGCTCGATTGCGGCTCGTGTTCGATTAGGCTCGATTGCGGCTCGTGTTCGATTCAACAAAATTCAATGCATTTCAAATCAAGCCTTGGTCACGGTTTCCACGCTCGACGTTGACTTGTGTTAATAGCTATAAAAATTAGTGTACCCCATTGTAAAATTTTCTGGCTCCGTCTGTCTCCGAATTCTTAATGGTTAGTGAAAATTTTATTTTCAATTTATCTTAACAATAGGATTATCGGAGTTCAT
Source organism: Rhynchospora tenuis (assembly GCA_027725995.1). Classification (NCBI taxonomy): domain Eukaryota; kingdom Viridiplantae; phylum Streptophyta; class Magnoliopsida; order Poales; family Cyperaceae; genus Rhynchospora; species Rhynchospora tenuis. The sequence continues at coordinate 122,084,849 of CM050889.1, forward strand.
TGTTGGAGATAGTTCGAAGTTTACTTCTGGAGATGGTTGCCACTTGAAAATTGATAACTAGAGAAATTGATGGTAGTTAATGAGTATATAAGTTTAACCAGTAATTCCAGTTGTTGTGCACGAATAGCCTCAAGTTCTACATACATTTCATCCTTTTTTTTTTTTACTATTTTTTATGATTTTAGAACTTTGCTTGATTAAAAGCTTTTGGATCATCCAACGAGAATTTGTTTTAAAAAAAATCATAAGAATATCAAAAAACAATAAAGAATAAATTAATTTGTTTTCCAGCGAAATATTTTATATAGAGAGAACATATCGTAAAAGTTATATCCAATCCCTAAAGTACGGACGATCCACGCTTTCAAAATATAATATCCATTCTCTAACAAACTTAAAAGTTTAGAATTCGCTTTGACAAAAAAAAATAAAATAAAAAGGGTGATTGATGGTTTAATGTTCTAAGGATTTGCTCCGAGTTCAATAGTAACTTGGTAAAAGAGTTTAAAAGTGAGAAAAATTACAAAGCAGGTGAAAAGCCTTTTCTTTACTACTTTGTAACTGCTTTATTTAATTATTATATAAAAAGTTTTGGGGCTTGACCCCTTGATTTCTTCAAAAAAAAAAAAGGGGGTGAAAAGCCTTTTCTTTATTTTCCAACTTCTATTATTTAGAATATAGCTAAAAATATATGAAAAGAAGTTGGGAAGGAACATTTATATTCTTAAATTATACTCCATACTTTGAAGTTTCGCAAATTTGACCTTCCCACTATATTCTTGCCATCCATGATCTATCTCGTTCTGTGACGTTGAGACCTTTTTCTTGTCAGTTAATTTAAGTATTCATTCGACCTTAAAATTCCATTGGGACAACTAACCTTTTTTGTTCTTTTTGGAAGGAACATATATTGTTTTTCGTTTTTCTATGTACAATTTCATTGTTATATAATAGGGAACATTGTTTAAATCATATGTATTCTTTTTCTTTCTCTATTTTTTATTTTTTTTTATTAAAAAAGGGTCAAGCCCCTGATAACTTGTCCATTGATTTCCTTTTCTCTCTCTATTGAAATGTTAGGTATTGTTGTTCAGCTTAATCAGCCTCACATAGCAACATCATTTCCTATTAATATCAGATTCAAGTAGAAATGGATTGGGCTGAATTAAACCCTGATCTTCTACGTCTCATCGCAAAGAAATTATATGATTTTGTCGATTTCATCCATCTTCGTGCTGTGTGCAAGCATTGGCGCTCGGCCGTGCATCCATCTGACCTGCACCCGCAGCTCCCTTACTTTATGTGGTTAAATCAATGCGAGTACTTTTCTCGCGAGCACCCAATTGATATTCACTTATTTTCTTTATACTCAAACAAAACCTATACTCTTCCTTGCTTTTTGGCACCAAAGCATATCACAGCATCGACCCTACCATCAATTGGGTATCGGTTACTTGGTCATCGTTGGGCGGAAGAACACTTCGATCCAATAACTGGGGTCCAAGTCCCCAGCCCTTTTGAATGGAGCTATAGCTTCCATAGAGTATTCTCTCATCCTAGCGGTGAAGTGATACTATCCGAGTGTTGGAACCAACGCCCCAGGACCATTAGCATGTGGCAGTACAGTGGGCAAAATTGGACGAAGATCTTTGAGTTTCTTCATGGTTTCAAAGATGGAAATGAAATGATCTCTTACTTTAATGGAAAATTGTACATAGTATATCTCAAATTTGTACTCTTATTTCTTGAGGCCACGGAGAGCCCCCGATGGGCCAAACTGAATGGTGGCATTGGAAATCGGGTTCTGTTCTTGGATAACATTATTGAATCAGGCTTTTGTTTAAATGCTAGTGAATTTGATGGATTTAGAGGCAATTGCATTTACTTGAGGCAGGACCATCCCACAAGGCACAAGGGGTACATGGTTTTCATTGCAAGATATGACTTAGAGGAGCACAAATCGGAAGTATTGCCACTCCCTCATTCTACTGGCACATGGTTTGTGCCTACTCTTTGTTAAATATGTGACCTAGTAACTTGTACTTTGCATTTTATTTTTAAACTGGTTCATTATTCTGGTGAGGTAAAGACTTTTAGGCTGTTTGGTTTGTTAAAAAGAGTTTTTTTTCTAGGAAATCATGAATAAGCGAGAATGATTTTGTTGCTTTTATAACATTCAATTTGAAAATTTCGTCCTTGACTAACGTTGTCTTCTTTTTTCTTTTACCTGTTATTAACATGTATGAAAATTCATCACGTACATGTATGTATGTACGTAATATAACTTTTTTGTTCACCAAAAATGTACACAGAAAATCAATAAAAAAGAACCATATCCTCAATTTAATGTATTTAATCTTGCTTCATCTTTTTACCTGTATCATAATTCATTATTCATCTATTCTCCTATTTTTTTTTTTCAAAGTTTCTTAACCACCTCTCAAGCGTTTGTAATCCTCAAATATCATATCAAAATCTTCTTCAAATAAGCAAAAATATAATTGAACCTGTGTACATTGTTGTATCTGAAAATTCTGTTTTAGTCAGGTTGTGCATACGGTTATATGTAAATAGTCCAGTTATATAATAGCAGGTTATCAAATTACCAATCCTTTGTATCCTGTACATTCTCTGCAACATTAAGAAAGATAGCGTTAAAAAAAAAAGAAAGGACGTAAGGAAAGAAAAACGCATAGCAATTGGGTCTGAAACAGCTAGAGGTCCATAGTTTAGTTTATTGGTTCCCAGTCCAGAGTTAGAATTCATACTTAATATAATATTAATACCAATGGGGTATCAGCCATTTGTCGTACGTACAGGTCGATGCAATCTATAGATAAAGTTAAAAATGATAAGAAAATAACATTTTTAACTCACATAATCATATTGAACTTTTTACAAATAATTAAGTATTGTAAGAGAGCATATTAGATGAAAGGGTGTTTGGGATTTGGTGGTTGGTTTTAGAGGAGATCCATGCATGTAAAATCCTAGAGATTGGTATGTAACTTATTTTTACTCTCATCTATTTAAAATTTTTTTGCAGGATGGTGATTTCTATCCAGCCTCGATAGCCTGAATTTAATTAATACTAGAAAGACCCCAGTCATTAGTGAGTGCTGGACTGAAACAGAGCTTTTAGCGTCCTGTTTTATAATCTGTTTGTTCTTGCTACAATATACACAACCCCCAACAAAGCTATCGTTCAAGTACTTGAACTACTTCAGCTAATTAGTCTCTATATAGCAGAGTCAGTTATTTTAGCTGAATGGATATCTAGTTCCACCTTTCTTATGCAGGCTAACCTTCTGTATAATATACAGCACAATGGACCCAAAATCTAACAATCTAGATGACTTTCTAGAAGAGTCAATTATTTTAGATGAATCACAATATCAAGAAGGTTTCGAAGATGGATACAATGATGGTTTGGTTTCTGGTAAGGAATAAGGGAGAGAGGTTGGTTTAAATGCTGGTTCAATGTAGGTAAGGATGTACAAGTGGTGATGGATAATACAAGCTATAAATTCAGTGTTGTTTGTGCAAATATGCGGGTTAGATTAGAGCATGAGCGTCAACCAAGCTCTTTGAATATGGATACTCATGATATGTGATTCTTTCAAGTATAGTAGTGGATATTAGTAGTGGATATTTTTCTGGATGTGGAAACTTCGAAATTTTAATTTTATTTGAGACTTATTAGTTATGAGAATATATATTGATACATTATATGCGTAATTACAATGTATAATTCAATTGTTGTCATCAAATGACTTAAAATTAATGCACAATCGCTCGAAATGTTCTAATATATGCAGAATCTGCAAAATCTGCATATTATATGCGTAACTACAGTGCATAATCTAATCATTTTGAATAAGTGAGTTCATAAACATATTGTAGACTATATTAAGAGCATAAATATAGATTATTGAAATCAAATGACATAAAATGAATGCACAATCCCTCGAAATTCTCTAATATACCTAGAATCTGCATAATCTACCCATTATATACGTAATTATAGTGTATAATCCAATCATTTTGAATAAATGAGTCCATAACATATTCTAGACTATTGGAAGAGCTTAAATATTGATTATTGTAATCAAATGACTTAAAATAAATGCACAATCGCTCAAAATGCTCTATGCATAATCTGAACATTATATGCGCAATTACAGTCCAAAACCCAATCATATTCATTAAGTGAGTTCATAACATATTCTACAATATAAGAAGAACATGAATATACATTATTCTGATCAAATAATTTAAAATGAATGCACAATCGCACGAAATGCTCTAATATACCCATAATCTACATAATCTGCAAATTATACGCGTAATTACAGTGCATAATCTAATCATTTTGAATAAGTGAGTTCATAAACATATTCTAAACTACATGAAAAGTGCAAAAATATAGATTAGTGTTATCAAATGACTTAAAATGAAAGCACAATTGCTCGAAAAGCTCTAATATACCAAGAACCTACATAATCTGCACATTTTATGCGTAATTACAGTGTATAATCCAATCAGTTTAAATAAGTGAGTTAAAAAATAAATTCTAGACTATATGATGAGCTTACATTTAGATTATTGTGATCAAAAGACTTAAAATGAATTCACAATAGCTCGAAATGCTATAATATACCCATAATCTGCATAATCTGCACATTTTATGCGTAATTACAGTGAATAATCCAATTATTTTAAATAAGTGAGTTCATAAACATATTCTAGACGATATGAAGATCTTAAATATAGATTATGTGACCAAATGACATAAAATGAATCCACAATCGCTCAAAAAGCTCTAATATACCCATAATCTGCATAATCTGCACATTATATGCGTAATTACAGAATATAATCGAATCATTTTGAATACATGAGTTCATAAACATATTCTAGACTACATGAATAGCTTAAATATTGATTATTGTAATCAAATAACTTAAAATGAATGTGCAATCGCTAAATATACTCTAATATACCCAGAATCTGCATAATCTGCAAACACAATATATGCGTAATTACAGTGTATAATCCAATTATTATGAATAACTGAGTTCAAAAATATATTTCAGACCATATGAAGAGCTTACATGTACATTATTGTGGTCAAATGACTTAAAATTAATGCACAATCGCTCGAAATATTGTAATATACCTAGAATCTACATAATCTGCACAAGTTATGTGCGTAATTACCGTGTATAATCAAATCATTTTGAATAAGTGAGTTTATAAACATATTCCAGATTATCTGAAGAGCTTAAATAAAGATTATTATGATAAAATGACATAAAATGAATGCACAATGACTGGGAATGCTCTAATATACCCAGAATCTGCATAATCTGCACATTTTATGCGTAATTATTGTGTCTAATCATATCATTTTGAATAACTGAGATCAAAAACATATTCTAGCCTATATGAAGAGGTTAAATATAGATTATTGTGATCAAATGAGTTAAAATAATGTGCTCTAATATAACCAGAACTGCTTAATCTGCACATTATATGCATCATTAAAGTGTATAGTTCAATCATTTTGAATAAGCGATAAACATATTCTAGACTATTTGAAGAGCATAAATATAGATTATTGTGATCAAAGGATTTAAAATAGATCCACAACCGCTCGAACTGCTTTAATATATACAGAATCATCATAATCTGAACATTATATGCATCATTACAGTGTATGGTCCAACCATTTTGAATCAGTAAGTTCAAAAATAATCTAGACTACATGAAGATTGTAAATATAAATAATTGTGATGAAATGACTTAAAATAAATGCACAATCGCTCCAAATGCTCGAAAATACCTTGAATCTGCATATTATGCACATTATATGCGTAATTAGTGTGTATAGTCCAATCTTTTTGTATAAGAGAGTTCATAATAATATTTTAGACAATATGAAAAGCTTAAATATATATTACTGTGATAAATTGACTAAAAATAAATGCACAAAAATATATATTATTGTTATCAAATGATTAACAATCGCTCGAAATGCAATATTATATCAAGAATCGGCATAATCTGCACTTTATATGCGTAAATACATTGTATAGTCCTATCATTATGAATAAGTAAGTTCATAAACAAATTCTAGACTATATGAAGAACTTAAATATAGATGTTTGTGATCAAATGACTTAAAATGAATGCACAACCGCTCTAAATGCTCAAATATACCCAGAATCTGCATAATTTTCACATTATGTGTGTAATTACAGTGTATAGTTCAATCTTTTTGAATAAGTGAGTTCATAATCATATTTTAGACTATATGAAAAGCTTAAATATATATTATTGTGATCAAATGACTAAATCAGTTCATAATCTTTTTGAATAAGTGAGTTTACGATCGCTCGAAATACTCGATTATACCCACAATCAGCATAATCTGCACATTATATGCGTAAATACAGTGTATATTCCAATAATTTTCAATAAGTAAGTTCATAAACATATTCTAGACTATATGAAGAATTTAAATATATATTATTGTGATCAAATGAATTAAAATGGATGCAAAATTATTCGAAATGCTCTAATATACTTAGAAACTGCTTAATGTGCACATTATATGTGTCATTACAGTGTATAGTCCAATCATTTTGAACAAGTGAGTTCATAAACATATGCTAGACTATATGAAGAGCTTAAATATAGATTATTGTGATCAAATGACTTAAAATGAATACACAATCGCTCCAAATGCTCTAATATACCCAATATCTACATAATATGCACATTATATGCATAATTACAGTGCATAATCAAATTATTTTAAATAATTGAGTTCATAAACGTATTATAGACTATATGAAGAGCTTAATTATAGGTTATTGTGATCAAATGACTTAAAAAGAATGCACAATCGCTCGAAATGTCCTATTATACCCACAATCAGCATAATATGCACATTATATACGTAAATACAGTGCATAATCCTATCATTTTTTATAAGTAAGTTCTTAAAGTTATTCTAGACTGTATGAAGAATTTAAATATTGATTATTGTGATCAAATGAGTTAAGATGAATGAACAACCGCTCGAAATGCTCTAATATACCTATTATCTGCATAATTTTCACATTATGTGACTAATTACAGTGCATAGTCCAATCATTTTGAATAAGTGAGTTTATAAACATATTCCTAAATATATGAGGAGCATAAATATAGATTATTGTGATCAAATGAATTAAAATGAATGCACAATTGCTCAAAATTCTCTAATATACCAAGAATCTGCATAATAAACACATTAGTCATTAGTCATTACAGTGTACAGTCTAATCCTTTTTAATAAGTGTGTACATAAACATAATCTAGACTACAAGAAGAGTTTAAATATAGATTATTATGATCATATGATTTAAAATGAATGCACAACAGCCTGCAATGCTCTAATATAACCAGAATCCTCTTAATCTGCACATTATATGCATCATTACAGTGTATAGTCCATTCATTTTGAACAATTGAGTTCATAAACATATTCAAGACATATAAAGAGCTTGAATATAGATTATTGTGATAAAATGACTTAAAATGAATGCATAATAGTTCGAAATATTCTAAAATATCCATAATCTTAATAATCTACACATTATATGCGTCATTACAATGTATAGTCCATTCATTTTGAATAATTGAGTTCATAAACATATTCCAGACTATATAAAAAGCTTCAATACAGACTATTGTGATCAAATGAATTAAAATGAATGCACAATTGCTCGAAATGCTCTAATATACCAAGAACCTGCATAATATGCACATTATATGCGTCATTACAGTGTACAGTTCAATCATTTTGAATAAGTGAGTTCATAAACACATCTAGACTACAAGACGAGCTTAAATATAGATTATTGTGATCAAATTACTTAAAATGAATGCACAATCGCTCCAAATACTCTAATATACCCAGTATCTACCTAATCGGCACATTATTTGTATAATTACAGTGTGTAGTCTAATCATTTTGAATAATTGAGTTCATAAACATATTGTAGACTATATGAGGAGCTTAATTATAGATTATTATGATCAAATCACTTAAAATTAATGCACAATCGCTCGAAATGCTCTATTATACCCACAATCAGCATAATCTGCACATTCTTTATATGCTGAAATACAATTTATGGTCCGATCATTTTGAATAAGTAAGTTCATAAACATATTCTGGAATATATGAAGAATTTAAATATAGATTATTGTGATCAAATGAATTAAAATGGATGTACAATTGTTCAAAATACTCTAATATAATTAGAAACTGCTTAATGCACATAAACCGCCATAGTTATTGCACAATCCCAGAATTTTGAAGGTACCTTATTCTCAAATAACAAAGACCTAACAGTTTCTAGTACATGTCTATTCGTCATTACAGCTATTCCATTTTGTTGTGGTGTCCCAACACAAGTAGTCTCATGTAAAATACCCTTTTCCATGAAAAAATGTTTCAAGACTCCATTTACAAACTCTCCCCCATTATCACTTCTCAAAATTTTTATTTTTTCTCCAAATTAAGTTTCCACCATATTATGAAAACATTTAAAAGCATTTGGTACTTCATCCTTTTTCTTCAATAAATAAACCCACGTCATCCGGGTACAATCATCAATAAATAAGACAAAGTAACGATACCCATTTATTGATTCAATAGGTGAAGGACCCCAAACATCAGAATGAATAAGATCAAAAGGTTTCTCACATTGATTCAAACTAATATTATAAGGCACACGATGACTCTTAGCTTTAATACAGGTTTCACAATGAGATTTTGAAATATCTAAACCACAAAACAAACTATGCAAAATTTTCTTCATATAACTAAAGGAGGGATGTCCTAACCGCCTATGCCACACCCAAATTCTTATCATTTCCTTTCACAGATCCACACACTTCATTAGTTCTTCCTTCTTTTAGATCTTCTAAATGATACAAACGTCCCTTCTTAGTACCACGCCCAATGATCTCCTTCGTGAGAATATCCTGCACAATATAAAACGTTGGAAACATTAGAACCACACAGTTCAATTCCTTTGTTAATTGGCTCACAGAAATCAATCTAGAAGTCAGAGACGGAACTAGAAGTGTATTATTTAATCTTAATGAACTTGTTACCACATCTCCACTCCCTTTTACTGGGTAATTTATCCCATTGGCATTATAAATCTTTTCAACCCTTTGTTTTCTCAACTTTGTCAAATCACTTTTATCAAAAGTCATATGATCGGTTGCCCCAGAATCAATTACCCACCCTTCTGAGTTACCCATCCCAGAATCAAGAACACATACCTGGACCGGATTGACTACCTGTACCATTTCCTTCGCTGTCTGGAGCCCCAGTTCGAACCGAATTGGTTGGATTTCAGACCGAATTAAGCTCCGAAGTACACAACTGTGTGCCAGCAGCTGCTGTCTGGTCCTGTGCTCGGTCCGAATCACCAGTAGTTCGGACCGAATTCCTTTCATCCTGCCCCGAAGTATCCTTAGAGACGGCTACATACACTTGACTTTTTTCTTGAGGTTTCCCTTTTCTTCCTTTAAACCACTATGGATACCCCACTAAATCAAAATATTTATCTTTTGTATGACCTGGTTTTCCACAATTGAAACACTTCAACCTTGATTTGTCTTGATTGGAGTAGCCCTTCGAGACCATGACCATTGAGTTAGAATTAACAACTTCATCACCCTTAATCATCACACTCTTCCTTACAACTTCCCTTCTCATCATCCCATATGCTTGCTCCACAGTTGGGAATGGTACCATATGTAGCACCCTAGCCCTTAACCCATCGAGACAATCATTAAGTCCATCAAAAAACATGTAAACCCTTGATTTTTCAATGTAATCATTAAATTTTTTGATATCCTCAACACCAGTCATAGGGTTAGGGCGTTTAAAGTCAATCTCTCTCCAAAGACCTTGTTGAGTGTTATAATACTCCTCTATTGAGTTATCTCTTTGCCTCAAACGAGACACCTTTCTATTCAGGTCAAAAACAAGTGTCTCATCACTATCATCATAGTATGTGGTCCCTAAAACTTTCCAAATCTTCCATGTCGTCTTACACCTAATATAATTCGGCATAATCTTAAGATCAAGAGAATTAATCAACCAACCTTTCACCACGGAGTCATCTATTACCCATTGTTCATATGAGGTCTCATTTTCCTTAGGAGGAGGTGGATTTCCCATCAAATCCCTCATCTTGTTCCTTCCTTGAACATACATCTCTACTACCGGAGCCCATATGCTATAATTCGTGCCATCTAACTTGACTGCAATTGGTGAAGAAGATCCCCCCGTTGTCGAGACTTGTACAGATTCTCCACTTGAATTCGATTGTTGGATCTTCATTAGTTGACTCATTTGGGTTTGTTGGAGAGTCACAAGCTCTGTTAGCTTTGCCAACAACGCAGCAGTACCACTGTCTTCAACTGGTGTACTCATTATTCAACCACGCTCTGATACCATGTAACAAACTACTAACAAAAAACACAAACAACCCCGGACCGCAATCACTATATTTCGAACCGAGATAAAACAAACACTCAAGAGACAAAGAGTTTAACGAGGTTCAGCACCAACTTGGTGCCTACGTCCTCCACACACACCCACACAATTCTTTTTTATTTCTCAATAATCTTGTTACAATAGGAGAGATGAGAATAAATAGTAAATACATTGGTTACACAAGGCAACTAGCCTCTACAGCAAGAAATCTATGAGATATCACGTATCTCTCACCAGGGGAAACATAATCCTTCAGGAAAGGAAAATCTTCAAAAATATACTAAACTTGCCCCTCAAATACTTCCATATTCATCATGACGGTTCCTGGTTCGGACCGAATTGACTTCACTTCGGTCCGAACTGTCTTCTGTCTTCAATTCCTGACTCTCTGTCCGATCCGAACCATATCCAATTCGGTCCGAACAGCTCTTCATTTCAACATGCTTCTCCACCACTCTGTTTCAAACATTACAAAGGAAATAGTAAGAGAAAGTTCCGTAGTTTACTAGACAGTTCGGTCTTGCATGGACCAGTTTGTGTGGTTTTGAAATTGCTGGGCTAACAATATTTTTTTCTGTCTAAACATACAGAATATTTACACAAGTAAATTTTTAACAAAGAAAGAGAAAATAGTACAAAAATTTGTGCTATAGCCTATAGCCCAAGACAATTGTATATCAGTACTAAAGGGAAATTTGACTCGCCATCAAAATTTGAACTTCTTTAAGCAGATACTTCATACTCAAGAGGAAAAAAAATGATAACCTAAGAGGTTTAAATTAAGTAATGATAAGATAACATACTTGATTGCCTGGTTAATAACTTCAAATGGGTTGGTGCCGCAATGCATGTACACCATGTGCATTCCCTGGCTGGTCTGAACCGCCTTGTCACCTGTATACACCAATTAAACCATACAAACATAAATCACATTTCTATTTGTCTAATCCTAATAACCAAACCTAGAATATGTCACACAGAAATGACACAAAAAGAAAAAAAATGAAAATACAAAACTTAGTCAAATTACCACTCTCAAAGCAAATCTCTAGCTCGTCACGCTCATTCCCTTGCAGAGCTGCTCTGAATTTCCCCTCAAGCAGTGGTAAAAACACGACATAAAATGAAGTTGGTGCATTGCTTTCGGCACCTTCATTTGGGCACTCCAGCAGCATAAATTGAGTCTCTAGAGGCACATCACGACCATTGTTGCCCATTCTCTGCGTCATCCACCATAGCTTGAACCGGAAGCAGCACATGAACCGAAGGTCCCTGCTCACATTTATATTAGTGATACATGAAGACATGCATTACAACTTACAAGCTCAAACCAACAAATACAACTTGGTTTTTGGTTGGGACATTTCAGGTGGTGGAACACAATTGCAGGATTTGAGAACTTCGGTTGTTTTGGTGAAGAGGCCTGATTTGCCAGCGTATCGACGTCCCGCTGAAACCTCTAATAAGTCAAAAACAATATATAATGTGGATCAAATAGTGATGGTGATAATGCTTGATGTTTTGGGGACTTCAACATGATAATGCTAATAGTGTACTGCTAATCCAAAAGACTAATGACTTTTAAATAAAAGTTATTCAACTTTTATGATATAAAAAACAGAAGAAAAATTGAGAAAACATAGAAGATATGTTATGAAGCATTACCTGAGAGTGCCAAAAGGAAATACATGAATACTTTTGGGCTCCTCGGCAGTTGCTCCCACAAATGCACCGTCAACAAGTCCTGCTCCTGACCCGTGACTGATGTTTTTAGGCACCCCGGTGAGCACGGTCTTGCCGTGCACCAGAAGGTTGCCGCCACTCACTTGAATTTTCGATGTAATCGTCACTCTTGTACTTCCTTTCCCTGTCATACAATTCTCAAATTAAGTACATTTGTTCCTCCCCTTATATGCAAATGCCAGTTACAACTTAATAAAATACTGAAATCTATTCTATAGTAATACTAATAATAGAAATATCTTTAATTTGTTGGTATATGTGAAATCATGAGAATAAAAAAGAGGAAAGGAAATAATTAATTAAGACTCTATGAGCTAAAATGCAGATAAAAGAAAAATGTAACTATAGAAAACGAAAAATGTAACTGTAAAATAGGTAGTTATATACCTTGGTGTGAGAATTTACTTGGATATGAGCAGATACGGTGAGTACTCAACAGAAATGTGCTTTTTTGTAAGGGAAAAAGCACTCTGTTTTTTGAGAGGGAAACAAACCGGAATTGCTTTCCATCATCCGGAAGGATTCTATCATCCCCATCATCCCCTCTCATCTCCTCAATTAACGCGTGAATAACTGTCACGCGTTAATGAGTGCATCCCCTCTTTCCTTTTCTATTCACAGAGCCTACGCTCTTCACCCCCTCTTTTCTTTTCTGTTTCCTCCATCTCTATGTTCCCTTCATCCCTCTGTCCCCCTCCTTCTTACCCATCAGCTATTGAAGATGAAACTATTACCTTTGAAGTTAAAAGGCTAACTATTGAAGTTACTGAACTAACTGTTGAAGTTGAAACTATTACACTTGAAGTTTACTAAGCTAACTATTGAAGTTAAAACTATTACCTTTGAAGTTAATAGCCTAACTGTTGAAGTTGAAACTATTACTCTTGAAATTAATAAGCTAACTATTGAAGTTACTGAGCTAACTATTGAAGTTGAAACTATTACCTTTGAAGTTTATAGGCTTACTATTGAAGTTACTGAACTAACTGTTGAAATTGAAACTATTACACTTGAAGTTTACTAGACTAACTGTTGAAGTTACTAGACTAACTATTGAAATTACTAGACTAACTATTGAAAATACTAAACTAACTATTGAAGTTACTAGGCTAATTGTTGAAGTTACTAGACTAACTATTGAAATTACTAGACTAACTATTGAAAATACTAAACTAACTATTGAAGTTACTAGGCTAACTGTTGAAGTTGAAACTATTACCCTTGAAGTTACTAAGCTAATTATTGAAATTACTAAGCTAACTGTTGATCTTCAACTTCAATAGTTTAGTATCTTCAACAAAAATAGTTTTAGATTCAATAGTTAGAGGATGACGCTGAGCAGAATGGAAAGAGCGCGAGTAAATAAGGAAAGCGCAAAGAAGGGGAAAGCGCGGACCAAAATGGAAAGGGCGCTAGGAATCTCCACGTGTTTTTCAGTTATTAATGAGCGGATGATGGGGATGATGGATCTAGCGGATGATCCTTACCATGCCCGGAAACAAACCGACACAGAGGAAACGCCACTTTGTTCTGATTTTGATAAGGAAAGCCTGAGTACGGCGGTTTATATACCGGCAGTTAATGCCTGTTAGTAAATGCTCATATTTAATTTAGATTAATTACAACTAATTAATCACCATTAACAACAAGCAAATCAATAGATCTAGTGCTAAAGCAATCACACATCAAAACAATGAGAACAAGTAGGAGAATTATACCTCTCTTTGTGTAGTAACAAAGAGGCTCGATTCCATGGCATGGGAGTCGATGGCGTGCTTGCACCGCCTCTCCACCACCTCGAACCGCCTCACGTCCACCAAGGAGCCGACCACAAGCTTGAAGGAGTGCTAGCTCTTCTCAAGCTCCTAGCTAATCCTCTCTACCAACTTCTAATTTCTATTAACCATTTAATGGAGGAAGAAGAAGGGAGGAGCTCAACACATGAGCAATGGAGGGAGAAGGAAGAGCCATGGAGAGGAGAGAATTTTCTCTCTTCTCTTTTGGTGGCGCACAAGAAGGGAACGGAAGAGGAGAGGGGTAGATGGAGGCTAGGGTTGGCTCTCTAAAGAGACCCCCTATTTATAGACCACCCATCTCTCATCCACACTTGTAGCTATTTACAAGTATGCCATCCACCCTAAGAGGCCACCTAATGGGCTTTCTTGGGCCATCTTAATAAAAGGCCTTTATTCATTAATTCACCAATTAATGAATCCTCTTTAATTCTCTTTATTCTTCCTTAAATCGGGCCTTTAATTAACCAATTAATTTAGAAGCCCACACAGCTCAAATAAATTAAAGTGTTGAACATAATTAATTATTAACTTATTAATAATTAATTCTTGATTAGCTTATGCATTAATTTATTCCTAACATGATCCATTTGATATAATTAATTATAACGGTTCATAACGGTATATAATTAATTAATCAACTTATCATGTTTTGTATTCTCCAATACAAATAAACAATGCACGTGTGGTCAAAGTCCTATTTGTGCGACCTTATTGAGGATTTATACTATGTTGGCCATGGAAATAAATCGTTATTTATTTCCAATAATCATAAGCGGTATCTAGCAACACGTTATGATTCCCAATTCGTATAAATAATGTACCGTTACAATATCTCAATCCTGCATAAGAAATAAAAGTATTTCTTTGTCTGATTCTTATGTCACATGATATCTTTGTATAATCCAAGATAGGAATGTGTCATTCTTGCAGATTATACATTTCTTGATCTAGAGTTGATTGTATATGTTGGCCAACCAATCCAACTCCATCAAGGGGCCCAAACAGATATCATCACTCATTAAATATATTAATGAGGGACATACGGTTTTCTTGATGAATAACTTTTCCCCGCACAATTCAAGAGAACATAAATAAAGTCCTTATAGCAGCCTTTATCAGGAATCAACGTTAGACGATATTTATTGAACATATCCTCATGTGGAAAAGGTGAACATCTCAAACATAGAATCAAACTCATATGAAATAAACAATGACACTTAACACAATCCAAATGTTTATTTCATTGGGTCAAGTCCTGTACTACGTTCTACAACATATACATATGCAATTAAGTTGGTAACTCCTTACCCATGATTTGTAGAACTTAATCATCGCTTAACTTGCATACTAATCTTTTATGATAATTAATGTTCCTTGTTAATTATCAAGATTATGGACGATTTAGGTTTATTATTGTCATTCTAATGAATGATCCACAGAGATCTACAATTCAGATCCTCAACCTGAATGATCTGTCAATAATAAACTCTAGGAACAAATGATCAAATATCATCATTAACATAAACTAAGAAAATAAGTCATTAAATATTGACTTCTAGGACATAACTCCAACAATCTCCCACTTGGCCTAGAGTCAATCAATAGTGACTTCTAGCCAGTAAAGAATTTAGAACAATGTCATATATCCATATATATACATGTCTCGAACCTCAAAAGATATAATACACTTAAAGCAAGTTACTCATACGTCCATCACGCATAGATGCACAATTGCATCTCGTATACCGCTTAAGGTAGAGGTCAAGTTAGAGTGTTCGCTGTGTCCGCGAACCTATCCAATTTTGTTTGACCCTATATACATATATACTCCTATATATGTGTTCTTGATCGTCATCATGTGAGATCAAGTGACATCGTCATAGATCTTAGTTGGATCACCAATTTAATATTGGGTTCTTCAAGTTTAGGCTATGGTTCGAGATGCATAGAACCATATTAGCTTGACTGAGAACTTCACGATCCACACTACATTCTTTCATTGCTTCACAAGTTGCTATATATTTTTGTTTTGGTGACGGAAACGGTTGTAATATCCCATTTAGAACACCTTCTAAATTTACAACACCACATTAAACAAAATATGTAGCTCAATTGTATTTATATCAATCTTTCGAAAACTAGCATCAATATAACAATTTATATGAGCTTTCTTTCATCTTGTCAGATGAAAAACATATCACCCTTTCTCATAAGATACTCGAGGATATTCTTGATTATTGTCCAAATGTGTTTTTCTTTGTATCCAGTTGACAACTGCTTGTCATACTCCTTGGGTACAACACATAGGGGCATGTGCATAAGTATGGCGTACGTAATGAAACTCATAACAGAAGGATGCTCGAATTGTATCGTGCACTCTTCTCGAATTGAGTTGCAACACACCGAGTCGAACTCAAGTGTATGCCATACAACGTGGTTAGACATCCTTTACAGGAGTCTATCTTCTCGTGTAACTAGAACACTTTGTCATTATATGCACATTTTCTCAAACCTGACATCCATCATAATCTATCTCCATAGATTTTGTTTCCTTGGATTTAGGTGACTTGCCCAAGTTCTCAATTGAGTAAACATTCTCCAATGAGATCTTGACAATATTCATTTTTTTAATGTTATTCCCAATTAATGTCTTGTATCTTGTACAATACATGTAACACAATCATGCTCCCACTGAATATCTTGTCTATATAAGATACTTTTGACGAAGTGCAACTCCTTGACTTCCTTGTCAAAATGTTTATTCCAATTTCCACAATACTTGTTTCAATTCATCAATTGATCCTTGAAGCATATATACATTTCTAGCAATATGACAAACAAATTCTCGAATTGTGTCATATACACAATAACTTCCTTCATTCAATCAAAGAAGGCGGTTTTGATGTATCCTTCCATATATCTATAGATACGAAATATAACTATTGCTAGAATGATCTTTATTGACTTATACACAGCTACAAGCGAGAAGCCGTGCTTTGTACATGGTCAACTCGTTATCGACTTAGACATAGCATCAATCATGAAATTGTGCTTTGTACATAGTCGACTTGCTATCCATATCTATCTTTCCTTTTAAAGATCTAAATGTTCTAGATGGATCGCTCCTTCTTGAACATCAATCAAGGTCTATACCTTGTTGTTATATATGTGGATTGCACTTAAAGATCATATAGATTCAAACCATACTTGTGGAATCGGGTCTTTCCATCGCTTCTGTATTTATCAACGGATCCTCATATGTCAAGTACGAGGATGTTGTGAAGCCTATGTACTTTTCAGTTTAGGCAATTCACTCTCGTTGATCTTTGTAGGATTGGTGCTTGAGGTCAACAAACTACTTCTACAACATCTTGTAGAGTAAGTTCTTGATCCTAATATATTGCACGAGTTTCTCGAACATCATCCATTTGTGAGATGTTTGAGTACTCTTTAGAAGCGAGCGTGCTTATAAACTTCTTTCTTTCACAACTGCTTGTGAGTTAAGTTCCGCTCAACTCCCACTAAGCACCATGTATGGAGTGACAAGTGTCCTATAAAGATACTTCTTGTAGTTACGCATAAACTCCTTTAATGCTCACTTTACTCCCACTACTTCTTCTTGAGAATATCATTCTTTAAGATTACGTTATGATGAGCAACAACTACCTTGTTCTTATCATGTTCATAGAAGTAGTACATTTTGGCTAATTCAAGATATCCTACAAAATAATAAGCGTTTTATTTGGGTCCAAGCTTATCAATCAATCGAACCTTGAAATAAGCTTCTCAACACCAAATCTTGAGAAACAATATACCTAGAGATTGGATCTCGTAAGATGTCTTTCTCAATAGACTTCAATGGAATTTTTATTTAGTGTAAACAATATTGTCCTCAAACACAAATCTCTTACATGAGTCGAACAAATCAATTTGATTTATTACCGATCGAACTATATCAAACAATGTTCGATACCTCCATCCTTGGATACATTTTTCAATGTTCCTCATGGAGCGAGTAGTGAAACTTATTTCATACTCTTTAGGTAATATATCAAACTATATGACTTAACTATTTACCATGATCCATCTTAAGACTTTTTTGCTTTTATTGAATAGTTTTTCAACTTTACTCTTGAAATTTTTTTGATCTTGTCAAAAGATTCATACTTATACCATATCAAATAGATACGTTAATATCTACAATGATCGTTGGTCAAGTGGTAAAGTGTCGACAATCTTTCAATTGCACAAGTACCCATAGGTCTATATACATCAATATGTATAAGTCTTAATCAAGTTACTTGTCCTTTAAACCTTCGTAGTTCAAAGGCGCTTTTGTCTTTTAACAAACACGATTCGCATGAGTTTCAATTGATTTGCAATCGAATTGATTTACGAGCTCCACGTTACGTAGACTCTCATAATGCGATTCTTGTTTATATTTGACTAAGCGACTATTTTACATAAAAGTCAAATACTTTATGTGAAGTCTTACACATTTGTCATTCAAAATTTGTTTATCTATTTCAAGCAAATTCAATCAATATGCATGAAATCTTATACACAAATTCATAACAATAAGAGAACAACATTTCTCTATTACAAAACATGATCATCCATCATCAAATATGAAACGGAGATAATGTTTTATGAGATGTTTGGAATAAGATATACAACCTTAAATAAAGATAACTCTACGTATTCAAAGGTAGCGGCTTAGACGTATAAGCCATTTCCAAAACGGAGTTTACTTTACTTGTCTCGAACTTTCTCTTATTCATCATTGCCTACACATTTCATTAAATGCGAGCACATGAACTAGCACCTAATTACTAGTGTGAATTAGAGATAGTGAGATAATTTGAACGACAAATATCTTAAGGTTTAGAACATCATGGTATATCAGACAACCTTTCAAATGCCTCCCATAAATGGCAAATGAAACATCTCATGTGACATACGGTCACTAGTGAGAGTCTCAAAGTTTCAACTCATATCTTGGTGAAGTATTCCTTTAATACTTAACCAATTACTTTTAGCACTAACAAGTGTGCGAACAATATATCCTTTTGTCCCGAGAAAGAGATTGCATGACAATATCAACAATCCTTGATATTGGAGATCTTAATATCTCTAGTTGTCAATTAGCTACTCAAACCTTTCGGTTCGCAAGCTAATGAAACATTTATTTCTTATAATAAGAGTCTCTTGGTTAACTCCATTACTCAATCATAAATGATTGAGTCTATATTTACTTTCTCTAAGAACTCCTTCTTAAATGGATGAGAGTGTAGAAGTCTAGTCTAGTCCTTATGAATTCTCCAATTCAAAGGTCTAGAACTTCTAAAAAGATATAAGCATTCGTTTTATTGAATAATTTTCGTCAAAACTAATCAATCATTACGAAGCTATGTTCGGGAAGTTGAGGAACGTTTTGGGATTAAACATGCACAAGTTTCTCCTTTCCAAGAACATGTCTTAGAAATCGGTGTTACTTCTCCAAGTAAATACCTTAGAAACGAGCTTGTTGTTTTCCAAAGATTGATCGCAACGAAATTAACATATTTAATATCTATAACAATTTCAATTTAAGGTCATTTAGTTTATGCAATGTTTTGTTTATGGAATGATAAACAAAACTCCCACTACATTTATTTAAAGTCCCTAATGTAGTCGGTTTCCAAGATCCTCATTTTCGTTGAAATAGGGGACAGCGTCGGCATGACACCTAAAACAACTAGATAAGGTAGGTTCTCCAACCAATCATATCTTGTCCATATGATTCTTGGTTTGTGAGATATCATAAGTATATCCACAAACTTCGTCCCAACGTCCAATCCGAGTGGGTCCGTTGTAAAGCAACCTCTCTCTATTTGCTCCTAGTAAATCCGATTTACACCCCGACTACAATGATGGACTACGATGTCCGCGTCGGCAGGAATGCATCAATAGACAATCGATTGTATTGAAGGGGATAGAGAGAAGGAGGACGATTTGGCTAAATCAAGTTAATTTGGGACAAAAGCAAATACGCGACTTTGTTTGGTGGTCGTGTAAGCATACACCCATACCTACCTATGACAATTCAAGGCATTCACAAACAATCACATAACAATAAGCATCTCAAACATTGTCGTGGGTTTGTATGGCTCCCGCTTGCATTAGTCTTCGTCGCATCTCCATGTAACGAAACTAATCTAATCAAACCCTCCCACTAATTATTAAGATCCTATCTAATAATTACGGAAAATAAATACATGTGATAAAATCCTAAAACCCACCTAGGCCTTAGGGGCATGCAAGCCTCACAAGTTACATCAAGAATTAATCAATTATTAATTATCAAGGCACCTTAGGCCACATTACAAGCAATCACATGCATTCACAACATTTTACAACACACAAGGCATTGAAATCTTGAGCTATATCAAACCCAGATCCTCCTACAAAAACAAGTTAGCACATATACAATATACATGATTCACTTGCTCTTAATTAATTTCATTAATTAGAATCTTTGTGCATACTTGTTGCTCAAGTTTTTCGAATGCAAAGAAGGCTTAACATTAACAACTAATTGTTTAAGCCCTTTTAAATTAAATCCAGCCATCAAAACAGAAAGGAGGGTATTTAAGGAGTCTTCTAATTAACCTTTCATCAAATTGATTAATTAGAAATTATTTTAACTAATTAAAATACGAAATTCGGGGCCCGAAAAATTCAAAATAATTCGGTCCCAAAAAAATCCGAAATAAATCCAGAGAACTCCTTACAAAAATTGTGATTACCTGTAAAAAACTCAAGGAGAGATCAATTACCATCAGGGAGAACCAAAAAAGACAAATCCTCAGATTGTGCGCGAAGCACCGTTAGAGAAAATTCTGTTATGGGTCTCAACCTTTTGATCTGTATGATCATCCCCTTGATATTTTTCCAGCAAACAATTTACATAGAAAAATACTACATACAATAGGCTATCATTCCATGAAAAGAAAATCCATAAGTTATATTCAAGATCAACGAGATAACAAGCATTTAAGCAAGGTATCCTGTTCTGGAACAGACCGTCGACCAAAAAGGTTTCACTCGGTTGAGGTATCAAATCTCAATGAAAATCTATGAAATTAATTTTCACAGATTCTATACTTAAAGGAAAACATTTCTATTTTTAACACTTTTCCATAAAAGTTTCTCAATAAGTACAGTTTTTCAAAACAATCGGTTTGTTTGAAAAAACAGATCTGACAACTTCATCACTTTTCATCCTTGAACGCCCACATAAAATCCGAAATATGCAACAAAATTTACATATCTAGAAAGAGCATCAAGTTTAGATTAATCCTATCTAAAAGTTACAGGTACTTTGTATACAAACTTATTTGTTACCAACCACAACAACAGAACTGTGCAGCAGAATAACAGATCTGCGCACCGTTACCGTTTAAATCACTAAAAATTCATTTTACATCGAATTTCAATGATTCCAGTGGGAAAACAACCACAATTCAAAGGGCTACAACCTTCAATAAGAAGGAAAAAATTTCAGAGAGCTTTACACCACGAAAAACAAGCAACAAAACAGAAAACAGCCTTTCCAGGGCCAGCAAGCATGCACATCACTAATTAACTTAATTAATTACGAATTTCTCATTTAATTAAGTGTGAAAAACCTTAAGCACGACCTGTCTCTGATACCACTGTTAGTAAATGCTCATATTTAATTTAGATTAATTACAACTAATTAATCACCATTAACAACAAGCAAATCAATAGATCTAGTGCTAAAGCAATCACACATCAAAACAATGAGAACAAGTAGGAGAATTATACCTCTCTTTGTGTAGTAACAAAGAGGCTCGATTCCATGGCATGGGAGTCGATGGCGTGCTTGCACCGCCTCTCCACCACCTCGAACCGCCTCACGTCCACCAAGGAGCCGACCACAAGCTTGAAGGAGTGCTAGCTCTTCTCAAGCTCCTAGCTAATCCTCTCTACCAACTTCTAATTTCTATTAACCATTTAATGGAGGAAGAAGAAGGGAGGAGCTCAACACATGAGCAATGGAGGGAGAAGGAAGAGCCATGGAGACGAGAGAATTTCTCTCTTCTCTTTTGGTGGCGCACAAGAAGGGAACGGAAGAGGAGAGGGGTAGATGGAGGCTAGGGTTGGCTCTCTAAAGAGACCCCCTATTTATAGACCACCCATCTCTCATCCACACTTGTAGCTATTTACAAGTATGCTATCCACCCTAAGAGGCCACCTAATGGGCTTTCTTGGGCCATCTTAATAAAAGACCTTTATTCATTAATTCACCAATTAATGAATCCTCTTTAATTCTCTTTATTCTTCCTTAAATCGGGCCTTTAATTAACCAATTAATTTAGAAGCCCACACAGCTCAAATAAATTAAAGTGTTGAACATAATTAATTATTAACTTATTAATAATTAATTCTTGATTAGCTTATGCATTAATTTATTCCTAACATGATCCATTTGATATAATTAATTATAACGGTTCATAACGGTATATAATTAATTAATCAACTTATCATGTTTTGTATTCTCCAATACAAATAAACAATGCACGTGTGGTCAAAGTCCTATTTGTGCGACCTTATTGAGGATTTATACTATGTTTGCCATGGAAATAAATCGTTATTTATTTCCAATAATCATAAGCGGTATCTAGCAACACGTTATGATTCCCAATTCGTATAAATAATGTACCGTTACAATATCTCAATCCTGCATAAGAAATAAAAGTATTTCTTTGTCTGATTCTTATGTCACATGATATCTTTGTATAATCCAAAATAGGAATGTGTTATTCTTGTAGATTATACATTTCTTGATCTAGAGTTGATTGTACATGTTGGCCAACCAATCCAACTCCATCAAGGGGCCCAAACAGATATCATCACTCATTAAATATATTAATGAGGGACATACGGTTTTCTTGATGAACAACTTTTTCCCGCACAATTCAAGAGAACATAAATAAAGTCCTTATAGCAGCCTTTATCAGGAATCAACGTTAGACGATATTTATTGAACATATCCTCATGTGGAAAAGGTGAACATCTCAAACATAGAATCAAACTCATATGAAATAAACAATGACACTTAACACAATCCAAATGTTTATTTCATTGGGTCAAGTCCTGTACTATGTTCTACAACATATACATATGCAATTAAGTTGGTAACTCCTTACCCATGATTTGTAGAACTTAATCATCGCTTAACTTGCATACTAATCTTTTATGATAATTAATGTTCCTTGTTAATTATCAAGATTATGGACGATTTAGGTTTATTATTGTCATTCTAATGAATGATCCATAGAGATCTACAATTCAGATCCTCAACCTGAATGATCTGTCAATAATAAACTCTAGGAACAAATGATCAAATATCATCATTAACATAAACTAAGAAAATAAGTCATTAAATATTGACTTCTAGGACATAACTCCAACAATGCCTCCACTAATTGTTTTTTACTGACACGTGTCGGTTGGAAGTAGGGAATTTTGATGCAACTACCGGTTTCTGGAGATGATTAAGTTTTGCTAAATTGGGGAGGTGATTCACGGTCCAAAAAGTGGGAAGTCCAAATTCCCGGATCAAGTCTAGAGGATTCGGAAATATTTTAAGTGTTGATTTTGTCGGATAAGTTACTTTTTTTTTATAAAGGTCGAATAAGTTACTTGGACTAATTAAATAGGTGTTAAAGTTTTGTAATTTTACTTGAAATGTTCGGACCTATAGAAGGGTGACACTTATATGGACGAGAATAAATTGGAAGCTTTCTGATTGTAAGTTGACGTGGATGGCTCAGCTTTTTCGTCACAAATAAGTAAGTTTAGATCGGTAAAATAAGGGATAAGATCAGTAAAAAAAATTTGGAATTTACTAAAAGTATTTTTTCATTCGTAAACTACCAAAATAGAAACACAATTGTTGCCGATGTGAACATAATTTTTTTATAGGCCTCATAAGGATCATCCGCTAGATCCATCATCCCCATCATCCGCTCATTAATAACTGAAAAACGCGTGGAGATTCCTAGCGCCCTTTCCATTCTGGTCCGCGCTTTCCCCCCTTCTTCGCGCTTTCCTTATTTACTCGCGCTCTTTCCATTCTGCTCAGCGTCATTCTCTAGCTATTGAATCTAAAACTATTTTTGTTGAAGATACTAAATTATTGAAGTTGAAGATCAACAGTTAGCTTAGTAATTTCAATAATTAGCTTAGTAACTTCAAGGGTAATAGTTTCAACTTTAACAGTTAGCCTAGTAACTTCAATAGTTAGTTTAGTATTTTCAATAGTTTTTTTTTAGACATACTAGATAGCGACTATCTAGTTGAGTATTTTCAATAGTTAGTCTAGTAATTTTAATAGTTAGTCTAGTAACTTCAACAGTTAGCCTAGTAACTTCAATAGTTAGTTTAGTATTTTCAATAGTTAGTCTAGTAACTTCAACAGTTAGTCTAGTAAACTTCAAGTGTAATAGTTTCAACTTCAACAGTTAGTTCAGTAACTTCAATAGTTAGCCTATTAACTTCAAAGGTAATAGTTTCAACTTCAATAGTTAGCTCAGTAACTTCAATAGTTAGCTTATTAATTTCAAGAGTAATAGTTTCAACTTCAACAGTTAGGCTATTAACTTCAAAGGTAATAGTTTTAACTTCAATAGTTAGCTTAGTAAACTTCAAGTGTAATAGTTTCAACTTCAACAGTTAGTTCAGTAACTTCAATAGTTAGCCTTTTAACTTCAAAGGTAATAGTTTCATCTTCAATAGCTGCTGGGTAAGAAGGAGGGGGACAGAGGGATGAAGGGAACAAAGAGATGGAAGAAACAGAAAAGGAAAGAGGGGGTGAAGAGCGTAGGCTCTGTGAACAGAAAAGAAAAGAGGGGATGCGCTCATTAACACGTGACAGTTATTCACGCGTTAAATGAGGAGATGAGAGGGGATGATGAGGATGATAGAATCCTTCCGGATGATGGAAAGCAATTCCGATTTTTTTATATTTTATTTATGAGAAATTATTTTTCTCACAAAAAATTTTGTCTATTAATAAGAGTGGATCACTCCTTCGAAACGCAGAACAAAAATAATGCATAATTTACTTTTATCAGATGTACTAGCCAAACACCCACCCACTCAATGTGCAGACAAAATTTTCTTTGAAAAAAAATATTGTTATACACCAATAAAAATAAAAATAACTAATAATTATATAAAAATAAATATTTTGTACTAAATAAATTATTTAAGGGTTTACATTGAATTATGAAATGCATAAGCTTGAGAAAGACATATTATTATATCCCACATTTCTTTTTTTTTTTTCTTTAATCTATTTTCTCTTAATTAATTATGGTTGGTTAAAAAGGAAGCATTTTTATTCAAAACAAAAATGTTGTAATTATATTATATAAAAAAATTAACATACATGTATAGGATGCATTCGTTTTATTTTATTTTTTTTACTGTAATTTTGCAACTTGGGTCATTCGAGCGCTAATTGAGTAAATAATATCTCATCAGTAATCTTTAAGTTAAATAATAATAATTTTGCAACTTGGATGCATTTGTTTGGATTGGTGAGAATAAGCCCAATTTCCGGAATAACTTCTTTCCGGAATAAACATTCATCCAAACAATATTTCTTCTTCCCAGAATAGCTTCTTCCTATTTAATTCAACTTTTTCATTCCTTATTCCTAACTCACCATCCAAACAACATTTCTTCTTTCCGGAATAGCACTCTTTCCACTCTTCCCGAAATAACACTTTTTCTAATTTTTCCGCCCTGAATAGTTCTTCTTTCCTTATTCCTAACTCATCCAAACAACACCAATTATGGGCATAAGCTAGCGATAAACTGTTAATTGGAGATGGTCAGAGATGAGGGTCTTGGTAACTACAAACGTGGAGTCCATTGACAGGCACTTGTTTCACAGATCTCAGAGATATATCCATGAATAAAACAAAAACAAGATAGCATTGACTATTTGGAAAATAGCATTGATCTCAGAGATATATCCATGAGTAAATTTTGCTATATATAACTATTTTGCATTTATTTATAATTTGTGGTGATGTTTTGCTCAACTATTTGGAAAGCATATTTGGAAGAGAATCATACTCCAATACAAGTAAAATAGCATTGACTGGGCAGGGTAGTTGTTCATGTGAATGCAGGACAGGAGTACGACATTACGTTGGAGCTATAATAATATATTTATAATTACCACAAGGGATTTAGATTCTATATATGTCTAACCGTGGAAGATTTTTTAAGTAAATTGTAAATTAAGTTGTAATAAAAGCAATAATAATCATAAATCATAAATATAAGAAGCAGATCAGATCAGGTGGTCAAAAAAATGGATTGGGTTTTGAACTGGAGAAGCGAGAAGAGAAATTTTGCTTAGAAGAGATTTTAGCATAGCAATAGGCAATAGCATAGCTGGTTCGATCGATAGTCAAATGAGAGAGGAGAGAAGATATTTTAATGCCTCACGAGTCACGAGTCACGAGTCTGAGTCCTCCGCAATAGGGGATGGATCCAAACTTCTAAAGAGAGATCGTATCCGTCGATGAAGAATCCAACCCACTTAAAACTAGCATCCGGTTAAAAGTTTATTAACAGCCTAAAACATGACGTAAATTTCATGATGGACTCAGCTAATCATTTAAAATTTTCAACACCACTCCATACTACGCATTAATGTCGCAATTTTATTTTTACTAAAAATTTGTACAAAAAAAATAAAACATTGTACAAATACATTTTTTACTTTCTTTAATTGTGGATCAAATTTATTAACCGTATATATTATATTTTTTATTTTAAGAAAAAAAAAATATATTGGTTGTTAAACAAATGTCTGACCCGAAATGGGATAACTTTTGTTAAGCCCAAGCTGATATGATCCGAACCAATGAGATATTGGGTTTTAGATGTCACAGGGATAAGTTCTGAACCTCGCAAGTTAGTGGGCTGGCAGTACATTATTTTGTAGAATCTATATTTTAAATAGAACTAGCGAATTTATCGCGCTTCGCTCGATGAAAGTTGAGCCCCAATCCATTTTATTATTGCTCTCATCTATTTACATTATTATATTATTTGTCATCAGCAATTGTGTCCTATCATATGATATGAAACATAATTATCATTATGCATTTTTTTGTTAAGCACTATCATATGATCCAAACGTGATCAAGCAAGCAATCATATGAGTGAGTATAACCCAAAGCCTATGCGTTCTGGTTCAAATCCAAACTATACGAACAAAAGAGGAATGGCACTACTTTTGTACCCAATTGAAACTTTGCTTCCATGAGTACTTGCCCAGCAAGCCAAAGTTCCATGTTTAGACTAATTTTGGGACGAAACCTGTGTGTCTTTACCAGCACTGAGTAGCACTTCACTTGATTGGAGATCCCGCACCCTGCCCGTTTCTGAAGACAGTTCAAAACCTGGTTTGAAATTTAAATAACGGTAAGTAGAGACTAGAGAGAAGGCAATTCAAAGATATTTTCAGTATTCAGCATCTCTTGTATTTCCGTCCCACCATGCTTTAATACCTGTACTATTTTGTTTATACCTGCTACTGGGCAAGTGTTTAAAATAGTATCACTGCCGGGCTCTGCTTAAATTTTCATTTAATGTTTCTGGTTAGGCCCTTATACTAATTTAAATTTTCATTTCACTCCAAAATTTCAATTCTACAGATGCTTGTATGTAGATTTTTTTTCAGTTAAGTCCATAAAATTTGTTAAACTCGTCTGTCTAAAAAAAATTACATGTTTCAATGGTTTGTAAGTTAAGGTGATTGGCTATGGGTTGAAAATGCCATAATCTGAATGAATGAAACGTGGATAAAAATTACAACCCAGTTATGAGAATACGTTCGTAATACCTTATAATAAATTAAAAATTTAGTAAACTAGTAAAGTTATTTAAGAAAAAAAAATATGTATTGTTATGTAAATAAAAATTATAACTATTTATGTTAATAGAATTTTATATTAATTTGGTTTCCAAGTGAAAGGAGATCCTGTATAAAACTGGACGGGCCGAATGAATAAAGAGCAGAGCACGGTGGGCTGTTTGATTGACTGACCAGACTGTCCAGATTTTTTTTTTTTCCTTCTTTCCTGTTTTGAAGGGTTTTTTACTGTATCGCATGTGGAAGGTTTAAATGGATTAGATCTGTAAATTTGGATGAGGAAACGCCAAGTCCAACGTCGTAATTCTCTTTGATCAGTGCTAATTCATTCGAGTTCTCTTCTATAGGCGCCCAACTCTTGAGAGTTATTGGGGACATCTGCACTATTTTTCTTCTCCTCCATATCTAATAAAGGTCTCTTTTGCTTCCCTTTCTCTGTCTATTTTTGCTTCGGTTCTCAAGGAAGTTTTCAAATTGAGACGACCAATTTTTTAAGGTTTCCAGATGAGCACCAAATTAAAATAACGGATTGATGAAGTTACTGTTGTTTTTTATACTGCAAAGTTCATTCCTTTTTATTTTCGCAACCAATCTAATTTGGTTCCGATTGGGAACAAAAAAATTTAAATGATACATATACAGAGTAGATGGAGTGGTTTTAGCACCACTGGCTGAAAGGGAATGCTCTTCCATGGGATTTAATTACTAACTTTTTTGTTGTATCCCTATGGTGTTTTCCATATTTTCATTGCAAAATCATATGTGATGTATTGGTTTGTTGAAAGCTAGCTCATGCTGTTGGATTGGTTCGGTCATTTGCATAAGTTTATTTTCAATTTACATAAAGTCTGTGGTGCAATTCTGTTATTTTTACCATACAATTATTTTTTTCTATACACCGTCGTTACAACTAGTTTTTATCATCTGATATTTGTAAATTTTGTCACTATATAATTTACAGAAAATAAAAGCCGCTAGCCATGGCTGCATGGTCGGATTTGACATTTGATGTCCTAGAACACATTACCAGCTTTCTTCCTTTACCAGATCATTATCGATTTGGTGCCGTTTGCAAAAATTGGAGATCAGTTTCGAAACAGAGGCGGCGTCCTCCAGCTCCCCAGCTCCCATGGTTGGTGCTTGAAGATGACAAGGAAACAAGGAATCGTAAATTCTACAGCTTGTCAGAAGCCAAGCACTACTCTCTCGACGTTCCTGAGTTGCATGGCCGTTACATATGTGGATCATCACATGGATGGCTTTTTGCTGTCGACCTTAAAATCACTGGAATTCTCATAAACCCGTTCACTCGTGAGTGCTATGAGCTACCGCCCTTCCCAGGGTACAATGAATATACAAATGTGACGACCCTAATTGAAAAGGTGCCCGGTAATTACAATGGGGGGCCCATTGGTTGGACTTTTGCGAAGATGCAACCCCAAATCGTATTCAAGGCTATCTTGTCTCATGATCCCATGGAAAGATCAGATTTCACAGCCATGATATTGTTTGGTGAGATGCATAAGTCGGCCTTTTGGAGGCCGGGTGATTCATCTTGGACAGTAATTGATGGTCCAAAAAGTAGTATGGATGATATTCTATACTTCAAGGGAAATTTCTATGCCATCGCACCAAACAATAAGCTTTATGTGGTGGATTTTGAACCTGAACCAAAACTGATAAAGGTTGGACCAAAAATCCCTCTTGAAAACGGTGTAGAAAGTTGTGGGATACAAAGGTATTTGATAGATTTCAACGGACACATGCTTCTTATTGAAAGGACTTATAAAAGTGGCAATGGCAAAGCTATTACTGATGGGTTTATCGTGATTGAACCCAAATTGGAGCAAAATTGTTATAATATATGGTGCGATATTGATGGGTATGCACTGTTCTTGGGAAGAAATGTTTGTATACATGTTGATTCCTGCCGTCTCCCAAAATGCAAGAAGAATGGTATATATTTCACACACCCAAATGAGTCGATATCCTCGGTTGAATTTGGCTTTCATGACCTAGGTGTCTTTGATATGACAGACAAGACGATGGGTACGTTTTACTCAGTTGAAGTATTCTTTCCTCGTGTAGACTCGCCAGTTTGGATTACCCCAAATCCATGGTAATGCGCGTCAGCACTGTGTTAACTCTTTTACAATTATGAGAGTATCTATTAGTTTTCAGTTTATGTTTGTTGTAGCTTCTTCTCGGTTTCAATATCAATAAGAAATAATTTTAGATTACTATTTTGTTGACTATCAAAATAGTTAGTTAATTGTGACTTATATTTAGTCTTTGTTGTGCTCGCAATTCCTTATGATTTTCTGAATGGGTCCTTTTAATTTTTATATTTTGCAACTTCTCATGAGAAGCCTATTAAACGAGCACAAACATATGTTGTTATTACATTAACCACGTGCTATATTGGTAGCCATGTCAGCAATTCATTGAAAGTCTGACATCAGTCAAACTATTAATTACCAATTGTTTCATGCTTATAAAAAGTTAAAAAGGTCAACCAATTAATCATCCTCAAGTTTTAGCCATGATTAACTGATTAATTTTTAGTCTTTGAAGGAATATACCAAATCTGTGTGAGATGCGCATCTGGGACTCCAAAAGGCAGGATATTGTACACCAACCAATTCATTCTGTTGGTGACCAGTTGATGATTTTTCATTGGTGTTATATTGTTCAAGAACGAAACATTCGCTTCCTCTTTTATCGGTCTTACCTCATGACGTACAGATGCATATTATTTCTGGTATGGATAATTTCAAATAGGCATAACTGGAGTAGGGTGAAAGAATTCTAACTATATGGAAAAAGAATCATCTATTCTTAGATTGTGTAATACTAAATACAAAATTAAATAAACCCAGAAGTTGTATCTAACAAAACATTTTACTGACAGCACCACCAAACAAAAAGGGCAATATAACATGTTCGAAGGTCCTATATAACGGGGAACTATGTTATATAGTTAGGCGGCCAGGCCTTGTCGAAGTCGCAGGGTATAACTGAACCCAGGCAAATTCTTCTTTATAGCTTCTGCTTGATTCGCATGATGCTAAGCATGTGAATACCACAATTGTGCCCCAGTCCAGAGAATTTGAATCATTTTTCACACCAAAATAATAAAGCAGCTGAGGCATTATCTGCAAGAAAGATTATAATGCATCGAAAATCAGGAACACAGAGTAGAAATAATGTTCCCATCTCTGCATCTGATATTGTTAAAGACTTTATATACATTTTGCAAAAGTCTAATCCTGAAACTGGCCTAAGACTGTTAGCCATTTAATTTTACAGAGTAAAATAAAAACACATTCTGAATTTACATCATTAAAAAGTTTTGATGAAATCCCTCTTAATTTTACTATTTTATGGATTATGGATTACCTTTACTCATGACATTAATAAGCAGTCAGTTTAGTAAAATAATGCTCGACTCTGTAATGTTATTAACTAAAGATAATATGCTCTTTTATACAAAACAATCTCGAAAATAGTCGATGCAAACCTGGAATTCATAACATAGTGGCCCTTTGCAATAACGACAAGGAGGAATCTCAGCCTTCGAGGGTCGACCGCTACACAAAGGCCATAATGGTTTTGCAGTTGCATCCCTGCAATATCTATAAATGGCACAACAACAACTAAGCCTTTTGTCCCAAACAAGTTGGGGTAGGCTAGAAAAGAAACCCAACAAAAGTCACCAAGTCACCGGAAAATAAGAAGTAATGTCAAAAGTAGGGCTAATAATACTATAAATGGCAAATTAAAAATATATATCAATGCTTTCAGAAATTTGACAAAAAATAAATACCAATAATTATTAAAAAAAAAATCTCAAGTAAATATAGTGTGAAAGTTTACCAGAAAAATTACTGTACAACATGAGAAAAAATTATACCGCTGAAGTTTACCCATAGTAAATATATTGTGAAAGCAAATTAATATCAGTGCTACTTCAGATAGATAAGAATCTGAATCTACAGGATCTTTCTAGTTTATTATAGAGATTAAGAATATTTTCCAATATTTCAAGCTGTATGCTAAGTCACCACAAAAAAAGCTGAGTACAGTATCATTATACCTTAAAACTTGTTCAGGAGCTCTAGATATGCGCTCTTCGAATGATGCCCAGCTTTTCTTATCAGCATCAGCCTATAGGCATAAATGAAAAAGCAACAAGCCAACAATTATGGCCAGGTATATAATACAAGTCTGATTAGAAACATAAATTATCCTCCACATAAGGCATCAAATGATGGTCCATTAGATTATAAAAAGTGCAAATAAAAACAGGAATCACACTCCATATAATCCCTTCAAAATCAAAGAAAATATTAGTTATAGCATTACTGCAGTATTCTTGGAATTAATAAGAAATCAATAAGATGCCTTTACTGGTTGACCGAAAGCAACCCCTTCCCCACATTCCTGTCACTCCTTCGTCTTCTAGAATGGATAGGGAGTTTTTAAACTCCTTGACTTTCTAAAGAAGGAAAATGCAGTGAGACACTTTTAAACTTGCTTAGCAGCAAATAAAAACTAGCTACCTTTGTAAGGTGCTATAGAACTTTTCCTAGATAAAACACTGCTAAACTACAATCAGCTCCGATTGCTTTTTATAAATTCATCCTATATTTCTCCTCTTTCATAAATTCAAAGATGATTGTAATTGACTTGATATTCTTAGGTGCTTATGAGAACTTCTGATATTCATGGGGGCCCACTGGAATTTAAGAAACCTAAAAGGACATATAGGATACTCTTTAGAAATGCTAGAGAAAGAGGTAGAACCTCAAATTGGTCCATTACTGATTGCAGTGCCTCATCAGTTTTATTGTACTTTGTGACAATTGCAGAGGTACCAATTGAAGAGCTATTCCCCTCTGATTTCTCCCATTCAAATCCATTTTCCTCTTCAATCACAATCTCATATTCTAGCCACGTAGCTTTATTCAAGCCTGCAACAACTTAGAAACAAAACAGATAAATAGAGGAATAGTGAATTTAAGATTTAGAGTTCAGCACGAAAGTATTCGTAACTCGTAAATTCTCAACAGATTTTGATTTAACTTATCATTGCTTTGGCCTTTTGTTTTTGTTTGAAATTGTCTGGGTTTTCGATGCCAACAGGTTATGCTTTGTGGTTATAATATTACGATATCCTACATAATTTTTACCATTTTTAGAAACCGTGAGATCTTGTACGCCATTCCCATTGTTAACAATGGGAGAATCAGAAGCAATAAGCTTGTGGCATTCGCTCTTGTGACCTGACTTCCAATGCATAGCCTAATGATAAGTAATGTATTAAAACTTTAACTGTGGTCTCAAGCTTTAAAAAAAAAACAGAAGAAGAAAAACGTCATCTCAAGCTTTAAGGAAAATGATGAAAAATCACATCAAAAGATAGCAGATGCTTTTTAATGTATCCATACCGACCCCGTCCCATTTATGTTCTTGTTCTTAACATCAGATGCTGACAGAAGTTGAAAGTTGCAACTTGCATGCAAGTGTGGGTCAAGAGAGAAGAAGCATTTAATTAGTGAAGCCCACTCGATTCCTGATCAGTGGACACAATCGAACCATTGCAACATTGTTGGATCTGAAAATTCGGTTGGTGTCAGGGGGTAGATAGGCTCATGGTGATTATATAGATCCAGTTCTCTAGGTAATTAAATGAGCTATCTTTTTCTTCTGTACAGGTCTCAAGAACATTTAGGAAGGCACCGTCAAAATTAGAGCTTTATTTGGTTTAGTATGATCAATAGTATAAACGAACCATTAATTTATCTGGTATGGAAAATTAAATCAGGCCTCCATCTTGATACAACAAGAAGGAATTTACTATGGTATTATAATATGGACCATTTTTTATATATACGGGTAAAATTACATACGGAATCTTGTTTTTCTGTGAAAAGTACATTGTTTTTGAAACTAGGCCCATATTTTGTACAGTTTAGGCCCAAGGTTCAAATCTTATTTGAATTTGATAGATCTCGCTCAGTCGTTCTTTTCCCTCTACATAAAAATTACAGAGGCCCAAGATCCAAATCGTATTTGAATTTGATAGATCTCGTTAGAATGAAAACGCAACTCGTTTCAACCGGCGGATCATTTTGTTTCGTCCATGCAAAACGATTAACGAAATTATTTTTTTATTTCGTTTATTAAACAAAACGATTAACTAAACTGACCTCTTTCGTTCTGTTTATTTTTGTTTAACTGTTTATAACATTTTTATGTATTTTTTAAGCATTTATAAATAAATTTTGATGAACCGAGAATAATGTAGTATCGAACCGATCGTTATGCATGAGAAATAGGAAATATGTATAAAAATTAATTGTCGAAGAAACAAATCAAACACAATTACATGTGAAATAGGAAAACAAGTACAAAAAATAATTGATAAAAATTTGATCGTTTATATCGTGTTTTGAAGCGAAACATTTAACGCAACTAAATTTTATTTCGTGACATACATAACAGTTAATGCAGGAGGCCAATTAGTTAATGCAGGAGGTCAATTTCGTAATCGTTTTGCACATTACTGTTTTCTTTTCTGCAATATAAAATAGGCAAAAATTCCAATGGCAATGTTGTTCGAATGAGAGAGTTCTTTAATTTTAACTAAACATGGCAAAAAAAAATTTGTAAAATCTGAAAAAAATAGAAAAAAATTTCGAAAAATGTAAAAATTTGTTCCTAAGAATATTTCAATATGGATAACAAATTGTACAGTTTGGATTCGACATTTGAATTTTGAACCTTGAAAAACGACTCTAAAGTACCGCTTGATTCGTGCTTCAGGATATACAGTAGTCATTCTCTATATAGATAATATAGATAAATAAATAGACAAACAATCCATATAACTGCAATGTTACATTAGACATTTGTCGTACAGGTTGACGCAATTCATAAATATAATAAGTTAAAAATAAGGATAATTTTGTTATAGATTTTTATGTTTATTCCATGAATCTAAATTTAAACCATTCATTCAGAATGATAAATGGTTGTGATTTGATTTAGACTTTAATTGAAGAGTCTAGATTTGAGCCCATAAAAATATATATATATATAGAGTTTAGCTACGGTGAGTCGCGACTCATAGACCCTCCGGTGAGTCGCGCTCAAAACTCCTAGATCTAGTTCAAAATGACCGATCCAAATCGTCCAATGTGATCTACCTATTGAAATCTCCATGCAGACCAAATTTTTCATTTTTTTGAAATTTTTAAGTATTTTTTTCGGATTTTTAAAAACTGCTATTTTTTAATGGTTCTGAACTAATTAGATTAACGATTTTCTAAAATTTCAAAAAAATACCTAAAAATTTCAAAAAAATGAAAAATTTGGTCCGCATAGAGATTTCAATAGGGAGATCACATTGGACGGTTTGGATCGGTCATTTTGAATTAGATCTAGGAGTTTTGAGCGCGACTCACCGGAGGGTCCGTGAGTCGCGACTCACCGTAGCTAAACTCTATATATATATATATATATATCCATGACGAACTTACTCTAAAAATAAATATCAAGAGATAATATTTGCATGCATCTGAATTTAATTATAAAAACAATTAAACCTAATTATATAGGGTTGAGGGAGCGTGCTTGGGCTCGGTGTCTTAGGAGTTAGGGCTCACAATGGCGATTCGTGGACCACTAAAGCAATAAAATAAAAAGGAAATAGCTAATTACGAATTAATACGCTCAAGCAATTGTGTTTTCCAAATTAGTTTTTCCTCCGCAACGCACCCCTGGATCGCCACCTCCCTGCTTCGTCTCTCCGCAGATGTCTCCGAATTCTTAATGGTTAGTGAAAATTTTATTTTCAATTTATCTTAACAATAGGATTATCGGAATTCATTGTTGGAGATAGTTCGAAGTTTACTTCTGGAGATGGTTGCAACTTGAAAATTGATAACTAGAGAAATTGATGGTAGTTAATGAGTATATAAGTTTAACCAGTAATTCCAGTTGTTGTGCACGAATAGCCTCGAGTTTTACATACATTTTATCTTTTTTTATTTTACTATTTTTTATGATTTTAGAACTTTGCTTGATTAAAAGCTTTTGGATCATCCAACGAGAATTTTTTTTTTAGAAATACTAGATAGAGGCTATCTAGCGCATCGAGAATTTGTTTTAAAAAAATCATAAGAATAGCAAAAAATAATAAAGAATTAAATTAATTTGTTTTCCAGCGAAATATTTTATATAGAGAGAACATATCGTAAAAGTTAAATCCAATCCCTAAAGTACGGACGATCCAGGCTTTCAAAATATAATATCCATTCTCTAACAAACTTAACAGTTTAGAATTCGCTTTGACAAAAAAATAAAAAGGGTGATTGATGGTCTAATGTTCTAAGGATTTGCTCCGAGTAAAATGGTAACTTGGTAAAAGAGTTTAAAAGTGAGAAAAAATACAAGGCAGGTGAAAAGCCTTTCTTTACTCCTTTGTAATTGCTTTATTTAATTATTATATAAAAAGTTTTGGGGTTGACCCCTTGATTTCTTCAAAAAAAAAAAAAGGGTGAAGAGCCTTTTCTTTATTTTCTAACTTCTATTATTTAGAATATAGCTAAAAATATATGAAAAGAAGTTGGGAACTGGGAAGGAACATTTATATTCTTAAATTATACTCCATACTTTGAAGTTTCACAAATTTGACCTTCCCACTATATTCTTTCCATCCATGATCTATCTCGTTCTGTGACGTTGAGACCTTTTTCTTCTCAGTTAACATTTACCAACTGACAATTTTTATTAGACAATTTAAGTATTCATTCGCCCTTAAAATTCCATTGGGACAACTAACCTTTTTTGTTCTTTTTGGAAGGAACATATATTGTTTTTCGTTTCTATGCACAATTTCAATGTTATATAATAGGGAACATTGTTTAAATCATATGTATTCTTTATTTCTTTTCTTTTCTTTTTTGATAAAAAAGGTGTCGAGCCCCTGATAACTTGTCCATTGATTACCTTTTCTCTCTCTATTGAAATGTTAGGTATTGTTGTTCTGCTTAATCAGCCTCAGTGCCTCACAGAACAACATCATTTCCTATTAATATCAGACTCAAGTAGAAATGAATTGGGCTGAATTAAACCCTGACCTTCTACGTCTCATCGCAAAGAAATTATATGATTTTGTCGATTTCATCCGTCTTCGTGCTGTGTGCAGGCATTGGCGCTCGGCCGTGCATCCATCTGACCTGCACCCACAGCTCCCTTACTTTATGTGGTTAAATCAACGCGAGTACTTTTCTCGCGAGCACCCAATTGATATTCACTTATTTTCTTTATACTCAAACAAAACCTATACTCTTCCTTGCTTTTTGGCACCAGAGCATATCACAGCATCGACCCTACCATCAATTGGGTATCGGTTACTTGGTCATCGTTGGGCGGAAGAACACTTCGATCCAATAACTGGGGTCCAAGTCCCCAGCCCTTTTGAATGGAGCTATAGCTTCCGTAGAGTATTCTCTCATCCTAGCGGTGAAGTGATACTATCCAAGTGTTGGAACCAACGCCCCAGGACCATTAGCATGTGGCGGTACAGTGGGCAAAATTGGACGAAGATCTTTGAGTTTCTTCATGGTTTCAAAGATGGAAATGAAATGATCTCTTACTTTAATGGAAAATTGTACATAGTTGATATGAGGACCAGAAAAACTGAGGTAATTGATGTCGCGACGGGAGAGGTAGAGTCGAGGATTGCACACCCATCAGTCATGTTTGAATACTTGATCAATGCATGTGGTGATCTTCTTGGAGTACAATTATGCGAGCCAGACGACATAGAGTACAAATTTGAGATATACCGTCTTGAGGCCACGGAGAGCCCCCGATGGGCCAAACTGAATGGTGGCATTGGAAATCGGGTTCTGTTCTTGGATAACATTATTGAAACAGGCTTTTGTTTAAATGCTAGTGAATTTGATGGATTTAGAGGCAATTGCATTTACTTGAGGCAGGACCATCCCACAAGACACAAGGGGTACAGGGTTTTCATTGCAAGATATGACTTAGAGGAGCACAAATCGGAAGTATTGCCACTCCCTCATTCTACTGGCACATGGTTTGTGCCTACTCTTTGTTAAATATGTGACCTAGTGATTGAAGAAGAAATTTGTCAGATGAACCTTCCCTCAGTCTTGTTTACTGTTTTCTTCCACTTATCTAGGTTACCTAGTTAGTAACTTGTACTTTGCATTTTATTTTTAAACTGGTTCATTATTCTG
Source organism: Rhynchospora tenuis (assembly GCA_027725995.1). Lineage (NCBI taxonomy): Eukaryota > Viridiplantae > Streptophyta > Magnoliopsida > Poales > Cyperaceae > Rhynchospora > Rhynchospora tenuis. The sequence goes on from CM050889.1 coordinate 122,123,207, forward strand.
GTAAGGTAAAGACTTTTAGGCTGTTTGGTTTGTTAAAAAGAGTTTTTTTTTCTAGGAAATCATGAATAAGCGAGAATGATTTTGTTGTTTTTATAACATTCAATTTGAAAAGCTCGTCCTTGACTAACGTTGTCTTCTTTTTTCTTTTACCTGTTATTAACATGTATGAAAATTCATCACGTACATGTATGTATGTACGCAATATAACTTTTTTGTTCACCAAAAATGTACACAGAAAATCAATAAAAAAGAACCATATCCTCAATTTAATGTATTTAATCTTGCTTCATCTTTTACCTGTATCATAATTCATTATTCATCTATTCTCCTATTTTTTTTTTCAAAGTTTCTTAACCACCTCTCAAGCGTTTGTAATCCTCAAATATCATATCAAAATCTTCTTCAAATAAGCAAAAATCTAATTGAACCTGTGTACATTGTTGTATCCTGAAAATTCTGTTTTAGTCAGGTTGTGCATACGCTTATATGTAAATAGTCCAGTTATATAATAGCAGGTCATCAAATTACCAATCCTTTGTATCCTGTACATTCTCTGCAACATTAAGAAAGATAGCGTTAAAAAAAAAAAAAGAAAATAGAGAAATTTTGAATAGTTGTTGGAGTAAACAGAGAGGCTTAGGTTAGAAGAGTTGGAGTAAATAGAGAAATTTAGGTTAGAAAATAGGTAGGTACAGCTTAGTGGAGAATTTTTTTTTAATTAGGTAATTGTAATATTTTGTTTCTGTAATAGAAACAATGGGCCCAATGGCCTTTTCTCCAAAAAAAAAAAAAAGAAAAAAAAAAAGCGAAAAAAAAAAAAAAAAAAAAAAAGAGAGAGGACGTAAGGAAAGAAAAACGCATAGCAATTGGGTCTGAAACAGCTAGAGGTCCATAGTTTAGTTTATTGGTTCCCAGTCCAGAGTTAGAATTCATACTTAATATAATATTAATACCAATGTGGTATCAGCCATTTTGTCGTACGTACAGGTCGATGCAATCTATAGATGAAGTTAAAAATGATAAGAAAATAACATTTTTAACTCACATAATCATATTGAACTTTTTACAAATAATTAAGTATTGTAAGAGAGCATATTAGATGAAAGGGTGTTTGGGATTTGGTGGTTGGTTTTAGAGGAGATAATGTAAAATCCTAGAGATTGGTATGTAACTTATTTTTACTCTCATCTATTTAAAAAATTTTTGCAGGATGGTGATTTCTATCCAGCCTCGATACCCTGAATTTAATTAATACTAGAAAGACCCCAGTCATTAGTGAGTGCTGGACTGAAACAGAGCTTTTAGCGTCCTGTTTTATAATCTGTTTGTTCTTGCTACAATATACAGAACCCCCAACAAAGCTATCGTTCAAGTACTTGAACTACTTCAGCTAATTAGTCTCTATATAGCAGAGTCAGTTATTTCAGCTTTCTTATGCAGGCTAACCTTCTGTATAATATACAGCACAATGGACCCAAAATCTAACAATCTAGATGACTTTCTAGAAGAGTCAATTATTTTAGATGAATCACAATATCAAGAAGGTTTCGAAGATGGATACAATGATGGTTTGGTTTCTGGTAAGGAAGAAGGGAGAGAGGTTGGTTTAAATGCTGGTTCAATGTAGGTAAGGATGTGCAAGTGGTGATGGATAATACAAAGCTATAAATTCAGTGTTGTTTGTGCAAATATGCGGGTTAGATTAGAGCATGAGGGTCAACCAAGCTCTTTGAATAAGGATACTCATGATATGTGATTCTTTCAAGTAGTAGTGGATATTAGTAGTGGATATTTGTTCTGGATGTGGAAACTTCGAAATTTTAATTTTATTTGAGAATTATTAATTGTGAGAATATATATTGATACATTATATGCGTAATTACAATGTATAATCCAATTATTGTCATCAAATGACTTAAAATAAATGAACAATCGCTCGAAATGCTCTAATATATGCAGAATCTGCAAAATCTGCATATTATATGCGTAAATACAGTGCATAATCCAATCATTTTGAATAAGTGAGTTCATAAATATATTGTAGACTATATTAAGAGCATAAATATAGATTATTGAAATCAAATGACATAAAATAAATGCACAATCGCTCGAAATTCTCTAATATACCTAGAATATGCATAATCTACCCATTATATGCGTAATTACAGTGTATAATCCAATCATTTTGAATAAATGAGTCCATAACATATTCTACAATATAAGAAGAACATGAATATACATTTTTCTGATCAAATAATTTAAAATGAATGCACAATCGCACGAAATGCTCTAATATACCCAGAATCTACATAATCTGCAAATTATACGCGTAATTACAGTGCATAATCTAATCATTTTGAATAAGTGAGTTCATAAACATATTCTAAACTACATGAAAAGCGTAAATATAGATTATTGTGATCAAATGACTTAAAATGAAAGCACAATTGCTCGAAAAGCTCTAATATACCCAGAATCTACATAATCTGCACATTTTATGCGTAATTACAGTGTATAATCCAATCAGTTTAAATAAGTGAGTTAAAAAATAAATTCTAGACTATATGATGAGCTTATATTTAGATTATTGTGATCAAATGACTTAAAATGAATTCACAATAGCTCGAAATGCTATAATATACCCATAATATGCATAATCTGCACATTTTATGCGTAATTACAGTGAATAATCCAATTATTTTAAATAAGTGAGTTCATAAACATATTCTAGACGATATGAAGATCTTAAATATAGATTATGTGACCAAATGACATAAAATGAATCCACAATCGCTCAAAAAGCTCTAATTTACCCATAATCTGCACATTATATGCGTAATTGCAGAATATAATCGAATCATTTTGAATACGTGAGTTCATAAACATATTCTAGACTACATGAATAGCTTAAATATAGATTATTATAATCAAATAACTTAAAATGAATGTGCAATCACTAAATATACTCTAAATATGCATAATCTGCAAACACAATATATGCGTAATTACAGTGTATAATCCAATTATTTTGAATAACTGAGTTCAAAAAAATATTCCAGACTATATGAAGAGCTTAAATATACATTATTGTGGTCAAATGACTTAAAATGAATGCACAATCTCTCGAAATATTGTAATATACCTAGAATCTACATAATCTGCACACGTTATGTGCGTAATTACCTTGTATAATCAAATCATTTTGAATAAGTGAGTTTATAAACATATTCCAGATTATCTGAAGAGCTTAAATAAAGATTATTATGATCAAATGACATAAAATGAATGCACAATGGCTCGAAATGCTCTAATATATCAAGAATCTGCATAATCTGCACATTTTATGCGTAATTACTGTGTCTAATCATATCATTTTGAATAACTGAGTTCAAAAACATATTCTAGCCTATATGAAGAGGTTAAATATAGATTATTGTGATCAAATGAGTTAAAATAATGTGCTCTAATATAACCAGAACTGCTTAATCTGCACATTATATGCATCATTACAGTGTATAGTTCAATCATTTTGAATAAGTGATAAACATATTCTAGACTATTTGAAGAGCATAAATATAGATTAATGTGATCAAAGGATTTAAAATAGATCCACAACTGCTCGAAATGCTTTAATATATACAGAATCATCATAATCTGAACATTATATTTGTCATTACATGTATGGTCCAACCATTTTGAATAAGTAAGTTAAAAAATACTCTAGACTACATGAAGATTTTAAAATATAAATAATTGTGATCAAATGACTTAAAATAAATGCACAATCGCTCCAAATGCTCTAACATACCTTGAATCTGCGTAATCTGCACATTATATGCGTAATTAGTGTGTATAGTCCAATCTTTTTGAATGAGTTCATAATAATATTTTAGACAATATGAAAAGCTTAAATATATATTATTGTGATCAAATGACTAAAAATAAATGCACAATATATATTATTGTTATTAAATGATTAACAATCGCTCGAAATGCAATATTATACCCAGAATCAGCATAATCTGCACTTTATATGCGTAAATACATTGTATAGTCCTATCATTATGAATAAGTAAGTTCATAAACATATTCTAGACTATATGAAGAACTTAAATATAGATTATTGTGATCAAATGACTTAAAATGAATACACAGCCGCTCTAAATGCTCAAATATACCTAGAATCTGCATAATTTTCACATTATGTGAGTAATTACAGTGTATAGTCCAATCTTTTTTACTAAGTGAGTTCATAATCATATTTTAGACTATATGAAAAGCTTAAATATATATTATTGTGATCAAATGACTAAATCAGTTCATAATCTTTTTGAATAAGTGAGTTCACAATCGCTCGAAATACAGATTATACCCACAATCAGCATAATCTGCACATTATATGCTTAAATACAGTGTATAGTCCAATAATTTTAAATAAGTAAGTTCATAAACATATTCTAGACTATATGAAGAATTTAAATATATATTATTGTGATCAAATGAATTAAAATGGATGTAAAATTATTCGAATTGCTCTAATATACTTAGAAACTGCTTAATGTGCACATTATATATGTCATTACAGTGTATAGTCCAATCATTTTGAACAAGTGAGTTCATAAACATTAGCTAGACTATATGAAGAGCTTAAATATAGATTATTGTAATTAAATGACTTAAAATGAATACACAATCGCTCCAAATGCTCTAATATACCCAGTATCTACATAATCTGCACATTATATGCAAAATTACAGTGTATAATCAAATCATTTTGAATAATTGAGTTCATAAACGTATTATAGACTATATGAAGAGCTTAATTATAGATTATTGTGATCAAATGACTTAAAAAGAATGCACAATCGCTCGAAATGTCATGTTATACCCACAATCAGCATAATATGCACATTATATACGTAAATAAAGTGCATAATCCTATCATTTTTTATAAGTAAGTTCTTAAAAATATTCTAGACTATATGAAGAATTTAAATATAGATTGTTATGATCAAATAAGTTAAGATGAATGAACAACCGCTCGAAATGCTCTAACTATTATCTGCATAATTTTCACATTATGTGATTACAGTGCATAGTCCAATCATTTTGAATAAGTGAGTTCATAAACATATTCCTAAATATATGAAGAACATAAATATAGATTATTGTGATCAAATGAATTAAAATGAATGCACAATTGCTCAAAATGTTCTAATATACCAAGAATCTGCATAATAAGCACATTATATTAGTCATTACAGTGTACAGTCCAATCCTTTTTAATAAGTGTGTACATAAACATAATCTAGACAACAAAAATAGTTTAAATATAGATTATTATGTTCATATGATTTAAAATGAATGCACAACAGCCTGCAATGCGTCAATTACAGTGTATAGTCCATTCATTTTGAACAATTGAGTTCATAAACATATTCCAGACTATATAAAGAGCTTGAATATAGATTATTGTGATAAAATGACTTAAAATGAATGCATAATCGTTCGAAATATTCTAAAATATCCAGAATCTTCATAATCTACACAATATATGCGTCATTACAGTGTATAGTCCATTCATTTTGAATAATTGAGTTCATAAATATATTCCAGACTATATAAAAAGCTTCAATACAGACTATTGTGATCAAATGAATTAAAATGAATGCACAATTGCTCGAAATGCTCTAATATACCAAGAATCTGCATAATATGCACATTATATGCGTCATTACAGTGTACAGTTCAATCATTTTCAATAAGTGAGTTCATAAACACATGTAGACTACAAGAAGAGCTTAAATATAGATTATTGTGATCAAATTACTTAAAATGAATGCACAATCGCTCCAAATACTATAATTGATGTGGACAGATTGCTAATAAATATATGGTTCAGATGGACCACCAGAAGAAAGAAAGAAAGACTTATTAAGCAGTAGCAGTTATTTTATTTTCTAGCAGTTATTTTACATTCTAGCAGTTATTTTCTAGTAGTTATGTCTTTTCCTTGTAATTGTAGACAGAACCTCTTAATAGGGGATGTATCTTTTCAGTTTTAATCAGATTTTAAGAAAACTCAAAACTTGTGTCTTTACGTGTTTCTTCTCTGGTGAGAGAAAACAGTTATTTCACGCTACTTGCTGCGTCAGGTGGTATCAGAGCCAGGTTTTCCTTCCATAATCAATGGCAGGAAAAGGCAATCATGGCTCCGACGGAGATCGGGACATGGAAAACCTCAGGGCCGAGGTTAAGGCTCAAGGGGAGGCAGTTAAAACTCTGGAACAGAGTGTTCAGGGGATACGACAGAGCCTCGTGGATCTTGTCGCACGACTTGAGGCCCTCGCGATAAATCCTAACAGGAATAGGGCTGAAGGAAGAGATCGACCGAGAGGTGACGATGCTCGAGGCGACTTTTTCGGCAGAACTACTGCTGGCAACCCCCGAGACAACTCCAGCCAAGGAGATGACTCGGAGGAGGAAGAAGAAGAGGACTGGTTAGGGCGTTACCATGCCGCTAGGCGTGATAATGGTCGTGGCAGAAATCAAGGTAACCAGTATGAAAGAGATAATTATGATTTTAAGTTAAGGGTTGATATTCCCAGTTTCAATGGGGGGTTGAATATTGAGGATTTTATTGATTGGGTGGCTGAAGTTGATCGATTCTTTGAGTATATGGAGATCCCTGAAGAAAAAAGGGTGAAGTTGGTGGCATGTAGGTTGAAAGGGGGGGCCTCTGCATGGTGGGAGAGGTTACAAAACAGAAGGTACCGTGAGGGTAAACAACCTGTTCGAACATGGTACAGGATGAAGCAACTTTTGAAGAGGGATTTTCTTCCTCCTGATTATGAGCAGATTTTATTTCAGCAATATCAAAGGTGCAGCCAAGGGCAAAGGTCTGTTCATGAGTATACCGCTGAGTTCATGCGGTTGGCAGAAAGGAATGATTTGCGAGAGAGTGAGGGCCAGCAAGTTGCACGATATTTGGATGGGTTGAAACCACAACTTCGAGACAAGATTGGGGTTCAGGTTATGTATAATCTGAATGAGGCAAAGAACATGGCCATGAAGGCTGAATTGATGTTGCAAGAGAAAAGTAGTAAGTGGGATTCAAATAGGCGTGGTTTTGCTAATGAAGGCTATACCAGAAACACTGGTGCAACACAAGAGTTGCAGAAGGTGGCAAAGGAGGATAAAATAGTAGGAAAAAGGCCGATGGACAAAAACGAAAACCTGAAATCAGCCAACACCACTTCTAAATCCATGTTTGGCAAATGTTACCGGTGTTTACAACCAGGTCATCGATCGAATGAATGCCCTAATAGAAGAGGTATTAACATTGTGGAGCGAGAGATAGAAGATGAGGTTTATTGTGAACCTGATGGGGATGATGAACAAAGTGATTTTGATAAAGGTGATGATGAAGGAGAGCCGAATTTTGTTATTGGAAGATTGATGTTGGCTCCAAAGCAAGATGATGCTACCCAACGTCACCAATTGTTCAGAACCAGATGTACCATCAATGGTCGTGTCTTTGAGTTAATCATAGACAGCGGTAGTTGTGAGAATATTATTGGCAGGGATGTGGTGAATTCACTGAAGTTGGCTGTTGAAAAACATCCAAATCCTTACTCAATTGGATGGATTAAAGCTGCAGAGAAGATTAAGGTGATTGAGCGATGTAAGGTACCTTTTTCTATTGGAAAATACAAAGATGAAGTGTACTGTGATGTTGTGGACATGGATGTGTGTCATCTACTATTTGGCAGACCATGGCAATTTGATGTCGATGCCCAGCATGCGGGCAGAGATAATGTGTACAAGTTGGAGAGAGAAGGGGTGAAATTTACTCTACTTCCTTTACGAGTAAATAAACACCCTAATGCAGCCAAAGTTAAGGAGCAATCATACATCACATTTATGAATTCAGAGAAAGAATTTGAGATGGCTGTGAGAGAGTCTAAATTGGTTCATGCATTAATTGTGAAGCAAATATTATCGCTGGATGAGCAAGCCACAGAAATACCAGATGCGGTGAAGCCTCTATTAGAAGAGTTTGTGGAGGTCATTCCTGCTGACCTGCCAGATGGGCTTCCTCCAATGAGAGAAATTCAGCACCACATTGATCTAATTCCAGGTGCTAACCTTCCAAACTTACCTCATTACAGAATGAGTCCAAAAGAGAGTGAGATCTTACAAGAGAAGGTGCAGGAATTATTGAATAAAGGATATGTTAGGGACAGCATGAGTCCATGTGCTGTACCTGCATTATTGACACCTAAGAAGGACGGTAGTTGGAGGATGTGTGTTGACAGCCGTGCAATCAATAAGATCACCATTGGTTACAAGTTTCCCATCCCAAGACTTGATGATATGCTGGATCAATTAAGCGGGTCGATGGTGTTCTCAAAGATTGATTTGCGAAGTGGTTATCATCAGATCCGAATCAGACCTGGAGATGAGTGGAAAACAGCCTTCAAGACAAAGGAAGGGCTGTATGAGTGGCTGGTCATGCCATTTGGGTTGTCAAATGCACCAAGCACTTTCATGAGGGTGATGAATCAGGTATTGAAACCTTTCATTGGGAAGTTTGTGGTGGTTTACTTTGATGACATTTTAATCTATAGTAAATCAGATGAAGAACACCTTAAACACTTGAGAGAAGTGCTGGTGGTTTTGCAAGAGAACAAACTTTATGCCAATTTAAAGAAGTGCAGTTTTATGGCTAAAAGATTGTTGTTCCTTGGCTTTGTTGTTGGATCAGAAGGTATCCAAGTAGATGAGGAGAAGGTAAAAGCCATAAGAGAGTGGCCAATACCAAAAACAGTGACTGAGTTGAGGAGCTTTTTAGGGCTGGCAAGTTTCTATAGGCGTTTCATTAAAAATTTCAGCACTATAGCAGCCCCAATGACAGAGTGTTTGAAGAAAGGGAAGTTCCTATGGAGTGAGGAAGTTGAGTCGAGTTTTGCTGTGTTGAAAGAGAAGTTGTGTTCAGCTCCAGTCCTAGCCTTACCTGATTTTGATAAATTATTTGAGGTAGATTGTGATGCAAGTGGAGTTGGAGTAGGAGCAGTTTTATCTCAAGAAAAACGACCAGTAGCCTTTTTCAGCGAGAAACTAGCAAATTCTAGAAGAAATTGGTCCACTTATGACAAAGAGTTCTACTCGGTGGTGCGAGCTTTGAAGACATGGGAACACTATCTGATTGGGCGTGAGTTTGTTTTATATTCAGATTGTGATGCAGTAAAACATCTGAATAATCAAACCCGAATCAGCAAGGACATGCATGCAAGGTGGGTGCAATTCCTACAGAAGTTCCCATTCAAGTTAAAGCACAAGGCTGGAGTGCAAAACAAAGTGGCAGATGCTTTAAGTCGCAGGGCCAATTTACTTGTTACTTTGAGTCATGAGGTAGTAGGTTTTGAGCAATTGAAGGATTTGTACAGAACTGATGAAGACTTCAAAGAAATTTGGAGGAAATGTGATACAAACCGACCATGTGATGATTTTCACATTCATGATGGATACTTGATGAAAGGCAATCAATTGTGCATCCCTTGTTCCTCATTAAGGGAGAAACTGATTCGAGACTTGCATGGTGGTGGATTGGCAGGTCATTTGGGCAGAGATAAGACAATCGTTGCTGTTCAAGAGAGGTTTCATTGGCCTCACTTGAGGAGGGATGTGAGTAGAATTGTGCAGCGATGTTATGTGTGCCAAACATCAAAGGGGCAATCACAAAATACTGGACTATACATGCCACTCCCGGTCCCTAACAACATTTGGGAGGATCTGTCCATGGACTTTGTGCTAGGATTGCCACGCACACAGCGAGGTATGGATTCTGTTTTTGTGGTTGTTGACAGGTTCTCCAAGATGGCACATTTCATTCCATGCCGAAAGGTGGCTGATGCACAAGGTATTGCCAAGCTGTTTTTCAAGGAAGTGGTACGCCTGCATGGTGTACCTAAGTCAATTACCTCCGACCGAGACAGCAAATTTCTCAGCCATTTTTGGAGAACCCTGTGGCAGATGTTTGACTCTTCCCTTAATTACAGCACCACTGCTCATCCACAAACTGACGGGCAAACGGAGGCCACCAACAGAACCTTGGGCAACCTGATTCGCAGTATTTGTGGAGACAAACCGAAGCAATGGGATGTGGCACTAGCACAAGCCGAGTTTGCATACAATGCAGCGATTCATAGGACCACGGGCAAGTCACCATTCTCAATTGTGTACACTAAGGCACCAGATCATGCTGTTGACTTAGTGAAGTTGCCACGAGCTCCTTATGCCAGTGTTGCTGCAAGACATATGGCTGAACAATGGCGCACAGTGACAGCTGAGGTAAAGAGGAAAATTGAGGAATCTAATGCTAAGTACAAAGCAGAAGCTGATAAGCATCGGAGGGAGAAACTATTTGCTGTTGGGGATCAAGTGATGGTGTTTTTGAGGAAGGAAAGGTTTCCAGTGGGAAAATACAGCAAATTGCAACCTAAGAAGTATGGACCTTATCGGATTGAGAAGAAGATTAATAATAATGCTTATGTGGTGGAGCTACCAGCTGAAATGGGTATATCTAAAACATTTAATGTGGCAGATATTTACCCATTCTTTCCAGATGATGAGCCATTGTACCCAGAAAACTCGAGGTCGAGTTTTTCTGTGGTGGGAGAGACTGATGTGGAACAGATTGCTAATAAATATATGGTTCAGATGGACCACCAGAAGAAAGAAAGAAAGACTTATTAAGCAGTAGCAGTTATTTTATTTTCTAGCAGTTATTTTACATTCTAGCAGTTATTTTCTAGTAGTTATGTCTTTTCCTTGTAATTGTAGACAGAACCTCTTAATAGGGGATGTATCTTTTCAGTTTTAATCAGATTTTAAGAAAACTCAAAACTTGTGTCTTTACGTGTTTCTTCTCTGGTGAGAGAAAACAGTTATTTCACGCTACTTGCTGCGTCAATAATATACCCAGTATCTACCTAATCGGCACATTATATGTATAATTACAGTGTATAGTCTAATCATTTTGAATAATTGAGTTCATAAACATATTTTAGACTATATGAGGAGCTTAATTATAGATTATTGTGATCAAATGACTTAAAAAGAATGCACAATCTCTCGAAATATCATATTATACCCACAATCAGCATAATATGCACATTATATACGTAAATACAGTGTATAATCCTATCATTTTTTATAAGCAAGTTCTTAAAGTTATTCTAGACTATATGAAGAATGTAAATATAGATTGTTGTGATCAAATAAGTTAAGATGAATGAACAACCGCTCGAAATGCTCTAATATACCTATTATCTGCATAATTTTCACATTATGTGACTAATTACAGTGCATAGTCCAATCATTTTGAATAAGTGAGTTCATAAACATATTCCTAAATATATGAAGAACATAAATATAGATTATTGTGATCAAATGAATTAAAATGAATGCACAATTGCTCAAAATGCTCTAATATACCAAGAATCTGCATAATAAGCACATTATATTAGTCATTACAGTGTACAGTCCAATCCTTTTTAATAAGTGTGTACATAAACATAATCTAGACAACAAAAATAGTTTAAATATAGATTATTATGTTCATATGATTTAAAATGAATGCACAACAGCCTGCAATGCGTCAATTACAGTGTATAGTCCATTCATTTTGAACAATTGAGTTCATAAACATATTCCAGACTATATAAAGAGCTTGAATATAGATTATTGTGATAAAATGACTTAAAATGAATGCATAATCGTTCGAAATATTCTAAAATATCCAGAATCTTCATAATCTACACAATATATGCGTCATTACAGTGTATAGTCCATTCATTTTGAATAATTGAGTTCATAAATATATTCCAGACTATATAAAAAGCTTCAATACAGACTATTGTGATCAAATGAATTAAAATGAATGCACAATTGCTCGAAATGCTCTAATATACCAAGAATCTGCATAATATGCCCATTATATGCGTCATTACAGTGTACAGTTCAATCATTTTGAATAAGTGAGTTCATAAACACATCTAGACTACAAGAAGAGCTTAAATATAGATTATTGTGATCAAATTACTTAAAATGAATGCACAATTGCTCCAAATACTCTAATATACCCAGTATCTACCTAATCGGCACATTATATGTATAATTAATTAATTACAGTGTATAGTCTAATCATTTTGAATAATTGAGTTCATAAACATATTTTAGACTATATGAGGAGCTTAATTATAGATTATTATGATCAAATCAATTAAAATTAATGCACAATCGCTCTAAATGCTCTATTATACACACAATAAGCATAATCTGCACATTCTTTATATGCTGAAATACAGTGTATAGTCCGATCATTTTCAATAAATTCATAAACATATTCTAGACTATATGAAGAATTTAAATATAGATTATTGTGATCAAATGAATTAAAATGGATGTACAATTGTTCGAAATACTCTAATATACTTAGAAACTGCATAATGTGCACATTATTTGTGTCATTACAGTGTATAGTCCAATCATTTTGAATGAGTTCATCAACATATGCATAGACCATATGAAGTGATTAAATATAGATTATTGTGATCAAATAACTTAAAATTAATGCAAAAATAGTTCCAGATTCTTGAATATACCCCAGTATCTACATAATCTGCACATTATATGCATAATTTCAGTGTATAGTCCAATAATTTTCAATAATTGAGTTCACAAACATATTCTAGACTATATGAAGAGCTTAATTATAGATTATTGTGATCAAATGACTTAAGAAAAATGCACAATTACTCGAAATACTCTATTATACCCACAATCAGCATAATCTGCACATTATATACGTAAATACAATGTATAGTCGACTCTATCATTTTGGATAAGTAAGTTTATAAACTTATTCTAGACTATATGAAGAATTTAAATATAGATTAATGTGATCAAATGAGTTAAGATGAATGCACAACCGCACATTAAGATCTAATTTTCCCAAAATCTGCACAACTTTCACTTATGGGAGTAATTACCGTGTATAGTTCAATCATTTTGAATAAGTGAGTTCAGAAACATATTCTTAACTATATGAAGAGCATAAATATAGATTAGTGTGATCAAATGAATTAAAATGAATGCACAATTGTTCGAAATGCTCTAATATACAAAGAATCTGCATTATATGCACATTATATGCATCATTACAGTGTACAGTCCAATCATTTTGAATAAGTGAGTTCATAAATATACTCTAGACTATAAAAAGATCTTAAAGATATATTATTATGATCATAGGATTTAAAATGAATGCACAACAGCTTGAAATACTCTAATATAACCAGAATCTGCTTAATATGCACATTATATGCGTCATTACAGTGTATAGTCCATTCATTTTGAATAGTTGAGTTTATAATATATTTCAGACTATATTTAGAGCTTGAATATAGATTATTGTGATCAAATGACTTAAAATGAATGCATAATCATTCCAAATACTCTAATATACCAAGAATATGCATAATATGCACACTATATGTGTCATTAAAGTTTATAGTCCTATCATTTTGAATATGTGAGTTCATAAACATATTCTAGACTATATGAAGAGCTTGAATATAGATTATTGTGATCAAATGATTTAATATGAATGCACAATCGCCCGAAATTCTCTAATATTCCCAGAATCTGCATAATCTGCACATTATATGCGTCATTACAGTGTATGGTTCAATCATTTTGAATTAGTGACTTCATAAACATATTTCAGACTATATGAAGATCATAAATATAGATTATTGTGATCAAATAACTAAAATGAATGCACAATCGCTCGAAATGCTCTAATATACCAAAAATTTGCTTAATCTGCAAATTATTTGTGTAATTACATAGTATAATCCAATCATTTTGAATAAGAGAGTTCATTAACATATTCTTGACTATATGAATAACTTAAATATATTTTATTGTGATACTTAAATCGAACTCACAATCGCTCGAAATGCTAATATACCCAAAATCTGCATAATCTGCACATTATATGCGTAATTACTATGTATAATCCAATCATTTTGAATAAGTGAGTTTATAAACATATTCTAGTATATATGAAGAGTTTAAATATACATTATTGTGATCAAATGACTTAAAATGAATGCACAGTCGCTCGAAATGCTCTAATATACCCGGAATCTGCATAATCTACTCATTATATGCGTCATAACAAGTTTAATCATTTTAAATAAGTGAGCTCTTAAACATATTTTAGACAATATTAAATGATTAAATATAGATTATTGTGATCAAATAACTTAAAATGAATCCATAATCGCTCAAAATGATCTAATATGCCCAGAATCTGCATAATCTGCACATTATATGCGTAAATACTGTGTACATTCCTATCATATGATTAAGTAAGTTCCTAAACATAATCTAGACTATATGAAAAACTTAAATATAGATTATTGTTCTCAAATGACTTAAAATGAATGCTAAACCGCTCAAAATGCCCTAATATACCTTGAAACTGCATAATTTTTACATTATGTGAGTAATTACATTGTATAGTCCATTCATTTTGAATTAGTGAGTTCATAAACATATTCCTAACTATATGTAGAGCTTAATAAGAGAGTTCGTATATTTTAGACTTTATGAAGAGCATAAATATATATTATTATGATCAAATGAATTAAATTGAATTCACAATCCCTCCAAATGCTAGAGAGTTCATAAACATATTCTTGACTCTATGAATAGCTTAAATATAGATTATTGTGATCAAATGACTTAAAATGAATGCACGCACAATCGCTCCAAATGCTCTAATATACCCAGTATCTACATAATTACAGTGTATAGTCCTTTCATTTTGAATAATTGAGTTCATAAACATATTCTAGACTATATGAAGAATTTAAATATAGATGATTGTCATCAAATGAGTTAACGTGAATGCACTACAGCTCGAAATGCTCTAATATACCCAGAATCAGCATAATTTCACATTATCTGAGTAATTACAGTGCATAGCCCAATCATTTTGACTAAGTCAGTTCATAAACATATTCCTAACTATATGAAGAGCATAAATATAAATTATTGTGATCAAATAAATTAAAACAAATGCAAAATTGCTCGAAATGCTCAAATATACCAAGAATCTGCATAATATTCACATTATATGCGTCATTACAGTAGTCCAATCATTTTGAATAAGTGAATTCATAAACATATTCTAGACTACGAGAAGAGCTTAAATATAGATTATTATGATCATATGATTTAAAATGAATGCACAACAGCCTGCAATGCTCTAATATATCCTGAATCTGCTTAATCTGCACATTATATGCATCATTACAGTGTATAGTCCATTCGTTTTGAAAAATTGAGTTCATAAACATATTCCAGACTATATAAAGAGCTTAAATATAGATTATTATGATCAAATAAATTAAAATGAATTCATAATTTCTCGAACTGCTCTAATATACCAAGAATCTGCATAATGTGCACATTATATGCGTCATTAAAGTGTAAAGTTCAATCATTTTAAATAAGTGAGTTCATAAACACATTCTAGACTACAAGAAGAGCTTAAATATTGATTATTGTGATCAAATGACTTAAAATGAATGCACAATCGCTCCAAATACTCTAATATACCCAGTATCTGCCTAATAGGCACATTATATGTATAATTACAGTGTATAGTCTAATCATTTTGAATAATTGAGTTCATAAACAAATTGTAGACTGTATGAAGAGCTTAATTATAGATTATTGTGATCAAATCACTTAAAATGAATGCACAATCATTCGAAATGTTCTATTATACCCACAATCAGCATAATCTGCACATTATATGCGTAAATACAGTGTATAGTTCAATCATTTTGAATTAGTGACTTCGTAAGCATATTTCAGACTATATGAAGGATTTAAATATAGATTTTTGTGATCAAATAATTTAAAATGAATGCACAACCGCTCGAAATGCTCTAATATACCCAGAATCAGCATAATTTCACATTATCTGAGTAATTACAAGGTATAGCCCAATCATTTTGAATCTAAGTGAGTTCAAAAACATATTCCTAACTATATGAAGAGCATAAATATAGATTATTGTGATCAAATGAAATAAAATAAATGCAAAATTGCTCGAAATTCTCTAATATACCAAGAATCTGCATAATATTCACATTATATGCGTCATTAGTGTGTACAGTCCAATCATTTTGAATAAGTGAGTTCATAAATATATTCTAGACTATATGCAGATCTTAAATATATATTATTATGATCATATTATTTAAAATGAATGCACAACAGCTTGAAATGACCAGAATCTGCTTAATCTGCACATTATATGCGTCATTACAGTGTATAGTCCATTCATTTTGAATAATTGAGTTGATAAACATATTTCAGACTATATAAAGAGCTTGAATATAGATTATTGTAATCAAATGACTTAAAATGAATTTATAATCGTTCGAAATGCTCTAATATACCCAGAATCTGCATAATCTACACATTATATGCGTCATTACAGTTTATAGTCCTATTATTTTGAATATGTGAGTTCATAAACATGTTCTAGACTATATGAAGAGCTTGAATATATATTATTGTGATCAAATGATTTAATATGAATGCACAATCTCTCGAAATTCTCTAATGTTCCCAGAGTCTGCATAATCTGCACATTATATGCGTCATTACAGTGTATGGTTCAATCATTTTGAATTAGTGACTTTGTAAACATATTTCAGACTATATGAAGATCATAAATATAGATTATTGTGATGAAATAACAAAAAATGAATGCACAATCGCTCGAAATTCTCTAATATAACAAAAATCTGCTTAATCTGCAAATTATTTGCTTAATTACAGAGGATAATGCAATCATTTTGAATAAGAGAATTCATTAACATATTCTTGACTATATGAATAACTTAAATATATATTATTGTGATACTTAAATTGAACTCACAATCGCTCGAAATTCAAAAATACCCAGAATCTGCATACACTGTAATGACTATGTATAATCCAATCATTTTACTATGTATAATCCAATCATTTTATATGTGTAATTACTATGTACAATCCAATCATTTTGAATAAGTGAGTTCATAAACATATTCTAGTCTGTATGAAGATTTTAAATATACATTATTGTGATCAAATGACTTAAAATGAATGCACAATCGCTTGAAATGTTCAATATACCCAGAATATGTATAATCTACACATTATATGTGTCATTACAGTGTATAGTTCAATCATTTTAAATAGGTGAGTTCATAAACATATTTTAGACAATATGAAGAGATTAAATATAGATTATTGTGATCAAATAACTTAAAGTGAATCCATAATCTCTCGAAATGATCTAATATGTTCAGAATCTGCATAATCTGCACATTATATCCGTAAATACTGTTTATAGTCCTATCATTTTGATTAAGTAATTTCGTAAACATAATCTAGACTATATGAAAAACTGAAATATAGATTATTGTGGTCAAATGACTTAAAATGAATTCACAACCGCTCAAAATGCTCTAATATACCATGAATCAGCATAATTTTCACATTATGTGAGTAATTACAGTGTATAGTCCAACCATTTTGAATAAGTGAGTTCATAAACATATTCCTATCTATATGAAGAGCTTAACTATTGATTAGTGTGATCAAATGAATTAAAATAAATGTACAATCGCTCGAAATGCTCTAATATACCAAGAATCTGCATAATATGCATATTATATGGGTCATTACAGTGTACAGTCCAATTATGTTGAATAAGTGAGTTCATAAACATATTCTAGACAACTTGAAGAGCTTATATATAGATTGTTGTGATCAATTAACTAAAAATAAATGCACAATCTCTCGAAATCCTCTATTATACCCAGAATCTTCCTAATCTGCACATTATATGCGTCATTATAGTGTATAGTCCAATCATTTTAAATAAGTGAGTTCATAAACATGTTCTAGACTATATGAAGAGCTTGAATATGGATTATTGTGATCAATTGACTTAAAATGAATGCCAATCGCTCGAAATGCTCTAATATACCCAGAATCTGCATAATATGTACATTGTATGCGTAATTAGTGTGTATAAATGATTTAAAATGAATGCATTATCGCTCGAAATGCTCTAATATACCCAGAATCTGTATATTCTATGATCTTTATTGAATCAGTGAGTTCATAAAAATATTCCGGACTATAGGAAGAGCTTAAATATATAATATTATGATTAAATGATTTAAAATAAATACAAAATCGTTCATAATGCTCCAATATATCCAGAATCTGTATAATCTGCATATTATATGCGTCATTAGATTGTATAGTCCAATAATTTTGAATAAGTTAGTTCTTAAACATATTCTAGATTATTGTGATCAAATGACTTAAAATGAATGCACAATCGCTCGAAATGCTCTAATATACCAAGAATCAGCATAATCTGACATTATATGCGTAAATACAGTGTATAGTTCTATCATTTTGAATAAGTAAGTTCATAAGCATATTCTAGAGTATATGAAGAACTTAAATATAGATTATTGTCATCAAATGACTTAAACTGAATGCACAACCGCTCGAAATGCTAGAATATAACCAGAATCTACATAATATGCACATTATATGCATAATTACAGTGTATAGTCCTATCATTTTGAATAATTGAGTTCATAAACATATTATACTATATGTAGAGCTTGAATATAGATTATTGTGACGAAATGGCTTAAAATGAATGTACAATCGCTCGAAATGCTCTAATATACCCAGAATCTGCTTAATCTTATATGCGTCATTACAGTGTATAGTTCAATCATTTTGATTAAGTTAGTTCGTAAACATATTTTAGACTATATGAAGAAATTTAGAATAGATTATTCTGATCAAATAACTTAAAATGAACAATCGCTAGAACCAAAATTCAACATGTCACTTACTCGGTGGTACAACTTATCCTTTATTTTTGTTCAAAATTGCTGATTTCTATTGGAAATATCAGCCATATATCCTTTAAATCTTGTTCAATCAGCCGTATACCATTCTCTTTTTAAATACTAGCCATATATTCTTAAATCATCCTTATTGTTGTTGCTATTTATCCTTCTTAGTAATTTTAATTATATATTAATTCTAAAAATTCAGTTTTAAAAATTTAAGACCACAATACCCTGATTTTTTTTTCTCTTAATTTGGACTGTTTCATCTTCCGCCTAAACTTAGGCTTTGGATATGCAATTGCGACACATATGAACTAACAGATTCTCAACTTAATGTCAACTAAAATAAGGATGCTTCTTTAGAAAAATGTTGAAGCTCTTAGATAGGATTTGTAGGCATTTTTATTTTTTTTTGAATATTGATTTGTAGGCATGTTGCTGGTAAGAACCAGAGAATATGATATCAGTAGAACAAAATTCTGGAATTTCATGGAGATCTTTTTTTTTTTTTTGATATTGAACACAAACTTATGTCGTAACTTTTGTTGGATTAATTCTAGTATAGTTGTTAGTCACCTGCTTTAAATTTTCATAACTCCTATTTTGTATAATAAAGATTCGTATTAGAAATATTCATTATAAAAGAATCTTTGTGTATACAAAGAATTGGGATACATGACGATTTAACAAATATTCATTATTATACTCTAATTTGTTTCTTTCTAATTCATGATCAAACGAATCTTTCTAATGATTTTGAAACAGTTCGAATTCAGAGGGCAAAAAGCCAGGGGTATTATGGTCTTAAATTTGAAAAACTGAATTTTCAGAATTAATATATAATTAAAATTGCTAAAAGGAGTAAATAGCAACGGCAAGGATGATTTGGAGGATATATGGCTAATTTTTAAAAATAGAAGGATATATGGCTGATTGAAGAAAATTTGAGGCAGGGGTATGGCTGATTTTTTCCTAATATTTTTTATTCAATCATTAATTTTTATTTTAATATATGAAGTTAAAATAAATTTCAACAATTTATTTTATTTTTATTTTTTTAAAATTATTTAAGTAATATTTAATGAATTTTGAGCAAAATAAAATAAATTAAATTATAATATAGCTTGACACATTTTAACACGTCGTGTTAGACATGTTGTGTCATAATGTGTGTCGCGTTAACCAATCCTTTCATTTAACACAGCACGACACATTGAAAATATTAACTTGTGTCATGACGACATGACACATTTACAATACACTAGTATTTGAAACATTATCACTATTATACAGTGATAAATAAAATCATGGCAAGAGTAGTATAGATGCGTTAATTGCATTGAGAATAGTAATCTCTTTGTAAATGAAATGGCAGATTCCGTATCCGTCGTGGACGTTAGACGTGCCTAACCTCCTTTGTAATAACCTTACATGTACATTGAGAAATTTTAGACCTCTCTCTTTTTTCTTTTTTTTTTCCTTTTTTTCCCCGTTCCTTTTGCTTTTAACTCTTACTTTAAAAGAGGACGTACATAGCACATAAGCTGTTTTTTGTAATATAAAAAAATACTGATAAAATTTATGTCTATCGTTGTTCCATTGTTTATTTCTATATATATTTTTTTGAGAAATGAAAATCAATAAAAATGAGTTACAATTGATAGATGCGACATAGTAGTGTGAAAAGTTTACTTGCTTTTTGAAGGGCACGAAAAAAATGTGTAGAATTAAATAGTTGTATAACTTTTCACACCTAGAGCCAGAGGGTATAGATTTTTGGTGATTTTTTATGAGATACTGTCATAATTATCCAATTTTTCACTCTCAATTGTAATCTTCTACCGCGAATCTGATGCATAAATTTAAGTTGTAACGCTTACTGTGAATTTGATATATCGATCCTTTTTGAATGGATAATTGGTAATTGTACATTTCCATCTTCATTTTAGTAAAAGAAAACACTTCGAAAATTTGACCAATTTTCATGCGTCTCTTAATCAATAATCAGGAACTATTAATACGATGAAATAACAGATTATAAAAAATTATAGAATATTCATAAGTGCCTCTATGTAAAAGTTTTATGGCTTATCTGATTTTGTACGCATAAGTGTTGGAAGATATAAAATATGGTGATCCTCCTAATGGTGTAAAAGTATATAAGCGTTGGAAAATATAAAATATGGTGATCCTCCTTATGGCTGGATAATGACTGTAGATTAGAATCTCATGCTATTTATTGTCTCAGCGACTCAGACTCAGTACTTTCCTACCAAAAGGTCAAAGGTCTATACTATCTTTTGATTTTGGACACTCAATTAGAATGAAGCAATTAATTATTATTATTATTACTTTTATTAACTGAAGCAATTAATTACGTGCCTTATATAGTATGGTTACCACCATTTTTATTTTTAATCATTATAACTCTGTCCGTGCATAGATGAAATGTTAAGCTCCATGAATACGTGTATTGAGTATTGACCGAAAATAATATTTATTAAAGTAAACATTTTTTTGGTGCTGCTTATATAATTTTCATTACTCAACAGTTGCGAAGCCAAAATTTTGCACAAGGCTTGAACATTAGTTGTTGAATTGTTAACAAGCACACTGCATCTGAAAAGCACAAAAGAAAAGAGAAAATTAAGTGAATGGGCTATGAATGACCCATAAAAAAAATAGAAAAAGTTTCTTAGTATCCATCAAGTTGTACCTACTGGATGTAGAAATATAGTGCGTCTTTGGAGAAAACATTAGTTCACTAAAAAGCACGACACCAATAAAAGTTTGTGTAAGATAGTTACACGACAAAATTATTTTAGTTGGTGGTCTATTTGGCATGTTTATATGTGGAAAATTTTCAATTCCTAGCAGTCCAATAGAAGTCATTAATTAAAACTGACAATAAGAAATGGGGCAAGTATCTAATATCCTGTACACGCCCATAACAATGCCATGCTGAGGGGATATAGTCAATGACTCAATGTGAATATGTATTGGCTGTATTGCTATTTTGTTGGGTAAATTTTAGACCTCCTTATTAAATGTATACTTTTCGCTGGTTTCCAAACAAATGTAGAGCTTGCCAAACACATCTCTTTGTATTTGTAACCTTTGTTGAACTTTAAAGAATTTTTTTAAAAAATAAAAGTTAAAAGCTTCAGGGATATCCACAAGCACATGTTCGTTTGTCGTTGCGCCTAACCAAACATCCACTAGGAATTATTGGCAACCTGTGCTTCCCGTTGGGTAACACAAGGCCACACTTCGTTCTTTCAGTCTTGCTATTCTATCATTCCCCGATTGACGAGACTTGTAACCTCAGAGACAAAATTTTAATTAAATCTAGAGAAAAGAGTTTTCTTTCTTTTCATTTAACATTTTTTAAAAATTTAAAGAGAGAAGATTGAAGGGACCTCTCTTTTATGGAAAAGAATCTGAAGTACCGTTGGAACGAAGGAATAAATGTTTGAGAGCGACTACAGAAACAAAACATTAATAAAACGGAAAATTAAAATATTAAAAGAAGGGAAATTAAGTTAGTTTTTTTTATTCGCATATAAACAATTATTTGTTCCTAATTATAAAACTTCTAATATTATTTTTATTTTATTCTGGACCGTGGAAATAAACAACGTGGAACTCTTTATTTTCTTTCATTCTTTCATTCTTTCTTATTTATTTATTTATTTAGAAAAAGTGAAGGACAGAGAATCCAATTAACACTTCCCGTCTTTACATTCTTCATTTTATTATTTTTTCAATTAAGGCTCGAAATTCTCTTTTTCTCATTTGTCATCATGTTGTCATTCTACGTTCACGTGGTGGTGGTAATAGCAATAATTGCGTCGATTGATCACCAAAAGCAAGCATACAAAACATAAAATAAAATCATTCTGCTAGTCATTATTTCATTACAGATTTGCAGATTATTTTCAGTGGAGATACGGAATTGGAATTCGTTCCATGATTTTCATCTCTCCATCTGCATCATGTCTTCATTGAATTGAAGAGATAAAGGTCATAAAGGAATGGGGAAGCTATCACGGATCCTATGATGGGTTCAATCAATCCATCCATCTTCATGGCCATCATAAGATAGAAACTGCCATCCCAACGCTATTTCTTTATTTCTTCTCCATTTTAACAAAATGGACATCTCCAGTTTCATTTTTCTAAACATTATTTTTTTCGAAAACTTGACAGAAGCTGCCAAGGGTTTTTCTAAACATTATTTGTTTGTTCCTTTCACAAAATGGGAATTTCAAATTTGATTTTGCTAATCGCTGAAAAGGACCAAATATTGTTTTAGTACAACTTAAATAAAGATGACATTATATGACTTGGCAGTTGACACTAGCTGGAGGTTTTTTATATATATCAACAGCAATATGTAAAGCATGTATTTTTTTTTTTTTTTGGTAGTAACAGCCCGTAGGCAACTTTCATTAATCAACAAAAGTACAATACCAGTTACAATGCCACACTTGAAGAAATAATAGGACACAAAGGAAAAGTAAAATGAGTACAAGAGCTTTTAGTCATCCTAGCATAATTAGCTAAACAGTGGGCATCCGAATTGTTATCTCTAGTCAAATGTCTGCAATGAAAATTAGGATTTGATCTCATGAGTTCCACAAGCTTTGAGGCGTCATGAAAGCATTGCCAAGGGACTGTTTCCAATGGTAGTCTACCTTCAATTAGCTGTTGTAGTTGAAGGCAATCAGTATAAAAAATACAGCTTAACATTCCTTTCTCATTAACCCCTCTTACGGCCAATAACATGGCAGAGACTTCAACAGCCAATGGTGTGGAGCCCTCTCCATAAACACATCCATATTCCACCAATTTACCTCGGTCCCACAGAACATAAGCCCATCCTCCAGATTGGTTAACTCCAAGTGACCCATCCGTGTAGCATTCAACTCCAGTACCTCTATCAATTTCATTATTGGACCATACATGCTTGAGCGATCCAGGTATTTGCATGGTAGAGGACAACTTGGAGAGGGTAGTATGGTAATTTGCTAGTTTGTAGGTGTTCTCTGCAACCAGCCTTTTCCCTTCCATTACATGGGAACAGCGATCCTTCCACAAAGCCCAGAGCAGGTTCGAAAATTGCACAAATTGGTCGGCTTGTAGGGTTTGAGAGATTGAGTACAACAAACTAACCATGGTTTGGGGAAGCATATCAACTCTGACAGCTAATGGAGAGCCAAACCAATACGCTTTTGCATACTGGCATGAGAATAAAGCATGCTCAGCATTTTCACTTGCTTGACCACAAATAGAACAATCTGGCGGTAGGTAACCTAACTTTGCTGCATATGTCCCTCTTACTGGTACACCATTCATGAGCATCTTCCACATAAATAGCCGCACTCTTGGCAGAATTCCTGGACAGTGCCATATGACTTTTAGTACATCACACAATTGTTGAGTAGTGTCATGTCCACTTGGCTGAAGTAGCTTGCAAGCCTCCTTGAAAGTCAATTGGCCTGACTTTGCCGGCAAGTACAGGAGCCTATCATCACGATTGGAAGTAGCAAAGGATGGTTGTGGGTACTTCGTCAGGATATGTAATGCAATGCCGGTGCCGAGGTGATTTGCCAGTGCATCATGGGACCAATTTCTGCCATCAGTGTCCAGTAAATCATGTAGAGTTAGCCTTGATTGTGCTTGGTTAGTCGGTTGAGCCATCTTCCAGAAATCATGCCAGGGCTTAGCGAAAACCTTACATTTGTCTCCACGCCCCACTTGCCAAGCCACCTTATCCTTAAGTGTTTCCCTCATCATCAGTATTGCTCGCCAAAGCTTTGAACAGCTTGAAGGTACTTGAGAGAGCCATATATTCCTCCTACCCAGGTACTTTGATCTTATCAGACTGGCCCATGGCTTGCTTTCATGCTCCTTGCTAGCTAATTTCCACAACACTTTTAACATCATGGCTCCATTGATCACACTAACATCCCTTAATCCCAGACCACCAAAACATTTGGGACGCGCAATTTTACCCCAAGATATCACATGCATTCTGTTTTTACCGCCTTGCTCCCAAAAGAATGATCTAATCAGAGAGTTAATTCTGGAAATGGTCGAAGCTGGCATGGGCCCTCCAGCCACTGCATACACTAACATTGGCTCAATCACTGATTTTATCAGAATTACTTTCCCAGCCTGAGATAGGGTCTTAGCTGTCCAAGATTGTAATTTCCCTTGTATTTTGTTGATCAACTGGCTGAAATGTGCAGGCCGAGAGGCATTAACAGGTAATCCTAGGTACACATGAGAGGCCTCACCCAATTGAGCATTCAGAATAGCAAGCACACATTGCTGGTCATCCGAAGTGGTGTTTCTAGAGAACCACACTCTTGACTTTCCATGCCCTACCAGTTGACCCGACATATCACAGAAGCCAGAGATGATCTGCAGTGTTCTACTTGCCTGTTGAGGTGTTGCCTCACCAAAGATAATTAAATCATCAGCAAACATGATTGAGGTTAGGCTCTGTGCAGTCGGCGTGATACGAATTCCACGAATGAACCCTTGTCTCTCATGCATCTCCAGCATTCTAGATAATATGTCCATACATAAGATGAAAAGGTAGGGGGAAAGAGCACAACCTTGTCGCAGCCCTCTTCTCGGTACAATGAAACCGTCAGCTCTCCCGTTTATGAGGATCGAGAACCGGGCAATGGTGACACACGCTTTTATCCATATAATATATTCACCCGGGAAACCGAACAATGCAAGAACTTTAAATATAAACCCCCAATTCATACGGTCAAATGCCTTAGAGAGATCACATTTGTAACAGAAACTCGGTTTGGCAAAATTTGACTTGTTGATAGAGTGCAAAACCTCTCTAATCACAATCAAATTTTCTGAAATTTCTCTGCCAGGAGTGAATGCTGTTTGGTTGAGAGAAACCAGCCTAGGTATGAAGGTTTTCATTCTATTAGCTAACAGCTTGGAAATTACCTTGTACAAGAAATTGCACACAGAAATGGGTCTAAACTCAGTGACCCGCACTGCACAATCCACCTTGGGTACCAATACCATGTTTGAAGCAGCAATATTCGGATCCATTACCCCCGTTTGAAAAAAGGCCCTTACCTCATTCATGACACACGGCACAAATACATCCCAATACATTTGAACAGCTCGACCATTGATACCATCCGGCCCACTGGCTCGGTCCGGGTGTATAGAAAAAACTGTTTCTATGATCTCTTGGTCAGTCGGCTGAGCCGCAAGATAGTCCGCTTCAGCAGGTTGTATTTTTGGCAATGAGTGCAATAAGTCTGGGTGTAATTGGTGCATGGGGCTGAGTGACTGTTGAGCATAAATATCTTTGTAATGGTTGACAAATGCCTTCCTAATGAGATTTTCATCCGTGACGGTTGCACCATCCTCCAAGGTTAAATTTGAGATTCTATTAACCCTCCTCCTTCTGGCAACAGAATGGTGATAGAAGGTTGTGTTTTGGTCACCCAGAGTAGCCCACCGAATTCTTGCTCGTTGGGCCCAATAGGCTTCAATTTCCATCAGATATCTATTATATTCGCGTTGTAACATTTGGGTTTGTCGGGCTGACCCCGCATCTCTCTCATTCAATTGTGCAGTCATCAATCTTTGCTCCACATTAGCCAATGCCATTTCCGGAGTTTGGGTACCTCTCGTCCATTTTTTAACTTCAGATTTAAGGCAAGTTAATACTCCTTCCCAACTTAAACCCCCTCGTTGAACTGCCTTTTCACAAACTGGTTTGAAATCCTCCCTGAAAGCCCACCAATTCTCAAATTTAAAAGGCTTGGGGGCACCACTCTTCTTCACTGGATGTAGGCTAAGTAGTAAGGGGCAGTGATCACTGTTCCTTCTAGGGAGATGAAATAGTTTGGCCTGAGGAAACCGTGCACACCACGTCACCGAAGCTAAGGCCCTATCCAGCCGCTGCATGATAAAGTTCTCAGGACGCTGATTATTTGTCCATGTATATGCCGGGCCATGATACCCCAAATCAACCAAACCTGACCTAGCGATCATTGATTGGAACAAGCGATGTTTTCTTTTAACTTTAGAGGAACCCCCAAACTTCTCAAAAGGTGAGTAAATTGAGTTGAAATCTCCTATAACACAAAGGGGGCGTGGGTCATTCTCCGAATAGTAAACTAACCGTTCCCAAATGTATTCCGTAACACAGTCGTGCGGGTCACCATACACAGCTGCTAAGATCCAAGGATCATCCAGAGAGACAGTAGTAATTTTGGCAATCATGAAGAAATGAGAACGCTCCATCACATCTACTTTCATATTATCATCCCACAATAACCACAATCCCCCTGATCGACCAGCCGAGGGAACGACATCATAATTTTTCAAAGGTAATCTAGCAATTCTTTTCACAGCCTGACCAATACCACATTTGGTTTCCGACACAAAAGCAATTGATGCTTTTGTGCTGCGAAGGATACGAGCAAGAGTGGGAACTGTTACGCGACCTCCGCTTCCGCAACAGTTCCATGAGACTAGATTCATATAATAACCCGTGACGGTTTTGGGCCCGCCCTCGCCCTTTTGTTTGTGCCATTACTTGGCGATTTGGAAACAGTCACAGTAGTAGAGGGGCCAGCAGCCAAGGCCAAGTTTGTTCCGGAGAGGAAAGGTAGGGAGTTCAATTGTGGTGTAGAAACATAAGCATGGTGTTGGGAGAGTTCATTGGAGTATGTGAGATTGGATGGAGCAGTTATGGAGTGGTTAGGGGTGGTATTTAGCGGGACAGTAGGCAATGTGGGGTGGTAGATAGATTGGTGGGCTTGGTGTGTAAAAGTCACTGTGGGGTTGTTATTGGGCTGGTGGTCAGCCATAGTCTGTTGTTGACCTGGCTGGGGTTCATCTTGATTATTATTATGCGGCACATGGTCATACCCTACAGGAGTAGAGTTTGCATTTACCTGTTCAGAAGGAAGTAAAGCATCACAGTTAATCCAGTTGCCAATGCGTTGTGGGGAGGGAATCTGCAAGTCAGTGCGACCAGTAAATCGTGGGTCCTGGAGTAGCCTATTCAGCCGGGCCCAAACTCTACATGTAGTGATGTCATGCCCCACTATTGCACAGTGAGTGCAGTGCCTAGCCAGTTTCTGATAAACCACATAGAAGCTGAGAGTACCCACAGATCGTAGAGTCACCGTAGCAATATCCTTCAGCTCCTCCTCAATTGGCACTCTAATCTTAGCCTTAAGGGATCTTCTACCACCAGCATTATGAGGAATGACATGAGAGACTAAGGTTCCAACCTTACGTGCTAGCATTTGTGCACCCAACGAGGACAATAGTTGCTGGTGCTTGCCATGCAACTGGATCCACAATTCAACATGAGTAAAGAGAGAATCATTAATAGCCAACGGGTCTGCTATTCTTTCAACGGCCACAAGATCCGTTCTGTAAACCCATGGGGCATCCTCCAACACTGCTTGTAGGTCACGGTGGCATCGAAAAGTAGCAATATAAATATTTTTGGAGTTGTAAGCAATGTTAACAGGCATAGTGGTTCGCCACGCCTTGCGCATTTGGTTAAAGAAAGGCTCATCCAAGACCAGTCTGTCCGTGATGACTTTCAATGCTAAGCACATAGTCCAGTCTGTAACAGCTTCAGCTTGCGGTGGGAGGGGCTCTGAGGCCTGTGAATCAGCCTGGGTTGGTGGTTGCAACATTGCGAACCGTTGGATAAACTCATCATCACTCAGGTTCATTGCCGCCATTTGAGAGAGAGGAGTGAAAGGAGTTGCACACACAGGTTGAGAACAAGGTTGGTTAAAATTTTTGGTTTTGAGGGAAGAGAATAAAAAAAAACTATTAAAACAATACTTACTCGAATAAAAAAAAAATATCGGTTACTCGCTCCAGATCGACGGAAACTAAAAATACTAGAGAGACATAAAGAGTTCTGGCGGCAGAACGCTTGTCAGATAGTGCAGAACGCTTGTCAGATACAAAACTATTAAAACAACGCACAAGTTTTCTTCTTATAATATAACCAGTTTTGATTTAATAGTTAAGAATAACAGGTTAGAATAACGCTTCCCAACTATAAAAAAAAACATATTTAAAATTTAATATTCGAAGTTAAAAAATTGATTTCATTTTTATGTAACAGAAATAATCTTCTTATAATAAATAATTTAGCTCTCATCACAATCATTTTTACCGTTAGTTAATCAAGCATTCCACCTAATTAAATTGCTTGAGAGAACACAACGAACCAGTCGGAAGAGTTTATCATCAAAATGATTTATTTTTCTCTTGTAGATGCATTCAGAATTGGAAAGCCTTTTTTTTCCTCTCTTTTAAGAAAAGATGTGCATCAGTCACGGAATAAGGAATGCCACTTTATCCAGGGGATGCTGACCTGCAAACAAGTTACATCTTTTTAGTAAAATTTGTGATCACTTCTCTGGAAAAGAAGGAATCCTACGTTTATCTATATCTACTTATATATATGCCTACGTTTATTACCCTGTGCGTGTTCAGATTACAGCTTTCCATAGAAATATGTGTATATTAGTCGCATCTAATGGGAATTTAGATTGTTATTAGAAAAAGATAATATTGTAGTTATTTATATTAGCATTTGATCAGTAAACATACAACTGTCGAAATTTTTTATAAAATTTGAAACAAAAACTAACTAAACAATAATATAAATACTCACTTAAAAAGAACATATGAAATTAGTACGTTAAATTAATCTAGAGAAATGTGAAATAATAAAACAACCAAATCATTTCTTGCCAAATTTTAAACACCTCTTCTTTCCCCTTATCACAAACGTTTCACTTCTTTAGAACTTGATCTTTGTGTTTGTTTGTTAAATAAACTGCTTGTACTGGCTATTATTGTCATTAATTCTCCTTTTTGTTTAGAATAAAATTGGCAAAAAGAAACCTAACAAGCCAAACCCCAACCACTACCGCTTTCTGAACGATTCTGTCATCGTCTACGGTCTACCACCTAAACCTGCCATCTAGTTCTTATAAAAAAAAATGCAAAAAAAAAAAAAAAAACTTTTGAATAGTTTGCCATGATCGAATAAGTGATGGCTCCTCATATCCATTTGCCATCAGGTGATTAATTACATTAATGAAATGCATTTCTCACTAATTTTCTCCAACCGATGCAAGGAAAATTAATTAATATATGCAAATTTGTTAAAAGAAATTTTGCATTAGTACAAAATGATAAAAATAACATGCAGCAATGATGAATTTTATGGATTGATTTTTAGTTTACTTAACTGATCGTTATAACTATTATTTATTATGGATTTAAAAAATACTATTATTAATTCGGATGCATTAAAAGACATGACATTGGTGACCCATTGAAACTAATTAAATAGATTAATTGCAACTCTGATATACTATATACTTTATTTTGAATATTGTAAACACATCTAAAATCATGTAGAATATTGTAATTAAATTTATGCAAATAATTTCCAACAAATTAATCCCCAAAGGGTAAAGACTATTATTCTCCACAATGTGATTTATATAATACGTGTTCTATCTATTGCCTGGACATGAAAACTTGTGCATAGAATACACTGCCCGTATCACACTTGCGTAATTTTCATAACACTAGACATTTAATTAACAAATAACACAGCTTGTTAATTAAGAATTGCATCAAAATTCAGAGGCGCACCAAATAGCGTGAAACCAGGCAAGTGCCCAGGATTATTTTTGAAATTTAAAGAACCAAATTATTGAATTTTGGAGGCGTGCCCGGGCTTAAATCTAATCAGTGCCTGGGCTTGATCCAGTCTGATCAATTTCGTGCTTGGTTCGATCTAAACTTTTTTTTTTTTCCTTCGCTCTGTTTCGATTTGCTCAAAGATGACATCGCTAAAACATATCCATTCTCTTGATGACACGTGGATATTGTGTTGTCCGGTTGTGTAATTTTAAGTGCTGTAAACAATTAATACAACTAACTTGCTTTTGTTGTCATTTTTCATGGCCGCATCCCAATTAATATATTTTAAAGAGAAGTCTTTAATTCCTCTTTCTCCGTTAAAACGTAAATGAATGATATGCTTTTTAACTTTTAGATAATATCAATATACATCCCTGAATTTTTTAAATTGTGAAATTAACACCCAGTCATTTACTTATGAAAATTATTTCTCTTACCGTTCAATTTGTAATAATTACTACCCTAACTATTAATCTTAATTAATGTAATTTTGAGTGAAAAATGATTATAATGATCCTAGCATTTTTATTGCTACTTGCATTAGATTATTAGATTTTTTTCTTTTTTTTTTTTTACTTTTTCGGGCGGGAGACAAAAAGATAGAGATCAAAATTTTTTTTTCCATTATATTTTCTTTATCAAACATATGCTAAAGATCTATTTTTTTAATACCCCTGGTGATTAAGTTTAAAAAATTGGTGTTTTAATTCTAAATATTATTTGTTGGGTTAATTAAAAAATTATTTTACAAATATTAAAATTATTATTTTTAATATATATTTATTATTTTTTAATATTAATTTCATTCAATTTTATTGTGCCCGGGCTTAATTAAATCCTAAATCCGCCACTATCAAAATTACATTATGAAGCAGTAATAACATATATGTTAGATTATAAATTAATACAAAGTCCACAGCATATAGCTAGAATACATAAGCATGTAGAGAGAGATTTGGTATAGACAGTTGAAGATCTTTAATTATCATCGCTCAAGGGTTAATCAACATACTCGCAGTAAAAGCAGCTTGGGTTAGTAGTGATGCATTGGCGACAATCTTTGCGATAGCTGCAGCTGTTGGCGCACCTTGGATCATCATAAGTACATACCATATCACCAAAACATGCTTTTTCGCAACTTTCTTTAGCCAATAGGTTCGCGCAATTATAACTGAAAGCCTGAATGATTGCTGGACCTAAATGATAATTAAATATAATAATAATGAGGATCGTCAATGAGTTAATTAATTAATAGTGTGCCAGAATTTGTTTAGTTATTTGTGCCAAAAGAACTAACGAAAAAAAATATATAAGAAAGGCAAGTTAGAAAATGTGCAACATTCATCTTGCCTTTTCTTTGAGATTTTCTACTCAATAAATCGATTAAAAGGATGAATTTATATTTATTAGGCCTAATATAACCCGATAATTTATTATCTCTCGTGATGTACTTTTGTATGGATGCTATTAACATTAGTTCTTTATTAATTCATGTCAAAAGAACAAATGAAAAGAAAGATATTAAAGTCTAGAAGTTAGAAAATATACCAAAAATAAGCAGAAGAAGAACAAAAAGAAGTGGCGCCTTAATGGTAATCTTCATCTTTCCTATATAACAAAATTTATCCTTAATATATTGACCAAAGGGATGAGTTGATATTTTTTTGTCGTTTAATCGAACATTCGAACATGACGGGAGAATTTATACCGCGCTGATAAGTGCAATCACCTTCTAAGACAATCACGCAATCAGCATCCGAAAATAGAAAAAGCGCTCAACTCTTCCTTTCAGAAAATAGAAAACGCGTCTGCGCGATCTCCTGTCCGCACATGAGAGCGCTTCACCCTTCCCCTCCCCTCCCCTCTCTTCCTCACGCGATACGAGCGCACCCCTCCCCTCTCGCATCTCTGTCCCGTCACGCTCCCTCCTCTCGCGCCTCTCTCCCACCGCGCACCTTCCACTAACGCCTCTGTCCCCTAGCGCCTCCCTACCCTAGCGCCTCTGTCTCTTTATATGTGAACTTATTAGTTACTCCCTTCACATTATGTAGTTACTCCCTTATACTAATAATTTACTCTCTTTATGGTCAGTAGTTAAACTACATATTTGAACTTACTAGTTACTCCCTAGTACTATTTTAGTTACTCCCCTGTACTCATTATTTACTCCCATCATAGTGTTTAATTACTCCCTAATAAAGTTACACAAAGAGTTATTACTTACTCTCTTGTACTATTTTAGTTACTCCCTTGTACCGTTATTTACTCCCTTCATAGTGTTTAATTACTCCCTAATAAAGTTACACAAAGAGTTATTACGTACTCTCTTGTACTATTTTAGTTACTCCCCTGTGCTCGTTATTTACTCCTTTCGTAGTGTTTAATTACTTCCTAATAAAGTTACACAAAGAATTATTACTTACTCTCTTGTACTTTTTTAGTTACTCTCTTGTACTAGTTATTTTACTCCCTTCATATTGTTTAATTACTCCCTAATAAAGTTACACAGGAAGTTATTATTTACTCCTTCTTACTATTTTAGTTACTCCCCTGTACACGTTATTTACTCCCTTTATACTGTTTAATTACTCTCTAATAAAGTTATACGAAGAGTTATAACTTACTTCCTAGTATTATTTTAGTTACTCCCCTATACTCTTTATTTACTCCCTTCATAATGTTTAATTACTCCCTAATCTCCTATACTTGTTATTTTACTCTCTTGTAGTAGGAGAACCAGATCTGAAGAAAGGAGAAAAAAAGGGAGAGAAGAAAGGAGAAAAGAAAAATTATCACAAGAGAGGAAAACCAGATATGAAGAAAGGAGAAAAAAAAGAGAGAGAAGAAAGGAGAAAAGAAAAATTATCTCAGAGAAAAGGAGAAGAAATGGTCAGAGATAGAAGAAAGAGGAAAGAAGAAAGGAGAAAGAGAAGGGAGAGATAGGAGAAGAGGAAGGAGAACCCGGATGAGAGAAGAAGTGGAGCGAGAGAGGAGAGTCACGTGTCTCTGCGCGAAGGAAGAGAGGATTGGGCGTCCTTGCGCGTGTGAGGTTGAGGGAGGTGATCGGAGGGGAGCGCGTGAGGATGAGGGTGAGGATGAGGAGAGAGTAGGCGCACCTGTCTGATTGCTTGATTGTGCTAGATATTGATTGTGTTAAGTAATTTCCTCAATTAATTAATAGATATTTGCCAACTCCTTACATGTATTGGGTCCATTAGTTGATCTACCGAAAATAGATTTTTCATTAGCTTTCTATGCAATTAAGAAAATTATATATGGACGTTATGACAATTCTAGTCGGCCAGATGACAAATAAATCTAGTTATTATATTATCATGTATTTACCATCAAGGAACTTGTTAAGGAGGAACTTGTTTGGTTATGCACATCAAGGAATAACAAAGATGCAATTAAGAAAATTATAGTTATTTTTAAATAAATTAACATAATATATATATAAGAAAATTATATATGCAATTAAGAAATTTTTATAAGTGACAATTCTAGTATATAAATTCCAAAATAAAAATATATATTATGTTAATTTATTTAATTTTTTTATTATATTAATATCATAAGTTTAATATTGAACTCCACTACAAAATATTCTGGCTCAGTCACTGTCCTTAACAAAACATAACTTGATATAATATTTCCTCCTTAAGTTCTTCCTCCTAAGTTATTCCTTAGAGTTAGACTTTAGACTGTGGGTTTATTCTCACATTAAAATGAAAATATTTAATAGGAACTGATATGCAAAATTGTAATAATGTACGTTACTGAGCGCAGACGCTTGTCTCGTCTTGGATCAGCAATAACGCAGCCTTCTTTTTCTGTAAACAATCGTCTCTTTTTTTTTTCCCCTTCTCGAACCTCTCTTTGTCTGATCTAGCTACAGCCTAAATTAGCCTGTAAAAAAATAAAGTAGCTGGAAACCAACAGAGATAAGATGAGTAAAAAGTTTCAAAAGCACAATAAAAATCGTGTTTAACTTGTTTAGTACGTGATGATACTAGTTGGGCTGCTTCCGCGCAAGTGGCAAAAGGACAAAAAGGAAAATGTAGCGGTTGTAAAGATAAAAAAAAGAAAGTAATTTGAGTTTTTTGGGTGCAACGAAATTTATCGGTTTCAAATCAATAAAGTATTCCAATAAGTTTTTTTCTTTTATATAAATGATCAGCGTCAAAAAATGATAAGTATTAAAATTTGGTCCAATTCGAAAAAACCTCGTCCAATTTTAAGAGTGAATTTAACTTATCATACAAATTTAAACCCATTAAAACTCTTAATGTGAATTGCATACATAATATATACATGTTAGCATTTGCTTGATCCAACAACTTTTAAAAGTTGTTAAATTTGAAATGAATAATTATCATTTGTCTGAGTTTACTTAATAAATTGCATACACTGGAAGGAGCACGACGTACCTTTTTTTTTTTTCTCTCTCTTTTCTGAAAGTTCGATATAGTTTTTGAATCAATTTTTCTCAAAATCGCAGCATGATTTTGCATACTATAAAAAGGAAATTCCGTGAGGTAATTTATTATTGAATTTTTTAGTGCGAAGTCAATCTAATAACACGCTGAGGTTCATTTATTGCCACCTGCAGAAATCAAGAAATTATGTTTCGTGTTTTCTACTTTTCTTAACAAAATTCACTATTTTTTTCCTGTATGTCGAGAAAATAAATAACAATGTTTTTTTTTAATGTAAAAAGAAATCAGTATGTTTGCAGCAAGAACAACAGCCCAAAAAGAGATTTGGACTTTCCGTTGGGGAGCCCAACATACAATTACTGATTAACCAACAAAACTAGAACGGCGCCACAGGCCAGCGCACAGTAATTAATAATAGTATAGACCCAGCTCAACTCAACTCCTCTCCATTTCAATCTACCGGAAATGTACCTACATGCCTCCAATTAATATTACACTCATCATCCTTGCCAAAACTAAATGGAGAAGAGAGATGA
This sequence comes from Rhynchospora tenuis, assembly GCA_027725995.1. Taxonomy (NCBI): domain Eukaryota; kingdom Viridiplantae; phylum Streptophyta; class Magnoliopsida; order Poales; family Cyperaceae; genus Rhynchospora; species Rhynchospora tenuis. The sequence goes on from CM050889.1 coordinate 122,158,967, forward strand.
ATGGACGGAAGCATGGAATTACTAGACTATAAGTGGGATTTTAGAGGCGCGCTTGGGAGCTTCCTAATAGCTCGTGAGTGGTCCCCACCCCGATTCGACCTTCTTTTCCCAGCATCTAGATTCTTGATCTTCTGTGACCTTATATATAGTAAAACGTGTCGTATACTTACTGACAGACACCATGGGTACAACTATGAAAGATAAGGGTTGAGGAACAGATTTTGTCATAGACTCGTTTCATTGAAGAATACTCAAAACCATTACAGAGAATCAAATATGTCTTTTTAATTTTTTACCACTTCTCATTCTTTCTTTGTTTTCCTTTTTCTTTTTTTTTTTTTTGGAGCGCAGAGAGAGTACTGGAGGCTATTGAATAGGGGAGGAGACTTGCGTCAGAGATACAGGCGTAGGTGCTGTTTTCTTCAGCGTGGCAGGAAATAATAATAATAATGAGATATATATCAATGTCAATATATATGTGTGTCATGTTATCATGTATAGCTAGCTGTTTGCTATATAGTACTATTTATTGTTGAAAGCCATTAATAACAGGAATTATTTCACGGACATAGTTCTACTTTGTCTAGTGAGTAGTGACTAGTGACTTTACTCACGAACCTATAAATCCAAAGATGAAATTTCGTTATACATATTTAAAGCTCTAAGGTCAATTTTCATCCGTAGACACAGAGCATGGGGTTACATAATAGTAAATTAGTAACTAGTTTTGTATAAGTGGTGTGTTATTGTCTTATTGATTGCATGGACAGCTGGATAAAACAAGCTAATAGCTTAGTGGTCCCAAAAACATTTGTCATTGGCCATAATAGACTCATCCGAAGTTGTAAATGTGGATAGAGACAATGCATCTTTTGTATTTTCCTAATTTGTTATTATTAGAAACTACTTTTTTTTAAAAAAAAGAAATCATGAAATGTTCTTATCAACCCAATTATTGTAGTACGACGAGTAACGACGTGATTAACTACATAAAAATATATATTTTTTTTCCTTGTAAATCCTCTTGAATTTTATATGTTTGAAGACTATACAAATTATATATGGTATTTTTTTTTTTTAAGATGCCGTTGAACTTCCCTCCAAATGAGCATATTTGATCAAGGATATCTTTTTTAGTCAAATGTAAAAATATACAGATAAGGTCATTTTTGTATGAAATGATTGTCAGCGTTTTTCTTTTTCTTTTTCTTTTTTTTTTTCTGAGTATAACTTCGTACTAATTAACTGCGGAAAAGCTAAGATGAAAGAGTATACACTTTTTAAAATAAAATTAGTATATGTTTAATGGTTACTACTAGAGTTTATGAAATTGATTTAAAAAATTATCGAAAAAGTTCTAGTAATAAATCCATATTGCTAGTTTAGTTCTGCTTGATGGTTCAAATATTTATGTATTGAATTTTTTTATTCTTATGTTCAAGTTCGTTTGATGTAAAATCAATATCTTCCAAAAAAATATATATTTTTTGGTACATATATTTTTGTAAAAATAGCAAACCTCGATTTATTTATGAAGGTTGGTTATCTGCTGCCAAATAAATCCAAAAATCATATTCAAACCGACAAAAAAAAAATTTTAACCTTCAAGTATGGCACTTAGTTTTGTGAAGGCGATAAAAAATAAGGACTTAAAAATTCAATTAAAAATTTTGGGATCAAGTCGCGAACACACTTATCAGGCATTCACGCGGAAGGTAAAATTAATTGTATTTCAATTAATTCTTTCATCCAAACGGGAAACCGTTTTTTGTAAAATAGACGTCTCTTCTGGTCGAAACTTGATTTAGGAAACAACATAGTTTGTAATGCACCTTTGAGGAAAAGAAAAAAGATTGTAAGGCACATAAGTGCATAACTGTCCTCGGAGAAATATTAAGGTTTTTTTTTATTTGAATATCCAGAAATATTAAGGGTAATTAATGAGATTGTTGTGTTTTGATAATTTATTCTTCTAGCAAAATATGTCACGCTGAAATCATGGAATGAAAACCTCATGTACACCCGAGATTCTTTCTTTTACATAATTTGGCATCCTTACCCATTACAAAACCAAATGTTATCACTCTCCAATCTCCATTGTACTCAACCAAACAAATTACTTTGCCAACCTGAACATCGTGTTAATAATTAGTTTATAAATTGTATCATCCAACATTCCCGCCCGCCCACAAAAGAAAAAAAAAAGGAACTTTAAATGTATACTGCATAATTCTATATATAGGCCTCTAATTCAAATTAAATAATTAAAATTTAAGGGCATTTTGATCTTTTAACATGAATATATGCATGCATTAAGTTACTCATCCTTACTACTCAACAAAACGTTCATTATATAACAATACATAAACACTTAGACATCCTTAACTTATGCAACCCCTTACTACACAACCAAACGCCCCCATTATCTATTAGATTTTTTTTAGCCTTTGGGTCCCTTGTTTTACTTTTTATATTCAATTTGATACAATATTAAACTAATCATTTAACTTCTTTTTGGCTACTTGCTAAAATTTGCGATACCTTTCTACTAATTGAAAAATCAATAGTTGCCCTGCCCCTCATTTTTGTTTCAAAAAAGCAATTATATTATAGCCGTACAAGATATGAATCACTCAGATATAATTTCAAAACTATCTATGGGTACCCAAGCAAAACAACCCATCCATCTATCTATCTACTAGCCAGCAGCCCAGCACTAGCACACTACACTAGCCAGTACTTACACTGGGATCAGAGAGTGGGGCCCACTCTAAACAGAACACTGTCTCGAAAAGGATCGGTCACGTCTCTGTCGCCACCGCCATTTGCGTGCCTCTCCCTCTCCCCATTTTAGCATTCTCTCCTTTTCCCTTCTCACTTCTCACTTCCATCTCTCTTTTATTCTCTCCCTTTAACTCTTTCTCTACTTCTCGTTCGTTCGTTAGTTGTAGAATAATGTAGCAGAACAATCACTAAACTAACACAGCTAGCACGCCAAATCCTCTTCTCTCTTCTTCTATCCAGAGCAACAATGGCGATTCGTTCCAGTGTCTTCGCTTCAGTAGCTGTGTTAATCTTACTCTCTAGTCTCTCGACACATGCGTCGCCTCTCTCGGACGAAGGTTTGTCTTGTCTTATCTTGTCTTGCCACGTCATCTCTGTACGGAAATGCATCTATGCATCTATGCTTCTTTGTTCTGATTTGAATGTTTGGTTTATGCTGTGCAGGGAAGGTGCTTATGAATCTCAAGGCCTCCTTCAGCAATGCTGCTAGTGAGCTTCTCGGCTGGGACCCATTGTCCAGTGACCCAGAGAAGGATGCGCGCGTGCATTGCGCGTGGCGAGGTGTTCTTTGTGACAATCTCACTAGCTCAGTTGTTTCTTTGTAAGATCTCGTCGATTTTTTCTTTATATTTTTCTTTGTTCTTTTATCATAATATATCTTTTTTACGAGGGTTTTTCTGTAAAAAGGAACTTGTCGAACCTCAACCTTGGAGGAGAGATCTCGCCGGCGATAGGAGATTTGAAGAGCATTCAATATATGTACGTATACTTTTCTTTCATTTTGGCCCCTGATTATATTTTTCTAGAAATAGGTGTTACTTCTTCTTCTTCTTCTCTTTTTTATATTCTGATCTAGAATTTTTTAATCACGTGGAATGATTACATTGGGTCGACTAATCTTCTTGCATGAGTTGACTGATTTAGCTATTTAATAAATCGTTGCCTTCAGCAAAAGGTCTTTTGCTTTTGTATTAAAAAAATGAGAGGTGACAATTTAAATTTATTTAATTTATTGTTTCTTTGTGGGATGCAGCGATTTGAAGGGGAACCGCCTCTCTGGCCAAATCCCAGATGAGATTGGAGACTGTGTGGCACTAACATACTTGTACTTTATTATATCCATTGACTAATTTTTAATTCTTACAGATTGACCTGTTACCTGTAATTTTTGTTTGTTTCGGCTTAATTTAACATTAAAATATTGAACCCTTTTCAGGGATTTATCTGGAAATTTGCTCTATGGGGATATCCCATTCTCTATTTCCAAGCTCAAACTGCTAGAGGAACTGTAAGTAGTCTTAAATTAGTAATAAGTTTACATTTCAGAATTATAGTTGAAAGTTAATTTAATTGTATCTACTTAACATGCAGGATACTGAAAAATAATCAGTTAACGGGGCCTATTCCTTCAACCTTATCTCAGATTCCAAACCTCAAGACCTTGTAAGTTCAATGATATAGCCATTTTTTTTGCTACCACATTTCTCTTCTTCTCTATTTAATCTTGCGTTATTTGTTATCAAATTTATCTGACCTAGGTCTTATTTCTTTGTGCTTTTTTGGTAGGGATTTAGCTCAAAACCAACTATCTGGAGATATTCCAAGACTTATATATTGGAATGAAGTGCTACAGTACTTGTGAGTTTGGGGTTTTCTCTGTAATTTTTTTTATTCAATGGTTTATTAAGAAATTAAGGTTTCACAAGGTTTATACATTGGAATGATGATGTGCAACACTAATAGCCTCCTTTTTTTCATTACTTTTGCAGAGGTTTGCGGGGCAACTCTTTAACTGGATCCCTCTCCCCTGATATGTGCCAATTGACTGGGCTTTGGTACTTGTAAGTGATAATATTTTTCTTTTATTTTTATTCATATTATTATAACAATTTAAAGAGGACTTTATCAGTCTTTTGGTTCATGCAGTGACGTTAGAGGAAACAATCTTACAGGAACCATACCAGATAACATCGGCAACTGTACCAGCTTTGAGATCTTGTTTGTATTCTTTATGGCAACTGTTTTTTGCTTACTCTGTTTCTAATTCTGTATTAATCTAATGCTAATTGTGCATTTCCTGTGTGACAGAGACATATCATACAACCAAATCACTGGCGAGATCCCTTACAATATTGGATTCCTTCAAGTTGCCACTCTGTATGTGTAAACCTTCTTTTAAAAATTATCACTGCCTAGGTGCTTAGTAATTTTTTTTTTCTCTTTCTTACCATTTAAATTTGTTTTGCAGATCACTTCAAGGAAATCGATTAACCGGACAAATTCCAGAAGTAATCGGCCTCATGCAGGCTCTTGCTGTGCTGTGAGAAATTAGATATAAATTAGTTGTTTTTCCATAATGATGGATTTGAAGGTAATTTCATGATATGGTAAAATATTTTTTCTATTTCTACAAAAATTTCAGGGATTTAAGTGAAAATGAGTTGGAAGGTCCGATTCCACCAATACTAGGAAACTTATCTTACACTGGCAAATTGTAAGTTCTCTGTTCATACATTGTAACTTTCATTTAATTTAATTTACTTAAAGAAGCTTTTGCGTATTATATTTATCCATGCAATTTATTGCCCATTTTTTTTTTTTTCAAGGTACTTGCATGGCAACAAGTTAACTGGATCCATACCTCCAGAGCTTGGAAATATGACAAAACTTAGTTACCTGTAAGTGGCTATTTGCATTATGAATTTCAATGTTACTTTTGATAATCATTAGATGTATTTGTACCATTTATTTTCAGGCAGTTGAATGACAACCAACTAGTTGGTAGTATTCCACCTGAACTGGGAAAACTTGAGGAGCTGTTTGAATTGTACGAATATGTCTTTGATAAAAATTCCTTTTATTTTTATTTATTTATTTATATTATTTATTATTTATTGTCTATAGAAAATCACTTACAAATATGATATCAGGAATCTTGCGAATAATAACCTAGAGGGGCCTATTCCAAAAGACATCAGTTCTTGCACAGCATTGAACAAATTGTAAGTAGCATTAAATTTATACTTAATTTCCAAATTTGAATTTGTTTGTTATGCCTTTAACTCTTTCTGTAATTTCTGGTAGTAATGTGCAGGGGAATCGGTTGAATGGCTCAATTCCAGTGGAGTTAAAAAGTTTGGAAAGTCTGACTTATTTGTAAGTACTACACATTAGTTAACTTCTTTTCTGTATATATTCAAAGGATTTGTAAATAAGAAAAAAGTATCTATTAATGCCAAATTGCAGGAATCTCTCTTCAAATAGTTTCAAAGGAAAAATTCCGTTTGAACTGGGTCACATAGTCAATCTTGATACACTGTAAGAAGTCAGAGCTTCCCACTTGTTTATTGTATAAGAATAAATTGATAAAATTCATCTAATACTTTATACCTTTACTGTTTATTCTGCTTTCATGAAGGGATCTATCAAATAACGAGTTTTCTGGCCCAGTTCCAAACTCTATAGGTGATCTTGAGCACCTTCTCCAATTGTAAGCTAATTGTGTTGAATTGATTATATTCATTTTTTCCTTTCTTCTTTCCTAAAATTACAAATTCATGCTTTCTGTAAAATTATGTGTTCTTTTTTATTTGTAGAAACCTGAGTAGAAACCAACTTACTGGAAACCTTCCTGCTGAATTTGGCAACTTGAGAAGCGTCCAAGTCATGTAATCTTCTTAACTTAAATCTAATATGTTTTTTTATTTGTTGTTATGATTTCTTAATGAACCATCTTGCATCCAGAGATATGTCCTTCAATATGCTATCTGGCAACATACCACATGAACTGGGACGGTTGCAGACTATCGCTACATTGTGAGTGACAAATTGATTTTTAGAGTGAAATATTAATATTGCATTGTTTATATTTTGACTGGTACAAACTATTTGTCATATATGTAGAATACTTAACAACAACAATTTAGATGGAGAATTACCCATGGAATTGTCCAACTGCTTTAGTCTCACCTCCTTGTAAGCTTCTCTTCATATATCTTAATAAATAATTCTCCTTTGCCAACAGAAATTGTTTTTGTACCTTAGACTTTATTTAGGTAGGGATCGAGTTACCAAAAGATTGACATTTTTTGTAACTGTTTTCTTTATGCTGTTAACTTTAGGAACCTCTCATACAATAACTTCTCAGGACATATCCCTTTAAGCAAAAATTTCTCAAGATTTCCTCCAGAAAGGTAAAGAAGTTACTTCTTCATACACTTGTTAATACATTTCTCCTTGTACTTCTTTTTTAATTTTCATTCTCACTGGCACTGGAAGAACATTAATACAATTCTTAATTTCAGTTTCCTTGGTAATCCCATGCTGCATGCTGGCTGCTTGGACTCCTTCTGTGGCTCTGTACATACACCGAGAGGTAATTACTTTAAAGCAGTTTTCTTTTTACCTCATGAAAAGCCTAGATCATCTTACTCAGTAATATACCATAAGACAGAGAGGTATTTGCTGTACCAGTTTTTTTTTTTTGTGGAAATATGGTTTTGGAGGTTTAGAGGTAACAAGAAATTCTTGTACTTTCCAATAAAAGGAGTTTTCTGTTGCAGAATTATATAAAGTAGATTAATTTCCTGTCATAATGCATATTTCTTTTAATTGGTTTTGTAGTGAATATTTCTCGAACAGCACTGATATGCATAGTGCTTGGATTTGTTGGACTTCTATCTCTGATGGTTTTGGCTGTTTACAAATCCAGTCAACCTAGACCATATGTTAAGCCGTCAACCAACTCAGTACAAGGTCATTATTTTTCTTTTGTGATATTCAAAGGTAAATATTTTTTTCTTCTATGAATTAAGTTCGCTTTTGTTTTCATCATAGGCCCTCCAAAGTTGGTTGTACTCCAGATGGACATGGCCATTCACACTTATGATGACATCATGCGTCTTACTGAAAACCTGAGTGAGAAATACATAATTGGATATGGAGCATCAAGTACTGTGTACAAATGTGTTTTAAAAAGTGGGAAAGCTATTGCCATAAAGAAGCTCTACAGCCAGTACCCACACAGGATTCGTGAATTTGAGACAGAATTGGAGACGATTGGTAGCATTCGACACAGGAATCTCGTCAGTTTGCATGGTTACTCTCTCTCCCCTCATGGAAACCTTCTTTTCTATGATTACATGGAAAATGGTTCCTTGTGGGACCTACTACACGGTAAGTCTCAACACTAATTGCGAGCTATTTTTTGTGTATGTTTTGTGATTTGCTGTTGTATTAATTCATATTATGATGTACTTATCCTAGCTGGTGCTGGTTTGTTAATCTATGTTGAAATGTGTTGCGCTCTTACTGTGTTCTGATCACGTCTAGCTTTTATAGTGCCTTTCTAGACAATGCATACATTGATATATTCAATCTATTTTTCCTAACCAAAATAAAATGCATTGGTACGATTTACTTTCAAGATTAATACATTGATACATACAGTTTATGCTGCACATGCTAACAGTTTCAACCCATTAACTGCTTTTTGTACTAGGCCCATCCAAGAAGGTAAAGCTCGACTGGGACACTCGTCTCAAAATAGCAGTTGGTGCTGCTCAAGGTTTAGCATACCTGCACCATGATTGCAATCCCCGAATTGTACACAGAGATGTCAAATCCTCTAACATACTGCTAGACGAGAATTTTGAGGCTCACCTGTCAGACTTTGGCATTGCCAAGTGTGTCCCCGCTGCAAAGACCCATGCCTCAACTTTTGTACTTGGCACGATCGGATACATAGACCCAGAGTACGCAAGGACTTCCAGACTGAATGAGAAATCTGACGTGTATAGTTTTGGAATTGTTCTTCTTGAGCTGCTTACTGGGAAGAAGGCAGTTGATAATGAGTCAAATCTTCATCAATTGGTTAGTTTTTTAGAAGCAATATCATTTTGAAAGTCATTTTGATGTTATGAATACTTTGTTCCCCAAAATAGTTGCATCTCCTGGACTATTTGTTGGTAACATACATTTCTGGATCCTTGTAAATATAATCTTAAAGACTTGAAATGTTTGCCAATCCGATATGAATATCAAATACCAAGAAAATTCATGTCAAATCTGATAGCAGATTATCACATTTCCAGTTTTTTAGTTATATTTTTGTTGTCGTTCTAAGCAAATAATTCATGATTGCTTTCAGATTCTCTCCAAAGCTGATGATAACACAGTAATGGAAGCTGTTGATTCAGAAGTATCGGTGACATGCACTGACATGAACCATGTAAAAAAGATGTTCCAACTTGCACTTTTGTGCACAAAGAGGCACCCTTCAGATCGACCAACAATGCATGAGGTGTCTCGTGTGTTGATTTCTCTTCTGCCAGTTCCCTTATGTGATAAAAAGCCTGTTTCCTCACCCCAACATAACAATATGGATTTCACCCGCTTTCTCATGCCTAGTCCAGTAGTAAGGCATGAGAGAGATGCGATGAGTGATAGTTCATCCGATGCACACTGGTTTGTGAGATTTGGTGAAGCAATTTCAAAGAATTCAATGTGACAATGTTTGCAAGATTAGTATCGTTTTTTTTCTTGTATTTGTTGGATACTTACTGTAGGGTTGATGACATATGAGGGCAGAACCCGGAGGGACTCTTTCTTGTTTTTTTCCCCCTCTTGTTTGCTTTTCCTTAGAGGTGAAAATAGAAGGTTATCTGTAATATTCTGAATTGTAACCTGTCCTGAGTAGTTGTATGAGATGACAATTCTCGTGACTTCCTTCAGCGTTCCTATGTTATTTATTTATTTTTTAGTAAACAAGTTGGTAAAGTCTCATCACCCTTCGTTGAAGTTTCCCTATTAATTGAAAAAAGTAAAAAGCTCTCTGTCACTCTTAAATACTTGTGTTGCTTGGGTAGTGACATTGGCCTCTGATGTAATAATGCAGTGCAGGCCTGTGAATGAACAGTATGCGGTCTATTAAATTCACAGACGGAATAATTCAGTAAAGTGAGTGGGGAAAAAAGAGGAGGCTCATAGTGATGGTATATAATTGAAGCTAACTAGCGTTTGTTACGCGCTTCGCGCGTGATGTTTTATTATGTTAGAAATTTAAAATGCACCATAGCATATCTCTCTATACATATATAGATGACTATTTTTTAAATCAAATTAAATCGATATTAGAATGTACCATTAATATTATCTCATGAACAGTTTTCTACAACTTAGAGGCAACAATCACCATTCTGGCATGGCATCAGTTAAGAATAGGTACAATATTCTCATAACTGTGTTTTTAGAATGGATCAATATCCATTTAAATTACTAGCAACATGTTTGGTTGTAAATTTGATAAAACTATACCATCAAATGTTATTAATTCTCATTGATAAATCACATGTTAAAAAAGAGCTGAAATTCGATTATCAAAAAATATTATTTACTACCATGGATTATTCATAAATTTTGTTGATTTTTATTGTTAGAAATTGTTTTTAATAAAAAATCATTATTCATATTTGAGTATACAATTTCTAACTGTCGAGACATCTAAAATATTGAAATTAATATGCCGTTAAAATATATATTATTAATATAATTACAATTATCAACATCCTTTTATAAACATAATAACTAATACGATATTTCTTTATGATTATTCCTACATACAATATAATAAATTCATTAAGGGTGTGTTTGGCAGTTAGGGGGAACAAGTGTGAACAAGGAACAAGGGATAAATCTTGTTCGTCACTTTTACTGTTCGTAGTTCCCCAAAAAAAAGGAACTGGGAACAAGGCCACGAACAGTCTGTTCGTCCTATTCGCGAATTGTTTGGTTCGCACGAACAAGGCTTGTTCACGAATAACTGTTCTGTGAAGTGAACCAAACACACCCTAAATCAATATATAACAAAAATAAATACTAAGGCATGCAATTATAAAAATAATACATTAAGGACGTAACTTTGATCAATATAATAAATTTAACAACCAATTCTATTAAATTCTGTAAATATTTATAGATACATTGATATATTAACATAAAAAATATGATATATTAAAATAAAAAAATATATTGATTTATTTTTTAATATTTTAAAACTATCCATAAAATTTCATAGAAAAAAAATCTAGAAAAAACTTGCAAACCACTAAACAAAAGTGTAAAGATAAAGAAAATATTATGAATATATAAAACAAAAAACTACATCACTTGATTCCATATAATTTTAAAAATATAATTTTAAAAATATGTCATTTGATTTATTATAATTACTTAAGAATGTCGATAAAATTTCATGCAAAAATAATTTTATAATGACTTAAAAACAATTAAATAAAATTACTAAAATTTATAAAAATTGTATTATGTAATGAAGAAAAGTAGTGGATCTAAAAAAATATATAAAAATTATATGAAATATAGCAAAATTGGAGGGTCTAACTGAAAAATCATTAAACATCCCATACATGGCACGCTGCCCCTTTTTTACCTATTTTGTTTGACCTTATGTATTTACATGTACTTGTAAATTAGTCATGTCATGTTGCAAATTGAAAAAGATTGTTGAAAAAGAATTGTTACGTTGAATAATATGGATGTGGTGCCATAAACAAACCACAAAGAATGCACATGGGGCAGCTTCTTTTTCATTTATTTTGTGCATAGGATTCAGATTCCCGTATTTCACCCAAAAAAAGAAGCTTAGATATACCCGTTACACAATATACAACATAAATAATTTGCAGAAGTTTAGATAAGATTGATTGCTGACTTCACCAAAAGTTATATAGAAAACCTACCTAAATTTGGAGTATGTTTTGATCTGATCATTGCCGCTATGTTTGTTAAGTTAAAGTGATGTAAGCCTCTACGGCCTCTTAAATTTGCAAAAACAACAAATAATTTTAGATAAAATTAAAAGAATTGAAATCTTATTTACTTCATCTCAAGAGAACTTCAATAAAACATTGACATGAAACAAGTGTTTCTAGTTACATGTTGAAGATGGGACGAATGTTCAAAAATATTAATTAGTAATTCAAAAGAGAGTTGAATGATACTTTACAGTAGAATCTCGTCTGTGTCGATTCAAGCGGGCCGCTTAGTATTTAGTACGGCAATATAGAACTAGGTTCAGTTCAAAAAGTCTAGCAAAGAATGACATCATTAAAACTATATGTGAGAATTAACTTTTTAGTCTAATAGCTAAAAATGACACGCTGAAAGACATGAATACAAAATCTTTTTGGGAGATATCTTATGAATTATTAATATTTGCAACATAGTAATGGAGAGTGCTCAATTATAGCAATGGAGAACGAAGCTTGTTAATTTTGTGATCTCGGTCCAAGAATATATTGCACTGATTGATACCAGTTAATTATAACAATCCCCGCATGAACTCTTGCTTTGCAAAACCTCAATTCAATCCTACAGCTACTTTACTCCTTGCCGTTACAGCATTTCAAGTCTGTTCTGCTTTCCACTGACTTGTGGGGGTTATGGATCGTGAGAAATAACAGAATTTTCAGAGACCAATCCAGACCCGCTCGAGCAATTCATGACTGGATAGTGTATGAAGCCACTTTATTTATGAAATTTTGTTAGGAACAATTTCTACCTTTTTACTGTTTTTTTCGTTTCTTTTCTTTTCTAGATAGCCTCTATCTAGTGTTCTTTTTTTTTTAAAAAAAAAGCCTCTTTCTGAAATCTGTTCGTTAGTCTTGGGCCGATAATTAATATATTAGGCCGGGCCCTGTCGTTTCCATAGTGAAATGGGTAATAACTACCAAACCTTCAAAGAGATCAGATTTTGAGATTAGGAAAACAAAATAAATAAATAAATAAATTTTAAGTTTGTAAATTTAAACTAAGGCATCCCTGATCCCAGGTGTGAACATTAGAAAAAGGAGACGATTTAGGAACAGACGGGGACGAATAAAATTTGGTACATTGTGTCAATTTTCCATCCGAGCAATCGCGCTAATAAAGTTAATCTGAACCAATGAATTTATATATCTGGAATACTTATCAGAAAGGAATATTTTTGGAAAAAGTAGTACTGATAGAGTAATTTTCCCAAAATGAAAAAGAAAAAAAGTTCTGCCATACGATAACAGGTAATTTTAGGCCATAGTAGGTGAGTTCAAATTTTGAGTCAAAAAAGTATCTCTGCACTTGAGGTTCTGACTTCGCAAACAAACACTAAAGCTGTCAAGGAAACTTACGACTGGCAAATCTTTGGGAATTGATTTGCACACCCCTAAAATTGATAAAACACTCTTTTTAGACTGAAATATCCTCAATGAATTGTAAATATTAATTTTAACTTATGTCTTTAAGAACATGAATTTCTTGAACTACAAAATTACATAATTTTTATTTGATTAAATTCATCAATTTTGATATATATTTGGTAATAATAGTTACAGGTGCATTATAAACTTCGAAAATGAGTAGCCCCTCCATGTCTCTCTTGTCACATTCTATAAAGTTAAATCTCTTTCCGAACATCTCTATGAAAAGAACAAACAGATAGGATAAACAAGGTTCAATATACAACAAAATGAAAGCAATAAGCAGTAAGAATTGACCAAAAAATTGTTTCTACTGTACATCTGTAAATCTACTTTCTGTTCCTTTAACAATTAACAGCAGGTTAACTCCAAAGAAGCGTAAGCATCAAGGCCATTGAACATCCAAAATCATGTTCAAGGCCACTATGAGAAAATAATACCCCAAAAGACTCAGAAATGCAGTTAAGTCAAACCTACTCAGAATTGATCTTGCTGCCCTGTAATGAAAATCTACAACAGTAATTGATACAAATACATTAGAAACTTCTATACCACAGAGATTCAGAATTTTTTCATCAAAATATCATTTCATCATTTACCCCCAATATAGTCAGCATCGGAACAAATGACCAGCGGCTTCTATAAGTATCTACAAAAAACATCTTCAAATCCAAATCTGCTCTTCCTTGTGTATATCAAACCTAATAAGGGAAATGGTTGGTCCTTATGTTCTCTTTTGAATCCTTGCAAAATGTAGTAGAGAAAATAGGTAAACAAGTCAGGTCACATTAAGCCTGTAAAAAGGCACAGAGAGATCAGGGAAGGGTACAGAAAGAGATAGAAGAATAAAAGACCTTAGAACAATGAGCAGATGGCACTAAAAGGGTTTTTGAAGTAGATACATGCCGTTCTTCAGATGTAATAGCAAGCTGCAATTGTATGGGGAAAAAGCGGTAAATTCTTTAGAAGTTGAGAAAAAGTGAAGAATAAAAAAAATTGAAGATGATAATACATTAAAAGGAAAAAGTGTTCAGAGTGTAGCTTTGTCACCTTGTTAAACACTTCAGTCAACGGAGGTGGGTTTTGGCACCTACTAGCAGTATTTAATTTGTCCTCCTAAAATAAAAAGATAAATAATTAATCAAATAAATAGGGAAAAAAAAGTTAAGTAAAAAGGATTAGAATGTATAGTAGATAATGTGGAACCTTAGGCATTGTAATTTGCGGCTTTGTTTTCCTTGAGATAGCCCCAACTCCATTGCTTGGTGTCACCTGGCGTGTTAACACGTTTCTTAGATAAATCTTATAATATTGTGAAACTTTTTGCCAACAATTACAGAGCTGGTTGAATGTATAGTAAGCAAGCCATGACCATAGAAAAATATTCCTTTTTTTCTATTTTATTTATTTTATGAAACCTACAGTAAAATATTGTAGTCGCAGATGATAGCCAATTTTCTTTTATTTCAAACTCATCCTGAAATTTTTTTTTTGTACATTTCAAGAATAAACCTACTACCAGTGACTGATATGGTTCCAGATGTTACCTAGTCTTCTAAATTGGCATGACCATACTAAAGTCATGCTGATACGTACATCTGGCTTCAAATGTAACTTGTTATGAATATTTAATTTGCTTTGTACAGAAATAAGACAAGGCATGGTACAGTTTGCCAAAGACACAAAATACTGCAAATGGAGTCTGAACGGGTTATTCCAATTATCATACCTTTTTATCTGAGATCCGTGCCTTAAAAAAAAATATGCTGTTTCTACATTCTTGCTTTTGATTAGCACTGGTTGACATGATAGCCACGCACGAAAAGATAAAAAAACATAATCAACAAGATATGAGTCAATATTTGAATATCTTTTTAGAACCCCACAAATAAATAACTGATATAGCTTACTTATTAAGTCGGGAATTCTGAGAATTCCTGTTATCTGACCTTCTGGAAACTCTGTCACAACCTTGAACTGCCTGAAATATTTTGCATCAGTATTACTTTTGTCTTAAAAGTTAACCACAGAATGAGAGAATTTCAGGCACCTTCAACCAAACATGCTAATGCAGACAATGAGAGGAAAGAAACTAGCTATTAACTTGTCTGCAATAAATCCAAAGCATATCATTTGGAGGTTACACCACAAATTGCACAACTTTATTAAAATTACCTTAGATGCCAGCCCAGATGAGTCTCCAAGCAAGCTGCTCTGGTTTGCTAAATTGGACTCCTAATTAAATTGTAAACAGACAATCAGATCAGGTTTTGCAAATAGAACACATCAAATAACCTAAAAATTATTTTGAAATTACATGTTTTTTCAGCACAACATTTCCTCTAGAAGGATGTGTTTTGAGTGTAGTTTTTTGCTGCATATGTTGTTCTTCTGGCTCGGTTGCATTAATTAACCTGAAATCAGAAAAAGATGCAAAATTTGGTAAATTAAAAGCCACTAAGGAATCCACAAAATTAAATGAGAACAAAGATGAATGGGTCATTAATCATAATTTATATTAACATGAAGAGATTTGCAAAGGACTATCCCTTTAAACCTTCTTTTATAATAGTATTGCTGATCTAGTATGTACTGGCAGGTCAAGAGGGTCATATCTAAAAAATTAGCATACCCCCTACGAGCATGAGATCTCTCAGCACGTCTCATGGTTTGGAGATTAGGCTGTCTAGGTATTGTTATTCTCGTTCTAGCAGGCCCCACATTGCCATTAGCACGTGTTATATCAGCCTGCAATCAAATTCAGATTTTATTTATTATTATATTAAACTTGTGATATTAATTGTTGATATGACAAAAAACTGAACCCATCCAATGAAGTTGATAAACCAGGCTCGATAAGAAATGAAAAAATCAACACAACTTTAAAATTAGTACCAAAATTGTACCTTAACACGAGTCTTGTGAATTAAATCAGGCTGAGCAGTACCCGTTGCCTGAATGAAACAAATCAAAATGTTAGAAGGATATTTAAAACAAAGCAGAAGTAGGTCAATAGCAGATTATCTTACCCTCTATCTTTCCTACTTTGTAGAAGCAAACACTATAAGCTAAAAAAGAGGCGAAAAAACTGGTGGGTCCTTTTCCAGATCAGAAGGAAACATAGTATGCCATTCAAATTGTAGCATTGTTGGATTGGCCCTAGTCTCGCAAAAACCTTAAAAGTATTACAGTGATTATAGACTAAAATTTTTTAAAAGTGATAGTACCTTGCCGAGGTGACCTTTTTCTAATCTCTGCCTTTTGGCTGCTTGAATAGTGCAATCTTTCGATTCACCTGAGCTTTCCAAGCTGTTGAATGTATTCAGCTTATTGTTTCTGAAAAAAAAAATGCCAAAATTTTAATACCTATCCCAATTTAAACTTATATTATGTACCCCAATTGATGTTAAGACAAGATTGTATAAAACAAATCCTGCATATTGGAACCAGTAATGACATACCTAATGAGAGAGGTTGGCTCATATCGCTGAGTTTTCTTCGCTAAGTAGCTTGCAGTGGGTTTCATAAGGGTTGATACCTTCGAAGCATAACTCTTAACCCTATGCTTTACTTTGGGTGCATTATCTATTATCCTACAATGTATCTCATCTGCAGAACACAATATTAAGAGAAAATATATCAGAACATCATTGTAAAAAACTAATAGGGGACAAATATGTAACTTGACTGCAAATGAAGACTAATATTTGTGTATCAATCGCAGACCACTGATAAGTGGTTACAAGAAGTGTAGATGCATAATTTTTCTTTTTGGTCTTCCAAGCCCATAGGCAATAGTAGATGCATAACTTTAATCAATAGTTATATTGGGAGCAAATAGAACTCTTCTTTAACTTTTATATTAGGTTTGTATTTCTACTTGTTGCGTTTTTTACTAAACACTTATTGTGCTAGCTAATACAATATAAGTGAAGAAACACAACAACTCTAATTGAATCTTTTTTTATACTAAAATCCTACAATTTATGTACCTTCAAATCCAATTACAACATCTGATTCAGATGGATTGTGCTGAACCTCTGTATCTGGATTATGATCAATATCTTGTGAAAAGAGATCCTCTCCGCATACTATCTTCATAATAAGTGCTGCACAATCACATACACCAACTTGTTCATATTAAATCCAGTTTAGTGGGAGAAATGAATGAGCTATGGAACTACATGTAAATGCTCTAGAACAATTAAAAACTCATTGTGGGTCATAATTGCAAAAAGAAAAATAAATATGTAGAGATATATTTGCACTCCAATCTCAGTAAACATCAAAATCACACCAGTACACAAAAAAAAAAAACAAAAAAAAACAAAATTGCTTCTTGGCCCTCTGACTTTTGTTTTGGGAAGTGACTACAGAAGCATAAAACTGATTCCTCACAGACAGACGGAAAAAAAAAAAAAATTAGAAAACCTACTGCAAAAGAGAGAACACACATGATAATTTAACACATCTGAATTGATCAGCTTATGAGGTTAACGCTCAGAACCTAAAATATCAATTATTGTGGGTGAGTTCAAACAAAAAGAAGATATTTTCTCACTAGCCCTTGTAACTTTCAAAATTACATCAGTGATCACTAAAAAACATGCTTACTCCAAATTATCCCTCTAGGTTTCTTCCTAACAGAATATGGAAACAAAGAATTTTTGTTCTTTACTGAGGTCTAAAGAGGCAAAAATTATTTGCCTCCTTTAGAAAGAACTAAGGTACAAAAAAAAAAAAAAAGATAAACTCTTGTGATTTAAATCAGTCAATGAGAATAGTAACATCTCACGTATTGGGTTTTTCCTGATCATATGTGCAAGTCTAGCGTAAGAAAACAAGATAATTTGCACTTTCATCCCCGTAAACTTTCAAATTACATCGACACCCACTAAAACCCCCAAGTTCTCTTCTAATTTATCAACCAAGTACTGTTCTTTGCAAGTAACTAAAGAGGCACCAAATTTAATCTCCTACTGAAAACACAAAAAAAAACACCACTCAGGAAGAAAAATCTTGCAAATTTGATCAGTTTAAAGGAAAACGTACGAGAAGGAGGGTAAGTCTCGGCCGTATCAAACCACTTCTCAGCGCTACTAGCCTCCATTAGCGGCTCCTCCGTGCTCAAATCGAAGTATTTCGGCGCGTCATACTCGTAATCCAAATCAACATCGAACTCAAGCCAACAATCGGCTTCAATCGCCTCTGACATCTCCTCATCCATCGTGGAGACTAGAGAAAGAGAACCCAACTTCCTAGAAAGCGTGGAGAGAGATTTAGACCCAGAGAAGAGAAGCAAGGTCGCTAATGGAGATTGATTGGAGAGGCCTTTTGTTTTGTCTTGATAAATTCTTGCCTTTTTGTGTATTTTGGAAGGAGGCGGAAAGAAGGGAATTTGAATGCGGGGTCGGAAGGGATGAAGGTAAAATGACGAAAATGGCCTTGTAGAGAGTGTTGACTGTGAGGATTAATACTGTTAGTGGGGACCCACGTAATCTTTGTGGCAAAGGGTTTTAATTATTAGCTGGATCCTCTACAATCATACTGATCCTGTCTGATCCATTGTAAATTGTTTTTCTTCTTTTTTGGGATCGGTATAACTGTCTAAAAAATAAGCATGTCAAAATGTTACGATGAAAACACGTTATGATGACATTAGTTTTTTCATTTATTTTTCCTCCGCGTTGGATAAGGATGAAATCGCTATTTTTCATTATATCATACTAACTTTTGTACTTTGTAAATATAAAAATTAATGAGAATGCAAATTATTGCATGGATTCAATCAAACTAAGATTCCGTATATCTTTAAACATAATAACTTGCTTAAAAGGTAAAATAAATATAAACCAAACCAAAATTCGGTATATCTTTAAAATAAATATAAATATAAAAATTAATGAGAATACAACATTATTACATGGATTCAATCAAACTAAGATTTAGTATATCTTTTAAACTTACAAACTTGCTTGAAAAAGTAAAATAAATAATAGCTTATATATATCTAGTTACTTGTGTTGTAGATCATATCCAAATTAAATCCTTGTCAATGGCTTCAAAGAGATTGCTCGTTCTTGTCGTTTTGTTTTTTTATCTATCAAGTTGTTTGTTGATTACAGGACAAGATCTTTCAAAACATGTCGTTAAAGAAAAAGGCTCTGAGGTAACTAGGACATTATTTCCATTTTACTTGCTCAGTAAATATTTTTTTATTTACTGAGGTAACTAGTACATGAAATTTTAATGTCAAGTGAATATAAAAATATAAATTAGATAATCTAAATAGTTGTTGTACAGATAAGAGGTCCGCTCATTGGAGATGCAAAACCAAACAAGTCATCTAGAAGAAGTACTCGGGGCTCTCCAATTAAAGCAGAATCTGATGGCTACACTCATGTTTGTGTCTCTATTTTCAAATATTTCATGCAATATACTAAATTGTGTCAGAATAAGGTAGTTTAGGTCGAAATGTTGTTTGATGTTTTGTTGGAACTCCTCGATCGGCGAGACAGTGGATGACGTGTGTTTATTAGGCACCTTTTATGGCGAGGTTAACATGAGGATTTTAACCTTGTTTGGGTAGTAGTTTAGTACTAGTTTTTTTTAGTCCTTTTCTTTAATGTAATTATTTCTCTTTCTTTATTGTAAATTTGTAACTTCCTTTATTACTTAATAGAAATTGTTGATCGGTGTTTGCAGTCCTGCCTTAAAAAAAAATGAAATGTCTTTTTGTATTATATTGTAGGTTGCGGGTTACCAGAGCAAAGGAGCAGACGGTGTTGCAAGATGGCATGGTGTGAGAGCAAAAATAAGTGTCTGGAAAATACAGGATGTGCAACCTCTGTCAGAAAGTTCAGCTTACATAGCTGCTATTAGCAATTGGGATGGGCTGGAATATGTCACAGCTGGAGTTCATGTATATTAGTTCTATATTTGCTTTTACTTTTCCATCTAAGTATAACAGGGAAGATTAATTTTGCCTTTCTTTAGGAGGAGACAAACAGGACTATGGATCAATTTTTTTATTCAAGAAACAATATGAGAATTTTAGTGACTAAACTTATTGATAATTTTCTGGTGATACCAAACAAATTAAAAATTGAACAAAAAATGATATGAATTATATTTAAAAATATTTCTTATTTAAGCATTTTTTTAAATAATCATTATCGAATCCAACATACACGGACAAAATTGAATCTGCACAATACATTAAAATTTCAAAAATTATTTCTTGTCCACCATTATATATATATATATATATAGTTTTGCTATGGTGAATCACGACTCACGGAGCCTTCCGTGAGTCGCGATCAAAGCTCTTGGATCTGATTCAAAATGGCCGATCCAAACCGTCCAATATGATTTCCATATTGAAATCTCCTAGCAGACCAAATTTTATATTTTTTCGAAATTTTTAAGTATTTTTTGAAATTTTAGAAACTCGCTAATCTAATTAATTATGTACCGTTCAAAAACAACAGTTTTTAAAAATCTGAAAAAAATACTTCAAAATTTCGAAAAAATATAAAATTTGGTATGGAAGGAGATTTCAATATGGAGATCGTATTGGACGGTTTGGATCGGTCATTTTGAATCAGATCTAAGAGTTTTGATCGCGACTCATGGAAGGATCTGTGAGTCGCAACTCACCATAGCAAAACTCTATATATATATATATAACACAAAAAGAGTACTATCAGAAGTTATATTGGTCAGGCCCTGTTTTTCCTGGTTTGTTTGCTTTAAGATCATTTGTTATTCTTACAATATGCATATTGTTTCTTGCTTCATAATATATTTAGGTATACCCACGGATGTACAACAATAGCGACTTGCGTTTCTTCACATATTGGAAGGTAAGTTTTTAACTATTTAATAGAACGATCGACCGTGTTGTCAACTTTAGCTCTTTGCAAAGACTAGACTAATTATGATTTTAGCTCATCCACTAAAAGTATATGAGGTAGCACTTTTATAAAAATGATCCCATAGACGGAATCATCTTCCTAAAAAAATTTGTATGTTGTAAAATATTTATTTTAGAACACATTAATTCTAATTAAAAGAGAAGATTTTAAATTTAAATATGCGCAATATGTAATTTTTACATAGGGCCACAAGATAGGTAAATTCTTCCTACTTATTTTTAAAATTTTAAATACGATCAAAATATTTTCAATTGATCAGATTTTGAACTTACGACATTCACTAAAGATGTATTATCTTACTCACTAGCTAACTTAAGATTGATTCTTACTATCTTATTATTAGACTCGACATCGTTGACTTATTATGGGCTAAAATAATTGAAAATCTTTTCAACATAAAACTCAACATATTTTAAACAAAGTATTCAAATAATTGTGCACAATGTTTCAGACAACCAAGGATGGCACAATAAAGGGTTGTTACAATGATTATTGCCCCGGATTTGTTATAGCAAATGGCTCCAACCTTTTGCCAGGACAAGGCTTGGCTCCGCTATCAAATTATGGCGGCGAGACGAGATATATTACAGTAAGGATAAAAAAGGTTCGTTGTAAACTTAAAATTCACATTATATGTAGACACAAGTAAATAGAAGTTCTGGTCGTCTTAATCACGTAATGACAGTTGAATATATACTAGTACTACGGATCAATGAATCAAAAGAAAATGGATGACATGCAGATTTTTATAAAATTAGCATGCATTTCAATTACATATAACAATACTAGGAAGCTTTCCTCATTCGGGATTTATAAATATTTAAAGAAAAAAGTATACATGTAAGAGCCCCCTCATGTGCTCATTTTATCTATTATATATTGTACTCATCAACTTCTATCTTTTCTGATTGATAAAAAAACGTAGGATGAAAAAACTGGGGATTGGTCATTATACAGAGAAGACCAAGGGGGCCCTATTGGTGGCATGACATTGCTAGGTTGGTGGCCTCAGAGTCTTTTCAAGAGCTTATCTGATCGAGCAAACGTAATTCAATGGACAGGAGAAGTGAATTACCAATACAATGAGACAGGTCCTTCCATGGGAAGTGGGCACTTCTCCGACGAGCACGAGGGAAAAGCGGCAATTTTCTCTGAGGTTTATGGCTTTGATGGTTTTGGATCGATTTACAACAATTACTATAACCCTATTCCTTTTGTAGACAAATCAGAATGTTATAACATTTCTCCTTGGTATGGTTCAGTTGTAGACAAACCAAAAAGAAGTCATCACTTCTTTTATGGCGGCCCAAGCGGTTGCTCCCACTAGGAATAAATAAAATATATGTAAATGTGCATAAGGCAAACCTTAAAATAAAGTACATGTCTTGTGGTTTGCAATGCGTTTGGTCAACAATTATTAGTATAAATTATTGATGTGATGACCTGGTAATTACGGGATATTTTTTTTTTTTGTAATACTAATGGCATCTATAACTTCTTTTACAATTAAGTATTTATTTTCATAATCTTTGATGGGATAAAAGATTTTTTTTTCCTTAAATAGTGCTATTAAATGTGATCGATCGAGAGATCTGCTCAACTTTTTTTTTTTGTGTTCCTATCAATAAGATGAATATCAAAGATTATTTTTCGATGAAGTTGATATATCTTGAGTTTTTGTTTATTGTTATTCCTATTCCCAGAATTAATTATAGCATCTCGCAAAACTATGATGCACCTTCGAAGGCATGTTAAAAACAGCTACTAAATTGTAAGCACTGAATAATTTATTTAGTTTCTTGGCACTTTCCAATCATCGGAATTCATACTCAAATTTGCTGTAAATTTGATATCTTGAAATTCATTTGGGTGTAATATTGAATGTAGGATATAAGTTTAAAATTTTTAATGATTCTATTTGATTAGTTAATGTAGGAACTTATGTGCAATACTGAATGGTGGTTGTATGAAATACTTCAAAATTTGATCTTGGATAATAAACCAACGATATTTGAGATGTAGCATTTATAGCAAGTCTTATGTAAATTTGAAGAAATAGATGGTGAATGTGATGTCCAGAAAATTATTCTAATCACACAGATTGCGAAGGTTTTTAAGGAAAGGATAACAGGGAATAGTTGTGCTTTATTAGAAAATTATAATTTTAAATTTTAAACTGTGACACAGTGAGCACCATAGTAAGATGATCGCAACGATGATGTCATCAACGCTACAGAATACCTTTGCAAAAAAAAAAAAAAAAAAAAAAAAATGCTGTGGTATACGTAATTGGATATATTATGAATCGGTCATGCAAGTCATCACTTTGTTGTTGTTGATAATTATTAAATTTGTATCGATAGTCTGTACAGTTGTGCAGTTCACACTAATGCATGACAACCAGTCAGTGTTTTCTGATATTTTTCGTACAAGCTGTACCTAAACACAACTACAAAATTTTGTTTTAAATTACCTTCACTGTACCTAAACATGTCACCCACTTAATCATTAATAAAGTGAATTTTCTAGGTTTTTTTTTCCTCGGAGAGTTGATATTGAATTGAGTTCTCTACTATCGATCATTGCAGTCGACAAATTTCAATCACGATTATCTCATTAAGTGAATTCTTCCTCCCCATCATTCTGACCAGAGGATAAGTATATCCATATATAAGTGGGTAACTATGAAATTTAAAGAGGAAACTGAAATTTGAAAGATTTAATCAGAGGATATATATATAAAAATTTTTTAAAAAGAGGTGACCAGGATAATTTTTCTTTGAAGAGGTTACCAGGATAATATGCTATCCGTTTAAGAAGAAACTTTAATAATAAATAATAGCAATAAAATTTGCCAATGATATGTGAATTGTTCTTGTATTATTCACTTGCAGCACTTCTCAAATAAATCGATATATTTTAACAACTTTTACCTATTTTACTCAAAATCTTCGTATTATGGTAAAATTTATTAGTAATATCCAATATACTCTTGCTCCTGTTACATAACACACAAACTCTGTACCACATGAAACAATTTTTATTTTTTGAATGAGTTGTTACTTGTTATGCATAGATAACTTTGTTAAATTGGAATTAAATATTTTGGAACTGAAATACCTTAATTTGAAATAGGTAGGATAATAAAAAGTTTTCAATCCTATCTGTTTCTTACGTACAACTTAAAAAAAAAAAATTACTTTGGACATTAATTACTCCAAGGATGTATACTTTTGAACAAGGAGAGAAAATATTATACGCAAGACATCTAACCAAGATTAATATGGAGAAAATAGAATCATACAGCTAATATCGTAATACAATGTGACTCTAAAAACTAAAAGGCGAATTTTTGTATATAATAAATATTACTCTTTAACAATTAATACACTTGCCTTGGAAATGCTCGCTCCATTCTCTTTTTTTTTTTTCCTTCTAAATATTTGGGAGCTAGTTGATGCATGTCTTTGAACTTTTTATTTCTAACTCTAAACAACTAAATTTCAGTTGCATACGCATAAAATATTATCTTTATTCCGACTCACCGAGAAAGATATTAAATTCTAATTCTTAAACTCATATCGACCTTGCAATTCTAACAACATGATATATAACCCTTAAGGCCTTAACACTAGTACATCATGTCATGTGAAAGAGGAATTAATGAACTCACGGCTCACGCGTACAATTTGATACTTTCTACTTAAATATACACAGACTGACAAACTGTGGCTTTCTTACATATAAAACAAAATGAAATTATAATAAAATTAACAGACTGTGACTTGTGGGGATCTTAATTGGAGGGGTATTGTTGGGAAAATGTTTCTTTGTCTCGTGATTGGTGCCTGAAGTTCAGCCAGTGATGCCTACGAATTTACATAGTGATTCGTGCTGATAATAAATGTAGTCGATTACAATTTTCTTTTTTCATCCCACGCCTGTATAGGCAGTAAATGAGAAGTTTACAAATGCTAATCGACAAATCTAACCTTTGGTTTACCATCCGTGGTCTCTTTGTCCTTGAGTCTAGAGTAAACTTTTAAAGTTTTACCTTGAGCTATAATTAAAAGGATAACCCAACTCATTAGTTCTTTTATTGATTTTTTTTAAAAGTTATTTCGTATACTTTATTTATCAATACTTCCATAAAATATGTATTATGTAATGGAGTAGTTTAAATTTTATTAATTAGTTAAATCTGGTGCCTGGAAACTGATAAGTAACATTTAATGACCTTCCAAAAAATTATTACACAATTCTTCACTCTCCAAGTAAATGCAGGAATAATCTTCTGGTCAACTTTGATTGTGAGTGGGAACCAAATAAGGTTTCTAGTCTCCACCCAGCTGCTAATTAAAATGTATTAGTACATAATAGTTTTAAATCTTGAAAAATTAATGTCGGCTGCTGTAATCTTTTTTAAATCAGAATGAGGACATCATGTCAGCAAAACAAAACAACTTTTTAAATTTATAAATTAAATTATGTATAAAAAAATAAGTTCCTTTACTTGTTTGCTATGTAAAATGAACCCTTCCTTCATTTTTTTTTCTAATTAATTTTTATTATTACGGGACCACTCATGCGTTCCCTTTTTTTTTTTTTTTTTTTTTGCTCATTTATTTGAGTTGTTTGTGATGTGCCCAAGGTAAAATGAAAGTTGTAATTTAATATAACTCTTTTTTATATTCGCCTGCCTAAAATTTCATACGATTTATAATGTTATTTTTAATTTGCATACCTATTTAGTTGTTAAGAAATAATTAATTTGCACACAAAATTTGCTAAACGCACTATACTTAGAAAAATCATCTTTAATTTTTAATAGATGCTTTTTAATAAAATTCTAAAAATAAGACCAGTTTAAATAAATATATAAAAGAGCTCATGACAGAAATCGTTCAGTCTCCAAAATACGGATTATAATGCGTCTGGCGAGGCCTGATAAAGACGATCAGAAATTTTTTTTTTTTTTTTGAAAATGAGACGATCAGAAAGTTGAATCCCTTTTCTAAAAAAAATTGGAGTAATTTTGAACACAAAGCAAAATGTGATAAGACACATAGACATTGGTCTTTGCACTCCGTTCATTATTGGAGATTTAATCTGCACGTAGTCCAGAATTCGAGAATACTTTTGAATTTGAACTTCTGTAGAAATTGTACTTTTGGTAATTTATATACATACAACCCTGCTCCATAAATAATGCACGTTCACTGATTTTCTCATCTCATTAGTTAATATATTAATAAAGTTTTGTTTGAACAATGTGCATTGTAGTTCAGGTAGCAGATGCAACATGCACCAAACCAATGGTAAGAGCGACAATTGGTTAATGGCACACGGTGCACGTTAAAACATGAAATTTTTATATTATAAAATATTTGGAAGCTCAAAAAGGAATGATTTGGATACACATGAAGGTTTTCTATAATAATAGATGATGGTACGGGCAACAAAAATGGGGTAAACTTGTACTGTTTCCAACATCTTGAGACTACACAGAAAGGTTGTTTCATTTTAAACTCAAATCAACATATTCCACCCGGTACACAACAAAATATATTTTTATTGTTGTTGAGTCGCTATTAAAAGTATTTATAAACACCATTAAGAAGTTGAAGACCCGTATTTAACAGGAGTAATATTTTTCAAATATTACCAAAATGAATAAATATCCCAACTTTGAGTATTTTTTTTAATACATGCTTTATGCAGTGTTTTTAGTAATGTTGTCGGAAAAAATATTAATAAAGATAACTGCATCGTTGCTCTTCATCATTTTGATATGGAAAACTTAAAATCGGCTCAATTCAAAATTATTTGACCGCTCGTCTAAGCATTTGAAAATTTAATTAGCATGGAATTTTTTATATTTTGAAATCAGTTTATTGTTATTATTGCATTGCTGCGATTATATAAGTTGCTTTCTTTCATTGTATAAGTGGAGTGGCTGTCGAAAAATTTAAAAAAAAATGGTCCATAAAAATTGCTTATAAAAAGTAAGTGGAGTAAATCTTCGTGCATGCATTCAATGTTGATCAATTGGTGATTGTCAGATAGATCATTGACATGATATGAATTTTAATTTTAATAACCAAAACTTGTCAATGCCCATTTTTTTGTTTTTTTTTTTTTTTGAAAAACATGCCCAGTGCTTCAAGGTAGCGCAGATCCTTCAACAGCGTCCGATAAGGTCAAGAATCGTGCATTTCCATCAGATCTGGCGGTTTAGATGTGTCATGTGTATCGTTTGAAAAAATGATCGGCCCAAAACTTATATCGCACTAACGCACGCAGTGAAGTTTGAATTGTTTAACGGATATATAAATAAAGACAATGAAAGGACAGGTAAAACACCGGAGGCTTCCATTTACATGGGGTCCGCCACTACTTAGTCACCGCCTCACCGGTCACCCGACAAGCCTTGGCAAGAAGGTTATTGATATTCTGTTGCATCGAAATTATAGCTGACTGTGTTTCCTCTTTGCGTCATAGTCATAGATGTGTAAACCGACAAGATTCTCACTCGCTAACATTCTCGATTTCTCGGTGTTTGGTTTAGAACTTTGGGAGAAGTTCTAAAACTAATCATTATTAGACAATCGTCTGTTGAAGTTTAGGTTGCACAGAAAAAAAATCGAAATACGGTATTTAATTTTATGATAAAAGTGCTATTAATATTTGCTACTTAAAGAAAGCAAAGGCTTTATAACAAAAAGATAGATCAACTCCCTAATTTTCGAATTTTTGAAATCCCATAACAAAAAAAAAAAAAAAATGCTTCACTGGGTTTTTAGATGGAAAAAACAATCTTCTTACGATTCAATTATTTATTAGTTTTATATTTTTTATCCCCAAATCGGTACGTACGAGTTTTCTTTACATCACCTTGTACTTAAATATTCCTTTTCACAGCTTCAATTAAAGCTTATCTGAAGATTTTTTTTTTTATATATATATAATCGCTGAATCTTATACTAATACTAGTCAATTTATTTAAAATAAATATTGTGGATACAAAAAAACGCGTTAATACACAAAAATACAAATAATGTTAAAATTTAGATACTATCATTAGTATAGAGTTTAGTATCCATTTTGTAGTGGAAATATTTTTCTTTCTTTCTTTTTTCTAGAAAAAAAGTAATTGTACACTTAGACCTGGCAAACGTGTCAAACGAGCACGGAATGGGGTCATTCCGTTTTCGTGCCATTTCGGAAAACGGAACGAAATCTCTGTTCCGTTTCCGTTTCGTTTTTGAAACGGTAAGAAAAATTGGTGCCACATTCCGTTTCGTTTCAGTTTTCCATTATAATTCCTCATTTCGGTGTTCCATTTCGGTAAAACGGTATAAATATCCATTCCGTTTTCGTTTCGTTTTCTGAAACGGCAGCGAAAACTGGTGCCACATTCCGTTTCGTTTTCGAAAACGGAACGGCACCACGTTTTTCGTTTCCGTTTTGACAGGCCTGTGTACACTTCTGTACAAAATTAAGCAACAACCAGAACCCCGTTTATAACAAGAATTGAGGCCCTAGTTTCTGTACAAAATTAAAACTTTTGGTTTTTTATTGTACACTTTTTAGGCCTTTTGGGCCTGTCATGAAGCATAGCTCTCGGTCCGCTCAATTAACAAAACAAAAGTTAGCAATCTTCTTTTAATTTCTCTGTAACTCACTTTAGAATATTATAATTGCAAAATTTTTTAAAATCGACTGTCTAGTACTTTTGTCTCTGTTTAGACTAGACTAGAGCCTTTCGTGACACCAAGTAATTTTTTTTTTTTTTTTTGCTTGTAGCATTAAAAAATGCAGCTGGCCTTATTATTTAAAAAAGTAGAAATTTAAAATCATATTCTCTCTACGAACTACAACGTTCATGTTTTTATTGCGATTCGTCTATTATGGTGAAGCTTTGATCTATATATGTTTATATGGTGCTTGTATTGTGTGTGTATATATATTCATATAAACTGTTCATATAAACTGTTGTTTTTAATGAACTATTCATTATTTCATCGAACTTTTTGAATT
Organism: Rhynchospora tenuis; assembly: GCA_027725995.1. Classification (NCBI taxonomy): domain Eukaryota; kingdom Viridiplantae; phylum Streptophyta; class Magnoliopsida; order Poales; family Cyperaceae; genus Rhynchospora; species Rhynchospora tenuis. Next base: position 122,187,981 of record CM050889.1, read on the forward strand.
TTTGCAACGGAACACAATACTTAATGCAAGACGATGCTGAAACTGTAAGAAATTTAATTGATGGATCACATGCCACACTCATTATCTTGTTTAAAAAATTGAACCTTACTTATAGATTAAAAAAGAATATGGTCCCACCCAATGGTGCATTTGCTCAGCAGATCAATGGGAGCATATCATCAATAAAGATGTTGGAAGGAAAACCCATTTCTTTGTCCTGTTGCTTTCTTACATTTTATTTTTTAAGGGGCATCACTCCATCAGGTTCCTGTGAACCTCATTAGAAATTTGAAGTTGTTTACCAATGAAGAGCACGAACTTCGCAACATAACACATTATAATGAGAATAGCTATATCATATCAGAGCCAACAACTGTACATACTGATAACCGAAAGAGTAAAGGTACAATGCAAACTGATTACCGAAACCATCTACTCTCTAAACATTTGCACGGTTCCAGAATGTGCAGAAATAGATCCACATTTTTTTTTTCCTTTGCCCTTTTTTGTCTTTTTTCAAGAAAATCATTGTTAATGAAAGAATTAGCCCTCTTGCTTATTTCTTCATCAGATTCTAAGGTCCCATACATGATAGATATGGAACTCCTAAGTGTACACTTACTGAGACCGATTCAGAGTTTGTGCACACAGCACGGCATTCTTCTATGACATCTTTAATTGCGCAGAAACAATCTTGTGGGCTATCAAACTGATCCCTAAACCAATTAAAACACTGCTGCTCCCCCCCCCCCCCCCCCCCCCCCCCCTCCCCCCCCCAACAAACTCCCTAAGAACTATAACTGGAAAATCATAAGGGAAAAACATTTCATAAATATGTTCTTGTTTTAAACATAGATATAATCATTTTAAATATTATAGATCTAAATATTTTGGAGGCAAATTTTCGGAAAAGCTTAAATTTTGGCGATTGCTCTGATCGGAACCCTTAAAAGTCTCGAGATATGTTTCTTTCCTTCGTTTCTTCTCGGCTTCGCATGGCTCGAAATCGAATCCCGATTATTCTCCGCAATAACGGTACCACTTTATACTTGCTTAATCAATTCTATCTTCCTATTGAGGTGATATGCAGCGATGCTGATTTTAATTTTACAATTGAAATGATTCTTCTACTTTGTTGCAATGGATTTGTTTTAGAACTTAAAGGTATTCTTGCGCTCGTTGTAAATTCCATTTTTAATTACGTCTTGATTATATTATTGGGTCGATTTTACAAAAACCGTTAAAATACCGTAGTCTTCGCAGCGGAAATAATTCTTTATCAAGTCGGATATGGAGAGGCACGATTCAAGTGCATCTGCACATGGACGGTGCGCCTTAAAATCTTGATTCATTGAACTCAGAAATCAATTAAACACGTAGATAAACACGAGATTTGACGAGATTCAGCACCAACTTCGTACCTATGTCCTCCACACACACGCACATGCACACTATTTTTTATTATTTTCTAAATAACTGAGTTGATACAACACAAAAAGAGAAGATGAATAAATATAAAAACAATAACTTCTTTCTCAAGACAGAATCGAGTAAGAAGTAGAAGAATATCTAAACACATATTAAGATAATCTAATCAGGTTCTCAACAATCAGTCATCGTCTTCCTTGTGTATATTCTTTCATTTTCTGAAATATCTCCTAGGATTCTTTCTTCTTCTCTGAGATATCTCTAAGTTAGGTCCGAATTGTATTTTTCTGTCGGTGTCATGCATCTGATCTAGGACACGATCTTATGCAGCACAATTCGTATTGTTCCATGTCATGCATCCGATCCCGAGATGATCTTCCGCGGCATCATATTCCAACACTCCCCCCCTAAATTGACATGTATAATCTTGTCATGACAACTTGCCAAGTTTGTCGCTAAATTCTACACTCGTTATCTTGAGAATAATCATTGTCTTCAAGAGAGTAATCATTGTTCATGAGCAACTCTCTCAACTCTAGATCTCTCCAGGTCTAAAACGAGTAGATTCCATACGACTCCCCATAGAAAGTGGGTCAACAATCGTAGGCACTCACCTACGACCCAAACAACGACAAATACCGTTGCTCAAACCGGCAAACACCGGTCTCAAGTTCTTATTGACAAATCATCCCGCCAACTAGGTCCAAAACCACAGGTACTCACCCATAGTCCAAAGCAACATTATACATCGTTGCCCACCCAAACCGATATAGACATCGATCTTCAAGTTCTTGTTCCAAGTCGATAACACCTACCGGCTCACATGTGACCTATCCGTGTCCATCCTGACACGACCCATGCACCATTATGGTCAAGTTCTTTCAAACCACATGACCCAGACTTGGATCATATTTTTTTTTGTCAACACCAAATAATTCTTTCACATCAATTCTCCCCGAAAGAGATATTTGGTGATATAATATATTTTTTTTCTTGACTTCAAATATTCTCACCTTGAACACATCAATTTTTTTTACACATAAAAATCTTCCTGACCCGATTTGAGCCTTCTCCTTGACCCGACATGGATCAAATCTCCAATTCATCCTAGTTGCCTCAAATACCACCCGAGATGTTAATTTGATAACTATCAATTTTTTTCATTTCACCAACATTCCAAATTGACTAATATCCTGTTTCTATTTCTTATGAAAGTTCTTTATTATTCTCATGGCACTCCTCTAGAGATATTTGGTATTAAACTTTCTTTCATTGTTGGCTACTCTCTCAAATACCGCTATATCATAATTACTCCAACTCATAAAATTCGCCAACAAAATCAGATTTATCAAGCTGTCATCGATATCAAGAAATATACCACGGTACACCTTACCGGATTATAACAACTCATCCATTAAATTTTAAAAATTTCTTTCCAACTCCAATGAATTATCCGAGATACACCAAGCCAATTATAATTAATCAAGTACTAAAGAATATGCCAGAAATCACGTCATGCGTTCATAAATATAAAATCTGGGCAATAATTAACACCGTAGGTCCGTAACAGATTGAATTTCGCAATATAAAATAAACAAACAGCAAATGTACAGAGCTCCACTCTGAACAATCGAATTTCTCAACTACAAGTGTACACTGGACCCTATGATGAATTATAATCAATATTTAATAGTAATTCACGATTCCAGGGTACAGTAACATATTTTGCATGGGTCTAGTATTAAGTTATTTAGTAATCAAGTTTGGTTTATTTATTTATTTTTGAATAAGAGAAATTAAAGCAAATGAAAAAATAAAATCTATGGAAGCAACAAGAAGCTTTTTTTGGAGAAAAAATCAGTTGATATAGCGCATACTTGGTCATGAAAGGAACGGACATTGATCCGCATCAAAATCATTTTTCTGCGATTCCGTTCCTTTCCGTCTATTCTTCTTTTTTCTTGTAAGGAGCAATTAAATCTAACCATCCATTTATATCGTACGTCTGTTGATAAAAGCGGTGAGCGGCGCACTCTGCACCCAAAAATTGAGGCGCAGAGGATTTGGATTCTCTTAGAATATATTGGTTTTTATACTTTACTAGGTGATAGGAGTGGCTTCGCCGCTATATGATGGCTAAAATAAGATTGTTGCATTGTTAACATTTTATTTAGATTAGCCCAGAAAATATTACAATCCCATATTTTAATTTGTTTCATACATGAAATTTAGTTTTTTGGGCTATTTCTAAATGGCTCATCTGCCTAATCGAAAGAATTGCCAAATTTATCTATACGAATTAAATTGCAGTATTTGAGCAGTCAGTCGAATTTATTATAGGACCGACAATTTTTTCCCAAGCTCTTCAGCATCAATATACATTGAATTTGTTAATAACAATTTTAATAAAGAAGCAATTAAAGAGACTCAAATAACAATTTTAATATTAACAATAACTTCTTTCCCAAGACAGAATCGAGTAAGAAGTAGAAGAATATATAAACACATATTTAGATAATCTAATCAGATTCTCAACAATCAGTTATTGTCTTCCTTTTATATATTCTTTTTTTTTTCTGAAATATCTCCAAGAATTCTTTCATATTCTCTGAGATATCTCCAAACTAGGTCTGAAATGTTCTTTTCTGTCGTGTCATGCATCTAATCTAGGACACGATCTTATGCGGCACAACCCATGTTGTTCCATGCCTTGCATCCGATCCCGGATATGATCTTCTGTAGCATCATGTTCCAACAAAAGTTCCACAAATAGAGAAAGCATATTGATTAGTATATTAATAATTTTTTTTTTATGACTAGACTTGCCTTTTTATCTCCCTCTAATATTGTTTCACCTGCTATCTATATCCAATCATTTATTATAAAAAAATTACAATCAAATGACAATTTTATTTTCATTTAGAACAAAAAGTTGGTAAATTTATATGATGATTCACATCTAGTTGTTAATTAATCAAATCAGATTTTAATTTTATCGATAAATGGTTAAAAAGCAGCAGTAAACTAACTGTTTATATTATTGGTCTAATTTTTAATACCATTGGGTTGATTTTTATACAAATAGTTGGGATTGAAGGGGAAAAAAAATGAATTAAGGTAAAATTGTCAAATTTCAAAAATTCAACTCATTTCCTTAATCATTCATGTGGTTTTTGATCTTGAAGTTTCAATCCCTACCAATTTTTCTTATATTACATCCGATCAGACGTTCACTGAATTTCAATTGAAAATTATCTCCAATCAACTTTAATCTAATGAAATATAATCAAATCCTATATGTAAACAAATCCGATAGGCCCTAAATTTTTTGTTGCGACCAAGGGAAGCATGCCAAAGGTCGTTGAAATTGATTCTGGCATTGGCTACCCTGGACTCGATCTGACACCACCACAGAAAGAGGTGCCGAAGGAAGGGAGAAATGGGTCTCCTCTCATGGAAATATATTCTGTTAGATTTCTCAAGAAAAACAAAGCCGAAGCCGAAAAATGGGTGTTTACTCACATTCATGGCGTGATGCAGTTAGGGGCTCTTGTGGCACCTCTATTCTTTTTAACCGCAAGTTTGGAGAACCCCGTCTCGTCAATTCAAAGGTAACTGTAATTTTTTACGATTATGAAATGCTCTTTGAGGGTTCTTTGGACCTCTGTATAGGCATATGATCCGTTAAGAAAAAGGTAACTTGCATATTTGCATTTAATTTTTTCCTCTCCAACCAATCAAATCTCCAAGACTAAAAAGCACATCTTTCTTTACTCTAGGGAATTGTGAATCTTTCTGGCATGCGTCTAGGTCTAAAGTGGAAGGTGACATCCTCATAAAACTTTGTGTATTTTATTTCCAAAGTTATGGTTTGTTCAATGACAGACCCCAGTTAAGCTGTGGAGAGCTAGATCCGAAAAGTTTCAATACGATAAGCTCTTAATAAAGAAGATAAAGACCTGGATTTATCCCATAGAGGTGCAATATGTGGTTTATAGAGAAGCCACTGAGGCTATTGTGGATATTACACTTATTGATTTGGTAGGTGAAGGAACCACTGACTTTTATGGGACAATAAAAGCATGGAATACACAGGTTACTGGCGCTGTTCGCTATTTTTTTGAGGAAGGTGTTTCTTTTAATTTTGGAAGCAATGAGTCAGCAGGTCATAGTCTTCATCTGTCAAGATGTGCAATTGTTGTTCCATGTAATTCTGCCCTTGTTGTTCATGTTGACATCCACCATGAAAAGGGATTATTTGCCAATAAAACCATCAGTTTCCCTGCTAGGTTAGGTGGTGAGGAATTGCAGATCATACATGGAAAGAGCGGCATGATTGTAGTTAAGGTCAAATGGTTGGAAGTTGATTGCTCTAATGAAGTGCGAGGGTCTATTATGGGCAAAAGAAACAACAATATCCAGCAACAATTAAGTGATGGCTTATCCAGGCCTATCTATATGCATCATCTAGATGGCTCCTTCGGGAGCTGCTCAAGGTACATATATTGTTTGGTTATAAAATTAAGAATTATGCATACATTTATAGGCATATTATTATTAAAAGAAATCCCTACGATTCTTGGCCTAAGGATTTGCGCTATCATTATCCATAATGGTATTTTACATCAAATTTGTTTTACATTTTTGCTTCTAGTGATTGAATCACTTGATTAGACTTAGCAAATATTGTGTCAAATTTTGTAATATAGTCATTACCGGGCTGAATATTTAACGACAGCTTTTCTATTTTGCACTTGTATGAATGGTTTTAGTTATAGTTAGTAGTCTGATGTTGCATCTTTACTAATTTTTTTCATTGAACATTTGATTCAATTCTGTCTTCAGCCTTCCATGGCTATTGATCAAAGTAAGGGGGGTTCGGGGACGAGAGAGAGTCAATCTAAAGCAAATGATTGGGTTTTAGATACTTACCTTGAGAACACAAGCAAGAGAACTGTGAAGGATGAAGTGGAGGGATTTACACTGTTGACCAGGCATTAAAAGGGTCAACAATTTAAAAAAAAAAAAAAGTTTCAGTTTTTTCTTTATTGTAAATATAAAAGTGTAACCTGTGGCCAAATAGTTTGTAGGAGTTTGGCCTTTGATTCAGGTACATTTTGTTCCTTATTATTATTATTATTACTATTATTATTATTATTATTATTATTATTACCGCCTTTTGTGTTTGTTGGCAACGGATGTGATTTGCCACTTTTTTTAATAAAATTTCGGTACTAGAAAAATAATCAGCAGTAATCCAAGCTTATTTCTTGTCCTTTTTGAACCGACAGACATATGATTCGGGATGCTAAGATGCCTGATGGTACCTATTATCCTATATTTATGGAGGTATTTTCAGTGAGATTTGTTAATCATGATAAGTTGGATTTTAGCAACATATATGGTGCTATTGTGATGGAGGTTGATGCTGTTGGTCATATTTTATATAACCGCAAGTTGGGAGATCCCCCCTGCATTGATTCAGAGGTGATAATTATGATTTTTTTTTTCATCAATCTCTTTTTATCTTAATTTCTATATAAACTGTTTTGTTTTTCCTAGGGTTTCGTCACACTGAGGATGCCATGCCATGGAATTTTTGTCATTGGTAACATTGGGCTGCATAGTTATTTATTCAACCTGGAAATGAATCCACGTTTTGAGTTTGTGGAGTGGTGGGCCAGTGGGCGTGGTACTATGCCTTACATAAGATATGGTCAAGTTATATCTGAGCGGGTGGATAGCATGTTTGGCCCTATAGAAGTTACACTTGCTGTTTATATTCTGCTGTTGTGGCTAGTATAGATGTTACACTGATTGATTTTGAAGATAAGCATATGCCTGAAGTTTATGGACACGTAAAAGTGAAAAATGACAAAACTTGTGACCTCAGGGCTGTTAGCTGGCTTTTCAGAAGGGACAACAAGGATACAGTGACTTGTATCAGTCGCAGCAAATCTGGGGGTTGCATTGCTTTGCCTATGTTGAGGAATGTAGTTGTAGTGCCCCTTGATTCAACAATGATAGTTGACATGTGCATTTGCTATGGTGATACTGTCTTTGCCTCTGGAGAGGTGATGTTTCATGCTAAGCTGACTGGAAAGGAATCAAGGTTTATCGTTGGTAGTCATGGTAAAATTGTAGCAGAGGTTTCATGGAGTTGTGTTGAGTACTACAACATGTTAGGATACTGTTGGTGAGAGTGAGTTGTCAAATGAGTTAGAAATTTTTTTTTTTTTCTTTATCTTTGTTTCTTCTAGTTTCTCAATAACTAGGACGCAAATATTTTGACATCTATTAATCCGTTGTTTACCAATGAAAAGCACGAACTTCACAACATAACCAGACAGTAACACATTATAATGAGAATAGTTATATCATATCAGAACCAACTGTACATACAACTATGAGAGAAAGAGGCGAAAGTTACTTGAGAAACTATGAATGAAAGAGTAAAGGTACAATGCAAACTAATAACCGAAACCATCTACTCTCTAAATATTTGCACGGTTCCAGAATGTGCAGAAATAGATCCACGCCTTTTTTTTTTTTTCCCTTTTCCCTTTTTTGTCTTTTTTAAGAAAATCATAGTTAATGAAAGAATTAGCCATCTTGATTATTTCTTCATCAGATTCTAAGGTCCCATACATGATAGATATGGAACTCCTAAGTGTACACTTATTGAGACCGAGAAATCGGTTCGGGTTTACCAGGCCTGAAGTGCAATTTGATGAAAGTCCAATTCAGAGTTTGTGCACACAGCACGGCATTCTTCTATGACATCTTTTATTGCACAGAAACGATCTTGTGGGCTATCAAACTGATCCCTAATCCCCCACTCCCTAAGAACTATAAACTGGAAATCAAAAGGGAAAAACATTATATATATATAATCATTGATAATGAGTACTTTAAACATTTGTTAGATTCCTGTTTGGCTTTGTAAAAATGCAAAAATATATCTGTATCAAGCTTTAATTCATGCCTTTCATCAATCGAGAAAAGGGTATAGCAGAAGTTTCAACAGTAAGGCCCATAATTGGTAGACAGAGTTCCAGTTAATTTAACATGCCTTTGTGAATGGCATAACAGTGTTAAAAAGTAGGCTTATTGTTGCATTTTAGAAAAGAAAATCCCATTAAATTAACCATTATGAACTGGTTTGTTTCTTTGATTTCGGTTATAGCAATCGCCCATGTATTTACTTGGAGAGTAGACAGAGAGTGGTACAATCCCATTATTCCATAATCCATAGTCATAGATCACTCATGTGTAAACCAATCTATTTCCTCATATCAGGTTAATTTGTTTCTTTGGACCAGAGATCTTCTCAAATAAAAGGTGATGAAACAGGAAATACCTAAAATTGCTCTTGACGCTTCAACTGATACTTTGTGCCGTCTCTGTATTTTTTTGCTTTTGATCTCCAAATTTTTAATATGTGTATGAACAACGCACCAAACACCCCTGCCCCACCTCCGAATGGTATGGGTACAGCCCCTTTTATAGCAAAACTAGCGCAGCAAGGACTTCTGTTGTGCCCAATGGGACTAAGGATGCGCATGCTTTCCGACTGCTCCAATCCGGATTCCGGAGAGAGTGCCATTTGAGGTAAGGAGAGGAGAATCTTCGAGGTTTCACACTCTAACGGTCGGGGAGAAAGAGCATCTTTTTGGTTTCACACTATTCAAATTTTAGAACGGGAGAGGAGAGGAATGTTTTCCTTTTCACACTGCCTTGAAACTTTCCGATCTTCTGTGGCCTATTATGGCCTATACCACGTAGTGGCAATATGATAATTGTTTCTCATATTTTGAATTTGCTGGTAAGTACTATTGGCCGCTGCACTATGCCATTATCAAAACCGTTTATTAATTAACAATCTATTCGGCTCTGTGAATGTTTTTAGTTTTACATTATTACATAAAAAAAAATGTTTAGTGTTTTCCATGGGATCCTTTGCAAAGGTAAAGAATTATCATAATTATATTATACAATTGTCTGTTACAGTTTAAAAAATATAATAATATGTGTGTACGTTATTCGAGAGAACAAACTCCCTTATTTTTTGAATTTCTGAAATCTCATGACAATATTTATATGCGCTGCATTAACAAACCCTATACTACTACTCAGACTTTCTTAAATAAATCGCTGAACCCAAAACGAATAATTACAGGAAGATTATAATTATATAAAATTTTAAAAATGCGGGAATGTTTGTCTTGTTCTTTATTTTTTTTTTTCTCCGGAAGAAGTAATTGTAAGCCATGTATTCATGTATCGTTTTAGTGCAACACACAATAAATAAAACAGGAGCACAACCTTTATATTACAAGGATTGAGGCCTGAGTTCTCCATTTAAAACTTTCCAAGCCTTTTGGGCCTTTGTTCTTCCATTTACTTAAGCGTTTCAGTTTTTTCGGCCCATTTAACTTGTAAAAAAAAAATTAAAAAAAAAGGGGAAACTAGAAAGTTCATTGGATCGAGCAAGGTTATTCTTCTATTAATTTCTGCACGCATTATTAATATGAACTTAGTTTAGAATAGCTATTACAAAATTTGAAAACCATGTTCTCTCTACGGAATACGGTATTAAGGAATCTTCGGTGGGTACTTTAAATATGTTTTGATGAAAAGATAAAAAAATATATATGTACTGACTGTTATTTCATGCGAAGTGGAATTGAAAATTATCTTCTCGCTGTTCATTATAATCTTTCTATCTAAATGGATATTCAAAAACTTTGGTCCCGGGAGAGGAGGGGTTCGGGACTCATGTATTAGTCAGATTGACGATAGGACGCAAACTTGTTGGTGAGAATAAGGTGTGTTTGGTAGAAAGATAAAATGAAAAATGAAGAAAATGATACTCTTTTATCGTATGTCAGGGTGAAAAAAAAATATATATATACATTCTCTTATCTTTCATTCTTATCCTACCACCTAAATAGAAACGTCTAGAAATAATAGTGATGCATCATGATACTACAACTGTCAATGTTTAAGAACTTTTTGAGGACAACTAAATCGATGTCATTCACTGTATTGTAAAAAATAAAATTACACAAAAGCATGATTAATGGATTCCATGTTTTAGCCATTCTGCGGGACAGCTACTTCTAGAAAAACTTGATTTTTTTTTTTCTTATTATAGTTAGGACTGATATAAATTAGAGAATATAGTAGCATCGGAACACATTTATGAGCCGTACATCATGATATAATCCTCAATTTGCTTAGGGTCTGCCACGGTGCGCAGCGACATTTAAAGTTGCGGAGAGAAGGTTTGAGCGATTTAAAGTGCGATTTTTTAAAAATAAAAAATATTTCGACCGTTTAGTCGAACCAGACAGAAATCCAGAAATTAATGTCCTGTTGCATAAAGCAAATGTTGGATGAATTCACGAATTTTTCTCAAAAAAAAGAAAAAAAAATCCCGAATCTTCACAAGCATCCTGCATTCATAAAGCGGATTAGGCCTACTTCTTCCCATCACGGATTGTTTGCGCCTCTTCCTTGAAACAAATTATGTTTTTTCTGGCTGTCATTTTCAATTCAGTCTATTTTAATTTTGACCTTTACAAGTTTTAAATCTTTCGGTTCCCTTATTGGGGAATTGTTTCATATAAAAAAAAAATTAATGATAAGCTAATAGTGACACTGATAATTAATAAGTGAGAGTGTGTGCACAAAATGATTGCTTTCACTAAACAATTAGAGACTTCTAAAATGATCTAGGCCGTCCGTTCCAGATCCGACACTGACTCAATTTCTCTCTATTTCCAGTACGTAAAACCACACTGGAGAGAAGGATAAATAAGCTGACAAAGGTGATGAGCAGGTGATTTAATGGAGGTTCTTTCTTGCACAGTCGCCCTCTTAAATTTTGTTAGTATCTTTGTAGTCCCCAATATTTTTCTCTCTCTCGAAAGCTCTATTTTGTTATCACTTTCTCAATTTAATTTTTCAATTATTTATTTCAAAATATGTAGTGCCTTAGACTACAGGCAAGACAAATACAAGCAGGAAACTCTAGTACTGCCAGCTGTATTTCTACTATTTGAAGAAATTACAATTTGCAAAAGACACAGAGAGATTCTGGATTCTACCAACCAGAGAGAAGATTCCACAAAAATCACAAAAATATTGGGTCCCGCAATATCAGAATCATGTGGTGTGTGGGGTGTTGTTATTTTTAATACAAAGATTGTGATATGTGATATGGGGCTGGGCTCAATTAGTTTGTTGTATTCAGAGGCTGCTCCATCTAGACAGTCCGATTTAGATCAGACGGTCTGAATTAGTCATTGTGCTGGTAATTTTAAATACTTGACCATTTTAGACAAATCCTCTAATCAAATAAATAAAACTACAAGCATATAATGCATATTAAAATTGAAAATGGATTGTTGGTCTAAATTGATGGTTCGAATATGCCTTAGCACTTTTGACAGAGAATCCAACTCATTCTCCAGTTGTATAGAATTAATTGTACCGGCCCGTACAGCCCGTCTGATTGAAATATTTAACACCGGGACACTGATTTCTCTATTAGTGATTGCTGATTTTTTTTTGTTTAAAATAAATAACCTATCTACTTCAAGAGAAGATTTAACTTGAATATTAACCCGGTTGTGTAAATAGTCTTACCAATCTCTGTACACTTGCATTTTTTTTTAAGATAAATCTGCAAATTAAGAACCAAGGATATTTCCACTCGAATAAAAAAAAAAATTACACTAAAAATATAACTCGTATAATTGTGCATATCAATTGAACTTTGTGCGGTTTGAGAACGTGAATTATGTCATAAAATAATTGAATTTTCCCCTCGATCAATATCCACCCAAACTCTAGTTAATTTTGTACATGAAACACTGGGAAAAAAAAAAAAAGCAAAATTAATTTCCCATACGCTAACGCTAGTACATCCATGTCCACTACAGTTTGCAAAAATACCAAGTTCATTGTCCCCCTCATCTATGTGTTGCTTTTGGATAAGTAACCAAATCCTTTCAGTTGCTTCACGTCTCCACTCTCCAAAACTGCAAGGACAAAGGAAAAAAAAAATATATATATATATCCATCTGTTCATAGAGTTTTACGAATTAGTCGATATATAGTAAAAAGGAACACAATAGGACAGTTTGAACTGATTAAAATCAACTACATCTGATGGATAGACCCGTCAGTTACGATTATATCTCAATTTTTAAAGTTCTAACGGCCAATCTAAATCGTTCAATATGTTCTCCATATTGAAATTTCATTGGAGACCAATTTTTACGTTTTTTATTTTTGTTAGTATTATACGAAATTCTTAATCTAAACAATTATGGACATTGAATAACAACGATTTTTTAAATTCTCAAAAAAATAGTAAACAAATTCAAAAAAATATAAAATTTGGTCTCCAATGAGATTTCAATATGGAGAACACACTAAATGGTTTGGATTAGTCATAAATTTCAATGGAACTTCAAACATTGATATATAATCATAATTGCCAGGTTCATCCGTCAATTGTAGCTAATTTTAATCTACCTCATGAATTTTCAATAAAAAAATGTGAACCATTTATCTTTTTATTTCTAAAATCACACATAACGATATGAAATATTTGGATTTTGTTGAATATGAGATAAAAAAAAAACACAAAACCAAAGTACTATTGTGATTAAATTTTATCTTTTTTATTTTGTACAATTATAACTCACTTTTTAAAATTTTGTAACCAAATACGCTGCTTTAAGAATAAAACTAGATCATTGGTTCATGTTTGCAATTGAAAAGTTAAAAAATTGTTGTAATTATATAATATTAAATGAAGTTTTGGTAATTATCTTTTCAATAGCAAAAAAAATTTTATATCAAAGGTTGTCTTCATATTGTGTGTTTTTTTTAGGCCATTGTAACTGTCTCTTCTTATGTGTGCGTCATAAAAAAACAAATTCAAAAGAAAACTTCCATCAGGAAACGCTACCATATTGCAAATACAACACAACGTACTTAATTAATTGTTCTATTAACTACTTTTGGTTCCATATTTAAAATAATATTTACTCTGAATTACATCAATTGATTATTTCCAAAAAGAATAAAAGAATTACAATAATTAATTTAAAGATTGTTCTAAATCATCATATGATCTTAATCATCTTCATCCTCATCCATATCCTCGTCGTCATCGTCTTCATCATCATCATCGTCATCGTCATCATCGTCATCGTCGTCGTCATTATCATTGCTGTCATCGTCATATTCTTCTTCTTCTTCTCCTCCTCCTCCTCCAACTTCTTCTTCTCCTCCATCATCATCATCATCATCATCATCATCATCTTCATCATCATCATCATCATCTTCATCATCATCATCATCATCATCTTCATCATCATCTTCATCCTCCTCCTCTTGTTGTTCTTCTTCTACTTTTAGTACTTCTTCTACTTCTTTTACTTCATAATTTCCAGAATCATCATCATTAGAAAGTAACCCCACCTCAGGTAGCTTCCTCATCATAAGAGCTGCACAATCAACATTAATAAATTAGTTAATCTGGTTATTTAGACAATAAAGGAAACAACATATATTTGCACTATGAAATTATCTTCGTAAAACTTCAAATTGTGCAAGGTTGCTTGTAAATTATATACCCATCTATTTTTGCCCTTTGCATGCTATTAATTAATTACCAGAGTCCTAAAAATAATCTACCGTACGTAGACATAAAACCCTAATTAAAATACTCAAGAACAGAAAATAAGACAAAAACAAATGTAAATTTTGTAACATTAATCAAATGTAAAATTTTGCAAACATTGATCAATAGATGCATACAAGTTGAGAAATAGGAAAAAAAAATCTCAACATTGATTAATTAATGTTTGGCATCTTCCATATAAAACCCTACAACAAGTACTCAGGAAACATAAAAGAAAAAAAAAATGTAAAACTAAATCTTGCAACATATTGATCAGTTATAAAAAATAAAAAGTAAACAAACAAATAAAGAACGTTAAATCTTGCAAAGTTGATCGGTTATAGAAAATTAAATACGCGTCTCCCATATAAACCCTACAGAAGTACACCAAAAAAATAAAAATTATAAAATCTTGCAATATTTATCAGTTATAGAGATGCTTAATTACCATTTGGAGGATAGCTGTCGCGGTTGTCGAACCACTTCTCAGCCAAACTAGCATCAATAACTTGCTCCTCCTTGCTCAAATCGAAGAATTTCGGCGCATCGAATTCGAAATCCATATCAATCATAAATTCACCCCACAAATATTCCTCTTGAAAATCCATTATCATCGTCTCGTAATCTATTGCACACAAAATAGGTTCCAAACAGAGAGAAAGAATTGTACGTAGGGAACTTTAGAGTGGTTGATAGAAGCCCTTTTGAAACGAGGGATGCAAATATGCAGAGAAGGCACTAGGTTACAGGAGAGGAGACGATCTCAGCCTTGTATTTATAGGTTTGGTTAAGGTCGGTAACCTAGAGTATTTCGTATTGTAGGTATGCTTTCCTAAAAAATAATGACGAACTCCCAGTAAGTTTCCAAAAATATAATTTTTATTAGTAGAAGGAGTCTAATTATAACCGTTTCTCCAAGTCTGAAGTCTCTAAATACTTTGTATTAAAATTGACTAAACTTTAATAGACGTTGCTTGCCACTAAAGTATCTGTTTATTGCCTCTTTTAATCCTCATGTTCATCACAAAGTCCATTTAAATAGTCTATATGAATAATAGAACTTTTATTTTGTAATGACCAAACAGAGGCTATGGTTCTTCGAACTAACTGGGTCTTCTATGGGAATTATTTGAACTTTGTGATGTGATTAAAACTAATCGTAATTAAATAAATTTTCTTGTGCCATAAAGTAATTTATGAAAAACACTGATTTATCCAGCAGTTGGCACAAGGCTAATGCTGGCATTTTTATTTAAATAAACTTCCCAAATAGATTTTTTGTGACAAGCTTTGATTAACTGTGATTAACTGTAAACTAGAATAATGTTGGGGTTGCGATTGGATTAGCAGAATTAATATACAAATTAATTTCTCTATAATTTTTGTGGACCTTACCAAAAAATGTAAAATTTAAAGGTAACGCCGCTTTATGAGACAGACCTTTGAACATTGTCGTTTGAAGGTGCAAATAATATTACTTTTTTTTTAAGAAACAAATAATATTACTTTGATTCCTTTGGATTGAAATTTGCGTTGTCTTATAAAAGTGAAATCTGGTCGTGTGGGGGCACTTAAAAAATATTCAAGTGTTCAACGAATGCAGAGGATGGGAGTCGATTAACTAAAATTTAATATGAATTGAGAAGTCAATGTTTTCAAGTGTTCAACGAATACAGTAGTCAATATTTTCTGTATTAAGAAGTCCAAACCCAATTACGTTAAAACTGTCTAGTCAAGTATATTTTTTTATATAAGAATCAGTTATAAAGTAAATTAATATGAATTTATAGGAAACGGCTATATTTGTATAACTATTGTTCAAGTAGCGATAAAAATTTTAAAATAATATTCTCTGAATGTGGGAGTTCTTTATAATTATAGATGGTCGGTGAGGAGAGAGTAAGCTATATTTCTCTAAATAAATGGTCAAGTTTAAACATAGATATATATTTATTATAATTGAGATATGCCCTGTATTAATTTTAACCAATTTGAGAATCAAATAATCATTTATTTGCGATTTGAAAATTAACAGTGATAATTTTATTGATTTTTTTCGTCAAAATTTTTTTATTGAAATTTGATACAAACCGATTGATTTTCGAATTGTATCAATTGTAATACACAACTTATTTAAGTATGGAGAACGTATTTGTGATTTTTTACGTTCTTTTTATATTGATATATATATTTTGAGTGACTGTCATGATTGTCAATAAATATAATTGTTAAAGTATTTTTTTCTCATAAAAAAAAACGTTTATAAGACCTCTTCTTTTCTAGTTTTCCTTTAATTTCCCTTTTTCTAACATATAGTACAGAATTTCATGATGACATTCTAACTTTTATTTTTATTATTATTTTACAATTACATACGTACATGTATAAAGCCAAGTGTTCAGTATCTTACATATCTTTCAAAATAGAGCGACTGATAAGTGATAACGATAATAAAAGTTATTTTGTAGTTGTTTAGTATCTTACGTTTCTTCCAAAATAGAGCGAATAATAGCGATAATAAAAGTTATCTTTTAGTTGTAGACTTGTAGTTCAAACTTTTGTGTTGGCATTCCATTGAATTTTAGAGGAAGCAATTAATTGTTAGCTAGGAATGATTAAAAGAAGCACAAAGAAATGAGGTACAGAATTTACGCATTTCTAATGAAACAAAATTCCACGAAAGAATAATCATCATATATTAGATTATTTTGGTATTATTGCCACCAACTTCTTTCGGAATATATTAAAAGAAAATCATATAGAAAAGGTCGTTCTTATCAGTTTGTTTCAAAAAATTTTACATCTGAATTTAGCAACAGCTCTCGAAGGAAAATGAACAAAAAAATATGAATGGTTTTACACAAAATGTGAGGAATGTATTGGGAGGAATTGTTTGATTGTGCTGTATGAATGGCCACAAGAACACTCTTTTAGAAATCAAAAGAGGAAAAGAAAAAAAAAAAAAAAAAAACAGGTTCGTTCCAACTTAATTTTTTCCTTTCTTATAAACTAAAAATTTTATAAGAGTTGCTGAAATGTCAACATTCAACACATATAATATAAAATGAAATCATACACAACATTTCTAAATTTAGTTTAAGACATATTAGCAAATTCTGAAGAGATCCTAATAATTCTCGAAAATTTTCTATTCTCGATCCATTTTCAGAATGTCATGAAAATTTTTGCAAGTTATGTATATCGATTCTGCCACTGATACCGCTAGCCACACCATGCTTATTTTGATCAGCCAAATTTTTTTTTTTTTTTTTTTTGCCCGATTTCTAGAATTGTACCACCTTACCCTACCCCTGTGCAAAACAACAAATACTAATCTGAATAACCACTCTAGTAATTGTACATGACAACTTATGATAAATATTCAACAAATAGAATAACAATATAAAATAATAATTATGTAAATGTGCATCACGAGTTCACGACTAACAACTTTTAAAATAATGACTATGTCAAAGTGCAGAACTTACAACAAATCATCAACAATGAAGCAATAATAATTTATTAATAAATTAATATGCACAATGATAAATAATAACCCTTTAATGTACATAATAACTAACAACAATCTAAATCATAACTCACCAAATTTGCATAACCAGACAAAAATCCGAACAAAAGCTCACTCCTAAATCATTTCCTTGACCGGATCCAATGCGATCTCCAACGATACAAACTACAAAACCACCATGTATACCATCCGCATTCTTAAACCAATTCCCTCACACACAATTTACCACACCCTTCCTATACACAGAAAACCCTCCATCTCCTCATTCCATGGATTCTGATCTCCATCAGTACCCCCAAGTCACTCCCTTAATAAAACTCTTTCTTTCCTCTCCAAATCCAACCTCTAATCCTTCCTAGTACACCTCCCTTCCACGGTTCGACCTCTCCCTAGTCCCTTCCGTTCCGGTCCCCAGTATTCACTAATCATTCAATCAATACCAAAAAAATCCAAATCCCCGCGCACCTCACACAACAACACAACACAACACAACACAATTTTCCCTCGCTCTCCTCACAATCTCCGCCTCCTCACCATCCCTCTCTCTACCAACAACACCTCACCTCTTAAAACCCAAAAACGACAAATTAAAACCAAAAACAAAAACAAATCATTTTTTTTTCATTTATTCCCCAAACCAAACGGATACCAGTTTGTTCCTTTCCATGGCGATTCTTTTCTCCTGACCCAAATGACCCGTTTCTCTCGCGCCTCAAACAATCCTTCGCCGGAGACCAACCCCGCGCCGCCGCGCCTCAAGTCCGACGAAGGTCCAGCGATGCGTATCATCGTTCCCTTACAAGGCGTCGTGCAAGGCCGTGGTGGCCTCGTTTTGGGCTCTCTTCTCCCTTGTGCCCTCTTCTACTTCCTTCAATTGTACCTCAAATCGCGCAATCGACCTTCCCAATCGCCGCCCAGCTCGCCGCCGACGACTCTTACCACTCCGGACGACCACCATCCTTCCCCTTCCTCGCCTCCCTCGGCCTCCGGTTCGTCCATTCAGCGGACGCTCTCGAGAGGTCTTCTGTCGCCCCGGTCCCACCCGAGTGTCTCCTCCCGTGCCGCAGCCGTTGCCCGGCCTGACGACGATTCGTTGTACTATGTCGGGTATAAGAGGTGTTTGAGGGATCCATTTCATCGGGTGGATAATCCCGAGGGTATTATACAGCTTGGCCTTGCAGAGAATCGGGTAATTAAGATTTGGTTTTAATTTCTATTCAGTTCATTTTTTTTATTTCTAAATTTTATTTGGGTGATTGTCTGAGATTAGGTTTTAACTGTATAAATGGGATGTAAGTCGCTACTTCCAAACAGAAATTGCATCATTATGGAATAGTTTTCTCACTGTATACCCAATTATGACTTCTGATTTTGAGTTTTTACTTGCTTATGTCAGAAGTTGTCTTAAGATAATGCCAAATTCTAGGCACTGTTCCTGCAATATTTTCCTCTTTCATTTTTTCTCTCCGTTTGTTATTAATTCAGATTTTTTATACTTCCTGTACAAAATATGTATGGAATTTTACTGGCATTAAATTATCAGTAGCTCAAATGTTAGTATATTAGTGGAGGGTAATTAGTGATTGTTTTTGGGTATTTTTCTAATGGATGGTTGTGGTTGTGTTAGAGCAGCTATCTCAAGATTTGATATTGGATTGGCTGGAGAAGAATGCCTACGGGGCATTGCTTGGTGGGGACAGACCTGGTGAGCTTAACATCATGGGCCTAACCACATATCTACCTTTTGATGGATCAGACAATTTTAAAAATGTAAGGTTTCAGATAAATTCATAATGTTTTTTTTTTTAAATAGGAATAAGAATTACTATGAATTTGGTCAATTTGCTGTTGCAATAATGGACTTATTTGTATGCTACTATAAGAGTGCCAATAATGATTGGTTCTTTGGATTTTGCTGTTGACATCTTCAAGTATTTTAAGACTTTAGTTTGATAATGACTTGTGTTAGTCTTGCATTAATGATCCTTTTGTTTTTTATTAGTAGCCTAACAGGTTCAAGAGACAGAACCATATCCTTTCTGTTTTACTTTTGTACCAGACAGCAACAATCAGCTTGATTGAGAGTTTATTTGTTTCATTTTTTTTTTATTGTTAGCCATTTGTTTATGTTCTAAGGTTTGCACATGTTCTTATATAAAAAAATTAGAT
The DNA here is from genome assembly GCA_027725995.1 of Rhynchospora tenuis. Taxonomy (NCBI): domain Eukaryota; kingdom Viridiplantae; phylum Streptophyta; class Magnoliopsida; order Poales; family Cyperaceae; genus Rhynchospora; species Rhynchospora tenuis. The sequence goes on from CM050889.1 coordinate 122,207,810, forward strand.
TATAAGCTTCCTCTTTTACTTTGCTGTATCTTCTGATAAGACTAAAGCTCCAAAACATGTGCTTTGCTTTCTTAGTAAGTATCATATAGAGAAAAATTGTGAAGAATGCTAATTGAGAAGGGAACTTTTATAATTTTTATTCTCTCAGTGTTAAAATGGAAATGACAATTAGGAGCTTATGAAGGCCTTCTGGTTTCTGTTTTTACAGGCTGTAGCAGGATTTATGGGTCAAGTTTTGCAAGAATCAGTTTCGTTCGACCCTTCTCAAATTGTACTTACTTCTGGCGCAACTCCTGCTATGGAAATACTAAGCTTCTGTTTAGCTGACCCAGGAAATGCTTTTCTCGTTCCCTCTCCTTACTATCCTGGGTATTGATGATTTCTCTCTCTCTCTCTCTCTCTCTCTCTATCCCCTTTATATTTACTGCCTTTACTATTACTGTAGCAAGCATATTCTGTTTTTCCTGTGAACCATTTGAACCTTCTTGTATTACTTTATATGAATTAATTGCGAAAACACTGTTTGCGTTAATAAGACAATGTTGTCTTAATTGAATCGATCTCGCTTAATGTTGTTTGGGATGAGGGTAGAGGAAGGGAGGGGAGGGGAGGGGAGGGGAGCGTCACGCGCGACTCTTGTTTGGTTGGATGTTTAATTGGAAGGTAACGTTAATGGAGGTTACGCTTTCAACCTCCTAAGCTTATATTTTATTTCCTTCCAAATTGGTGGGCTGCAACAGAGGGAGTTGTTACCTTCCAAATTGGGGTATAAGGGAGGGGGATGAGACCAATCAAATAAGAGGATGCAAGATTTGTTCCTTTCCATCCCCTCCCCCTTTACCTCCTGTGAACCAAATAGTGTGATCAGCATTTGAATGGTGAGTTTAGTGCATTCAGAAATGAAATTAAAATTGGTGAGCAGTTAATTAAAGTAAGGAAATGATGGCGCTGTTATTTGCAAATAATGCTATATTACTGGGAACCTAAACTTCTGGATTTATCTGTAATAAAAGACCAGTCAGCGAATATGGTGGACTAAGGCAATTGACAACATGCTCTGACAGACTAAGTATAGCACTCTTAGCAATGTTTTCACTGTTTTTGCAGGTGGGATCGGGATATAAAGTGGCGTACGGGTGTAGAGCTTGTGCCAGTACCATGCCGTAGTACTGACAACTTCAACATAAGCATTCCAGCTCTGGAGAGAGCCTACACTCACGCAAAAAAACGTGGCCTTAAAATCCGTGCTGTATTGATTGCCAACCCTACAAACCCCACTGGCCATGTCTTGAGCAGAGATACCCTTATTGACCTTCTAGACTTCGTCGCCGAGAAAAACATTCACTTAATCTCTGACGAGGTCTTTGCTGGGTCCATCCATGGGGATTCCAAGTTTGTCAGTGTGGCAGAGGTCTTGGAATCAGAAGGAATTGACGAAACTAGGGTTCACATTGTATATGGTTTGTCTAAAGACCTCCCCCTCGCCGGCTTTCGGGTTGGGGTCATACACTCCTACAATGAAACTGTCATAGCAGCCTCAGCTAAATTGGCTAGGTTTTCATCTGTTTCTGCACCAACGCAACAATTGCTTACATTGATGCTCTCTGACAAGAAATTTATATCTAACTACTTGGAGGTGAACAAACAGAGAATGAGAAGAATGTATTTATTATTTGTGGATGCACTAAAGCAATTGGGGATTGAATGTGCAAACAGTGAAGCTGGTTTCTATTGCTGGGCTGACATGAGCCGGTATATAACATCATACAGTGAGAAAGGAGAGAGGAAATTATGGGAGAAATTATTGACTGTAGCTAAGGTTAATATGACCCCTGGCTTGTCATGCCATTGCATAGAACCAGGTTGGTTCAGGTGCTGTTTTACTACTCTAAAAGAGGAGGATATTCCATTGGTTGTGGAAAGGATTAAGAGAGTCACCCAAGGGCCAAAATGAGAAATAAAATAATATTGGGAAAAAAGTTGGTTGGAATTGATTATGGTATCCATGATTTCAGCATGAGATGGATTTTGCTCTGAGATGAAAAATAAAAAAACGCCATTGCGCTCAATTTTGGTGATCTTATAGGAAAATTTGGTTATTTATTACCATTTTATATACTTGTGTAGTTCTTATTGTTACTGGTATCTAACTAGCTCGTTCTTTTATGTTTCAGTGTAAAGTAATAATATATTCTTACATTGCCATGCTGGTAATTTAAAGCCTGTCCAGCGACCCATTCTAGTTTGTCTATTGGCAAGATCCACATTAATCTCAATTAAATAATCCGCTCCGGGCTTGAAAACTATTTTGTACATTTTATATTACAATCAGAAAATCAGTATTAACTGAACAAAAATAATATATCGTTGAACAATTTCAAACTGGAACTCTACGAAAACATGAGAAAATGAAAACAGATTATCATAGTATTTCAGTGTAGCGATGGGAATGCTTGGGGCGAAATTAACAGCGTAAGACGCCCCCAAATAGTATATAGTTTGCTTACCCTCTTTCTATTAAATTGTAATAAAATAAGTAGATGACATGGTGTTTAACAAAAAAAAAAAATAGCTCAAACGATTTTTTTTTACGTCACCTTCAAATGATTTAAAAGTACCTATGCCATCACAACGTTGCTTCCCAAACGTACATTTATCCCAGTCATATCATATACGTCCGAGTTGATCAATTTGTCATTTCGAACTTCAATTTGAAATTTGAAATTTGAAATTCGCTTTGACATGTTTGTGTAGGCGCCTAACGAATGATAAACCCGGGATACAAAATCTGAAGGCCTGCCTTCCTTTTTTCCCTAAATTCGGATTTTCAGACTAGACAAATGGAATTCAACCATTTGTGGGTTGGGCTGACATATGACTAGTCCGGCCCACTAGATAAGTTTCGACTTCGCAACAATCTTTCTAGAAGAGTCGCACAAACCATTGAACAATCTTCCACTACAAAAAAAAACTGAAGAGCGTGAAAGCAAGAGACATAAACCACACAAGTACACAACACTGCTCTGTTTAAGCGCGCTTCATTCAGATGGTGAGTGATTCATGTTTCATTCCCAAACCTTGGTACTATTCTATTTCATTTCCTAGTTTTTATTCTGAATTTTCGATCGGATTTTCAGTCGGTTACTCTCCACACGAATTTGGGTGATATCAAGTGCGAGGTTTTCTGTGACGAGGTTCCTAAGACTGCCGAGGTGCTCCTTTTCTCTTCTATACCCTTTTGTATGATTGGCACAAGTAGAAATTATTGTGACTTTTTAATGGTTAGGAGGTAGGGGTGATTGCTGATTATTTTGAAATAGGATAGAGGTAGGGCTTAAGAACATTAGTCCCAAGTTGAGGTAAAATAAACCAAAATCGAGTTAAGCTCCCAAAATTGAGTATTTTTTTCTGGTAGAGCTTGTAATGGAGCTGCTGGCTGGATTTAATTATAGATTGAAATTTGGTTACTGTTTTATAATGAGATGGCGGCATAATATGAATTGTTAATTGTCTATGTTTTGAATGTTTTCATGTTAGGGTTTGAGAGAATTTCAAGTTTTCAAATAATTACAATAGTAAATATGGTTTTATTGGGGGGGTGGGGGGTGGGGGGAGACTAATGGGAAGTAATTGAATAAAACTAGTGGGGTTTTATTAATTGTTCTTTTGGCAATAAATGTAGATTTAGTCTTTCAGATTTAGGAATGAATGAATGGAATTGCTAGTGTTTAATAAAAAAAACTAAGTGGAAGTAATTGAATTTGTCAAACTTCAGTTTATAAATTAATATACTTGTGCAATTCGAGATAAGAGGAATTTGAAAGCTACCGGAACAAAACCTAATATTTACTTAAATTTTCTCAACTTAATTTGCTGGTCGATCTCAGTATCATTCATCAGGGTTAATAAAAATCAATTTAGTATCTTACAGAAAACATTAGGCTTGAGCAATTTTATCATGTGCAGAATTTTCTGGCATTATGTGCGAGTGGCTATTATGATGGGACCATATTTCACAGGAATATTAAAGGTTTCATGATCCAAGGTGGAGACCCTACCGGTACTGGTAAAGGTGGTACCAGCATCTGGGGTAAGAAGTTCAATGATGAAATCCGAGAATCACTTAAGGTACTATTTAATTTATTAGATTATTGTCTGCTTTTTTGGGATTGCAGATGTAGGTTTTCTCACCCATATCTCTATAGCTGCATACTAATTGTCTTTTATACTAGGCAAGAGTGTGACCAACTCAAGGTCTAATGTCATGTTTATGAGATCTATGTCGTATATATTTGTCATTTGTCAACTATGTTATTGTAAATAAAGCTTCCACATTAATAAAGCAAAGTTGGTGGGTTGACATCTGTATTTGGCCTTTCATGTCAAACCATGGTTCCTTTTTGGTAATATTTCACTAGGTTGCTAATTGAGAGTTCTATTTTCTTGTTTGTAGCACAATGCAAGAGGCATACTTTCTATGGCAAATAGTGGGCCTAACACAAATGGAAGCCAGTTCTTTATAACCTATGGAAAGCAACCTCATTTGAACGGTCTTTACACTATTTTTGGAAAAGTGATTCATGGTTTTGAAGTTCTTGACATCATGGAGAAGGTTAGCTTTCAGTTATTCAATACCTCTCTTATAATTTTCTGATAGTATTTTGGAAAATTGTTAATTTTACTTTCATTGTTCTTGACCAGACACAAACTGGAGCTGGGGATCGACCTCTTGCAGAGATCAGGCTTAATAATGTCACAATCCACGCAAATCCCTTGGCTGGATAGTTGCTTGTGTCGTAATTGATTGGTCTTCTACGCTTTCATGGGATTGATAATTTGCAAGATTAGGAACTAGGATGGGAGAGAATTTTGTAATTTATAATTAGCATCTATTATCCATCTCAACTCTCGTGCAGATTAAGTTATCCCTATTAGCTGCAGTTTTTACTACACACTTGTTGATCTTATTAGAGTTTATACAATTAAAATGCAGTTAATAGTTTTTGCATGGTTCATTTCTGAATGGTGACTTATAAGAAAACATTGGTAAATGGTACTTGAGAAAACCAACCACCTTTAAAACTTATCATGATTTATTGATTCAAAATAATTATGGAGCTCGATGGTTCCAATAGTTGTAGAGACAACAGCATGTTATGCACTCAAGAAAGAATTAGCTACCAAAAACATCATAACATACCGGTACATAACAACATGAACCAGTAATAACCCACCTTGCAAGGCACACAGCTTATATTTATCCTGATACTCGACAAATTAGGCCTAGAGCTATATATACACTAGCCTCACTACAAAATACAAAAACCATCTCCAACAGTACAACAGTTACATTCTAATGGCGACTTATTATTCACACGAATGGAGTACATTACCCTGATAAAGCAACGATTACAACACTTCACCCCATTAAGACAATGAGACCTTAAGACTAACGCAACAAGAAGTGCACTACCCCGTTCTGTGCATCCAAAATCAGTTGGCAATGGTGCGAAAAAGACGCAACTACTTTATTGTGATGTACCGGTTTGTCCCATGCTTTGCCCAGTGATCTTTCAGATCAACTGGCATTGACAAATCATGACCCTCAGCTGCAAGCCTACTGAGCAGCTTCTGAAAAGCTGTTCCACTCATCTTTCTGCCACCCATGCGTGCGTGCCGCTTATTCGGCATGACAGGAAGTGGGTACATAGACATTTTTGTGGTGCAACAGGATGACTGCCAACCCCCATTCCCCCATTTGTAGCACTGCCGGTACTTCCCGGTGCAGGAACAAACTGGCACTGGCATGGTTGACTCATCGAAACTTACCTGGTTGAGACCTAAGTCCTGCCCCTTCCAATCATTAACTGTCTTAGTGACAGTGACAATTGACTCATCATCACACCCTCCTGACCCAGGCCCTGATCTCTTCCCTTTCTTCTCTGCTTTTGGCTGCTGCCTCTTCTCCTTTCTAGGTCGCTTTCCCTTCTTCATCATCATGTCCCCAGCTGGAGCAGCAGAAATAGGATATGCATCTGCAATATGCATCTCACGGATATGGTCGTAAGGGGCATCAGAGAGCTGAGGCGGTGATGCCTGGACCTGAGAGAGGGAGCTAGGGTTTGTGTTGAGGCCATTAGGATTGGAGCGGGCAAGATCCAATGCAGCGAGTGCATTGTCACGATCAATCAAGGCAGCATTGCGCTCAGCAACAGCTGCGTCACGCTGCATGATAGCGAGGTCACGCTCAGCCAAAGCTGCCTTTCTCTCAGCAATGGCCTGGTTGCGCTCCTGGATAGCCTTATCCCGCTCTGACAAGACAGCAATGAGGTTTGCTGTGTGGTGATCTTTCATTTGATGGTGCCGTTGCTGCTGCTGCTGGAGCTGGTGCTGGTGCTGGTGCTGGTGTGCCTGAGGCATCATCCACTGAACATGAAAAAAGAAAGAAAATCATGGCAGTGTTGTTAAAAAAATATGGCCTTATAGCTTGATCTTTTGCATTTTCCTGGGAGTAGAGTAATAAATTTTGAGGGATTTGCATATTTGAAGTCGGATTTCTCTTGGAAACAGATGGCCTTGCGTTAATTAATTGCAAGTTAAATTTGGAATTAGCTTGCTATGTCTGGTTGGGACATGGAAACAGTAACTATGATTCTTTAGTAATTCATCTGTCTCTTTTCAGAGATTATTCTCTATGGAATAGCTAATCGACAGTTAAACTAATTACAAAGGAAATTTCATTAGTTTGTAGAGAAAAAGACAGATTAATTAATTTTGTTTCTACTTTATTCTGAGAAAAAAATCTAATTCCATGCCTTAACACAAACTGTGTTCCCATTCAAATCACCTACATGTAAGAGTGCTTAAAAGCAAGAATTTCAGTGCCAAAGCTGTTCACTTCAAAATAACAAGACATTATTTGATGAAGCTTGATGGTGCATTTGCATGTACTCGATACAAAATCATGTTCAAAGATGTGTTGTACCCTTAACTAACCAGGTAATATGGCACGTTATTAAAATAATTATGATAAATCCTAATTCTCAACATATAAGTTTTACCTGAGCATGAACAGGTTTGTATGGATCCGGCCTTTGCCTCCCATTTTCTCTACTTCGTCCTATGTCATCCATAGCTACATTTGTTTTCATGAACGACTATGAAAAGAACTGTATAGCCACACACTGTCCTATGAAATAAAAAAAATGAATAATTAAGTAAAATGTGAAGCAGGTTAAAGAAAAATATCTAAGACAAGATATGAACTACAACACTAAGCTTGTTGCTCAATTTCTAATTAATTACATATTAAAATAGGATCCTGATCAGAATTTGCAAGTTCCTTGAAAACATTTGTCATGAGAACAGCATCATACTACAGTAGAAAACAAACTTAAATAATAATTTTCAGAATAATAAAGTAGTTAAATCACATGAATATCTATGCATTGAGATGCAATGCACTTAATTTGACCACATGAATTTCCAACTGTAGTTTATCCAAGTGTACATAATTTTACTTGTCAGTACTATTTAGGTTGCATATATTTACAGAGGATAACTAAGCACACTGTACAAAAAAAATGAACTAAAATTAACTAAGAACTTACTAGCTTCACATAAATAAGTTCTAAAAATCTTTCACACTGAAGAAGAAGAAGCTACTTCAAACTGAACTTAGCAAATTACACAACACAAGTAATCAATTATGGCATATATATACAAAATTCCTGCAATCAACTGCTCAAATACAGAATATAAACTCTAGAAATCAAAATCGGGTTCTAGAAAGAGAGCTAAATAACCTGAGTTTAGAAGAACAGTGTTACACTGTTATACTTGTGAGCTGTGAAGTGCAAGTAAAAAAACCCTCTTTTTCTCCAAAATCAGAAGTAAAAACTGATCGGAGGAGGATTATGTAACTCGGATTCGATCGGACCAGACCCAAAACGCCGATTTTGCGCAGAGTCATCTAGGGTTTCCTAGAGAAGAAGAAGAGGTGAGAAAGGACATGGCCGATTCCATTTCCATGAGGAGAGAGAAAACCCAAAAAAGTAGAGAGAGAAAGAGACTTGATGAGATCTCTCTGTTTTATGAACCGTTGGATCGGACCACTCTGATCCAACGGCTGTGATCATGCGACGCTCAACTCTAGAATCAAGACGAAGCTAACTTTAAAACAGTTTTGTTGTCTAATAGTACTCTCTTCAAAGAAAAAAGGTGCATGATTTTAATTTTTAAGCATTTGTCGATGAATTGAAGAGATTAAAAAACAAAGAAATAGAAACAAAAACTGTAAGAATTGAATGAAAGGGGGTTGGTGTAGGTGGAGGTGTTGAATGCTTTGTTTTGGATTTGAATCTGTCGTGACATTGACGGTCTGAATTCTAAACTGCACTTGTACAGAAGCCATGTGAAATTGTTTAACGAACTTAACGTCCGTAATTGACAAGGATTTAATTAATTGAGTCCACTAAAAGCATTTTAATTTAAGCAACAAATATGCCATTAAAAATGCAAATACTTGTTATATTAGTAACTTTTGGCAATTGTGATTTCCTGTTATTTTGGTGCGATGCATTCGTTTGAATTTACTAGCAAAAATGCCCTCGATATGCGGGCAAATAAAAAAATAAAATTTTGATATTATTTTTGTTTCATATAAAACTTTACATGTTAGACAATAAAAGATATGTAAAATCAATAATTTAGTCTTTCCTTTTAAATAAATAGCTAATTTGGTAGTAATTTAAGTTTTTCTATAAAAAGTCTGACCTTAATCTAGACCACTAATCAAATCAAATTACACAAATCAATGGTCCATAATTGATATAAGAATTGTTTAACACTCTTTTATATGACATATTTACTTTTTTTATATTTATATGAATTGTTTACACCCTTCGTATGCGTGCATTTATAAGTAGTAGATAGAGATAGAGATAGAGATAGAGATTTACTAAAGTGAAGTTTATGTTTAGATTACGGTTAACGCGAACAAATTTTCTTTCTAAGATTTCATAATATTTAAAATTAATTGTTTGTTTTTACAAATTTATAACTTTTTAATGAGATTTGACTACAATATAATATTAATAACTCCATGCAACATGCTACGAAATTATTTTAGCGATATTTATGCACACATCAAATTATTTATGATTCTTTTTTGCATATATAAACTATTCCACCACATGATAAAATATGGACATAATTGTATTTCGTTGAGGCGATAGAGGCTCTAATAAATTAACCGTTACTAGGCACCATGAATTTATTAATGGGTAATGGTCTGTTTCATTATTTGACCAAATAAATAGTTGATTAAATATTTTTATCACTAAAAACTATAGTAATATTAATAGCAATAGAAGCAAAAATGCAATATGATCCAGAGGCTTTAGTTCTCACTAACTAAAATTTTTGCTAATATAGTAATAATAAAGGCGCTAGTTAATAGTAAAAAGGGTTTTAGTGGCCGTTCACTCTTAATTAAAGTATAAAGCATATAAAAACAAAAACTTAAAACAAGTTAGATTTAATTATTTTTATAAATTGAAATATCTGGCAATTTGAAAATTTCTGTCACTGCTACCAAGTCTACAAAGCCTTCTTCACTTGCATAGTCTGCCACTAATACTATTCCCACTGATTTTTCAATTGTGGATCATCGGTTCTTCTTCTGCTTACCCTGACTTTTCTTTTGGTTCTTTTGAGGAAAATTCAACATTCTTGAATTTAAATTTTGTCTTAATTTTGAAGAGAAACATCCAAAAGTTCTGAATTTTCTTTACTGTCCTATAGTGCGACAGTAAGGTGTATTCTAGTAGAATCTTTTAGAAGAATTGGAATTGATTTTCAATATTTTCTTCAGTTCAATATTTTTTGCCGTGTTGTATAATTTTTATGGCAGATGGAGGCGTGGTTCAGTTATTATTGGATTAAGCTTGTGTCTGCTTTTTAGGCTGCACAATTGAGTTTTCATTTGTTGTTCATTTGTAATTTTCTGTTTTTTTCCTTTAACAATGAAACAGGAACGCCTCTCTGCAAACCTGTTATGTGCAATATTGAATTGGTTGTTGATCTGGTAGAGTTTTATCAACTGCAATTTCTCACGAGGTACAAAGATCTCTATGCATGTGTGCATGCTTGATTCTTAATTCTAGTATAACTACATCAAAATCATTTTACCAGTAGTGAGGCAATTGGAACCAGCCCCAATATCAGTGATTAAGACTCTTTGGAGAAAAATAAACTGATTATGTTTCACTAGAGTTGTGAATATTTTGGAGGAAATAAGGTTTAGATTAGCTAATGAAGGTACTTTAGGCTTTGGTTTCTGATTATCTATTCCAAATTGATTTTAGGTGTAATGGAAACGTTAGAGATTATAGCCTTTTTCTTCAAACATAAGAGTCTAGGCATCTAGCTATAAACTTTCACACAACTGCCCATTTTTTATGGGTCCCATGGGTTTCCAATTCTGTATAAATTTGCTTTAAAAAAATATTCAAAAATAAAGGGACCAAAATTTGGAAGAAAAAACGAGCACTGGTTCATCCAACTAGAAGTTCTAATACCCTAGAGAAAAAGAATTGCACAATACATCACTTAATTATAAAAAAATAAATTAAAGACGATCAGTTATACCTTTTATGTACACAATTATATAAAGAGAATTTATATTATGAACCATGATGCATAGAGAGTTCCATGCATCATGATCATTTTTATCGGTGATTTTACAAATTAACAAATCTAAATTAACCAATTCAATCTATATATTGAAATCTCATAGCAAACACAATTTTACATTTTTTATTTTTTACTATTTTTTTCGAATTTTTCTAAAAACTTATTATTTTTGAAATATTCTATCACTAATTTGTAGCAAAAAAATGGCAAGTTTTAAAAAATTCGAAAAAATAGTAAAAATTTTTTTAAAAAAGATGTAAAATTTTGTTTGATATGAGATTTCAATATATAGATTGAATTGGTTAAATTAGATTTGTCAATTTGTAAAATCACCGATCAAAATGATCACGCACGAAACCCTCTATGCATCATGATTCACAATAGAAATTCTCATTATATAAATATAATAATAAAATTTTAATTATTGATGTCAGTCAATTTATAAGCACCAAAACGTCCTAGAAAATTTTGATGTCAGTTAATTATTGTACAATACACGTTATATGTATATATTTTTGAAACTATACACATTATATAGAGAAAAACAGCTATTGGCGTCAAGTTGCATTAGCTTGCCCCAAACCAGGCATCAGACTTGTAATCTGCTTACGGCGTATAATAACGGGTCGGATCGTATCGGAAATATTTCGGGTCAGCAGCTTCCTCTTCCACTAACAACCAATGGTTTCATTCCTTTCATAGCCGTACACAGAATAGCTTGGTTCATGTTTATCCATAACTCTTGTAGTTGTCATTTTGTAAAGGAATTGAAGTAATGAAAACTGTTAATCTAACGAGTAACAACATAATAATTAACCCGGACAGTTTCTCTAGTACAAGAAGCCTAAAATATTTAGCAATTCAACTTCAAAAGTAATAATAAATCAATAATCATACCCAAATTCAGATTTCCTTAGTACTAAATTGGATTTTGTGATGAAGTTGGAAATTAATAATCCCCAAACAAAGATGGAAATCATATTTCCACTTGAAACAAACTTATTCTAACATCTTAATACCATACATACATAAAAGTTGCAAACACTACTAGTCCTGAGAACACAAGCACCTCGGAAAAGATCAACAACTAACACAAAAAAAAAAAAAAGAGAGAATAAATAGGAGAAGAAAACCTATATACAAAATCATCATTTACACTCAGCCAAAGCATCATGTTTCAACCAGCAACTGCCTTGTTTGCCTTCTTACTGGCACTGGATTTGATTGACTTGGGCTGTTTCGGCTTAGGAGGAGCTGCCTTCTTGGCCTTCTTAGCCCTGGTTGGTCTCGTAGTACTCTTTTTCTTCATCTCAGTGCCCGCCACAGCAGCAGGTGCCTTTCTCTTCGATCGCGCCTTTGTCGGTATCTTGCTGATCTCTTTCGTCAAGGGCTGCTTCTTCTTCTTCGGTGCCTCTGCTTCTTTCAGCTTAAAAGAAGCTCTGATCTTCTCAAGTTTTCCCTTGGCAGTGAAGTTCTTCAACTGAATCGTAAGTACCTTTTTGTAATTTGCCGGCAATTCATCTTTGTGATTTTCACCTATGTATTTTGCAATTGCATATGAGCTTGACCCGGTCTTGTCATCCAAAGCCGTGATCGCTTCTTTGATCATCTAAAGGTGCAAACTTTGAATATCAAATTTTGAAACAGAAATAGAAAATTATGATGTTGAGAAAATTTTACCTATGTAATATAATTAATTACCTCAAAATAAGGAGGATGACTAGGGGTGGTCTTCTTTTTCCTTGGTGCCCGCGGTTTCTTCTCCTTCTTTGGTTTCTCATCGGCCGGTTTTTCCTCGACTGGAGCCGTGTCGGTAGCTGTTGGGTCAGCCGTGCTCGGCTCAACTGGATCGGAAGGAGGTTCCGGTTCATTTGGGGCAGCCACTGGCTCTGTATTTTCTTCAGTTGACATGGTTATCAAAATAACTTGGATATTTGTTTTGTGGGGAAAGAGATGGTTCTATCCTGGATTGGTCAGAACTGAAGAGCATGTGGATTTCCAAGAGGATTTTATAGGAAGTTTAGAGAAAGAAAGTACAGACAGGTGTGGTGTTACTCTGTGATTGGTTGGAATCGAGGCACACGGATTGAAGGGGTTTGTGGGCTTGATCAGGACCGTTAATTTGTCTAGGTGGATTTAGTGATCTAGGCACCTGGTTTTTTCCATTCAGGCCAATTTGGGAATTTTAGTGCAGAAGAAAAGAGGTGTGTTTTCAGTGTGCTTGGGAGCCCGATTTGAAGGCAAATTATAGTGAGAAATTTTGCTGCTTTTTGTTTGATTTTGGGTTCAGATTAAAATTTGGGAAAAGTGGATTGTAATGGATTTGGAATGGATTTAAAAGACTTAGTATTTGCTGAGAATTTTGCAATTAAATGTGGGTATCTGTTTAAGTGTTTATTGACATAGCAAGTGCCTGGTGTAGCTAAGTGTATTGTTGTTTGCCTTGATGCAATTACTTCAACGCACAAGGATTTTCAGAATCATTGTATAATGACGTGGGGATGAGGTAAGATGCTTATCCTTTTGTTTTGTTTATGGACTTGGGAGGGGCTAGTTTTCTCCCGAACTCCTACCGATAACAGTTGAACAAGTAGTATTAATTCAAGGTATCTTTAAAAGAAGTATTGAAGTTGGTAAAAATAATATATTATGAAATTTTTTATATTTTAAAAACAAAATAATTGCCTTGATAATATAATACATAGTAAATAAACAATAGCAAGCCTGAAAAACACGTCAAATGTTCCGTTACATTAAATTCTTTTTTTCAATTTATTTTTTATACTGAAATATATTCGATACCTTATAAGTTTTAAATATACCTAAAAATTATAATATATAATAATATTTTATATTTAGAGATTAACAAACAAAATTTGTGGTAATTTAAATTTCGGTTTTCTACTGCAATATAAACATCCTATTACCTATAAAACACTAATTCAAGGACTAAAACAATTAGACCAATGATATAAAATTTACTTTGTGTATTCTTAACTGTTGATATAAAATTGACGAATAAAAGTTTATTGGTTTTTCACTTCAAAAAGAAAAAAAGTTGTTGGATTGGTCATACACATAAAAAATAAAATGAAATTTATTATTGAATTAATTATGCAATGTGTTTATAAAAAATAACACAACACATATGGAAACTCCCTTAAAATGATGATTACTTTTTTAATTTGGAAATAAAATGCACATATGAAAAATTTTCTTATTTATAGTTTTCAAATAATTTTATTTATTAAGAAATAAATATTTTTATTAAATTATTTATTGAGATGCTGATTTTTGATTTTTATTTTCGTTGAAGTATAAATATTTGAATAGTTATGTCTTGGATACATGGATTTAAATCTAGACCTTCCATTCAAGCTCTAATCAAATCATAATGATTAATCCAATCAAATCATAATCATTAATCATTGTAATCGAATGGTTTAGATTTAAACTCATATAAAAACAAATATCCATATTTTTTTCAAATTTTTATTCACCCCTTGTTCGTTTGATAGTCTCTTAAAATTTAAGATCACATAGTTTCAACTATTGATTTTTTTTAATACATATACATATATTTGAAGGATATCGTTCCCTACCATAATAGTGCAAAAGAAATAAAAATGGTTAATTAGAAAGTTTGATATGGGCTGGGCCAACCTACGGTATTGTTCTATTCTGCTTCTGCGGCTTTTGGTTCTCTTTCATTCGGCCAGATAGAGGAGAACTATAGTATTTAGCCCGCAAAACTACAACAATAAACATTTTAGAAAGAGAACTTTTCAATGAAAATGCAAGGAAAGCTTGAATTGATTGGAATGAAATATTATGAATGCCACAGTAGATTTAATTAATCATAATAGGTTTTATAGATAAAATATTCGGATAAAGAGACGAGACGATGCTTTCGCGTCTATTTGATACAAAATTAAGGACGATTTTAACACTTAACAGCCTGTCAAAAGAGGCAAGATTCAAGCCGTACGATAGAGAATTTACATAACGCAAATCTGTACAGAAAGAAGGCTCACCAGCAAACTAACGGTCTAATTTCAAATCGAACTTTCTGAATTATTATAATTTTTTTATTAAAAACCCTTGAATTATGCCAAATATCCTTTTCGTAGGACACGGGTCCATATGTAAGTACGTACGGGGCTGCATTTGACTCGCCACACCAAATGTATTGTTCGGCAATTACATAAAAACTCCGCATTCAACTTTTCCTTCCACCCACCAGTTCTTTCCAAACCAATGGTAACTTATACAACCACAAATTAATCATGCATTCTACCAACCAACCAACGAATAGAAACAAAGACCGAACGAACAAACAAACATAGAACATAATATAATGAACTTTAATTTAATACTCCATTAATTTAAATTAAAGCTGTCTATTCCACATCAGGAATTTACATAACACCGCCACAAAAGACCACACACAATTAGAACATCCCTAAAATACCCCTAAACAAACCACAATTATCAGAAAAGCCAAAAATAACTTAACCCAAACCCTAATCCAACCATCTAAGCACGCTCGCCACGGATGCGGCGCGCCAGCTGGATATCCTTAGGCATGATGGTGACCCTCTTGGCATGGATTGCACAGAGATTGGTGTCCTCGAAGAGTCCGACGAGGTACGCCTCGGCCGCCTCTTGCAAAGCCAAGACGGCGTGGGATTGGAAACGGAGATCGGTCTTGAAATCCTGAGCGATCTCTCTCACCAATCGCTGGAACGGAAGCTTGCGGATCAGAAGCTCTGTGCTCTTCTGGTACTTACGGATCTCACGAAGCGCCACGGTTCCGGGTCTGTACCTGTGTGGCTTCTTGACTCCTCCGGTGGTCGGAGCCGACTTCCTCGCCGCCTAAAGAAAGATCAAGAAAGAAAACGCGATTAAAAACCCTAGATCTAAAGAGAAGCGAGATCGGATAGAAGAGAGAGGAGATGAGCGTACCTTGGTGGCGAGTTGCTTGCGAGGAGCCTTGCCTCCAGTGGACTTGCGAGCGGTTTGCTTGGTACGAGCCATGGAAGTTGAGAATCGTCAAGAGATTGAAAGGTAGGGTTTCGTGAGAAATTGGGAAAGGTAAAGTTTGAGATGGGGAGGGATGGAGAGGGTATATAAAGGAAGGGACAGGGAGGAGACACGTTGAAGAGGTGAGTCGGTTGAATTGGTAAGTGGGTTGACGGAGAGATCTGACGGTTGAGATTTAATGAGAGAAAAAACACGATCCGTGGGTTGTGTTCTGATTGGTTGGGAGGAGTGAGCCACGGATCGATGACGTGGCGAGGGGTGGTCCCTATTGACAGGTGTTGGTTTAGTTGGATGGGATGGGCGATTAATAGCGAGTGGGTTTGATAAGAGGGGAAATTAACGGCTCGGATTAACGTAAGGATAAAATTTGTTCAAAAAAGAAGTATACAATATTTCATAATGCGTATTTAAAGTAAAAGCTACGATTACTTGATAATGCCTTGTGTTAAAAAATTTAATAATATTCTTTTTTAAATTAAGGCAATTAAATTAAAAAAAAACTTCTAGGCAAGTTGGTATCTTTACAAGTTCTTAATTTAATAATATCGTATCAAATATAGCCATTACAATTTTTCAACTCGCTTGATAAAACAATCAGAATGGTGTGAATTTCTTAATTTTTCGTGAATATAGAGTGCATATAGTATATTATTATCATATAATTAAATGATAGGCACTTAGATTTCATAATTATAACTTATATACAACTTCAATGCCATCAAATAATTCATCGTCGATTATTTTGATCTCTGAAATAAAAACTTACGCGTAAACAGAACGACAATCGATGTTTTATTTAAAATCTTTTACGAACTTGTTATAAAATTTATACTACCTTTGCTTACAAGTTATAAATAATCACATTGCTTAGAACAGCTATCTTCCAAAGCCAAATAAAAATAGAAACCGAAAAACTTTGTCTGACAGAACCGCCCTCCATGACCATGAACCATTCAAGGACTTAATAGGAGCCTATCAAAGAAGGCACTAGGTCGCTATTAATTATTCACAGAGTCGTTTTTATATACCTATTTAACTTATTTTTATTAAACTTATTTATTTATATATATTTACTTTAATTATTTAAATGTTTACTTTATCAATTTTATCTGTTTATTTTATTCGAACAATGACAAATCTGCAGATTGCAGTTAGCATTTTTTTGGATAAAACAAAAGCCGCTAACTATGCTAATAAATTTATGTTCTTCGTATTTTGCAATTTTCTTTTATTTTTGTTTTGGTTTTGTTGTAACTATATGACGCAGCAAGTAGCGTGAAATAACTGTTTTCTCTCACCAGAGAAGAAACATGTAAAGACACAAGTTTTGAGTTTTCTTAAAATCTGATTCAAACTGAAAAGATACATCCCCTATTAAGAGGTTCTGTCAACATTTACAAGGAAAAGACATAACTACTAGGAAATAACTGCTAGAAAGTAAAATAACTGCTACTGCTTAATAAGTCTTTCTTTCTTTCTTCTGGTGGTCCATCTGGACCATATATTTATTAGCAATCTATTCCACATCACTATAGGTAGCCTCTGTATAGTATCTCTAAAAAAAAGACTATGCTAATAAATCGCCACAACTTTTTGGTGCCGCCACAAGCTTTTTATTTCATGAATAATGTTAAAAAAAATTATTTCAAAACGATTTTTGATATTTTTCAATTTAACGTGCGATTCATTTTCATATAATTTTTGTGAAATTTAATATTCATTTGATATTTGATCAAAAGACAATAATATGAATGTATTAGAATTAATCTAATTAATAAGATTCGTTCATTTTGAGCCTCTTGATCTAGTATCAAATGAACTCCAAATTTTATAAAAATTATATGGAAACACATCGTGCATTAAATTGAACAAGATCAATGGTTTGAATTTTTAATTTTAAAAATATTCATGAAATAGAGAACTTGTGACATTCGTGGTACCAAAAAGTTGTGGCACTAAAACTCTACTCTTTTCATTTTTAATTTTTCTTATTGACTAAACGACTACCGATTTTTAATTTTTCTTTGTAGCACTCTGTAGATACTGTGACTCGAACCTTTGTTTTCAGTTTAATTTTGGATCCTTGGGGCTCTTCTTACACAAAAAAAAAAAAAAAAAAAAAAAATCTAAAGTGGTATTTTCATGTCCCATATCTGATTATACCATGTAATTTGCACCCCCTCCATAAATCTACATATAAAGGCTCCATACCATACGCGAACAATTTCGCTTGTAAAACTGTGGTCGGGCAAACTCTTCTGCTTAGAGAGTAAATAAAGTTCATTTATTCCTCTGTCTTCATGTCAAATTTCTATGTTGACAAATAGGTTTATTTGACAACAGAGACAACTAATCAAGATAGTTAAGCAATCAGAAAATAAAATTATATGGCAAATTCTACAGAGGACTGACTTGTTTATTTGGGCTTAAATTCAGACCTTACTTTCAAAATTATGAAGGGCTGCGATAGATCATGACTCAAATCCGGTTGAAAAAATGTAGCCCATGTAGAATATTTCAAAGTATATACATGTTTTTTTAGTTTGGATATGTCATGTACATGATTTGATGTAATCAAGAAAGACAGTTTCAGCATCTACTGAGAGAGATAGAGATTTTTTTTTTTTTTTAAAAAAAGGGAAAAAAATAAGAAATTTAAAAACTGAATTCCAATTGCTTATATGAATTCCTTTTATGAATTTCAGATGAAGATGCTGCATCTTTTCACCAATCAGGTGCGGTTCCAATTGTTAGCTCCATATCTAATTCGTTCGACTTTGTAGAGATTTGAGTCACTGATGAGATTGTCTAAATTTTGACCCTTTGTTTTGATGATTATGTAATCGGGTTGAAATAAATGCATCGGTCTTATAGAGCTATTCACTCAAAAAAGTAATCGCATTGTGAATACTTTGCTGACGCTAATAAATCCCAGAACAAAAATAAAACGTAATTAAGTAAAAGGCAAAGGACAAGAGATTGGTCGGCCAAACATGAGCAGCAGTGTAGAACCAGTAGACATGTAATAGAAAAAAAATAAAAATAAACAAAGATTGAATGCAAACAAAGAAAAAAAAAATAAAAAATGCATAATTCAGTTGCAACACCAAACATATGATCCTTCAAAATAAGCATACATCCAACAATCTATTTCAAACAAACCCTGGGATAACTACATTTTACAACTACTTGTTTTCGTCCCCCCTGTATAGATCAATTATAAACCTAATCTTTTTTTCATAGGCTGTTTAATGTTCTCACTCCAATTTCCTGAGGGAAAAAAAAATGCTACAATGAGATAATTAGTAAATCAAATTCCTCATAGATTGTAATAATCTATCAATTGCTTCATGCTACCGTGAAATTATCATATATAGCTTACATTTTTCATATTTTATACTCTACATTTACACCCACATATCCTGTATTTTGTAAAATAATCAGGATATTTCTAATTTTACAATACTCTATACAATTTCTGGCATCCTACAATGCATACAAGCAACATAAAAAAAAAAAAATCCTGAGTAAATTCCCAGAGCATCACAATACATATCCTTCTGAAATGAAAATTTCAATTCTAGTAAATTCCCTGAACCTCATACCAGATTGCATACCAGTATCTCATTTCACCCAATTGCTGATCTTCAGCATTACTAATAGGTGAAATTTGCAAACTAAATAAGTGGGGTGCAAGTTCAACTTATCAATTCCTAGATGAGGGAAATCACAGTTCTCTTGTAATGCTTCATAAAACTTCTGATCCTACAAACCACAATTTAACAAATTATCGCTAGTGGTAAACACCTTGAAATAAGTTCACTGACGTACTAAAATGCATATACTTGTAAAATCTTCAATTGAAATAATTACAAGTGTGTGCATCCAACCATCTTAGGATCTTATTTATGCCTGAAATAAACCTTGTACAGAGAATGTAATACTAAAAGGGCAAAACTGGAAATGTCAGAAAAATAGTTGATTTCTCCTCTGATAACCATTGATAAACTGCATAAAAACTCGACGGCACTCATAGTATATTTGAATGCACTAACTAACAAGATATTTCCTTAAATAAAAAATGGCACCAGAAACTCGGGTGTTGCCACAAATTAACAAATGAGAACCATACACATGAAGGAACTAGTCTTTGGGCAAGCGTGTTTCCACTTCATTTTGCTTTCTTTTAAGCTGGGATTCTGTATTGCCTCTTCAACCATAATTAGGGATTTTTGAGGTTGTTTCTTTGAAAAACGTCTTTTATTTAAGCTTCTTAATTTGAACTATAACAGCTTGTAAGAAAACCATAATTTTCATCATTTAGTAATTAAAAACCATAATTTGCACAAGATTAATTGACTGTATACATATCTTGAATCATGCTATGCAACTTCTATTTGGTACAGTTTTGTTGCCAAAGACTAAGAAGATTTCCCAATATGGATTTTTTTTTTCATTCGATTTTTCTAAAAATTAAACTTATAATTTGTGCCAAAATCAACAGATACAATTCCTATTCAATCCCTATTATTAGAAAAGTATAATACTATTATATATGCATTCAACCAAACGTACTTTTTAGTGCATAAATAAAAAATGGATAGCACAGTAAAAAAGGACTGATGGGGATGGATGAGAAGAAAAAAAAAAAAAATCAGTGGAAACAGGATCTGATCCGAAAGAAAACAATGCCCGATAACTAAATATTTAAAAGAGAAAATTAAAGTACTTAATAGTATCAGTTTAAGTTAATCTGAAAATTAATTTCAAATTGTTGATAATTTATATAATGCGTTTGTCAAATAAAATTATGATAATTTATGAAATGTTAAAATTTGCCATAATCGTTTAATTATATTTTATTTAGGCCAAGATAATTGTTTTAAATTTATTTACTAAAATTGATCACTTTATTATCTCCAATGAGAAGAACCCAAACTATTGCAAGAGCATCAATTCCAGAAATTGTAAAATGAAGTACCTTTTGAACAAAGATTTTTTAATACCCACGGCTCTTCAATGCCACCTCTAATTCCCCAGAGTCTCCAAAAGAAAGCTTTTCTATATTTGAGGGAAGAAGAGTGTTCTGTTTCTCAACTGCTGCAAGCTTTGGGCAGTATCTAATAGTCAAATCAGTTAGCGACTCAAATTTCCCAAATGCATCTTTTGGTATCCGAACAAGGTTTTCACATTCTGCTATGAATATTTTATTAAGGGCCGGAAAATCTACATGGTCTTGCTCAAGAAATCCGTTCAATGCAGTTAAGTTTGTGCACAGTGCAATCTTCACTTCTCTGAGTGATGATTTTAATCGACCGCCACTTGATGTTGATTGGCCAACACTCGAGCTGGGACTTCCCAAATATTCTGGAAGTGCACTTACTCCCAAATAAAGTATTTCAAATGTAATAAGAGAAAGTGGCAGATGAGGCAATGAGCTCAAATTTGAGCAATATTGTATACACAAGTATTTGAGCGATATACATGTCCTGAATGCATGTATTGGTATATGTTTCAGATCATGACAACCATGGATGGTTAGTTCCTCAAAAACTCGAGGGAAATTTGGGAGAGAAATCAGGCCCACACGGTTAAGTCGAAGTTTAGTTAGAGAAAGGGGCAAATCAGGCAAGCTTTCGAGCTTAGGACAATCATAAATGCACAAAACTTTTAGGTATGGCAGTTTCCCAAAAATTGGTTCCTTATTCAGGTATAAACATCCATATAATTTGAGAGATGACACTTTTAAAGGAGGTTCATCCACGGTCAGCCATACAGGCGATCTTTGGCCTTTATAATAACTAATTGTTAATTTTATGAGATTTCGATGGGGTTGCAGGTTGTCAATGATTTGTTCGATGTTATCAGTATCATGGTCTTCCTTATCAGTCCATCCCAGGCAAAGTGATTGAAGACTTTCCTTCTTTAATAGGTTGGCATTTCTAGCTTCAGCAGGATTATCTATATTCTCAGTGTTGTAAATTGTAAGGTGTCTGAGATAGTTAAGTGTGCTGAGTTCATTAATATGATAACCACTCTCCTTCCCAACAAAAAATATTAACTCTTGAAGGGATGTCAACTGGTGAACTCCACAAATAGTTCGCATAATCTCTTCGGAAAACCTCATGTAACGTAAGCTAACTAGATTGGTTATTCCAGTTTTTGTAATTTCCAAAAAGGATGGTTTAAGCCTAGCTCCTGCACATTCTAGAACTTGCAGATGGTAAAGCTCGTAAATTGATGCAGGAAGCAAATATTCATGGCACCCCAAATGCTTTCGTTCAATGGATAGATAGCGAAGGTGAACCAAACGACTCATCTCCTTTGGCAACTTACAGCTGCGGTACCCATATATTTTCAATAAACGTAAACTCTTCGTTATTACATTACTTGGGAGAACAAATAAATCAGTCCCAGTTTCTTTCTTACAAGTGGTTATAACCAAGCTGTGTAAATTCTCAAGATGAGATATTTTTTGGATTTCACTTTCATGCACTGCTGCATGTCGTACAGAACTAGGTATGGTTAATGATCTATCATTTGAGGCTACTCTACAACATTCTCCATTAGAAACATTCTGGGCCACTTCATGCATCAAACCATGTATAACATATCTTTCACCATACCATGAATGTGACTTCTCATAGAATGATTTCTTCAAAAGGAGATTGAAGTAATTTTTTCCAATATCCTCCGGCCTTTCTTCTTGACATGATTGTTGCTGGATGAAGCCACAAGCCATCCACATTTTGATCAACTCCTTTTTATCAAATTCATGGTCTTGAGGAAATATGCTGCAGAACCTAAAACAAACCTGCACATCTGCTGGCAAATTATAGTAGCTTAACTTCAAGACCTCCATGACATCTTTCGCTTTATCTAAGTTAATTAAAGAACCATAATCTGAAATTCTCCTCCAAAAAGGTTGATCCATATGTGAATTCAATAACTTCCCAATCACCTTTGCTGCAATCGGACTGCCTCGGAGTTTTTTTACTATTTGGTCTCCAATTGCTCGCAAATCTCCATAATCAGTAGGGTTAATACCCTCAAAGGCATAGCTATTGAAAAGCAATCCCAGCTCTTCGTCTCTCATGTCTTTTAATGGTAGACATTCATGTTCCGTGTTAATAACACTGGAAAGCAACTTTCCAACTGATTCCATTCTAGTTGTAAATAAAATTTTACTACCTTGTTTGGCTAGCCTTAAAGGGGCGATCAGTTGCTCCCAATCTTCCCTTTTCTCATCCTCCCAGACATCATCTAGAATGAGAAGAATTTTCTTTCCACTTATCTCAGCATGCAAGCTCTCCTGAAGTACATTTAATGGTTTATCACCACACCTACTTTCTCTTAGCCCATCTAGCATCTTTTCCGTTATACTTCTAACGCTGAACTCAGTAGAAACACAAACCCAAATTATTTTGTCGAAATAATCTGAGTCTCGTATCTCTTGACATGCAAATTGCGCAAGAGTGGTCTTTCCTAGTCCACCTAACCCAACAATACCAAAAGAAGAGACCCGAGCGTGTGTTGGTCGCTTCAGCCAATCAATTATCTTTTCCTTTTCAACAACCCGACCAAGCACATCTCTTTCGGCTAAAAAGCCGGTTGTTTCATGTCTTGAATTCTTATTACCAGCCTCTTGCTGCGGTTCAGAACAACAAATTTTTGAATCAGTTGCATGCTGATGTTGGTGGATATGGTCCAGACCAGCAGCAACCTGATCCAATATTGTAACAGCCTTCTTCAACTTCTTCAAAATATCACCACTGACGGTACATGTTTTTCTGTTCTTTGAGCTAGAAGCGGATCCACCTGCCTCATCTCGATTTTTCACCATATCCTTCAGCCTTTTGTACTCCAATTCATCAAGCACATCTTCAGCTGCATCCACAGCCTGCCTAGATTCCTCGATCCATGTTCTGACCCATTCACTGGAACTTGGGTCGATCATTTTTAGCTCTTCAGCAAAACTCATGCCGTCTCTGATTCGGGGAAGAGCCATCTGTAGTCTCTTTATCGCTGATTCACTGTTAAATGGAAGCATGGCCCCCAAAGCAGATGGTAAGTATGGAAAACACATGTCGGCAATCTTCTCAACAACAATCTCGGCAATCTTCTGAAAAGCAGTAGATGCAAAGACCAAAGCAGCAGACAATGCAAAGCTGCCAATAGCCAGAAGAACGGATAAGACATAGCTTGCCATCTTGTTGGTTGCTGCTCCTTGAAGCAAGTTTTCTTCTATTTCCATTTTTTTTTTTTTTTTTTTTTTTTTTTTTTTTTTCTGTCTCTGTCTCTGTCTCTAGTGCTGACTATTTTTCGAGTTTGTAAACAATAAAGAATGCGTACAGAATTATTGGTGGGGGGATTGGGATTGAGAAAAAGTAGGGAACAGATGAAGAGAGAGTGTGAGAAATAAATGATAAAGAGAGATTAGGCAAACATAATTGTAGTCCCAGGGTCAACAGATCCAGAAATAGATGAAAAGAGCGATGAATGTAGTTGTAAAAGAGCTTTGACTTTGAAGTTGAAGCTTTCATATCTCCGCTATGAATTATTGTTAATCCAGATTCTGTGTGGCATTCAAATAGTTGCCAATAATGAAACAGAACTAGAAGTATTTGGTCACAAAGACAGAGAGGAACGAAGGTCAAACAGAAGCCCGAAAATTAAAATCGTGTGTGATATAACGGAGGTCAAACGTTTCTATAAGGCAATCATCGTGGAATTGATACAGTTCGCTTGTATCTCTGCCGTGATTGAAATATTCTAAGCGGTTATCAAGCAGCGCCAAAAGAGGTGCATTTATGTGAAGGTCTGCCTCATACAGTTAACATTATTTACCTTATTCTAATTAAGCATATTTAGGCTCTATACTGAAGTCATGAACTGATTACACATTTAATCACATGAATGACAAGCTGAATTTATTGTAAAGATAAATACCTCACATTTGACCATTCCATGTTTCGAAGTACCAATTAAGGTATCATTCTGGTCCATTCCCACAACAGGTTAGGCTCCTCTCCTTGGGACACAACATTGGATGCCCTCTGAGCCGTCCATTTCAATTCAACTCATTATTTAAAATAAAACGAGCAAGAACTGTCTAGCAATCAACAGTGGACAATTGAAATGGGACCAATCAACGAATTCTATATAGTTGGAGAATAGACCATTCATCCAATAATACCTGAATAAATTACAACTGGTTAAAATAATGTACATGGCCCATCAAAACAAGCTCACTAACTATGCTACTAAATTAGATCATTAGCAAATAATACACTGAGTTTAGATTGTGTCCTTTGGTGGGTATAGTTCCCAAAGAGCAACTGTAGTATCCTCCGAGCATGAAGCCATCTGTTTGCAGTCATCTGAGAAAGTAACTGCATTACACTGCATGCAACAAAAAAAAAAAAGGGTTATACCATTTACAAATCAGATACAGGGAACAGATAAAGTATATAATAGGAAAGGTTTGCCATTTCAAATCAGATAAATAATAGATATAGTTAAAGATACCATATAAGGCAGGCATTTGTGATTAAAAAAATTAACACGCCCTCACACTACAAATTAACAGTTTCTGTAGATAAGCATAAATTTTATGGGTAATTTGGTCTCGAATGATTACCATAACGTTTTCTACCAAGCAAGTAGTTGGAATAGAAATATCTCAGAAAAGCACTACTTTGTAACTCTTATAGGAAGAGCACAAATGCTCAATTCTCTGAACAGCCACAAGCAGCAAGGAATACAGGGAATTAAAAATATATTCAACTATTGCTGGTCAAACTATCTAGGTAGCTAACTGCAAATGTAGTCAGCAGGATTAGACGATTAGTGAATTGCCCTAGGAGTTTAAATGCTTGTTCTCTATAATAATTTTGATGCCATTGAAACCGCCATATTCTAAAAGCAATCCAAAATCAAAACATCTAACTTATATATAGAAACATACTGAACTACTGTGATACTTCAACAAAGCAAGAGCATTTCCTTTCCTATAATTGTACACTCGCAACCTGACAGGCAGAGAAAACAGCACCAGTTAGAAACTTAGAATACCCAATACACAAACGGAAAATAAACTGTTCAAATTTAGACAGGTAACGAACCGGTGGTCCCATCCAGCTGAGGCTGCAATTTTATTGTCTGGCCGAATTGCAGTGCCGGCTATGCCAGGCCGCTCAAGCTCTATCTCTTTTCTAACAGTACAGCTACTCTGCAAAACAAAGGTAACATCAAAGTCTAAAGCTGTTTTTAAGCATGCGGAAAAGTACATTAGAATATCACAAGTATTTAGTTATCCTCAAAATGCAACAGCTTCTCTATTGACAATGACTCGCTCCGTTTAGTTCAAGAGGATGCCAAATATCCCTCCATGCAAATGGGGGATCGGGGAAGGCAAATGTACGTAGTAATTTAAGGATTTGAAGATGTAAGGACCTGGAAGTAATTTGATAATTTGAAGATATAAAGACCAGGAGGGGGAAAAGTAAAATCTTTATTTTACATACAGGGTTGTCATTGTTTGCAGTTGTTCAGTTGGGGCATAAATAAAATTATTCCTTAAACTATTACCATCTGTTGATCAAGGGAGAACATGAATATTTTATTGTCAGCTCCACCAGAGATGCCGCCATTGCATATGCCATCAATTGCGACAGACAAAACTGCACCAAAAATATCCTAAATACATTACAAAATTAGGATTCAGAGAAACAGTGCAGTAACTGCAGATGCACAAATATGTTTGGTGATTTGTTGGAGGAAGGATCATCAAACCTGCTTCTGAATGAAATTTTACTGAAGACAGAGGAGCTTCAGGCCTGCGTAAGTCCCACCAAAGCATGCTTCCATCTTCATGACTGATTTTAGAACATACATTCAAATATTAAAAAGATCCATGTATTCAATATTAAACAATGTATGCTTCATAAAAGTAACAGCCAATACACTTCTATGCAGAACATATACTACACTTAATTTGACATTAATTTGTTACTCTAAATTTGAGACTTCTACTGATTAGGTTTTAAGCTGGAACTAACTCCATAACCTTATTTAAGGTGTTTAGGAATACAAGAAAGCACAGAAGAGCCAATAAAAAAGCCAATAAAAAAGCACAGAAGAGCCAATAAAAAAGCCAAAGAATGATATAAACCTACTCAGAATGTGCACTTTTACTGAGACATACTGCTACCTGGCTAGCCCAACAACATATTGAAGTATAATAGATCTCGCAATATAATAGTACTAATAAATATCAAAGGAAGGCTAAGACATCAAATACTTTGTTTAGAGGTGATGATACATCTAGAGAATATACAAATCAAAGCAAAAGAATGTTTGAAGAGGAGAAAAATAAATAGCTACTCTAAATATAGTCATTGAAGACAAATACCCAGATAACAGATTCAATACTTGGGTTTCAGAAGTGTAGAAAGCTTGAATCGCCATACACATTCCTTCATTTAAAAACAAAATAAATTAATACTGTTAGAAGTTAGAAGAAACTATACAATCAAAGTCTCACATACTAAAGTTTCACCTTCTGATGCTTATTTACTAAAGATGAATTAAAAAAGAAGGCACCATAGCGTACAAGTGAATCACAGTCTAAGAAAGGATCGGAGTTTTAACACAAACCTCTTTGATTAGTGGCCTGCTCAGACAAATTCGAATTGCAACTCTGAGGCAAACTCATAACCCTTTTCACAGCTGTCAGATCCCAAAGTTCGACCTAATAAATGGAAAGTCACAAGTTTCAAATAAATTATCAAAATTATTCAGGTTATTTCAAAATTTGTGAGTCTTTTACTAAGCTTCCCCAAAAAGAAATAGGTGGAGTCGATAGTAAACCTGAGAAGGGTCTTCCCCAGGTAGAGCCATTATATTTACAACTTCTGTTGAATCCCCTAAAAGTTTAAACAAAAATGAAATATTATATCTACAACTCCATTCCTTCAACAATTAATGAAGTACAGCCACATACCACCATCAGTTTGAACAGATTTAGGTGTCTTTGTCAGTGAAACCTTGCAAAAATGGTATGAATTTGTCCGAATCGTAAACAAGGGCTTCCTAAAAAAAAAAAGCAACCATGCAAAGGCAATGCATCGGATATCCCATGACTTAAAGTATGGCATACAAAAACATAAAAGGAAATATTAAACTAGTACCTTGAAAGTCCAGCTTCTTCAATTTCCCAACATTTACATGAGCCATCCCGACCCTGACTGAAAATGAATTGGATGAGAATGTCATTTACATAAGTGGTGCAGCATGGAATATCTCTTACCAAAATAAAACAATAACCAATATACAAAACCATGTGACATTTTAGACATTGCATAAAATAAAGCGCTGATTATAATACATAGAAACAACAAAAGTGGGGGTAGGAATGAAACAAAATTTCACCTTATTACTCTGTTGCCAAGGGCAGCACTGGTAGCTACAGAATAAACACCAGCAGCACCACTATGTGCCCTGAAATTCATCAATAAACTAATCAGAAAAAAAAAGTAAAATATTTGTTTATGAACACTAAATATATAATATAAATGGGGTGGGTCAGGTCCACCCAAGGCCAATCAACACAAAGCCCATGTTGTATAGCACTTCTCTTTCATCTCACTTCATAGTTGTATTTAAATATCAGTTAAAAGATTATCTATAAGTCAGTACAACATTTAACAAAATTACCTACCTACAATTTCACAATGATTAAATGATATAATTATCTATACGTTAGCAAGGGAAAAAAAATTATTTACTGCATGCGCACATCATATTTAAATTAGAAAAATATTTAATATGTACATCATTGTAAAAACACATACACAATTCAAAATAGCATACCAGGTTGAAAAGATTGTACGGTGCCGAACTGTATCCCACACCCGAAGCTCTCCATCCGAAGCACTACTCCACACCACCAAAACCACCACGCAATCAACCAAACAAGAGAGAGTCGAGTCAGATATGCGATATCGGATAAGGGTTTAAGAAAGAGAGAAATCAGTAGGGAGAAGAAGAGGAGGCTAACCCGGAGAAGAGAAGCGACCGGGAGGGATGGAAGCTGACGTCCATCACCGCCGCCCGGTGTCCACGTAAGACGGCGACAGGGTCCGGAGGCGGCCGCGGCCTCGCGCTCGCCATCGCCGATGAGTCCGAGCTGTGCTTCTAGAAATACAGTGCTCAGTTGTAACTTGTAAGTCGTTTGATTTCGTTTTGTTATTTCTCAAGGAAAGCCCAAGTATTCAATCTAGGCTTATATCATATTTGGGCTTTGTAGTTAGTAACTACTTTGGGCCTTTTCATTTTCACAACAGATTGAGCCCAATATGATAAGAGTTCAAAGGACAAAGGTCATAGATGCTTTTAAACGTTTTTCAGCTTCTCACTTGTCAGTTACAGTAACTGAGTTACTTCGATCAATGATCATCCCTTTGAAGTTAGAACCAGCAACTGTTTAGTTTCCCAAATGAAGGTTGAAACGTTTGTACAAATTAAGTCATCATCATGGTTTTCAATTAAACCCATCAACTGTTTAGTTTTCCCAAGAGTTTTTCCTTATGAATTCTAAAGTAATCCCAATCGCCTCATCAGTAAATAACATGCCACATCCAACCTTTCACCTTTCCTTTACCAAGTTATAAATAAACACACTGTGATCTTCGGTCATCACCATTCACCAATAATTGATTTTCATATAATCACGCTTTGTAAATGAAATCCAAGAATACAA
The DNA here is from genome assembly GCA_027725995.1 of Rhynchospora tenuis. Lineage (NCBI taxonomy): Eukaryota > Viridiplantae > Streptophyta > Magnoliopsida > Poales > Cyperaceae > Rhynchospora > Rhynchospora tenuis. The sequence goes on from CM050889.1 coordinate 122,237,310, forward strand.
AAAAGTTCCAAGAAACTCGAACAAAAATGGTGGGAAGTACTGCTCTTGAATCATCCTACAACGACAACATCCGCCCCCTTCTTGATGCCGTTGATCGACTGCGCCACCTCAAAATCACTCAAGAAGGCATCCAGCTCCCGACCATAGTTGTAGTGGGCGATCAATCTAGCGGAAAGTCAAGCGTCCTCGAGTCGCTTGCTGGCATCAGCCTACCACGGGGCCAGGGAATATGCACTCGTGTCCCTCTTATTATGCGTCTGCAAGGCATCTCTGACACCACTAAGCTGTCTCTGCATCTCGAATATGGAGATAAAACTGTGCCAACAACTGAAGATGGGATAACTGCAGCAATTAATGCTGCAACAGTTGAGATTGCAGGAGCCGGAAAAGGTATCTCAAACAAACCAATAACTCTTGTTGTCAGGAAGAAGTCTGTTCCTGATTTAACATTGGTTGATCTTCCTGGCATCACCCGTGTACCTGTGCAGGGCCAACCATCTGACATATATGAGCAAATCTCCAATATCATAATGGAGTATATAGAACCAAAAGAAAGCATTATTCTGAATGTGTTGTCAGCCACAGTGGACTTCCCGACATGTGAGTCAATTAGAATGTCTCGACAAGTCGACCAACTCGGTGAGAGAACCTTAGCTGTGGTTACAAAGTCTGATAAGGCTCCCGAAGGTTTGCTGGAGAAGGTTACGGTGGATGATGTGCACATTGGCCTGGGTTATGTCTGTGTTAGAAATCGGGTTGGTGACGAAACGTACGAGCAGGCTCGTGTTGAAGAAGAGCGGCTCTTTAAGTCACATCCCTTGTTATCACAAATTGACAAGTCAATGATCGGAATCCCGGTTCTTGCAGACCGGCTCACTCAAATCCAGGCTTCAATAATAGCCAAATGCTTGCCAGACATTGTTAAAAAGATTGACGACAAGCTTAATCGAAGCATGTCTGAGTTAAACAGCATGCCTCAGAACTTATCGACTGTTGCTGATGCACTGAAGGCACTCATTCGTATTCTAAAATTGGTGAGAGAATCTCTAGAAAAGCTGCTTATAAGAGGTGAGTTTGACGAGTTCCCAAATGATAATAACCTCCATGGTACCGCTCGTATTGCGGAGATGCTTCACAAGTATTATTCTCAACTTCCTGAAAAGTGTCCGACCTTGGATAAACAGTTCCTGATGGAAGAAGTGTGGGTAATGCAAGAGGCCAAAGGAATTAGGCTTCCAAACTTCCTACCTAGATCTGCTTTCCTTACTCTACTAAAGAATAAGGTTGACACCATATCTCACATGCCACGTGAGGTGGTCGACACTGTTTGGGCCTATATTGAAAAAATTGCCATACAAATGATGCTAAAGCATTGTGAAAACTACCCACAGCTCAAATCGGCAAGCCAGAGGGCAATACATGGTCTGATTGATAAAATGCGTGACCGTTCTAACAAGTTCGTCAAAGACATGATAGGGATGGAACTCGTCTCGGATTACACATCGAACCCAGAATATATGAATATCTGGGTAGAGCTGATGAAAGAACAGCAGCAATTCATGCAAGCAATTGAGGACCACAGCAAGCCAACTGAGATCTCACTAAAAGCCTTTGGTAAGGTGGATATCGGCCATCTCAGGTCCTATGTCGACGTGGTAGAGCAGGCTTTTGACATAAGGATGAGGCTTACAGCATATTGGAAGACAATTGTTCTGAGGCTTGTAGATGGTGTTGCACTTCATATCTTGCATGCCATCAAGTGCCTAGTGGAGGATGAGCTTGAAGCAGAGCTGATTAATGAACTGGTTGGGCCAAAGATGGCTGGAGTTGAGAGGATGCTGGAGGATTCGCCAGCCACCGCTACAAAGCGGGACCGGCTCAACAAGAGTTTGGAGCTTCTGAGGCAGTCCAAGAATGTAGTTGCCAATATAATGGATCGTATTGTTGCAGAGGGTGACAAATAATTAATGTATCAATTGCTTTTATTATTCGGTAATGAGTTTATGCTTAATTAGTAGTGCTTTGTTATGTTATAGAGTTTATGTGATTTTAATTTATTTGGGGAGTCTGTGGGATTGTGCAAGAGTCGAGTGTTGTATCTCTATTATCTATGGAACTTGTTATATGGTGTTTACCTTGATTATCTTAAAGTTGGTTAATATGATTTTCGTTTTTGATGTAATGATTATATCCACCTGAATACTTCACACTGCAAAAATGAATGATTCTAATGTCAGGCGAAAGTTTTATCATGGTTGTTATAATGTTATTTGTCTAAAATATTATGGCCAAAAGGGAAAGTAGGGTTAGACCGCGAAAGCACTTTGGGTTCATACGAATGTGAATTTTATCTTAATGATATTCTTATACTTTATTAAGAATCCTCCGGAAGTTGACATATAGAAAATCTGAGTTTGGTGTTGTTGAGGAATAAATGATGAATGAATAATATTTGTGAAAATTAAAGGCCAAATATTTTCCTTTTTGGGGTTTCCCCTTCTGCACCTCTGTAATTATCTTTATTTCAATATAAAAGTTTTGGGGCTTGACCCTTGCTTTCTTCAAAAATAAAGGCCAAATATTTGTGGAAATAAATATTGTAGGGCAAAATTGGATTTGTACCTCTCAAAAGCTTCTTAATTCAGAAATTTTTTCTTTTATTTTTTTTAATTTGGATATTTATTATACTATATAATTCTATTAATTGGTTGTATTGCTATTCGATGATATGGATTTATTGTTACAAGTTTATCTTGCACGCATCTCTTTCTCATGTTTTATCTTCCCTTCCCGCCTGTTCATCTCTCTCTCTGTCTCACGTTTCATAGAATCAGGAGCTAAAGATATGCAGTGGTTCCACCATTTCACGGAATCTCAACACTGTAGTGATTACTGGTAATTGAGGCAATGTTCGGCTTATTTCATTAATTCTTTTCCATCGCATTTTATATAAAAACATGTGAAGTTACTGGCGTAAATTTTTAATTGAACAAAAATCATTAGTGAAAGAAGCAACGAAGTTACTATTGCTCATTTAAATTGGTAAAATTTGCTCCGTCGTCAGGTGAGAAATTAACATACCGTATCACTAATCATATTGAAACTCCCACCAAAAGTCATTTTATTAAATCCCAATTGGTTTCATTGGGGAAATCTAAGGAGGTACGAAATCCTGCTAATCCTGTTTAAAAGGGCCAAATATAATTACAAGCTTCCGCAAACTGTTTAAATATGAACAATTTCACAACTCTAGAGATATGAGTATTTAACATTCTTTCCACATTTATCCTGTAATTTCTTTTGTGTTTAATCTAATGGAAAATACTGGTTTGTACTAAGGATTTTTGTTGCCTATTACACTCATAAATTCTATGGTTGCATTGAGAGCATTTATCAAAGCTATATTTCATCAGTCTCCATGCTGCTTTTCCTCCTTCCACAATTAAAACAACTAAGAATAATTATCACTGATACACCTGGTGACGTGGCTGTCTGTTTCAGCAAAAGAGAGATGCATGATATGACCACAATAATGTCAGTAATTTGATTACTGATAATTGAACCTAGATTTGAAGAAGGAAAGATGAAATGTAAATGCATGCATGATGAAAAACCACCCGGAGCAGGCAAATATGTCCAAAAGTTAAAATAAATTTTTTTGAACAAAAATAGGGGTCAAGCCCCTATCTTAAATGAATAATTAAAACAAATAAAGTTTACAAAGTCATTAGCGAGATGCTAATTCTGAAAAGTACTGAAATTAAGCCCTAACTAAAACAAGAAATGAAGAAGCAAAAGAAATGCAAAATAAATCCTGAAAAGTTAGTAGAGAAAAGAAAAGGGAAACTCTATAGAAATAACGATAATACTGGATATTTTCTTAAATGTTCCACTCCAGAAGCACTTCCTTCAGTAAGTCCGAATGTTGTTTAGCAACATCCCTGAAAATACTGGTGCACCTTTCTCTCCATATTAAAAAAAAGCAATTGCAAAAAGGTCCCTGTAATTTCCCAGAATTGCAGAATTATGTAGGATAGCTGAGTGAAGAACAGGAAGTGCAGAGCCACTGGCCACTGAACGCACAACATGGCAATTCAGCATCAGATCCCTTAATTGTTTGCATATCCACTGCCAAGAGTCAAAAAATTGATTTTTATAACCAGCAAAAAGGAAAAGTTATCCAAATAATAGAATTTGAGCAGCTAAAAAAGAAGACAGCAATATTATAAAGCTTCTGAAATAATCACTACTAGGCTGTATCTAATGAAGACAACCATTAGATATCTTCTAAATTTATGACCAAATTGTCAAGATATTGGTCCATATCAGAACGATGGTTTAAAGGAATCAGCGCCAGAGCCTGATTAGTCAAGGAATAAGCGATTTGTTTAAAGATTTGTTTTGTTGGATATCATTATGTGTCATATTTAGAAAGCATTTGTGTTGTATAGGAATAGTTTATTTGGTTGATATTGAGATTTATTTCTATGTTTGGCGGTGAGAATTGTATAAAGGAAACAGAGGCAAAGATTGTAAATGAGGTTAATTGTTCAATATACAGATTAACTTTTCCAAAGCTAATTCGTGGTTTTCTTCAAAATTCAAAGTGTATCATAGTTTGTCACAAATATGGCAGAGAGATTGTATATGTTAACCTTAGGCGTGTATGTTATAATATCACTCCATGAAATCCTGATGAGCTATAGATGAAATTTATTCTATCAGGAATTAGAAATGGAATTCCACTTTAATTAAATCCTCTGATCGAAACCGATCAATTGGCACAGAAGATTTGAGTTCGTTTGACGCAATTTCCTAGCGCAAATTCAATTGGGTGGAGAGATGCCTGACCATTCAAACCAAATTACCCTTACAAATCCTCTTTCGATAACCTCCTTCCCTTCCCTGCTTCTTCCGATAACCAGAAGATAGACATAACGGGGTTATGTCCCTGCAGGAGAGATGCCTCTACAGTGGTAAACAATCTCTCTTCTACTCCTTGTATGAAAAGAATGGTGGAAACTGAAAAGAAAGAAAGGAGGTTATGCTATCCCTCTCATTTCTTTATCCTCTATTTTGAAAAAATTACAATAGGGGAAAAATGGGGATTCAACTTTCAAATGCTTGTTTGCAATGTTTTTTATGCTGTTTTTAAGCATACTGGTAACAAGCTTGCATCATATTCTTGTGTAGAATACTTATTTCCAGTTGATACCAGAATTAAGTGCGCTCCAGTGAGGTTAATTTGTTGTTCTTGTCCTACTAGTCATCATGCATTATCTTTTTTATGTTTTTAATTTTCAAATCTGGCTATGTAGTGCCTAGTTGTGCTACCCATCATCAACCTCATTGTTGTTACAGTACAAATTAGCAGATATAAAACAGTATTAAGAACAGAAGGGCTTTAATTGAACATAAGTGTGGACTTTTGAGTGTCATCAAGTAATATGACAAATTTACTTATTTATTTTGAGGGCCAAAGTCAAATTAATTTAATGACAATCTTCTTTTTTTCATTAGTATCTTATATCAAAATTATTTTAGCTGGCAATTTGTTGATTCATAGGATGGAGTTATTTCCTGTTTATGATATTGGTGTTATTTCTAATTCTCGAAAAGCTTCTATCAACAGGTGGAGATTGGTGGATGATGCTAATTCAAGAGACATAACAATCTCACTAAGTTCTCAAATGCTCAGCCAAGTTTACCCAACTAGGTCTAAAATATTTGAAATTGTAAGCTCTCTGTATCATCGTTAGTAATATTTCTCCAATGATAAACATTTTTGACAAGTGTTTGGGTCTTTTGGTACATGCTTCATGTCTACTTTAACTTCTGGACTGATTTCAAACATTCTCTGTTGCAAAGAAGTTTCCCTTCCTTTTAAACTAAACCCAGCATGAAACAATAAAAATGCAAATAATTTGGGGAGCTACATAGCCTACGTTTGCCAGTATGAAGGAGACAACTATCAGCAACCTTATTCACTAGTATGTCATCAATTCATATATATAAATATACAAAAAGATATGTCTTGGAGTCATTTGTATGATATTGTTAGTAAGGTCAAAACAAAGACAAATGCCTCAGGGCAAATTGGGATTCTCCAGAAAAATATCATTCAACGATTTTGCATAAAAAATAAACATAATATTATTCAGGCTCTGTAATACAAACATAGAAACGTATCATATGAATATGATAATTAATGTGCGTTGGTACCATATAAATTCCAGAAATTCCTTTGTACTAACATGGATAGATACTTAGATCAAATGGACCTATAAATAAACAAAGCAGCAAGTACATAATAATTACAAATGTTACTAAATACATGAGCGACTAGGCACAAAACTTAGCGCACTATTGAGTAAACAAATAGACAAACAAAAAATCACCAAGTAAAAGGAGGTACCAGTATGCTAGCATGTATTTTTCCTTCAATTTTTAACAAGAGATAAAAAGGAAGACAGCCCATGCCATAGAGGGCAAAATTGTCAAATATCAAGAAGTGAAATCATTTCCTCCTTACTTTCATATTATTTTTAATTCCCAAATTTCAACTCCCTCCAATTATTCTTATATTGGTTCCAATCACCAGACTTCAGTTGGCACTTGGTAATCTCCTTTCTTCAACTCTATTCTAATGAAATGAATCCTCTGCACTCACAGACCAATCAGGGTGATAGAAAACTCAGCTTTCATTTTCTTCATTAATTTGCTCTTCATGATACTCAGTCTTATTCTACTTAAAATATTACAGCTCTTCCAACCCCAATTAAACCCTAATAGTGCAAATTTGCTCAAAAAACCCCTGTTACATGGCGAAATTATAAGCAATCCTGAAGCCCAACAAATCTATGTACTCTCTCTGGCAATCTGTTTCATCAAAATTAGAAAGATACACTGGATGAAAAGCTGCCATCAATATCCTAATATACTAGAGCCAGCTGGGATTTTATTTTATCAAACTTATGAGAGCATTTCTGTAAACAACAGACTTTATGAGCATTTTTTTTTAAAAAAAAAGGAAGAAGAAGAACACTCTATGACCCCAAAACTGGCCGAAGCCAATAATCAACAAAAAACCTGCACCATATTAAAACTAAGGAAATGCCAATGTTTCAATGATACATTAAGGTATATCACATTACCCTAATAAGTGCCTCAGACTATCAATAAAGTCTGGTTTCGTGGCACAGAAATAAGTATTCGTGATGCGTACCAAATAAAAAGCAAATGACAAGAGTAAAAGAGAACGAATGTGGGCATTGTAGCCATATTGGGTCAACTACTTGCCTGATGGTCTGACCATTTCTCCTAGACCTCTATTAATTAGTTTCTTTTGGTTTGTCTTTAGTTGGCTAAGTTGTGTGCTATAAATATACCAATTACATTCAAAATACCCAATACATTCCCTAATTCCATGCAATCTTTTGCATCACCCCTACTTACCCATCTCCAAATGCTTTCTTTCTACAATACTACTAAACTAATGACATCTAGCGAAAGAAAAAACATACTAGCAAAAGAGGGGTCAAATGCTCTTGCATTGTCCTACAACAACAACATCCGTCCCCTCCTCGATGCAATTGATCAACTGCGCCACCTCAATGTTACTCAAGAAGGCATACAGCTCCCTACCATAGTCGTAGTAGGTGACCAATCTAGTGGCAAGTCAAGCGTCCTTGAGTCACTCGCAGGCATCAGCCTGCCTCGAGGCCACGGCATATGCACTCGTGTCCCCCTTATTATGCGCCTGAAAGGGGACTCTAACACCACAAAGCCATCTCTACATCTCGAATATGGGGATAAAACTGTGCAAACCAGTGAAGCTGGGATTGCTGCAGCAATTAGCAAAGCAACAGTTGAGATAGCTGGCGAGGGAAAAGGCATCTCAGACAAACCAATTACTCTTGTTGTCAAGAAGAAATCTGTTCCTGATTTGACATTGGTTGATCTTCCCGGAATCACCCGTGTACCTGTGAAGGGACAGCCATCTGACATATATGAGCAAATCTCCAAAATCATCATGGAGTATATTGCACCAAAAGAAAGCATAATTTTGAATGTGTTGTCTGCCACAGTGGACTTCCCAACCTGCGAATCAATTCGAATGTCTCGACAAGTTGACCAACTCGGCGAGAGGACCCTAGCTGTGGTTACAAAATCCGATAAGGCTCCCGAGGGATTGCTTGAGAAGGTTATGGTTGATGATGTGCACATTGGACTCGGCTACGTTTGTGTTCGAAACCGGGTTGGAGACGAGACGTACGAGCAGGCTCGGGTTGAAGAACAGCGGCTTTTCAATTCACACCCCTTGTTGTCACGAATTGACAAGTCAATTACTGGTATCCCAGTTCTAGCAGAGCGGCTCACTCAAATTCAGGCATCATTAATAGCAAAATGCTTGCCCGACATTGTTCAGAAGATTGAAGACAAGCTTAACCGAAGCATGACTGAGCTAAACAGCATGCCTCAGAACTTGTCGACTGTTGCTGATGCAATGAAAGCACTCGTCCATATTCAAAAATTGGTAAGAAAATCTCTGGAGAATCTGCTAATAAGAGGAGAGTTTAATGAGTTGATCCCCGATGATTATAGCCTCCATGGCACTGCTCGCATTACGGAGATGCTTCACAAGTACCATGAAGGACTCCCCAAAAAGTGCCCGACTACAGATGAGCAGTTCCTCATGGAAGAAGTAAGGGTAATTCAAGAGGCCAAAAGAATAAGGCTTCCAAACTTCATGCCTAGATCTGCATTTCTTACTCTACTAAAGAACAAGGTTGACACCATATCTAGTATGCCGCATGAGTTTGTCAAGAATGTTTGGGAATATATTGAGACAATTGCCATACAAATGATGCTAAGGCACTGTGAGAACTATCCCCAGATCAAATCAGCAGGCCAGAGGGCGATTCATGGTTTGATTGATAGAATGCGAGACCGTTCTTTCAAGTTTGTCAAAGACATAATAGAAATGGAACGTGTTTCGGATTACACGTCTAATCCAGATTATAAGAGTAGCTGGGTAGAGCTGATGAAAGAAGAAAGTCTATTCATGCAGGCAATTGAGGACCATAGCCAGCCAAGCAAAATCTCACTTGAAGCCTTTGGTGCAGTAGAGGTCGGCCATCTCAGGCGCCACGTGGATGTGGCAGAGCAGGCTTTCGACATAAGGATGAGGCTCACGGCATATTGGAAGACAATTGTGCTGAGGCTTGTGGATGGTGTTGCACTTCATATCTTGCATGCCATCAAGTGTCTGGTGGAGGACGAGCTTGAGGAAGAGCTGATTAATGAACTGGTTGGGCCAAAGATGGCTGGTATTGAGAAGATGCTTGAGGAGTCGCCGGTCATTACTGCAAAGCGAGACCGGCTTAAGAAGAGTGTGGAGCTTCTCAAGCAGTCCAAGGATGAAATTGCCAGTATAGTGGATCGTGCTGTTACAGATGGTGACATATAATGTGAGGATAGCGTTTCTAATTTGGTAACCAGTTGTTGTTAATTAGTGGTACTTTTTTTATGGAGTATATGTGTTATTTTTTTTAAGCACTTGAATTTCCGTTTCATATTTGGTGTACTGATAATATCCACCTAATTACTACTTCCCACTGCAAAATGAATGATTACCCGTCTTTCCAAATCTTGCGTGTATTTTGCTGAGGAGACAATTTTTTATATATAGACGAGATGAAAATTATATCGTGGTTAGATTTGGTACAAATTTTTTTGGCAAAATGAGAAAGGATACTAGTGTATGATTGTCGCATTTTGCGTAACTTTTTTGGGTGTCAGACACTACTTGTGTTGCACATACGAGTGTATATATCTTTGTATTATTCTTACACGCATTCAAATTATTTATAATGCATTTCAGGGAACAAGGAGATATGTATATGAAATCTGAGAAATTGAGTTATTGCGAATGAAATGCTAAATGAAAGATAATCTTCAAAAATTACGCAGGTACATTAATACTCTTAGTTCCAATTAATCAATTGTACTAACCAAATGAACTTTAACCCTTCAGGAAAATTAGAACGACCAGAGAAGACGGTACCTCTGGCATGTACATATGAAATATGACTTCGTGAAGATAGGATGCCCAACCTGCGTAAAAAATCCATAAAATTAAATTTCTCCTGTCAGATATTTTAATTCGGTATTCTTTTTTGTTTTGTTTTGGAAAATATGGAAAATCAACATTCAGTTTCTTTCTTTATTTGTATTATTTTTCTGAGAATAGTGGTACAGATCGTATTATTAATAAAATAAAAGCCTGTGCTTAACACACCCTTGAACACACAATTAAACATACAGCTGCCGCGCCTAATCCCTCTCCTATCTCCTTATCCTACATAAAATATTACTCTTCCCATCCCGCCAAACATTTAATATTTACAAATCAAATTTGCCAAGCATTCCTTTAGCCCAACAAATCTACACGCACTCTGTTAAACTGTTTTTGACAAAATCAGAAACATATACTGAATCAAAAACTACTATCATCCTATAACACTAGAACCATTCCGGATTTATTTCTTTATCAAACCTATAAGCCAGTTCAATACAAGATACTTTATAGAAATTTGTCAAAAAAAAAATAATAATAATAATACTACATGACCCAAAAGCAGGTCAAAGTCAATAACTAACAATAACCCTGCAGTCCTGCACATAATAAAAACGAATCTCCCAAGGGGTTTTTCCTTTCTTTTTTTGACGTTCAAAAATTTATTTTTTAGGGTCAAGGGGTTTTTTCTTTCAAAAAATAAAAAAATAAAAAAGAAAGGTCAAACATTTTATAATCTATGAAGTTATATTTGCGTGACCCTAATTAGTGCCGTTCTTAGTATTGAAACCTACAAGGAGAAATTGTCTTCAATCACAACTCCTGACTTTGTATTAATTGGCAAATTCTAATATATAGTTTTCCTGCATAAACTAAACACCAAAGATACCCTTTGTCTCGATAAAAAAACAAAATTTCATCGGACAGACGTCTCACGTCTCCGTGAGAACGAGAATATAAGGGTATATAAAAAATTAAGCCTTTAGTTGTTTAGACTCCTTTTTGGTAAATGGATCCGTCGAGACTTGAGAATAAAAATAGTCAACAGAAAAAATGAAAGTTTTTTCTTGAGGTTGAATGTAATGTGCATGTATAAATGTCTGTGGTGGATTTATTAGTTCAGTTCTTTAGGGGCTATTTTGCAAAAAAAAAAAAGTTAATACGTTCTTTTTTTTAAAGTATAGAACTAATGTAATGTAATTTTCTTGTTTTACTTAACATCATCATCATCATCATCACCATTTATTATTATTATTATTATTAATTTTTGTTACTGTTATTATTTCAGTATTTTGTGTGGGTGGGGACGGGGGTTGGATGGTTATTTTATGGCCTTGCGTTGCCAGCTAGCTCCTGGCGAAAGCATTATCTTATTTAGCTATTTTCTTTATCAGTAAGGCTTTAAAATTAAGGTTTCAAGAAAGTACTTTACTCAATATGCATTTCATCCTACCTTTTATAACAATCACACTATTCAATTCAGTTTTACTTTCTCGAACCCACCAGTCAGCCGTGATTTTTTTAAACAGAAATAACCCAAATTTTTATTTTAAAAATAAACCTTTGACTTCTCAATTTCGGAGAATAAACATGTCAAGACGCAGGCTCTGACGATGCTAGTGACGAAGTCACTATCAGTGGCTCGAGTGCCTATAGTATGCCATCAATAAAAAGTGAAAAAGAGAACACTTTGCAGACTTCCACTGTCAGTGGCTTCTCCGTGCTCGCACCATTACAAGTGACTTCTTCACCGGCGCGCAGGTACCTGCGCCCTAACATGTTTATTCTTTTAAATTGAAAAGTCAAAGATTTGTTTTTAAAATAAAATTTTAGATTATTTCTGTTTAAAAAAATCACGGACCAGTCAGTCAGCTGCAGTCTTCATTTTAGTTTTTACCCTCTGAGTGCACTAACTCTAATTTGCTATATCATCAAAAAAAAAAAAAAAAAAAAAACCCTCTAATTTTGCTCCATTATTTCCGCACTTTCTTTTACCCTCTTCTTTATGTGTTCCATTTATTTCTACGTACTTGAATCTTCAGAGATTAATCTCTTGTATAAAATCATCAAACAATACTACAATGTTGGATATATTATCTACAGTAACTTTGGATGAAGTCATATCTCCATTTTGAAAAAAACAATTGACACCTCCATTTCAGAAATTTCAGATTAAATATAGTTTAGTTTTTAAATTGTTTAGCTATATTTAAAAATTCATTTGACTATGAAAAATTATGTGTGTGCTCATAAAAATGTAAAGGATTTAAAGATGTAAATTTTTAAAATTATAGACTTAGAAAATATTTTAAATAATTTTATGAATCTCATAAAATTTAATATGCATAAAAGTTTCTAAAATTGTTTGGAGGCCTTGAATAAATCATTTGGCTATGAAAATTTATGTACTTGCTCAAAAATATATGAACAATTAATTGATGTAAAATTTTAAAGTTACAAACCTATAAAGATTTTTAAATAATTTTTTCAATCTCACAAAAATTGAATTTCCGTAATTTCATAAATGTCATTAGGTTTTTAATTATTCTAAGATATTTACAACTTTATTAGTGTATGAAATTTTATATAAATGATGTGAAGATTATAACAAATTCAATCGTGCCATTGAGCTATTTTTAATTTAATCATATAATTATATGAAATATGGAATATGGTTGGTGCTTTTAAAATTATTTGAGGACATTTATTAATTCAATTGACCATAAAATTTTATATCCTTCATAAAAAAAAAATGAAATACCCTGCAATATAAAATTTCATAGTTAAAGAGTTCTAACATATTTTTGTCAAATTTCTAAATCTGATTACTCAATTCTATTGTTTCATAAATATAATTTTATTTTTCATTGTTTCTAAACCTTTCCAAAATTTGTTGATTTATAAAATTTTATATACGTAAGAAAACCAATCTAATTTTTTTACTCCTCCTTAATTAACATAACAAAACATCACGCACGAAGCGCGTAACAAAATGCTAATTTTTTTCATCTAAATTGTAAATATTATATTTTTTTTCTATTTCGAGACACAAATTATTTTTAACACAACATTTTTTCCTGAAATATTTAAATATGACTATTAGTAATTATAATTATCTTATAATAATATATTCTTATGATATTATATGAATCAACCAAAATTATATGAAATCAAAGTGATATAGGTTTTTCTTTTATACATTTCTTTCCACTTTTGTTTAGTTATTTATAAGATTTTTCTAGATTTGTTTGTATTAAATTTTGTGGATTGTCTTCAAAAATTACGTAAATAAATTAATATTTTTTAGAGTTTTAATATATTAATTTATCTATCAATATTTACATAATTTAAATGATATTCATTGATAGATGTATCATGTTAATCAAGTTCATCCTTCGTGTATTATTTTCCACTTTCCCACCTTCAAACTTAACTGGCCAGACATCAATAACATCTCACACGCGAAGCGCGTATACAACGCTAGTTATTTTTAAAGTTGCCTACCTTCAAAGGTAAGTTTTTCAATTAAATAATCGTTGAACTTTTGTAATGTACCTGTCTCACTTAAAACATAAATGGGCAAACAATTTATTCGAGAGCTTCGAATCAGATGTGGTAATTTTGAACTTGTTTATGCTTAATTTGGCAAAAACTAATTTTCCCTTATCTTTTTATTTTATTTTTCGAAAATTTAGATTTTAGTTCTTATTTTGCTGTGACCATCTTATTATAAGGTAGTTGATTTTTTTATATTTCTCCAGGAAGGTCGCCGCTTGAAGAAATGATTTGATGAAAAAGCCCAACTGGTCAACTATTTTCAAAATTGGCACAAAGCCCTAAAGTTTGTTACGTCATTTATGGGCTTTTTGGGATGCAGTCAAGCTTATACTTTTCCATTAGCTTATTAATTAGATACCAGATTTCCAGGAATGAGGAACCTATTTTTGACAACATGTAACTAGGACCAATTGCCAGTAACTAAACTAAATAACGTTCATCTTCTAAACAACCTTAAACTTAATGGAGTATTAAAAACAGATCACCTTTTAAGAAAGGTAAATCCATACAGCTACTCTTGCTGTGCAGCCAACTAACTATGGATCTATATTTTAAACCACTAAGCTTTTAATTGAAAAGTAATATTAACTATTTGTTCCCCAACGAACTTCTAGTTCCCAAAACAAAATTATTTCCTTTCCAAAAAAATCTCAATCCCCGTCAAAAGTCGTCTTTGACTCCATTCACCTTTCGGATCCCACACACTGCTATAAATTCACTTCATACTATCTAGTCTCCAAACGATCACTTGCAACCATACTACGAAGTACCAAACTAATACAACTAGCAAAACATAATTTACGTAGAAGCATGGCATCAAATGCTCTTGCATCATCCTACAATAACAACATCCGCCCTCTCCTGGATGCAGTCGATCGGCTACGCCACCTCAAAGTGACACAAGAAGGCATCCAACTCCCGACCATAGTCGTAGTAGGCGATCAATCTAGAGGCAAATCAAGTGTCCTTGAGTCACTTGCTGGCATCACCCTGCCACATGGTCAAGGCATATGTACCCGTGTCCCCCTTATTATGAGTCTACAAGGTGACTCTGACTCCACCGAGCCATCTCTGCATCTCGAATATGGAGATAAAACTGTGACAACAAGCGAAGATGAGATTGCTGCAGCAATTAACACAGCAACAGTTGAGATAGCTGGTACGGGGAAAGGTATCTCTGGCAAACCAATCACTCTTGTCGTCAAGAAGAAATCTGTCCCTGATTTGACGTTGGTTGATCTTCCTGGGATCACCCGAGTTCCTGTGCAGGGACAGCCGTCTGACATTTATCAGCAAATATCCAAGATCATCATGGAATATATCACACCAAAAGAGAGCATAATTTTGAACGTGTTATCTGCTACAGTGGACTTCCCAACATGTGAGTCCATTAGAATGTCTCGAGAAGTCGACCAACTTGGTGAGAGGACCTTAGCTGTGGTTACAAAATCTGATAAGACTCCTGAGGGATTGCTTGAGAAGGTTACTGTTGATGATGTGCACATTGGCCTTGGCTATGTCTGTGTAAGAAATAGGATTGGAAAAGAGACATGCAAGCAGGCTCGGGTTGAAGAAGAGAGGCTCTTCAAGTCACATCCTTTGTTATCACGACTTGACAAGTCAATGACCGGAATACCGGTTCTTGCCGAGCGGCTCACTCAAATTCAGGCATCAACAATTGCTAAATGCTTGCCAGATATTGTTAAAAAGATTGATGACAAGCTTGACCAGAGCATGTCCAAATTAAACAGCATGCCTCGGAACTTGTCAACTATGTCTGATGCACTGAAGGTACTCATGTGTATCATAAAATTGGTGAGGGGGTCCCTTGAGAATCTGCTCATAAGAGGCGAGTTTGACGAGTTTCCCGATGATAATAGCCTCCATGGCACTGCTCGCATTGCCGAGATGCTTCACAATTACCATTCAGCAGTTCCTGAAAAGTGCCCAACCACAGATAAGCTGTTCCTGATGGAAGAAGTACGGGTAATTCAAGAGGCCAAAGCAATTAGGCTTCCAAACTTCCTACCTAGATCTGCATTTTTAATTCTACTAAAGAATAAAATTAACACCATATCTCACATGCCGCTTGAGTTGGTTGAGACTGTTTGGACATATGTTGAAAAAATTGCTACACAAATGATGCTAAGGCACTGTGATAACTATCCACAACTCAAATTGGCAAGCCAGAGGGCAATACAGGGTCTGATTGACAAAATGCGAGACCGTTCTTGCAAGTTTGTCAAAGACATGATAGGAATGGAACTCGTCTCAGATTACACTGTAAGATTATTTGGCCATATTAAGAAACAATATATTTGTGTGGGCAGATTCTGCTTGGTTTCCAAGTCAATTCAGATATGGTAATAGCTAAACGTGGCTGTAATTAAAAGCGAGATTTTGTACATGGATGTGTTGCCTTTTGTAAGTGGTCATATTTAGAAACAAATTTATATTGATGATGGACCAATATGGTATTGTTTGCGTGTCAAGAAGCCCTTGGTACTATATATACGGGGTTGGTCCCCAAGGGACAAGACAACAACGAGCACTGCTGCATACATGCGTTGATAGCAGCATCTCTGCCCCTCTTTCTAATACTTCTATCAATTAGAGAGAGATAGTGCTTTGCTTTAGGCGTAAGGCATCAAAGGGCGTATCTTGATCCTTTGGAAGACTTCCTCCCAACCTTGGTGGTGCTCTCATGACACTAAGGACTTCAGCAATCAATTAGACGCGCTCAACATCAAGATCCAGGTCATAGCGATGGAATTAGGTATGCTTCCGCTCTTGTTTATGTTTATTTGGTGTTTTGGAACAATACGTTCCAACTACTGGTTCTACGAGTTCTTGTTTTTCTGGGTTGCATTTTGACTTGCTAGAATTGTTATTCCGTTTGGCTTTAAAGCAAACCCAACAAGTGGTATCAGAGCCACTCGTCGTGAGCCAGTAGATTTACACAAAGTTTTGGATCTTGTTTGAATTGATTTAGCGATTGGTTAAAAAAAAAATTATGATTATGATTTTGCTAATCAAGATATTATGCATAGTTTTTTTTTTAATTTTTTTTTTTTTGGAAACTAGCATGATTTGGTAATAACAATTGAAATATTGTTAATTAAGAAACCTTTTTGGTAACTATTTTTTTTAAGTTTAGATTTGGATTGTTTTTGGTAATTAGCATTATATGGCAATTGAACTTTCCAATTTTTTTTTGTTTTTTTAACTTCTTTCAAGCTTAAATTTTTTTTTATGATATATTTTTTTATATATATTAAGTTAAGTTTTGAATAAAGTTTGATACTGACCTACTAAATTGGATGATTTAGAATTAGAGTAGATATTCAGATTAGGAGAGAAATCTTTAGGATTTCTCAACTTAAGAATAAGACGATTTCTTCTACTATATCTACGGTCCATTAACGATTTATTTCACTCCGAGACGATCGTTCCACTTCAGTTTTGGTTGCAAACTTGTAGGTTATGACCAGAATCGAGTTGTGGGCTCGCTAGATGCCATAGCGACCTGCTAGGTAAGATTTGTATGATTTTATTAGGAACTGACCAAAAATTTGGTTTAACAATCCTCTTATATGGTTTGTACAAGTTTTGTACAGTCCGTTTTTGTTCAGTTTTCTCTCATCTTCTTATCTCTGCCGTGGTTTTCATTAGTAAGAGCTGTAAGCGTTGGATTACACCATGTTGTCATGAGGACAAGTTCTGTCGCAGAAAATAAGGTCGGCGCCTAAGTGTCCATATGACCCTGACCTTTTCTGGGAATCTTGCCTGGATGTGGTGTAATTTCAATGGCTGCTGGCTGAAGAGGAAACCATCGCTTTCTTTTCTTACCTTAATGTAATGCATACTAGTTTGAATGGTTACATATCTCTATGGTTCTCCTTCTGGTCTCTTTTGGTAGTTTGTTACTTACCAAAACAAACTACATAAGGTTTAGTAGTCTATATAAGTATTATATGGTCTATTGTATTTGTATGTATACCTTAAGGTTTTGCAACCGGGTCTTAAATCTAAGTCATCCTAGGTCAGTATTTGGTTAGACTTTTCATATCAAGATTGATGTGCATAATGAAAAGTCTAAGTTTAGGTATAATTTAAGTCCAATATAAAGGTATTTGAGTTGTATTTAAGCGTTGAGCCAGCTGTAATGTCATCCCACCAAAGTGGGCTCTCACATTAATGGTTGTCTCAACTGTCCAAATACAAGTGTATTAAGGTGCATGTAACTTTTAAATCATGGATCGGCCCAAAGGAAGGACATGATTTAAAAGGCTACATGTACAATATTTTGGTAGTATCAAAGGGGTAATGATTATAAGGTTTTACGTGTAATCAATTAATCGGCCCAAAGGAAGATTATTTGATTGACATGTTCTGAATCGTTACATTTGGAACTACACCTAGTCAATTGAAGTTTGCTCGGAGACTCCAAAGAGCACTTGCAAATGAATAAAGACTAGTAGATGGAATTTGGACCTTTATATTATGATTTATTGCTATACAATTTAAGATTAATGTAAGTGCATATATTAAATATCAAGCATCTTTAACATTCCAACTTAAAATTTAAAATCTCTCAATTTGATATGATCTTGACCATGTATTAAGGACTGATAATCCCATTGAGGTCAAAAACACATGTGTCTTATGATCATTCTTGAGAGAATTAAGGGACATTGTTTCTAATTTCATTAAGGCTAAAGGATTCATATGAGGAATTACTGTTTTGCATGAATGAGATGGTAATAAATTGAAATCTGTCAGGAGACTCCAAAGAGCACTTACAGATGGATAGTGGTTACATTTGTGTATTTCATGGCAAAACGTTTAAGTCCCTCAATATGGTTAAGAATTCTTGGAGAAAATTTAGAAAATGTATCTGCTAAGAAGAAGTAGGTATTTGAAGTCTGTAAGGAGACTCCAAAGAGCACTTACAGATGGACAATAGTTACATTTAGACATTCATTGCAGAAACACTTTAGGTATCTAAATAAATATAAAATCAACATAAGGGAGTACATTTGGAGATATTATGTTTATGCTTCAAAATTATAAGCACTAAAATATATCGCAAGATAATAAGGTTATTTAGTGCTTATTTTTCTTCCTATTTGGTTCAAGATGAGTTATGTAACCCTCATTAATCTCAACTTGCATATGGTGAAGGAAGAAAATAAAATTGAAGATAAGACATATGATACTCAAGTTGATTTTGAATCCAAGAATATAAGAAAATTAGAAACATAAAATTTAAGAATAAAACTGCAATTTTGAATCATAAAAGAATCCCAATAAAGTTAAGGCTCAAAAAAAAAAAAAAAACTGATTGAAAAGTCATAATTTGAGGGGTATTTCTTCTATGAAAATAAGAGCATTTAAGAAAATATTATACTTGGGGTACCAAGAATAATATTGTGCTCCTTGCTAAAGTCTATGCATAAGTTGTTTTTATGTAGATAGTGGATTGATTCGGATGAAACTTCCCACATTTGTATTTATAGGATTTCCTATGATTGTTTTAAGTCAAATTGATGTTGAAAGATACATTCATATAGCGATGACAACAAGACAATCAATTTTGGAAGCTATAATGTCCATATTTTGTTATGTAGTAATGGATCATATTTGGACATACATGAGACAATTATAATTTCATTTTAATGAAATTTCAATTTTATCTCAAATCAACAAATAAGAAATTATTTGTTCATTTAAGAATGAAAATTTGGTTTTGTCTCATGATCCAAAATCAGATAGATTCATTTCTTCTTCAGTTTATAACAATCTTATAGGGAAATAATAGCTTATACATAAGGAAAATCTATAAAAGATACTAATTTTTTATGCATAAAATTGAGAATTCATGAATACGTTGGCACGAAAGGTTAAGTTGTATCTCTAAAGGAGATAATATATTTTTGTGCAAAGTTAAAAGGTTCTCACGAATAGCAGTTTGTATTCTATATCAATTAAAGGCAACTATTATAAAATCCATATAATATGTAGACTGGAATGTCCATAATATTATATTGGGGATATCTAACAAAACTCGGTATAAGCCACATGAGTAGTTGGATGAAAGGATAATTAGTTGTTTTGTTGATTATGCCAAAAGATCCAGGAATATCAAAATTATTATATCTCATAACTTAAGTTTTAGAGACAAATAAAAATAAGTTCTTTGAGGATGTTTTAGTTGTGGGGGGAGATATGACACATTATGATATTATCTTCAAACAAGAAACTGAGAGCACTAATCTTTGTGAACTCAATCAATACAGTACCCAGGGTTGATCCTGAAAATGATAATGATCCTTTGTGGACTCAAACGGATCGTTTGATTAAGGAAACAGATCCTGTTCCAGATCCTATAGACTTAGACTTTGGAAATAATTAAGTTGAAGATAACAGTGTCATTGAACAACTACAACCACCTCAAGAACTTGTGCTTACAAGATCTATAAGGAAGAAAAGACTAACAATATCGGATGATTATGTTGTCTATCTTCATGAACATGAGTTTGAAACTCATAAAAGTGGATTGATGCCATATGAATTTCTTGTGTGACAATAATATTTGGGACTTAGTAACATTGCCTTCAGGTAAGAAACTCATTGGTTGCAAATGGACTTTTAATACCAAAAGAGATTCTAAAGGCAACGTAAAAGGTCATAAGGTACATCTTGTCACTAAGAACTTCACCAGAAAGAAATGAAGTTACTATAAAGAGACTTTCTTTCTAGTTTTACTAAAAGACTCTTTTGGAGTAATCATGGCACTTGTAGCACAATTTTGGATCTCGAGTTTCATCAAATAGATGTTAAGACTGTATTCTTCAATGGAGACATTGATGAAATAAGGTGCAACCATCCCACTTTGAATCGGATGATACAAATAAAATGGTTGCAAATTTATGTCTATTTATGAACTCAAATAGGCGTCTCAACAGTGATATTACAAATTTCATCAAGTGATTATCTCATTTGGTTTTGAGATAAACTTGGTTAATGATTGTATATATCACAGATTCAGTGGGAGTAATATTTTGCATTATGATGATTTACTACTTGAAATGATATTATCATGTGTACTGGGCCTCATGGTTCTTGGGCCTTTAAACAAATAATAAAAATCATTTAGGCTCTCAAGTAGTATGATAAGATAAAAATGCAAACTATTGGATACCATGTGATTGAGGTATATATATTTTTTGTCTTTACTATACCCCATATATGTTGAAGTTGGAAATAAAAGTGCTCCTTAAGATTCAGTTATAAGGAATTTGATCTAAGTTCGTATGCATGTGGATAATGTATACATAATAAAGATGCAAAGTTAGTACCGGCACAATATGAGTGCAGAATTATGGAATGCAGCCAAATTTAGTTATTGGATATAACTATGCACTTACAGTTCGGATGTCAGAAATAGGTTGAGGTCTTTTTTGGTGTTCTGACTTCGATTTTAGTGAATGCCATGATAACATGCTGAAGAATAATTTCATTTTTATGAAGAATGTTAAATGTATGTGTACTAGCATCTCTCACAATGGAAATAAGGCTTTGATATGTTATAAAACATTCAAATTTGGGGAGTATGATCATGAATTTTGTCACTAGGCTGCATATGATGGATGTTGTTTAAACATCACAATGGATATATTGTGACAATAATCATATACTCCAACAACAGAAATTTCAATAAGTTAAGGCACATAAAACTTTAAGTTTCTGGTTGTAAATAAAAGAGTTCAGAATGATTTAATGTCAATCTAGCACATTAGAACAAAACTCCATAATTGCAGATCTGCTCATAAAAACTTGAAACACCCAATTTGGTTACAGAAGCATGTTGCTCCTGTGGGTGCTAATTCAAGTTGAGGGTTTAAGACTTGAGTGGGAGTTTGTGTTCAGTGGGAGTGCATGATTGGACATATATTCAGTTTTCAGTTTATTCAGCATGTGAAGAATTTCTGCAGAAATGATTCAGTTTTCAGTTTTTAGTTCTCATTCTGACTCTAAATGAAGTTGACCTCACTTCAATTTTGGGCGACCAATAAAAGTTAGAAATAGACACGTGGCAGTCACACTTGCGTGTATTTTCCATACCACTTACACACATCTAAATTCAATGTCATTCATTTATGATGGTATTGTGATCATTGTGGGTTTAGTTGCGACGACTTTACAGGATTAGAAGCCTGTAATGGCTATAATGTAACGGAAGCTTCAATGGTCTTTTATCGTTATGAATGATGGACGGAATTAGAGGCACAAAATTTATTACCATGGAAATATGAGCTCATTAAGTTAAGGACTTTGGATAACACTAAGCATAATAGCCCAAGTGGGAGATTGTAAGATTATTTGGCCATATTAAGAAACAATATATTTGTGTGGGCAGATTCTGCTTGGTTTCCAAGTCAATTCAGATATGGTAATAGCTAAACGTGGCTGTAATTAAAAGCGAGATTTTGTACATGGATGTGTTGCCTTTTGTAAGTGGTCATATTTAGAAACAAATCTATATTGATGATGGACCAATATGGTATTGTTTGCGTGCCAAGAAGCCCTTGGTACTATATATACGGGGTTGGTCCCCAAGGGACAAGACAACAACGAGCACTGCTGCATACATGCGTTGATAGCAGCATCTCTGCCTCTCTTTCTAATACTTCCATCAATTAGAGAGAGATAGTGCTTTGCTTTAGGCGTAAGGCATCAAAGGGCGTATCTTGATCCTTTGGAAGACTTCCTCCCAACCTTGGTGGTGCTCTCATGACACTAAGGACTTCAGCAATCAATTAGACGCGCTCAACATCAAGATCCAGGTCATAGCGATGGAATTAGGTATGCTTCCGCTCTTGTTTATGTTTATTTGGTGTTTTGGAACAATACGTTCCAACTACTGGTTCTACGAGTTCTTGTTTTTCTGGGTTGCATTTTGACTTGCTAGAATTGTTATTCCGTTTGGCTTTAAAGCAAACCCAACATACACGTCTAGCCCGGATTATATGAATAGGTGGCTGGAGCTGATGAAAGAAGAGCAGCAGTTCATGCAAGCAATTAAGGACAGCAAGTCAAGCATGATCTCACTAAGCACCATTCCTCGTATGGTGGAGATTGGCCACAGCAAGCCAATTTCGGTCATACTAAAGGCCTTTGGTACGGTGGAGGTTGGCCATCTCAGATCCCATGTGGATGTAGCAAAGGAGGCTTTCGATATAAGGATGAGGCTCACGGCATATTGGAAGACTATTGTGGTGAGGCTTGTAGATGGTGTTGCACTTCATATCTTGCATGCTGTCAAATGCCTGGTGGAGGATGAGCTTGAGGCAGAGCTGATTAATGAATTGATCGGGTTAAATAAGGCTGGACTTGAGAGGATGATGGAGGAGTCACCAGCCACAGCTGCAAAAAGGGACCGCCTGAAGAAGAGTGTGGAGCTTCTCAAGCAATCCAAGGATGTAGTTGCCAATATAATGGATCGTATTGTTGCAGATGGTGACAAATAATGAGTTTATGTGATTTTGTGTTGTTTGGAGAGTCTGTGGGAATGTGCAAGAGTCGCCTGTTGTATCTCTATTATCTATGAACTTGTTATATGGTGTTTATCATCAGTTATCTTAAAGTTGTTAATTTATGCTTTTGTTTTCGATGTAATGATAATATCCACCTAAATAATACTTCACGCTGCAAAAATGAATGATTCCAATGTGAGGCGAAAGTTTTTAATCATATTTGTTAGTTGTATAATATATTATGACGAAAATGGAAAGTAGGGTAGACCGTGAAAGCACTTTGAGTGCACACTTATACGAATGTGATTTATATCCTAATGATATTCTTATACTAATTTCAATTTTTGTTAAGAATTCTCCGGAAGATGATATATAGAACATCTGAGTATGGTGTTATTGGGAAATAAATGATGTATGAATAATATTAGCGAAAATAAATGGACAATTATTTGTGAAGATATATATTATAGGGCAAGATTTGATTTGTGCCTCTCAAATCTTCGTAATTCAGAAATTTATTCTTTTATTTTTTAAAAAAAAATTTGGATATTTACCCTAAAATTCTATTAATTGGGGATATTGCTATTTTTATGATATAAATTTAATGTTAAAAATTTGATTTCTGGATTTTAGACAAATTTTCCTTGCCTGCATTGTAAGTGTTTGATAAAAAGACAGGAAGAAGGAGAATAATTGTATTGATTACAACTCAACTAATTACAGTGTCTTAAGCTCTTGTAATACTACTCAGCAAACACACACAATTACTAAAATACCCTTTTCTGTTAATTACAGGGTTGCCATCAATTAATCAAACTAACTGCCCAGCTTCATGCTCCATCATGTCTCAAGTATCATCAGTACTGTTTGTGTCCAGTTGGTCTGTATGAGCTGCTTCTACATGCATCTCTTTCTCATGTTTTATCTTCCCTTCCCGCCTGCTTCCTCTCTCTCACACACACACTTTTCATAGAATCAGGAGTGGAAGAGATATGCAGTGGTTCCATCATTTCAGGGGAGGTTTTTAACACTGAAGTGATATATACTGCTGATTGAGGCAATGTTAAGCTTCTTTTCTATTGCTCATTAAATTGGCAAAATTTGCTTCGTCATCAGGTGAGAAATTAACATACCGTATCACTAGATCATCATATTTAAACTTCCACCAAAAGTCATTTTATAATGCCAATTGGTTTCATTGGGGAAAAAGCTAAGGGAGGTACGAAATCCTGCTGATGAAGATAATAAATAATAAAAAATGATTACAAGTTTCTGCAAACTGTTTAATAATGAACAATTTCACAACTCTAGAGATATGACTATTAACATTCTTTCTTCTTGTACTTTTAACTTTTTTTTTGTTTAATTTAATGGAAAATGCTGGTTTGAAAAAAAAAAAACTTTCCTCGTTTCTTTCTTGTTGCCACAAGATAACTATATCATGCTGTCCTGCAAAACTCAAATTTTTTTTAGTAAAAATAAACTCAATAAATGAACAAAAAGAAATAAAATCAAGAAAATAGCAAACTATTAAACTACCTTGTTTGCTATTTCATTGTGGTTTTTAACAACAGAAACTCGATCACATAAAGTGTAAACTAAGGATTTTTGTTGCCTAGTACACTGATAAATTCAATGGTTACGTTGTGAGCATTAATTGAAGCTAGAATCCATCAGACTTGTTGATGACCATGCTGCTTCTCCTGAGTCCTGCCAGATTTAAAACATCCAAGTCTAAGAGAAACTATCACCGATGCACCTGGACCTGCAGGTGACTTGGCTGTTTGAGCAAAAGAGAAATGCACGATATCACCACAATAATGTCAGTTATTTGGTTACTGATAATTGAACCTCTATTTGAAGAAGGGAAGATGAAATATAAATGCATGCATGATGAAAACCACCCAGAACAGGCAAATATGTCCAAAAGTCAAAAAATTGATTTTATAACCAGGAAAAGGGCAAAGATTTCCAAATAATAGAATTTGAGGGGCTAACAAAGAAGACAGCAATATTATACAGCTTCTGAATATGTAATCACCAGTAGGCACAACAAATATATGTCTTCTAAAATTACAACAAAATATGTCGGAGAACTTATGTATGTAAACAGATGACCCCTTGGGGACCTGAGTCACGTAACCCCGACATTGACTGCTCAGTTTTAGACCAAGTTCTGCAATGGAAGAAATGTCGCACTTCAGAAATAATAAATAACAGAGGCCTATATTTATGTTTCAATTACAGAGTACTTGCCTACTTGCCAACTCCAATCAGTTTACTATATCAGCAAGAGAAATTTCCAGGAAAGCAAATAAAAATTAGAACAGTAAGTTTGGTTCCATATAAAGCCAAGAAATTTTATTTCATTTATTTTCTTTGCTTATAAAAGTGAGTACATAAACAAATTTTATCAATTAAGCTCAAGAAATAATTGCCCATGAAATTTAGTAATCTCACCTACAATAACCAAATTTTTACTTCCCCATGACAGTTCATACCAGCAACTATACAAGTATAAAATCACATGAAGTATTCACTTTCCAAAGCTGTTTGAACAACTCAACTATAATTCTAACCCCAACCAACCAATCTTGAAGCTATAAGCACCTCTACAGTCCATGAAATGAAAAGGATGTGAAATTTTTTTTTTTAAAAAAAAAGACAGTTGAAAAGCACGCAAGCGTAAAAATTGAGTTGAGACAACTCACTTGGTGAGAGAAATGAGGCGCTTCTTGGTGGTGATGATGTTGTCCAGAGAATTAGGGAACCACTTTAAGCATATTTCTCTTCTCTGACACAAAAGGCGCCATGGCTGGATAATAATATACAGGTTGGAGTGAGGTGCTTTGGTTGCATCTTGCAAGTTGCAACTTCTCAGGCCCGCTAGTTTTATTTTAATATCTGCCTTCCTTTTTGCGCCATTCTATTTTAATCTCTGATGTTTTTCAGAAAAAAAAAAAAGAACTAATCATCATTCAATATTGTCATTTACTCATTTGATATTTGTTGTTGGTGTTTTTCTCATTTACCTCATCTCTTTCTTCTCTCTGGTCTCTCGACTCGACCCTCCTTGATAGGGCCTAGAAACTCCTCGAGGTTCGTCTCACATATCTTATGTTTCATATACAACAATATAACTCATCCAAAACCCTGTTACAGTGAGGAATTACAAGAAATCCTTTAGCCCAACAAAACTACATACATTCAGACATTGGAAGCCCAAAACATTTGTAATGTTATTGATAAGCTTCTAGATCTCGTTACTTACAATTATAGATGCCAAGAGTTCCATGAGCCTACTTTTGACAACATGTTAGTACGTATAACTACTGCCTTTTTTTTTTTCCTAAATAAACGCCCATAGGCCCAGTACATTGAACCATTTGCTTTTCATGTAGATGTAGAGGACTTCATATGATCCTCGATAACATTAATCATTTTTTCGCTCATTTGTCTATGAACCGCCAGATTTTAAGATGAATCATCGCTAATCAGCCAATTAATGGGCAGTTCTTGAAGAGGAAAATAGTTAATTTGAAATGTGCACGATCACGATATATATGTTTAAGCGCAAGGGTATAAAGTTGACTACAGAACACAATCAAACAGGAAACGCATATATAAATTGCTAAATGGATAGGTTCATACATAATTAATTAATTAATTAGATAAAACCCTGAATAACAAGCTCATAGATAACTAGCTAACTGACAAGAGTTCCATATCCTCTGAATTACCAGCACCCTAACCTGCTTAACTGACCAAGAACAAACATTGAATAAGTCACTTAACACAAAACACACATCAATTAACTAATTTATTACCATCAGCAATAATATGATCCACTAATACTGGTAACTACATCCTTAGATTCCTTGAGGAGCTCCACACTCTTCTTGAGCCGTTCCCTCTTTGTAGCAGTGGCTGGCGACTCCTCCATCATCTTCTCAATTCCAGTCTTGTTTGATCCCAGCAATTCATTAATCAGTTCTACTTCAAGCTCATCCTCCACGAGACACTTGATGGAATGCAATATATGAAGCGCAACACCATCTACAAGCCTCAGCACAACAATTTTCCAATATGCCGTGAGCCTCATCCTTATGTCAAACGCCTGCTCTGCCACATCCTCATGAGACCTTAGATGCCCGACCTCCACATCACCAAAGGCTTTTAGTGTGATCTTGCTAGAAATAAGTTTGTACTCAATTGCGTTCCTAAATTTCTCCTCTTCTTTCATCAACTCTACCCAGGTATTCATGTAATCTGGGTTCGCTGTGTAATCCGAGACGAGTTCCATCCCTATCATGTCTTTTACAAACTTGCAAGAACGGTCTCGCATTTTATCAATCAGCCCGTGTAAAGCCCTCTGGCTTGCTGATTTGAGTTGAGGATAGTTCTCACAGTGCCTTAGCATCATTTGTATGGCAATTTTTTCGACATATGCCCAAACAGTGTTCACCAACTCACGTGGAATATGAGATATGGTGTCAATCTTATTCTTTAGTATAGTTAGAAAAGCAGATCGTGGTAGGAAATTTGGAAGCCTTATTCCTTTGGCCTCTTGCAATACCCCCACTTCTTCCATCAGGAATTGTTTCTCCTTGGCCGGGCACTTATCTGGAAGTTCTGCACGGTACTTGTGAAGCATCTCCGCAATGCGAGCAGTGCCATGGAGGCTATTATCATCAGGGAATTCATCAAACTCCCCTCTTACGAGCAGATTTGCCAAAGAATCTCTCACCAATTTTATGATACGGATGAATGCCTTCAGTGCATCAGCAACACTTGACAAGTTCTGAGGCAAGCTATTAAGCTCAGACAAGCTTTGGTTAAGCTTGTCATCAATCTTCTTAACAATGTCCGGCAAGCATTTGGCAATTATTGATGCCTGGATTTGAGTGAGCCGTTCTGCTAGAACCGGGATCCCAGTCATTGACTTGTCGATTTGTGATAACAAGGGATGCGACTTAAAGAGCCGCTCTTCTTCAATTCGAGCCTGCTCATACGTCTCCTCACCAATTCGATTTCTGACACAGACATAACCGAGGCCAATATGCACATCATCCACAGTAACCTTCTCAAGCAGACCTTCCGGAGCCTTATCAGACTTCGTAACCACAGCTAAGGTCCTCTCCCCGAGTTGGTCAACTTGTCGAGACATTCTAATTGACTCGCATGTCGGAAAGTCCACTGTGGCAGACAACACATTCAAAATAATGCTCTCTTTTGGTGCGATATACTCCATGATGGTCTTGGAGATTTGCTCATAAATGTCAGCAGGTTGGCCTTCCACAGGTACGCGGGTGATCCCGGGAAGATCGACCAATGTCAAATCAGGAACAGATTTCTTCTTGACGACGAGAGTAATTGGTTTGTCGGAGATGCCTTTTCCAGCACCAGCTATCTCAACTGTTGCATTGTTAATCGCTGCAGCGATCTCATCTTCACTTGTTGGCACAGTTTTGTTTCCATATTCGAGATGCAGAGATGGCTCGGTGATGTCAGAGTCGCCTTGGAGACGCATAATAAGGGGGACCCGAGTGCATATGCCTTGGCCCCGAGGCAAGCTGATGCCTGCGAGCGACTCGAGGACGCTCGACTTGCCGCTTGATTGATCGCCTACTACGACTATGGTCGGCAGCTGGATGCCTTCCTGAGTCACTTTGAGGTGGCGCAGTTGATCGACTGCATCAAGGAGGGGGCGGATGTTGTTATTGTAGGATGATTCAAGAGCAATTTCACCCATGTTTCTCAGTAAGTTCTGTTTTCCTAATTTTTCTTAAGTTGATAGTGTGGCTGTGTTGTAGTCTTGCAGAGAAAGAGTGATGAGTGTTGCGTGGATTTGCAGCAGTTGAGGAGATGCCAAAGGCTGCTGGAATTGAGAACGACAAAAAAAATGCATATTATTTTTTGGAACTAAAAGTTACTTTGAGAAAAAAAAAATCATTATTTGTTGTAAATTATTTGGAATAAGGCACGGTGTTACTTTAATAATTGTAAATTATTTGGAATTGCCAATTTTAGAGTTTGCCAAACACATTTTAGAACAAGTGAAATTAGCTGTTCGGATCTTATTCTAGTTCCAACAAAATATTAGAACTAAATTGGAGCTAGCTAACCATCCAACAATAAATCATTATTTTATATTTTTTTCTTGTTCTTATTTTTAACTAATCATCCAAACAACATCTCTCAATTCATGAATAAGCAATTCTTCACACCATCTCTTATTCAACATTCTTGTTCAAGAACAAACTATTCTTATTCACCACACTAACACTTCCAAACACAATAACACTCACTGATTTGGAGTTGCAGTTTGATCCATTGAACACTTGAGCTGGTTATTAAAAAAAAAAAAAGAATGAAGTCGTACAATTACAATTAAGACAAATTTTGAGTGGATTCTATATATTTTTTTAACATGACTAAATTTTGATCCGTCATTTAAAATTATAAATAAATATGATTGATTAGAATTTAAATCTGATTTAAAATTTCAATCCGCCACATAAATTTTTCTAATTATAATAATAAAATATCAGAAATCTTATTCACTATTTAATACATAATTTACTTCACAGGATACTAGTAAGGGCATATACCAATATATGTTACATTACTTGTTACGGTACTTAACACGTGGTACGCCTTAATAATTTCATTTATCGAAAGAATAAACTTAATTATTATATGCATGATAAGAAAAGAAAATTAATTGTTCACAATTTCACATCGGACGGCAGACCACTTCGACTGACAGGGCTCCTAATATTCAGATAATGCAACTAAAAGTCCGAAACAAGACTTCACTATCGTTTATTAAAACTTTATAGGCCGGTATCGAAAAAAAATACAAAACACTGTACAATTCACAGTTATTAGGCTTATACTGAATGGCCAGTTTTATAGATTATTTTAAAAATTTTTGGCTATAGGTTTCTCTTTCATGGAAGGGCATCTTCTGTGGTCTTAAAACTATACATAGAAACTTGTTTCCTTTATTAAAAAAAAAAAATGTTTCTGCATTTTCTAAAAAAAAAAAAAAAAAAAAGTTTCCTTCGGGACTGGAGGAAGTTTAGAAAAATTATATAGAGTTGGGTACGGGTTTGATTTTATTTTTTAACTTTTTTTTAAAGTTATAAAGTTATAAAAAGAAGAAAAAAAATTATAAAGTTTTTGTTTAACACCTCAAAAGTTATAAAGTTGCCTTTTCTTCTCGAAGAAGTATATATTATATAAAAAGTTGTTTCTGTAAACAAAAAAAATTAAAAGTTGCTCAGAGGGCTTTCGGCGGATTGTACGATGATGCAACAACACATATGCTCCAACAAATGAATACGAGATATGTCGATGTAACTGATCAACGTTGGAAATGACTCGTGTTTGTCTTTATTTCGCGTTTCCTTCGCAAGACGTTGTACGGATCAAAGCTACGGCCCTACGGGGCAAAATAAAAAAACAAAAAGACGTTCTACGGACTTTCACATCTTTTACTTTAATTTGCTTTCCACAAAAAAAAAAAAGCATCAACCCACGTAGTGGGTCCCGCAGTCACGGAATATTTCAGTTTCATTGTATCAGTCGCTACTCGCTACAATCTAGGACCAGTATGGTCTGTAGACCTCACAGGGCATACCTTTTATATGAACCGTCTGATCTAATCTCCGCGGACAGATTTATATGAACATCACGAATCTCGACGGATCTGATATTAATCACGGAACATTCATTATTGATCGGATGGTTTAGATAAAAAATATGCAGAAAATGTGAATTCATCTAAGTAGAGCCGCGAGTTATTACGAATATACAGAAAATTTGCATGTGTAAGTGGAACAACCATCATACTTCGTTGCATAAAAGATCACTCAAGCGTGAAGACTTCTCAAGACTTAGGAGTTAAGAATGATAACCATTGGCAGTTGCAAAGAACAACACACGCACAGTACCTTTTTCTTTCGAGTCTAATTACTTTTGGTAGAACTTCTCTAGATAACCAATTTCTCTTTTGGTAGAACGAATGATCAGTTTTTTTTTTCTTTTTTGTACAAAAAAAGATGATAAGATGATCAGGTGGGCGTTGTGTGATTATCTACGTGCATATGATTAAGTATAATCATCAAATATCTCATTGATTAAGTACCAAATTGCTAAATTATCGTTACTCCCTAGTATCGGAAAAAAAAAATATATTCCTTTTTTTTGAATTCAAAAGTGCCGATCACTTGATCAGCATCTTGGAAAAGTCATCGTGGGCTCGTGGCCTAAAGATTCCTCTTACACCAGCTGGAATAAAAATCTAACACCACATCTATAAAGAAAATAATTAAATCCATGTTCTGAGAAGTGAGAATGGAGAACAGCCAACCTAAATGAATTTGTTGATCCCCAAATTTAGAACCCGGTATCAAAGAGGAATTCAACCTTTAGGTGGACTCTCCTCTGAATTGATATTTTGAGAATTCACAGGTAACTAGCAGCAAGCAATTTGGTTCCTCTTTAGTCAATGGATCCCCATCAGAGTTCTACCGAAATATGCTACCAGTGTACATTTGCATGATATTGCAGCCCCATGGCCCCAGCCCTCTGCATTGACAAGATAAAATGTAATTGAATTTCAGACTTAATACGACCAGTTATGCATTAGTCTGACTTTATGTTTTGATTGGCACTCTACAAAACCAAAATAATACTGTGCTGAGAAGCCAAACTACAACTACTACAAAGACAGCAATTTCCTAACAAGTTTTTTTTTGTTTTTGAAAAAAAATTATTAAAATATACCAGTTTCATTAGAGAAAAGAAAGAGTTACCTTACAAGATTTAGGGGGGTGACATTAGATTCCCAGAAATGGTTTATGACAGCATCTATCCATGATGATTATGTAGTTTTTCGAACTCGTCTCACTCTGAATCGGTCGTGAAGCCAGCAGGATCCACTAAAATCAAATGTTGTACATTCTCAGGAAGCTACAAAATAAATAAATACATAAAAACTATGATCAGTATTTGTTGCAAATCAGCCCAAATTTGTAAATTAATTTTGAATTCCTAAAATCTTAAACCTTACACCCTACAAATGAAGAGCAAGATATATCCTGTTTCCGAAAATGTTCACTATTGACCTCTCCTTCCTAACAATTTTATCTGTAACAGTAAGTAGGACATCTGTCAGTTAGAAAAAGCACTGGAAGACGTTTCCAGGTGTATGAGTTACTTGAGAATCTGCAGGGACACACGAGTATTATGCAAATTACATATCATTGTATATAAAAAAAAAAAATTACCTTTATTGCATACTTCGATGATGCATAAGCTCCAGATGAATTACCAAGCAGAATAAAATTAGTCAGATGCTTAACCTTGCTCCATTCTTCAAAAGAATCAACAAACCATGCATCCGCTTCTGCAATAATTATGGATAATACATTACATTTAGTTTACTGAAAAAGAAAACCTATAGAACTCCACCACAAAAGAGTGACTTAATAAAATACCAATAGTGATAAAGATTCATTCAACAAGCCTCTGTACTTCTACAAATAAAATCGGATCAACTTGATATACCACATCTGAAATGGAAGAAGTTCAAAGTGAAAAGAAACATGTTTTAGATAAAATATCAGAGTTAATAGGGATACTTTATCTCAATAATCCATATTGAACCAAAGTATTAAATTATGGGATACTGATACCGATTTCCGAAACAGTTGAACCAACTTTACTAATTTTTTTATTCTTTATCTTATTTTCCTTGTAATGCAGGTAATTTTAATCAGAATGAAACAATTGAAAACTCAAAACAATAAAGTCCTCATAATGTTGGTATTTTGTAAGTAATTATATCATTCAAAAAGCAGTAACGTACTAACATAAAGCATTATATATAACAATGCCAATTACCCAAGCTGATCAATGGCATGACTTGAAATTTACTTGAGAGGGTGTTAAAATTCCTGAAAAAGAAACCCAGAGAGGCATCCTAACCATGAACTGAAACTATTGCAGGAGTCTTCACTGCTAGCTGAAGTACAGTGTTTGTATCATGTGGTTCATTGCTAGATTACCCTTGGGGACCTAAAATAGGATCAGTTCGATTCACGAAATGTCTTTTTCAATCTTCCTCAAAGTCCCAGCTGTCTGCGGAAGGTGAAAAGCAGACCTGATCCGATATTGACCTGTTCAGTTTTATACCCAGATCCACAATGAAAGAAATGTAGCACTTAAGAAATAATAAATAACAGATCATTTATGCTTCAATTACAGAGTACTTCCCAACTCGAATCAGTTTGTTATGCTACTAATATCAGTAAGGGAAATTTCCAGGAAAGCAAACTAAAATTAAAACAGTAAGATCGGTTCCATACAAAGCCAAGAAATTTTAGTTTCGTTTTTCTTTTTGCTTATGAAAGAGAGAACATAAACACAAATTTCATCAATTAAGATCAAGTGACATAATTGGACGTGAAATTCAGTAATCTCGCCTATACAAACAAAATTTGTACTTCTTCATGATAGTTCACACCAGCAAGTGTATCAGTATAAATCACCACAAGTATTCACTGTCCAGAGCTGTTTGAACAACTCAGCTACAATTCTACCCCAACCGACCAATCTTGAAGGTACAAGCGCCTGTCCAGTCCATTTTAAAATGGAGAGGATATGAAAAGAAAATAAAGTTAAAGGACGCTAGCTTAGAAGTTAGAAATTGAGTTGAGACGACTCACATGACGAGAGAAAGGAGGCGTTTCTCGGCAGCGATGATGTTGTCCGGAGAGGTGGGGACCCACATTAAGCTTATTTTCTCTCCTCTGACTTGTTAGTGTTTTCCAAAGGCGCCATGGCTGGATAATATATAGGTTGGATTTAGATGTTTTTGTTGCAACTTCTAACACCCAGAATACCAAGTTGTCCGTAATTAGGGCCTAATTTTTTTCGAAATAAACGCCCATAGGCCCAGTACTTAGAGCCATTTGTTTTTTTTTTATGTATGGAGGACTTTATTATATGATCCACGGATAACATTAATAATTTTTCACTCATTTGTTTATGAACCCGTCAGATCTTAAGATGAGTCATCAGTTCATCACTCATCCGCAAAGCCATGGGTAGTTCTTGAACAGGGAAATGGTTAAATTTGATATGTGCATAATCACAATATCATATTTTTAAAAGCAAGGGTGAATTAAATTGACAACAACACAATCAAACAGGAAACGCATATGTAAATTACTAAAAATGATAGGTTCATGCATAATTAATTAATTAGATAAACCCTGAATAACAAGTTCATAGATAACTAGCTAGTACAAATGCATATAGCTAACTGATAACAACATCATATCCTCTGAACTACCAGCATCCTAACCTGCTTAATTAGGTAACCAAAAACAAACATAGATTGAGTCACTTAAACACAAACACACATCAATAAATTAATTTATCACCATCAGCAATAATACGATCCACTAATACTAGCAACTACATCCTTAGACTCCTTGAGGAGCTCCACACTCTTCTTGAGTCGTTCCCTCTTTGTAGCAGTGGCTGGCGACTCCTCCATCATCTTCTCGATTCCAGTCTTGTTTGGTCCGAGCAATTCATTAATCAGCTCTACTTCAAGCTCATCCTCCACGAGACACTTAATGGAATGCAATATATGAAGTGCAACACCATCTACAAGCCTCAGCACAACAATTTTCCAATACGCCGTGAGCCTCATCCTAATGTCAAATGCCTGCTCTGCCACGTCCTCATGGGACCTGAGATGGCCTACATCCACATCACCAAAGGTTTTTAGTGTGACCTTTGTATTATATAGCCACTGCCCCTCCCCCTCAATTGCTTTCCTGAAAGGCTCGTTTTCTTTCATCAGCTCTACCCAGGTACTCATGTAATCAGGGTTGGCCGTGTAATCCGAGACGAGTTCCATCCCTATCATGTCTTTGACAAACTTGCAAGAACGGTCTCGCATTTTATCAATCAGCCCATGTATAGCCCTCTGGCTTGCTGATTTGAGTTGGGGATAGTTCTCACAGTGCCTTAGCATCATTTGTATGGTAATTTTTTCGACATATGCCCAAACAGTGTTGACCAACTCACGTGGGATATGAGATATGGTGTCAATCTTATTCTTTAGTATAGTTAGAAAAGCAGATCTTGGTAGGAAGTTTGGAAGCCTAATTCCTTTGGCCTCTTCCAATACCCCCACTTCTTCCATCAGGAATTGCTTCTCCTTGGTCGGGCACTTCTCGGGAAGTTCTGCACGGTACTTGTGAAGCATTTCTGCAATGCGAGCAGTGCCATGGAGGGTATTATCATCAGGGAACTCATCAAACTCCCCTCTTACGAGCAGATTACCCAAAGATTCTCTCACCAATTTTATGATACGGATGAGTGCCTTCAGTGCATCAGCAACACTTGACAAGGTGTGAGGTAAACTGTTTAGCTCAGACATGCTTTGGTTAAGCTTGTCATCAATCTTCTTAACAATGTCCGGCAAGCATTTGGCAATTATTGATGCCTGGATTTGAGTGAGCCGTTCTGCTAGAACCGGGATCCCAGTCATTGACTTGTCGATTTGTGATAACAAGGGATGCGACTTGAAGAGCTGCTCTTCTTCAATTCGAGCCTGCTCATATGTCTCGTCTCCAATTCGATTTCTGACACAGACATAACCGAGGCCAATGTGCACATCATCCACCGTAACCTTCTCAAGCAGACCCTCGGGAGCCTTATCAGACTTTGTAACCACAGCTAAGGTCCTCTCCCCGAGTTGGTCAACTTGTCGAGACATTCTAATTGACTCGCATGTCGGAAAGTCTACTGTGGCAGACAACACATTCAAAATAATGCTCTCTTTTGGTGCAATATACTCCATGATGGTCTTGGAGATTTGCTCATAAATGTCAGCTGGTTGGCCTTCCACGGGTACACGGGTGATCCCGGGAAGATCGACCAATGTCAAATCAGGAACAGATTTTTTCTTGACGACAAGAGTAATTGGTTTGTCGGAGATGCCTTTTCCAGCACCAGCTATCTCAACTGTTGCATTGTTAATCGCTGCAGCGATCTCATCTTCACTTGTTGGCACAGTTTTGTTTCCATATTCGAGATGCAGAGATGGCTCGGTGATGTCAGAGTCGCCTTGGAGACGCATAATAAGAGGGACACGAGTGCATATGCCTTGGCCCCGAGGCAAGCTGATGCCTGCGAGCGACTCGAGAACGCTCGACTTGCCGCTTGATTGATCGCCTACTACGACTATGGTCGGTAGCTGGATGCCTTCTTGAGTCACTTTGAGGTGGCGCAGTTGATCGACTGCATCAAGGAGGGGGCGGATGTTGTTATTGTAGGATGATTCAAGAGCAATTGAACCCATGTTTCTCAGTAAGTTCTGTTTTGCTAATTTTTCTTAAGTTGATAGTGTAGCTGTGTTGCAATCTTGCAGAGAGAGAGTGATGAGTGGTGCGTGGATTTAAAGCAGTTGATGTTGAGGTGATGCGAAAGGGTGTTTGCAGTGTAGAACGAAGAAAACTTTTTTTTTTTGGGAACTAAAAGTTACTTTTAGAAAGAAAAAAAAAAGTTAATATTTCTTTTAAATTAAGGCACGGTGTTCTTTTAGTTAGTTATTATACATATATTCATTTGGAACGTTGTGCATCGCACGTGTTACTGTAGTAAGAACAGTAATTAGATCTTGTCCGTCCGCTTCGCTGTGTTTAACCGCATTCGTCCGATTCCGCTCTTGTACCTCTATCGTGCTTCAGTCTCCTCTGTCAACTCAAGAGTATAGAGCACCATTTGGGCGTGTCATGTACGGTGATGTGTTGATGGGTCTCGCTCTTTCTCTTCAAGCATATGCTTTCTTATCTCTGTCTCTCTTTCTGGCCCTCTCCCCTCCATCTGATCAAGTCGGAAGAAGATTGAACCTGGGCTCAACACGATCTCCCCTCTCCGTCACTTTTTGTTATCTCTCTTCCGGATTTTTCTTCTCCAGCCCATCATTCCCCAATCATTCCCTAACGCAAGGTATCTCTCTTATTAAACCTAATTTCCTTCTAATTTGGGATCGAGTTATCAGAAATGAATTTGACATCAGTTTTCTTTGGCTTACGCAATTTGAGACGAGTTATTTCCGATGTGCCTATTAATTTGGGATTGAGTTATCTTCTCTTCCAATAAATTGTTTACACAATTTCATTGGCTAACTCACGATAATTATTAATTGCAAATGATACACAGTGAATTTAATCTTACTTACATATGATATTAGGCTATGGAAAAAGAACAAATGTTTTCCAGTCATGTTAACATTTCTACAGGGTTTCTATAGGGTCTTTTTTTATTTTATTCTTTTGAAGGTTTGGGCAAATCAATTTTGGTTCTAAAAGTGTATGGAAGGTGCATTATGTGAATTATACTATTTATTATTGTATTATTAGCAGTACAATTTTTTTTCTGTTACACTTAATTGTTCATTTTCAATTTTTCATTTTGTGACTAATTTTTTTGGTATATTAGTTTTTTATTAGCTAACTTATTAATTCCCCAGTGCCTCTACTGGTAGGATCGTTGCAACCCTCTATTTTATTTATTATTATTATTTTTTTTACACAATGAAATTATAAGAGCATCACTTGATATTTAACCATTCAACCTTTTGGACATGTCGTGAAATGCTAAAAAGTTTCACGAAAGTCAGATAGTAGTTTAACAAGTACATAGATGTTCTAATTATTATATTTTGTTTGGTTGTTGTATGTATTTATATACATTAATTAGGCTATATATCAGAATAGTTGTGGTACATGTTAGCTACTACCTTGACATGTTTTGTGAAGGGCCAATTTCTCTTTGCACAAAGCATCACATGAACAAAGATTTTTACTGGCAAGCATTATTATAGACTTTGGTCATTAGTACAGAATTTTACTGGCTCACTGTGGTCTTCAACTATTAATCGCTTATGAACAATTTCTCTTCTCAAGGAATATCCTAAATATCTTTCTGCATTTATATTGTATAGAATTAATTAGATTTAAAAATCATCAGAGTGTGCAATTTTTACAAATGTGTTTTAGCATTGCAAACCTTCAAGGGTAAATCTGGAAGCCTTGGTAAATAATTCATTTCCTCACATCTTTTACAACTAAAACATATTAGGTACAGCCGTACAGCCAATGGAATGTATGAATTGATTCAATGACTGCAAGAAACAAAATAAATAAAAAGAATGTCATTTTGAGGGAAATATAGAATAGTTCATAGCTGAAGATTATTTGAGCAGCTTCTTGGGCGAGTAACAGTGAAATTCTGGCTAGGACCTTTTCCAGGATCATTCTGTGTTGGTCATTATTTTTAAAATTAGCACATATGTATGGATGGTTACATATAAATTTTTGCTTGCATGGTTGTGAATTTTGGATTTCTAGGAGTTTGCTGTGGGCTTTAGCTGGAGCTTCCGTTGTTCAGGTATGTTGTGCTTCTTTTTTATTTTTTATTTTCCTTTATGATTCTTTATTGTTCTTTCTTCTGTTCACTGGTAAATTTACTGGTAAGAAATGTTGGCAAGTGAGGAAAAAAAGTTTTGTATGGCCGTGGCAACAGTACTGTATATGTATAGAGGGAGAGGAAAGACTCAGTCTGCAAGATAAACTAGGGGTTGTGTGAAAGCTCAAGTTTGAGGTGATATCCAAAGTATTTTACGTGGTTTATACATACCAAAGGTAAAGTCAGTCAGTTTGATACATCGCTTTGTTCGGTCAATATTCAAAATTGTAAAATAGAATACTTTAGGGTGTTGGATTATGATGCATCGTTGTTTTCAATAAATATCTAAAATCAAGTAAATTTTGTTGTTTTGATTGCATTTTCAATTTTTATTGTCATGTCATTTAATATATTTTAAATTAAATAAACAATTCACAAAATTTGAGTATGTTGTTGCCTGTTGCATGCTTATTTAAGATGAAAAAAATT
Organism: Rhynchospora tenuis; assembly: GCA_027725995.1. NCBI lineage: Eukaryota > Viridiplantae > Streptophyta > Magnoliopsida > Poales > Cyperaceae > Rhynchospora > Rhynchospora tenuis. The sequence continues at coordinate 122,276,475 of CM050889.1, forward strand.
ATAATTATGCGGTTCGTGTGTTTGTGATTAGAAGGTTGATGAATTAGTTTAATATTTAAGATAAACTCATCTGATGCTTGACTGACCTTGGTTTCGACTTTTTGTGCATTAACAACTGCTTAATTTCATTTACCACATTATTTTTCTATCAAGTGCTTGATGTAACTCCCGTGACAATTTTTGGCAAATATAAAATTGATATAAAATTGCTTTCTACCCGATGATCTTTTCAGATATCCTTTATTTTTCTGCTACAGTGCCTTTAGCTCACAAATTGATTAGGTTCAATTGAATTAAATATTTTCAGTCATATAATAGATCGTGAAAAACGGAGCTCAGGAGAAAACAATGCACAAAGTTTTGTTTTTTATTAGGTGAATTTTCATATTTTGTTTCTACCTCTTCTTTTTTATGTTACTCTAAAAAAAGATGAGAGTTCAAAATTTGTAACTTCCCTGTGTAAGTAAATTAGGTACAAGTTTTTTTTTTATAATTTGATTTCTTTGTACATATAATGCTCAACTATGCCATTTTTCAAATCAAGAAAAAAAAATAACAAAATCAATAATTGAAAATAGCACTATAATCATGAATTAAAAAATTAAATATTAATGAATCGCGCAACGCGCGAGATTCGCACTAGTCTTTATAAAGTTTCTTCGTTACTTTAATACACTTTTGTTTGTGCCGCTCCTAAATAAATTAAAGCACAATACTTTAAATTTACAATTCGCAACTATTTTAATTGCATCAACGTGTTAAATATAGTATTCCAGACTAACTGAGCTAGTTATAAAAAAGCGAATGAAGTCGTATAATTATAAGACAAATTTTGAGTGGACTACATGTTTTAACATTACTAAATTTTGGTCTGTCATTTAAAATTATAAATAAATATGATTGATTACGATTCATATCTAATTTAAATTTTCAATCCACTACATAATTTCTCTACTACTAATAATAAAATATCTAAAATCATATTCATTATCTAATACATAATTTACTTCACAGTATGCTTAAATGCTAGTATGGACATACCAATATATGGTACGGTTCTTAAAACGCGGTACACCTTTATAACTTTATTTATTTGAAGAAACAAATAATTTTATATATGATCAAATAATTAATTTGTTCATGTCGGACGCCGGACCACTTCGACTGACAGGACTCATGGTAAGGAAAAAGTAAAAACAACTGAAAGTCCGAAACAAGGCTTCACTATCAATTATTAAAACATTATAGACCGCTATCAAAAAAATGCAAAACACTGTACAATTTACAGTTAATTGGCTTCTACAGAAAGGTCAATTTTATAAATAATTAAAAAAATAGCTAGCATTATAGGTTTTTCTTTGATGAAAGACATCTTCTCTGGTCTTAAAACTATATGGACGTATTTGGTTTGGCAAACGAGAGAGAAGAGAGCAGACGAAGGAAAGAGGGAAGAAGTTTTTAATTTTCACTGCCACCTATTTATAAAAGGATAGAATAATATATATAGAGAATGGATATAGAACACTAATGTGTACGGATCGTTTCCGTACACATGAGTCGTTTTTCAAATCCAAAATTCAAATGGCCAATCCGAACCGTTCAAGTTGTTCTCCATATTGAAAAACCCTTGGAGACCAAATTTTATTTTTTCGAATTTTTTTACTATATATTATGATATTTTCAAAAAACACTACAATTGGAGTATTTCAAGCCCTCCAATTTCAAAATATCATTATATATAGTAAAAAAATTCGAAAAAATGTAAAATTTGGTCTATAAGGGTTTTTCAATATGAAAAACAACTTGAATGGTTCGGATTGGCCATTTGAATTTTGGATCTTGAAAAACGACTCATGTGTACGGAGACGATCCGTACACATCAGTGTATTTTATCCATTCACTATATATATATACTAGAGTAGATCATCCAGCTTCGCTCGATACATGAATTTTTATTGTATTAATATTATAAATGATAGAAAAATACTAATGAAGTAATAAATTTTAATTTTAAGCCGAAAGGAAAAATGAGATTGCACATAAACTAAAATTTTAACTGAGATATTACTAAGGAACAATGAGATGACACACCATTATAATCATTGATAAGCAACAAAATATATAATATACAGGGAGAGAATGCATGGAAAAAAAATATTATCCTACAAAAATCATGTATGTTGCAAAAGAAAAATACAATATTTTTTTAAATATACTATATTTTAAAAGAAAATATTTGCAGTTTATATCTGAGAAAAAAAGCTAACCCAATTAAGATATGAATATATTAAAATAATATGTCCAACAATATTATCTCATAGAATGAATTTTGAGTTTTTCAAATATATGTCCAACATAACAGTATTTTTAGCTTAACTATTACAAATTGACAATGAAAATGAAAATAGGAAGGGGTCAAAAAAATTAGAAACAAAACAATGTACTGCCGTATTATTGTCTGCCGGTGAAGCGGGTCAATTTTATGATGAATAATACTCAGTACACAAATAGTTATAGATTATCATGTTACAGAAATAGGAAAAATGCTCTTTCACAATACTTGGAGTGTCGAACTACATTTAACTAAACGATCCCGACACCCACACATCTTTATTTATAATATTGAATATTGATATATATATTTGGTGGTGGCTCCTCTCTTTATTTTCTTGCCTTTTTTTCGCACCTAATCACACCCTATATTATATAAACTTGTTTTCTTTGTTAAAAAAAAAAAAAAAAAAAAAAAAACAGAACTTGTTTCCTACGGGAGAAATTCAGAAAAAAATATATATATATACAAAAAATTATGTACGGGTTTGATTTTATTTTTAAATTTTAAATAAATTATGAAGTTTTTTGTTAACACCTAAAAAGTTATAAAGTTGTCTTTTCTTCTCGAAGAAGTATATATAAAATAAAAGATGCTTCTGTCAAAAAAAAAAAATTAAAAGTTGCTCAGAGGGCTTTCGGTGGACAGTACGATGATGCGACAACACATAAGCTCCAACAAATAAATAAATACGAGATACGTCGATGTAACTGATCAACCTTGGAAATGACTCGTTAATTTTATCATTATTTCGGGTTTGCTTCCTACGACGTGGTACGGATCAAAGTGAGGAGGCTAAATCAATAAACAAAAGATATTTATCAAAAAAAAAATAAAAAAAAAACAAAAGACGTTGTACGGAGTTTCAGAGCTTTTACTTTAATTTGCTTTCTGCCTTTCCACAAAAAAAAAAAAGAAACAATATCAACCCATGCAGTGGGTCCCGCGGTCACAAAATAATTCAGTTTCGTTGTATCACAGTACGATACTGTTCTGGGATCCAGATCCTGTGTCGCGCGGCACGCGTATAGCGCACAGGATCTGGACCCTCCGTAAAATCCGACGGTTCTGAAATATTTCCTCTGAATCCTCTCCGCTCCCACTGCTTATCGGGTTGGATCCGAAATAAAAGAGCTTCAAAGATTAAACCGAGAAGAATTAAGTTATTTTTCGATTACGTCCCTACATTTTTGTTTTTTTTGTCCCACGGCGAGCACTCAACGTTTCCGGCCACCGCAGTTCATGGACAGGGGTCGAGAGCATCGTGGCGAAGAGGAGAATTCACTGATGGGGTTGGTTTATCGAGCGTATGTTTGCTTTAATCGTGGGAAACATTGAGTGGTACGTCGTGAGGGGAGGTATTGGCAATGTCAGTGGTTGGTACCGATTGGGATTTAGATGGATTTAATTGTACCAGTATGAGGGTGTTTACCGTTGGGATGATGAGGAGAAGATCGTATAGGTCTCCATTTGCTTTGCGCTGGATTTTCAGGTTGCAGGAGGATCAGTGGTGGTACAGTCTTGATAACGGTGCTCAATTGATTGGGTTTAATTCAGTTCCAGTGAATGTACAAGGGATTAGATTTAGGAACCAGTACAGTGGGGTTATCAGGGCATAGAATTGGTTTCAATGAGGTGGATTTAGTGAGCTGATTTTTCACTTTAGTCATTTTGATTTAGTAATTCACATTGATTGTTCATATTCATTTCAATCTCCTTTATATGATCAAAATGCAAGATCTCAATACCAGGCGCATACATACTGAGGGCAATTCCTCTAAAGAAGAGGCAAATGATTCTCTAATACAAACTATCATTTTATTGGAGAATAAAACTGAAGAAGGCAACAAAGTTTTGGTGCAGGGAACATTAAAAGGATATCTAAACAAATGAGATACTTCATGCACAAATGCTTTCCATATTGAGATGGAGTACTTGTCTAACATTAAAGAGAGCATTGTAATATCTAAATGTCCAAATAAAAAAGCAATGTGATACAATTCTGATATCTGACAATTACTTTTTAGAAGATATTACAGCAAAGTTTTCATAAAATAAAAGCTTTTTCTTTAAAAGCTATACTAAATCATTCACAAAATAAAACTTTTTCTCCATATGGTTGATGCTGAAATTGCAAATGAAAATATCTTTAGTAAATAAAGTATTTGATTGACCAGAAAAATTATTCAAGAGTATTGTTTCAAATGTTGGACATTAAGCTATCCTCTGAAATGTTCAAAAAGGTTCAGTCAACTACTCCTTATCATGCATATAAGTGTCCTATAGAGAGAATCTTAATTTCAATTGGTCATGAAACTCTAACAGGAAAAATGTCTTTGACTTTTGATCATTTGGCGTTTTATTTCTCTGACATGTTGTTGGGATGTTCTAGTAATTAACGTGTCTACTCTCTACTATCACATGTTATTTCCAAATTACCATGAATTGACATTTGTCCTGCAACCGAGCCCCTTGAATAATATCCTTACTGACATTTAGTTTGATAAACCTTATACAGAAGGTACTGTGATGGTTGTTCCACATTTAGATGTGTCTTATCACCATATACAACGTTCTTATGAACCTTATTTTTCATGTAGTTTCTAATAGCTAATTAAACCTCAAATATGCACTAAAGAAGCCTAGGAAGTTTGATAAACCTCAAACTAGCACCAAGATTGTTTTCATATCATACTGATACATAAATTTACTTTGTCTGATACAATGGAAAAGTTAAGATCCAACGCAAAATTCAGTCTGCGAACCCAAACAAAAAAGTGGGCATGGAAATTTCAAATTAATTTTGAGATGTGAAATTGCTCGAAATTAAAATATAGTTAAGTTCACTAAATTGTCATTGCCATCAGATTTTGCAATTCTATGTTTTCTTGAGAAATCGCTGGAGAAATCACTGGATATGTGACTGCTGGAGAAGTTTGCAATCTCGGTTCCAACAGTCGTGTGACCACTGGAGAAGTGCTCACAAGTTCTCCTCCTGCTCTCTCTCGAATTCTCCCTCCTGGCCTTCTCGCCAAATCCAATTTTCCCTCCAATTGGACACGGAGAAAGAATAGAGAGTGTCGATTTTTTTTTTTAACTTCAACCTGTGCAAGTAAGATCCGATCCGATAAGTTGGAATTATCCAATAAGGTTAGCGCTTCGTTCTCACACCGTCGGATATCGCGAGCGGTCCAGATCCTGTGCGCTATATGCATGCTGCGCGACACAGGATCTGGATCTGTCTGTCAGTATCAGTCGCGACAATCTAAGGAGAGCCGCGAGTTAGTACGGATATACAGAAAATGTGAATGTGGAAGTCAGGAAGTGGAACAACCATCATACTTTGTTGCATAAAAGGATCGCTTAAGAGTTAAGACTTAAGAATTAAGAACGATAACTATTGGCTGTTGCAAAGAACAACACACGAACAATACCCTTTTTCTTTCGAGTCTGCTTACTTTTGCAAGAACTTTTCGAGATAAACAAATTTTCTTTTGTTAGAACGAATGATCAGTACTTTATTTAACAAAAAAAAAAAAAAAAAGATGATCTGTTGGGTGTTTTATGATCATCTACGTACATTATACATATGTTATTATGTAATCAGCAATTATCTCATTAATTGAAACCTTGTATATATGCACTGCCGGGTCAACTAGATGCCTTTTATGCACAAGTTATTAAATCCTGAAATAAATAAGAGACGGTAATCTTTGAAAACTTAATAAAAATGAGTTCACTCGTTATTTATCCAATGCAAAAAGATCATATTTTTGCTGGACAAGTGGAATGAAAGGTGAAAGGCCCACATCTAGACCACACCAATGGTAATTTTTTGTCATAATGGTCAACTTTTTGGTAAAAAAAAAAAAATAATTTGCCCTTGATCAAATATCACATAACAATAATTTGCTTATATTTTCTATCCCTAGAGGCAGCAAATCCTAGCAAAAACCTTTCAAGTTTCAATCATTTACCAATTGCTAAATGATCGTTATTCCCTAGTATGGCAAGTTGGCAACTATTATAAATACAGGATATTTTTGACAAATTCATTTCTGCTCTAATTATCGGGAAAAATAAATCTTTTTTTTAATTCAAAAGTACTGATCACTTGATCAGCAACTTCGAATAGTCAATAATTGTGGCCTAAAGTTTCCTCTCACAACAGCTGGCATAAAACTCTAACCCACACCTTTTAAAAAAAATAATTAAATGCAGGCGCTGATAATGAAGAACAGCCAACCTAAATGAATTTTGTTGCAACTTGATATCCAAATTTAAAATCCAGTATCAAAGAGGAATTAATTTTTATTTTTAGGGAAGAGTGGCAAAGCGCCACAAGGAATTCAACCTTTAGCTGGCCTCTCCTCTGAATTGATATTCTCCTGCAGCAAGATATCCTTTTATGAAATATGAACAGAAATTTTGATGAATTGGACCCAAATATTTAATTGTTGCAAGATAATAGACCATTTTGAATATTAGCTACTCTACATTTTAAACTAAAAGGATGAACCATTGGATGAAAAAGGAAAATAATAAAAAATTAATGTTCGGTCTTTGTTGCAATACAAAACATATTTGTTAATTACTTAATTTACAAAAGACTCTGGATGTCCCCTAATTATGAAAGTAAAAAAGAACCTCTCTAGTGTATAAACTAAGATTCAGTGCATCGCTGGTATGACCACCATCTTGATGCAATGTTCAAACTCAAATGGAGTCCTCAAAAATACAGTTTATTCTTCGATATCTTCCTGTACTAACAAAACATTTTTTAAATTGCTAGGAGTGATCATTACTGATCAACCTCCTAAAAAACGTAAAACAGAGCAATTGAACTAAAATCAATGTTTTGAAAACCGGACCGGACATCGAACCGTCAAAGCTATCGGTTCAATGGTTTAACTGGTTCAACCGGTTGAACCAGTGGATAGAACCGGATGACGTCATCATTAGTGCATGATATATATAATTTATTGCTAAAATAATCATAAAATGCCAACTGGTCTAGTGGCAAAGCGTTTGGTTGTTACCCAGGAATCCCAAGTTCGATCTTTGGAGATGTCATTTTTTGACAAAAAATTTCCGATCCAACAAAATTAATTTTAAAAAGACATAAACCGGACGGTTCGGTTCGACAGTTCAGCCAAAAACCGGACCGAACGGGGCGGTTCGTTGTGGTTCGACAACAGACAAATAACCGGCTCAGTTTGGACCGGACTGGGATCCGGTTCGCGGTTGAACCGGTCGAACTGGCCGGTCCGGTCCGGTTTTCAAAACATTGACTAAAATAGATACCTATAGGGCTTGTTTGGTTCACTTGGGAATAGTGGGAATAGCCACTCTTCCCAACAACACTTTTCTCTCTACTTTTTCACACTTCCCAACCTTATTCCTAAACTCACCATCCAAACAACCTAGGAATAGCACTATTCCCACTCTTCCCACTCTTCCTACTTTTCCACACTATTCCCACTATTCCCAAGTGAACCAAACAAGCCCTATGGGACTGACCCAAAAACTTTCTAACATTTCAAGTTTAACAATGTGAACTCACTCCAAATTGTTTGCAGAAAAAATAGGTACGGAAGAAAAAGTAAAATTGGGCATGGATATTGCAAACAATTGACACTGCAACCTCTGAACAATAGAGTAATCAATACTAAATAGTAAATATTTGAATATTCTTAATTTGGCAACTTCACATCCAATTTAATTTCATAGCAAAATAACTCCAGAAGTAAATATCATATTTTCTTCTAAATTACTATTTTTTTAGGACGTAATGTCAAGGAGAAAATTAGTGAGGACAGGTATAAGAAACTACTATAGTTTCTACCCTGATTGTACATGATACATCCTCTTGTTAATTTGCTCCATTATTTCCTCACTGTTATTTTACCCTTTTTTTTTTATTCTCTCCATTTAGTTGTGTATGTATATTTGAATCACTCATTGTAAGGTATTGATATCTTTTATAGAATTACTCTAATAACCCCGCCTATCTACAAAAATGATTTTTAATTAAATACTTGCCGTCTGATTGTCGATATATTATAATATTGATTTTTTAATTTTTTTGTGTATTGCATCGTCACCGTAAAAATTAAATACTAGTAAGATTTTTGAGTTGATTTTTTTTTCTTCGCGGAAGGTTGCCTCATGAGTAGGGCAGCAAACGCAATTTAACCGTTAATCATTTCATTTCGTTCCTTTTGAAACAGTTAACGAAACTATCTTTTTTCTTTTTTTAAACGATACGATTAGCGAAATTGGCCTCTTTCGTTTCGTTTATTTTCATTTAACCATTTTTTTTTCTTTTTTATGTATGTTTTGATGTATTTTTTTTAAGTATTTATAAATAAATTTTGATGAACCAAGACAATTGTAATATCAAATCGGTCAGTTATGCACGCGAAATAGAAAAACATATATAAAAAATAATTGTCAAAGCAACAAATTGAACATAATTAGACATTTTTTATCGTTTCAAAATTAGAAAATATGTATAAAAAATAATTGTTAGTTAATCGGCCGTTTTGATTTTCTTTTGAAACGAAACGTTTAACGTAAATTTTTTTTGTGTTATAAATAAAACAGTTAATGAAAATGAATTGTTTCGTGATAGTTGCGTTTGCAGTTGTCAAGAGAAAAGAGAGACGATGACGATGAAAGCCCAAATTTTTGTAATGTTATTTATGGGCTTTTTGGTATGCAGGCCAGCTCGTTACTTTTCCATTAGATACCAGAATTCCAGGAGCCTACTTTTGACAACACGTCAGTTTCGGACCATTTGTTTTGAAGATACTAAAGATTACATAGTTTTAAAAAATAATAATAACTAGATGTTTCTTATTATATATAGTGTCATGTGGAGTAATGAAATAAAATAATATGGCAAAAGTTACTTGAGTAAGGTAGTAGTGCCTTACTGCCTTGTTAACAATATTCACTTGCAATGGTGTACTAAATTTAATGGCAGCCATATAAAAGTGAGGATATAAAGTTATCAGAAATAAAAAATAAAAATAAAAATGGACCATTAACCGCGGAAGGATTATATTTATTTTCTGCTTACGTGTCGCCACCCAGCTGAATGCACCACCGCTGTAATAATTTCTCGCTAAGACGCTAACACGCCACTGCTGTAATAGTGTAATGACTAATGTTCACTTTTTCTGTAAAATTCGTCGGTCCACAATCGGTAAACATTCGACACGTTTACATCGATCTGTACAGCAAATATCTCTATGGGAAATTGCGATTGCGGGTTGAATTGAGGTGCTACAACCGATCCGCTATCTCTTCGCGTAGTGGGCCAGCCTCCTCAGCGGACACGTCAAATGTACTGAACAACGTGGCAATGCCTCAAATGATCCGAAGTTCTTGTTTCCTTAACCATGTAGCCTTCAGTGTTGCTCCTATATGAGCCTTTATGTTTTACCAAATAGCCAACATTTCTAAGCGCCACAGCAAATCATAAAGAAAGCAGGGAGACGTGTAGGCCCAGCAGCCTCCCAAAACCACAGCCTAGGACTAATTACCAAACACCGTGTCAAAAAGGGTTCCCAAAAGACTGCTGGTGTAGTGGTCCGCGTCCACACAAATGCAGAATAGAATAAAATCGTCAGATTTTGCTGACAAAAAAATTAATCGAAACCATCCATCTAAATCGGACGGCCATCATTCATCGGTGGGCACTGTTTACCGGGCTGACGTCACACCCTCTTGCATCCCATCAACGGCTATAAAAGAGTAAAAGATATATACTCATCGTTCTCTTTCATCTATCCTACCACCAAACTAAGACCAAACTACCAAAACAAAACTCACTAAGAAAAATGGCGTCAAATGCACTTGCATCATCCTACAATAACAACATCCGTCCTCTCCTTGATGCAGTTGATCGGCTCCGAAACCTCAAAGTCACTGAAGAAGGCATTCAGCTCCCAACGATAGTTGTAGTTGGCGATCAATCGAGCGGCAAGTCGAGCGTCCTCGAGTCGCTTGCTGGCATCAGCCTGCCTCGGGGCCAAGGCATATGCACTCGTGTCCCCCTTATTATGCGTCTCCAAGGCGACTCTAACACAACCAAGCCGTCAATGCATCTCGAATATGGAGGTAAAACTGTGCCAACAAATGAAGACGAGATCACTGCTGCAATTAACACTGCGACAGTTGAAATAGCCGGTGCTGGTAAAGGCATCTCTGGCAAACCAATAACTCTTGTCGTCAAGAAAAAATCTGTTCCTGATCTAACATTGGTCGACCTTCCCGGCATCACCCGTGTACCTGTGGAGGGACAGCCATCTGACATATACGAGCAAATTTCCAAGATCATCAGGGAGTATATTGCACCGCAAGAAAGCATAATTTTGAATGTGTTGTCTGCTACAGTAGACTTTCCGACATGCGAGTCCATTCGAATGTCCCGACAAGTTGACCAACTTGGTGAGAGGACCTTAGCTGTGGTTACAAAGTCTGATAAGGCTCCTGAGGGATTGCTTGAGAAGGTCACCGTCGATGATGTGCATATTGGGCTCGGTTATGTCTGTGTTAGAAATCGGATTGGAGAGGAGACGTACAAGCAGGCTCGGATAGAAGAAGAGCGGCTCTTCACATCTCATCCCTTGTTATCGCGAATTGACAAGTCAATGATCGGAATTCCAGTTCTTGCTGAAAGGCTCACTCAAATCCAGGGGTCAATAATAGCTAAGTGCTTGCCAGACATTGTCAAGAAGATCGACGAGAAGCTTAACCGAAGCATGTCTGAGCTAAACAGCATGCCTCAAAACTTGTCAACTATTGCTGATGCACTCAAGGCAGTCATGCGCATCATAAAATTGGTTAGAGAATCTCTGGAGAAGCTGCTCATAAGAGGCGAGTTTGATGAGTTCTCCGATGATAATAGCCTCCATGGCACTGCTCGCATTGCAGAGATGCTACACAAGTACCGTGCAGAGCTCCCGGAAAATTGCCCGACAGGGGATGAGCAGTTCCTCATGGAAGAAGTTCGGGTATTTCAAGAGGCCAAAGGAATTAGGCTTCCAAACTTCTTACCTAGATCTGCTTTTCTTGCTATACTGAAGAATAAGATTGAAACCATATCTCACATGCCACGTGGATTGGTTGACACTGTCTGGAATTATGTCGAAAAAATCACCATACAAACGATGCTAAGGCACTGTGAAAACTATCCGCAGCTCAAAGCAGCAAGCCAGAGGGCGATACAGGGTCTGATTGATAAAATGCGAGACCGTTCTTGCAAGTTTGTCAAAGACATGATAGATATGGAACTTGTCTCAGATTACACGTCAAACCCGGATTACATGAAAAGCTGGGTCGAGCTGATGAAAGAAGAGCAGCTGTTCATGCAATCAATTGAAGACCACAGCAAGCCGACCGGAATCTCACTAAAATACTTTGGTACAGTGGATGTCGGCCATCTCAGGCCTCATGTTGACGTGGCAGAGCAAGCATTCTGTTGAATCAAACAACAAAATAATTCAGATAGTAAAGTGGAATGAAATTAAATAAATGAAACGTTGTTACCCAGATCGTGATGAAAATTACTGTCCTAAGGCGTATTCCGTCCCTACCGTGCGAGACGCTGGAATCGCCCCAAGATAATCGGGGTAGATGTCGCTTCTTGAGGCAGTGCTCTGGAAGTGACTGACAATAACTCCACAATATCCAGCCGAGTGATTGAAAAATGTTTGAGACAATGGAATGAATGAAAATTGGGGGAATTAGTGGAGAGCTAGTATCGTATGATTTTCTGATGATTATATGTTAGCAAGGAAAGGTCTCATATATATATAGAATACAATAGCGCAAGTTCTAAGGAACAAATATGGATACCAACGCCATAAATCAAATGAAGATTGTCACCAGCCAATAGATACGTAAATTATTAATTAATAGGAATATTGAACAGAGAAGTTTCAGCCAATCACAAATTCTTTTATGGAATTTTAATCCCTGTACATATCGCTGGCCAAATGATTAAATAAGGAAGGCAATCTATTAATTGCGCCAGCTCAAAATGAATGTCTCAAATAGAAAGATATTGCAGTAGAAATTTAATGGAAACAAATTGACAAGGTGAAAGTCCATATGACCGTTACAGAGGACAAAATAATTTTTGAGTTATACTAATTAATCGTAACACATTCGACATAAGAATGAGGCTCACAGCATATTGGAAAACTATTGTGCTGAGGCTTGTAGATGGTGTTGCACTTCACATTTTGCATGCCATCAAGTGCCTGGTGGAGGATGAGCTTGAAGCAGAGCTGATTAATGAACTCATTGGTGCAAAGAAGGCTGGACTTGAGAGGATGCTGGAGGAGTCACCGGCCACTGCTGCGAAACGAGCCCGCCTGAAGAAGAGCATGGAGCTTCTCAAGCAATCCAAGGATGTAGTTGCCAGTATCATGGATCGTATTGTTACAGAAGGTGACATATGACGTGTGAATTGGGTGGTTGTGGTAAACTGGTACTCTAATCTTGTTTTGTTTAACGACTTAATCTGTTTACTTTTTTGGGTTAACTGGGTCTTTTGTAAATAGCTAGTAGATGTTGTGTACTGGGGATATGCAGCTTAGGGCTTGATCCAGTTAGCTATGTGCTCTTTTGAACTTGTTATCTATGAACATGTTATCTGAGGTTTTATGTTAATTATGTATATACAGTAATCATTTTGGTAATTTTTCTGTTTCCTTATTACTGTTGTTTGTCAGCTGTACTCTTTTGGGCTCAAAAGTTATCATATTGTGGTTATTCATGGAATTAACTCTGCTTCAAGAATTACTTTTAATAATTTTCGGTTTAATAATTTTCAGATTATTTATTGATTTCATCTTGTGATCTTTCAGTTCATATCATAGATAAACAAGTGAAATGCTTTTCCTAGATGATAATAGGAATTTCTTTCCATGATTGCCCACTCGGGGTCGGGGTAAAGTTTTCCTGTGATGGCGTTTTAGACTCGCTTGAATTGAAGACGAGTGTGATTGTCTTAACCTTTCATTTTCTGACTTCTGAGAGATCCCCATTGTCCAAACATACATGTAGGTTGCAAAGATTTGCGAGGTATCCGGAAATTCTTACAAAAGAAATTACAGAATTATGTTTAGTATTTTAAATAATTGAACACAAGTTTATACAATCACCACGAAGACAACAAAAGTATTATGGCATCTGCTAGTTGCACGTGTCAGATTGAAATACTGAGCATTACGTTTACATTACAGGCTAAAATCACGACCCAACTAATTGTGAAACCACTTAAAACCATGCTCCCATCATATGTACCCAAAAATGTTTATTTTGCATGTAAGAAAGAATGTACACAAAAATGGTTATTGAATTGTTGTGGAATACGTAAAATGACTTTCTATAACTATACAGCTGTTAAGCCTTGAGGAAAAGGTGGAACCTCAGAGCTGCCAGGGGAAATATACTTGTGGCAGGCGTAAAATACTGCTTCATGAAATGCTGACGGATTGTCTATGAACACATAATGCCCAGCCTGCATCAGATTTACAAGTTAGCTTTAGTTAGTGATGAAAGAAACAATCAGAAAACTTCAAGTAAACATAAGGAAAATCAGCAGGCCATATGTATATCAATATAAAAAGGGCACATTGTAGTAGAACTTATATCCTATCCTAGTTGACTACTGACAAGATTGACAGTCCGATCGCTCCTCTGAGACCTTGTTTTTTGCTTTGATTGGTTCAGTTATTCGTGGTTAATTGCATGAGCAGAATCTAAATCTGATTTAACCTAAATACTTATTCCAGTGCCTATGGTTATAAGTGCTACCAAATATTCCACTAAGACCTAAAATTTCATAAATTAAAGCAGTCTGCACACATTAATCTGTGTTCGTGAGTAACATGGAGAGACAGCGCACCTGAGGTACTCTAATAATTTCGCATGAAACTTTCATTTCCTTACGAGCTAGTTCTGCACCTCGATAGTTCATCCAATCCTCATACCCATATATAAAGGTAGTTGGCACCTTCCACTCAGAAGCACTGCAAATAAAAAGGTGATTCGTTTAAGTATTCTTAGAAAAAGTTCCATTTAGATTGTCTAAAAGGAGACATTTCAGAAGGAGGTTTTCTACACAAAGTTGAAAATAAGCAACAAACCTTTCTAGAAGAGGTTTTCTTGCAAAGGCCCCAAAGGAGAATATATATTTCAAGCAGAGCTCCCCACTAGCTTTGGCCGCCAATGTATGATAAAAGTATTCTGCACGAATTAATAAAATAAAGAGATATTCAACTTGATCTGGATCATAATGGACAAATATTTCAACAAGGCTCTTACCAGTAAGCAATTTTGATTCCTCTTCGGTCAATGGATCCCCCTGAGAGTATGAACCGAATCTATTACCAGTATACTTTTGCACAATATTACGCCCCCATGGGCCCAGCCCTCTGTAATGATGAGACAAAATGTAATAAAATATCAGACTTCTATCATACACAGGTAGTTATGCATTTAGCCTAACATGACATATCTCTGGTTTAACTGGCACTGTCATAAACCAAAACGATATGGACGATCCCTCATTGAAGAAATCAAATCAAGAAAAATTAAAATTAAATTCAAGCATGTAACAGAATTTGATACAAGTAATAAGCATGCAAGAACCAAAGTGTCAAAGAAACACCAAAAAGCACATATCTGGCATCATGTTGTAATGAGCACATCTAGTACCAAATACCAACACCATCGATAAAAATAGTAACAACTAACAAGCACCATCTAGTGTGTTAAGAAAGCCAAAACTACAACTACTATAAAGACAGTGTTTACCTGATGAGCTTTTGAGGGGTGAGATTAGATTCCCAAAAATGGTTCGCGACAGCACCTTTCCATGATGATTTAAATTTTAAAAACTGCTCTGAGCTGTGCTCTGACTCATTTGTGAAGCCAGCAGGACCAGCCAGAATCAAATGTTTTACATGCTCAGGATGCTGTCAAAATAATATAAAAAAATAGACATGATCTTTATCTGCAGCAAATCAGACAAAAGCATAAATTTTTACTTAAATCTTAACGTAATTACGTAACCTCACAGCCTTCATAAAGAACAAATATATCTTGTCTTCCTTCAAATTTTATTAAATGACCCCCCCCCCCCCCCCCCCCCCACCCACCCACCCCCCCAAATCCAAAAATATTATTTGCAATAATTCGGAGGATAGTCTGGTCAGTAAGAAATAGCATGGAAAGAGGACTTCTCCAAGTATATGAGTAACTTGAGGATACTCAAGGACATACATAAGTATCTTGAAAATCACACTTCAATTGCATAAACTAATAAAAGAAATTTACCTTAAGTGCATATTTTGATGCCACGTAACCACCAAATGAGTGGCAAAGCAAAATGAAATTAGTTAGATTCTTAGCTTTGCGCCATTCTTCAAAAGAATCAATGAACCATTCCTCAGTTTCTGCACAGATTAAAAAATGGTCATTTAACTCACTGAATCAGTGAATTATAAACATCTTATGCAGAAGATTGATCTCAAAAAAATTAAGTTTCATTAACAAACCTTCTGTACTTTTACATGTGAAGTCAGGTCGACTTGAACCACCCCATCTGAAATATAAAAACAAAGTCATGTAGACAATATCAGAGTAACATAGTTTTACATCTACACTGAACCAACAAATTGAATTACAGGGATACTAATACCATATTGGGTAACAGTTGGACCAATTTTACCCTTTTCAATCCATTATATTTTAATTCCTTATTAATGCAGGCAATTCTCATAATGCTGATAATGTAATTGTAATTACATCATCAGAAGCAGTCACATACTAACATAAACCATAAATATAACAATGCCAATTACCCGAGAAGATCAATGGCAATGACTCGAAATTTACTAGCAAGGGTATCAAAGTTCCTGAAAAAGAAACCCTGAGAAGCACCATAGCCATGAATTAATATTATTGTAGGAGAGTCTTCACAGCTTTCAAATGTGACAGTGTTTATATAACGTGGTTCATTGCTAGATGATCTGAACCACTTGATCTTCGACCCTGGTGGACCTGACCCAATATTGACCTGCTCAGTTTTGTACCCAGTCCTGCGATAAACATAATTGCATTTTAGAAATAAACAAGAATAGAGTCTTATGTTTAGTACTTCAAAAACTCCAATTAGTTCGTTATACCATTAATTGAAGTTTCAAAAGGATGCAAATTAGAGTAAGAACGTTAAGCTTGGTTTCCACATATGAACTTATCCAAGCAAAATTTAATTGTTATTACCATCCTTTTGCTTATGAAAGTGGCTATATGCACAAATTTTATCAATTAAGCTCAAGAGACACAATTCTCTGGGAAATTAACTAGTCTCAACATAAATAACCAAATTGGTATTTCTCAATACAGTTCATTCGTACCAAGTTAGATAAATAAATAAAATTAGATCACCTACAATCAGATAAAATCACAATTAGTACTGTCACTCCCCAAAGCTGTTCCAGCAATTCAACTCTGATTCTATCCCAACTTCTCAGTCCATTCCAAGATGGAGAAAATACCAAAAGAAAAGAATTAAAAGGACCCAATCTATACAAAATTAAGTTGAGACGACTCACTTGACAAGAGAAAGCAGGCGTTTCTCAGCGGCGATGATATGGTCGGTGGAAGTTGGGACCCATTTCAGGCGCCGACACGGCGGGTTGGTCTCTTTATTCGTCGTCGACTGAGTCGATTCGGGGGTGGAGACCACTACGATCTGTTCGCTCATTTTTCTTCTTTGATTTATTTATTTATTCGTGTTTCTACAAAGGCGCCATGGCTAGAAATCTTGGTTGGATTTTATAGTTGGGTTGCATCTCGCAACTCCTTTTCTCTCTGGCGCGTTTATTCCAAAGTCAGAGAAGGGGACATCGTTATTCCTTGAACCGGGTCTTGTATCAAGGATTGTACACTGACAGGTGGGCCCCGCTGAGTATATTCTTCTTCTTTTCAGTTTTGTCAGAGTTGACTGAGGCATTAGGATTTTAATTTAATGTATTTTTAAAATTGTAGTGTCAATTAAAATTAAATTAAACAATTTATGGTGTGATATATCTAAGGCCTTGTTTGGTTCGGATGGGAATAGGGGAATAGCCCCTCTTCCCACTCTTCCCACTCTTCCCACTCTTCCCAACAACACTCTTCCCACCAACACTTTTCTCTCTACTTTTTCACACTTCCCAACGCTATTCCTAAACTCACCATCCAAACGACCTAGGAATAGCACTCTTCCCACTCTTCCCACTCTTCCTACTCTTCCCACTTTTCCACACTATTCCCCCTATTCCCATCCGAACCAAACAAGCCCTAAGAGTTAAAATTTTGATGGTTAAATTTTTAAATTTGAACTTTGAATACTCAAATAGCCAAAAAGTTAATTTTTGATGAATATATACCTTAACTTTTTTTTTCTATAGATATATTGGTGCTATCATATAAACTATGAATTTTATTTATGGGGATCAATAATAAGATTAATTTTATATTTTCATAGAAATTAAATTAAAATATAAATTTTCTTTAAAATCAGCTGTACAACATAAAACAAATATATGTATTATTCTTTAAAAAAAATAGAGAGTTATATGACCCCATTTATTGCACCAAATCCGTCCTTTCTCCCACATAAAAAAACGTGCATTGAGGAGAACATTTTTTTATATAATAACAACTTCACACACTTGTTAACGAAAAATAAAGAAAAGAAAAACCCAACAAGTAGGGGAGAAAAGTGAAAGGCTCTTCATGCAGGCCTTTGACTTGCCTAATTTTATATTTATGTTGGTGTTTTAATCCAATAATGGTATAGAGGCCATTTTTTTCTTATAACTAGCTATTATGGATAGAAAAATGGGGACAATTTTTGGAAGAGTTAACGAAAAAAACAAAAACAATTGTGCAACTAACCCCAAACAGGGAATTGCTAATTTGGTAGCAACACTTCTTCAAAAGAAAAAAAGAAAACAAAAATAAATTGTTTGCGACGTCATCAGTGACGATTGGTCAACGGTCAGTTAAAAGGACAATTAAACTTCCAAACTGCCTTGCCTAGTTGCCTTCCAGTCTTAGTTTAATCAGCGTCTCTTTTCAAATGTCAAAAAAGTACTGGATGGAGGTGGTGTACACGTGGCCGCATCAGATTCACGGCTTCTTTTACAAGGTACTCGTTGACTGCCGATAAGATTGAGAATTAGAAACTTCAAAGAAACAGAATAATAGATTTCGTCGATCTCTTTTTGAGACTGGTTCCTTTCTTGGTTGACAGTTTAAAGACCAAAAAGCCTTCAAGTTTACCTTTAAAGTTGCAATGTAGAATGAATGAGGTCTTTAGTTGTTGTAAAAGACCAATTGAAATATGAGTGAACTTTAAGCATCTAATTAATAGAAAATACATCTTTGTGAGACAACTAAGATGCATGAGTGATTTTTAGGCAATGCATAACGAAAGCAATAAATTTTTCCACACTCATTGAAACTAATAAGTTATTCACAACAATACAATTCAATGAATGCCATTTTTCTGCTTAAAAAGTATGCAGAATATGACACAACGAATCGCCTCACAAATCCGTCTACTTTTTTTAATTGCAAAAGAGGGCCGAATAATCACATACTTGATTTTGAAATTTTATCAGTATAAGGACAACAAAAGCATGTGATACCTAAAACGTTTTAGATAAACAAAATCATGCACTTTAAAGAAAGAAATTATTTTGCTAAACCACCATTTCACCGAAAAAGCTCAAACCTCTGATAAGATATCTGGCCTCAGCCATCCTGGCTATAAGTCACCATCTCTCTTCATTTAAAATTTGGTTTTTTACTGGTGACACGTAGAGGTAAAGTGCCAGGTACTTTAGTCACTAAAAAATGTTAAACAAATAAAAGAAAGGGAAAATTAGATATAACCCCCTGAATTAATTAGTGAATTCCTCTTTAATTAGATATAACCCCCTGAAAACTTCAAAATTAGATATAACCCCTAACTCCTTCTATTCATAGTGTATGTGGATATAAACCCTTTTTCTCAATTTTAAATAATTTTTTCAGGAAAAAAATCAACCCAAAAAAATATGACGAAATTACCCTTCCTATCATCGTTTCATCTTCTTCTTTCTTAATCGCTAGGTTTCAAAAATAATTCTTTCTAATTTTCTTCATTAAAATGAAGCCCACAAAACAGTGAATGAAAAATGACTCAAACCATAACTGGTAAATCCATTGTATAACATGAAAAAGGCATAAAAATTTGGAACCATCACCTTTGGCTTCGTCATCACCAAATCCCTTATTTGTTTCCTAGCACACCATTATCTTTTTGGTCATCATGACAATTATGACATATAATAAGAGATAGAACTTGCACATATTGTCATCAGTACAAATACATGATTTGTCCATAGCGATGTTTTTTTTTTTTTAATTTCTGTATTGTTATTGAGAGGAGTAGAGTAAGTATCGTTAAAATAAGTAAGAAGAAGATGAAACGTTTTTGGTAAGAGGATATTTTGGTCATATCTTTATGAAATTGAATTTTTTTTAAGAAAAATTGATTAAAATGAATAGAAAGGGGTTATATCCACATACACCATGATTAGGGGGGAGGGTTATTTTCTAATTTTGAAGTTTTCAGGGGTTATATCCAATTGAAGTAGAATTCGGGGGGTTATATCTAATTTTTCCTAAAAGAAAAATGCCTCCAAGGCCATCATTAGATTTTTAAAAGAGGAGCGTTCCACTGCCACCAAAATTCGCTGCCCCCAAATGTCACAAGTTTTCAACCGTTAGTTTAACTTCGATCAATCGGCTGTGATCGACTATCGCAACCCAATATCTCTTTGAATGTTCCAACTTCCAAGACATACTGTATGCAGCAAGAGTGCAAGACTGTAGGGATGCCTAAGTGCTTATGTAGTGTTATGTAATAGATGTTTGGTTGTGTAGTAAGGATGAGTAACTTAATGCATGCATATATTCGTGTCAAAAGACTAAAATGCCCTTACATTTGAATTAATATTATGTATTAATAAGACATTGTGACATAATTATTGTTAATTATTAATTATTAATGATAATAATAATCATTTTTATTATTATGATATATTAATAATCACTTTTAATTAAATATTATAAACATTATTAATTATTTAACAATAAAAAATTTTGATTAATTATTTTTAATTAATTATTATTATTTAATTGTTATTGTTAATAATTAATATTACTATTTAAATATTATTAATTATTATTATTTAATTATTAATTATAATAATTAATATTTATTATTATTTATGATTTTTTAATAATTATTATTACTTATTAAATATTATTAATTATTATAAAAATTAATTATATATGATAATAATACATCATTTTTGTTATTATGAAATATTAATAATTACTTTTATTAAATATTATAAATATTATTAATTATTTAATGATAAAAATGTATTATTGATTCATTATTTTAATTATTATTATTAATTATATTTTTTTAATAATTATTGTTACTTATTAAATATTATAAATATTATGATTAATTATTTCTAAGGGGTATTGTTGGAAAAAAAAATTAAAGAAGATGGTGCATAATTTATGCAACCTATTTAAGTTGCATAAGTTACGCACCCTTAAGGCGTCTTATGTAACGGGTGTTTGGTGACTTAAGGATGCATAACTTAAGTTATGCACCCTTTAAGTCACAAACAAACGCCCTCGTAGTCTATAGAGAACAGAAAAAAATAATAAAATAATAGTAATTTCCCTCCAACAAATCACTACCTTCTCTTTCCCATGGCTTCATGCTCTGAGCTTTTCAAAATGAAGCCAGAAATAAACGTAAATTCCTACCAAAATTCTTTTGTTTAACAAGAGCATAATTAACCAAAAGAAAATTTATAATAAAAAATTTATCTTCATGGTGAACTACAATTTCTAGCATAACTCTACACTTCTTGTCTTTACTAACATGATCTGGTTTAAAAAAATTGCGTTAATTAATAATATGAAAGTGCATCAAAATTCAAATGAGTTACAAAAGTATCACTTTTCTTATTTTTGAATTCTACTTAAGTAGCCAGGTTGAAGAGACTCCGAGTATATATATGTCACTAGATCTTGAAATTTCCAACTGACGCAGGAATAAATGTCCAATTGTATCCATTACTAGCTATATGAACAAGGAACTGATAAATATTTAGTCAATAATATGTGTACTTTTCACTAAACTTGTTGTGGATGAAGATTAATATAGTTGAAACTAGTGAAAGTGGAGCCAGTTTTGCAAGATTTCATGTGTCGAGATTATGAGGGGCGATTGACGAAATATAGGGAAATGAGATCTCTATCGGATCCTTGTGATGAGGAGAGCACAATCATAACGTCGAAAAGTGCAATTTATCTATTAGTTGATGGATAATGAGTGATAAAGAAGAAATAAATTTGTTCTGCCTTTTGGGTTTCCTCTTATGGGAGAAGGTAGGAAGAAAGAGAAAAAGTGGAAACAAATAATAAAGAAAAGACATATAAGAGTTTTAAAGTCATTCTTTCTCTCTCCACGGGAGATAGGATCACCGTTGATCAAAACTAATCGGATGGTTGAAAACTTGTGACATTTTGGGGCAGCGAATTTTCGTGGCACCGGAACGCTCCTCTTTTTAAAAACAACGTCTACAGCCTAGTTACCTAACCTCATAGCCATATTAGGTAGGTTTTAATAATGTAAGTACCTGCATACCACACTATTTATGTGCATGCCTTTTATGCTTATCACATCTGCCAAATATCACAAAAACTATCTGCTCTCAATATATTCTATGGTGTATGTTGCAGCTTGCAATAGGATTGCACTTGTGTCAGCTACATACCTGTCCCATTTGACAGTATATGGAGCTGATCACTTTGTAAAGGGATCAATTCACAGTTCTGCCATGCGATCATATAAGTCTGCAAAATACTTGTAATACTAGTAAACTCAACCAGATACAACCAGGATCAAAGCCACAAAATACTTTGTACTATGGCTTTAGCCACAAAACTTATCATAATAACACTAATGATCAGATATTCTCTTCCGTGTCAGCCATATCCCTGATTAAAAAGCATCCTTCCCTCTTTTCCAACAGAATACCAGGAACAGTAGTAGTTCCACTAGCAGAAATTCCTCTAATCATCAAAACCAAATTAAGCCTTCAACTTCACATCTTACTTTTTACTGAACTTTCCCGGCAGAATGTGCATGACAGAAACCAGTATTTCTCATTTCATACATTCTATTTTTTTAATTTAAAGCAAGAATTATTATGTCATGAACACATGCCAGGGAAGGATATGATTCTTTTCCAATATATTTATTTCTTTTTACTGTTTTTAATGCAAGAGTTAATCCTAAAATTCTAAACTGATGTCAAATATAGATTGCCCCTATACCTCATTATTGACTGTGAAGTATATTGTAAATGCTACTCCTGTATTTTTTTCAATATTTTTCACAAAATAGGCATCTAAGTTATGCACATAATCATCAAAAGAAGCAAGAACGTTCCCATTATTTCAAAGAGTTATTTATTGAATATGATCAAATTACTGTTTCCAATAAGATCCAACATCTTACATTTAATTTTTTTGCCAAAGAAGGCATCAAAAAACTCAATAAAGGCCCATATATGATCAGAGGCCCAAAGGATCCATTATTTGTCATTTCTTTTCCAAGGGATCTAAAGCATGGTCCATACTCCATCCTAATCGGAGATATCTTCACCGAAAGGGCAATAATTCCATGGTTTCAACAATTCTGAAAAAAAATGTAGGATATTCTCTGAAAAGTAAAAATCAGAAAAGAGAAACGGAAGATAAGGAGTGGGTTGCTTGGGAAAGAATCAAAACACACACAGCTCAAAGTTTATTATCCCACCATGAAAAGTCACAGTCGCACTTGATACAAGGCCAAGGATAGCCAGCCAAATCGAACTTTAAGACCACCATGGAATATTATTTTACATTATTCTCAAAGAATCCGAGTCAAAGCATTCACCCCAATATTTGTTTTTGTACTGTTTCTTGTTGTATTGGGATATACTGAAGCCAGTCAAATTTCTATATTTGATGCAGTGATGTTTTACATTATCAACCCAAATTCAAAGTTTTACAGTAAGGCCATTAAAAGTCACAAAATTGACATTGCATTGGCACCCTCAGCAACTTTAACCGTTTATAAAACCAATGGCCACATTTAAATTTTACACCCTGGTTCTTGAGAAGCAATTTTTTACCTCTGTACAAAAGCAAGAAAGATCTTTTATTGAACGATTTGTAAAGCATGGAGGAAAGGCGCTTGTACTTAAATTTATTAAAATAGTAACCACAACCACACAAGTACGCTGCAAAATACAGACAATTCAAAACACTGCCGGGTCAAACAATTGAAGAAGATATATAAAAACCAAAAATAGATTCCGGGGGGTGCATTAGCTGCAAGGAATTAAAGCACGAGTAGATATGGTTTAGGGTTTAGCATTTGAGATGCCAAACAGACCACCATCCACCACTAGCAATTCAGCATAAATTAAGCAAAGCATCCACACAAATTTATTTGTTCCAAATGCAGTGATTGAATAAGAAAAAACTAGTTGAAGAAAAGGATAATCCCGCCTCTCAAATTCATTCATGCATCCCTGTCACCTACCTATCACCATGGAATGCAAACAAAAATTAACTATTTGAAACTTGGACCAAATTAAGAGATCGATTCCGAAATAACAAAGCACCAAATGACATAGGCTTGACCAACTACAAAATACAGGCTAAACGACAAGCAATTCAGCTCAAAAAATGAGCAAAACATCTACATAAATTTATTTGCTTCAAAGGCACAATTAAGGAAAAGCAAGAAAAATAAATAAGAGGAGACGTCCTGCCTCTTTAAATTCATACATCCCCCTCACCTACTACTCATGACCACGGAATCCAAATAAAATTACATTTGAATTCAGGACCAAATAAAGATATTAAAATTCAAAATAAAAACAAAACGCCAAATGACATAAACTTGGATAATGACACAACAAAATGCGAAGCACCCTTACTAACGGCCATGACAGACAAAGTTACCCCCTCACTCCCAACAGGGCTAAAACTTTAACACCTTTCACACACTCAGGCACCGCATCATATCCCATTCATCATCATCATCATCATACCCACTGCCCTCCTCGGTCACACCACTAGAACCTTCGGAGTCACTAACCATGCCGTCGCCTGACAGGTGGGTCCCATAAACGAGGTATGGCATGGAATAGAAAGCATGCGATATGGCACATGCCTTGGCATCACCAAGCGAGTATTCTTCAATGCGGCGCTTGAGTGAATCAAACATGAGCTCGGGCTCATGCTGCATGGCCCGGAGGACATCTGCACAAGACGCACCTGGCACAGCCCTTGTTACGGTGAAGCAGTGTGGCCCATCACTCTGCGACACACGAACAACACTGGGCCCGCCAAACAGGTTGTGGAGCCCACCGAGCGCCTCCTGGTAAGCCCCTCCCAGGAACATCCCCAAATAGTAACCACCTCCTTCAATGCTACCCAATTCATGGAGCGGCAGACTCGATCTACCATCAATGAAACGGTCAACCTTGCCATCACTGTCACATGTCAGATCCAGCAGGACCCCATTAACCCCTGGTCGCTGGTCAAGATGGTGGATGGGTAAAATTGGAAACAGCTGACCAATTGCCCAGAAGTCTGGAATTGATGTAAAGAGGGACAAATTGATGTGATACTCACGAACGGGCTTTGCTGCACCGATTTCTCGAGCAACTAACTCACATAAATCATCAACAGCAGCCAGGTGTTCCAGACCGAGCATGCCATCCTTAAACTGCTCAGCACAACGCTTCTTCAACTGCTCAGCATACACATTGCAAGTGTCATAATCACCTTGGACTGCAGCTGCCATCAGATTACGGTAATCAGCGCGTGCATCATCAGTGAGCTGGTCAAGATAGTACACTAAGTTCTGCCTGAGCTCCAGGGAAGCTGGCTGAGAAGCAGAGAAGGCTTCAAAAATGAGAACGGAATGGTGTGAAACCAAGGCTCGTCCACTCTCACTGCATAAAACCGGGTGGTGTACACCCTTCTGGTCGCACACATATCGCACTGCCTGAACTACAGTGGCTGCATACTCATCCAAACCATAACCAACTGACAAGTCAGAACCACCAGAATGAGTCCCATCATAATCAATACCAAGCCCACCACCAACATCAATTACACGCATGGAAGCACCCAGACGGGTTAACTCACAATAGATCTGTGCAGCCTCGCTGACCCCATCAGCAAGCAGAGCGGTGTTTGGAATCTGAGACCCGATATGGAAATGCAGGAGCTGGAGACAATCAAGCATTTCTACCTGACGCAGTTTTGAGACAACCGACAAGATTTGAGCTGTTGTGAGCCCGAACTTGCCCTTTTCACCAGAGGTTGACCCGAAATGGCCTGAATGTTTGGTACGGAGCTTGGCACGGAGCCCGATAACAGGCTTCACACCAACACGCCGGCTTGTTTCTATAACAGTGTCAAGCTCTTCTTCTTGTTCAAGGACAATTACAGTGTTAATACCAATGGTGCGGGATATCAATGCCAGGGCAACATACTCCTCATCTTTGTACCCATTACAAACCAGAAATGCATCAGGAGAACCTTTTGTGAGACAGCTCATGGCGAGCAACAGTTCGGGTTTGGAACCCGCTTCAAGGCCGAATCGGAATGGGGCTCCGAATTCAACCAGATCCTCGACAATGTACCTGTCCTGGTTGCACTTCACCGGGTAGACACCCTGATAATGGGATCCATACCCATTAGCCTGGACTGCAAACTCGAAAGCAGCATTCAATGATTCGAGGCGGTCTCTGAGCACATCAGGGAAGCGAACAATGAGCGGAAACGGGAGGCCGAGCCCGCCGGCAGATTTGGGCTCGGTTGCTTTCTTAACAACCTTCATCAGATCCAATTCTTGGTGGGGCAAGGTGGCGGCGCCATGGGGCCGCACGGACATGTTACCAGCAGAATTGATGTAAAAATACGGCGCGCCCCAGCCATCAACTTTGTAAAGAGAAGCGGAGAGGTCGGTGGACCAAGGGGAAGTCGGGTGGAGAAGGGGGTGAAGGCCGGAATCGGGAGTGCCGCCGGAGAATGGCTCCGGCACGGGAAGAGAGCCGTCCCAGGTGGGAAAAGCGTAACCAGGAGGCGGCACGGCAGCATCTACGCAGGCGAGAGCCGGCATCCTCTTCCCGCTCGCGAGTCAATAAACAAAAATCAAAGAATTGAAATTGGAGAAAGAAAAAGAAGGAAGATTACAGGTAAAGGATCAGATCTGGTAGAACAGGGGGCTTTGAAAGCCGCCGAGGCCGAGGCCCCGGCTTCCCCCCCAAACGAAGCAGGAGAGAGCTGGAATTGGGGAGAGAGACCCTAGGACGCCCTCGTACGGCTCGGATATCCCCACGCCGACCGGTCAGAAGAAGTACGAACGGCGCGGATCGAGAGGGAAGAGAGAACCGAGCGAGCGAGGCTGGCTCTCTTGCGGCGGCGAGGAAACCCTAGAAGGAAGGAAGGAAGGAGGCGAGAGAAATGAAATGAGAGAACTGATATGAGAGGTGGAAGCAACGTGAACCAGGCAAGAGAAGCGCTGGAAGCGAGGGGCTTTAAATAGGGGCGAAGGGAAGGGAGGAGCAAAATTTTATTTTGTGTTTTGTTTTTTGGAAATTTTTTTACTTTCTGGGGTTCAGGCGAAAATAGTAAACGGGGTTGGAGGCTTGGAGCTAATCTTTTCTTTTTTTGTGCGGAGCAGTGATATTGCCTTAATATTTGGTGATTTTCTGAAATAGTGAAATTTCTCGCTGCGATGAGGGTATCTCAGCGAAAAACCGCCTTCTCACCGCGGCGAGTTGCCGCGTGTCAGCTGGGACCCGCGTTGGATCTCCAGTCTGTTCCGTTGCCTTTAGGCTTTAACCCGTCTACATCTCGTGCAATTTCTCGCGATATATATTATCCCTGAGCTTTCAGTTTTCCTGGATTCAAGGTGGCAATGAGTATGAGTCCGCCAAAAATATTTTAACATTTGTATCCGTTGCGCATTAGCTTTTATTGTATTTTATTATTTATATTTATTTCTGTTGAAATTTAAATTTTTATTCATAGGGACTACATGATAACAAATAATTATCGAATGAAAAAATATTTTTTTGGTCTCGCCATCATTTTAAAAAATATAAATTACTAATTAAACAAAAAGATGAAGTGCTCTATAAAATAATTCCACTATAATTATGTTTTTATTATAAGATAAAATGGATTATTGAAGAAATTTAATATAAGATTTTATATTTGTTTATTATTCTATGAGGGAACGGTTACAAAACCATCTTTATCTGTATCATTGCTCAATAAGTTCATGAAAATTATCCTTATCTATGCTCCTGGATTATTTAACAAAAAAAAAAAAGAAATACAAGTTGATAATCAGATAAACGCATATCACAAATTTATACATCCTTTTATGTATTATTTATTTATTTTATTGTTCATGGCAAATTTAATTAACATGACCAAATTATAATATGTCTTTGTACGCAAATACAATTTTGTTAGGTTTAAATCATTAGATTTTTAAAAGTTTTAATGTGTTTGTACCAATACAACTTATACAAAAAGTTTGTTTGAATTTTAATAAGGTTTGGCATAATGAATCACTTCTCAAAAAATATGTCGTCTCATTATTTTGAAGCTCTAGATCTATCTCATTTTGTTATAAGTCACTGCTGAAAAAACCATCGATGTTTCGGTAGAGTACAAGCAATGGATATCTACACTCTTCTAAGAAATGGAGAGGATTTGAATTTATTTATTTGTTGGATTTATGATACGGGTCGAGTCCGGAAATATCGAGTCACATAACTCTGCCACCGAGAAAAAGAAACAGAACATGGACTGGCCAGATCGTGACACGTGGACCTACTAGATTGCTTTTCATTCCACAACTTTGAACCCCGTAATGGCACAAATCACGAGGCTCCAATTTGTTAGGTTTTAGGAGTGCGGCTCTTTGTTGGGTGGGCCCACTACACGACCCTAATTTTAGGTTATTTCTCAAGTTGTTCAGACAAATGCTTTATTGCCACAAATATTAGACTTTTTGACTAATTTCTGTTTTATTTTGTTTCAATATTACTTTTTACTCGCTGTCGACGCTGTGATTATGCTTTAGTAAATAAATTTGATTTTGAGTTTACTTTTCTTAGAAACTTGTACAACAATTTTACTCGCATTCAATGCTTTTTGTTTTAAAATTAGATTTTTGACAGCCATGTACAAAATTTGTCTTTTTGACTAAGCTGATTCTCTAATCTTTATGGAAAAAACATATTGTGATTGTAAAGTACTAAAAACTCTCTCTCTCTCTCCAAAAAAAGTTGGTAGCTCTGTGCCACCCCTGTCATTTTGAAACCCAAAAACAAGTTTAACATCATACATCAATTGCTAAAAAAAAAACAAAAAAAAAACCAACTTTTGATGCAATTTTTCTTCATTACTCATTTTAATATTTCATCTATTTGAGCCTCCATTACAAAAGAATGCAATGTGACCTGATGAAATAGTGAATACTAAATTTCGATGTGTAAAAGAAGTTGGACACATCCTGTGTGTCTGAAACTGGAGAAGAGTGTTTAAAAAGTATTTGATCAATGATCATAAACGGCGCTGGGACCCTGACATCAAGTCCTTTCTCTCTCTATATTGATTTCTTTTCGTTTGCAAAATTTTCTTTTGCGAGGGGAGGTGATGGCAGGACCGGTGTGTAGCGCGCCTGGCCAGAAAAGTAATATCATCATTAGATTTGGTATGATTTGATCAAATCTGGACCGTCCATACCCTATCGCCTGACGCTGCTTCGACTCTGCTTGGACTTTTTATTGCTTAGAAAGAATTCAAAGCGAACAAGGCAAAACAAATGAATCGTTATCTTAAAAAACAGTCACACGCTTTGCACCTCCAAGGTTCCTTCCTTATTAAAATCTAAGCAAAGTATTTGGCATCGAGCACCAAAGTCGTTTTAGAGATTTTGCAAGAAATCTTTCATTATCTTTTTCCTCACATCTCCCCGAAAAAAGAGAGAGAAAAAAAAACATCATCTTATTTCTCTGTATGAAAATTCGTCGAGGTACATTCAACCATGCTAAATTTCAAATTAGGAAGTGTGCCGGATATATTTTTCATTGATTTGAAAAAAAAAAAATTGACTATCTCAACCAAAATGACATATTTATCACGTACGAATCATTTTCAAAGTTTTCAAATTGGTATAACTTTTATTTTCATATGATTGGTATTGATCTAAACAAAGAACTGGAGTTGTTGTTTTTATAGGAGATAAATCATTTAATAATTCAAACGATTACTTCAAATACATACCAAGTTAAAAATAATGATGAATTTGATGCATACTTTATCACTTATCAAGTGATTTAGATTTTCAATTATGAATCAATGATTTTTTATGTACCACCAAATGATATTCACGTTTAAATCGACTAATTAGATATTTACACATTTTCAAGATAATCCAATCTTCCAAAAAAGTAAAAATTTAAGTAGATATTTGATAAGCATTATCTCCGTACCAGATAGGGTTTTTTAAGTTTATCAGACTAAAAATTGGCCATGAACAATGAATGACTCAAGGCAAAAATTTATATTGGATTTACAGGTGACCTATGTTACGTGGATACGGCAATTTCATGCCGTGTCTCGTGTCGGACACGTGTCCGACGCGGATTCGCGTGCGACACGCGTGCGATTCGCACCGGATTCGCCAGCTGGCGCGTCTGAATATTTTAATTGTTTTGACTTTTGGATTCGGTCACCGACGCGTACAGACGCGCGTATCCCGCATGTTTAGTCACCAGGGAGCGCCGCATCGGATCAAGACGTATAGATGAAGGTGACTCTGCGCGAAAGCCATGTGCTGATGTGCTGTATATCTTAGTACGGTACCTCATGGTTTATATAGGCTCTATATATTACATCAATATCCCTTGTGGGACTAATGTATAACTTCAAAAACCGGACAAAGATGACAGCTTATTGGGCCGCCGAGACTGGGCTTTACATATAGCGGCCATGGTGCATCTTTTTATTGATCTTTAATTAGTTTTTTTAATTAATTACAAAAATAAATTTTCAAAATACATGGCTGAACTTCAATCATTATTATAAAAAATATATTACTTTTAATTATTTTTATTATTTTATATATACAGCCGTATCCGAGTTTTTTGAAAAATGTCGTATCCCCGCACCCGCAACGAATCCGACGCGACACCCGCACCCGCACCCAAGCAACATAGCAGGTGACCTATCCTTCTTGAAAACTAGAAAAATGGAAAAATAAAATAAAAAACCATACGATTAATTAGAAGGCGTGTTTCAATTGGGATCCTGATCTGGTGTTGCGCTACACGCCGTGTAGCGCACCCACGAGCCGTTCGATTTTGATCGGACGGTTCATTTTTTTCGGGCCTAGGAATCTGGTTACTTTCACGGGACTCCCTTATCCATCAGATCAAAATCGGACGGCCCGTGTGTGCGCTACACACGGTGTAGCGCAACACAGGATTTGAATTCGTTTCAATTGGATTCCACGTAGCATTTTCTGAGGGGATAAGAAACAAAGGCACGTGCAAACTCTGAGCCACTCAGCCGTGTTTTAGCCGTTGGATTCCTAGCTACAATAATAAGTAGGCACTAGGCAAGTAACATGTAATGCTTGAAACTTGAAACAAGATCCAAAATTGTTGATCGCTATGCTCACCACCTACCAGCCAGACCCAACCTAAAATTAATACTAACATGCACCTTGATTGATTGATAGATTCACTAGTATATCATATCATTCAAAAAAGCAAAAAAGATAGATTCATAGAATATCCATTGAAATTATTAGAGTATCTTTGATTTTGTCCTACATCATTTGGTGGAGTAGTTCAAACTAGAGCAAATTGATTGGCAAAAAAAAAAGTAAGTTTTTAAAATATAAACTATTATTCACTCTGTTATTCATTTTTTTTTTTTTTGAGCCAAAGAACCTCAAGCAGGGTTCCAAATCAACATAAAACTAAAAAAAAAATTTTGAGTCACACTAGTAACTCTACAAGCAAGCAGTTTAAACTAAAAATAAAAACTCGAATTGATCATGTTGGTCATTTTACGAACTTATAGCAAAATGATCATGCTGATTTCTTATATATGTTTAAAAAATTAAGCGAAATATCGGAAATTTTTCATTCGGGAGGCCTCATAATAACTCTTGTATATTTAAACTGCACGTAATCACATTTTGGTGTCTGGTACACGCATAATTTATTGAAGTCATATTAAAAATTGCTATGTTTAAAAAAAAAAAAGAACAATGTTAGAAAAAAAATATTTATTTATGAGGCCTCAATAATAAAGTTTTTTTTTGTACATTCATCGTGTTTAATCATATACAGATATTTGGTGCATGCATAAATTTATGGGAGTCGAATTTATTAAGGTTTAAATAGCGGATAGCGGATTCATAGCGAACAAGTTCAAGTCATAGCGGATAGCGGATAGCGGTCATTTAGCGGCCGCTATGGAATCCTAGCGGGCATGTATAAATGTACTTTTTTTTATTATATCATATACATAGTTTAATTAAAAATTAAATATCATATCACAACATATGCATATATTAATAGTTAAATTTAATATTTACACTTTAAAATATATTATTTTAATAGACAAATTTCATTGTATTTAATATTGAATCAAGTCAGTGCTAAAGCAAATGTTCGTAATACTGATTCTATATTAGCAGGTAACAAATTGTGTCTCTATATTTCGTTAAAAACAACTATAATGCATATATATGTTGCTAATTTTCACTATTTTATCCACCATAAGAAATAAAACACCAAAAAAAAGATACTTTTTTAAGTAATATTATAGTATATCAATGAACACCGCTATAGCGGTATTTTTAGTTTAGCACCATAGCGGTTTACTAGGTAGTACCGCTATAGCGGGGCTATTGCGGTTCATAGCGCCGCTATTTAAATCACTTATTTAAGACTTGTTTTTGTAAAGGGGTTTTATTTTAAAAGGTGAAAGGTTAAAATTAAGTGTGATATTTGTCTTTTTTTTTTTTAAGATAAGACGGAGGTTAGGCCTTTGACTTATTTCAAAATTAAATGTCACAAAGGTTGAACTGGCGACCTCGAAAAAATGCGTTTTTCTTTGCCTCTAGACCAAGAGCTAATTTTCGTGATATTTGTCTTTTAAGTACACTACATGAAATATGTTTTCCGTAGTTAGAAGGTTAAACAAGATTAATTATGTGTGTCCTAGAAGAGTGAAAAGGTTTAGCATGATGGTTAATGGCATTTCTTCCTTCTCAAAAAAAAAAAAAAAAAAAAAAAACAAAAAACAAAAAAGAATGGAGACGGTCTCTCCCTCTATCATCGTAATTTTGAACTAGTCATTTGGATGTTTGAAATTGACAAGAAACGTCATCGAGATTTTTTTTTTTTTTTTTTTTGAAGTACTAGCAATAAATAGGAAAAAAAAAAGTAGTTTCTTCTAGTAAATTCTAGATAAAATACAAGGATATTATGCATTACGCTTACGCAACAGACATATGCCAACACAGGAGCAGGTATTCGGCGAGAATCATGTGTACATTACGTAATATATAAGCGTGAATCACAACTGTATGTAATACAGAGACATACCTTATGTCTCTGTTTTAAGTTTAATATTAGTATTAAAAAAACATGAATTCAAACACGAAAATTGAGTCCACAGTCAATTCATAAATTTACATAATAATTGAAATCGTAAATATTATTGACATGAATGTGAATTATTTAAAGTAGATCTGCAAACCTAATTATTGTTACATCTTCCATACTAGGAATGCAAGCAATGATGCATGATAACATGGATGTTGCAAATTTTTCACCCACATTTTTATTCACTTTTAAGATGTAGCAAATTGATTAAACATTTTAAAGAGTTAATTTTTTTGGACTTTGATAAACTTGATATGAAATTTTATGTTTTTGTCATTTTGAATTATTTGTTCAGTCATAAAATGTTGATATTTATTCAAAGGCATATTTATTAAAATGCTAAACACAAATCTTTTTCGTCCAAATTAGATCACATCCTGCTGGTTTTTTTAGATTAAAACGTCGATGAAGTGACAAAATTTAGATAGTTATCAATGTCAATTGGCTAAAAATGAACAATTCAAAGTTATATGGCCAAATACGAATGTTAAATCAAGTTCAGTAACATTTAACAAAATCTGTAAAATTTTAATATAAACATCACGGAGCAAATATATATAAAAAAATGATCCTTAAAAATTTTTCGTATAACTGCTCTGAAAATAACATTAACTATTCACAATAAATTTGTTATCTTCTTTCTACTTTTAAGAAAATTTATTCACTGCTTTTCTTTCACTTATTAGGAAAGTTTATATGGTCGCCATTGTAGCCGTCAATTATGGATGAAAATTGCTTTGCATAAGATCATTTACTCGTTCAAAGTACCAAGAAAGCTCGTAATAAAGAAGAAAAAGCAACGATCTATAATCATAGTACAATATGAAAAAGACAATTACTAATCATAGATAGTGTGTGGGGCCCGGTATAATTTTCCAACGGCTCTTTGTCACGATATTTTGAGTTGACGAGATAAGAGAATCGCAGGCAGCAGAGTATGCTGCATCCATAGCTAGCAGCCGTAGATGTAATCTTCATCAAAGAGAAGTGTTGAGATCCTCTCCAGTTATACTGATTATTAAATTTAATTACGGGTCTCTAGAACAAAATAAAAATGTCACTCCTTATATCCAGTTTTTATTTTTCAAGCTCTGTCGACGGACCAGTTTCCGTCAATATGGGTTCGTAATGGTTCCGTAGTTTGAGGATGAGAAATGAATTTCATCAGGAGGTCATGAAGTTGGAACATAAGCTGGACACTCCAGTTATGCATAAATGGAGATGGTTGTAATAATATTTTTCATTGTTTTGCTGTGAGGTAAGGAATGACCGAATAATAACACTAAACCAAAACATTATCGTAATCGTTCCGAACAGAATCTAGCCGCTGGTGGTGGGGTCCGTGGGCCAGAGAGGCCTGCTCTTTTACGCTCAAAGCCTCAAACTGAGAACACTAGACTGTTTTTCAAAAAAAAAAAAAAAAATAACACTAGACTAGAGTTGGTGTCTCTTTTACTTAGTCAAAGGCATCTCCAGTTCTATACGCATTTGGCACATCAATTTATCAGGAACCTGGAAAGAAAGATTGCTTAAAATAGTCAAATTGAAACAATAGTTATTGAATGTTTTCATTTTTTTGTACTGTGACCTATTGGAATAAAATGTAAAGTGGCCTTGCACTCATGAAATCTTCCAATTTCGAGGTTTAGATCAACGGAATGGAGAGTAGTTGCTGCTGGAAATGGAGAAAGCTGTTATCATATTTAGTTCCTTTTTTTTTGCCCTTTCAAATGCAACGGTCATGGAACAGGGATCATGAGAGTTTGAAAGGTTCAAAATCAAGCCGCCATCATTTGTCGTCATTATCATAGTTGTCTTTGTGAGGCGAAAGAAGTGGACTAAAATTCTAAAAATGAAATATCATTAGCTAACCTCTTTTAGTTTTCATCCAATTATTTAATTTATTATTATTATTATTATTTTACTTTTTATAGACTTGAGAGCCAAGTAAGGTTGTAATTAGTGTCCCAAAAACAATGAACATGAACATGAGAGCTTTGAAAGTTTCAAAATAAAGCCGCCGGTTTTGTCCTCAAATGAAACTTGGCTCGTCATTGTTTCTCTCACGAGTCTTCTTTGGACAAAAGAAGTGGACTGAAATTCTAAAAATAAGCGGTTACTTCGTTTTCATTTGACTACTTGAATTTTTTATTATTATAGGCTTGATAGTGAAGTGAAACAGCAACTACAATCAAGAAAAAAAAAAAAAATGAATAAGGGATCTTTGAAAAGGCTCAAAATCAAGCCACCACCATTTGTTGTTAGATGGGGATTTGGGTTGTCATTGTTTCTATCTAGAGTCTCCCTTAGACAAAAAATGTAGACTAAAATTTTAATTATGATTTTTTTTTCTATATATTTTATCAATTATCATTTGATTTTTAATTTTTATAAGTTTGATAGTGAAGTAAGGTTCAAAATCAGTGTCAAACAAAAACATGGGAACATGGAAAAGCTAAGGTTCAAAATCAAGCAGGCACCACTTTGTCCTAGATGATAGGGCTTGGTTTGTCAATAATTTTCAGTTAAGAATATTCCTGGAACAAAAGAGCAGATTGAAATTCAAAAAACAAAGGAGCTATTTGTTTACTTCTTTTATTATTTTTATTCAACTTAATTTTTTTAATGTTTATAGATTTTGTAGCGAAGTAATGTTGTAACTAGTGTCGAAAATCAAATTTTTAAAAAATTAATCAACTTTTTACAAAGTAAAATAAATGCACTAGTTGAGATAACAAAAACATTTATTTTATATTATAAACTATAACAGCACTTTTCAAGTGTCACAAATGTGCAATTCCGGAACATAGAATATGAGGAAAACCATATCTTCTGATTAAACTGATATGCAGCATATATTTATATATTAATCTTGCCACCTATGCGCTGGAATTTCCTGGGGTCTATGATTGAAAAACACATGCCTGTC
The DNA here is from genome assembly GCA_027725995.1 of Rhynchospora tenuis. Lineage (NCBI taxonomy): Eukaryota > Viridiplantae > Streptophyta > Magnoliopsida > Poales > Cyperaceae > Rhynchospora > Rhynchospora tenuis. Next base: position 122,312,665 of record CM050889.1, read on the forward strand.
TAATCTAGGGAAGACATAATAATCTAGAAGTTGGAACAGTATTTTAATATCAGAATGTGCTGCCGGATTAACAGCACGTAATTTTTGCATAATATGCAATTAAATATATTTTGTAATTTTCCATGAAAAATAATAGATTTTACTCGTGTGTAATGATATATCAAATTGAAACAACATTTTAATCAGCTGCAAAGTTTAAACTGTTTGCGAATATAGCATCACTTTACTTCACAAAACCATACTTGTAGTGAAATGTTTTGTCAGTAAAAATTATATTAGATAGCTTTGTGTGTTAAATTAGTTCTGAATTGGGATGGCTTTGGTTTAATTTAGATTTGATTTATCTGGACAGTGGAGAAAACATGTCCTTAGGTACATTACTACCTTTTGATCCAATCATTAATTTTTTTATTACTGGATTACTGCAATTGAACCTTTCCAAATTGTTCTAATTGTTTTATGTTTCAAAAAAATTTGTTTTTCTTTTTTGCTTCGATTTTTAAACCACTTCCCTTTTATAATGCACGTGCCGCGCCGCTTCTTTTATTTATCTGTTTGGTGAGAATCATTAGATTCTAGATCCAGGAGCACTTTTTGACTTTTTGTTAATTTATAACGATTGTTTTGGACCTCCAAACCCAGCTTAAATACACATAATTGACATTTTAGTTGGTTCTGATTTTAAATCCATATTTTATTAAAATTTCTGCCTTAAAATTTTTTTAAAGACAAAGTGAGGAGACAGTGCCAATTCAACACTGTCAATTCTACGGTACAAACTTACAAAGGAAAGTTTCTCAAAATCACGTAATCTTTTTAAAATTTCTAGCTAGCATGATACCATGTCACAGGGGATATTAGGAACTGCGTTAATGGGAGATTCGAACTATCTTCTTGTCCTTCTTTGTCAATTGTCATCACGTTTGCTAGAATCTCTCTTGAGAGAAAAAGAAAATAAAAAACTAAATGGGATTTTCACTTTTTAACTTCCCTGCATCATGCATTCATGCTGCCCATTCACATGGCACAAGCTACCACCTAATCTTCAGAAAATATTTTTCTTGCGATAAAAATCTGGAAATTCAGAGTCAGATGAGGAAATAAATTGAAAAGTTCAATTTGTAGTATTCTATGATAAATCCGGGTTTTAGGCTTTAAGCCCTGGTATGGGAATATTTTTCTATCTCACAAGCGCTGCAGCCAAGCAGCAGAAATGAAAGCAAAAGTTTATACTATATCATTGACAAAAAAAATTGTTTTACGCCAGTAATTCGGAATTTTTTACAAAATTAAAATCATGAATTATAGATGGTATTCAGTTATTATATGTAATACCATACAGCTAGTTTATGAAGATCCATAACGTGAAGTCATTGGAAAAAAAAAAGAATCAAGAGAAGATAATCACTGTATATAATTAATTTCTAGCTAACGGTTAATAATTCATTTGATAAAAAAAAAATTACATGTAAGCTTGGATCGCTTGAGAATAAAACAAGCTAGTTATTCAAGATTATAATCTTAAATATTAAGAGTTTCAATAATGGTTCAAAATTAGAAATAAACTTTTAATTAGAGTTTGTTTAAATGATTTTAATTCGGATTAAAATTTTTAATCTGAATTTGACTCCCAAACGAGTTTATTCTTAACTATTTAAAAATAATATTTTTAATCATAAAAAATGATCCTAATCGTATTCTCAAACCATGAAAGCGCACTCTATTAATTGGTCATGCGCTCTGACAGTACCGCCGCTTCACATCAGATGGCCTTAAAGAGGTACAAAACCGGAGTTCGGACAAGTAAAGGATAGTTTCGGCAGAAAAATTATCTTGTCTAATATTATATAGGATGTCATTTATTAAATATTCAAGATGATGTTATTGGTGCTGACAGGTGAATACGTTCCAAAGGATATAAAAAGGACCTTCTTGTTGGAATATTGTTGAAACTTTGGAAGATTGGATAAATTTCCAATTAGACCCTCTTAATTAATGCTGCAATAATATATAGCTAAACAATTCACCTATGTATATTTCCAAAATGGATATTGCAGTTGTTTTTTTTAAAAAAAAAAGAATTTCAAAATCACAAACGAATCTTTTATCTTGACTACTTTCCTTCTAAACTTATTATAAATTAATTTAATGAAAACTTTTAACGAATAATCCGTAACTTACCTTTAAAAAAAAGCATCACAGTGGTCACGATCGATGACCTACTTTATACCTAAAATTCTTGTAAACAGAAGTTATAAGAAGTTACCCAACCAGCCGAAAAGAAGCACTTATTCTCTATTTTTATTTGAGGCATGGCCTTTTTCCCTTTCATTTTTGCATTTTGTTATATGGTTCTAAAGTGTTACGCAAACAGCAGCAAGCGTAACCGGTGGGGCTACTTGAATGGAACAATTCTAACTGCTTGCCCAAAACCAATTTCTTATGTATCGCTTAAAATCTTTTGAACATTTTGTAGGGTAAAAATATGACTTATCAGAAGCTGGTTAATTAAACAACCTTGATGTCGTCATTAAAAAAATTGCATTCAACATATCATAGATGTTTGACATGAAACATTTATCAAAATATAAAAGTAATATGATTTAATGCATTTTTTCCTATTAATAAAAATAATGTGAAGATTTCACATGTGCTCTGACTAATAACATTTCAACTTTCCTGCATGGTTACATAATTGCAAACTGATAAAGTTTGACATGTATCTAGTCTACATGTTAAACTTATACATATAGTATAAAATAAAAGGCAAAAGTTAAATAACCCTTTTTAATTTGTTGTCATGATGTTGATTGATTTATGAAATATTGTCAAATAATTTTAGTCCCATATGAATATAGTATATCCTTCTTGCACAATTATGGTGTCTAAAGGCATCTATCAGCAACATAAGGTTTATAATTCTTTCCGCATTACTAAGGGGGCAAAAAAAATTGAAGCCTAACCTACTGACAGGAACATTGTGCATGACCTAACCTAATCAAGATGATCAGAATTTTACCAACCAATTCTAGAAAAGAAAGATATTATCTGAAAAAAAAAAATAAAAGACCCATGACCACAAAGTGATGTATGGAAACTTGCGTTTGCAAGTTAAGTGACATAACCTAACCTGATCTAGATAATCAGAATATTGAGAGGAATGAGAAAGTGCATGCACATACTTTTCTTTTCTATTCGTAGTTCAAGCATACATAGCCCGGTTTAGAGCTGAATGTGGGTGTTTTTGGGCCAGTACATAAACAAATCTAAATCCATATAATCGTAGAATTCTTGGGTCCACAAGTCAGTGACCGCACAATCCTTAGCGGTCCTTAGTCCTTACCGTACACATCGGATTCAACTTTCCTATGAATTCAAAATTGTCAAAAAAAAAAAAAAATGTAAAAAAAAATAATAATTGTAAACTCCTTATTATTATTGTTTTTTGAAAAATTGCTCTAAACGTGTGATTTAACAAGTTATCTCAAAATCGATACATTTACCAAAAAACAAGTGTATTCTAATATAGTTTAATATTTGGTTTAGCTCAAACAAGCAAAAAAGAAAATTGTCTCCTCCTAAATGGGACCAGATATCCCTGGCTGAGTGTAGTTTCTTCTCTCTTGGCATAGAATTGCACACCTTGTCTGGCTAAATCAATTTTTTGACTTAAAATGGCCAGGACCATACATACACTGATAGCTAAGCGCACTTCTTTTTCCTTTTTATCCCCATCTCATGGCCAAAAACCTAACCATGTGGCAAGCTATAAAGATAATAAAGATAATAGTAATTTGGAAAAAGAAACATACATGGCACTTAGCTCGGTGGGGGTTGCTCATGACTCGATGTACCTAATAAGAGATTCAAACAATGATGAAACCCTACTTTTACTTTATTAATTGTGATATCAGTAAATAGAATTATAATTAAACACAACATTTCTGACAGTTTCTAGGTTTTACCACTCAACTAAACTATCTGACTTAAGGGTGCTTGACAGGTTTACCTAACTATTTAATTAAAGGAGAAAAAATATTGCAGGTAGAAAGAGTCATTTAGCCCCCAAAATCTGCTATCTACAGAGATTTGTCACGCGAGTCACGTGTTAATCTTATTTATTTGAATATTGGATCGGCTTCAAATAACAAATTTAACAGTTCATGTATATCCAGATATGAATGACACATTATGCCAATTGTATAAAATTTTTAGTTAATAAATGGACATGTAATTAAAATTGAGTTGAGATGGCGCTTGAACCTAATTTATCTTAAAAAGAAAATTGAAAAAAAATCTCTTAATCTAACGGTGCCTTGCAATCATATGAAATCACACCATATGTTTAAACTGAAAATATTATACGGTAGGGTCCATATACACGGAATTTTATAGTTTTGCTAAATCATAGATCTGTTACAAATTTCTTTAAGACACATATAATTGTAAAAAAAAAATAAAAAAAATCGGATCTGCAATGTCTATTCTCTGCCCCAAGCATGTACCGGCACTGCCTGCACATATGACAATTACGGTTGGTGTTTAGAAAATTAATTTAATTGTCACTATTTCAAATATAATCAGAAAAATACGGTCAAAGGAGGATATTGTACCTATACCAAATTTAGTAGCGACCGTTGGAAGTTCATCAGCTACGAAAAAACACAATTTAAAAGAGTTCTTATTGATGAATTTCTGTAAAAACAGGAACATAGGTGTTAAATATGCACTTGCAAAATAATTGTTTTGTGAGTGAAAAGGTCTTAAATATGCATGTATTGAAGTTAAATACCAACTTCCAGTTGACTTTTTATTTCTGTCTGAACAACAAAACACACTACGATCAAGGATCAACTACGGAGAGAGAAACCAGTTTATTTTACTGGATTGTGATATCGAGAAAATTTTAATATCGTCAGCTACTAATAAATTATTAAATTCGTCAGCTACTCTAATTGAATGCTTCCTTAGTTTCAGCGGAAGCAGGTGACACCAACTTCGATAAGGATTTTTTTTTTTTTTTTTTGTTTAAATGTCCTCCTGTTGACTCCGTGATCAGTTACTTAGTAGCATATCCTTATTCAAAGATTAAGCCACTGTGGGTTTTATAAGATACAAATTATTAAGTTTGTCAGTGTCTGTCTTTTAAATTAACTATAACGCAGTTAGTACGCTTTATGAAAACAGAATTCTCGCAACTATATTTATGTCTCCGTTGAAAAATTTAATCTTATTTAACAGATGAAAACCAAATAATAATAAAATATTACATGATTCATCCCTAATAAATATTAAGTAAATAAATAAAATTATAATTTACATAATTCACTAATAAATTTTTAAATAATTAAAAGTAAGACTTTAAATACAAAATGAATTAGTAACTTCAAATACTTAAATCTTAAAAGAAGCGTAAAGTTTTAGTGCATGTTTCATATTAAAAAACGGATTAATTAGACAAAATTCTTGTTGTAATTAAGTTATCCATGCTTTACATTTTAATCTGACTTGTTCCAAGACCATTTCAAAAAGCTACACAAATAAGGCCGAAATGGTTCTTCCCGACTTGCAAGTGGTGGGTTCATATAAATCCTCAAATGTTTGTGTTTACAATAAAATTCAAACTAAACTCAAATCTGGCTAATTTCTCCCTAAGACACCAATAAAAACTCTTATTGAATTTGTGCGGCACATTAGAAGGCTGCCATAGCAAATTAGCAATAATGGATTAACAGGCTTAGATTGGGCTGGACTTGAAGTAACATTCCTCAGGTCTAGAATAAATTTGGACTGATTTTCAAATTCAACAAATCTGAGGCCTGTATTGAGTAAGAGCTTTTGCCTCAACAATTCTCCTGCGCGGGAACAGAGAGAGAGAGAGAGAGATGAGCACATCGACGGGAGGTGGAGACGACGACGACTCGCCGGACTTGGTGTGCCAGCTAGACTGTGTTCAAGGCATGGTCGATGCTCTCTCCTCCGTCTGATGGAAGCGCCATCAGGTCGGATTCTACTCTCTACCTTCAAGCATGGGATTGTGCTTATTGTAGAAGAAACAAGCTGTCTCCAAGCTAAGGTTTTGAGGTATTGCATTCAAAATCAGATCAGAGAGTCTGTACATACAGTACATGTGATGGTGATTGTTCAAGTAATAGAGTTTGTAGATTTCTATATGGTGCCGAAGGGAGGCGTCAGATTGGACTGAGTCTGGGGTCACTGGTGGATTGCCTTAACATATTCTCGGCTGCTGGAAATGCATCGGTGATTGAGACCAATATCCCGGTCCAGCCATGCAGCTCATCTTGAAGTCAGTTTTGTTTCCTGCACTTTATCATACAATTTTGCTTGGTTGCATGATTGGACGTGTTGGGTCGGTTGAGGTTTAATTGCTCAATTTGGGAGTCAATTGAAGCCAAATTGATCTCGTTCAATCGCATTAATATGTATTTCAATAAAATTTTGTAATTTTTAGAATTGATTTAATATTCGAATAAGAGATAAAATTGAACAAATATAGTCAACCATATAATTCTTATTTGTTCTTGCAACAAAAAATTAGCGCTACATGCTTCTCTCCGTTTCTCTCAAGTCTTAATTATGAATCATCTCGCTTTCCCACTCCTATGGTTAGCGCTTTCTAGCATGATTCTCCCAACGGATTGTGTAGAATATTGGCATGATCTTTAGCCTACCTTCAGGGGCATAGAAAGTTATAGCGATAAAGTTTCTTTGATATTTTGACTAGCACACTCCAATATCCAATTATTTATTGTTTTAGTAAAATTAAGGTTACATGGAAATCATGAGTCTAGCTAAATCGCATAACTAAAGAAAAGCAAGACAAAAGATGAGCAGGGATATCAGCACATATGTTATTACTCCATATACCTAAAAATGAGTGCTAACTTAAATAGAAGAGTTTAAAGCCCATTCAAAGAATTCTTCTACTACCCACGAGAGAAGAAATCCAGCAACCAATAAAGTGACAACTAGGACGAGCATGTAGCTCCTGCAAGCGCCACATATGATCCTAGTGCAAATGTTGCGATCATACACCTCGCTGCTAAGGCAAAAAGCCATTCATGTAATGAAATGCATTAAATGATCAAAAAATTGGTCGTTCAAGGAAATGCATTAGATGATAGAAAAATTCAATCATTTCCAACGACGACGTAACATACGCTTGCAAATGCTTGCACAAATGTCAAGATGTTAGCTACAACAAATGCCTTAAATGCACACCTCTTTCCTAGAACCGATGTACTATCGGCTGCATTATAACCTCCTACAAATGTGAATGTCGCGCCAAATGCTAGTGTGGTTATAAGTACGATGCCTAATCCAATGATGTGATATTTTCTAAAAAAAAAGAAACAAAATTCGAGTAAAAGAAGATGAAAACACCAACATTTTAAAAGAGAGAGGCTGAACCTCCATTTTATATTGCATAAAAGTCATAGACTACCGACACTAGTTATAAAACAAAGGATTTTGGTCCACCAAATGTAAGAACTAAAAAATGAGAATGTTGATCAAGAAGATAATAACAACAATTAATAACAATGAAAACAAAGTGTAAAACGTTTCCAAATTATTTTGCGGCACCAGTACAACTGCATTTATCTTTCTGACAGTGCACGACTACAATAGCTCAATTCACATATGAGAAGGTTTCGGAAGTAGTACACTACATAACATATGCAATTTACATATTAGCATATGCAATCTGCATATTTTTCCTAAACTAAGTTTTTAATTAGCATATGCATTTTGCATAAAGTGACAACCAGGACGTTAACCGATAGGTAAAGCAACCAATAAAGCGACCACGAGGACGATGATTGCGATGTGCATGCTAACTCCAGCAAGCGTCACATATGATCCTAGTCCAAATGCTACGATCATACACCTCGCTACTGAGGCAAAAAGACATTCTACGTAAAGGAATGCATTAGATGATTGATAAGTTGGTTCAATTTCATCAATGACCAAAGGTTTAAATTGCAAACAACGTGTTCATAGCGAATGATCTCAAGTCATAGCAGATAGCAAATTGCGGTCAATTAGCGGCCGCTAAGTGATCAAAACAGTCATGTACAAATGTACTAGCTTATTACATCAAATACATGTTTTAGTTGACAATTAAATATCTTATTACATTATATGCATATATTATATGTAGTTAGTATATTGCATATATTATATGCAATTCGTATATGCATGTAGTATATGTAGTTTGTATATGAAATAGATTCCTTCTGCGGCAATCTAGAAATGCTCAACCGTTTCTTTATTTTTCATGATGGCTGCTACAAGAACTGGAAAAGTTACATTAGAAAATTGGGTGATCGCCAAATCTGCATCTTCTTCAAGCATGGTTTTGTCCATAGAATTATCGCCTTCACATAGGGCTATGTTCCAAGAGGAGAAGCCTTGCTTGTTTTCTTTGTGTGTCGCTTCTTTATTTAGCTCCATTAATTTAATGATAACATCTACCTGGTGTTCTTTGCAGCCAAGTGCAAAGTTGCGTCACCATTTTGGTTGTTTCTCCAAGTGAATCCTACTATGAGATTCAAACCATGTTGAATGAATGAGGTCACAAATGGCCTCTACATTACCGACTTGGGAAGCACAATGCAGTGTGTTTCTAACTTGTCGTTGCACACTTTCAACAGGTATATATCTGGTAAGAAAATTTTCGGAGCAAGCTTGTTGTGCCTGTTGGAGTTATGTCCTAGAAGTCAATATTTAATGACTTATTTACTTAGTTTATGTTAATGATGATATTTAATCATTTGTTCCTAGAGTTTATTATTGACAGATCATTCAGGTTGATGATCTGAATTGTAGATCTCTGTGGATCATTCATTAGAATAACAATAATAAATCTAAATCGTCCATAATCTTGATAATTAACAAGGAACATTAATTATCGGATAAGATTAGTATGCAAGTTAAGTGATGATTAAGTTCTACAAATCATAGGTAAGGAGTTCCCAACTTAATTGCATATGTTTATGTTATTGGAACATAGTACAGAACTTGACCCAATGAAATAAACATATGGATTGTGTTATGTGTCATTGTTTATTTCATATGAGTTTGATTCTAAGTTTGAGATGTTCACCTTTTCCACATGAGGATAGGTTCAATAAATATCGTCTAACGTTGATTCATGATAAAGGCTGCTATACGGACTTTATTTATGCTCTCTTGAATTGTGCGGGGAAAAGTTGTTCATCAAGAAAACCGTATGTCCCTCATTAGTATACCTAGTGAGTGATGATATCTATTTGGGCCCCTTGATGGAGTTGGATCGTATGCATGCAAACTAGACGATCAACTCTAGATCAAGAAATGTATAATCTGCAAGAATGACACATTCCTATCTTGGATTATACAATGATATCATGTGATATAAGAATCAGACAAGGAAATACTATTATTTCTTATGCAGGATTGAGATATTGTAACGGTACATTATTTATGCGAATTGGAAATCATAACGTGTTGCTAGATACCGCTTATGATTATTGGAATTAAATAATGATTTATTTCCATGGCCAACATAGCATAAATCCACAAAGGGTCACACAAATAGGACTTCAACCACACGGTGTGTTATTTGTTTTGTTTGTATTGGAGAATGCAAAATATGATAAGTTGATTAATTAATTATAAACCGTTGTGAACCGTTATGATTAATTTAATCAAAGAGATCATATGAAAATTAAATAATGCATGTACTAATCCTAAAATAATTATCAAGATATTGATAATTGATTCAAAACATTGCAATATAATTATTGGAATTATATCGAGAGGATGGACTTTATTTATTAGTAAATTAATAGCCCAACTAAAGAGCAATAATATGGGTCATGAATTAATAGGTTGTAGGACCAATTAACAAATGACTAAATGGGCTAGGGAGGCCCAATCCATTTCGGCTAGGGTGAGTGGCAATGTTGTAATAAGCTACAACTTGTCATGAAGAGTGGTTGGCTATATAAAGGGGTCTTTTTGGGAGCAAACCCTAGCCGTCATCTCTCTTCCTCTCCCCTCCCTTGCGCATCCACCTAGAAGAGAGATTTTTCTTTCTTCTCCATGGCTCTTCCCTTCCTCTCTTAGCTCATGTGTTGAGCACAAATCTATACCTCTCAATTAGTTGATTGATTAGAGAAGTGTAAAAAGATTAGTCTCATCCTTCTCTTGCTAGCACAAGATGAAAAGATGGTGGTTGGGCTCCTTGGTGGACCCGAGGTCAAGCACGAGGTGGAGATGATGGAGGAGGTACGCCATCGACTCCCATGCCATGGATTCGAGTCTCATGAATGTGATTTCATGAGAGATATAACTTTCTCCTACTTGTTCTCATTGTTTTGATGTGTGAATGCTTCTAGCACTAGATCTATGGTGTTTAATTGATTGCTTGAGCTAATTGTTAGTCTTAAAAATGAAATTAAGCACTTTATAACAGTGGAATCAGAGCACATGGTCGTGTTTAAGCTATTTTGCACATTAATTAGATGAGAATTGAGTAATTAGTGGAGTAATTAAGTTGCTGCCTTTGTTTGCTGCCTGGAACTCTATTTTTCCGTGGTTTTCTGTGTTTTTCTTATGGTAAAGCTTTCGATTTGATTTTTCCTTTTGATGTATTTGAAAGAGAGACAAGTTGTGAGAATTGTCCCACTGGTTTCACTTTAATCCGATTTATTATGGATTTTTAGTGAATTTTCTCGTGACGGTGCGCAGGACAGGTTCCTGTGCGACCAGATCTGAGTTTATGGATGTTATCTGTGTTATTTTGATAAGGAGACCCTTTTTTTATTGGCTAGGGATTAAGTAGACTTGTATTAATTCCTTCCATACCAATTTGATGGTTTGTATCGAAGTCTTTCTATTTATTTGAAGCAATGAAAGACAAGAACGGTCTAATCGGTTTTCTGTACCGATTAGATTATTTTGAAAACTGGTATTGATTGAGACTTTTTATAGAAAAAGTGTTTAAATGGAAAACTTCATTTTGAAGTTCTGAATCCATAAAAATTAATTTCATGACAATCGGACTAGTTTTGGTACCCCAACCACTCAAAATCAATTTTGTCGACGTGCTGTTTCAGAACAGGGGACTTGTATTCAAACCCCTTTAACTTGATGATTTTGAATGAGTAAAATTGGGATTCTTTCATGGTTTGCTAGGCTTATACTTATAGTTGTTTATTGTGAAATTAGTTTACATTAAATGAACTTAGAGAGTGATCAAACAGTCCAAAAGGTTGAGGCCAAAAGCTGAAACTTCAAACCGGTGTTTTAATACACAACCTGAAGTTTGTTAATTTTGGTTCTCCCGATTGGTAAATGATCTCCTCTTGAAATTTGAACAGGTAGTTTGTCTCTTGATAAGAATTGCTCATGATTTTTTCTGGAATTTTTGGAATTTATTATGTGTATCATTTGAGAATTGTAAGCAATTTTCATTTAATTTGAAGTCATTTGATTGCTAAAATATAGTTTAAACTCTTTATATGATTTAGAACATAATTATGTTCTCACTTATTCAAAATGTTGGATGATACGTTGAAAATACTCATATAAATTGTAAATAACGCTTATTGTGCATCATTTGAGAATTTCAAACGATTCTGGATTCATTTGAAGTGATTTGATCACAATAAACTATATTTAATTTCTTTATACTGTCTCGAATATAATACATATCTTATTTACTAAAAATTATTGGATTATACAAACAAATTTCACATATAATGTGCAAAAAATGCTTATTCTGAGCATCATTTAAGCATTTCAAGCGATTCTGCATTCATTCTAAGTGATATGATCACCATAATCTATATTTGCGCTCTTTATATGGTATACAATATAATTAAGATCTTACTTATTCAAAATGTTGCATTATTCATTGAAAATACACATACAAATTGCAAATAAAGGTTATTCTGAGTATCATTTGAGCATTTCAAGCTATTCTAAATTCATTTGAAGTAATTTTATCACAATAATCCATATTTAAACTCATTTTGAGGTCCAGGATATAACTCAGATATTTCTTATAAAAAATTATATTATACTTATGTAAAACGCATATAAATTGCAAATAAAGCCTATTTTGGACATTAGTTGAGCATTTTAGCGATTTGGTTTAATTCGAAATCATTTGATTGCAAAATCTACATTTAAACTCTTTATATGAGTTGGAACATAATTCAGATATCACTGTCTTCTAAATGTTGCATTATATGTTGAAAATATGCATATAAATTGTAAATAAAGTTTATTCTGTGCATTTGAGAATTTAAAGTGATTTTCATTTAATTTGAAGTCATTTGATTGCTAAAATCTATATTTAAACTCTTTATATGATTTAGAACATAATTCTGATGTCACTTATTCAAAATATTGGATGATACGTTAAAAATACTCATATAAATTGTAAATAATGCTTATTGTGTGCATCATTTGAGAATTTCAAGTGATTCTGGATTCATTTGAAGTGATTCGATCACAATGAACTATATTTAATCTCTTTATACTGTCTCGAATATAGTTCATATCTTATTTATTAAAAAATATTGTATTATACAAATATATTGCACATGTAATGTGCAAATAATGCTTATTATGAGCATCATTTAAGCATTTCTAGCGATTCTGTATTCATTCTAAGTGATATGATCGTAATAATTTATATTTACGCTCTTTAAATGGTATACAATATAATTAAGACCTTATTTATTCAAAATGTTGCATTATGCATTGAAAATACCCATATAAATTTCAAATAAAGGTTATTTTGAGTATCATTTGAGCATTTCAAGCTATTCTGAATTTATTTGAAGTAATTTCATCACAGTAAACTATATTTAAGCTTATTTTGAGGTCCAGGATATAAGTCAGATATTACTTACCAAAAATATTATATCATGCTGAAGTAAAAGGCAGATAAATTGTAAATGAAGTCTATTTTGGACATCAGTTGAGCATTTTAGCAATTTTAGTTTAATTGGAAGTCATTTGATTTATAAAATCTACATTTAAACTCTTTATATGGGTTATTAGAACATATTTCAGATCTCACTTATTCAAAATGTTTCCTTATACGTTGAAAATATAAGCATATAAATTGTAAATATATTTTATTTTGTATATCATTTGAGAATTTCAAGAGATTCTGTAAATAAATTTTATTCTGTGTATCATTTGAGAATTTCAAGAGATTCTGGATTAGTTTAAAATAATTTGATCACAATAATCTATATTTAAGCTTATTGTATAGCTAGTCTGAATTCATTTGAATTAATTTCATAAAAAATAATCTATATTTGAGCTAATTTTCGGGACCTAGGATATAACTCAAATATTACTTATCCAAAATATTATATTATACTTAAGTAAAACGCATATATATTGAAAATATAGCCTATTTTGGACGTCAGTTGCTCATTTTAGCGATTTTAGGTTTATTTTAAGTCATTTGATTGCAAAAACCTACATTTAAATTCTTTATACAGAATAGAAAAAAATTCAGATCTCTCTTATTCAAAATGTCTCATTTTTCGTTGAAAGTACACATATAAATTGTAAATAAAGCTTACTCGTTTAAAATACACATATAATTCAGATCCCACTTATTCAAAATGTTGCCTAATACACATCTTTCTTACTCAAAATTTTGCATTATCATTAAAATACTGATATAAATTGCAAATGATGGTTATTCTGAGTATCATTTGGTCATTTCAAGCTATTCTGAATTCATTTGAAGTAAATCTATATTTAAGCTCTTTACAAGGTCTAGGATATATACCTACATAAAACGTATATAAAATGCAAATAAAGCTTATTTTGGATATCATTTGAGTATTTTTAGCGATTTTGGATTAATCGACGTCATTTGTTTGCAAAAATCTTAAATTAAACTATTTATGTAGTTTAGAACATACTTCAGATCTCACTTTCTTCAAAATTCATTATACGTTGTGTGGTGACTTTTTCGTCATTTCTCGAAGAACGATTGGGTTTCCTCAAGAACGAGAACAAGTCTTAGATTCACCCCTCACGAGCTTGAACTCAAGTACATAGACGAGAATTCATTCTCATGAAGGTTTATTAATTTGTGGAACCTTTCTTTCCAATAGGCGCAAGCCTCTATTGTTAATTACCCCGTGGTTTTCCACGAGAACCTCTGATTAAGAGATTCGAGGAATTAAATGTAATAGGCTACAAAAATCGTCTTTCAGGTGATTTTTGGTATTTAACAAGCAGTTTATTTCTTTTGGCTTAAACAAGAATCAATTGGGGCACCAGACCTAATTGACGGGAGCACAATTGAGAATATCGGAGATTTGTTTCTTTTGGTCTAAACCAGACTCAATTGGTGGTACCAAACTTGATGTACGGGACACAATTGAAGATATATCTAAACTAAGATTACTTGTTTGAAATGACTAGGAACACTTAGAACTAAAGCCATTTATTTCAAATATTATTTTTATTAAGAGGGTTTTAATTTAATTTAACTTATATTGTTTTATTTGGAGTTATTTTGATTTTTAAATTTTATTATTTATTTTATTATTATTTTTTTATTTTATTTATTATTATTATTTTTTTATTTATCATTATTTAGTTTTAGATTTTTAATTTGTTTTATATGGATTTGATATGAATTTATATTGTCTTTATTTAATTTAAACTTCTTTTTAAACTTTGATTTGATTGATTTTTTTATTATTGAATTTTAATTTGAATTAGACTTTTAATTTTTAACTGTGATTTTTGGTTTTAGATTTCAATATGTTTTCGATTTTGATCTTGATTGATTTTTTTTATTTGGGATCTAGAATAATTGGTAAGAAAATCAATTTTGATTATGAATGTATCCTAAAATTTGTTTTGGAATTTTATTAAGATATTTTGCTATTTTTTTTTAGAGTTTATATAATTTATTTTTCATACTAAAAAGCTTCAAAAATAAGAAACTCTTGATTTTATCAAAATTTCATAGAAAATAATATTGGATCTGGTTTATTTAGATTTTTAGAAATTTTTGGATATTTTATTTGGATTTTTTTGAGCTTCCTACTATTTTTGGTGAATTTACAAAGTTTTGACAATTTATAAAACTCAATTTTAATTAGAAAATACTTTGAAAATATAAAAGGTGCACAAATTGACATAATTTTATATCAAAATATCAGTAAATCTAGATTCTACAGATTTTTAGGATTTTATGAATATTTTATTTGAATTTTTCTGAGTTGTATACTATTTTTAATTAATTTTTGAAATTTCAGATAATTTGGAATTTTCTTATTGGGCCACGTAGCGTTGACTGGGTTAGATTGGCGCTGACCACTCTATGGATTTTCGTGTAGCGAGTGACTACATCTGCCACACGAGTTTCGCCACAGGAGATCCGCGAAAATGGCGAGATCGAACTCTTCTCCTCCGACTGGGATGGCTTTTTTGCAAATTGGTCCCTGTCATTTCTCCGATGAGGTTACGGTGATTCCGGCCATCACTGCTGTCGATACTGATCTCAATAGAATCGTGGAAGAGAAAAGAAGCGATTGGTGGGCTTCAATCTCGCTGTCGAAGCGTGTGACGTCATATAACACCTGAGGAGCCTCGAGAAGCCATTAATGGCGTGTGAAGCTCTCATGTTCTTCTTCTTTGCCAGATGCAGGTTTATAATGCTCGTGAGTGTGTAATAAGCACTAAGGGAGAGTCAATTTGTCGAGAAATCCCTTGGAATGAGGAGTTCATGACTGAAACACGTCGGCTTAGTTTGGATTTGATCTGAGCCAGTTCTGTGAGACCCACAGGAAGTTCATTTGATGCCATTCGTTGCTTACATAGCTTCAGGGACTCAAATATAGTTGATTTGTGGCTTCAATTTGATTTGAAGCACCTCGATTTGGTGCGGGAAGGACATGGGCAGAAAGTGTCGATCTTTGCATTTTTACTCAAACTTTGAGTTGCATGTAAGTCGTCCCACAGCAACCAAGCTCGATTTGATGAGAAATTTAGGTCAATTTAGGTTTGTTTCAAGTGTTCAAAACATCACAGAGAGTGATAGTAAGTCTATTTACATTCTGCCCAAGTTTCACTTTTTATTTTCATGCTAATTCTTCACTGTCTTTGGTGATCTTTGCTTTGAGCTGATCAAAATGCAATGAAACTATTTACAGAGACCATGACATGCATGGGAAATGCACTTGAGCCAACGAGAAGTTTTTAATGCAATATATTTATTTATTATATTTTCTGTCCTTTTTAGAATAGATGAGAAAGCAGCTTTATATTTGTTCTAAAATTCTGAAACTTTGCAAGGATGCTCATAAGTATATTCAAGATTTTTCTGTATAGATATTTTTACATAAAAGTCCAAAATTCTATAAATAACAATTTTATTCCAAGAAATACCCCTATGCCTTCATAAAATTATGTAAAATCACAGAAAATCCCATAAATGAAAATTAAAGTTCCTTGCTGTCCAGAAGCTTCAATACCTGCTTTTCATACACATTTTTATATTTTTATGCAAATAAAACCCTACATTTTCCATTTTTCTATACTGGATAGATTTAGACAATTGATATACTTATGCATTTTCTGTTAAAATAACATGTTAAGCATTAAAATCAATGTTCTAACAAAAACTGGGCAGCATCTCCCCTCCTCTTTGCTTGATGAGGTCTCCTATCCATGGCCGAAGCCATGGAAAGGGAGATGCTACCCAGGAATGGAGAAACTCCAACCGAGGTAAAAAGCTAGAATTGAGGAGACCCCAATCTAAGCAAATAGGAGCTAGACCTGAGCAAAACCTCAGGCAAAGCTTGTGTCAAATCAAATTGAGAAGAAGGAGGAAAAGAGGAAGAGAGGGAGTATAAGTAGAAATCAACTACCAAACATCAAATTAATCATTTAAACTTGTTTATTTCACTCCATATTTCATGATTACAAGAACACAGCGCTCAATTTTACCTCTTTCTCTCTTTTCTAAAGTGTTTGATCATATGCCTTCTCCAATCCGACCTCTACTAAGCTAATTAAACACAATGGTAACAAGCAAAACCTAATCTAAGCTGGTGGCTGCCCTCCCCTCCTCTTTTCTCTAATCCTATTTGGAGGGTTTATATAAGCTCAGAGCAAGGGTTTCCATCCTTCAGCCGAGAGGGATCCACACCATCCAATCTTCATCAATGGCGTAGATGTGGCGACTTCTAGGGCTTGATTTTGGAAAACCACGGGCGGGGAATCGTGGTTTTGGCTTCTGTGGTCGAAGAGGAGGCCACGTCGATGGAGACGACGGTTTTACCTTGCTTACCCAGCCTTCTGTCCTTTTTACCAAGGAGGAAGACACAGATGACAGGTGGGCCATCTTCCAACGGTTAGCGAGAGAGAAAGAGATAGGTGCATCCGGTCTTCTGTGAGCCAGCAGTGGATCGACTCTTTCGGCTCATGAAACGAGTGCATGCAACATTCCCTCACGGAGGGGTAATTTTTAAAAGCCAGCGATTTCCTCCTTCGCCCTGGATCCGCTGCAGTTGGTCGGACGCACGAAAACTTCAGGATTATTGTGGGATTTTCATTCGATTTCTTTAATTTCCTTTATATATTTTGCTGCCAAATCAAAATAAATTATTTGGGGACCTTTCCTTGGGTATTTTTGGATGAAATTTTATGGGTAGGTTTAGAAAAATATATGGGATTTTTTTGTTTAAAAGGTTTTGTAGAATTTCTCATGGATTTATTTTTGGTAATTTTGTGGAGTTTTGGGGTTTCTTTGCAAAATGGAGTGTTTGTGTTGATATTTTTGGTATTTTGAAATCATGATAATTTATCATAATTCATGGGGAATTTTTGGGTATTTTTTAGAAATTTTTGGAGTTTGTTTGGTATTTTTCAAGTATTTTTGGGTTTCTTGTATTTATTTGTTACAAAATAGGTTATTTAGTTCATGCAATTTGGCATAATATTTTTGGGTTAAACACGTTGAAAATGTTAAGAAGTGTTTAATTCCATTTTTGTGCTACCAAATAGTAAGAAATAACAACTAAACACAAGGGATCTAGATTTCAACATCATTCACAAGCATTTCAAGATGAGAGGAGGAGATTTATACCTCTCTTTGTGTAGTAACAAAGAGGCTCGATTTCATGGCATGGGAGTCGATGGGGTGCGTGCTCCACCACCTCCACCATCTATGGCGCCTCAAGCCCACCAAGGAGCTAACCACGAGCTCCATGAAAGTGCTAGTTTTCAAGAGCTCCTAGCTAATCCCCTCTATGAACCTCTTCATCCTATTAGCTATTTTAATGGAGGAGAAGAAGGAATGGAGCTCAACACATGAGCAAGAGAGGAAGAGAAGAAGGGTGGCGGCTAGGAAGAGAGGAGAGAGAAAGTGGATGGAGGCTAGGGCTTTCCCAAGAGGTGACCCTTTTATATAGCCAACAACTCTCATCCTCTCTTTGAACTAATTACATGTATGCCACTAGGGCTAGCCGAAATCTATAGGGCCCATTTTGGGCTACATCAAATGTTGCAATGGCCCAATAAATTATTCCATTAATTGCTCCTTCATCCTTCCTCAAATCGGGCCTTTAATTAATTAAATAACTAGAAGCCCAAATAGCTCAAACTATTTAAAGTGTGTTGAACATAATTAATTATTAACTCATTAATAATTAATTTAGTATTAGCTAATACATTAAATTGTTTCCATATGATCCTTTTGACTTAATTAATTATAACAGTTCATAACGGTATATAATTAATTAATCAACTTATCATATTTCACAATACTAACTGTTGTGAATAAACAATTAATGCACCGTGTGGTTAGAGTCTTATTTGTGCGACCCTATTGAGGATTTATGCTATGTTGGCCATGAAAATAAATCGTTATTTATTTCCAATAATCATAAGCGGTATCTAGCAACACGTTATGATTCCTAATTCGCATAAATAATGTACCTTTACAATATCTTAATCCTGCACAAGAAATATAAGTATTTCCTTGTCTGATTCTTATGTCACATGATATCATTGTATAATCCAAGATAGGAGTGTGTCATTCTTGCAGATTATACATTTCTTGATCTAGAGTTGATCGTCTAGTTTGCATGCATACGATCCAACTCCATCAAGGGGCCCAAAAAGATATCATCCCTCATTAAGTGTATTAATGAGGGACATACGATTTTCTTGATGAACAACTTTTCCCCGCACAATTCAAGAGAGCATAAATAAAGTCTGTATAGCAGCCTTTATCAGGAATCAACGTTAGACGATATTTATTGAACCTATCCTCATGTGGAAAAGTCGAGTATCTCAAACTTAGAATCAAACTCGTATGAAATAAACAATGACACATAACACAATCCATATGTTTATTTCATTGGGTCAAGTCATGTACTATGTTCCAATAACATACACATATGCAATTAAGTTGGTAACTCCTTACCTATGATTTGTAGAACTTAATCATCACTTAACTTGCATACTAATCTTTTATGATAATTAATGTTCCTTGTTAATTATCAAGATTATGGACTATTTAGATTTATTATTGTCATTCTAATGAATGATCCACAGAGATCTACAATTCAGATCCTCAACCTGAATGATCTGTCAATAATAAATTCTAGGAACAAATGATCAAATATCATCATTAACATAAACTAAGAAAATAAGTCATTAAATATTGACTTCTAGGACATAACTCCAACAGAAAATACGTATATAAATTGCAAATAAAGTTTATCCTATCTATCATTTGAGAATTTCAAGCGATTTTGGTTTAATTCGAAGTCATTTGATTGCAAAAAGCTATATTTAAACTCTTTATATGGTTTAGAAAATAATTCAGATCTCAATTATTCAAAATGATGCATGATACATTGAAAATACGCATAAAAATTGTAAATAAAGCTTATTGTGTGTATCATTTGAGAATTTCAAGTGATTCTGTATTCGTTTAAAGTAATTTGATCACATTTAACAAACTAGTTATATGGTTTAGAACATACTTCAGATCTCACTTTCTTCAAAATGTTGCCATATACGATTAAAATACACATCTAAATTGCAAATAAAGTTTATTTTCTGTATCGTTTGAGAATTTCAAGCGATTTTGGTTTAATTCGAAGTTATTTGATTGCTAAAACCTATATTGAAACTCATTATATGGTTTAGAATATAATTCAAATCTCATGTATTTGCAATGTTGCATTATATATTGAAAATACACATATAAATTGTAAATAAAAATAATTCGTGTATCATTTGAGATTTCAAGCGATTCTGGATTCGTTTGAAGTTATTTCATCACAATAATCTATATATAAGCTCTTTGTCTGCGATATAATTCAGATCAGTAATCTTATATTATACTCAAATGAAACACATATAAACAACAAATAAAGTCTATTCTAGACACCATTTGAGCATTTTAGCGATTTTGGATTAATTCGAAGTCATCTTATAGCAAAAATCTAATCTAAACTCTTTATATGGTTTAGAACGTAATTCAGTTCTCACTTTCTTCGAAATGTTGCATTAGTAGTTGAAAATCTGCATATAAATTGTAAATAAAGTATAATTTTTGTATCAAATTAAGATCCCACTTATTCAAAATGTTGTATTATACGTTCAAAATACGCATATAAATTGTAAATAAAGCTTATGGTGTGTGTTATTTGAGAATTTCAAGTGATTCTGGATTCGTTTGAAGTAATTTGATCACAAGAATCTATATTTAAGCTATTTATACTGTCTAGAATATAATACAGATCTTACTTGTTAAAAAGTATTGAATTATACATATCATTTACACATATCGTGTGCAAATAATACTTATTCTGACCATCAATTAAGCATTTCAAGCAATTCCGCATTCATTCTATGTCAGTAGATCACAATAATCTAGGGTTTGTTTGGATGGGTTGGGAATAGTGGGAAGAGTGGGAAGAGTGGGAAGAGTAGGAAGAGTGGGAAGAGTGGGAAGAGTGCTATTCCTAGGTTGTTTGGATGGTGAGTTTAGGAATAGCGTTGGGAAGTGTGAAAAAGTAGAGAGAAAAGTGTTGTTGGTGTTGGAGTTATGTCCTAGAAGTCAATATTTAATGACTTATTTTCTTAGTTTATGTTAATGATGATATTTGATCATTTGTTCCTAGAGTTTATTATTGACAGATCATTCAGGTTGAGGATCTGAATTGTAGATCTCTGTGGATCATTCATTAGAATGACAATAATAAATCTAAATCGTCCATAATCTTGATAATTAACAAGGAACATTAATTATCATAAAAGATTAGTATGCAAGTTAAGTGATGATTAAGTTCTACAAATCATACGTAAGGAGTTACCAACTTAATTGCATATGTGTATGTTATTGGAACATAGTACAGGACTTGACCCAATGAAATAAACATATGGATTGTGTTAAGTGTCATTGTTTATTTCATATAAGTTTGATTCTAAGTTTGAGATGTTCACCTTTTCCACATGAGGATAGGTTCAATAAATATCGTCTAACGTTGATTCCTGATAAAGGCTGCTATAAGGACTTTATTTATGTTCTCTTGAATTGTGCGGGGAAAAGTTGTTCATCAAGAAAACCGTATGTCCCTCATTAGTATACCTAGTGAGTGATGATATCTGTTTGGGCCCCTTGATGGAGTTGGATCGTATGCATGCAAACTAGACGATCAACTCTAGATCAAGAAATGTATAATCTGCAAGAATGACACACTCCTATCTTGGATTATACAATGATATCATGTGACATAAGAATCAGTCAAAGGAAATACTTATATTTCTTATGCAGGATTGAAATATTGTAACGGTACACTATTTATGCGAATTGGGAATCATAACGTGTTGCTAGATACCGCTTATGATTATTGGAAATAAATAGTGATTTATTCTCCATGGCCAACATAGCATAAATCCTCAAAGGGTCACACAAATAGGACTTTGACCACACAATGCATTATCTATTTATTCGCAACAGTGAGTATTGCGAAAATATGATGAGTTGATTAATTAATTATATACCGTTATGAATCGTTATAATTAATTAAGTCAAAGAGATCATATAGAAATAAATTAATGCATTATCTAATCCAAAAATAATTATTAATTAGTTAATAATTAATTTTAGATCAACACATTTCAATATAAATGGTTATATTGATTAATTGGGCCGTTATTTAATAGGAAAATATATAGCCCAATTATAGAGCAACCTAATGGGACTTTAATTAGGTGAATTAAAGACCCAAATGAGATTGTAAGGTGACCCATATAGGCCCAATTCGTGGCCAGCCATAGGGTGGCAAGAGGTGTAATTTTGGGAAAGTTTTCCCTAGGATTTGAGCTCTATAAAAGGACCCTTTTGGAGGCTCCAAGAGCTAGCCTTTCTCTCTCCTCTCTTCCTTTCCTTTGTGGCTGCCACAAACCTCCTCTTTTCTCCCTCTTTTGCTCATGTGTTGAGCTCTCTTCTCCATTTAAATGAAAGATTTAATTGCTAGAAGAGAGAAAGCTAATGGGATTAGGCTTGTTCTTGGGTGTGCTAGCACATACCTTGAGAACGTGGTTAATCTCCTTGGTGGACTCGAGGCCGGCGGCACAACCATGGTGGTGGTGGTGGAGAAGGCACGCCATCGACTCCCATGCCATGGATTCGAGCCTCATGAATGCGATTTCATGAGAGGTACAATTCTTCCTACTCTCATCTTGAAATGCTTGTGAATGATGTTGAAACCTAGATCCCTTGTGTTTACTTGTTGTTTCTTGCTATTTGATGGCACAAAAATGGAATTAAACACTTCCTAACAGTTGGGAAGAGTGTTATTGAAAATTGTGTGGGAAGAGTGGGAAGAGTGCTATTCCAAAATCGTTTAGATGTGTTAGGAATAGCCAATTCCGGGAAGAGGCTCTATTCCCACTATTCCCACTCCCAAAGGTTTAAATAGCGGATAGCGGACGCGTAGCGGCTATGCTAATGTCATAGCGGATTGCGAATAGTGGCTATTTAGCGGCCGCTATCGGACATAGTGGATATTATATCATTTATATTAAAAACATATAACACTTATAACAAAAACAACATCTTGGCTGGGCGGTTGAAGCGTTAGACCATATAGCAGACAATAAGAGCTCGATTCCCACCTTAGGCAATTTAATTCCGAGTTTTTCTATCCGGTTTTCCAACTACAAACTTTAGTCCCACAAGGTAGGTTTAACTTCTACCGGATCTCTATATAAGCAATGGGTGGGATCAGCACATCAACAAGTGCGCGCGTGGCGCTGAAGATGCTGATTGACACGTCACCCTTCTATCTGCCACTATACTCGCGCGATAACTCGCGCTATCACCCGCTAAATAGGCTATATCGCGCGCTATCGCCCGCTATACTCCGCGCTATGAGACGGAGCGATATATCTATGGCGTGGTAGCGTTCCAGCTCACCGTTCCGCAATCGCGCCGCTATATCGGCCGATACAACCGATATTTAAACCCTTGCCCACTCCATCCAAACAAGCCCCTATATTTAAGATTTTCATATGGTCTATAATACATATCGTTCTTACTCAAAATTTTGCAAATGCATTGAAAATACAGATATAAATTGCAAATATGGTTATTTTGAGTATCATTTGTGCATTTAAATCCATTCTGAAATCATTTGAAGTAATTTGATCACAAAAATATATATTTAAGTTCATTGTAAGGTCTATAATGGATTCGTATCTTACTTTTCAGTAATCTTATATTATAATTAAATAAAACGCATATGAACTGCAAATAAAGCCTATTTTGAACAACATTTGAGCATTTTTAGTGACTTGGGGTTAATTCGAAGTCATTTTGATTGCAAAAATCTAAATAAAAACTCCTTATATTATTTAAAATACACTTAAGCTCTCACTTTCTACAAAATGTTGCATTATACGTTGATAATACACAGATAAATTGGAAATAAAGTTTATTATGTGTATTGTTTGCGAATTTCAAACGATTTTGATTTAATTCAAAGTCATTTGATTGCAAAAATCTT
Organism: Rhynchospora tenuis; assembly: GCA_027725995.1. Lineage (NCBI taxonomy): Eukaryota > Viridiplantae > Streptophyta > Magnoliopsida > Poales > Cyperaceae > Rhynchospora > Rhynchospora tenuis. The sequence continues at coordinate 122,336,757 of CM050889.1, forward strand.
GTGTTACGTGGATTCGGCATTTTCCTATCCTGTCCCGTGTCGGACACGTGTCCGACGCAGATACGTGTGCGATTCGCATGCGCTACGCACCGGGTGCGCCACGTGCCGCACGGGACTATTTTAATTGGGTTGACTTGCAGATTCGGTCGCCGATACTGCACCGACACGCGTGTCGGGCTCCATAGCGCCCACTACTCCCAGCCTCACCCCACGCGGCACGCGCATGTGCAGTGATTCAACCTATTGATTTTCTATACAGTGCTAGTCGCTCGGTCCATCCTTATATAGTTTCTAAATATAGTTCCATATCCCTTGTGGGACTAAATTCTTAGCTCAAAACCGGATGTTAACAATGCTTTTGGGCTGGGCTGGGTTGTGCTGACCAATTATATTGAAAATGAAAAGCATCCAACATTTTTTTTGTACTCGTACTCGTACTACAGACATAAAATGCCATTTGTTGGGCTGTTAATAACATAATATTATTAATTGTTAAATTTTTTCATATAAATTACAAGATTATAATATAATGTTCATAACAATATATTAATAAAATATATATATTAGTTTTTCTAATTACAAAATATATTATTTTAATTATTTTATATATAATGCCGTATGCTAGTTTTTTGAAAACTGACGTATCCCCGCACCCGCACCCAAGCAACATAGCAAAAATCTATATTCAAACTCTTTATAAGGTTTAGAACATAATTCGGATCTCACTTATTCAAAATGTTGCATTATACATTGAAAAAACGCATACAAATTTTAAATAAAGCTTATTGTGTGCATCATTTTAGAATTTCAAGCCATTCTGGATTCATATCTTATTTATTAAAAAAATGTTAGATTATACATACAAATTAAATCAAAATCGTTTGAAATTTTTATTCATATCTTATTTATTAAAAAAAAATTAGATTATACATACATATTGGATTATAATGTGCAAATAATTTATTTTAAGCATCATTTAAGCATTTCAAAATTTTCTGCATTCAGTCTAAGTCATTTGATCACAATAATCTATATTTAAGCTCTTTATATTGTCTACAATATATTTTAGATGTTACTTCTTCAAAATATTGCATTATGCATTGAATGTACACATATAAATTGCACCATAAAGGTTATTCTGAGTATCACTTGAGAATTTTAAGCTATTCTGAATTCATTTGAAGTAATTTTATCAGAAATATCTATATTTAAGCTCTTTGTAAGGTGTGGGATATAATTCAGATCTTACTTTTCAGTAATCTTATATTATACATAAATAAAGCGCATATGAACGCAAATAAAGCCTATTTTCGACATCATTTGAGCATTTTTAGTGATTTTGGATTAATTCAAAATCATTTGATTGCATAAATCTTAATTTTAAACTCTTTATATGGTTTTGAACATACTTCAGATATATTTTCTTCAGTATGTTGAATTTTATATTGAAAATACGCATATAAATTGCAAATGAAATTTATTCTGTGTATCATTTAAGAATTTCAAGCGATTTTAATTTAATTTGAAGTCATTTGATTGCAAAAATATAAAATTTTTTTAAACTCCTTATATGGTTTATAACATAATTCAGATCTCACTTATTTAAAATGTTGCATTATACGTTGAAAATACACATATAAATTGTAAATAAAGCTTATTTTGTGTATCATTTGAGGATTTCAAGTGATTTTGGATTCATTTGAAACATTTCACTTACAATATTCTATATTTAAGTTCTATATACGGTCTAGAATATAATTCATGTCTTATTTATTTAAAAATATTAGATTATACATAAAAATTATACACATATAATGTGTAAATAATGCTTATCCTGAGCATCATTTAAGCATTTCAAGCGATTCTGTATTCATTCTAAGTTTTTTGTTCACAATAATCTATATTTAGGCTATTTATATAGGCCTTTTTTTTTAAGAAATAGATAGATAGAGGCTATCTAGAGTTAGGCTCTTTGTACAGTCTACAATATAATTCATACCTTACTTATTCAAAGTAATGAATTATGCTTTGAAAATATTCATATAAATTACAAATAAATTATATTCTATGTATCATTTGAGTGTTTCGTGCTTTTCTGAATTCATTTGAACTAATTTCATCACAATAATCTATAATTAAGCTCTAGGATATAACTCGTATATTACTTATGAAAAATATATATTATACTTAAGTAAAACGCATATAAATTGTAAAAAAAGCCTATTTTGGACATCAATTGAGCATTTTAGCAATTTTGATTTAATTCGAAGTCATTTGATTGCAAAAATCTACATTTAAAGTCTTTATATGGTTGATAACATAATTCAGATCTCAGTGATTCAAAATGTTTCATTATACGTTGAAAATACGCATATAAATTGTTAATAAATCTTATTTTGTGTATCATTTGAGAATTTCAAGAGATTCTGGATTCATTTCAAGTAATTTGATTACAATAATCTATATTTTAACTCTTTATACTGTCTAGAATGTATTAAATATCTTACTTATTGAAAAATATTTGATTATACATACAAATTACACATATCATGTGCAAATAATACTTATTCTGAGCATCAATTAAGCATTTCAAGCGATTCTGCATTCATTCTAATTTCAAAGTCATTTGATCAAATAAGTCTATATTTAAGCTCTTTATATGGTCTGCAATATAATAAGATCTTACATATTCAAAATATTGCATAATCCATTGAAAATACATGTATAAAGTGCAAATAAAGGTTATTTTGAGTATCATTTGAGGATTTCAAGCTATTCCGCATTCATTCTATATCATTTGATCACAATAATCTATATTTAAACTCTTTATATGGTCTAGAATGTAATACAGATGTATCATACTCAAATTTTGTATATGCATTGCAAATACATATATGAATTGTAAATAATGATTATTCTGAGTATCATTTGGGCATTTTAAGCTATTCTGAATTCATTTGAAGTAATTTTTTTAAAAGAATAACTATATTTAAGCTCTTTGTAAGGTCTAGGATATAATTCATATCTAACTTTTCAGTAATCTAATATTATACATAAATCAAACGCATATAAACTGCAAAGAAAGCCTATTTTGGACATCAATCAACCATTTTTATCGATTTTGGATTAATTCGAAGTCATTTTACTGCAAAAGTCTAAATCTGAACTCTTTATATGGTTTAAAACATAATTCAGATCTCACTTATTCAAAATGTTTCATTATACATTGAAAATACGCATATAAACTGTAAAGAAAGCTTTTTTTGTGTATCATTTGAGAATTTCAAGAGATTTTGGATTCGTTTGAAGTAATTTGATCACTATTATCTATATTCAATCTCTTTATACTGTCTAGAATATAATTCATATCTTATTTATTTACAAATATTTTGATTATATATACAAATTACACATATAATGAGCAAATAATGCTTAATTTGGGCATCATTTAAGCAATTCAAGCAATTCTGCATTCATCCAAGTCATTTGAATGCAAAACATTTTTATTTAAACTCTTTGTATGATTTAGAACATAATTCAGATCTTACTTATTCAAAATGTTGCATTATACGTTGAAGTAATTTGAGCACAATAATCTATATTTAAGCTCCGTGTAAGGTCTAAAATATAACTATGATCTTACTTTTTAAAAATTATTGGATTCTACATAAAAATTATAAACATAATGTGCAAATATAGCTTATTCTGAGCAATATTATGTATTTCAAGAGATTCTACATTCATGCCCAAGTAATTTGATCATAATTATCTATATTTAATCTCTTTATATAGTTTAGAATATAATTCAAATCGTAATATTAAAAATGTTGCATTATGTTTTGAAAATGCGTATATAAATTGCAAAAAAATTATTCCTGATATCATTTAAGTATTTGAAACGATTCTGAATTTATTTGAACTAATTTGATCACAACAATCTAGGAAAAAAAAGAAAATTATCAAGCGCTTGATAAAACCCACCCAAATAAGGCTCTTCATGACTTGCAATTGCTGGTCCCACATAAGCCCTAAAATGTTTAGAATTTACAAAGGAAATTGCTTAAGACAATCAGAGTCTTAAGCAATCAAGCAATCAGTGCATTCTCACCCTCACCCCTCACGCGAAATTCATTTCCCTTCCCTCACGCCTTCACTTCACCCCTATTTACTCCCGATTTTTATCTCTCCTTTAAATCAACCTTTCATTCCGTTCTTTCCTACGCTCAAATCAAAAGAGAAGAAAAAGAGAAGAGTTGGAGAAGTGAAGGAGAGATCATCTCAACACATCTCCGACCGCTGCAGCACCTCTCTTCGCCTCGCGCCTCGTCGTGCTTGGCGACTTTACGGCCAATCTCAACCACCCTTTCTCTTCCTTCTACCTTCTCATCTCTCAATCTAGCACAATTTCATCATCAATCCAATCAAATACTAACCTTACGAGTAGAGAGAAATAAGGAAGACGATCAGATCTGGCCATAGATATAGTTTCTCATCTCGTTTTCCTTCTACTATCTCTTCCGTTGTTTATCCTTCTCTTTCACCCTAGATCTGGTTCTACTATTGTTTGGGAGTAACTAAAAGGGAGTAAATAAATATGAATAAGGGAGTAAATAAGTATAAAGATGGAAATACGTAATAAGTATAAATATGTACTTTCATTTAAGGGAGTAACTAATATAAAAAAAGAAAGTAACTTATGTTATCTAAGGGAGTAAATAATATACATAAGGGAATAAATAATAGATTTAACTATGTAGTTCATTCAAGGGAGTAACTAATATAAAAAAAGGGAGTAACTTATGTCTACTTAAGGGAGTAACTTATATGCATAAGGGAATAAGATAGATTTAACTATGTAGTACATTTGTGTAGTACATTTAAGGGAGTAACTAATATCGAAAAAGGGAGTAACTTATGTCTGTTTAAGGGAGTAACTTATATGCATAAAGGAATAAGCAATAGATTTAACTGTGTAGTACATTTAAGGGAGTAACTAATATTGAAAAAAGGAGTAACTTATGTTCGTTTAAGGGAATAATTTATATGCATAAGGGAATAAGTAATAGATTTAACTGTGTAGTACATTTGTGTAGTACATTTAAGGGAGTAACTAATATCGAAAAAGGGAGTAACTTATGTCTGTTTAAGGGAGTAACTTATATGCATAAGGGAATAAGTAATAGATTTAACTATGTAGTTCATTTAAGGGAGTAACTAATATCGAAAAAGGGAGTAACTTATGTCTGTTTAAGGGAGTAACTTATATGCATAAGGGAATAATAATAGATTTAACAGTGTAGTTCATTTAAGGGAGTAACAAATATCGAAAAAGAGAGTAACTTATGTCTGCTTAAGGGAGTAACTTATATGCATAAGGGAATAAGTAATAGATTTAACTGTGTAGTACATTTGTGTAGTACATTTAAGAGAGTAACTAATATCGAAAAAGGGAGTAACTTATGTCTGTTTAAGGGAGTAACATATATGCATAAGAGAATAAGTAATAGATTTAACTGTGTAGTTCATTTAAGGAAGTAACTAATATCGAAAAAGGAAGTAACTAAATAATTATAAGGGAGTAACTAAGTAACTATAATGGAGTATCTAATGTAAAAAAAAAAAGGGTACGATAATGAGACATTAAAAGAGAGAAAGAGACGATAGGAGGTGAGAGGAACAGGAAAGGACGCGGGTGAGAGGGGGTGTACAGGTGAGAGGGACGCGGGGTGGGAGGGGGCGCGCGGGTGAGAGGAGCGCACGGGTGAGAGGGACGCGGGGGTGGGAGGGGCGCGCGGGTGAGAGGAACGCACGGGTCAGAGGGGGCGCGCGGGTGAAGGGGAATAGATGGGAGGGTGAGCGGAAGGAAGACGCACGGAACAGACGGAAAACAGAAATCTTTAATTAGCGCCTCTTTCCATTTTTAGCATATGATTGCGTGATTGCCTTAGCCTCTGATTGCACTTATCAGCACTGACAGAAACCCTGTATAATTTGTGGGACACGTTATACTGCGGCCGAAGCCTTAATAAATTAACAGGCTTAGGGTTTGATGGACCGGAAGGAAATCTGGGCCGAATTTTAAATTAAACATTTCTGAGGCCTATATTGAGCTAGTGCTTTACTTTTAGTTTAGTTTACACTGGTACCAGTACCAGAGCGGGAACCGAGAGAGCGGGAGAAAGAGAGAGAGATAGAAATGAGCACATCGACAGGAGGCGGAGACGACGACGACGACTCTCCGGACTTGGTGTGCCAGCTAGACTGCGTTCAGGGCATGGTCGACGCTCTCTCCTCCGTCCGATGGAAGCGCCACCAGGTCAGATTCTACTCTCCACATTCAATTTCTGGGGGTTTTAGTGCTATTTCATTTCCTAATTACAAAATCGTTGATCCGAAATGAAATGACGTTTACACTTTACAGGATGCTGTGGTTGAACTATCTGAGCATGGGATTGTGCTTATTGTAGAGGAATCAGGCTGTCTCCAAGCTAAGGTTTACCTAAAGCGTGAGGTATTGTATTCAAAATCAGATCAGGGATTCTATATATACAGTACATGTGGTGGTGATTGTTCAAGTAATAGAGTTTGGATTTTTGTTTCAGCTGTTTATTTCGTACAATTATTGTTCTGAAGGGAGGCCTTGGTTTGGACTGAGCCTGGGGTTACCTGTGGATTGCCTTGACATATTCTTGGCTATTGGAAGCATCAGTGAGTGACTGAGATCCAGTATCTCGGTCCGCACATGCAGCTCCTCTTGAAGTCAGTTCTGTTTCCTGTACTTTATTGTACAATTTTGTTTGGTTGCATGACTGACCAAATTGGGCTCGGTTGAGGTTTAATTGCTCAAGTCATTGAAGCCTAATTGATCTTGTTTAATTGCATTAATATGTATTATAATAAAATTTTGTAAGTTTAGGAATTAATTTGATATTAGAATAAGAGATAAAAAAAACGAGCAAATTTAGTCAACTATATAATTTTAATTAATTATTATTATTATTATTTTGCAACAAAAAAAATTAGTACTACATGTTGCTCTCCGTTTTTCTCAATTATGAATTATCTCACTTTCCCGCTCCTATGGCTGGCGCTTTCTAACATGATTCTCCCAATGGATTGTGGAGAATATTGGCATGATCATGAGCCTACTTCATGCATATGGGGGCAAAAAAAGTTACAGTGGTGAAGTTTTTTTGATAGTCAGACTAGCGCACTCTAATATCTAATTACTAAGGCTCTGATCAGAAACTTATTTTTCCGTAGGAATTGGAAATGGATTTTTCCATTTCCCCATTTCCTCTGATCGGAAAGGTCCCCAAGATGAGAAACGATTTCAGTTGACAGAATTTGGTGAGAAAATTTTCCCTCGGTGAATTCTCGCGAAAAACCAAGAAATTTGGTGAGAATGGTTTTTCGCGAGAATTCGATGGCGTGGAGCAACATATATTTTCATCGGACAAAATTGCCCCTGATAAAATCCCTTCTTTACCGATCTGGCTTCTCTCTCCTCTCTAAAAGAAAGCGATCTCATCTAATCTAGCCATGGCGATCTAGAGAGTGATCCAGCGATCCGAAAGGTACTACTCTCCCTTTCGTCTTTCTTTTTTTTCTTTTTCTCTCATATTTCCTTCTCTTTTCAGCGATTGATCGATTTATTTGGTTGCATGTGTCATATGTGGCTATGCTATACTTGTGTCAGTTGGATTCTGTTTCCTGCTTCAATATTTTGGATCCCAACCAAGTTTAGTTCTTTTCTAGTGGATGTGGGTATCTCTTCATCTAGATTCCAAGCTCGGTATGTTTCTTTCTACTCTGTGTTATTTTCTTCCTTCTAAGGCAGCATCAAATCCTATTTACATGTATTTCAATTATATTTCAAAATTATTTAAGAAAAAAATGCATTGAGTAGATTTGTGAGAATTAAAATAAAATTGCATTGAACTAGACAAAGCTGAGAAAAGAAATAATGATCAACTTTTGTTGGAGCTTAATTCCAAATATGGGCTATCGGTGCTTAATTGATACCTGGTTGTGAAGTTCAGTAACATGTGGATCATACATAACTCATATTTGATAATCCTTTTCAGAATAAATTTTCACTACATTTTTTTATGTGATATTCTTCTCAAAATCTCTGTATCTTCTTCTCAAACTGTGCATAATAGTTTTGTTCTTGAAATGAAAAGTGAACCTTTCAAGGTCTGCTCGATAAAAAGTGCCATTTGTTGAGCATTTAAAGTTATTTCCTATGCTTGATATAGTATTTGTTACATCTAAATGAATGTTGAAAAAATCGAATTTGACAGAATCAACATGTTTTTATGCAAAAGTTGGTATTTAGAAGGCCTCTTGGGTTTGCTAAGTATTATGATATTCTTACCGATTGATGGGAGTTAAAATAGTAATGCTTAACATACAGTAGGGTTTTTGTAAAAAAATATATGAGTTTTAATTTGACAGACAGTGCATTTCCTATATTGTTTTTTTAAAAAATTCATATCTAGCAATACAATGAAAACTAGGGACCAATTGACAAAAAGACACCTGGTCAGATGTTGGAATCACATTGCATTTAGTCTTCCTTTAAGTTCAGACAAGCGACAGAAACGTTTGATTAAGAAGTCAGGATATGTAAAGAAGTGTAAAAGCGTGAAGCTTTTCAATTATTCAGCAAATGAACATTTTTTTTAATTGCTTTAGTTTCTTTTGTCTCTCTGATCAAACTCATATACTGTTAACTTCATTGACTGTTCACAAATAATAGAATTTGCAGACAAAGATATACTCTTGTATTGTCATACGACTTGTACAAGTTTAATGAAACATACATCCATAGCTTATAGTTGTTTAAGGAAATTACTCATAAGGCAAAGACTAGAAAATAAGATGACCAATACACTTGTGTTTGTTCTCTACAGATATTTTATGTATAGAAGTGAATTTTGCTTCTAACATGTTTGATATTGTTTTGTTCTCATGCTTGTTTGCAACTTTAATTGTGCATTTTGTCTGAGAAATCTTGTTGGTATCTTGATTGTGTATGTATAAATCTCTTATGGTCTTTTGTAGCACTAATTTGCCCTTCAATTAATTTCTATTTGGATAACTTGCATGCGACTTGAAGTATGCTAAGCTGAAATCTCTGGTACAGGAGGGAGGTATTGATAAGTTTTGAGGGATGGATTAATATGCTAAAGAGCATCTGTAGCACTGGGATGTTGAGTAGAAGAAGAGAGAGCCATTTGACAGGGAGCAAGTTGAAGTCATTGAAGCATGACGTGGTGGAGTGCAAAGGATTTGAGATTGTGTTGTAACTTGTAAGGAAACTGGTTGGTACCAGTAATTGACTTGGGAGGTTGGTGTTAGATGGAGGGATTATTTTGTTACAATTTGATTTCAGGGGTCAAAGGCCATTACTTCTCTATTTTATAACACATGCAACAATTATCATTCAGTTTTTTTTTTTTTTTAAAAAAAAACTTTTACTTGTACAAACATATATGTACAGTACAGAGAAGGAAATTATTCAATTTACACAATTTTGAGTTCTTGTTTCTATCTGAGAAGGAAATTGTTCAATTTATCCTTGGAGTGATCAAAGCTTATACTTTACTAGTTTAGTTAGTTAATTTTCTAGAATTGGTGGTACTTATTTAGTTCTTGTAAAAATTTTGTGACTTCTCAAATTCTAATTTGGTAGGTTTCATTCAAAGAACATATATCAGCTATGTGTAACTTTATATTTTATTTTTCATTTATCCAAACAAAATGTCAAACACTTTCAAGAAAATGTATATTTTGTTTTTACCTTTTCTCATTACACCTGGGTGAGATCATTAAATTTAGGCCAAGAAGAGGTTCCATTGGTACTAGTAAGGTGTACATACGTGTACCGTCGTACCAGCATGTTTTATTACTATAGGAAAATGCCATTCTCAGTCTCTCAGATAAATTCGTGCATATGCGGGCTATTTGCTTTATATGCTATTTCATAATTAGATAAGGATGAGGACAATTCACTGATAAAATGACGGAGATACCAACATGTCACAGAAAAGTTAAATCGAGGGTAAAATGGTCATGTTACTAGAGTTGAAATTCATTCCTTTTCCGTTTCTTATTGTTTCCGATCACTTAACGTCAATTCCTGTCAATTCTCTTTATGTTCATTCCGATCACCAACTTTCAATTGAAATCATTTCCCATGAATTCTTTTCTAATGAAATGAAATCAATTCCATGTAATGAAACATTCCGATCAGAGCCTAATTGTTTTAGTAAAATTAAGATTACATGCGGGGACTGTATAGGACAATATAAGGCTCTGATCGGAAAGGTCAAAATCGACGCTGGAATTGGAATCGGAATTCTATTTCTTCCGTTTTTCTGATCGGAACCTTCATGCCCACCAGATTTGATTTCATTTGACGCGATTTGGTGAGAAAATTTATGTCTTGCGAATTCCCGTCAAAAACCAAGAAATTTGGTGCGATTTCTTCTTGACGGAATGACGGGCTGCAAATTTGGACCAAATTATCCTTTGAGCTCGCTATTAAAGAGGAGAGCTCGGAAAAGTTATGGTTTTGAAGAAATTTGGAGTGGCTATGGCAAGGAGTCCCTTCTTCTCATCCTCTCTCTCAAGCTCGTGCAGCCATGGCGGTAGTATCTTCTCTCAATAGCTTCTTCAGACTTGGTGAAAAAAGAAAGGCAGAGATAAGGGTAAAATGGTCAAAATGCAAAAAATGAAATCATTTCTTTATCTATGTTCCGATCACAGAATTTCAACAGAAAAATCATATACAATCAATTCTATTCCGATGAAATGAAATCAAATCCCACCGATATACTTTCCGATCAGAGCCTAAGTCTAGCTAAATCACACTACTACAAAAAAGCAAGGAAAAAGATGAACATGAATATCAGCGCAAACGTTACCACTAAAAATACCCGAAAGTGCGTGCTACTTGAAGTCCATTTTAAAACCCATTCAAAGAATTCTTCTACTACCCACAAGAGAAGAACACCGGTGGTAGGTAAAGCAACCAATAAAGAGACAACGAGGACGATGATTGCGATGGGCATGCTAACTCCAGCAAGCGTCACATATGATCCCAGTCCAAATGCTGCGATCATACACCTCGCTGCTGAGGCAAAAAGCCATTCTGCGTATAATGCATGACATGATCCAAAAATTGGATCATTTTTAGTGACGACGTAACCTACACTTGCAAATGCTTGCACAAATGCCAAGGTATTAGCTACAACAAATGCCTTAAATGCATATCTCCTTCCTAAAACCGGTGTACCGTCGGCTGTATTATAACCACCTGGAATTGTGAATGCCACGCCAAATGCTAGTGTGGTTATTAGTGCAGCGCCTAATCCAATTACTTGAATTTTCTCCAGACTATTCGATGATGGTGGTTTTATCACATTCTGTTAAAACAAAGAAAACAGAAACATTATTCGAGTAAAAGAAGGTGAAAAACACCAAAATTTTAAAAAAGAAATGCTGAACCTCCATTGATACTGAATAAAAAGTCATAGACTATCGACACCATTCATAAAAAAAAAAAAAATTGTGGACAACCAAATGTAAATAAATATACAAAATCCGAGACTTCCAATAGTTTAGTTTGCAGGATGAGGGGTCTAAGGATAAAAAGCAGCTTTCGTGGTAATCATTCAACTTATGTAACACACACACACACACACAGTGAAATGCTTTGTGTGAAGCCGCATATTTGTGAACCATATATATAGTATCTATTCATTTCTAAACCATATATACACTATCTGTTCATTATCTGAACTCTGAACACAATATCAACCAACCATCTGATTAGATGGCCAAATCCCATACTACTACCAACATGGTACCATACAGCTATGAGTCAACTAAAATGCACAGTAATTTTGCGCCGTACATATATATTGTTCAGATGAAAAGCAGATTTAGATTGAACTAATTATATGGAGTGATCAGCAGTTAACTGTTAATGAAAAGAACGGCGCTAAATTGTACAGAAACTGAAGAAACAAAAGATGTAAAGAAATATATTTTAGAAGTCAATTGTCACCTAATTATCTAGCTAGTTACGCATGTTTGGGTGATGCAAATTGATGAAATACAATTTTATCTTTGAGTGACGGGAAATAGAATGTATAATTTAACTTGGCCAATAGCATATATACCTCATTAGTATAGCGTGGTCGGTCAATCATGTAAATATTTGGCTTTTTGTCCTTTTGGTTTGGTAGTAACTTTTCCCTGTCATTATTCAACTTGTCCCATATGAGAATCATAATACATCGGTGTTCCTTCATTTCTGCTATGTGCAGCGGTGTGTTTCCTTCATAATCCCTCGCATTAATCATTTGATCAACCATTTTGCTGATCTCAGGTCTGATGCCATTTCGTGTCAATGCATTTATTACCCTTAAACTGTTATGTTCTGCAGCAAAGTGAAAAAGATTCCTTCCGTGGCGATCCAGCAGCTTAGCATCATCTGGTTCTTTCCAGAAATGCTCAACCAGTTCTATACGGCGCATGCTGGCTGCTACATGAACTGGAAAAGTTCCATCAGAAAATTGGGTGACCGCCAGATCAGGATTTACTTCGAGCATGGTTTTGACCATAGAATTATTGCCTTCACGCAGGGCTATGTACCACGAGGAGAGACCTTGTTTATTTTCTTTGTGTGCTGCTTCTGCATCCAAATTCATCAATTCAACGACAACATCTACCTGTTGGTTCTTAGCAGCCAAATGCAAGGCTGTGTCACCATTTTCGTTTGTTTCTCCAAGTGCATCCTTGACTACAATGGGATCTGGAGCATGTCGAATGAGGTCACGAATGGCCTCGACATTTCCGACATGGGAAGCACAGTGCAGTGGTGTCTCTAACTTGTTGTTGCGTGCTTTCAACAGGGACATATCTTGTAAGAAAATCTTAATAGCGAGCTTGTTTTGCCTCCCTGCGTAAAGCAGATGAAGAAAATTTTCTCCAGAACGTGTTGTGCTTCCAATTAGCTCAGGCTGAACCACAGTATGATGTTCTGGTTCTGTGTTATGGGAATCAGGGTCAGCGGCCTCTATTGTCACCTGATTGTATAATTCAAATTTTAAGTGAAAGAATGGATTAATTTGATTGATTTATGCATCATATTAGGTCGAAGGCCGGTAAGGACAATGTTTCAAACATTTTTCTCTGATAATTTGGTTGTAAAACATACTGATTATATATCCCAATTCCCCCCTTCAAGCTTTCAAATTGTAACATGCATCAAAATGCAAAACGTTTCAGTATAGCGACAATAAAAAGAATAACAAAGAAGATGAGAATGTTGATCAGGAAGACAATAATAACAAATTAACAATTAATAACAATGAAAACAAAGTGCAAAACGTTTCCGAATTATTTTGTGGCACATGTGCAGCTGTCTTTATCCTTCCTCGCATTAAAGTAGATTATAGGCATTAGTACAATTGGAAAAAAATTGAATAATATTTGAAATATTACCTGGACTTCATCTTGTACTTCTGGCGGTAGTCCAAGACGGCGTATTAGTACATCACTGTCGCCTTTCAGTGCTGCTCTGAAAAGATCTGCAGGCATAACTGGGCGTAGTTCAGGCAAGATCTCATTATTCTTGGAGGATGGCATTGCCATTAGTTGCCTTTAATCGCTCTTCCTCTATTGCTTGTTAGTATAGGTTATGCAAGGCCAGTAAGGGTTATTAGGGTTAACTTAACCAAGGGAGGGTACATACTTAATATATATATATTAATTACTATCACCGGGACGATCTTAATGATTACTTAATGTGTAACTAATTAATTACTGCTACCAACGTCTTCAGTCCACTCTTTTTTGAGAGTTGGTGACAAAGTACCACACCGGCAAATTTTATTAAAATAAAAAATATTTACAAAAAGGAGGAAAAAAAAATAAAAATACTAGAACCTATACATAAAGAGCTAAAAAACCCTATCTAAAAAGAAAAATAACAAAACAAAAACGAGAAGCTAGACATGTTTCATCCAAGAGTCTTCAGTCCACTTTTATACTTTTAAATTTTTAATGCTTTCTTTCCAACTGCCAGCGCATGCTGGATTTGGACATTTTTTTTTTTTTTATTGCTAGCTCGTCCTCAGTCCTCTATTGTATGGCATGGACATTTTTTTTGTAAGTTTATTTTAACGATTGAGAGACGTCTTGCAACTATAAGAATGCATTGTCATTTCTTGTATATTTGTTTATATGTTAAAAAATGGCTAGTGTGCTAGCGTCTGGATCGCTGATGAAATCAAGCTGTAAAGCGAGAACATTACTTTTACATATTTGTTGAACAATTATGATTTCTCGTGCGTGTAAGCTCCAAACATGCAATTGTTTTGATGATAAAAAATTTGCATAATAATGTTAATTCCAGAAGTATAATTTAGGAAAGGAGAACAAAATTTTATATTTATCAAGAAAAGCTAGACGTTTTTTTTAGACATGCAAGAAAAGCTAGATGTCAAGCTAGCTATATTTCAAAGCTTTTAATAAAATAGCAGATGGGTACAAATCCCGTACGTTAGCAGTTGTCAGTTGAAGTTGTTTCGTGAAAACAAAATATTGGTCATAAATTGGTAAAAATAGTTGAGGTTCTTTGCTCTTCTGTTGAGCCCCAGAGTTCCATAAAACAGAGTAAAAATTCCGTTCATATAACCAGAAAAAGTATGACGGAACTCTTTCTGGTAATAATATTAAGACCCATAAGAATTACGATCTGATGGACGAAACTCAAGAAATTACAAACTAAAAAAATATATATTAATTTGAAACTTATTATGAGCAAATGTTTAGATTTATACATCCAAGCTTTAAGATATTTTAGTAAATTTTGCATTCCAATTAATTGATATCTCGTCTTCTCTGTTTAGGCAGTGGTGCGATATGGACGGGCCATATGTAAGATGTAAGATGATATATAGGAAAAATTATGTACCTGAATTTCCAATAATACTTCCCAAAATATTTTTTTAATAATAAATTGGTAGTTGGATATACGGATAAAGAATCTCCGGCTCCTAGGAATTTCCATGAAACAAAAAGAAGAAAAAAAGAATCTCAGGTTCTCAGAACACATTGCTTTAGGTAGCTTAACTACATTATATTTTACCTAATTTCTGGGAGTTTGTGTTTCTTTCTATGCAACCAACTCATCAAAAGATTATTTTCCTCATCCTGGAGAAAGCGTATCCTTTGACCTATGTTACTCTCTGAGTCGGCTGCCTAACGTGGTGTTCACGCGGGTGAAAAGGCGTTTCGTTAACCGTGCCACTAACGAAACGGTACAATTTTGACGTTCCGTTTACCGTTTCGCTAAACGGCATGAACAAAATTTGAGATTTCAGAAAACAACATGTGGTATTTCGTTTCACTACCCATTTCGTTTGCCGTTTCGTTATCGAAACGCAACGATTTTCTCTGCCACTAACCGTTTCACGTCACGGCGAAACGGTTTCCGTTGTCAGCTCTAACTCTGAGTCAGCTTGGGAATGGACGAATGGTACAGCACTACAGCGAAGCAACCGCGAAGGAACCAACCCCTTTGATAGTTTGATGTTGATGAAAGCAAAAATAAAAAATAAAAAAATAAAAGCGATCCTTTTTAAAAATTGAGATCGGAAGGTTCAAACTTCAAACGGATGCAGGTTCAGTTACACTCTGTCATAAAATCGTGAGCCGTTTCTTCAATTTTTTATTTTTTTAATTATTATTATTTCTAATATATTAATTATTAAATAAAAGATTCACTGCGAAATTTCGATGTTCCTTCGGAACAAGGTGGTCTAATCATTTCTTTACGTGATTCCCGCGTTTATAAATCCTGTATTATTTTGTTATATCCATTCATTTGCTTTTGGTGCTTTATTAGGAAGCTTTATTAAAAAAAGTCATTTCTAATCATTTCTTTACGTGATTCCCGCGTTTATAAATCCTGTATTATTTTGTTATATCCATTCATTTGCTTTTGGTGCTTTATTAGGAAGCTTTATTAAAAAAAGTCATTGTTTTCTAGGAAAGATAAACTAAATTCTTTTGCGCCGTACAAGATCAAAACAACAGTTTTTGCTAATTGCAGATTTGCAGTAGTAATTAATGTTGTCGTATTTAGTTGACTTTTCCTTAGATTTTATATTTTATATAAACACTAATTTTGAAATAGCATATAGTAAAGATAAAATTTAGTATAATTATAAATCTATATTTAATAAATAATGTTATCGTTTCTATTATCCGATTCAAAAGAAAATTAAAATTTTGATAGACGTTTATATTATCGTTTCTATTAAAACCACGACCCAGTTTGTAAAAAAGTTAATGAGAAACGAAGTCTTCTGAACACTATCAAGGTAATGTATTAGTGGTGAGTGGTCCCCTCCCTTTCTGTCGCCTACTTTCCACTGATGACAGAAGAAATTTCTAAGAAGCTTTTATTTCCAATAGTACTTTCTTTGCTTAACTAATGCAGTCTGATTTCCTGCTTGGTCACTTAGATTTAAAAAACAAAACAGCATTATTATCCAAATCCAAAATCGATCGCATTTTTTCCGAAAGAGCATATCAGAACCAAGCTTCCCCATCACAATTTTGGTAATAAGCAGGAAGGTGAGGTTAAGAACGTCTGACTTTCACTTCTCCATCCACTCTAAACCATTATTGCCAGCTTCATTTTGTGGATTAATTAGGAAAAATTGGTATAACCCTCTACAATCTTCTCCAACTAGATATTACCCCATACAATCTTGAAAATCGAATATAACACCCTCTGATCGTGTGTAATAAGGATATAACCCGTTCTCTTTTAATTTTAATTATTTTTAAATGAAAACAAATTTTATGTGACCAAACTACCCTCTTCCTCTCTAAAGAAATTCCACTTTCTGATAAATTTTTCTTCCGTCTAGAGGAGACAATAAAGAACTGCACTAAAGACAATCTAAAAACATTAATTTCTCTTGGATCCTTCTACATTCATTGCCGAAAACTTTCATCTTCCTTTTTCTTAAAATTAACGATTCTGCATTTTTCTAAATTGCGAGTATCCTTTGCAAAGAATAAGAATGGAGTGATAATCAAATGAGGACCCTTTTTAATCCTTTATTATTCAACACGCAACTTTTCAAAATTATTATATAGAATTCCAATTTACTTCAATTTAATAATCGAAATCATGGTTGAATTGTATTTACTCATATATTCAAGGGCATTCAAGGGTATGATAGCTCGAATTTAATACTCTGCGCACCCAATATCCAATATCAATTCAAAACAATAGGTCAATGATAAATGCTAAAGCTTTTAAGTTTTGGTGCTGGAACATATTGTAGTTATATATCTAAATTATTAAAGACACAAAATGAGGGAGGGAGATAACGGCCCAACGATGCATGAGGAATTTTGCGTCATTGATATCAAACAGGAAGGCGAAACGTTCCTGGAAGGAAGAGGGTAGTTCGGTCAAAATTTCATATTGGTTATTTATTTTTAGTTAAATAACAATTAAAATTGTTAAAAAGGGGTTATATCCTTAATGCACATGATTGGTGTCAGGTAATGACATGGGAGCTGGTACAGATATTGGTACTAGTGGTACAAGCTGCGTGGGCGCAGAAATACAATTGAGAAATGGTTCTGTTAGTGAAGGGACCAAGTTGACGGTGTTATACAACTCTTCTTTGAAGATAGGAGACCACCAGGATTAATAAAAGACGGCGTTAACAAGGAGACTGTCAGATGTCTTTAAGATTCGTGTTAAACGTTTGTTATTAAGGAGTTAGTTAAAATAGTCTGGATGAAGTGGCAAATTGTAATTGGTAGGTAGATTGTCGTAGAGAATGCGGAGTGAAAGTTGTAATCAGCGATTGTTTGTTTAGTCTGTTATAAAAGTGATTAGCTGAGCTGTGTAAGGATATGGAAAAACATTAATAAAGATTCATTTCTTGTTCTTTCTTCTCCTTCTTCTTTCCTAACTCTTACATTTCCCTCAATTTCTCTCGATTGACATGCAATTAGCGTGACAATTGGAGAGGGTTATATCCAGTTTTGAAGATTGTAGGGGGTTATATCCAGTTAGAGAAGATTGAGGATGTTATATCCAAATTTTCCTAATAATTAATAATGATGTTAATCCATTTTTTTATATTTGCAAGAAACATCTGGGTATATATTAACATTTCAAAATTAAATTTAAGGTATCAATGTTCCTTTATCAGTATATGTAAATCAATAAAACCCACTTCATTTTATTTCTTATCCCACTTTATTATTCACGCAGCAAGCTTATTATTGTCAGTAAACTAACCATCCAATTAATCACCCCTTCCCTCTTTTCTTCATATTAATATTACTCTGTTCAATTACTCGGATATCAACATAAGGAAAAAGGGAGACTCCAACTATCATCCAGATAATAGGACTTATTTCATGATTTTTAATTAGCGCCGTATGTTCTATAACAATTACGTACACACAATAGATCCATATTTCACAAAATCACACCTTAATTAATGTAGATTGATAGAAAGCGCATCTGATTGCATATTAATAGCTAAGAAACCTTGTGTGAACACAATTTTAAGACAATTCTTCAGTCCAACCAATCAACACAAAGTCCACCATATCAATTTGTCATCAGGCCAAGCCCTTTCTTGCCTAACATTTCTCTATCTGTTCTTTCCCAGAAAAAAAACCAGCCAGAATAAAATAGCATAATTTTTAATCCGAAGTAGTGAAACTAATATATTTGATTATTTTCCTGTTTTCTCCCTAATACATCTCCTTCATCGTCAATCCCGACATCTAATTAAATAAAACATGAGCCACGACGTCTTCTTCTTCTGTCGCCACGGCAGCAGTCAGTGGCGGATCTAGAAAAAATATTTAGGTGGGGCTGAGTTTGTAAGAACATTGGACCAATATAAGTTCATCATATATCCATCTCATACAATACTAAAAATATAGTTTAAAGCCATATTATAAAAAAAAAATAGATGAACCACTCAAAATACATCAAAAGAAAAATTGCAATTTGAATTTGAGTGCTCCAATAGTAGAAAAAATTAGCTGGGACTAAGGAGGCTCTAGGAGCTCGACGGCGTTAGGTGGGGCTCTAACTCCACCCGCCCCAGTGGTAGATCCGCCACTGGCAGCAGTAATCATCATAGTTGTCGTCTAGTCGTGCTCCTCTTCTTCATCGTCCTCTATTGTTTGATCTATCACTTCCTCACGAGTACACCCTGAGATTTTTTCCGAGAAACGGCTCTCTATTTCTAGAGGGAAAACAAAATGATAAAACGCTTTATAAAACCCAACCCAAATAAGGCTCTGCATGACTTGCAATTTCTGGGCGCACATAAACCCAAAAATGTTTAGAATTTACAAATGCAAATATGCAATTTTCAAAGTTCAAACTGAACTTCAAATCTGATATTGGGCCTAGTTTCTCTTTAGCCTTCAACAGAAATCCTGTATAATTTGTGGGGGTGGGTCAGTGGGAGTGTGGGTGTGGCCGTGTGGGAGACATTATAATGCGGCCGAAATTAATCGGCTTAGAGTTTGATGGACCTGAAGGAAATCTAGGCCGATTTTTAAAATTTAACATTTTTGAGGCCTATATTGAGTTAGTGCTTTCCTTTTCAGTTTACACACTTACCAGAGCGGGAACCGAGAGAGCGGGAGAAAGGGAGATAGATAGAAATGAGCGCATCGACGGGAGGCGGAGACGACGACGACGACTCGCCGGACTTGGTGTGCCAACTAGACTGCGTCCAGGGTATGGTCGACGCTCTCTCCTCTGTCCGATGGAAGCGCCACCAGGTCAGATTCTACTCTCCACATTCAATTTCTGGGGGTTTTAGTGCTATTTCATTTCCTAATTACAAAATCGTTGATCTGAAATGAAATGACGTTTACAATTTACAGGATGCGGTGATTGAACTATCTGAGCATGGGATTGTGCTTATTGTAGAGGAATCAGGCTGTCTCCAAGCTAAGGTTTACCTGAAGCGTGAGGTATTGTATTCAAAATCAGATCAGGGATTCTATATATACAGTACATGTGGTGGTGATTGTTCAAGTAATAGAGTTTGGATTTTTGTTTCAGCTGTTTATTTCGTACAATTATAGTGCTGAAGGGAGGCCTCGGTTTGGACTGAGCCTCGGGTTACTTGTCGATTGCCTTAACATATTCTCGGCTCCTGGAAATACATCAGTGATTGAGATCCAGTATCCTGGTCCAGACATGCAGCTCCTCTTGAAGTAGGATTTGTTTCTGCAATTTATAATACATTTTTCTTTGGTTGCTTGACTGAAGGCCAATAGGGTTCAATTGAGGTTTAGTTCCTTAATTTGAGAGTTATTGAAGCAAATTATGATTTTTTCTGGCCAAATTTACCTGATTTCTGCTGAAATTCAATTGTTATATTGATTTCAATCTTCTAATACCAGTAGGGACCACTTTCCGACAGATTGTATAGACTTGGTTCTTATTTTGCCACAGTTAGTCCTTTTATGGTGCTCATACACTGGAGGGTAAGTTGAGGTATAATTACAAACAATTTCACAATCTGAGCGTTGATTGTGGTCAAACTTTAGAACTAAAGGTTGATTAAAGCATGCTTTACACATTGTGGGTTTGTAAATGACCAAATACTGAATATGGAATATAATTATCAACAATTTCACGGTCTGAGTGTAGATTGTAGTCGAATTGTGGAACTAAAAGTTGATTCAGGCATGATTTACACATTGTAGGAATAGTGAACATCCAAATACTGAATATTAAAGCTGAGGTTTGCTGGCACCATCTGACAGGCAAGCTAGGGGCAAACTTGCACATGCATAAAAAAATCTTTCACTTTTCCACTTTGTTTTTTATACCTGGTATAAACTGTTGACAACATGATAATAAGGCGTGAATATTTTCTCATCAGACTTAATCATTTATTCAGTTTCCTTTTCTGAATTAATGAGATAAATTTGTTGTCAGGTCAGTGGGATCGCCTGATTCTTGCTTATATGCAGAAATAAGAACAAGAATTCCTGATACTATTTCTTGGGACTACCATTTTGAGCAAGCTGGAAATATTCCTCTTACTTTTACTGTCAAGGTTTCACAATTTTATCAAAAAATGCTGCTATATCTCAGAACTACTGATCAAATGATTTACTCATCCCCTATTTAACACTCTCTTTGTTTTTCCTTGATGATTTAAAGTCAGCAATTCTGAAGGAAGCAATTGATGATCTAGACTGGCCTGGTTCAAGCATCCAGATTATACTGCAACCCGACCCACCTATGGTGACATTTCGAGGGGAAGGTCATGGTGATTTGCAGGTTTAAGTGTATTTTTCAATAAATTTATATTACATTCTTATTTTTTTTTATTTTTAATTTTATGTTTAAATTTCCAGATTGAGTTCCCTTATTATGCAAATACAGACCTCCTGATAGCATTTCAGTGTGATCACCATATTTCTTCCAGGTAAGAAACATTCAAACAATATACTTCTTCAAATGTGGTTATACAAATACATGTTTATTTGAGGTCAAATGTACAGGTACAAATATAAGTTTCTTCGAGCTACTACATCTAACTTCCCGAGTTGTGTATTAAAAGAGAATAGAAGCAGTAAAGTGACAATAGGTAGAGGTGGAATGCTCAAAATTCAGCATCTCGTTTCAGTTGCAAAACCAGCGACACTGAATCATTATGCTGATGCACAGCCGAGCCGTATTGCGTATATTGAGTTTTTCGTTAAACCTGAAGAGGGCGAGAGCCACTCTTATGATTAAGTTTAGTTCATACTAGGAAGCCTTTCTTTTAGAAATGCCTTTTCTTTTATAAGAGGTTCTTGGGTTAGTCTAATTATTTTTAACATTGTTTACCGTTCTGATAGAAGGTTGGTGCTTATTGAACCTTAGTTGGGTGTAGTCTTCGACTTCAAAAGGAAAAATCAGTAGGTAAACATCAAAGAAGTAGTGACATTCGTTTAATTACAGGATTTTCTTTGTCATTGCTATTGGTTCAACTGGGAGAACCAAAGACAGGCTCTTAAGAAGATTTGGCCCAGTAAGCCCAGCTAATCCTAATTGCTTTAATCTAAGTATTTGATCTCTGGATTTTTAAGCCTAACTGAACTTCATTTTTGCAATAATTGGATCTTCATGCGTCAAATCTTAATTTTAGACTGTTCAAATGCAAGGTATTTCACACAGTAAGCAGGATTTGAGCATTGTTTCTTCTCAATCTGTACAAATTCTTTCCACCAAATAGATATTAATAGACTAAATTAATTTTGCTTTTTATTTTTAAACCTTCTGGTCCTTAAAACTGTTGGAATAATGGTTAACCACTAGATGCTATAACGTTATTTTGGGAAAAGATATCGGTGATAGGCAATTTGAAAATTAATCATATATTTCCTTGAGGTATTGATCGGCCGGAATGTTAAGAACCAGCTAATATCTTGTTAGGTAAGACAAAACAGAATTTTTCTACTTTAAGCGTGCTCTTAACCATTTTGTTGATTACCACAACTAATCTACATTTTAAACTGGTGTACCTATTGCATCTTATTAGATGTAAATGCTTATAAGAAAACCTTCTGTTATGTGACTTGTGTTTAAAATTCCAACTTTTGCTGAATCTGATTTTTTTTTTTGTTTTTGGTCAAGGTGATGCACATGGCTTGACTCAATAGATTTCTTCATTTGCTTCCAGTTAGACAACAATTAAAAATCATGTGTAGTTATAGGCGGTATACTTTTATACAAGCAAATATCTTCTAGACTATTAGCGGTTGTTTTTGTCCTGCATTATTTCCTAAAGATAAGGCACACCTGTTGTATGCAACTAGTATGGTAACTCAACCGCAAAAGAAGGATCTGAACGGAAAAGAGAATAAATTAAATATGTTCACAGAAAAGAAAAAGAAAAAATTGATATTACTTTTTACCTTATTTCTGAAAAAAAAAATCAAATAATCGATATTTTAAATTATATACTTAATTCTCAAGAGATGTCCCTATCATAAAAATTGAAGAGGCAACCATGCTGGTCTTGTCGTCAACTACATAGCAACCTCTTACATCATGTGTGAATCTTGGAAGTGAGAAAATCTTCAAACTTTTTAAATGGAGTGAAAGGGACACCGTTTCTTTAAAAATTTGGAAGAACACCCCTTCATATTGGGGTTGCAGAATTATTAGTTATAATAGGAATTCTTGAGACATATACTACACAATATTTCATGCATTAAAATAGACATTTTTTACATTGGTAAATAAAATGAGGAATTCATTAGCAAATAAAAAACTATTACCAATCTATAAGCAACTATACATTTCTCTAAAAATTCCATTTTTGGTTGAGTAAAACCTCTTCACAAGCATACCTTCACTCCATATACAATCACCAACTCTTCAGATTGATAATTAAATAATAACTTTTGTTTTGTGCCGGTTGGATTTGCAACGAAACTATCGAATAGACTTCATTATGGACCGTCTAGGAGTAGAGTGCCTTAGACACACTGTGATTTGACCTGATAAGATATGCTTGAATAATTTCATGTTCCTTTCTTTAACCCCCAAACTCAACCTATTTGGTTGCTATCAATAAATGACCTCAAAATACGCCTTCACCGACATATTAAACCCACAGAAAAACAGGAGTTTTGTATTTTTGTGTGCTCTTGAAGCTTGAAAAGAAAGAAAAGGAAAGGGAAATTGAGCAATGGGCCGAGTAACTCATTTAATGATTACTTGTTTATCAAATTAAAATATTAAAAAGGAATCATATGACTATATGAGCTAGGAGAAGACAAAAGAAACAAAGATTTGTACCTTTCTACTTTTTTTGCTATTAGCCTCCCATTTTTGGTCCTTTCATTTTTCCTTTTATTTATTTTTTTACTTTTCCTTTCTATATTTTCAATTCTGAAGCGGACGACCATTGGATAAGTTCCCACCATCCATTTCCATTAAAGTATACTGTATACGTTGCATACATTCATTCATCGCGGCCAGATATTCGACAAAACAAATAAATAAATTTTGAAAGCTTGCGGGTAAGACAGGCTGATAGCATTTTACACTTGTTTACCTAATTTATAGGACACATTGATAATGACTTGACTTAATAATTTTAACCATGATATCTCAAATTAATATAAAATTATTCCACCAAAATAGAAAAAGAAATATGGCCTTTTTATTGATCTTGTAGGTTGGTCGTCCAACAAATTTCACGTAGTATGAATGTCATTTGATTATTCCATGAAAGGTCATTAAATCTAAATGATTGTGAATTTCAAGTATTGTGACGAACGGTAAAACTTTTTTTTTAATTTATTATTTTTATAATGTGATTGATATAAATACAATATACATTATATTCCACATGGCATTATTTAAATTTTAAAATTATTTATATTGATTGATGAGGCTAACTTATTACCAAGAAATTGCCACCCTTGCTAAATTTTGTAGGATTGCGGGGTTGGTCTCTTCTCTATTTGTAAAATTTTTATTGAAGAATATTTGATACATTTGGACTATCTATTTAAGATAGCACGCTCAAATCATTTCTATCCATATGCATCTTATTTTGTTGTCCGTTTGGACTAATTTTATATAGATTGCTTAGGATCATCTCCATCTTCTATCATCGCCGTCATCACCAGAATTAATATTTTAAATAATTTTCCTACTTGCCCCCACACATGATTGATTTTCAGTTAAGCCCTCTTTACAAATTTGATAAGATGACTCTTGAACCTTAATTTTCATATTAGATTTAAATCAAATTTGATTTTTTTTATCAATAAAATTACGGGAATCAATAATTACAAAGAAGAAAAAAAAATCAAGCTAATTGCATTATTTTCTCAAACGATTTTCGAAGATCTAAGGAGGGAAAAAAGACAGAAGATTTAAAGTTTTTTCTATTTGATTAATTTTTATTCCTTAATTGATTGTGATTTAATTTGATTGTTTGGACGAAACGGAATCATTCCTCACCCGACCGCTGTTGATTTACACAAGGAGAATATATCAAAGATTCAAAATATAACGATTGGATAATGTAAAAAACTGAATAGGTTCCGTGTGTAGAAGAAATAACTTCAGAAGGATTAGATTGGAAAAATGGAGTTGCTTGTGAACAGTGTGAACTGTGATTTCTATATGTAACATGCATCAAGTGAAATGATAGAGAGACTAGTTTCCAGGTGTTTGGGTATGGCCGAATGTAATGTTAATTTCATGGTTAATTTTGTTTGAAAAGATTACTATTTTGAGCTTTTTTTTTAAACAAAAAAGAAAAAAAGAAAAGATAAAGTCAAGTTGAAACTTCAAAAACGAGTTCCTGGAATCTGAGACATGACTCAAAATAATCGATTATTGATGCTAACTTCTTCTCAGGTCCTTGAATGAAACGAAGATCGTCACTTGTTTGTTTGTTTTTTTTGAAGGCCAGCAAAATGCTGACAATTTTCCATTAATAAAAAAAAAGTTTACAAAAATATAACAATAAAAATTCAAAATGACTACCAGTATTAAACTGGTACAAATAACAAACTAATGGCATAACACTTAAAACAATGTTTATGCCCACTTGTTTGTTTGTTAGTTTACAATAGTTCCCATACAGTGGCCGAGCAACGGAGGGTGCCAAAGGGGGCCGGCCGTTGCACCCCTGTGATTTGAGGTTTGAGTTTTAAATGTATGTTTATTTTGATAAAAATGTGTGTATATTAAGCACTTTGCCCACCTGGAATCCAAAAATTGCAAATTAGTCCCCCAAAATAATTATTTCTGCCTTCCACTGTTCCCATATATATCAACCATGACCACAGCACCCATCCTTCAGAGAACTTTTTATTTATAAGAGAAGATATTGATATAAAATATAAAAATAAATGAATATGTTTGGTAAATAAGCAACAAAAATATAATAATGAGAGAATATGTTTCGAAAATCAGCAGCATTAACATGAATTAAACATTGACTATTTGGGGAAAACTTATAATAAATTTATAACTTTTCGTATTTGATGTCCATACAAATTTGTAGATGCGCATTGGAGAGATTTTATATTTTTTTAGGTAATAAACTTATGATTTTGGCATTTAACGTGATTTTGGGGGGGGGGGGGGGGGGGGGGGTGCGCTCCCTAAAAAAAAAACCGTAGGAATTACATTTTGAAAAATCATTTGACTATGTTATTTTAATTCTATAATGGTTTCGAGGGGTGATTGATGATCCATACAGAGGAGTAACCGGACACCCATCCGAGCCATTCGATTTGATCTCAGCGGTTCATTTTTTCGGACCTATCAATCTGCTATTATTGATGGACCACCCATCATCCATCATACGGTAGGGATTCTGCGTGGCACCCTTGCCGCACGGCACCAGATTCCCTTTACAGAGAATCTACGGCTTCTTCGGTCTTTTGGCATTAATTGGTTTTCTTAGGATGTTAAGATTTTTTTTAATTTTCTTTTGGCATTTAGGGCTGTTAAGAAAAAGTGGCGAAGTAGTTAGATGGCACATCAACATTAAATAATGGTTCATGCATAAATTCTTGCAACCTCTGTCCACGCACTATTTTTGGCACCCCTCTCCTGGCTTGTTGTTCGTGTCATGACTAGTCTTTCTCTTATTTTATTCTTTGTTGCCTTAAATTGTAATTGTTTTCCTTTTTCTTCCGTACTACTGTTGTTCGCCTTGACTGTGATTTTATGAAATTATGAGATGGTGTTTGATTGTTGTTGGTCTTACAATAGTTATTATGTGTATGGGACTTGAACCCTAATTTTTTTTTAGAAAAGTTAATTATATCTGTAATGATGCTCATGTTATTAAAATAAAATAAAAAATACATCTTGTGCTCTATGTGTGTTTCCTACAGTATACTTTCATGCATATTTCTAAAATATATTTAAGGTGTTGATATAAAAAAAGTATGAATATGTGAGGGATGACCATTCCTCTATAGTTCATGAAACATCTGAGCTTTGAGTTCTCTACATCATAAGTTAAGCCCTCAATTAGGCCTACCCACTTCTTAATTAAACTTTTTGAGTGTTTTTGCACTTGGACTGGGAATTAAAATGTATTATTTCAAGGAGCTTAGATGGCATATATACTATAAAGTTCAACATGAGATGATGAGTCGAAGTTTGCGATTGCTTTATTTACTCATCTTAATTGGTTGGTCCATGTTTTACGGAGTGTTGAATTAAATGGGAGTGGAAATTCGTAACTGAAATGCGCCAGTGTCGTGTGGTCCTTAATTGTGTACAATATTGTCCAGCACATACATAAAATTTATATGAAATATTAGAGTCTAATATATTGGAAGGATGTGGTCTGTCCAATACGATCGTTTTCATATTTTTAAATTTCGAACGACCGATCCAAACCGTTCAATATGTTCTCCATATTGAAAACTTGTAAGAAACCAATTTTTTTCATTTTTTTTTTCGAATTTTCTGCTTTTTTTTGTATTTTAGAAAATCGTTGTTATTGGACGATCCAGAACTTTTATATTATGAATTTTCTAAATTACCAAAAAAATAAGTAAAAAATTCAAAAAAATGTAAAAATTGGTTTCTTACAAGTTTTCAATATGAAGAATATTTTGAACTGCTCAGATCGGTCATTTGAAACTTAAAAATTTAAAAATGATCGTATTGGACGAACTCATCCTTTCAATATATTGAACACCAGATAAATGATATTAACTTCTATTGTGTAAACATTATATTTGTATTTTTTAAACGATTTTACATTTTTTACTTAATTAATAGATTTCTTATTTTCTAGTGTACAATTTTTGTAAAAGTTTTCTTCATTTTTTAAGAGTTGATGTCCGTACTACACAACTTTTTTTTTATGGATAGTATATATAAAAATCTGGTGGTTTTTGAAAAACTTTGTCACTCAAATTGGATGTAAAATAAAATTTTTGACTAATAATTACCTCCTAAATAATTATAAAAATTTTGTAAATCTTCCATAATATTATATTCAGATTTAGTCTTACTTATTGTTGTGGTCTACCAAATAGCACATCTTTATGGCAGTACAAAGTCTTATTCTATGAACTTCTTTTTAGAAATTAATTTATGCAAGTCCGAAAATGTTATTAAGTAGAACGAAACACTATGAATGCAAGTATTTCTACAGAGGACCGTACAGTGCATTTGATGCGAGGAACTAATTAACTACAGTTTTTGCTCTCTTTTATGTGTGAGAACATAAGAAGTTAATGTTGATGCCGCCAGCTAGCTGCATACGAGAAAATGTCAACAATAATATTTTAATTATAAAGATGATGGAGAAAATACTTGAACTCTTTTTATGAAGCATCAATTAATTTATTGCAATGAAGTAATGTACATTTACATTTCTCGATCAGATGACGAGTTGTTTATACATTTTCATTTCTCATCCTTCAACCATTTCTAAAGATATTTTTTTTTTTTGTCTTATGAATAACTAATCCATAGAGCTTTTCTAAACAGGCATAGCCAACAAAAATAATTATGATAATTAAGAAAGAAACAAGATTTTTATTGGTTGGTATGAGATCAGGACCATTTGAATAATAATTGGAAATTTGAAAGGAATGTGCACGATGAATATCTTAATAGTTTCTGTTCTAAAAGAGGCCATTTGAACCGTCTATTTAATAGTTATTGTTGTTTTTCCCCTACCTAACCAATGAGTCAAAATCATATGCTTAGTCACCATGGGAGTCTCACTGGCAGACTGGCTATTAGGAAGCTTGAAACAGTGAATTAGGAAGCATGGAATTGGTATTTGACAAATTTTTCTTTAGATGAGATGTTATGCTAACGTGCTTCGACCAAACGGTGACAACTGTGTGAGATCATGTGCAACAAGTTTGTCTGCCGGCAAATTTAAAAACAAATTAATGACAGTTTTAATAATGCAGACAATGCAGGTGCTGTTGTGTTAATTTCAGAATTAATTGTATATCTTGGATCTAAAAAAAGTAATACTAATTAATACCCAAGTTTTAGACCTTTGACAATATCATGTCCCATGCATTAACAATTAAGTATGGATCTTTTAACAATTTTTTATCCTGACAACTTTAATGATCATAAAAATTATAATATGTAATATAAAATCGAATGTTAAAATTATGATTTACACACTGCAAATATAGACTACAAAAATAAAGAGATTTATTGCATATGTTAATGTGCATCAAATAATTTGATGCATCACCAAACGATACTCAAATTATATGAAATTTATTAGTACTCTACCTACAATTCCAACAGCATACCTATAAATGAATTTTAAACCTTATTTGAATTGAGTTAAGAAGAATGATATGTTATGCTGACAACCAATTTATTCAACAATCATGACAAACCGATCAATCCAGTTGCCACAATTTAAGAGAATGAAATTATAAACATTTTATTGTTTAAATCAAGCTTTTAAATTTCACCGAAATAACACCGTTATGATCGAAATAACAGATTTTTGGAGCAAAACGCATCAACGTTACAATAAGCAAGCACGAAATAACAGTTGCGTTATATTTCCGAAAAAACGGCGATGTAACTTAAAATTTTTGCATTTAGCGGCGTAAAAACAGACGGGTCATGTAACTTATAAAAAAAAAAATTTTTGCTGAATACAAATCCATACAAAAATCTTAATTCGTTTAGTTTTTAATACTTTGATTTTGTATATTTTTCCTTTTGACTTGTTATTTTTTTATATTTTAAATTTTCAAGTAACTTATAAGATAGATTAGTTGTATAATTATCTTTTTATACACACTGTTTTTTCAGCGTTATATCACTGATATAACACCGAATCGCTAAATCAATTTTGTACCGTCATACCGCAAAAATCGCATTTTAAAACCTTGGTTTAAATAGATTTCCTAAAAATTGTTTGGCCATTCAAAAAGGTGATTTTAAAAAATTAACAGTTTAAATTTTTCAACACTTGATTAGTGGTTAAACAATTATTAATTATATCAAACTTGTACACAATTTATCTAAATTATAAATAAAATATTTATAATTTAAATTATTAATTTTGTTGAACGTTTTATGTTTGTTGGTGCTTGCCAAATAAAATGGTTGTTAATATCAGTACATTAAATTATATTACCGTCATGCATTTACTTTTTTTTTTTTTTTAGATAAGCTTGGTAGCGGCTACCAAGTGGTGGACGTCATGCCATTTACACATTATACAATGCGAAACATTAAGCTAAACAAAAAACAATTGTACATTCCCATTTCCCAACAATACATCCCACAACCTAAGGAATCAGCCATCAAGTACCCGCCTATCCTTTTCTCCACATACTCCATGCTAGCCAAAGGTCTCCAGTACTCTGGAATAATCCTATGACAAAACAACAATGACAATATTAGTATGTAAGCAAGTTAAAGATTTGATGGTACTTTCCTTCTTATGAGTTATAAACTTTGGTTGACTGCTTAGTGCGTATTAATTAATGACCAAGAAAAGTGATCTATTCTTAATATTTCAACGAACGCTTGGATACGCCGTAACCAAAACTATTTGTCCAGACGAATCTCTGGAACCTTTTACTAAGAAAAAAAAGGAATTAAGTAGCCGATCAAACCGGGCAGCACCCCCTATTTATTACACAATTCCAACCTAATAACATTGTGAAAAAAAAAAAAAGATTAAGTCACTTAAGTGTCAGCACCCACATATTACCAATTTTGTAATCCACCGAACAATTACTAATTACTAAAATCCAATAAATCATCTATTGGACCGTATAAATTAAATTTATTAGTCGGTTAACGCTATCAAATTAAAGCTGTTGAAATGTAAAGGTGCTGCTGAATTAGAGGATCCAGGTGTCACCTGCTTAATATTTCGGTTTTGGGTCGAATAAATTGGATTATGTTAGCTAAGAGATAAATGGATTAAATTTTCACGCAAGTATTTGCAAAACAAATTAAAGCTTAGTTTGACTTTTTTTACAGTTTCAGATTCTGAAATTCAGAATCACTAATAGTGAGAACACGGGTGTAGCATTGCTAGTCAAAAAACATCCTTATCTCGTACTTGAAAGATACCGGTCGAAATCCAACTTTAGCCGTAGTTGAACCGGGGATTAATTATTAAAAATGAAGCCTAGATCAGCCCGTTCTATATTATAAGGAAATCTAAAAAGAAAATATATATATATAGAGAGAGAAAGGATTCAATCAAAGCGTTTTGACCGGAATCACGGTTAAACTCCGTTAGATCTCAATTCTGAAAGTTCAAATGACCGATCCAAATCGTTCAATATAATCTCCATATTGAAATCTCCTTGCACACCAAATTTTATATTTTTTTTGAAATTTTTAAGTATTTTTTTCGGATTTTTAAAAACTGCAGTTTTTTAAGGGTTTAGAACAAATTAGATTAACGATTTTGTAAAATCCGAAAAAATACTTAAAAATTTCAAAAAAAATATAAAATTTGGTGTGCATGGAGATTTCAATATGGAGATCATATTGAGCGGTTTGGATCGGTCATTTGAACTAGAGAAAGGTTTCAATAAAAGCGCTTTGACCGGAATCCCGGTTGAACCCCGTAAGATCTCAATTCTGAAAGTTCAAATGATCGATCCAAATTGTTCAATATGATCTCCATATTGAAATCTCCTTGCACACCAAATTTTATATTTTTTTAAAAAAATTGTAAGTATTTTTTGGATTTTTAAAAACTGCAGTTTTTTAAGGGTTCAGAATATATATATATATATATATATGTTAGACATCGTCTAAATTAATATAATTAGACAACAATGAGAATTGACTTTTATCTACAAAAAACGACCTGACTCCATATTTTTATTACAAAATTGGATCTATTAATAAAAAAAATATTAATGTCCAATTCCTTCCTCATTTCCCAAAGGTTTTGAACGGTAAGAACAATTTGGGATGGTACGTAATACCTAAACGTGACAAATTTTTTTTTTCACCAGTATATTTTAATTCATAAATAATATGATTACGTAGAATATTCTTTACATATTATCAAAGTTGTTTAAACATCTTTTTTAATCCGAATACATTATTACTAAAAGATTATTCTAATCTCATGATTAATTGTTTTCTATTAAGTCAAATCATTTATTCCATCCACTGTTTATAATTGTTATATTATATTTTATCAAAAGTAAACTTAAAAGTGTTCCAAAAAAAACTTTCACCAGTTATGCCTTTTTTCTAAAATTTCGGTTGAACATGAAAAATTTTCTTAAGTATATCCTGTTGACAATCGTTGCATCTGTTTCTAGAACCCGTGCATTGACTATCTTTAACTAAATAAAATATTATTGCATAAACGGGAAAAAAAAAATGGCTGATCCATGATTATTTATGTGTATATACGGGAGCGCGTTACTGTAAGCTGGACAGCAAAAGAGATGAATTATGCAATTTTTATATGCTAGTCGCTTTGCTAAAGCACTTTTCATTTAATTCTAGTCAACCGAGGGAAATATTTAATAATGTATCGCTTTTCGATCAGATAAAATTTCACAACACATTTATTTGAATCAGCTTAATTTATTTTAAGTTGTTTGTTTTTTCAGAATTAAACTTTAGAATTGAATAAGAGGTTAACTCTGTATGTGAAGGAGAACTAGCTCTAGATCTAGTGGTAAATAATAACACATTGTATATCCGGTTGGGTTCATGTGTGATATTTAATTTCGAAGTAATTAAGTTACCTCCATCTTATCTTTATAAAAACTTTGTATTTGAGAGCGTGATTATATTCTCCTTGCATATTTGACTCGATTTCTCATCATACCAAAATAATTCGTGCTTTACTCGAACTTAATTAATTTTCCAATTATTTGATTTGAATTCAGAATTTTAATTTATTATTTTTTAATTTAATTGCTTTGTTCAAGATATTATCAAGATAATTTTAATATGAATATAATGAAATTTGAAAATTGTCAATAAATTTTTTATTTCAGAAAACTTCATTCTATTTAACCATATAAATTTTCATACATATATTATATAGTTCAAAAAATATACATGAAGTACAATATAATTTCCTGAAATAATAGCACCGCAATTAATTTTATTAAGTTCCTGAATCTGAACTACATGATGACTTGGATATTAGAAACAAAATTGAAGAAAGACTATTTTGCAATGTATATTACTACTTATATAAAATAATGCAGTAAACAAACTTATTTTTATTTAGGACACAATTATATAACTTTGCAAATCGCTTTAAATATGTTCACGAATATTTGTAGTAGTGAGGATGCATGGGGCATGTACTCTGTTTCTAAAGACCAAACAATTCATGCTATAAAATTTCTGAGGATCTATAAAGATCTATATATTGTAGATACTACATAATTTATATGCTCGAGTTTATTTTTCTATATATTAAAAAAAAATTCAGGACTGATCTATGAAGAAATATAATTGTGTTTCATTTAAATTTCATTATGGATTTTTATGATTCAATGAATGTGTATTAGTACCATTATTCTCTTTGTAAAAATACATTAATGATCCAATATTTCTAACTTATTACTGGTATATGACGGAAGTTTAATTGACCTAACATTTTTAACTACACAATAAAACTTATGATGCTGTCTGGCCGCAAGATCAAATGTTGCAGTTTCATGGTTAATTTTGAACTGATCTTAGAACTAAATTTTTTTTTAAAAAAATAATTAATAATGATCCAAGAATATTAATATCAATAACCTCAATTTTAACTGATATAGAGATCTTAATTGATATATCATTGACGAAATGGGTTAAGCTTTTGCATAACCGTCGCCACTTGCGCGCCAATAGTAAAGTTCCAACCATTCTGGCTGGTCCTAACGAATGGTTTTAAGAGGTCAACAAAACTATTAATATGGCATTTTGTGAGCACAGAATAGTAAAAAATGCACTTATCATCCCATTATTATAGTGATATGCTCTCAAGAAGCAAGTTAGATTGAGTATATGCTTAATTAGATCAATTGAAATTTGTGGTATATATTATCACGTTTTGTAGTATTTAAAGATAGTCTATATGAGATATTGTTGTGGGTGTGAGCCTGAGTCTATGAAATATAGGTGCATCCTTATTGCTTTCATGATAATCAAGGTTGGTGCATGCTTCTAAATAGCTCGCCCCTACTTAAAATACCAGTAAAATTTTCCAGCTATGTGGGCACTTAATTAAAAAATAAATTAATACAAAATTTCAAGATTTAAGGTCTAGTTAGTCATGCGATATGGATTCTACATAATTATCATTGAAATGGATTCAGAAGTACATTCATTATTCATTTGTGACGATATATTATAGTAATTATCACTATTTTATGGAAATAGAGAAATAGAAAATTGTCCCGGTTTCTAATAATTGAGGCAAATCTTATATATTTATCAAAAATAGTACCACTTATATTCGAATGAACTTTGACCACTCAATGTTTTTCTTAGTTTTCCGTTGAACTTGAAGCATCGTCTTCAATATTCAATTAACGCATTCACCATCATTGCAAATCTTTCAAATCTGTGCTTTGATCATCTTCAACGAAAAAGAATTTATTATGTTACCAAAAATCACAAGCTGGATCCATGACCTTTTATATTCGTATATACTTGATATTGAGCTGGGCATAATGTGGGAAACAGATGAGCTATGTAATTCTTATAATATTCCTCTCTTACTAAAAGCATTTTTATTTTATTTTCCTCAACAAAGAGGATATAATATCGCTTCTCCGTCAAAATAAAACCTATAATCTTAAAAAAAAAATGAAAAAAATGATGTGCACTTTTACTATTTTTTTAAGCTATTTGCTGGAACTAGACTTGGAACAGGTAATTGATTATTTTTGCTCACCTGATCACTTGATATACCAAAATAATTCAGAATTGTCTCAAAGTTTATTTTACAATTTATGTTCTATGGATTTCAAATTTTAAATTTAAAAGGACAATATCGGAATATACGAAAAATGATTTGTACATGAAAATTATCTGAGCACGTTTTATTTGTAATAATGGACCCCTTTTTTTTTTTTTTTTTTTTTGACGCCAGCAAAGCCCGTAGGCAATAATGGACCCCATTTAGAGAGGCAAAAGTATAATTTACATAATGCTTTACTTCCCCAGAGGAATTAATCTTTAGAAGGTGAACATAAAAAAAGGCTAGTATCAATATATACCCGAAGTGCAGATTATATGATAATAAACATCCAGAACCACTGTAGCTAGACCAAATTTTGCAACACAGCAAGCCAACTGCCACCCACCTTCTTATTCTTATTCCTGCTCCAACAAACATTTTAATTCATCTTTCCAAATTTAGCTTCCAAAATCTCACTCTTAACCCTTCTCTACTTCAACTTAACCCAAACCCAAAGCCTCAAAATTAACCCCAAACTGAAAATATCCACCTTTCACTCCCGCCATCTCACCACCCCAAACCCCCACAAACCACACACATACACATAATCCCTCCTTATTTAATCCCTCTTGCTCCTTCTAACCCCTGACTCTTGTATAACCAAATAACTTAAACCAATAATTCTCTCTCTCTTCTTCTCTGTTCTCAGCTTTCTTTTTATGGCCTCTAGCGAGGTGGTCACAAACTAAGCTAGAGGTCTAAACAAGCCATTTTCACTCAACTCAACAGAAATACATCATACACCATGTACCTTTTCTCCAATAACACAATGTCGTTTCTACGAACTGCGGGCCATGCACTAAATTTGACCGTGAGCTTCATCGTGTTCTCCATTCTTGACGTACTCGACATAATTCTATGCTATGTGTACAAAATTATTGACTATGCTATAGAGTCAGAGTGGAAACAATGCTACTGCACCGCCGGCAAAGATGCAATCATCATGCCGGAGGCTGTGGGCCCCAAGGTGTTGCATGTCTCCTGCAAGAAATTACAAGTTGAAGATGTATCAGACACGCTCTATGAACGTGCATCTGTCGTAATGGACATGAGTAGAAAGCCGGTGGAACCAACCCCGGCTACTTTCAAGGTTAGTTGGGCTATTGCTGAGATGATAAGAGGAAAAATGGATAGGCAGAAGCCAAAAGAGCGACGAATACCATGTTGGTCGGATTGTGATTGCAATGTGTGCAACTCTTGGAGCTGTGAATCTGCGGGGAGTTCAACTTTGTATGTACATGTTGAGGGACCTGAAGGTAATATTAAGGTCACATTCATTAAAAGTTCCAATGTTTAAATAACTGCTGGGTACTTTTCGTTGACGTGTATTATTGAAGGTTCACTACAGTTAATTATAGTTGATCACTCCTTACGTTTAAGGGAAAAATATAAAGTAAAAATTAATTCTTGTCATTCGTAAAATATTCAAATTGTTCCGTGACATACCAAATTTACTGTTTATGATACAGTAATTCTAATAAAAAAATTGAAATTTTCTTTAAACAAAAATATAGTTAAATTCTGATAATAGAAGTTTCTTTTTTCTCGTAGCTAGTTAATTAACAAGGAGGGAAACAGAAAAAAGTTAACAAAGTAACAGTATGTTTTTAGTATTCTACCATATATTTTTGTCCAACAAAAAAAACGGAAAGCATTTAATTTATATGCAACAATTGTTGCAAAATCTTCATGTACTTATTATTGAAGTAATTAATTTGTGAATTTGTTCGTTCATTTTGCTGTGCAGATAAATCAGAGGTGAAAGAAAACATCATCTTCATTCATGGTTTCATTTCCTCCTCGGCATTCTGGACTGAGACAGTCTTCCCCGTGTTGAGTGAGACGACACGATCTAGCTACCGGCTGTTTGCTGTGGACCTACTTGGGTTTGGCCGAAGCCCAAAGCCTGCTGATTCCCTTTACACGCTTCGAGAGCATGTGGAGATGATCGAGAAATCTGTGATCGAGAAATACAAAATCAAGCAATTCCATATAGTTGCACACTCTCTTGGTTCTGTTCTTGCGCTTGCACTTGCTGTCAAGTACCCGAATGCTATTAAATCACTCACTCTACTTTCACCGGTAAATATTATTTCCTTATTTGTTCCTTCCTTTTCCTTTCTATAGGTTATTTTTGCATTAATTAATGTAACTGTGCATGATAAGTCAGTTCTTGTTTAATGACAAACAAACAAACTATTCCATAACATAAAGTACGATTATATAAAACAAAGAGTAACGATCTATTGTTATTTTCCATCAACATGTTTAGTTTTCATTTTCAAAAGAGGACCTTTCAGCTATGCATGTCATTTTCTTTTTATCTGCTAATTCTATTTGGGATAATGAAATGTATATGCTGATTCAGAATTTTGATGGTACAATAGTTGAGGCCGGTATATGTTGGTTTCAGACTCTCAGTCTATATCAAGTAGTGGGGACTCTTATCATGTGTTTCCACTTGCTGGTATACTAAACATCGATTTCCTGCAGTATGGGCACTTGTTTCCTCCAAAATTGGATTTACTATTAATTAAGTAATAGCAATTAGTTGCTCCACTATGGCCCCTAAATTATGTTTAGGCACCTACCAAACAAATATCAACTTAATAATAATAGAGATAGTTAGTGAGGTCTATATCAATACTAAAAGAATGTCTGATAGCTAAGTCATATATCAATATTTTACACCAATTTAATTACAATAATGGGGAAGCTGATACAGTTCATATCATGCAGCCATATTTTCCTGTACCAAAAGGCGAAGAGGCGGCAGCCTCTCAGTATGTAATGCGACAGGTAGCACCGAGACGGGTGTGGCCTCCTATTGCTTTTGGCGCGTCGATGGCTTGTTGGTACGAGCACGTCAGTCGCACAATTTGTCTCACCATTTGCAAACACCATCGGATCTGGGATTTCATCTTCAAGACGCTTACCCGTCATAGGTAATAAAACATTTTAAACATTAAATAATATTTTTCACATTATTTGGAAAATTATTAGTGTTCAGGAAAAGCATGTGGGGACATTTCTACAGAAAAATTGGTATTTAGCATTATACAGTGCTTCTACTATTTTCTACCCTCTTTGTACTACTAATAAATTCCTACTATTTTATACCATTTTTGTACAACTAATAATTTGCAACCATCTTCGTAGAACCAATAAATTGCCATGTTTGTCAGTTATTACCTTGCTAACACCTTTTGGACTTTAGAGTAACCATTTTTCCTTGGAATTTTTGCTAAGCTACCCCAGGTGTACTTGTATAATTTAATTATGCAAAACACATGCAACTTAATTGGATTAATGGGCCCATGGGCCCTTAAAAATTAACTTTTTAGGGAAAAAAACACTATATCGGGATAACCTAATCGCTCATTGGGACACCTGTGTGTGTGGGGCCCACACTTCACAGGTTTTTGGGCAGTGGGGCACAGGTGCAGTTGCATTTCCCTATCTGATAATACACAAACCTCTTATGTTTTTTCTCATCCTCTCTTATTCCGATTGTGGAATTTTCTTGCTTTTTTCCGAAGTTGGATTAAGGAATTTGTTGTTGGACTGACTGCTATATTAATTCAAATGATAGTATTTGGAACAATGTATATATTTTCAAGAACCAAACCCACATTGAAAGAGACAATTCAGCAATTATAGTATGTTAATAGTATTAAAGTGAACCAATTTAAGCTGATACGTCAGAATTGCTAATTGCAGAACCAAAAAATTTCCAAAAAAAATATCTTCTGAGTCAAGTGCAACCAAATTTTGTAATGTTAGTTGCTATTGAATAATTGCTGGATCGTTTCTTCAAATGAATTTGTTGTGCATTTACAAAATAGTGATCCAATGCATTTTCTTACTTTCCTCTTCGTGGTTACCTTTCTAGTCAGTGTACGTCAATTAATTATCCTTCTCCTCCATGCAAGGTAATTGTATTAAAATAAATAGTGCCGTGATAATAATTTCTCGATAGTGTTATACATAGTACTAAGTTTAAATATTGTAATGTTTATAGCGATAAAGTTTGGTGACCCATTTCCTAACTTGGCGGTGGTTTCCCTTCCTCATAAAAGTACAATGGGGCCTAAAGTTTGCAAAGTCAGATTTATTGCAGACCCACCGTTTAATTTAGAAAATTATTATCTAGGAATGACAGTTGTAATATGAAATTTTGTTCTCAAAGTACAACAATTATTATCATCTTTCCGACAAAATGTTACCCATAAAACCCATACTTACTGGTACTATCCAGTGGCAATAGTTATGCAACTCAGTCAGTAGAAATTTAAAAGACAAAAATTCAGAATAAGTACTCATTAGCCCATCAAAAAAAATT
The DNA here is from genome assembly GCA_027725995.1 of Rhynchospora tenuis. Lineage (NCBI taxonomy): Eukaryota > Viridiplantae > Streptophyta > Magnoliopsida > Poales > Cyperaceae > Rhynchospora > Rhynchospora tenuis. The sequence continues at coordinate 122,376,153 of CM050889.1, forward strand.
GTAGTTTAAGTTAATTGTGTGTTAATCCTTGTACTCTTAAACACTTTTTTACAGGATGAAAACTTACCTGATAGAAGCATTCATGTGCCATACACACAATGCAGCATGGCATACCTTGCACAACATAATTTGCGGCAGCCCTACTAAGATGGAGAGGTACCTCGACATTGTAAGAGATAAGTTGAGTTGTACTGTTAACGTATTTCACGGTGAGCATGACGAGCTTGTGCCGGTGGAATGCAGCCATGCGGTCGGATCGAAGATTCCTCGTGCACATGTTAAGGTGTACGAGAAAAAGGATCACATCACAGTCATTGTTGGTCAAGAGAGGCTTTTTGCTAGAGAGCTCGAGGAAATTTGGAAAAATGCGAGCAGTAAATAAAGAGTGACCACAAAAAAAAAAAAAAAAAAAAACAAAAAATAATAAATAATAAGTACTGGTCTTCTCCATTCAATTAGGAGCTGTAGCCCTACTTAGAATTGATATTCACTATCTTTTCTTTTTTGTGTGTATAATTTTGCTTTCATTAAATTCAAAGCATGCACTCCTTTTACCCACTTAATATTGTAAAAATAGTTGACAGGGTTGTAGTTAATACCATTATGTTGGCCATCGTGTGATATATGTAAGAAGAAACTATTTATAGTAATAGAGGAATTTTTATTGCCAACATATTCCCTAATTTTCGTGATAAATTGGTAACATGATGATATGTACTTTGTATACCCCCACTTAATATTTAAAACACCATGGTCCATGTACTTTGGCAGATTAAAAAGGATTATTAGGCCCAGAAACCACAATGGGTCCAACAGTCCAAGGAATTGGGCCTCCTAACATAAAAGAAATGGATAACTCTACCTCAACCTAAAAATTACTCCCTGCACCTGGCATTCCTTAATAACGCTCAATCCACAAGACTGTCATTGACTATTAGAATAGTACGCCAGGTCCATGTGAGAATCTCAACCTTATCGGAAATCTCCCTCTCCCTCCAAAAAGCCAGAACTAATTCCGAAAACAAACCCCAAAAATTATAACATTTACAAAAAGATAATAAATTAAACCAGAAATGCCACTCACGGCGGTTCCCTCCACCACCGCCGCCTTCTCTCTTCGCCATTCTCACAAACACAACTTGACACATTCATCGTCTCTTCACCTCCACCGTGCCACACCACCTCGCCGCCTGAGAGCACTTCCTTCCGCCACTGACCTCTCATCCCTCGACGCCGCTCCGGCTGTGGCAGCGGCGGCCACCTCAGTGGCAGCCCTTGCGGCGGCGTTTTCTCTCTCTGACCCTGAGCGTCGCCGCCGCCAACAGGCCGAGGCCACTGATGGAGACGAGAAGGCTGCCGTGAGGGATTACTTCAATTCGACAGGGTTTGAAAGGTGGCGCAAGATTTATGGTTCTTCTAATGAGGTGAATCGGGTCCAGCTAGATATTCGGGTCGGGCATGCTCAGACGGTCGAGGCAGCATTGGGCATGCTCCGTGATGCTGGACCAATAGCAGGTGTTGACTCTATGTAAATTTTTGTTCTCTTTTTCATTGTGTGTCTCTGAATTTACCAAGTATTAATTAACTTGTTGGTATACCAAAATAGCAACGACATATTGGTCCTGTCCGAGCATGCCATTATTGGTACCCATATATAGAATTATTTGCTCAGAACAGAATGAGAATGGTTATGTTATTTGATGAAATCAATAGAGCTATGGTAGTTAGCTATCTAATTTGTGGGGATTCTGTTAGTGACTTGTTCATAATTAATCAAAAAATTTATATCATCCATTAGAATTTGCATTAGTGCTAAACGTGCATATGCTGTTAGGTCGTGACTTGGTGGGGCTCGAATTATGCAATGTTGTACTAAATGCTTATTGTTTGTTATGTGTTCTCTTAATGATGCATTGCAATGCTCTGTTGCTGACGTTTTAACTACCAGAATATCAGTCTAGCAATAATGGGAATCCATTAGATTAGGACCATATTAATTATTATCTTAATTAATTTCATTTCTTTGACTTGGTTCTTGACAATGAAACTGTCAAATGAAAGAGTATGCTTGCAGATGGTCAATTATGTTTATTTCCATGAGATATCCATTTTGCTAAAATTTAACAATAAAAAGACTAAGACTCAGAATAAACCATTATATGCGATCAATGTCACACAGTCTAAGTGTCCATAAATTAACAACATTTCAACTTCATATCGGTAGGCACCTTGAGTTATGTAAATTGCACTGGTTTGGGAAATCTGTACATTGATTTTTCTTGTTCTTCATGTAAATGAAAATGAACCCGTAAATGACAATCCTTTACTTGTGTAGAAACTGATGTCAACCATATATTTTATCCAACTGTTTTACTTTGCTATTGAAGTTCCACAATATAATGTGTTGAACTTTCAAATGTAAACATCATGATGACTTTTGAAAAGAAACATTTGAATCCTCGATATAATTGATTTTGGCCTTCTGAGCTTCAAGAAAAGAAAAACAAAATTAAGAGAAAGAACAAACAAAAAAAAAGGGACTTGGATATTTCTATGATAAATAAATTGCCCTATGCTGGTTAGTGGTTACTAATTCTCTCAAGTGCATATTTCTATGACAAGGCACCACAATATGTGATGCTGGTTGTGGTACTGGCTCCCTCTCCATCCCACTTGCACGCCAAGGTGCCATTGTCTTGGCCTCTGACATCTCTGCTGCCATGGTTTCTGAAGCCCAGCAGCAGGCTGAAGCCGCACTCTCAGCTGAGCTCCCCAACTCCCCCTTTCAAATGCCAAAATTCGAAGTTAGTGATTTGGAAAGCCTCAATGGAAGTTTTGACACAGTTGTGTGCTTGGATGTGCTAATTCATTACCCTCAAGAGAAGGCTGATGATATGATTGCGCACTTGGCATCTTTAGCGAAGAAGAGACTATTGTTGAGTTTTGCACCTAAGACACTGTATTTTGATTTTCTGAAAAGAGTTGGAGAGCTGTTCCCAGGTCCATCGAAGGCCACACGGGCATACTTGCATGCCGAGAGAGATGTGGAGGAGGCTCTGAGGAAGGTCGGGTGGCGGATCAAGAATCGCGGGTTTATTTCTACTCAATTTTATTTTGCAAAGCTTGTGGAGGCTGTACCCATTGGGTCAGCTGCTTAAGATGCTGATCATTGTTTTTCCTCATGTAGATTTTAGATGTTGATTGTCTTTATGAGAGTGATAATTACATTGATCGGTAAGTTGTAATTAGATTAGCATCTTGTTTATTATATTTTGTTAATATAGAGTTGTTTTGGGGGAAAATCAGAACATATGACATGTTGATGTTATTTCAGTTATCAGAATTCCTGATACTTGGGCCTTTATTTGAGCAGTCAGTCTTTTTAGCCAACTTTGAATTTGTATCTTGTTTATTAAACAATTGTGCATATGATATTGTTTTGGTGGGAAATTTAGACTCCTGAGGTAATAATTTTGTCAAGTTGTCCACTAGTAGGTAATAAGCTTCAGTATTCTTGAATAAAAATGATAAATGTACTAATTCTCTGTCATTCCAATATTCTGGCCTCTGGGTTTTGATAACTGGGTCTTCTTCAAATTTCTTTTGTTCTTCTGTACAATTGGGCTCCAGTTTTTATTGGTTTGGTTGGGCTAACCAAGATGTAATTAATTTATGGATTCTCTGTCTATATTTTATTTCCTTGGATAAGAGACCCTGGGCAAGTCATCAAAGAAAAAGAAAGGCAATGAATGAAACTAGTCAAAGTCAATACCCTATGTACAAGTTTTCCTCAGACTTTACAACTAGGTGTCATCTGTCCAGTACTCTAGTATTGCCTAACAGTAATGCTCCCCGACTTAAAGCAATTAGTCAAAAGTTTTATTCTTTGAAAATAAAGTTTCGAAAGATACTCTTAATTTTCTTTTCTTCGTTTTATTAGGATGTTGTCATAAATTATGAAGATTTTAACTGTAGTAACAAAAAAAATGGCTCACCTGAGTCATGTTAATGGATATATTTTGTTGAGAAACGTGTAATCCAAATTGACATGTATTATGCATACATGTGATGAGAGTGCAAGTTTAAAGTTTTGGATTTTTAGCGGACCAAAATTGAAATTTATTATCTGTAAGCCTTTTGCCACTATGAATCCTTTATTGCCCCAATATCATAAGGATTACACATTCCACACGACCTATTTTTTTAATCTTCCAACTAGAGCTTCAAAAGTATTGATGTGGTTGTAAATATTTCCCTGTCCAGTCTTTCCCCAGCTAAGTGCCAGTGCAATTCCACATTGTACCTGGAGTCGGGACCAACCATTAAAGTTTGGTCAATACATAATAAATCCTATTATTTCACTTCGCATGTTGTCTTTTACTTTACGATCATTTAGCGCTCACTGTAAAAAAGTATTTATGTCATGATACCTAAATTATGTCCCTAGTTTACCTGCCAGAATTTTATTGCTATCATAAGCAGAATAAAAAAAAAAAAAAATCTTAGATGGAATTTGCGTTCTATAATGATCGTAACTTGTAATTAAAATAGTGCCTTGTTTATTATATTTTTGTTAATATAGAGTTGTTTTGGTGGAAAATCAGAACATCGGATATGTTGTTGTTGTTTTAATTATTAGCATTCCTGATACTTGGGCATTTGGGCCTTAATTTTGAGGATTCAATCTGGATTCAGTCTTTTTAGCTAATTTTAAATTAGTATCTTCTTTATTAACAAATAATAATTGTGGATATGGTATTTTTAGTGGGAAATTCAGGACTCTGACATGATCTCTGTTAGCAACAAATAGCTTTTGTCAAGTTGTCCGCCAATAGGTAATAAGCTTCAGTATTCTTGAATAAAAATGATAAATCTACTAATTCTTTGTCCTTCCAATATTCTGGGTTTTGATAATTAGGCCTTCCTTAAATGGTTATTATTATTATTATTATTATTTCGTTTCTACAAGTGGGCTCTTACTTGGTTTGGTTGGGCCAACCAAGGATACAATTAATTTCTGGAGTATTTTATTTCCTTGGAGAAGAGACCCTTGTTCAGTGATCAAAGAAAAAGAAAAGCAATAAATGAAACTAGTCAAAATCAATACCATATATTTTTTTTTTTTTTCAGACTTTACAATTAGGTGTTATGATCTCCAAACTTAAGTTTCAAATAAATGTTAATTCATTTTCTTGTTTTTTATTAGGATGTTCTCATAAAATGAGAGTTTAATTGTTGTAACAAAATTTGACTCACCCATGTTGATGGAAATATTTTTATGAGAAACGACTAAACGAGTAATCCCCAGCACTATGGAGAGGGAAGAACACAATACCAAATTGACATATATATTATGCATTATGTAATGAAAGTGCAAGCTCTGGATTTTTAGGCGGACCAAAATTGAAATTTAATCTGTAAGCCTTTTTGCCACTTCGAATTCTTTATTGTCTCACTTTCATAGGGATTACACATTCCACACGACATATTTTTTAATCTTCCAACTAGAAATAGAACTATAAAAATATTGGTGCTGTTGTAAAATATTTCTTGTCCAGTCTTTCCCCTGCTAAGTGCCAGTGCAACTCCACATGGTCTCTGGAGTCGGGACCAACCGTTTAATATTTGGTCAATATATGAGAAATCGTATTATTTCACTTCGCATGCTATCTTTTTAATTCACGATCATTTATTAGTTATTACTCACAGTAAAAAGTACTTGTCTTGATATCTAAATTTATATCCCTAGTTTGCATGTCAGAAAATTATCGCTATCATGAGCGGAATCAGAAAGTTTTAGATAGAATTTGTACTATAATGAGGTCAATCGTTAATATAATAATCATATTAAGGCCCATAGATTGTATTATAGAGATGATAATAACATATTTTAAAAATTTTATTAGGATTAAATATATCTTTTATTTAAAAAAAATACATACTGCGGGGTTGGGGAAGAGTGCTATTTCAGGTCAAGGAGGCAGTATATATTGCACTAAAATTAAATATAATATATAGATGTTTCATAAAAAAAATATATATAAATAAAAATAAGGGGAGAGACCTTATCTCCATTCATTCTGAGTAAATCCGCTACTGGTCGCAAAAATACAATTTAGCTCCCAAAACTGCAGAATAATCTCCAGAAAAGAACAACGCAACTGACAGAAAGTGCCTGGCATTTGACTCGTTGGTATATTTGAAAAATAATTTCCATGAAACAATTTTTTTAAATCGCTAAACAAATTTGACCTAGGCACGCCAAAAATTTTTGTGGTACAATTTTCTTAGATAATAGCAATGCATTCCACCACACTTCTGATGAACAACAAGTAAAAAGAAATTGTAAATGATGGCACCCAGCTAAAATTCATGTTTGTGAATTTTCGGACAAGTAACATTTTGACTAAATCGAGTTCACAAAAGTATTTATCATTGCCAATTCCAGTGATAACAAGTCTCTGTGATTGCTGTGTTTTTAACGTACTGCCAAAGGTTGGGTCATTTTCATTTTAATTTTTTTTAATTTTGTTTTAAGAGTACCGAGACAAGTATTAGCTTTAATTTGGTATACGACCACAAAGACCAGATAATATTCTATAAAATATCATGTATCACTGTGTCAGTGAATTAATATACACTAGGTTCAAGCCTCGATTTTTTAGTTTACATGACCGATTCCTGCTGTCCAAATTATTTCTACATACATTGTAGAAAGTCATGAAGAAAGCAATGCTGATTGGACAACAAAGAATTTTTAAAATCATTGAATTCTCCATCTCGAAAAAGATGGTAAGTAATTTTGAATGTAAAGTATTCAATATATTTTACTGTGTACATCATATTAAGCAACTCAGAGCGATTGTTCAAAATCTCAAGATTTAAATCTGTTACTTCATAGACTAACTCTATTAATTAGATCTTAGAAGTTGGGTTTCATAAAAAAAAACAAATGAAGTAATTTTAGAACCTTGACAATAAAAAAATTAATTTTCTTAAATCTGAAACATAATGATAATTTGATATAAATTTTATCATTCATCAAATAATTTAAAATCAATTATTCGAATTGAATAGTTTTTCGTGGAATGACGAAGAACAAACAGATCATATGCAATAAGATATATTATTAATTTATAAAATTAACAATATTCCTACAACTATTTTTTTTTTTTGCTTAATTTGAAAACCGTCATCATCACAGTATTAACTTTATTGTTCCTTAACTTAACTCTAAGAATGCATAATTAATATACGACTTCTTACTAATAATAACTTTTTTTTTGTTATAGCTATTGATCTTTTTTACTGACAGGGCTTTGCAGAGTTTGAATCCAACCTCTATGGTAAAATAATGGATACACGGACCATCTATGTTAGACTTCACATTCTGAGCAAAGTTTCATTCAACTCCACTAAACTTTTGTCTCATGTTACAACTCAACCGGTGATTTAATTAAAGCTTAGTAACTAATTTATGACACTAGACAAACATCAATTATATTGCTGCCAGAAAATTTTATTATAGAATTAATAAATGCCTCCTGGAAAAAAAATCATTCATCAGTTGGGAAAAAAATATTATTAAGGTTTTCTTAGCATAACAACGTGCAAGACTTGATGATGATGGATTTCATGCAGTATTACACATGAAGCACAATAAATGATACAATGCGTCATGGGCTCATGGCACAACAATATTCAAATTGATTTATCAATTTTTCATAAATTATATTAGCACGGAGTGTTGCGTCCATTGAGTATTCTAGAAATGTGATTTATATTATTTTAAAGCAAGTTGGAATTCATATTTGAGAAAGAGCAATTAATGAACTAATACGACTTTGAATGAGACACTTCCCCTGTCGACCGTTCGCGTTCTTATGGGCAAAGCAAGATCAGATCTCAACGTTAATTTAATCAATCGGCACGAATCTCAAAGAATTGGAAAACTACGACCCAACTTCGGTCATTGACTTGTCGTCATCGCATATACTAGAATACCCTTTTCGAACGAAAGTATTTTCATATCTGCCAGACTGCCACTGGTGAGACTTGTAGGTAGGTAGTGTTTTCCAAAATGACACGACACGATCGTGTTAGCACGACACGGTGTGCGTGTTGACACGACACGATACGACACGAATACAAAATTGACACGACACGATATGCATAATCGTGTCATGTTGGGATATTATAAAGTTCAACACGAGCCAACACGACACGATTTGACACGCAACACGACACGAACACGACACGCAACACGAATTAACACGACACATTAACACAAATTTAATTATTAATGTTAATTAATTAAATAAAATTAACAATTTAAATTCAATTTATAATACTATATCATATTATTTACCATCATTTGACTCATATTGTTCTAATTTAATTATTATTTAGTAATTTTTTTCCTTTACTTTAATTTTTTAATATTTTTTAATTTTAAAAATAATAAATAATATTACACGATGTGACACGACTAACACGACGTGTCAACACAACACGACACGATCGTGTTAGTCGTGTCGTGTTGCCTATCCTCACCATTTAACACGACACGACACGATTAAAAAAGTAGTTCGTGTCAACACAACACGACACGAGACTCTAACACGATCGTGTTTGACACGACACGACACGACACGCACGTTTGGAGAACCCTACTTGTAGGTATTGACTTGTTAGTTGTTGCTCATTCCAATGAATCCGACCCTGCAATTGGAATTGGTACCATAGATCTAAAATATACGAATTACCGTAGAGAAAAGAAAACAAATTAATATTACTTTATCAGTTTTTTTTCCTTTTTTTTTTAAGTTTCTATCGTAGATAAAAATTTAAAAGTAGACTTGAATCATGATAATTCATCTTAATTTATAATTTTAAACGAACGACCTGGATTTTTAAGTCCGCTTATAAAAGTTAGTCCACAATAGAATTTTACAATTATAAATATTTAGAACCGCATGACCCACATAAAAATATTTAATGAAACTAATTAATTACCAGGGAAGATGAATCCTCTCGATCTGCATTCTCAATACCTTTTCAAGGATCCAAATATAATATAAAAGAAAGCTTTAACATAATAATCTCCATACATGTTCTTAATTTCACGGTTTGGATTACTGTTTTTTTTTTGTTATTTCAACTTTTTAGGATAAAGCAACGGACTATATCTTATATGTCTAGTATACAGAATGGACCGAAGGATATTTTGATATGATCCGATTCAGACTGTATGTTGAAAATATATATATTAAAAACATAAAATATATTTTTAAAAAAAATTTAACAATGAAGACGAAGTCAAATGCTGTAGGAGAAATACTGTAAAATCCGATCCAGATGTCCAAAAATGGTTTCATATTCTCCTTTTCATTATCTAAAAATAAAGAAAGTAGCTCCCACCTTTTTCATTTTATTTTCCATTTATAATAGAGAGAATTCAATAAACTCGGCAGAAAAAGCAAACTTCAAGAACACAAAATATTGACAAAGAATTATCGCAAGGAAAAAGAATTTGTCTAAAAGTTTACTTTTATATTGAAAGGAAGAAAAAAAATAGCACTGATGATTATTTTTTGTCCATCTTAAAATGCACACTTTTCACAATTAGAATTCATGCTTGTTTGAATAGAAAAAGTGTTGCTTATTTTGATTTTAGTTAACTATTAACAATTATCATGAATTACCAGACTCATTGTTCATATTTCTTCAAATTTGTTTTTTTATTTATTTATTTTGAACTATAACATACTCTTCTTACTTAATATTTTGTGAAGAAATATTAATAGTTTCAACAAACAAAGTACATTACATTCCAATAAAAATAACATCTTATCTAAATATAATTTAGATAACAAGTTGTTTATACAAAATAGCTTATGATACTTGCACATATATTGACAACTATGTTGAAGTTTTAAACTTACGATATGAAATTCCATAAATATTCTACACGTATCTCGGCCGAAATAAAAATCTTTTTGATGAGTCGCTATAATATTTCTAGAAGAAGATTATTTTATCAAGGTAATGCTGCTAATTGTTAGGTAAGAATCAATTAATTGATAATGCTTATTCAACGATACTAGCATAAGATGCCCTCATATGTGGGAAAATAAAAAAATAAAATAATGTTAGACAATAAAAATATATTTCTTAATTTACCATCGATACAAATTGATATGTTATTCAATTGTTTCTATATTAGATGGAAAACCAATCAAATCCAAAGAAATTTTTTTCCTTCTGTGCAGCAATTCAAAACCGAGATAATTCTTTCCTTGTGTGCGCATAGAGATGTGTTGAGACAGATCTAACCATACATTTACAGATCAACGGTATAAAAATTGTTAACAAAAATTGTTGTGACCTTTCTCTAGGTGCATTTATAAGTAGTAGAGATAGAGATGCTTGTTGTAATGTTGTTTCTTAAACCATAGTTCGGTAAAAACACATAATTGGCAGTCTTTGTTCAACGAAAAAAATGCATTTACGTCTATACATTTCTAAATTAATAGAAAATTAACAATACTAAAAAGTTTTAAGATTTCTGAATGAATATTCATGGCATGGGATTTTTTTTTTCCAGATTTTCTTTGTACCGGTATATAAGATAAGCATTAAATTGATCCATTTGATATCAGAAACTGAATGTGAACCGTAAATTGTTAATTTTGCAAAAACTGGGAAGTTTCAAGGTGTAAATGTAATACAAATTTATAAATCATTAGATCAAAAATTCAATTATTCCACGTAGAGAAGACTCCTTCTAAACAAAGGTTATTTTAAAAAAATAATAAAAAAAGGAGAAGGTCAGAAGGGCATATAAGAAAATTTAGCATGCGTAACCGTAATATATTATTTTCGGATAATTTTTGCTAGTACGAAGTACTGTAGACTGCTGCGCAAATTTCTTTTAAAAATATACCCTCACAGAAATTAAAATCTAGCAAAACCCTCTAGCATTTCTTTATATCCCCATTTAGTAGGAAGGAGTTTTTCAAGATTTGAGGAGTATATTTCTGAATAGACAAGATTCGAAGATTTTTTTTTTTTACTTTGTTAATTATGCAAAATAATGTAAATCTCGAGGTGTAATACAACTTTATAAATCGGACTTCATCATTCCATGCAGAGAGTCTCCTTATAAAAAGCCAAAATTTAAAATAGAACAAGGTGAAGGGTACATAGGTAATTTCGTGGTCTCCGTAACTATAGATCGTAACTATATTATTTTCAGATATTTTATGATTGTACGAGTCCGAAGTACTATAGACTGCCCCACAATTCAAATTTCTAAATACACCCTCACACAATTACAAAATCCCTCAAAACTCCCTCTAACTAAAGTCTCCTCCTCGATTTCCTTCCCTCTCCTTTTCCAACTCCTCACGCCATAATCCCTTTTCCAATTTCCACGCGCTTCTCTCCTCATATTCACAAATTCGATTAATTCCCTTCTCCTTCATTCATTTCTCTCTTTCTCAGATCCGACCCAAAACCCACAAAGAGAAACCCAACACCTCAATCTCTCTACCATGGCGATTCGCCATGGCATCTCCTTCCTCGTCCCTCTCCTCCTCCTCCTCCTACCCTTTTCTCTCGCTGAGATCCGCACCATGGAGGTCAAATCCGACGCGCGATCCATCATCCCCTTCGACGAATTTGGGTTCACACACACGGGCGTGCTCGAGCTCAATGTCTCCTCCATTTCCTTGTCGGATTCTTCGCAAGATCTCGACCTCTCTCAATTAGGGTTCTTTCTTTCTACTCTCGACGCCTGGGTGCACGTGCTCCGCCAGCTCCAAGACCTCGACATCACGTGCGCTTTGCAATCCGATCTGGTCAAATTGGTGTACACTTTCGACAAATTGCATCCACCCACCAATCCTTCCGGTGTGGCGAACGCCCGGTCTTCTTCTTTCTCGGCTCCTGCGAAGATTACCGATCCGGGTCAGTACACTCTTGTGTTCGCTAATTGCTTACCGGGTTTGAAAGTCTCCATGTCGGTAAACTCCGCTATGTACAACCTTGACCCGAGATCACCCGATAAAAGAATCTATCTTTCTGCCGGATCCGCTGTCCTGCCTTTTATATACTTTGTTCTCTTCCTCGTCTATGTTGGTCTCGGTGCGCTCTGGTTGGCTGTCCTTCTCCGAAAACGCACCGCAGTATACCGCATCCACTATTTCATGCTTGCTGTTGTAATTCTTAAGGCATTTAATTTGCTAGCTGAGGCCGAAGATAAGTCGTACATTGAACGAACTGGTACCGCTCACGGCTGGGACGTGTTGTTTTACATCTTTAGCTTTTTGAAGGGTATATCTCTATTCACCTTGATAGTGCTAATTGGCACTGGTTGGTCTTTCCTGAAACCATATTTGCAAGACAGAGAGAAGAAGGTGCTTATGGTGGTGATACCGCTCCAGGTTGTGGCCAATATCGCACAAGTGGTGATTGATGAATCAGGCCCGTTTGCCAGCGATTGGCTCACCTGGAAACAGGTGTTTTTATTGGTCGATGTTATTTGCTGCTGTGCGATTCTGTTCCCCATTGTATGGTCTATTAAGAACATGCGTGAGGCTGCCCGTTCCGATGGAAAGGCAGCAGTTAATTTGATGAAATTGACTCTGTTTAGACAGTATTATGTGGTGGTCATATGTTACATTTACTTCACCAGGGTTGTGGTTTATGCACTAGTTACTATTACTTCTTACCGGTACTTGTGGACTAGTGTTGTGGCCGGGGAGCTAGCTACTCTCGGGTTTTATGTGTTTACCGGGTATAAGTTTAGACCAGAGACCCACAACCCGTATTTTGTGGTAAATGACGAAGAGGAAGAGGCCGCAGCTGAGGCTTTGAAATTGGATGAGGAGTTTGAGTTGTAAAATTATATTTTAGAGGGTTTTAGTGCATTATTTGTTGGATCAGTTGGATGTTAGGGGGTGTTGACTACTTTTTTCTATTTATTTTTTTTTCTCTTTGTTAAGATCTGTGTACTCTGTACTGTGTTTGTGCAATGGATACTTGAACCGCCAAATATGCTGTATATGCTGTTTCTGCTTGATTGAGCATGAAGCCTGTTTGGCTGGATACAATAAGACAAGAAATTCAAAAGAACTGTCTTGCTGAAAAATTAAGCAGAGTATATGGCCACTTCATTTTACTGATAATACCCATGACATAAGATAATTTCTTAAGGCAAATACAATTCAATAAATTAGTTTCTCTTTTCAATCGTTTAAAATTACACTCATGACTTCTATTTGTTAACATGTTTTCCAAATACAAGATGTTGTACATATGTTTATTAAAAAAAAAAAAAAAATCCCATGTGCATGCTACATTCATTTTTGATATTGTCTTCATAAGTTCGTTACATGGGAGATTTAACGAGCATGCATATGTTTTATTATCTTCATTTCTTAAATTTACTTCTCTGGTACACTTAATTAATAAATTTGACACTTCAATGCTAAACTGATGCCGCGTGCCTGCGTCACATCTCATATATGGTAAACGGAATCGGATCCTCTGGACGTCCATTCTCTCGACGTTTGGTGGACGTCTAGGGATCTGGACCGTCTGATTTAATCTCAACGGCTATAAAGGAGCCCCGTGCATTCCACCACACCCGAAAAAAATATTGGCCCGAAAAAAATGAACCGTCTGATTTAAATCGAACGGCTCCGATCAAGACGTCCACTGGACGTTTCAAAAAAAACGTCCAGAGGATCCTGGTCCACACTGGTAATTTGCAGATTACTAGGATGACAGAGTCAAAGCCCAGGTTTATTAATGGACCATTATTGTGCTATTTAAATCGATGTACTAAATGTAAAGTGGGCCCTATATTATGACAGGCTTAAAGCCCACATTTCACACAATTAATTTTAGTTTTTGAATCCGTCGAAATCTAACCCAGCAATCGAATATACAATCCAGCTAAATACATAAATTTCTCCTGTGGAAAATGTTAGTGAACTTATTGTCGCGGTCCATGTTTTCTAAACAGGTGTATACTAAAATGTAAGTGAGTGTATAGGTTATAAAATAAGACTAAGAATTCTTTTCTTAATTGAGCTAACAAGAATTTATTATGCTACTTTATCATTTCTGATCGGAAATGAATGAATCAAACTAACATTAATAGCCCTTGAATGACAACACATAAATTTGCATTACCTTTCACATTTATCTCAAACATACCCTCTATAAATTTACTATTCGGATCCGCGCTTAATGGTTTCCCCAGAAGACGCACTAACATACTACAACTGTTCTTAAAAAAAAAAAAAAAAATGCAGCAACTAAAATACACACCACAGTTTCAGGAGAAAAAAAAAAAAAAAAAAAAAACCGGCACGTGAAGAACCACAGTATGAATCGTTAATTAAACTTGTTCTGTTGTCACATCCTAACTCATTTACCGTATATTTTATTATTAACTAAAAGTTCATCGAATATAATTTAACAGTCAAAAGAAAAAAAAAAACACACTATGCCGACCTTTAAAAAAATCTTAGTAGATGTAAAGGAATGGACGAGTTCAACATCAGTAAAGAAAACAAAGGTACATTGTTTTCTGCAAAACAGTTTAATCAATTCGTTGATTTCAGTAATTGTCTTTATTATCAACAATTCATGTTTTGAAAAAAAAACTATTTTCATGACCAGGTCAAAATATTTCATAAAGAATACGTTGATGTCATACGGTGGACTGTCACTTTTTTGCTATTAATCTTATCAAAGACGACTCATTTAACATATTATAATTAATTACTATTAAAATAAAGTAATAGTAACTGTCCTTATTATCCTGCCTTCATTCTCGAGGATAAGAGAAGCCTGTAGCTAGACGCGTTAAGTTTCGAATTATGCTCACAATCCTCATCGGATTGGGTCATATTATCGTAATTCTGTTTTTGTAAGAGAATCGGGTCGAGTTAGGTATCACCGGTTCTTCGAGCTGTCATTGTTTGCCACTTTTAATCTGACAATTGAACTGGTCGGGACTCGGCTCAAGACGATTTATTTTGTCACTTCTAGTTGGTTTAAAACATAAATATCCAACGATGGTTGTGTAAATTTTTAGTTGCAATTTTATCTGATGCTGCACGAGTATTTCTGGCTCGCAGTGAACATATCTCAATGCAAAATGACGTACGGTGCATAGTACTGTCAGAATAATGGTCCAAAGGAATCAGCGTCCAGATCCAGAATTGCAGCGCAAGAACCTGATTAGCTAAGGATTCATGCAATATTGTAAAGATCTGTTTTTTAGATATCAATCTATGTTATAGTTAGAAAGAATATGTATTGTATAGGAAATAGTTTATTTATGGTATTGATGATTGTTTCCATGTTGATGTATAGAGGTGTATAAGAAGATGTGGTAGGCGCAATTGTACAGCAGATGAGATTTTTCTAATACAAAGATATTCAAAGACAATTCCAAGTTTCTATTAATTCAAAATTTCCTCAAAGTTTGTCATGGTATCAGAGCCCTGCGTTTCTGATTGAAGTTATTCAGCGAAAGTTTTTCTGGTGATATTCTTCTATTCTTTTTCAATCTCTCTTCGAGTTCTCCTTGTACTTTCTCATGGAGTCTGGTTCCAAGCATGCTGTTATTTCTGTTTGTTTGAATGGTCAGAATTATGGTTTGTGGAAATTTCAACTTAGGTGTTTCATTCAAGGTCAAGAATTATGGGATTATGTAGATGGTAGTGAACAAAAACCTAAAGTTGTTAAGGATAAAGATGGTACTGAAGATAAAACTCCTTTGAAGAAGTGGATTAGTGAAAATTCTCGTGTCATGAGTTGGATCTTTGGGTCGGTTGAACCACATATTGCAATTAACTTGAGGCCATATTTGACTGCAATCGACATGTGGAACTACCTAAAAACTTTGTACCACCATGCAAGTGATGTAAGGAAATTTCAATTAGACATGGAAATTCATGCATACACACAAGGGAACAAAAGCATTCAAGAGTATTATTCAGGTTTTATGACACTATGTATCGAATAGAACTTTATTTTGTACTCCAAAGTTCCACTTGATGCCATAAAGATGATAGACTTTTTCCTGTTCAGACTAAACAAAATCTTGCCTTGGTTGTTTCTGCACTTGTTACCTCTCCTTCAAATGATTCATGGATTTTGTGGCATCGTAGATTAGGTCGTTTGAATTCTAGTTGTTTATCTTATATGTTTGAGAAAGGTTTAATTCCTAATAAAAATGTGTCTCCTAGTTATTGTTCAACATGTTCTTTAAGCAAAAGTAAAACCCTTCCATTTTCTGTTAGCACTACAAAGACTACACATCCTTTTCAGCTTATCCATTCGGATGTATGGGGTCCTTCACCAATAATTTCTGCTATGGGTTATAAGTATTATGTACTTTTTATTGATGATTTTACTAGATTTACATGGATTTATTTGTTGCGAAAAAAATCAGAGGTCTTTCAGATATTTAAATACTTTGTTGCTATGGTTGAAATCTGATTCTGGAGGAGAATACACTTCTAATGACTTTCTGTTTGACCCAATTTTATGAGGCCAAATTCATGAAAAATAATTATACAAATTTCATGAATAATAAATGCATGAGATTTGAGAAAAATCATGGAAAATACCAAACGAACTCCAAAAATTATGGAAAATTATCCAAAAATACAGTGAAGCATGAAAAAATTTATGGTGCCCTTATAAAGATCAAAGATGCTACAAAAGACCCATTTTATGCAAAGAAATCCTCGAAACCCATAAAATTACCAAAAATAAATCCATGAGGAATTTCACAAAACCCTTTGAACCATTAAATTTCTCATATTTTTCTGAGCCTACCCATAAAAGTTCATCCAAAAATACCCTTGGGAAGGCCCCCAAATGATTTATTCTTGATTGAATATCAAAATATTAATAAATGAATTAAGGAGTTTGGAGAAAATCCCAGAAAAATGGAAGAGGGTTGGCGCATGCACCCAGTTGCAGGGGATCCAGCGAGGGGTGCAAAGTCGCTGAATTTAAATTTCCTTCTCCCGCCTCCAGTTTGCTTGGACCTGGCGCATGAACCGTAGTAAACTTTCTGATCTGTCGCTGGCTCACAATAAACCAAGTCCATCCATCTGCTTCTGTCTCATTAGATCTGACCACTGGACCCCACGCGAAGCGTCCTTCCCCCCCCAAAGGAACAGAGAAAAAAATCGCGAAGAAGGAAAGAAAAGGAGACATGGCGCAACAACCTCCGTAACCGCCTGGTCCACACTCTCGCACCCTTGTTGACCGCCCAATGCGACTCCCCCAGGTGGCAGAAGGACAGCCCTCAGATTCGAGAGCATCAAGGATCGACGATGGAAACCAAACCGCGTCCAAGGCGCTGTAACAACCTTGGTCAAACCCCCATACCCCACTGTTGACCAGCCCAAAAGAAACACAAGTTCCTCACCTCGTAGCCGTAGGATCAATTGGTGATCCGTGTGCCCTCCAATCAACGGCCAAGACCAACTGAAGATTGTGTCTTCTTGAAGAAGCTACCCGACATCTGAGGCCTATATATACCCCAAGAAATGAAGCTTGAGGGGACTTTTTTCACTGGACTTCACCTCATTCCACCTCTCACACTCGACTTCATCTAGCAACAGAACACCTAGCTGTTCTTTAGAGAAGTTAGGAACTTACACACACACATACACACTGAAAGGATAGGTTAGCATTTCCACAAACAACTGTTAAGCATTGTAAAGGAAGGAGAATTAGGCAAAATCTATACGATTCAAGCAGTTGTGATCATTGGAAAGAAAGAGGTATGTATGATTCGGAGCTTTGCAACTGAGATGTGGTAATTTTGGAAATGAAAATCAAATTCTTGTGTTGAGACATTGATTGAGCCGTCTTTCTTTCTCTGAATTCTTCTTTCTTTGATTGAATTGACATTAGTCTCTCCTTTTTCATATTTCTCTCCTTGATTCAGTAAACAAATGCAAGCTTATGTTTTAATAACAGTTAATGCATCTCTTTTGTGGCTATTTCCAATCTTGAGGTCAAATCAGATAGCGCCTAGCGCTTGATGATTTTGACCTAGTAGTTGATCTCGAGTTGATAAATTGAGTTCATAATCGATTGAAAGTATATGTGAATAGGTCAAATCAAAGTAGCATGTGAAGCATTTAATTTCTCTTTTCTGAAAATTATCTTCTGACTGCGCCTAGCGCATGATGAAGATAATTGATCAATTCCTTTGAGCTGTAAGTAAATGAAATGATTGAGTTCATGTTTCAAATTACTGATAGTTTGTCTCTCCCTGGTTGAATTCCTATTTTGAGGTCAAATCGGATAGCGCCTAGCGCTTGATGCTCTTGATCGAATAGTTGATCTTAAATCCTTAAATTGAATTCATGATTGATTCAAATTGTGCATGATTGGATTTGTTAAGAGTTCTTTGTGAAGTATTTGACTTTCATTTACTGGAGGTTACATTCTGACTGCGCCTAGCGCATGATGAAGGTAACCTATCATTCCCTTTAAACTACAAACAATAACTGTCAGTTAGATCCGACTGCGCCTAGCGCATGAGAGATCTGATGAAATAGATTGTTGTTTGTCTGTGCCTTAATCCCAATTCGACTGCGCCTAGCGCATGAGAATTGTGGTTAAGAGGAACTCTACTAAGATCTCTCCTTAGCCTAGCTTTGGAGACCTTAGTGGAGTATTGTGGCTCAGATTAAGCATATGAAAACATGTTAAATCATGTTTGCTATGTGCTTAATTGAGTTTACATCAGTTTGCATTAAGTTCTGATAAGAGATAGAACGCTAACAGTAAAAATGATTCTCATAACAATTATTAGAAAGTGAGGGACCAAAGTGCAGTTTTAGGTAAATTTATTGCTCAATTCTTTGATGACCTTAATTACTGTCCCGATGGAAGTGATGAAATATATAGAATTTAGTTGCAATCCTTGTATTTGCTAGTTAATTAAAGGATATGGGTCAAGTATAAGGACATAATTTAGATACAAAGATATAGTCCCTGTACAAGCTAGAAACACAATTTCAAAGGTGCTCATTCAAAGACCTATGATATAGGATAAAGAACAAAGGACATAATTAATAAATGTCTTGAAGTATGTCAACCTGCCGCTAAATCACTGTCTCTGTATATGAAAAAGTATTACTATTAGATACCTATCAAATACTGATACTCCAAAATGCTGTTCTGATGCTTTGCAATAATATAAGATATGTGGGTTTATTTGCAAAAGTAAGTAATTGCTGTAACTCTAGATAGTGGAATAGTACATGTTCTTTGAGACAGTAGAAACCTTGGCTTGATCATTGATCTATTTATGTTAATAGAAATGCTTGTCTTAGTTGGTTCTGTAAGCCTCAGCATTATAAACATAGAATGATATACATGACCAAATATGGACGCACATATAAGTCCTTCTTAAATCCTTGTGAATGGTGTGTGCAAACAGGAATCTGTACTAGTAGCACCAGTAAATGCTTTGACATAACCAGCCCACAGCTATTGAGTTCAAAGATCACTTTAATTTAGCGCTTCAAGACATAAACCAAACTGCTAATTGAACTCACTTACTTCATCCTTTTTAACACCAATCTATTCCCTGCACCTATCTCCATTCGTCGTATACGCAAACCAACTTAGCTTGAATACCCATCATCTCCAAAAGTGCAAGCCCAGCTCTGCACTACACCCAACTCGTTGCCTCACTGTACCTACATCCCTCATTTGACTCTCCCATTAAATTATACAAACGCAAGGTAAATTTAATCTATAAAATCTCTCTCCTCGCTGTCTTGATGCTAAATAACCCACTTCTGGTACAAGCAATATCAATCCAATCCCATCGGTACCAACTTGTCTCTGAGCCGTGTCACCATCTAGTTCTCCCACTAAACTAATTAGACGCAACCTAAAACGAGTACACCGTTGCGTTCCACTCAGCCTCACGATTCCAGAGAGCCCAATATTGAAAGGCATGGTAGCTCCAGTCGTCGGAATTTCACTAAAGAAATTCGACGAAAATCAGAAAAGGGATGAAGCCGAATTCTCAAATTAGAAAGATTTAAATAAAATTGAACACACTTTTCTCCTTTTCTCTCTTTAGTGTTTCTAAAAAGCTCAGTCGGGACGACTGAGGTGAGCTAGTTCGCCAGAAAACGTGAATAACAAAAATATAAGGACTAAAGTGAATAATTTTCGAGCTCAGCCGATGTGAAGTGATAACTTTCTGATCAAATGAAGACTACGCAAGGCAAAGTAAAGGAACCATGATGTTCTCCTCAACCTAACGATTCTAACGGACCTAATCTCATCGAGCATGGTGGTTAGGATCGTCGGAACTCCGGCGAAGAGAATCTGATTGTAAATAAAATAAACCACGGCGTAAAACTCCATCTCTTTCAACGACATCTTAGCGCCGAACTTTGTCTGATTTTCTATGGCGAGAAGTATGAAGCAGTTCACATCATTCGCTATACAGCGCCAGACCAGTCAGCGTCCAGTCAACGCACAGTCAGCCAGTCTTGCATACGTGGCCCAATCAGAAGCCTACAAATCAGCTGAAACTTAGAAAATTCATTAAAATTAGTAGGAAACTCAGAAAAATTCAAATAAAATATCCATAAAATTCTAAAAATCAGTAGAATCTAAATTTACTGATACTCTAATATCAAAATCTTTCAAAATATTAGCCTTTTATATTTTTGAAGTATTTTCACTATAAAAACATAATTTTATAAAAACATTAAACACAATAAATTCTAAATAAATTTTCCATAGACTTTTGAAGCAAATTTAGGTAATCTCTATATGAAAACAATTTTAAAAAGAACTATTTTTCAGTAAACACTCTTCGTAGCCTGAAAATAAGTTTAATAACAAAAGTCTTGCTATTCAAAACCAAATCAAACTCCTAAAGTCTTACAAGTCACCAAATGACCAAGACCTAGTTCTTCCAAGCTGTCAAATGGCCAAGAATAACCAAATCAAACTTTCCAAGTCTTACAAGTCACCAAATGACCAAAACCCGGTTCTTCCAAGCTACCAAATAGCCAAGAATCACCAAATCAAACTCTTCAAGTCTTACAAGTCACTAAATGACCAAGACTCGGTTCTTTCAAGCTACCAAATAACCAAGAATCATCAAATCAAACTCTCCAAGTCTTATAAATCACCAAATGACCAAGACCTAATTCTTCCAAGCCACCAAATGGTCAAGAATTATCAAATCAAGCTCTTCTAGTCTTACAAGTCACCAAATGACCAAGACCCGGTTCTTTCAAGCTATCAAATAGCCAAGAATCGCCAAATCAAACTTTCCAAGTCTTACAAGTCACTAAATGACCAAGACCCGGTTCTTTCGAGCTACCAAATAGCCAAGAACCATCAAATCAAACTCTTCAAGTCTTACAAGTCACCAAATGACCAAGACCCAGTTCTTCTAAGCCGCCAAATGGCCAAGAACACCAAATCAAGCTCTTCTAGTCTTATAAGTCACCAAATGACCAAGACCCGGTCCTTCCAAGCTATCAAATAGCCAAGAACCATCAAATCAAACTCTTCTAGTCTTATAAGTCACCAAATGACCAAGACCTAATTCTTCTAAGCCGCCAAATGGCCAAGAACCACTAAATCAAGCCCTTCCAGTCTTATAAGTCACCAAATGACCAAGACCTAATTCTTCCAAGCCGTCAAATGGCCAAGAACCACGAAATTAAATCCCTCCAGTCTTATAAGTCACCAAATGACCAAGACCAAGTTCTTCGAAGCCACCAAATGGCCAAGAACCATCAAATCAAGCTATTCCAGTCTCATAAGTCACCAAATGACCAGGACCTAGTTCTTCCAAGCCGCCAAATGGCCAAGAACCATTAAATCAAGCTCCTCTAGTCTTACAAATCGACAAATGATCAAGACTCAACTCTTACTGGCTACCAAAATCGAATTATCACCCAAAACCTATTTGACAAGATAAATGTAAATGAAAGTCTTAGATAAGGTGTTTCGATGTCCCCAATTAAGTCCCGTTAATTAGGTTTGGTACCGTTAATTGAGTTCGATTTAAGCCAAAAGAATTAAGTCTCTTGTACCCTCAATTGTGCCCCGTCAATTAAGTTTGGTAACATCAATTGAGTTTAGTTTAAGTCAAGAATAGATTGAGATAACTACTTTTCTAGCCTACGACATATAATTTCTCGAATCCCTTAATCAGAGGTTCTCGTGATTCGTCACGAGGTAATTAACAATAGGGGCTTGCGCCTATTGGAAGGAAAGGATCCACAAAATTAATAAACCCTCATGAGAATAGATTCTCGTTAATGTTTTCTTGTTGTTGAGAAGCATTTTACACTTAAATTTAAACTCGTTAGGGGTGAATCTAAGGCTTATTCCCGTTCTTGAGGAAACACAATCGTTCTTCGAGAAATGACGAAAAAGTCCACACACTTTCAAAAAAATTTATTGTTGTACTTTTCTACGTCTTTATTTTCTTAAATTAATACTTGGAAGAATTGGTATCTCGTAATCATGATTTTGACTAGTCTAATAGAAAGGGATATCAAGGTTGTTAGTGTCTTAAAAAAATTAAAGAAAATTTATCAATTAATTCATTCAACATGGAGATTGACGAGTTATAATTGGGCCGTTATTATCTGGCTAAGGCACCGTGGAAAATATTAGCACAACAACCATTTAAAGTCCCAGTGTTTGATATTATATATAATTATAAATTTATAGCATTTGTATCGACACTTGTTAAGTACTTCGAATGAGTATTTCATCCTTGTCAATTTTAAAAACATTGTCATTTTGACAATGTGTCCGCTTTTGCTTAATTTGCCAACTTCAATTTGGGAATATTTCATGATACTAGCCCAAAACAAGGACTTTTGAAGTGGGCCTATTTAAAACTATGAGCCCAGAGTATCTATATATTTTTACCTTTAGCTGATGAATCATGAATGTGATGTACCAAGTAAAATATTAATGAATTATTTTTCCATTCCTTGAATTCTAGTTAAACGTGTCTTTTTCTTTGGATGACCGTTGTCATGATTTACAAAGCACTCTCTTCCGAATCACTTGCCAATGAGCACTAACAAGTGCAATTGGTCATGAGAATCATACTTTTAGGTATGCATCAATGATGAAAATATTTATGGACGTAGTAGTACCTATAATCTTGGTACGTAACAGTTCACAAGTTTCATGGATTTTGTATGTCCATGATCCTTCTAGACAAGTACAAGAGTAAAAAGAAAGTATGTTGTTTAAGCAAAACATTAGTAAGAGAAACAGAGAATCAAATAAATTGTGGTATCCAAAAAAAAAAAAAAGAAAAGAAAAGAAAGAGACTTACTCTTTGGGTACGAAGTTATCAGATATCAGAATTATCGGGTAAAATCAACTATCGGATCAAGACCCTGTACAAAAAAAATGCCATAAAACCATGTTGTCTTGAACTGGAAAAAGCCGGTCAAAAAGCGGGAATATCTGAAAAACCTTTATATAACGTGTCGGACGGTAATTTTCCCTCCTCCGATAATTCCATTTTTCTATGGGGTTTTCATTTTTGTTGGCTTAACTAAGAAGTAATTATGCAATGTTGCAATGAATGGAACGATCGTTATTTTTTTTAAAAAAAAAATGAATTATTTATAAATTATAATGGAATATTCTTCAATAAATGAAACTGCAATTGATGATAATTTTATTGCGTGTTTTGAAGTTTGTTGCAAGATGCATCTCTCTATTCTGAATTTCTGATTTAAATTTGAAGATTGCTTGGAGAAACTTTTTTGAAAAATATTGCACATCTTTTGTTGGAATTGTTTGGATTTTTGTATTTAATATATTTCTTTATATTTTATGTAACAATATAACTTTATTTGGTTTTTGAAACCAGCACAATAGATTAAACCGATAAAATCTTGTATCCTTTGTTTTATCGGTTTAATGTCCAATACAGTACTTACAAAATTGATAATAAAACTCTCTCGGTGAACAGAAGGATATATGAAATTCATTACAATTTGGATTTGTTTAACACAAAAATAATTTTTCTATATCTATATTATAAAACGTTGGCATTTGGGATATTATGCTAGAATCCTCCTCAATTTCCAGGAGCAGATTCAGAGGGGCGACATAGGCCTGCACTACGCCGAAAAAATTATTTTATATGAAATATTATAAAAATATAATGATAATATAGTTATCTGATGTGTCTAGCTTATCTAATAATGAAAATCCAAATTTCTAAATTTCTAAAAAACTCAATTGAAGTTGAATATCAATGATCCGGCCTACCCTTTTATTTAATATCATTTCCAAATTATTATACTCTAATTTTGGCTCCGCCACTATTTTTTCATTATATATATATATATATATATAGTGAATGGATAAAATACACTGATGTGTACGGATCGTCTCCGTACACATGAGTCGTTTTTCGAGATCCAAAATTCAAACGGCCAATCCGAACCGTTTAAGTTGTTCTCCATATTGAAAAACCCTCGGAGACCAAATTTTACATTTTTTCGAATTTTTTTACTATATATTATGATATTTTCAAATTGGAGGGCATGAAATACTCCAATTGTAGTGTTTTTTGAAAATATCATAATATATAGTAAAAAAATTCGAAAAAATGTAAAATTTGGTCCCCAAGGATTTTTCAATATGGAGAACAACTTGAATGGTTCGGATCGGCCGTTTGAATTTTGGATCTCGAAAAACGACTCATGTGTACAGGGACGATCCGTACACATCAGTGTTCTATATCCATCCTCTATATATATATATATATATATATATATATATACACATATATACATACATACATATATATATATATATATATATATATATATAGAGTTTAGCTACGGTGAGTCGCGACTCAAGGATGCTTCCGTGAGTCACAATCAAAACTCTTGGATCTGATTCAAAATGACCGATACAAACCGTCTAATATGATCTCCATATTGAAATCTCTTTGCAGACCAAATTTTATATTTTTTCAAAATTTTTAAGTATTTTTTTCAGATTTTTAAAAACTGCTGTTTTTGAATGGTTCAGAATTAATTAGATTAACGATTTTCTAAAAGTTCAAAAAAATACTTAAAAATTTCGAAAAAATGAAAAATTTGATCTGCATGGAGATTTCAATAGGGAGATCATATCGGACGGTTTGGATTGATCATTTTGAACTAGATCTAAGAGTTTTGATCGCGACTCACCGGATGATCCGTGAGTCGCGACTCACCGGATGATCCATGAGTCGCGACTCACCGTAGCTAAACTATATATATATATATATATATATATATATGAGTAATGCTAGAGTCAAACGCGTTTGACGTCAAACACGATTTTAATCTCAACTATCAAAATATCAAATGGCCGATCCAAATCGCTCAATATGATCTTCATATTGAAATTATCTTGAAGACCAAATTTTATAATTTTTCAAAATTTTTAACTATTTATTTTGGATTTTTTAAAATTGGAGGGTCTAGAATTAATTAGATTGAAGATTTTCTAAAATTCAAAATAAATAGTAAAACTATTCGAAAAATTATAAAATTTGATCTCTAAAGAGATTACATTATGGAGAATAAATTGAACGGTTCGGATTTCTCATTGTAGTATCAAAAATTGAGATTTGATCGTGTTTGACGGACTCAAGTGTCAAACGCGTTTGACTCTAGCATTACTCTATATATATATATATATATATATATATATATATATAGTAATATCACATCATTTTGAGGGGAAGTCGTAGACGGTAATAGAATCAAGAGATCATCATGGTATCATACGTGGACAACAGCCAGAAAATCATATAATAGCCTTTCTGTAGGATCTTCATTTTTTGTAGTATCCACAATAGGTGTAGCGGGTATAAATGGACCAGAATGACATAAATAGTAATCAAGTTCACTGCATAGAATACTACACAGTTTAGCATGCAGAAAACTCTGTCAATGAAAAAAGAAAAATAACGTGGACTCTCGGGCGGCACGAGCACGAGGCAGCACTTAGATACAGAAGCATCAGCGTTTTTCTTTTTTCATTTTCATTTTTGGTGTTTTTCAATCAGCCCTTCAACTTTTGATTATCACACTTGTTCCATCCCATGGACACTAAATATTATGAAAATTGTTCATAAAATTACAGCAAATCTTAAGAACGGTTGAAAATAAATAATCTTGTGGAGGGGAGATGCACACGCTAGTTGCAATTTTATTATATTAATACGCTTACAAATTGAGTTTGTTACACTGTCAGTCTTCCCATGATTAATTCTAATTAGCAAATTAAGCGTGCTAAGACCCCCATTATTGGGCTCTTGACACTTGACACCTGTGCTATTACTCCACTACTAAAAATTGAGCTTAGTGCTTCCTCTTGCTAATGATGGCTCAGAGCTAGACAAAGAGAATTGCAATCAGAAATGACACATAAGTTCTAACGAAACGCACTAGCTAATTAATTATATATAGTTAACATACCTACGCAACCAAAAATAGAGAAAACTAAAATACAACGAGAAAAGAAAAAACATAATCAACAAAGGAAAAGTCTATGTGGTGCCAAAAGTCAAATACAAGTACCAACCTATAGTTGGAGCACAAAACGCACCAAATTATTGGAAACGGTTTGCATGGTTAAAAGGCAACAAGCACCACTTCGGCACTGAGATCATGAACGTACTATTAGGATTTGTCTTATTTGTTTCATAATTTTATTTGTATTATATCTTCACCATTAAAGTTATTGAGCAAAAAGACGGATGACGCAAAATTTCAAATAATAATAATTTATATGATCTAACTTAAATAAATATCAAACAAATAGCTAGGTATATATATTATTTTAAGAACAACATGTACGTATACCATAGAGTATAATTAAAAAAAAGGTTATAGTGGCACCATTTTTAGGTGCCATCAAATGCCATAATTTCATATTTTTATTAATATTTTAAATTTTAAATTTTAAGTGTTGAATTCAAACCATTGATCTTATTCACGAGTGATGTGTTTCATTATAATTTTTGTATAACTTTAGAAAGTTATTTGATACTCGATCAAGAAGTTAAACAAGATCAATAATTTAGATTTGACATTTGAGTTTAAAATTATTAATAAAAAATGAAGTTACAGCATTTTATTATAAAAAAAATGATGTCACTTGAACTCTACTTACGATCTAAACATTCATACAATTTAGAAGAGTGACTTTTTAATGTCAAACTCATATTAATTTAAAGGGAAAAACTGAACAAACGTATATTTTTTTTTCGATAATTTGACACCAGCTGTCAAGGGTACAACATACGTAGATTTTTGACATGGCACAATGACTCCCAATTAAATATCAAAGATGCCATTAATTGCTGCATTTAGAATTTTAATAATCCCGAATTTTGAGAACCCCTTGATAAACTAAAGAATTTTTTAGAGTACAGGTATTCGTACAAGACGATGTCACATTTCTCAAATTTATTTTTGACTTGCATCAAGAATAATTTTATATTCATCTTGATTCTACTATAAGGCCCTTGAATCTATTAAAAATAAAAGTCAAAACTGCGTAACTCAATTTGTAGACATTTATTAAAAATAAGTTAGATTGTTATATTATTTGTAAAACAAATTCGAAACTGTCATGGTTCGCACAAAATTTCGACAATTTACGTAGCAAAATAAAAAGAGGAAAATAAGAATATATTTGCATATATGGTGATTTATTTTATGCAAAGAAACAAGATCATATATATATTAGTTCTCATATATACTTCTTTGCAAATTTTATATGCTTGTGACCTTTATACCTAATTAGGATCCAAACAGTAATTTTCATACAGTCATACTTACAGATCCCATCATTTTGAAATCATTTATTTGTTTGATTTTTGGGCCAGAATAACTGAACAAGAGGCATCCCATTTCCTTGCCATCAATCACGATTGTCAGTGTGAGTGGCCAGAACAAGGCATCCCCATCCCACATTTTGGAAGCTTAGAGGCGAGATATATGTTGCACTACATGCATGTGTTCAGTAGTAGTCAGATAGCAATTGAAGTTGATCCGATCAACCATTGTCCAGCAATCAGCAATTAAAAATTTAATCCCCACATCGACAATATTGGATCAACCATGTATTGCTTCACTTCATTATAAATAATTAATCGATTTTGTGACTTGACTACTTAAATTTAAGACAAAATGGATGTTCTGATAAAAAAAAAATGTGGGACAAACCGAAATATGTCTCATATAAAAAGTTGAATTTAAAATGAAGGTAATAAAAATGTATGCAAGAAATAAAAAAAAATCCATTTTCAAGCAATGGGTGTATATATTAACAACCAAATTTATATAAATATTATGAATACTAACCTCAATTGTTTAGATGTGGCTTATATTGTTTAGATTAAGTTTTTCTCAATATTTGGTGCAATACAATTATCGTATTAGATGTTTAAATTAATTTCCGTTATTTTAAAATTATTTTTATGTATGATTAATCGGTTTTCAGACTATATTATATTTGATGTGTCTATTTATATGATTTTTTTATGCAAATTTAATGAAAATTTTCTAAATTATCTCTTTGATTCAACTTTTTTTTTTTAATCGTCGACATATAAGTCCTACTGCATATATTTAAACAATTAAATATGGACCTAATACTTTGTTAGCTTGATAAAAAATGCATAGACGGATGAGACAGAAATTGATTGATGTTTAAATGAAACCGATGGTACTCTTTTTTCCTTCTGGAAAAACACTTCACTGTATGTCTGCCCGACACATTTTGTGGGAATCCTCTCCATTTCTATGAAAACAGCGATCCATCCCGATTACCTTTGTTATTAAAATATTTTTTATTTAAACATTGAAACATAATAATTAATGTACGATAACTTCCCAATTTTTAAATATGGCCAGTTTTTTCATTTAAAAGTATGGATCATACACAACAATGTTCCAACTGTTTTTATGTTAGATTTATTATAATTTTTTTTTTTTTTTTTGCATTTTGTTGTTCAAATATATATGGATGTAATTTTTAAGAAAAAAAAAACTAATTTCGTTTTTAAGTTTCCTTTCATTTTTCTTTTCTTGTTGCTAGTATTGATTTTTAATGTTCTGTTTTCGATTTGAAGATAGTGTAATTCAATAAAGTTAAATGCCGTCTTTAAATTTTATTAAATCTGATGACATTATGAAAAATATATTAAATGTTACGCCCCAAACCTTTTAAAAACAACGACTTACAAGAACAAAACTTTCCTTTGTTAAACTTATAATAAGATGAAGTTTATATATTGATTTTTTAATTCTAATAGATACTCCAACAATTTATAACCAAATTAAACAATTTGTGAAGTTTTTTTTTTTATTGTTGAGCAATGAATATATGAAACATTCATTATTTATAATTGATCAGTAAAATGAACTATTTGTGACGAATAAAACAAAGGGAATGAAAGAAACAAAAAGCAGGATTCGCCACAATATCTTAGTGATAAACAGGAGAGGAGAGGAATAAAGCTACAGCCGGAACCCATTTAATACAACTGTCGGTATATACTTGTCACAGCCGCGTGTCAAAGTGTCAATGCTAATTTACTCAAAACATTCCCTTTCAACCCAATTAAATAAACATAGCTAATTATCTGATGGGAATATATTCATGTACGATACAAAAAGATTATGGGTTTGTTACACCCTAAAAGGATTAGCCCCACAAATCAACTCCTGTCGTAAAATATTTTCTCGTGCGGTGGGTCCTACGCACGAAATTAGCTAAACTCCACCGTCATTATTTTACAGTTCTTTGGTGCAGACTTTCTTCTTTAATTTTTCCTTATAAGAATTATAGTATAGTTCGGTGTACAAATGTACTTTAATTATATTCTTATTTCCCATGCACTTCATCGTTTTCTTAAATTTTAAAATATATACAAAATCTAAAGTTTTTATCGATGTACTGGAATGCAGTGAAGGATTTTAGTTTGAATTCTCTTATCCTAATCATTTAAGGCGTAAATAGTTGATCCATAAAATAAAAGTTTATATTTTTATAATCCTTAGAAATATAAAGGAAAAAAATAACAAACTTTTAAGTGTTATTGTATTTCTACCTTAAAAATATCACAAATTTCCTTAGACATTATGGGTAATTTTATGTTATTTATCATGGTTGGTATTCCATTCATTAGTGATAGTAATTAAAACATAATAGTCGATCGATTTATAAAAGACATCATATTTTTTAAGACGACTTGACGATGACTGGCAAGAGATTTAAAACACATTGTTGGTAATATACGTTTATCGTATATTTTAATGTTAATTGTTGATTTCCTGCTCTAGCTAGTTGCTCCTTCGCACGGTCGGTGGAGGCTTTTTAAAATTTTTATTGAAAAAATATAATATTTCATCTCCATGAATCGACCAAATATACATGACAAAATAATGACTCGCCACAATTTAAACTACATTTTGACACGCTCAATTCGCTACACAATCAGCAACAGGGAACTTCTGAAGCATCTGTACAGTTCCTCTTTAAATTACTGGGTGCCGCTTGTCAATGCAAGCTGTTATTGAGTAGTTGTTGAGGTGGTTACCAAAGGTAAGAAAGGGAAGTCACAGAAAAAGGAATTGACAAGAATTTTTAAAGTAAAATTCAGATAGAGATGAGGTCGGAGAAAGAGGAAAAGATATGTAACTAGAGACAAAGGCCACAGCGGTAGTTTCACATAGGCTTTTCCTTGAGATTTTTAAGGTCAAGTGTCGTGTTTTTAAATATGTTACCTCTACCCTCTTTGCTGACACTAGATCATTTGTGACTCTTGCGTTTGTCACAATTTATAGTGAGTTAACTATTGGCAAGAGACTTTTATTTATATAAATTATTTTTTTGCTCTGTGTTTAATCAACGTTCTAGAAGCTTGCCATGGCAAAGGCATTAAGACAAGTGTAAATACTTATAAATGATAATATTGATATATGCCAAAATTGTGTTAAATGAATGATATTTGCATTGGCAATGACAATTATTGAGAAATTTTAGATACTGTGATGTTGAAACACTGCCTCTGCAGTGACAGAGAGGGAGGCCCACTGACAGACTGAGGATAAAAGCAAGAAATTTGTTTTTGATTCTGTGAAATAATAAAGTTTATCTTGATTTAGGGAACTGAGTTCGCTTGCTGTTGTACTATTCTTTTCATTGCTTAATAATGTTCCTGTGTTGTAATAAATAAAAGGAAGGGAAGGGCATAGCAGTACCAGTTTATTCGATGGTACCGGTTTAGAGAGAGCGAATAGATAGATTGGATGAAGGAGATTTACTGCTAGATATGTGCTTGTATGTACTTTTGATTCTGCTTTTCTTATGAAAAGTGCATGGTGGGTCAAAACCAACTTATTTAACACAAAATAAATTTAAATTGCGTATACGTACGACAGCTCAAAAAGTAATGATCAAGTTTTGTCACTAATTCACACCAAGTACAAAACTACAGTCGGTTAAAAGTACACAATTATTTCAAACAAAATTGATGTTGTTTTGCGCAACATTCTAACAAACTTCAGTTCATGGGTAAGACTTAAAAGAGTTGCATGACTGATGCTACTCATGGTTTCAATTTAGATATGTGGTTGTGTAAACAACCGATAAGTGGCGCGCGCCAGTTTTTTTAACATTTCTTCCATATTTGGGGGCCTTTATGCATGACTTATTGTGTATCGATTATGGTTATAGGTGTTTTGTGACTATCATTTGGGGAAGGAAAAGTCAAATGAGAAATTTTGTAAATGTGAAGTTAACACTCAATTGAGTGCAAAATCTTTTTGGGTCCGCAGTGTATTTTATGTGATGGATTCTTGAATAATGGTTGTGAACTCAAAACGAGAGCATACAAATATTTTTATTGGAAGATTGGTTTTTCTGACATGATTAATTTGAGACCTGATCATCAATCACAGTCGGTCATTATTTTGAAGAAACGTCGAATTATCACTTCATATGAAAAAATTGATTACATTCAGAAGTATTTTCACTAAAGGGAAGTGTTATTTTTTGCATTTAATTCCCAACTAGAATCAGCAATAGAAGCTTGAATGAAACAAAAATATATCAGTTATTATAAATTGTGATTATAATTGCAATGAATATGTTTTTCATAATACAGATGAATTATCCAATTAAAAGATAAATTCTCAATATTAAACTTCATTTTTACAAAATAACTTTTATATGTATATATATAATCTGAACCCTTTTATTGTGATCGTAAGGTCGTTTATAATCAGACATCTTCTGGCGTCATTTTATGGAAGCAGATGTGGAGTCCCCTTCTGCATTTCCCTTCCAGCCCTTTTTCTCTGTTATCGGTCCCATTTCTCTCTTTTCAGGGTTGGTGGCTCTTCCTCTATTCCAGCAAAACGAAACAACACACTTGAAGTACACCAAACATGGCGTCATACTCCCCTCTCTCTCTATTTATATATATATAAGCTATCTTTCTCTACCATTTTAATACGCACATCATCGCCTCATTCCCTCGTACTATATACAAACTCTTTGTCTCCTTTCCAAACAATATATCCCATAAAAAGACCAAACTAACTAAAATAACACTTAGAGAAAGATCAAAGGAGATGAGCATCACTGTGAACGGACAGTCGTGTGTACCACCCGGCTTTCGGTTTCACCCAACCGAAGAAGAGCTGCTCACTTATTACTTGAGAAAGAAGGTTGCATCTGAAAGGATCGATTTGGATGTCATACGCGACATCGATCTGAACAAGCTTGAGCCATGGGACATTCAAGGTAGGCTTTAAGTTATCAACAATATCCGTTAATTTATCAATTGAAGGTTTTGTACATGGTTGCATGCTTGTTTTGGGATGTTTTGTATCCAAGTTTTCTTTATGGATGTAAGCTCAATTGCTCGAATTTATTGATGTCATGATCTTGAATTTATTAGGGTCAAAACAAAAATAATTAAAAAACACAAAAGGTCCTTTGTTTAAAAAATTGTGATAAGCCTTTTTCCATTTAATATTAATAAATTTATGCAATATTAATTAAAAAAGCAAGAATTTAAAAAACAAACTGCACTTGTTTGAATGTCTTTGTATACAGAGAAATGTCGGATAGGGACTACACCGCAAAATGAGTGGTATTTCTTCAGCCACAAGGATAAGAAATACCCGACTGGTACACGGACTAACCGTGCGACTGCTGCTGGATTTTGGAAGGCCACTGGTCGAGACAAGGTGATCCACACGAGTGTGAGACGCATTGGCATGAGAAAGACATTGGTTTTCTACAAAGGCCGGGCCCCGCATGGCCAGAAGTCAGACTGGATTATGCATGAGTACAGGCTAGATGAGAATTCTGATACCAACTCAAACTCCATTGTAGGTGCCAATAGTTCTTCATTTTGTGATTAAGTGCTTAATTTCAATGAATCTTTGCTCTCTTATTGTGAAATTGGTTAATTCAGAAAAATGGGGTCATCACGTCTTTCTATACTGAAAGAAAACTAAATTGAACATGCCGAGTTAATTAAATTAATTCCACCTTGCATGCATATATATAAAAATTTATTGGTACTGTTTATAATCACAATTCTACATTTAACGTGTTTGAAGACAAAATCTCTTCTACATCATTTTGCTCTCTAATGAAACAATTCAATATCTCATATACTACTAGCTAGGTTCTAGTGTGAAATATTCTGCAACATTTTTTTTTTAAATAATCATTCCACATGCACGATTACATTAACTACTTTTATATACTAATAATTTTATTAAAGCCTGGTGCCGGTGTGATGTTTAATTATTTTTGCTCGATTTCTGTGTCAATTATAACAGATACCAATTGGTTCGATTGGAGAAGCAACACAAGAAGAGGGTTGGGTTATTTGCAAAGTGTTCAAAAAGAAGTTGCACCTCCAAAAAGCATCTGATTGCTCCAACAACTATTCTTCCATAACAAGTGAAATCAAGACACAGCTGATAATGGACTCCTCCAGTAACGACACACTAGACCAAATCCTCCAGTACATGCAAAAATCATGCAAACAAGAGAATAAAAACATTATGAATCTCAACAATGGGAAACGTTTAAACCCCATAGATACTTTCTTCAACAATAGCACCATACATGAAAGGTTCGCAAAACTTCCACCACTTGAGAATCCAACCGTACCATTGGTACCAACTGATTGGGCCACACTTGACTGCTTAACGGCGTGTCAGCTAAACGGACAATCAGCCGACACGTTGAAGCAGGTGGGCCTTTTCGATGAACCAGGTTTTGGGTTTGGTTCAGGTGTTAAGTTGATCGGTAGCAATGGAGAGGAACGGGAGAATGATAATGGTGTGTGCAATGGAGGTGATGGCGACCTGTGGAACTTTACAAAGTCTTGTGTATCTCCCTGTATGGGATATATTGACAATTTGTCTCCTTAACGGTACGGCGCACTAAACTTCATGGTTGTGTGTAGAGACTAGAGAGAGCATTACTGTATTAGTAGCAATTAAGAATAGCTACGTCTAGGTGCATGCTAATCTATGAAATCAAATATTGTAACAGACACATCAATGATTAAGGGAGTTAGCTAGAGAGAGAGATGGAAAGCGACCAGCCATATATAAGCATGATCAGATGTTAATTTAATTATTAGATTTGGCATAATGGTCAGTGCATGTAAGGCCTGCTTGTTAGGAAAAAGGTAGCTTTTCTTTGGTAGTGCAGTGAGGTGGGCCCTCTTTCCAGTGGAGACTATGTAGCTAACAGAAATCACCAGAGCCACTTGCTGTGTGGCTGCCTATATATATGTTTTGTTGTTCTAAGTATATATTAAACATAATATTACTAAAAATGTGTTAAAATATTTATTTGATCTTGTAACATAATAAAAGTCTGTGATGATTATATGTTTCTTATGTGGATCGTACACATCACAACACTGCAATGACTTAAAGTGAGATGCCTCCACAGATGAAGCACAACATATAAAAGCGCGCGCACTTTAAATTAATTTTCTTAGAAATTAATAAGACAATATATTGTACATAGCGCATGAGAGAAAATGAGTTCAATGTCACACAAGCTACATAAAATGTTTTCCCTCATCAATTTCTAAACTTCAAGGTGCTTAATATATATGTGACTATTCTGGTGGCCAAGAAAAAAAAATAAAAAAGACAATCCACAAGCATCTCATTTTATCCAAGATTACATTGATGACTTTTTTTTTTTTCTGTCCTCCACGAGAAATACCTGCCAAGTGAACTTAGAAATTCAATGAATTCACAAAAAAAAATGTTTGACGAAAAATAAGAACATTATATTATAATATATCAGAACAAGAGTATTCATCCCAAACATAATAAATTCTTTAGCCACAAAAAAACTCAAACATTGTGAGGCAGCTCCATACAAGAACCAAACTGGAATGTAACCTGGCCAACTTTATAGAAAATGATGTCGATGGATCCATTTCTCGTCATGAAACAAAGAGGAAAAGGTAAGGGAAATAATGAGAAATTTTGGTTCGGTGGGGTTTGAAATTGTACCATTTTGTTAAAGATATATTTAAAGTTTTAATTGAATAGCTGTAATTAATTGAAAGTTGGGATCCTTTTCGCAAGTCGAGACTACATGAGGCACGTATTCTTTTGTAATAAAATGAAAGTAACTATGAATGAACAAAAATCAAGTCGAATTTGCTAATTTTATCTTTAAATGAACAGAAAATTTCATGCCAAAAGGTATATATTCAATTGCAAAATTGTTAATATTATTTCATGACTAAGAGCTTGTTGACAATCCAATGATCTTTTCCTTACTTTTCTAAAGACTTTCTTTCTGATTTTGATGATCACAAGGTTTGACTGTTAGGAGTAAAATATTTAATCATTAATTTCTTAATTAATTATCCAGAATCACGTATTTTATATAAAATAAATAAATTTATGAGTTAGAACTTACAATTTTGAAGGAAAAACATCGTTAGACGGAAATTTGATCTTCTTCAATTTCACCTTAGTCCAAATGATGGCAGAAAATAATGACATTTTTTCTAATTCTGTCTATTTTTTTCTTAATGGGTGAATTAAAGAGGAAAGGGTGCCACTTTATGACAAATTATTAGAATAAATACTAAGACAATTAAAGGGATCAAATCTTAAATGAATCTGGTCCATTGATTTTTCATTAAAATCAATGCACCCTTTAATTAATTTATTAAATGAATTTGGTTTATAATAATAATAATAATATAGACCACATTAAATTATTATTGGTAATATTAATTATAACATTGACATCCTAGAAGTTGCACATTCAATCAATATTATAAATAAAGATGTATGGGTGTCAGATCCTTTAGTTAAATATCATCCGACACTTCAAGCATTGTGAAGTTGTGTAATAGTATTTTTTTTATTTCTGCAATGTGATACTTTGTAACTAATTGTGTGTCAGGTGTTATTGCTCATAAAACTGACTCGGTTCAATATCAAATAATAATTTGGCAACACATTCTTTTGTTTCTGATTTTTTTGGCCCCTTCCTATTTTCATTTTCATCGTGTCTCCATCTCTTTTGTGTTTCTTAGAGTCCCTCTCCACCTTAATTTCTCTTCATCACCATTCTTAATTTTGGTTTACAAAATATAAATTAAATTCATTCAATTGAAAATAAAAAAACATCATATCTTTTACAATATATATATATATATATATATATATATATATAGAGTTTAGCTACGGTGAGTCGCGACTCACGGATCCTCCGGTGAGTCGCCAACAAAACTCCTAGATCTAATTCAAAATGACCGATCCAAACCGTCCAATATGATCTCCCTATTGAAATCTCCATGCACACCAAATTTTTCATTTTTTCGAAATTTTTAAGTATTTTTTTCTGATTTTTGAAAACTGCTGTTTTTGAATGGTTCAGAACTAATTAGATTAACGATTTTCTAAAATTTCAAAAAAATACTTAAAAATTTCGAAAAAATGAAAAATTTGGTCTGCATGGAGATTTCAGTAGGGAGATCATATTAGACAGTTTGGATCGGTCATTTTGAGCTAGATTTAAGAATTTTGATGGCGACTCACCGGAGGGTCCGTGAGTCGTGACTCACCATAGCTAAACTCTATATATATATATATATTTAAGTCATTTATAAACATATTACATTTCATGAATAATATCAACATAATATAAATTATAATAATCATAACTATAACTATATTTACACATATAATTTTTCTTTAAATTTATCAAACTCTTTAAATTTAATCAAATCAAATTACCTACAATAACTAAACTATATTTCTAAAGATAAATATATCTTAACCATATATCCAAAAATGAACATAATTAAACTATATAAACATAATAAAAATATTCTTATTATAGATATCTACATCTAGCGAAGCTCGATATGCCCCTCTAATATGTAATACTCTTGCTTGGCAAATAAACGAAAAAACATCTGCAGAAATAATTTAGCCCTCAGAAGTAATTAGTTAATAAACACTTAATTCTGGAAATTAAGATCACACAATCAGGAAATGTCTAGAAAAAGGTCAACAGAAGGCAAACAGTATCAAAAAAAAAAAAAATACAAACAAGTATATGTGTACAACATAAACATTCGTTTTGTTTATAATTAATTTGATCAGCTTTGTCATTCCTTTTATTTTTCGCTTTGTTACTATTATTATTAGTATTGTTATTATCTCACCAATAATTTCTTAAGACTGTTTGGCAGTTAATAGTACAAGCTAGGTTCACTTTGGAAAACCATTGGTGGTTCGTCTAACATGTGCCACACATCACACATGTGTGCAGTCCCCATGCATGTACAAATTGTCCAAATCTTTAGGTGGCCTTTTTTGATTTAGAGAAGGTCAGACATATATGGATAACAGGTTGTACTGACAAATTAAAGGTGGCGGCGCCAGATCTCTATATATAATTATCTCATGTTCTCTAATATAGTTACCACGAGTACTTTATTTATCTCATGCAATTATGAGCCGGTGTTACAGTAATACTCAAACACTCTCTTTAAATATAAATATATAAATAAATAATCCAAACACCTTCCCCATCTTAATATTTATGTTTTTAGTATTAATAAGGACGAACCAAAAGGTAAGTATTTATCATTTGTTCTTACGAAACGACCTAGTCAATAGTAAGCATTTTTTTTTTATGTGAAACTTGACCGTTTCAAAATTAGCACTGACGTGTATAGCCATAACACCGTACATATCCACTACTTGCTGAGAGGTTTGTAAGGATTAAATAAAGTATCTAAAGTTAGACACCTAAGACATGTCTAGTATTGAAATTGGCAGTGTCAAACAAGCTAGGTACACACTAAACCAACTAAGACAAGAAACGACCGACACGACGAGTCCGCACGGTGCACATATTTTCACAGTGAAATACCCCACTTATACTAGCTCCAACAGGTACACCACACCTACTTACTGTATATATATTGATTCATTTGATTCTTTAACTGCAATATACGCGATTCAAGCTGGAGGAAATGCAACTTTATAATTAATTAATCAACCTATATATTGAGAAAAATTCCAGCACCGTCTATATTTTGGACAAACCAGAAACCGTACAGAATTTTGGTATATACCCACTTTTTTTTATATGAACTAGATTTGCATATGATTGATTAATTTGAAAAAAAAATATTAATATTGAAATATATATGCTGCTTTTATTTTTGAATTAAAAAATTACTCCTTGAAACAACGATCCATCCCTTTAATTGCATGCTTGTCAGTTCGTGATAAACAATAGACAATGTTTTCAATACCCTACCGGCCAGTGCCTGAAATCCGGCATTTTCCCAAAATTTTCTGGTATTTCATCTCTTAGTACCATATACTACTGTTTTGGTCACTGTTCCGGTATCTGGTACTATCAGAATTTTTTGGTAACGGGTAAGGTATTAATTAAAAACACTATTAATAGGGCTAATCCCATTCCATATTTGCTCAAATGCGCCGCACGAGCTTTCTCAGTGGCCCTAATTGGCAGATTGTTATTAATTCGAATATAATAGAGCTGCACAAGCAAAATTTGAAATTCGTAACTCGTTCAAAATCAATTAAAAAATGGTTTATAATTAACTTGCCAACAAAATTCCAAATAGTAATCTCCCGTTAGCTTTTTTTTTGTGAGATGAGAACAATACATGGTATATATGCTGACAGAGAAAATAATATGTTCTATTATATAGAGAATTCATCCTTCAATCAGGAAAGAAGAAGTGCGTCCTGTCGTTAATAATGGAACTCTAGAATCTGCTATGACAGAACAAAAGTCGTCAGTACTGCATTTTATAAATTATTTTGTGTACATGCTGTAGTTTTTTTATTGTATAGACTAAATAAAATGTATGAAGGTATGATGTCTCCTTTTTAATTAATTTGTAGTGCCAAGTTCAGACTTGTACTATTTGTTTTTTTCTTTCATTATTTTTAATTCAAATGCCGCAAATTCAGCAGCGCTGAAGAAAATTCATCAGAGAATTAAGCATGTCATGATACATCAAAACCATGCATGATTACATACCCATATCTGATCCGTATATAGACCATAGTACATAGTACCAAGCTAATCGGACTTTAACGGGCCACATTTTGGGCTGATCATGTTTTGGGACTGTAATCACAAGTGTAATGTACGAGCTTTCTTCAATAAAATATGAGAATTGGTACTTATCATCCATTCTTTTCCCATCCAGCCATCCACAGATTGCAAACAGGCCTAATTGGGCCCAGCGACTGGCCCAATCTATTTATATTCCTCTAATTCACTCCAAACCCTACCCTCCAAACCTAGCCGCAGGAGAGAGAGGCGAAGAGAGGCGACAGCTTAGGCGACGGCGCGACTGACCTTCTCTCGCATCGCGACGATCTCGCCTCCGCTTTCTCCGGCGGCATCCGCCTCTCATCTCTGTCGCTTCGCCTCTTCTCCGCCTTGCTTCCGTTCTGTTTCCTGATTCGATCTCTCTTCTCTCTCACTTTCATTCTTCGATTTTCTCGTGCTTGCAAAAATTTATATAAATAAAGGGTTGAGATGAGGAATGATATAGATTCCCTATTGGTTTGATGGCCGAAATGATGGCTATTTTGTATTAGCTCTATCTGATCGCCCTTTAATATTTTTTTTTCTTTTTTTCTCTTCTATGATTTATTCATCTCAGTACTCTAGGCGTAGAACTTTTTCTTACGCTTTTTGTTGAGCAAAAAAAGATTGGTTCGTGGATTTACTTCAATATAATTCACCATTATTTTATAGTAACAAAGTACTTTTTACTCTCTTTTTTTATTTTTTTTATTTGCGTTTTAGAT
Source organism: Rhynchospora tenuis (assembly GCA_027725995.1). Lineage (NCBI taxonomy): Eukaryota > Viridiplantae > Streptophyta > Magnoliopsida > Poales > Cyperaceae > Rhynchospora > Rhynchospora tenuis. Next base: position 122,416,646 of record CM050889.1, read on the forward strand.
CTGTATTAATTTCTTTTTGTTGGGCATTTCCTTCGTACTGACAATATGGGCATCTTCGTCAATATGGTGAAAATGCAAATGTGCAGTCCGTCATTATGGGCATCTTCATCCGAGGTCTAACCTTTAACTATCCTTAATTTCTTACATAAAACTTGCTCAATCAAGTTTGCAAAGAAAGATGGTACAATTTGCACTATGCCTATACAATTATTTTGGTCAGAAACGAGATTTTGACTTCTAACAAAATATGGACTTCTTGCTTCTTTTTTTTGTTGTTCTAAATTTAAATAAAGGTTATAATTAGGTTCAGACTTTTGAATACTGATGACTTTATTCCTTGTATTGTATCATTCATGACTTTTTGTGCTTAAAATTTGAATTTTTGTTTTGTTTACAATGATGGTTGCTTAATGATTGTCACCTTGAACTATATATCTTGTATTAACATGGTTGCTCAATGATTCCAATAGGTCTCAGTTTGGATGACTCGAGTTTAATTGCTTCTTGTTGTATGTTGTTGCTAGATTAATTGCTGGTACAATTTGCACGAATAAGGATCAGGTTTGCAAAGAAAGATGGTCTTGTAATAGATGTTGGCAAAACAAGCAAGGAAGAAAGAGATCATATATGTTCCTTTAGTTTATGTAAAGGGGTAGTTAGTGATCATATGTGTTCAGTTAGTTTCTATGCTGGTTTGTGGTTATTAAAACTGATGAATTATGAAGTTGTGGTATAAATAGATGTAAATTGTTCACTTTGTTTATTGTAAATGTTATGTATATTGTTATATGTGTTCACTTTGTATATTGAATATTATATGTGTTCACTTTGTTTATTGTAAATGTTAATGATATTGTTATATGTGTTCACTTTGTATATTGTAAATGTTAACTACGAAATCAAATTTCTGCTGCAACTAACTGAACAAATAAAATTTTTAGTTCAACCTTTGCCGTATTAAACTGAACACAAAAATACGAAAAATTTTATTTTCAGATGCAACTAACTGAACAAATAAAACTTTTAGTTCAACCTTTGTCGTATTAAACTGAACACAAAAATAGAAAAATTTTATTTTCAGATGCAACTAACTGAACAAATAAAACATTTAGTTCAACCTTTGTCTTATTAAACTGAACACAAAATACGAAAAATTTCATTTTCAGATGTAACTAACTGAACACTTACGACTTTTAATTCAACCCTTATGGCATCTAACTGAACAAATAAACCAGTACATTTGATGACGACGTCAGCATCCAGAAATTTCCGAAAAAAAAAAATTCGCTGACGTCAGCGAGCGCCTTGCCGACGTCAGCGCGCGAAAAATTGAATCTGAGGCCCATTTTTAGCCTGTGGATGGCGCTGGATGGGAAATGGAGGGATGGTGTATATCAGCCCTGATAAAATATAATCCTTGCGTATATTTCTCTATTTATTTGTTTATTTATTTATTTTTATCTGTTGATCTTCTCTAGATCCTCTAGACACCATGCATCTAAATATTCAAGGTATGATGAAAGCAAAGCCAGATCATCTCTCTCTGCTATTTGACGGCAAATGTCGAAGAGATCCGGCAGCATGGTAGTCCACAACCTTATGATCTTACCTTTTATACAGTTAACAACAGTATCAATAGATCATAAATTTAATAATAGGCAGTTAAGAACGCACATGAACTTTAATGAATTCAATTGATCTTACTGATTTTTTTTTTTAAAAAAAAAAAACTGAAGTCATTTCAGTTTCACAAAAAAAAAATTCTAAGTTCTTAAATTGAGATAGCAGCTAAAATTTTGGGGTGTGACTAAGGAGGATAGATTAATTGATATAGAAAATTGTTTTGGTCAGTTTTTTGGTAAAGATCCGTATGAGTTGTGAACACGCAATTTGTTGGCAATGCTGCTGAGGTACTTATTGCAATAGTACTTAATTTCTCTCATGGATTTTCCTATTGGAATTAAAATTCTGATCGGATTGCATTGAGGAGATTTTATTGGAGCAAAAGATTTTCCTGACCAAAAAAAAAAATAATAAATCGAAATTCACTTATCAAACAAGAGGTGTTTTTGAGTTAGGCCGAATTAAGAGACCAGAAAGAAGGACCGAGGAAAAAAATTTGGGATCAAAATGTTGGAGCTGTGAAAGTCAATTTTTTGGTACTGAACTGTGAACTCTTTATTTCTTTTTTTTTTTAGATTATTACTATTATTTTATTTTTGGAGATTGGCAGCTACTGCCAATGGTTGGTGCTGAACTTGAATATTATCTAACTTATCATCATGATGTTTGTCAAATGGGAAAATGAGACGTATCAAGTTCTCTTCATTTGAAAAAATGTTGGAGAAGAGTCTTGTTTGAGAAAGTTTGTGTGAATTGAGGTTTCAACACTTCATTATAACTAGGGAACGATATTTGGTTTAACTCTGGTTTCATTGACAGATTGAATCCTTTTGAAGCAAGTTTTGTTTAAAAGGAACTGCAATTCTAGAAGGTTTTACCAAATGTAGCGCTTATCTGTTATTATTTATCAATAAAAACTGAAGCATGCAAGCGACATCCACAATTGATTGATTGTTTTACATAGTAGCATTTCACGAAAGAAACATGGGATAAATTGATAATTAATGAGGGACCAGTACTAAAGTCCTTTTACTCTGTCAGTTAAATTTAGACTTTTTTGTATAAAAAAGGACTCCTTCAATTACCCAACTCCCTTTACATAAAGCACCCCTCATTTGTTGAATATACAAAATTAATTGCAATCTGCCCCTCAGTACTAAGTGATAAACCTCTTTCATTAATTAAGTTGGCACTATCAGCGACAAAATAAGATTAGTCGCTCTCAATGATCAATGACTTTGATAAAATACCAATTTATTTAAAGACTAGGTGTGATAGTCAAAATCGGGCATTAAATAGTAACATATGCGACCATTTTTCAAGCACTAGATATGAGGTCTCCATCAAATCAACCCAACACTTTATTGACAAGGTCATATGCATAAACCATAGCCAACACAAGGTCTCATGATTTGCTAGGAGACCATGCATGTCAACTTCAAAGGCAATGGATAAAAGGGGATGAACGATGCAAGAGGGAAAAAATTAAAAAGTACAAAAAAAGAACTATAGCTGATTATTACCGTTGGTGTGTTGTTGTCATTAGGTAATTGATGTTTGATTGCTGGCCTTCATGATGAAAAGTGAGGTGGTGCCAGAACCTACCTTGCATGCACTTATTTCTCATGAATCATGCAATTTTGTTATGAATCATGCATTAATTAGCTAGCCGTTCCTTGTTTGATACATTCAATATTTATACAGGCTTTGTTCTCAGATTAGTCAGATTCCTTCTTTTTTTTTTCATTTTTTGGACGTACTTCATTGTCTTAAACAATTGGTTCAACAAACTGTTGATAAGCTTAAATAAAAAAAAATAGAGGCATTTTTATTTTTCCTTTAATTAATTGATTAATTTAAGTATTGGACTAAAATGCAAGTTCCCAAGCTGCTAACTCAGGATGGTCGTCAGATGAGCCTCATTATAAAATGTTATTGTTACCAACTTACCATTAATTTTATTTTTGGGCCTAAATGGCCTAGAAGGTCATTTCCCTCTTCTAAATAAAAACAAAGATCCTTATATTTCTCCCTTTTGAAGGCTTCTGTGTTGATATAATTTGAAGCTTAGAGCTTAGTTTCTCTCTTTTGGGTAAATAGCCATAAAATAGTGCTAGCATATTTCATATATAGTGGTTTGAGTTTCCTAATTCTGGGTATAAAGCCCAAATCAACCGCTATAGAGATTCCACAAAACTAAAAGGCATAGTTCTTGCAATGTTCCATCTTGGGCTTTAGCCCCATCAATGGCCATCATGCAATTTATTGTTCAGAGTTTGGGACTTCAGGAAAATGACTATCATCTATGGTAGCTTATAAACGGAGCTTTCCTGATTTTCACAAAATTCATAGATGAAACATGGGCTTGTAAGTGGTAAGTTACAAGTGAATTACTTTATGAGCTTAAACATTCATAAATAATAATCAATTGAATTCACAAATAGATGGATAAATAAATTTGTTGAATCTAATTTCTTTCTCTCACTCTCTCTTTCTACATACTAGAACGAATACCACACCAACAGCAGTGCCACCGCTAATACACCCAGCTTCTCCAAACAAAATGGCCTCACAATCTGCAAATGAGAAAACACATGTTAAAGGACAGTTCAACAATTATACAAGTAGAAATTATTTCTCCATTTCTTTCTTTACATATTTCAATTAGATTACCCACACGAGAAAGTTTAACTTAATCACTTTTGACCCTTTAATTACCATGTAACTCTTTAAGAAAATTGGAAACGAAATAGAGCATTTTCCTTTGGTTGAAATAAGAATTGATTGCCCCTAATGAATCTGAACTCGCCAGTAAGTCCGCAACTAAACATAAATTTACCAATAAGCTCCAAAAATGGTGTTGCTCAGAATTTCATATTTCTCTGTTTCAAACTGGTGCTCTTAACTATATTTTTTTATCTTTATAAGAGAAATCAAACCAAATCAAATATAAGAAGAGTAAGCATATATGAAAAGGGAAGCTACCCTGGTGCCAGAAGTGGAGTAGTAACCTGTCGAAGAAACCAACCCTATCTGAGCTGCCGGCGACTCGGCGGTCCCACCACTGCTTCTCACATTTCCTGAATTACCCTTCCCACCAGTCGTTGCCAATCCCGACCCTGATACTGCACCAAAATTGTATGCTGGTGTCCCATCAGGTTGGAACAACCCATAATGCCGCTCAGAGGCTGGGCCCGGCTTGAGATTCTCATTGAATAAGGCAAAGACGTAGACTTGTAGTGGTTCACTTGGTGCAGCTGGAGTTCCCTTGTTTTGAGAAACAATTCGCAACAAGTTCCCATTGTACCGCTGAGCATTCTCTGGTGTTGCTCCTGCTTCATCATTGTCCCCCTTAGACGGCCAACCGGTTTCCGAAACCCTAATTTCAACCTTGGCATTACTAGGCGTGACCTGCATGTAATATTTCTAATTTTGTTATTTGTATCTGAGACTTGAGAGTAACAATTAACAAACAATATGATATAATGGTTTAAAGTCAAGATATATTGACCGACAAACTTATTCTACATCCGATAGAAAAATATCAAAAAAAATTTACAAATTTAATTATATCATTTGTCACCGTTATTCAAATGGTACAGATATCTTTTGGTGAAACATAACTCCCTTATAATTATTGTTTAATTACAAATCCTTTATCTTTCCAATAAACGAAGGACAATATGGGAGGATTAGAATAGTTAGGATGGGAACTTTTTACGGGCCAAAATGGGGTATTAATTACTAATGAGTAATGGCATGTGAATGACCCCCAGCTGCAATTTGTTAGATGTATTATTTATGCTGAATTAAATCCTAGTTTGCTTTTCAGCTGAAACAGAGAACCTAGAAAACAATGTGAAAAGTTGATTGAAATAAATTAGTAGTTTAGTACATAGCTGTCTTTTTCTCTTTTTGACAGTGTGCTACTCACTAATCAGACTGCTATTAAATATTTTACCTTTCTAATTGCTGTCCTAACCGCATCCACCTGTGCATGAAGCATGTTATCATACCGGAGCCCTGAACTGGAATCGACCACCCCAGCATTTGGTTCGAACAAAACATAATTCAAATTCACACTCTTTGGATCCGCCTTGTAAGCGAAGTACGGGTATGCATTAATCAAGAAAGGCGAACATGTTTTCTGAAGAAAAGTAAGGAGTTGTGACATATATGGTACCAGCTCCTTTCTGAATGCCCCACCAGATGGTGGGAATGAAGTCTCGAGCACTGCAAGAGAATGTGCTGTGGTAACAATGATCTTACCATCCAATCCTAATGTGGTAAGTGCTGACTGGACCGACACCATTGCTGGTACGAGCGACCTTATGAGAGTCGTGTCATTACCAGTTAACACTTCATTGCCAACCGTTATAGCGGTTATTTTGGTGGCTGGTATGTGGGGAAGGATTGACGAACGGACCCATGAAGAGGCTGCTGATGGGTCCCGGGCTAGACGTGGGACTAATTGGTCTGGTAGGCCGACTATGAATTCTATGCCGGTGTTAGCAAATGCAGACAGAACCCGGGGATCGGTGTCATAGAGCTTGACCCGATTCACACCAAGTGAGTGAAGGAGGGGCAATACCGAAGCGGGAGGTGGCAGGTTATCAGCTACTTGACCATAGTTTATGCCAATTGGGGATGTGGAATTGGTAGAGAGAGAGGTGGAGAGGATTTGTGAAGAGAAAATGAAGAAGGTCAAGATGAGGAGGAGAGGAGAGTAGTGCAGCATGGTGAAGAAACAGAGTGAGAAGAGAAAGAGAGAAAGAGGCGGATTTTTGGGGTATGGAGTAGGAGTGAAGAAAGAAATTAAAAAACACGAGGGAGAGAATAAGGTCACTATAGGCTCTGCATCCTCTGTTTTTTATGGGAATTGTACATTCCTGCAATGCAGTTCTGCATCCTCTTTGGCTCTTTGCAACTGGGTCAAGTACTCAAGTCTCAAGTGAAATTGAAGTATTGGAACATAATGCGCAAAAATGGGACCTTAATTTTAGAGTAAAATTGTAACTGCAATATACTTGGGAGCATCCTTGTTAATTTAGTCATTAAGGCGATGGGAGTAGATCGTGTGACCTCTTCAAAATCAGAAAATAAATTTCTAATGAGTTCATATATTCCATAACAGAGAATGTAGTTTAGCGTGTTTATGAGGGAACAATGATCACAGTAATTATATTAATGAATGAGATATAAAGGTGCAGCCGACTTTTAAGGTTTATATGCTTTATTTTCTTTAAGATTTGACAGTTGGTTTACTTATTTTAAAATCTTCAATTGCATAAAGTATGTTTCCCGACATTATTTTAATTTATTGGCGACTTTAATTCAAGTTTCATTTTATTACATGATAATCAGTCTTGATTTTCTCACTATTGTTGTGTGAACATAATAATAATTATCCTCTTTTATATTATTTATAGTGTGAACATATTGATAATTATTAACTATTATAGTTTGATTGTTCCTGTAAGGAGTCAGGATTTTTGGTAAAGATTTTCAGCACTTTTCCAGCTAAGGTAAAAGAATCCGTTGCCAAAGAAGAAGGAAAAAGAAAGAGGATGGCTCCAAAAGAAGGTAAAGTATCAAGCAAGAGGTTAAAGCAGTTAGTTCCTTTTTCTCTAATTTCAAATCACATTCAACTCCCACAAAAAGGGCTATTCTTTACTGTCCAATGATTTATTTCATGGGTTCCGAGAAGTTTACCGTTAAAGCGTTGCTCATTATTTACAATAGAAAAAAAGATGGTGTGTGTTTAGTGCTGCAGCATGGTTACCCCAATAGAACTTTATTCAATTTTGGAGTGCTTTCGATCATGTAATGAATCTAACAGTAAGAATAGAAAACCAACATGATTAGCATACATAATAAATTAATAAAACTAGTCCTGGTACTATTTTATGGTGAGGTTGTTATTACTTTTGACATTTATGATCACATAAATCAATATTGTAATGTCGTAGATGTCTCATTCTGCCATTTATCATATGTTGTATGTCAATTAATTTTGTCAAAAGTGAAAACATTTTCTTTTCCCTACTCCGGGTAATATTGCTAATGTATCATTTATTACCCTTGTGTGGTTCTTTCATATGCCACCGCCATACGTCTCAAAAGTTGTCTTGGCGCAAAATTTTGAATTGACGCAATAACGGAAAAATAATTAATGCCTAGTTAGGAGGATTGCATCAGCTGTTTGTCTTCTTCTAACTGAATTTCCATGCAGTATTGAAATGCAACAAAAACAGAAAGTTTTGCAAGTGAATATGGACGAATGTATGCTTGGGACGACATGCATCAAAAGAGACCTCATAACCAACTTCAATTTGCACCTTTTATAATAATTACTTCAAAGCAGCATCCCCACATATCCACCAAAATGAAAATTAAAACGATAAACATAATGTAGTATATCTTCCATATTCTCGTGCATATTTGTTCAATGCGTTAAAAACCATGCATCCCCAGTCCACATATCTGTTTAGGGAAAGCAACAAACGATGGTTGGTAACTGGTAGGATAACTTGTATATTCAATAGTGAAAAAGGAGCCCACTGCAAAATTTGCCAGAATACAAGAAATTGGAATTGGAATTTTGAATTTTTTTCCAAAAGGAACCATAATAGCATGCTACGCTATTTATTTTAATTTTATAGGTGCTCCGAAACAGAATCATGAATATCACTATAACTTTCACGGTTTCACCTCTTTCCTTGAACACAAGAAAATGACAAAAAACTAGAAAACCCAAAATATTTGCCCTGATATACTTTGACCTTTTCAGTAGAAAAGTTAAATTATAATATGACTGAACAGAAAACAGCAGATGTACATGAGGCAAAAGGCATCAATTCAATGCTCATATAACACATTGTCTTAAGGCCTCTCGGTGTGTCTTATCATTGAAGTGTGCAATAATCATGTTCTCAGTCGTGCATACTATATTGCAGATGAAGCACTGGTACAATTCAGCTGATGGGTCTGCAGGTTCAGGTCTGCAGGAAAATGCTCCTATTGCACACTTTCTTAAGGCCTCTTGGTGCTTTTTCTCATTGAAGTGTGCAATAATCTTGTTCTCAGTTGCGCAAACTATATTGCAGATGAAGCACTGGTACAATTTGGCTGGTGGTTTAGCAGGTTCAGGTCTGCAGGACACAGATTGAGCTTGAAGATTCTGTGTATGCTTCTTGCCTTTTATGTGCTCATCTTTGATCGTTTCAGACATCTGTTTCGTCTGGCAAAGATTGCAGAACCATTTTCCATCTGCCATTACCAGAAAAGACTTAGCAGGTTCAGGTTCAGGTCTGCAGGATGCAGATTGAGCTTCAAGATTCTGCTTGTGCCTCTTGCTCTTTATGTGATGCTCCTTGGTCCTTTCACACATTGATTTTGTCCCGCAAAGGTTGCAGAACCATTTGCCATCTGTCATAATCAGAACTGACTTAGCAGGTTCAGATCTGCACGACACAGCTTGAGCTTGAAGATTCTGCTTGTGCCTCTTGCTTTTGATGTGGTCCTCCTTGGTCCTTTCACACATTGATTTTGTCTGGCAAAGGTTGCAGAACCATTTGCCATCTTGCATGACCAGAACAAGCTTAGCAGGTTCAGAACTGCACGACACGGCTTGAGCTTGAAGATTCTGTTTGTGCCTCTTACTCTTTATGTGGACATTTTTGACATTTTCACACATCTGCTTTGTCTGGCAAAGGTTGCAAAACCATTTTCCAGCTTGCATGACCAGAACCGGCTTAGCAGGTTCGGGGATGCACGACACAGATTGAGCATGAAGATTTTGCTTGTGTGTCTTGCTTTTTATGTGGTGCTCTTTGACATTTTCTGACATCTTTTTGGTCTGGCAAAGGTTGCAGATCCATTGGCCATCTTGCATGACCAATTCCGGCTTAGTGGCACCATTAACATGCACATATTTATTCTTATCGGAGAACTCAGCAGTTGGTTGTGCTGTCTGGCAACAAAAAAAGGAAAAAAACATTAAAAAAAAAAGAATTAAGTGTTTCCCTATCAGATATATTAACAGTTGGAACAGTATGATGCCGGAACATAATAACAAACAAACCAGTACCTAAGTGCACTGATGCTTTCTGCATCTCAATTAGTGAACAACTAATACTATAACTGAGTATGGTGTTGAGAACAGTGTAGAGCTTTCCCGACATATGACTGTAGGTACATATTACTGTGCAGAGTGAATATAGGGCTTACCTTTCTGTAACCTCTCAGAATCACTGTATTACTTCTCGAACTAGGGCTCCCTTTGTCATGAGATGTTGCTTCTATTGGTTTATCTTCTAAGATTATGGGTACAGCCTGTGAGGTTTCATCTTTTGGTTTCACCAACTTTGGCACAGATACAGCTTGTGCTGCTCCCAGGACAGGCTTGGGCATGGTTACAGATTTTGATGTTTCTTCTTTAGGTTTCATCAACTTTGGCGTTGAAGCAGCTTGAGATGCTTCCTGGACAGGCTTCTCTGTCACCATCCTATTAGCAGGTTTGAATTTCTGGGTCCCATTTAGCAGTTCTTTCAGTTTCTCATGGTGATCATTAATCTGAAATTGATCATTACTCTGAGAGTAAGCTTATGGATACATACACAAAGATACACAGACACTGAAAGGGAGGTAGAGAGAGAGAGAGAGAGAGAGGGAGAGATTCCATGATTATGGATCTCACCTTGTGTGCAGTTGGAATTGTAGTCTGGATACTGGAACCAGTAGTCTCTTTATTTTCTGGGGTGGGCAGAACTTTGTTTGGTATATCAGGTTTCTGTTCTAGCTTCAAAGGAGGCAAATCTAGCTGGACCTTTTTATTGTTACTAAAATCAGGCATCTCTTTGATTTCTGGGGTTGGCACAACATCCTGTTTGATTTTTTCATCGGGTTTCTGTTTTGAATTTGATGAAGGCACATCTACATTCTTCTTTCCCTTAATATTGGAACCGGCAATCTCTTTGCTACCCAGAATTTGTGCAACTTCCTTTCTAGTGACTTCTTCAGGTTTCTTTGCTAAGTTCAATGGAGGCCAATCTAGCTTGATCTTCTTATTGGTATGGGAGCCAGAAATCTCTTTGTTTTCAGGGGATACCACAACTTCCTCTTTGTTAGGTTTATCGGATTTCCTTTTTAAGTTCAATGGAGGCACTACTAACTTAATCTTCTCATTGGTACTAGAACCAACAAAATCTTTTCTTTCTAAGATTGGCAAAACTTCCTGTTTGTTTGACTCATCGACTTTCTGCTTTAAGTTTGATGGTGGCAACTCTAGATGGATCTTTTTGTTGTCATGTGGCTTGGAAGCATCAGATATCTGCAAAAAGAAAATTATTTAGTTCTGGATAATATTTATGCCTTGATATGTTGCAAGGTATCAATGAATCATCAGCAATATGCATTACATTAGAAGACAGTACCGTTATCTGGCAACCATCACTAGTTACAGTTAAACCATTTCTTGCCTCCTCGAACCTAATTTTTTCATCCTTCTCAGATTCACTAGGGCCAGCTCCTTTCCAGACTTGATGTTGTTCCTGGAGGTGACCATCCATGGCCTCTTTACTATCAAAGTTTACAGAGCACCAGATACATGGCCAGTTTGACAACATCATTGTAGGTTTGATCTGAATCACCTCATTGCCATACTTTCTCTTGCGCTTTTTGTTTTTGTCAGATGATGACTCAATCTTCTATCATACAAGTACAAATGAAATGGAAAAAACAATTATTTCAAGAATATAACAAAAAGTCTTGAGAGAAATTACATCCCCCACAGTTGCATAGATATGTGCTGAGGTACAAAAAACCTATTTTCTATTCCATCTGATAAAAAAACGGCCCAAAGCTACACCTAACCAATATGGATAGTCTAAATGACACACATCAACTGAGTGTATCACCTTTCCACTAATTGGTACCTGGACTAGTACAGGCACCACTAAGGCAGGCAGTGGTTCACAATTCTGATTAATTGGATCATGAACTGGTCTATTGTCTATACGAACATCTTGGACAGATGCCGTCACACACACCGCTACAAAAGGGTCAATGGGCTGGCAGAGAGACTCAGATTCATTCCTTGGTTCTGGAAAGAACCTCAGCCCCACATGAGGAACAGCCTCCTCCCTCCTGAGAACTGAGGGCACCCGTGGGGCCCAGAAAGATGTCAGGTTCAGGTCTGTCAGTACCTCGCATCTTTCACCTGGTACCTCATGGTACATCGGAGAGCTCCTTTGTGGAGAACTGGTACATGGAGCCAATTGTGCAGTGTGATTAATCTGACCATTCTCAAGATGCAGCTCAGGATAGAAAGGGATGAAACGGGCATAAGGATCCTTCTCAGCAATAGCTAGGACCCGCCTGTCATGGTCATCCAGCATTAGGCAATGAGCAAGCTCAATCCTATTAGCGACCTCACGCAACCTCAGGCAACAAATCTCTAGCTCTTGGTCTTCGCTTCCTGTTTCAACTGAGCGTAAATGTATAATTAAGACATAAATAAAGGAATGGTTGATGTTTGGATAAGAGAAGAAATTAGAAAAATTATATGTCGAGTTGGTTGAACAAAAAGTCAATAAGAAATGGAATTCACCCAGCATAAGCAGGCCCAACATAGAACGAAAGAAACTATGTCCATGCACAAGATAAGGAAAGAGAAAACAGGGCATACAGAAAGAATCAAAATAATTATTTTGGTTGCCATACATTAGTTTGTTACATCTGTAAAAGAGCCCCATAAAAAATGTATGTTCAACTGACTGTTCCAGGAAGTAAATTGCATGCCAATTAGACAAAATTCCAAAACCCGAGAAGTAGATAAGACAAAATTGTATTTACATGATGCAATCCCACAATACATTGCTAGCTGTCTGAAATTGTAACAAACAATATTCACAATATCGCTCACAATGTTAAAAGCATGAGCAGTGTTAAAAGTAAATTTTGGATCAGCTTCCTACTTTGGTTATTTCTTCATGCAATATCCTGTTGATGTAAAATAAGAAACATCCACGGTTCAAAGCATGAGCAGTGTTAAAAGTAAATTTTGGATCAGCTTCTTACTTTGGTTATTTCTTCATGCAATATCCTGTTGATGTAAAATAAGAAACATCCACGGTGTTTCACAAATCTAATTTATTAGGTCTCACTGTGCTTGAAGACGGCAGAAAGAAAAAAGAAAAAAGAAAGGTATACTGCCAACCCAAGAATATCAGATTTGCACCAAAACCCCCAGAGAGGCCAAGCCCTTCATCTACTTCTATAGCCTTATAATTTCATCAGACATCAAATAAGTATAAGGTATGAGAACACATAGCATAATTCCACAAAGCACTAAAACAGAATTGCTCAATATAGCACAAAGTACCATCAGGTTGTCTCAAGGCACCATTATGTTATCCAACAACTGCCATCAAGTACCACCACATATATAGTCCGTAAACCAATCAGATTAAAATGATCTGGCAATTAATGGGACTCGACAAGTACAAAGAACAAGGGTTGTAATAAAACTAGATGCTATCGTCGTGGCTACGCCAAGACTATACCATGATTTATATAATTAGAAAATAGCATGCAAGTTATTTTAATAGTAGAAACTCTTAAAAGGTTACTGATACAGTGAGATACAATTCATAATTTCTCCTTGATTGGATCATTGCATAATTGGTAAATATCAGAAAATAACAGTTGCTGTCAAGTTTTCGAAAAAAAAAAATTGAAGCGCCGGTTCAAATTTCTGAAATTTCCTAAATTACTTGCTCTCACCATGCCATTTTTTTTCACTGCGTGCAAAGGCCTGAATCAGTTGGTTTTAGAGGTGGCGATATTGGACAATATCAAAGCTGATTTAACACTGATATTATATATCTGTTCCAAAATGAGTAGGAAATAATGCAACATATAATTCGTATCAATTCATTAGGAGTACATATTGACATGTCATTCAAAGTTTATTGCAAATCTGACACACAGAAGAACAATAACAAACAGGTCATTCAAAGATTTCAAAATTTCTAGTATACTAAACATCAAGTTTATGCCTATGTATAACATAGTAAACGTCAAGTACATTATTTATGCAATGTACATTTAACTTTTATGCAGTAAACGACAAGTTTCACTCAAGAATAGTTAGGTTCTACTACTTCAATCAGAGAAGAGTTATTAATTGTTGCATTTATATTGCCTATGTATAATTTATACCTCGCATCCAAATCGGTCAAGTTGGCCAGTCGTCACCGCTTTTCTACTACCTATGAAAAGTTAATGAGTTTATTGATGAATGATGGCATTAACTTGATAACCTGAGGTGCATTATTCTGGTACAAACCACAAATGAATTTGAATTCAAATTCAGTATCCACTTAATTGTTAAAGACAACAGTAAAGTTTATGAACAAACAAACATATTTAGTAATATGTATGAATGCAAAATTCATGAAATATTTTTTATTGCACTTCCAACATCAGTAAATATGTGTTTGCAGTAAATTCTGTACAGGATCACATCTAAAAAAGTTGAATTATGATCTTGAGTTCCATAAAGGTCAATTTTACAAACACTATAACACTGTTAATTATTATAAAAATTATTGACAAATGGGACCCGCCTAAACAGTAGAGAAACAACCCAAATGAGTTTTTTACAATTAAATAAGGTTAAGCAGTAGCAATTTTTTTTACTGGCCATTAGCATGTTTCACGAAGAAAAAGGCAAATTAACAAAGAATGAATTAGTAACATTTATTAATTGTTTGCTCAATCTTTACTCTTGGTTGTTCAAAGTTAATTGCCGGTAGTTGATTGAAATGGTACGTGTCTAGTACTAACGTTTTTTAAATAAATCCCTCAATTAATTAACTTCACACAGTTTCTACTTACATAACATCCTTCTCTGCATGTGTCACTCTTCTTTTGTAATCCAGACACAAGAAAAAAATAATCTTTGATTCAAAATAAAATATCCAATGCACCAATAATACCATAACCTAAATCAATTAAATGGAGCACGACTTAAATTTACATTGAATTAAATCCAATGCACCAATTACGTTGAATTAAATCTATGCTAGCTCCTAATTTCTTTCCCTTTAACAAATTTAAACTACAAACCGACCTTTCATACTTTCATAGTAGGCGAACCCAAATATGCATTTCATTAAAAAGTAAAAAACCATTGATTTACGAAGAGAGAAAGGAAACAAAGAGTACCTATATAGGAACTCTCACGACTCAATCCGGCGTCGGAGAGATATCTCGCAACAGAAGAAGAAGGAGAGGCATAGAACGAAGCGGCGGCGCCATCACGGCGCACCTCTGGACGCTCTAGTTCCATTCGTTTCTTCGAGTTTAGAATTCAGTAATGGCGATTGGATAGAGGAAGAGAAGAGACCCGATGGGTTTTTGAAACGGGAAGAGTTGCGAACTCGCCACACGCTCATTTGCGTTTTTTTAGTTTTATAATTTATTTAAAAAAAAAACTGCCTTAAAAAGAAGGATATATATGGAAAACTTCACATCCTTGTCACTGACGTGTGGCCCAGGAAACTTGTGCCGCCTGTATATGTGTTCGGATGAGTAAGGGTCTGCTCCAGGATGTAATTTTTGAAGAAACAATTTCTGTTTTGGAGCAATACTTGGTTACCAAGTAGGAAGAAGGATAGAAAGTCCTTCCTAAAAGTGTTATTCCAATTTTTAGAATAAGATTTTTTTTTAAGAACCAATCCAAACCATTCAATGTGTTTCCCTATTGGAACCTTATAAGAAACCAAATTTTTTATAATTTTTTTATTTCAGTCCAAAGGACTTCTTTGCAAATATTCAATACACACTCAAATTAAATGATGAAAAACATATGTTTAATTTTTTTTAAAATTTGGATGATGTCGCTAAGCTACAAATCAAGAGAAATACTATAGTCCAATAGATGGGACCAATAGAGTCCATCTATATGAGCATTCTCATGTTTCAAAATTCAAATGATCGATCCGAATCATTCGATATTTTCTCCGAATTGAAATCTTATAAGAAAACAAATCTAATGTTTTTTTCATTTTTTTTGTTTCTCTATATCAGAAAATCTATGATAGAAAGACTCTTCAATAGTAACGATTTAAAAAATATTAAAAATATAGTAAATAATTTCAAAAATTATGAAAATTTCTTATTAGTTTTCAGTATCGAGAAGACATTAAACGAGTTGAATTGGTAGTTCAAAATTTAAAACGTGATAAGAATAATTGTATGGAACAAATATCTTATATATTAGACTCTAATATTTCTCATCATATTAATATCCCATTTAAAAAATCGGAACTGATAAGGAACATCTCCGGTATTCCTCATCCCATCATCCGCTAAGAATTATTAATGAGAAAAACTCTTCATTAATGAGAGAAAATATGTGACCATCAACGCTAAATAAAAGTAATGTTATTATTTTTCCTAATGTCATGCGTACCCGCTCTCCCACCTCCACCCTCCTCCACATATTATTTTTCTAATTGTTCCAATTAATATAAGTAATTATTCTAGTTAATATAAATAATTGTTCTAGTTTTGAAACTTACTCACCTCGTTTCGATACTGGAAGATACCACCGATCCTATCTAATTGTGCTCGAAAAAAAATAAATTGTTCTAGTTTCAGAACCTAATTGTTCTCGAAAACTTCTCACCTGAAAAAGAAAAGATGTTCTAAGGGGAAGGGAAACACAAGGGAGGAAGAAAAAATATGGAAAGAGGGGAGGGGAGCACACTGTATGAGGACGCTGAATTAATTTTATTATGAAAATAAAAAAAAGTCATTAATGAAAACGCTGTATGGGAATGGATGAGGGATTCTCTGGACAAGTTCTTTTCGAAAATGGAAATAATTAAATTGTTGAGGAGAAGATGATGGGATGATGTTGAGGAAGAACGATGGTAAGCAATTTCGTTAAAAAATGAAAATGTACAAAAAGAAATGGAAAATGTAGCAAAAACAAAAAAATATTATTTTTCTATGCAGTATACACTCTTTTTCCATTATTCTTATAGTAATACGAGCGTCTTCACCATTGGGTACTTTTCGCATGAAAGATAAGCTGCTACCGCCGTATGTGAAATAAATTGTCCGGACTCGAAATCTTGAGTTGACATGATAACCGAAGATAAATAATTGCATCAGCGGTTTTCTTCTAACTGAATTTCCATGCAGTATTGAAATGCATTAAAACTCAAGTATTGCTAATATAGACGAAGGCATGTTTTGGACGACATGCACCAAAAGAGACCTCATAACTAACTTCATTTTTTACACCTTAATTATGCGAAGTAGCACCAACAAGAGAAAATGAAAAAAAAAAAAAAAAAAACTAATAATATATTCCAAAGCATGCAATATAGCTTCTCTATCCTCGTCCATTTTCTTCATTGCACCTTCCATCCCCATTTCTTTTTATAAGTGAGAGTTTTGAGAATTTCCTTGTATATTCCCTAGTGACAAGGGCATCCCTGCAAATTTTGCTAGAAGTACAATAAACAAAATTGGCAATTTGACATTTTTTCCAAAATAAACCATTATAGCATGCTACGTTATTTTTTTAATATTATAGTTGCTCCAAAACACAACCATGAACAATCGCTCTAATGTTCACCTCAGCCCTTAACCCAAGAGCAGGACCCAAAAAAAAAAGCAGGATGACTAGAAACCCAAAAATCTGTCCTCCTAAACTTTAACACTAGTTCTGCTGCCCGCAATTTCTTAATATACCTAATGTTATAAGCCTTTTTAGTATGAAAAGTTAAATTATAACATGACTGAACAAAAAACTAGAGGTGCATGAGGCAAATATCATCAATTTAAGATGCCCCTCTGAAACCCTTCATTAAGACCTCTCGGTGCTGCTTCCCATTGTAGTGTGCAATTAGATTATCCTCACTTGTGCAAATTACATTGCAGATGAAGCACCACTGTAATCTGGCAGGTGGTTTAGCAAATTCAGGTCTGTATGATACAGCTTGAGCTTCAAGATTCTGCTTGTGCTTCTTGCTATTTATGTGTTGCTCTTTGACTTTTTCAGACATCTGTTTTGTCTTGCAAAGGTTGCAGAACCAGTTACCATCTGTCATTACCAGAACTGGTTTAGTCGTACCATCTGTCATGACCATAACCGGCTCAGCAGGTTCAGATCTGCAAGACACATCTTGAGCTTGGAGATTCAGCCAGTGCCTCTTGCCATTTATGTGCTCGTCTTTGCACCTTTCAGTCATCCATGTTGCCTGGCAAAGGTTGCAGAACCATTTGCCATCTTTCATGACCAGCATCGGCATAGTGGTACCATTAACTGATATATAATTTTTCTTCTCTGAGAACTCAGCAGTTGTTTGTGATGTCTGGAAAAAGGAGCAAAAAGGAAGAGAAGGAAAAAGAAATAAGTTTTTACCTGTCAGACAAATAAATATTTGGAATGGTCTCATGCAAGAACAGAACAAACAAATCAGTACCCATGCTACCTTGTGCTTTCTCGACAATAATTAGTAAACAAATACTACTATATCCGGCATGGTGTTCAGAAATAACAGAAGAGCCTTCCTGACATATGACAAATATAAGTATACATTATAATGCAGAGTGAAAGTAAGGTTTACCTTTCTGTGACCACTCAGAATCACTGTTTTAGATTTCGAACTACGGTTCTCATTGTCTTGAGATGTCACCTCTTTCAGTTTATTTGCTTGGGGCATGGGTATGAGTTTTGAGGTTTCTTCTTTTGGTTTCACCAACTTTGGCGATGAAGCAGCTTGAGATGCTCCCTGGACAGGCTTAGGCATTGCTACAGATTTTGAGGTTTCTTCTTTTGGATCCTCCAACTTTGGCGCTGATGCAGCTTGAGATGCTCCCTGGACAGGTTTGGGCAAGGTTACAGATTTTGAGGTTACTTCTTTTGGGTCCTCCAATTTCGGCATTGACGCAGCTTGAGATACTCCCTGGACAAACTTTTCTGTCATCACCCTATTAGCAGGTTTGGATTTATGGGATTCATTTAGTAGTGCTTTCAGTTTCTGGTTGTTACCATTACTCTGAAAGTGTTTGTCTAGGGTCCTTTCGGTCGTTGTACCAATAACTGGTTTCTGAAAGAGAGAGTGAGCTTATTAATACAACACAAAGACACAAGGACAGGGAGTTTAGAGAGAGAGAGAGAGAGATTGCAATAGTAAGGATCTTACCTTGTGTCCGGTCGGACTGGTGGACTTGATACCGGAACCAGCCGTCTCTTTGTTTCCTGGGGTCAGCAAAACTTTATTTGGTTTTAGAGATTCCTGTTCTAGGTTTGAAGTAGGCAAATCTAGCTGGACCTTTATATTGTTACTAAAACCAGCAATCTCTTTGTTTTCTGGGGTTGGCACGACTGTCTCTTTGCTTGGTTCATCAGGTTTTCTGGGATTGGCGTGACTTCCTCTTGTATTGTTGCTAAAACCAGCAATCTCTTTGTTTTCTGGGGTTTGCACAGTTTCCTCTTTGCTTGGATCTTTGTGTGTCCCTTTTGGGCCCCCCAACTTTGGCACTGACGCACCTTGAGATACTCCCTGGACAGGCTTCTCTGTCATCCTATTAGGAGAATTGGATTTCTGGGACCCATTTTGAGGTGCTTTAACAGATTTCTTTTCTAGGTTTAAAGTAGGCAAATCTAGCTTAGTCTTTTTGTTGTTACTAGAACCAGCAATCTCTTTGCTTTTTGGGGTTGGCACGACTTTCTCTTTGCTTGGTTCATCGGATTTCTGTTTTGAGTTTGATGAAGGAAAATCTAGCTTCATCTTTCTATTAATATCAGAACCAGCAATCTCTTTGTTATGTGGGCTTTGCACAAATTCCTCTCCCATGACTTCGTCAGGTTTCTTTATTAAATTTGATGGAGGGAAATCTAGCTTGATCTTCTTATTGGTATCGCAGCCAGCAATCTCTTTGTTTTCAGGGGTTGGCAAAACTTCCTCTTTGTCGGGTTTATCACATTTCCTTTTTAAGTTCAATGGAGGCACTACTAACTTCATCTTCTTACTGGTATTAGAACCAATATTCTCTTTGTTTTCTAGGACTGGCACAACTTCATCTTTGTTTACTTTATCATGTTTCTGCTTTGTGTTTGATAAAGGCAAATCTAAATAGATCTTACTATTGGCATGTGGCTTAGATACCTCAAAAATCTGCAGAATACAAGTTTTGCAATTGTAACATCATATATGCCTAGTATGTATCAATAAATTATCACCACTAGGTATTTAATAGAAACATTACCTCCATCTGATTGCCATCACTTGTTACAGATAAACCAGTTATTGCCTCATCACTCCTATTTTTCTCAACCTTCTCAGATTCACTAGGGCCATCTCCTTTGCAGCCTTGATGTTGCTCTTGGAGGTGAGCATCCATGGCCACTTTACTGTCAAAGTTCACAGAGCACCACACACATGGCCACTTAGACCACTGCTTTGTAGGCTTGACCTGAATCACCTCATTGCCATACTCTTTCTTGCGCTTTTTGTTTTTGTCAACTGATGACTCTATCTTCTATCATACAAGTGCAAATGTAAAGGATACAACAAGTACTAAATATATAAAAATAACAAATCTTAAGAGAAACATCGTGCCACTGTTTCAAAAACCTATTTCCAATTCCATAAAAAAAAAAAAAAGCCCAAAGCTAGGTTCGGTCGGAATAGTAAGGATCTTACCTTGTGTCTGGTCGAAATTGTGGACTGGATACTGGAACCATTAATCTCTTTGTTTCTTGGGGTCGACAAAGCTTTATTTGGTTTAGCAGATTTCTGTTCTAGATTCGAAGTAGGCAAATCTACCTGGACCTTTATATTGTTATTAAAACCAGCAATCTCTCTGTTTTCTGGGGTTGGCATGACTTCCTCTTTGCTTGGTTCATCAGGTTTACTGGGATTGGCACAACTTCCTCTTGTATTGTTGCTAAAACCAGCAATCTCTATGCTTTCTGGGGTTCGCACAACTTCCTCTTTGCTTGGATCTTTGCGTGTCTCTTTTGGGCCCTCCAACTTTGGCACTGACTCAGCTTGACATGCTCCCTGGACAGGCTTCTCTGTCACCATCCTATTAGTTGAATTGGATTTCTGGGACCCATTTAGTACAGCATTAACAGATTTCTTTTCTAGGTTCAAAATAGGCAAATCTAGCTTGGTCTTTTTGTTGTTACTGGAACCAGCAATCTCTTTGCTTTCTGAGGTTCGCACGACTTTCTCTTTGCTTGGTTCATCAGATTTCTGTTTTGAGTTTGATGAAGGAAAATCTAGCTTCATCTTTCTGTTAATATCGGAACTAGCAATTTCTTTGTTCTGTGGGCTCTGCACAAATTCCTCTCCTGTGACTTCGTCAGGTTTCCTTTTTGATGGAGGCAAATCTAGCTTGATCTTCTTATCAGCATGGGAGCTAGCAATCTCTTTTTCAGGAGTTGGTATAACTTCCTCTTTGTTGTGTTTATCAGATTTCCTTTTTAAGTTCAATGGAGGCACTACTAGCTTCATCTTCTTACTGGTATTAGAACCAATATTCTCTTTGTTTTCTAGAACTGGCACAACTTCATCTTTGTTTACCTCATCATGTTTCTGCTTTATGTTTGATGGAGACAAATCTAAATGGATCTTTTTACTGGCATGTGGCTCAGATACCTCGGAAATCTGCAGAATGCAAGTTTTGTAGTTGTAACATCATATATACCTAATATCATCCGTCGCAAGGTATGTGTATCAATAAATTATCACCGCTAGGTATTCAGTAGAAACATTACCTCCATCTGATTGCCATCACTTGTTACAGCTAAACCAGTTCTTGCCTCCTCACTCCTTTTCTCAACCTTCTCAGTTTCACTAGCACCATCTCCTTGGCAGCCTTGATGTTGCTCTTGGAGGTGAGCATCCATGGCCTCTTTACTGTCAAAGTTCACAGAGCACCACACACATGGCCACTTAGACCACTGCATTGTAGGCTTGACCTGAATCACCTCATTGCCATACGCTTTCTTGCGCTTTTTCTTTTTGTCAACTGATGACTCTATCTTCTATCATACAAGTGCAAATGCATACAATACAATGATTAGTAAATATATATAAAATAGCAAGTCTTAAGAGAACAAACCCCCACCCACCCACCCCCCCCCCCCCCCCCCCCAGCCATGAACAGTTGCATAATTGTGCCACTGTTTCAAAAACCTATTTCTAATTCCATAAAACAGCCAAAGGTAGGCCTAGTAAGTAGTAATCGATATGGATAGTCTAAATAACAAACATCAAATGAGCATATCACCTTTTCAATAATTGGTACCGGGACCAGTACAGGAACAACTAAGGATGGTGGCGGCTCATGCATGACTTGAGGTGGAAACATTATGTTATATCCAGTAAACTGATTCTGCAGAATTGGATCATGAACTGGTCTGTTGTCTATACAAACATCTTGGACGAGTCCTGTTGCACACACTGTCTCAACAGGCTCAACAGGTTGGCAGAGAGACCCAGATCCATTCCTTGGTTCTGGTAAGAACCTCACTTCAGCATGAGGTACAACCACCTCCCTCCCAAGAAGTGAAGGCACCCATGGGCCCCGGCGAAGCCCAGGGTTCAGGTCTATCTGTACTTTCCCTTTCTCACCAGGTACCTTCTGGTACATAGGAGCCCCCCTTTGTGGAGACCTGGTACATGGAGCCAATTGTGCAGTGTGATTAATCTGACCATTCTCAGAAGGAAGCTCGGGATAGAAAGGGATGAAGCGGGCATAAGGAGCCTGTTCAGCAATAGCTAAGGCCCGCCTGTCATGCTCATTTAGCATTCGGGAGTGAGCAAGCTCGATCCTATCAGCGATCTCACGCAAGTGCCGACAACGAATTTCTAGCTCTAGGTCTTCACATCCTGATTCCATAATGCGTAAAAGTATATTCAAGTTTTAAATGACAGGGATGTTTCATGATTGGATGAGAGAAAGTAATTAGAAAAATTATCTACTGAGCTGGTGGAACAAAAACGAGAAATGGGATTCAGCCAGCATAAGAGGGCTTGACTTAGAATTAAAGAGACTATGTCCATGCACAACATTAAATAGAGAACACAGGAAAAAGAAAATGGATCAGAATAATTTTGGTTGCCATACATTACATTGTTACATCTGTAAAAGAACCCTCTGTATATTCAAACTGACTGCTCCAGAGAGTAGATTGCATGTCACCAAAACAAAATTTCAACCCCCAAAAAGTAGATTAGGACTAGCAATCCCGCAATACATGGCCCGTCTGAATTTGTAACAAACAAATTTTTATAATATTGCCAACTATTTTAAAAGCATTGGCAGTGTTGAAAAGTAAATTTTTGGGATCGGCTTCCTACTTTGGTTTTTTCTTCATGCAATCTGCCATTGATCTGACAAAGAGACCTATTAAGTTGCCTGAAAGCGGCAAGCTGCAAACAGAAGTAGCAGCATTACCTGCAATTTTTTTTTCCCTTCATCTACTTCTATAGTTTTCAAATTTTATCAGATATCAAATAAGTATATGATATGAGACCACGAAGTATAATTCCACAAATCTTTGAAACTGAAATTGCCCAAAATTAACGCACAGTACAATAAAGTTGCCACAATGCACCATTTCTTTCTAACAACAGCCAATAAGTACCATTACTGCCACGTCCATAGCCATGTAAACCAGTCAGATCAGTATTGAATGATCCGGCAATTAACAGAACTCAAACTAGTACAGTACAAGGGATGTCGTAAAGTATATCAACTGATACTATATACAATCCATTGAGAATTGCATGCTTGATCATTGGCCATATGCAACCAGATATCATCCAGACAAAAAAAGTTAGAATCTTTGATTCAAATTAAAATATCTAATGCACCAATAATACCATAACCTCAATCAATTAATACGTACTTGCAAATCCAAATTCAATGGAGCAAAACTTAAATTTACAAAAATATTTACTCATGTAATGCTTTTACGTTGAATTAAATCACACTAGCTCCCCATCCCGTCCAATTTATTTCTTTCCCTTAACCCAACATGAATTTCACCAAAACCATTGATTTACACAGAGAGAACTACAGGAAAAAGGAAACAAAGAGCTACACCTGTATAGGAATGCGTACGACTCAATCCGGCGTCGGAGAGATATCGCGCGACAGAAGACGAAGAGGCACCGCCATCGGCGCGCAGCTCTGGACGCTCGATTTCCATTCGTTTAGGTTTCGCAATACAGTAATGGCGAATAGGAAAGAGAAAAGAAACGATGGGGTTGATATGGAAAGAGAGATGATCATATTCATAGTAGCGAACTATGCATGCTTATTTGCGACTTTTATTTATAGAAGTCGGAATCAGACCTTTTTTGTTCTATGCAAAAAAAAGAACAATGTTAAATACGGAAAGGTTCTCTAATTAGTCACTGACATGTGGGCCAGGAACTTGGGCCAATTTTGGTGCTTTTATCTAGGATTTGATTTGATTAACCCGCTGCACAGATTACTACACCGACCGAGCGACAGGGGTATTAGTTTCTGCAAAGAAGGGTTTATTGGGCCGCTTCAGGATTTATCACCAAAACGTTACGCTTCATTTTATACATATTTAAGCAATTTGAAGTTAATGATTAAGCACCATGAACAAAAAAACAGGACTAAGTTTTACGAAAGTTGACTAGCATTTACTCATTAATTATCTCACTAATTTTGATTTATCTAATTTTATTACTAACTTTAAACTATTTCAAGTTATATCACCATCTTCGTTTTAAAGTTCGCACAAATAGTAAGCAGTTATTTACTAACTAGCTTTTTTTAATTTATATCCAGCCATAAATTTGCATACGCAGCAGCTAATTTATATTCCCATCTTTATGATTGGTAAAAGCGTTAACTTTCAAAACAAGTGCGATTTATGCTTGGCATGGCTAATTATTCCTGCTATTTAATGAAGTTAGCATAAGATTTTTTATTGCTACGATATTTGTTGCGGCACGACAAGACATAATGTTAGTTGAGGATTACGGGAGCTTCTATTTCAAGCACAGGATGAACTAATAACCCAATAAAATATTCTCTTGAATCATTTAATATACAGAAACCTAAATAATTTAATATACAGAAACCTTTCCGATACTAATAGTAAAAATTAGAACATGATTGAACAGAAACCAACAGTGACAAACACCATCAATTCAATGCTACTTCAGTTACTTACGTCCTATTGCACCATTTGTTTAAGGCCTCTCGGTGCTTCTTCCCATCGTAGTGAGAAATAAGATCATTCTCACTAGTACAACTTATATTGCAGATGAGGCACCGATGAGATCTGACTGGTGGTTTAGCAGGTTCAGGTCTACGTGACACAGCTTGTGTTTGATCAGTCTGCTTGTGCCTCTTTCGTTCTATGGAGCACTCAACAATTGGTTGTGATGTCTGGCAGGAGGAGCAAAAAAGAAGAAAAGACTAAGTGTTATTTATCGGACAGGTATAAATAGTTAGAACAGTCTCGTGCCAGAACAGAAACAAATAAACCAGTGCCCGTCACTGATGCTTTGTGGATATTAATTAGTTAGCAAATACTGCTACAACTGACATGGTGTTGCGATACTATAATAGAGCCATTCTGACATATACCAAATGTTGGTACAGATTTTCTAACTACGGTGCAGAGTGAACAGTTCGTACCCTTTTGTGACCTCCTGGAATCACTGTGCTAGTTTTTGAACATGGAGCCATCTGTACAGTGTGATTGATGCGACCATTCTCGAGAGGCAGCTCAGGATAGAATGGGATGTGGCGGGTCCGTACAGTGTGATTGATGTGACCATTCTCAAGAGGCAGATCAGGATAGAATGGGCTGTGGCGGGTCTGTACAGTGTGATTGATCTGACCATTCTTGAGAGACAGCTCAGGATAGAATGGGATGTGGCGGGTATAAGGAGCCCGCTCAGCAATAGCTTTAGTCCACCTGTCATGCTCCTCAAGCATACGGATGTGAGCAAGCTCAATCCTATCAGCAATCTCACGCAATCGCCTACAATGATTCTCTAGCTCTACATCTTCACGGTAGGAAGAAGCCAGCAGTGGGTCCCTCCAAGAGGTAACAGGTGAATCAATGCCACGTCCTGTTCCCATTGAGCATAAAAGAATAATCAAGACTTCCATAAAAAGAGAAGGTTCATGATACTATAAATATTATCTGTTGAGCTGCTTACAAAAAAAAAAGTCAGACAAAAAACAGAATTCAACCCACACAATCAAGCCCGACATTGAATGAAACAAACTATGTACATGCAAAGCATAAGGATGGAGAAAACAGATGAGAATATTCCTTCGGTTGCAAGACATTATTACCCTATTACATCTGTAAAAAAAAACTCCATAACTATGTATGTTCAAACTAACAGTTCAGTGCTAAATTGTATGTCAAATTGTCAATAAACAAAATTCCAAAAGCCAAGAAGTAGATAAGACAAAATCAAATTTACATTACTAGAAATCCCATAATACATTTTTAGCCATATTTGTCACAAATTTCAGATGAGCTTCTTCTTTGGTTATTTCTTCATTTAATTCACATATATTGTAAAATAGCAAACACCTACGGTTCACAAATCTAACTATAAACAAGACAAGTTAGTCACACAAAAATATCATTGATCGCCCAAAAAATAGAACACCATATTATCAGGTTGCCTCAAGGCCCCATTTTTACCAAACAACTGACAATAAATACGACCGCACAAGCTAGTCACACAAACCAGTCAGATATAATTAGGCAATTAATCAGACCGAAAGTAGTACAAAGTACCAGAAGGGATGCGCACAAAATAAATACAACTGATGATCCAAACACAACATTTTATCATTGTTTCAAAATAAAACATTTCTTCAAAAGTAATGAGTCAGTGCAGCATGAAATTTGCTCTACTTTACCATGGAACAACTCCCCAATGCATCAATGCATCAACACCATAACCTCAATCAATTGAGACTTAATTTAATCTAAAATTCAATGGAACAAAACCCAACTTTACAAAATTTTCACCCGACTAATGCAAATAAATTGAGTTAAATCTAAGCTATCCCATCCTTCATAGTAAGGGGAAAGAAAGAATAGTTGTATGTGAATTCTTACGACTCAATCCGGCGTCGGCGAGGTATCGTGCCACGGAGGAAGAAGGAGAGGCGTAGAGTGAAGAGGCGCCGTCGTAGCGGTGCAGCTGAGGAAACTCGGATTCCATTTGTCTAGGTTCCATAGTTGAGCAAAGACCATTGAAAGGAGGGAGGAGACTAGCGACCTCGTCTCCTTTCGCATTTCCTTTGTGATCCGACCACGCACGAATTTGCGATGAACACTCTGAAAATTTCCTTTACCGAAATACAGACCGTCACTGATGTGTGGGCCAGGATTATATTCAGTCATTGATTTAGTACGAATAGGCTAATTTTACTTTTTTTTTTCTATTAAGTGTATGGCTTTGGTTTGTGAGAATTATACATTTCAAACCACTGTTATATATACCGATTCATCATACTTTTTAGAATAACTAGATTTTTTTAGTCGCTGCTCTGTGGCGAAAATTATTTTTATTGTTTTCTAATTGCTATCTTTTATTTTATTTTGAGGTAATTATAATTATAATAATTTTAATTAATTATTGCAACCACAACTATAATCTTTTATTTTTGTTATTCGATGTTGTTAAATGTATTTATTATGGTGTTTAACTTGATATCAATAATTATGCTCTTGACTATTCTTTCAAATTTTTATATACTGATAGATTCTTTTATGACATATTTTATAATTAGTAATTATTCTTTATTTTGTTTACTATCATTCTCATTAGCTCAATCTACAAACTTATATCTTAAATAAAAATTCAAGTAATTGTTATTCAGTTTCTAACAAAAGGTTAACCATAATAAATCCGCACACCTCTGGCCTCATTGAGAATTCATATATTTAGAATGTTATTAGAGTCAGAAACATTTAACGAATGAATGAATCAAGTACGAGCATACAATGATACAATGTGCAAATAACCAATTTGAATTGTTCATCTATTCTTCACATTAAAATTCAATTTGAGACCAAATTTTATGTATCTTTTTTTTTTTTTACTATTTTGTAAGATTTTTAAAAAACATGGTTGTTAAAAAAAAATCATAATCTTTTTATCTGACGATTTTAATAATTAAAAATATAGTAAAATAATTCGTAAAAATATAAATTTTGATTTTCAATAAGATTTCATATAAATAACACAATGAGGCGATTAGGGTCAGCCATTTGCATGAAAATAATTTGTAAACAAAAAAAATGATCGAAATTGGGTAGCAAAGCAACCAATCTAATTACATGAAAATGTTTTGTTCAATGCAAGTTGAATACTCGAAGTTGCCATCGGCTCGTTGAACCTAACTTAAACTTTCTGCTGGGCCAAGCTAAGCGGATTCATATCCTCAGAAAATATAAAAGCGCGTTGTGAGTAAACATAGAAGGGCCGAACAAATCTGGAATGGGCTTAGATAGAAGCATCACTAAGCCTGGTCCAATTAAAAGCGAACAATATTTGTGACCAAAAAACCCTAATAACTCGCAACTCTCTCTATAAAGCGCTCCAAGCTCCTTCCGCGCCGCCAGTCTCTCTTTCCCTCGCGCACGCAAAACCCTAGCACTTTCTTCGCTCGAAGGTAGACTTCTCCTATTATTTCTCTTTCACTTCCTCTTTCTCTTGTTCTCAAACGAAAACCTTACCGATCTCTTTGTTTTGGTTGTAATTTCGTCGTAGATCGCCAGATCTATTGCAATGGCCGGAGTTGGAGAGATCGCTTGCACCTACGCCGCACTCATCTTGCACGACGATGGTATCCCCATCACGGTTAGTCTCTCCTTTTAATTTCGAATGGTCGAGCTGCGTATAATTAAACATTAAACCAATCTGATGGTATCTGATAGTGAGACTTTGTCAGAAAATTAGTTCGCTTCTATTCTATTCTGTTATACATGGATCCGATGGTATTTTCACCTCAAAAAATTTCTATGTTAAATGTTTAGTCTTCTGCTTATATTCTAGAATTTTTATCATATCTGATTATATTTGGGTGTCTTTTGCTGAATGATCTCAATCCATTTAGGGGATGTTTGGTAGAACAAGAATTGGGGCTAATTCCGAATAGCTTGTTCTCAAGCTTGCCAAACATACTTTGGAACAAGAACAAGGACCTCTTATTCTTGTTCCCACAAAAAGTTGGAACTAGAACAAGAACAAGAACCTTGTTCTTGTTCTTATTCCAAACATCTTCCAAACATCCCCTTAGAATTGGAGGCCATATTTAGAGCATTTGAAATTCTGTTGTGTTGACCTGTTTATACTGCTGTCTAGAATAAATTATTGCTATGCACCTGGAAGTAATGGTATGCCTGAAAATGCATTTTATTTTAAGATTAATTTAAATTTAGGCAAGGACTTGCAATTTGTATCAGTAATTAGGATTATATTAGCAACTAGCAATTAACCATAGAGAATTAATTCCATTTGTTTTTCTAATTGTTCTAATCCTTTGTGATATTAATTTGGTTCTGCAGGCTGAGAAGATCAACACAATTGTCAAGGCAGCTAACCTTAAGATCGACGCATACTGGCCAGCTCTCTTTGCCAAGCTATTGGAGAAGAGAAGTGTTGAGGACCTCATCTTGAGCTGTGGTTCAGGTTTGATTTTTTTGCTTGTACCCCTATATCCTTCCGTTGAATGTCTCTGTACTTGCTACAGACCCACTATGTTTGTGTTGCTTTGATAAATTCTTTCCAGAACCTTGCATACGAAGTATTATATAGATTTTAATGATGCACACCAAACATGATATTTTATTGAATGATCTGGTTTGAATTTTTATAATTTGGGAGATGTTCTGTTGTGGTGGATTTGGAATCATTAAATCTCTAATTTTCTGCTTTTTTAGGTGGTGCTGGTGCAGCTGTTGCCGTAGCTGCAGCTCCAGCTGCTGGGGGCGGTGCTGCTGCTGAGGCTGCACCTGCTGCTGAGGAGAAGAAGGTTAGTTTTTTTTCCCCTATTAACTTTATCTTTCCACAAGCTATTTGTTTGATGTTTTGTTTTATCTGTGCATTTTTTAAGAACCTCTGGTACTACAGCTGAGTAATTTTATATAATAATGAATTCATTCTCGATATGTAAAACCGTCTGCACTACATTCTGGTTGCAATGAAGCTTGTCAGAATACTGTGATATAATTTCCTGCCATGTTGAACCATAATTTTTGTTACTTTCTGTATTGTTATCATTTGTTTTGTAGTTGTACTTCTGTAGGTGTTGTTTGCAATATTGTGTGAACTTATTTATACTTCACTATAGGATGCACTAAACAAATTATCTGATTATTGCGTTTGTAGGAGGAGCCTAAAGAGGAGAGCGACGATGACATGGGTTTCAGTTTGTTTGACTAGAGAGAGAGCGGGTTTCTTTAGTTGTTCCTTCTATGAGAAAATTGTTAGCTTATTTTGTGTAAGATTTCGAAGTTTTGTTTTTTGAATGTACTGAGGATTTAATAGTTTTGCCCTTTGAACTCAGGAGTTAGTCGGTTTGTTAAGCAATGTGCAAATTGAGTATTTTAATCGCTGCTGTTGATCTGTTTTTTTCTTTTTGCCTGTAATCTCATAAATTATGTCTGCTGTGCGCCTGCGCGAGTTATCCTGATATGATATGAATATTTCCAATTGTTGCCTTTCTTAGGTATTACAATTTACCAGCTAAAGTTGCCATCATGTTTGGTTTTTGATTTGGAAAGGTTGGGTCTTTATTATATAATAACGCTATGCTAACCTGCTTATGGGACTTAAATTAAATCTTCTGAGGGTGTTAATGTATTTTTTTTTTCTTATATTATGTTGTCCGATAAGTTTGTTTTGGTTCTGCAGTAACGGGGATGATTGGGTTCAAATTTATGAGTCCAACATAGAGGAAAAAATAAAAGAAAGTTTTGCAAACTACCACATGCATATGAAAAAATCACAACAAAACGAATTGAGGATTTATGATATTAGTCTGTTGTGATTAAGAAGGATTTTTCGGCCTACTTATGATAAAGGTAAACCAGCTGGTAATCCGAGGAAAGAGTAAAGGGCTTAACATAAATTCTGCGGGTTATACTGCTAGCAATGTTTGGAGAAACTAGAAAGGTGGTAGAAGCCCAATCCACATGCCACAACCTGGTGGTTCTTGTCCCTCGGCCATTTCAGATGTAGAGGCCCTATTGGCTTCGCAAGCTGAGAATACAGCTCAGGATTCATACCAAGGACATTGTTACCTCCAAGGTGCCTGTTGTCTCACAAGAATGGGGTGATCTGTATGACTGTATCAGGAGATGTCCACTCATTTGTCTGTGCCTCTTGAGATCGTTCTGGCTGAGGCCATTTGGTATCAGAAAACAGGCGTTTTAACAGGGCTTTTGATGCAATGGATGGAGATGAGGTTCTCCTGGATGATAAAACCAGTAGCACCTCAGCTTGAGCTTTATGCCAGTGTACCTTTTCTTGTTCCTGTACTAGTTTGCTTTTGTTTTAGCATGTATTTGCTGCGTGTTGTGGACTTGTAACTTGTGTTATGTGTTTTCTTTCAATATTTTGTTAAGTCCCCATATGGGACTTGAACAGTAGTGTTAGTTTGGCATTCGTTTACAACAGGTCTTCCTACTTGGATGACTAATATCGAGGTGGGGAAGTATGCAGCAGTTAAAACTCATGATTGAATATAATTACAAACATTTTTGTTCTAATTTTCTGCAGCAGAAAAGCACGGATTCTTACTTTTTAAAGCATGAATAATTATGGTTTAGAAAATCTCCCGCCAAGTGGAACTTAATTCTAGTTACTACAATTGTCACGGAATTACCCAACATGCCTTTGTTGAGGATGTTCATTTCTTTTGATGTAGTTGTTATACCCGAATTAAGTGACTAAACTGGAGAACACTGGGTGTTCAAATATTGCATCATGTCTTACTCGGTTAAGTTTTTTTTTTTTTTTTTTTTTTGCTTAGTAATTCAACATTTAAACTTTCAGATTGAAAATTTAACAGTTAAGATTTGTTATTTTGTCGCTTAATATTTGATTCTAATTAATAACTTAAGATGTTGACTCCCGTAATATTGTAAAGGAACAATTGGTAACCTGCTCCTCTCCTAAATTGTGCTATTATTGACTCGAGAGTCGCAATAGAGATTTGGTGTATATATATTTTTTTCTTGAATAAACAGAGACAGAGATTTGGTATTAATTTTAGTAGGCCTCTAGGTCCAAATAATAATATTGTCTCCATTGAAAATTGTTGGAATTGAAATTGAAAGAGTGACAGGGACAGCGCGGAGTTTTGTAGGGACACTGGAAAGCTGCTCTATTTAAATTTTAAAATCTGGGGCTCACAAGTCATAAGGCCGAAGGAACTTGTGTAAATCAACGCAGGGCCTTTTTCAAAACTAAATAAATAATGAAAAGAAAAGAAAAAACATCGCAAGCCGCTTTCGGCCATTATTTTTTGGTAGCCAGTGCGTGGCCGACTGGACTCGACGCTTCTTTGTTATTTTGCCCTTAATGTTATGTTTTCTTTTTGGATGCATGCAAGGATTATTATATATTTTTTTAATCAAAAGAGAATATTCAAATGTCTTCTTTTGACGTGCTTTCTTAGTTTTTTAATTTTTAAAAGTTTAATTTTAAAATATTGAAAAGTTAAATAAAAATAAAATCGCTACATTTAATATGTGTTGATTCTTTTACATGTATTTTTTAAAAAAAATTTAAAAAAATAAAGATGGGATTAACCCTCTAACTTATATGTATATTAATAATGTAAATTTTAACTACTGAAGACAACTAATTTTTCGCTGATTTATTGACCAGAGGACAAATCAAATGAAACAATTTTTTAAGGATATAAAAAAAAAATGAGAATAAGGATAACAGTAATCTCATTTCGAAATATATTATTGCAACTCTTACTCCATAATATTAAAAAAAATGTAATCATAAAGCTTTTCTATAAGTGAAAATTTTCTTATTTAGAATCACACAAACTAGACTAGTTGTGGGCTATTTGTGGCTCCATGCCTGTAAATTTATTTTATTTTAATTTCATTAAAATACTAAGCATAATCATGTAGTTTATTCTTCGTGCATGTAAAAAATGTACCATTTCCGTCAAAACAGTCGGCATTAAAATAATACAATTTCCACTGTTCCCCTATCCCATTTATCTTTTCACAGAGAAAACAGTAAAATGCAACAAAACGATTTTTAATCCGTGGAATGTGACAGCATGCATGTTGCTCCTGTCGCGTTCTAAAGATATTATCTCTGCTGGGTCCCAACTTAAACATTTTCTGAAAATGACATGACGGTTTTTTGTTTCTTGGTTCCTGTTTGTGAATTCAAATCATGTGTTGCGCTACACACGGTGTTCGGTGTAGCGCAATCACGGACCGTCCGATTTTCATCTGATGGATGAGAGAGCCCCATGAAAGTAACCAGATTCCTAGGTCCGAAAAAAATGAACCGCCCGATCAAAATCGAACGGCTCGTGGGTGCGCTACACGTCGTGTAGCGCAACACCAGATCGGGGTCCCCTGTTTGTGTCTTCTCTCTTCAGCTTGTAATTGCCTCAAACATTTTGGTGCACACTGCACAGCATTTAGTAGTGCATTTTCAAGCCAGAATAATAATAACCAAATTAATTGAATCAGGTACTGGTACTTCCTGGCAAAGATTCTCTCCGATACTGGTTGGAAGATTCTCTGATGCTACTAGTATTCCTCTTTTAGTGGTAATGTGGTATACATTGTAGAATGGAAATGCTACATTTTTATTATTATTTTATTATTTTTTTTATTTCTTTTTTTTTTGCATAGTTTTTACTTCCGTAAGGGGAAAATTTTTACATTGCGCAAAATTTGGTTGAAAGCGGGGATCCTTTATATTTTACTATTTGCCAGATAAGAAGGTCCTTTTGCTGGATATATATTTTGTCAAAGAAAATTCATATTTCATCTCCATAAAGTGTATAAAAAAATATTTCATTATTAACACCTGCAATTATAATCTAATTATTAACATCGATTACATTTGATATTATACAAGAACCCCCCACCTGCAAAACTATCATATATTCTTCGAAATCGAAAAATTGCTCATGTATTTGAAAGCCAAGTTTTTTCCTCCTGAAAAAAGAAAAGCAATTCCTATTCAACTAGTGGAAGTGTGGAAGTTCAACCAAGCAACAACGAGCACCGTTTTGCTTGTACCAGTCAATGTCGCCTGGGATATTTAATGAATGTATGTTAAGCGCCTAAAATTTTTCAAACGAGTCTGAAAAAAATGTAACCACAAAAAGAACACATGTTTGTGTCTCGTGCCAAAATTAAATTCCAGAGAACGCACGTGTGGAACAACTAGTGGTTTATAACATCTGTCGAAAATATTTCTGTAAAGGAATTCATTAAATCCCTCGTACTTATATTTGTTGTCGAGGAATTCATTAATCATGAACATTATTGTCGATAACAAATAGCTATAATTTGAATAAAATTTATTGTTCATGATATTTATAATTTTATAGAATAGATAAATAATTATTTTAACTGATAACTAAAATGACAATTGAAAAGGCAGTAGTGCAGGGGACAAACGTATTTAAAGAGGAAGTATGGGGCGCAATGGCCCCTATATTTCTGTTGTCTCGCTAACATTTATGCTTAAAAAATATGAATACAGCTCCATCCCATAACTTTGTATGCTTAACTAGACAATTTGCTTAAAAATATACATTTCCACCCCATATTTTTATGAACGTAACTCTATTGTTGATCCTCATAATTACAATAAAATCATCTTTTAAAAAAATGTTCAATGATAATTATTTTAAATATCCCAATGATTCCATTAAAAATTCAGGCTACAGTGTATAGATTCAATAATATGAAATCAACATGCGTGATTTTCTCCAAAATAGAATAAGCTCGCTGAATGTCAAGAAACAGCTCACTAGCTCAGTGACAATGAGAGTGACTTTTTAACAAGTTCAAAAAAAATAGAGAGTGACTTTTTAAGTCCTATTTACAATTTTACACCGATTAAAAAAAATCTAATCGACGGTGCTCGGGAGTGCGTACCGACTTGTGGGGCATGGCCGCATGGGCTGTGGTCCCTCATAAACCAGTTTCTTTTCCTGTGTCCGTATCTTGTTTCTTTTCATGAACCGGGTTAAAATTGGGAAACTAATAACCCGGTACAGAAATTTTATTATATGAATAGAGACGCAAATTCTACACGAGATGCTCGTTTCCCGGCCCGAATATTCGTTTTTTATTTCTTTTGCGCGCTAAATCCGAACTAGAGGCTGCTCAATTCAATGAGAACTCGAATTTTATACGACGATTCACTTCTAATATCGACAAAATTTGAGAAGCGATTTTTTTCGTTTAACTAATTATTTACTTCATTCATAGCTATATGTTTAATCAAACACGACCATAATTTTACTCATAGGCTTATGTAGATGCCGTCGTATTCAAATTTATCATGGAATTGCAATTAAAAATAGCACAAAAATTGAAACAAACATAAAATTAAACTTTTGGACAACTTGATAAGTGTGAAATATAGATAATATTTTTTGACGACTTGATGTCAAGTAAGATAGAGTTAGATATTTAGGTTCCAATTTTCGAGTCCTCAAAACAAAGTTGGACGAACTGATAATAAGATTATTAGCAAATGACGGTATTTAGTCTGTTGCTTCTTTACTCCCAGGAAAATCCGTGGTATGGTAGAAAAAATATAAAAAATAATAAGTTTCCAACAACCTCTCTTTCTATTTTTTTTCTACTTATTCGAATTGGTTATTCACTTTTTTTTACATGAGAATTTGAGAAGAGATTTAAAAATAAAAAGTGAGGAAAGAGATAAAGTTATCATGAACTTTTAAAATATCCATAATATTTTATTTCCAAATATGTTTTAGATACCAAGAAAAATAAAGTTTTATATGAGAAATAAAGTTATCATTTCTCTATTTCTTTGTCAAATGAAAACTTGACGAATAAGAGTTATTTTCTTATCTCAGGAGATAATCTCATATCAAGCATGTCCAATTGTTATGTTTGGAAGAAAACGAGATCTCTCGTTTATCTTGTTGTCAAGTGGAAACTTAACAAATGAGAATTATTTTCTTATTTGAGGAGCTAATCTTGTACCAAGCACGCTCGTAATTTTGCTTGGAAGAAATATATTTTCTTATAGATAATGATGATTTTGTCCTTAAGTTATTATTCATTCAAGCACAACACGTGAATTAGAATCTATTAACTAACACGTCAGCTTTTCAACTTAATAACATTATTTCAACTCGAATTATTTTATTATAAATATTTTAAAATATTTCTTAGTTTTGAATTCTATTTAAGATATTGACAATCTTTATAAATATTTGTAAAAATTAAGTTAAAAAAAATAAAAATCTACCCAAAAAATGGAAAAACTCTTAGCTTCTACATTGCTTTTTTTTTTTTTATTGAATATCATTCAAATAAATGATTTAATAAATGAAACGAAATTTATTATTTTTATGTATATACATGTAGTATAAATTATATTTTATACATCAAAGCTTAAATCATATGTTAAACTGCGACGTGAAGAAATTGTCACTGAATCCCATTCATTCATTTTCTCCTCATATTTGAATCGAGTTAACAGACATTCCATGTACGAAATTGTACATACAAAACGTGCAGGAAACAATAATATTTAATTTCCTCAGTTTGGGTTTCTTTAAAATAGATTTCCTTAACTTGTAAATTATAAAAAAATAGAGACTCCGTTTCTCCATTTTTCTATACAAAGGAGATCCCACTACACGTCTACACCCCACAAACCTCCACAAAACTAGAACCCGGACACATCCAGTACTCAAAAAACGGAGAAAACCAGATCTCCTGGAGGGACCCTCAAGGACATGTGATTCAACGATCGAGAGGCTACTAAAAGAAGCAATCAGTAGAAAGGCGCCACGTGGAAAATTGGCGGTTTGTGAAATCGAGGTTACAAATTGGAGGCCTCATTTCTCGAGCTATACCAAAGAGAGAGGTGTGAGAGTGTGAGACCCGCTCTTCTCACTCTTCCAGAATTTCCTCATCTCTTGTTTTAGTTCGAGAAGAGATCAACTGATCGAGTGGAGAAATTACGCACTTGCTCGATCGAAGCGAAGGTACATTGGTTTCGATTCTTTTCCTTTTTCGGAATTTTTGTATGGGTTCTAGGGGTTTAGCTAGTTGACGGATCTGAAGAGGTAAACCCTTGGAAGGATTTCTGATCTCTTGTGAAGGTTTATTCGCTAGTTTATAAATTTTTGTTGTTTAAGCTCGACGAAGATGTAATGTGGGTATGATTAGTGAGTTGATTACGATTGAGGGATTTTGTTTGAGATTATTGTGAGAAAGCGAGGGATTCCTGTTTAGTGTTTACTGTTTAATTTGATTAGTACATAGAAAAGGGAGGAATTTGGTGTTCAACAAAGGCGATTTATTTTAGCTTTGGTCCAAGTTGATATCAGAAAAAAAGGAACATTTTCTCTCACCTGTTATGATTTCTGATCAAGTATACTCTAGAATTTTCAGACGAATTTTTTTAAGAAAGAATCGTTCATTATCCCCAGATTTTACTGAATAGTTCTTAAGATCTACTGAATTAAAGCCAAACTTAGATAGCTCACAGATTTCACAACTAAAACCAAACTGCTAATACTGAGATGAAGATCTCAAAATAGAGGGGGAAGAGAACAAAAATCTTACACAAATTCCTTATTAATTTTTTTGCAGTAACCAATAACCAGATATGGCAACTCTCACGGCGTCCAAATTCGTCTCAAAGAGTGCCTGCACCAAGCCTGAGTATGAGCCGAGATTCTTCGGCAAGGCCCAAAATGTTGCTTGTCCTGTGTTCAGGATGAGAAACTTGGTGGAATCACTCCAAGTCAGGTCCTGTGCCATTAACCCAAGTGTGAAGGACTCCAAGCTTAGTGCGAGCGATAAGAATTTTGAGGACATCATGCATATGATAAAGGGGATGAAAATTGTTTTTGTCAGTGCTGAGGTGGCACCTTGGAGCAAGACTGGTGGTCTTGGGGATGTGCTCGGTGGCTGCCCCCCAGCACTCGTGGTAATGTTTGCAGCTTCTCCCTCCAGTCTTCTTTTCATTTATTGGGAAGAGTCTCTTATTGTCTTTTTTTGGGGCTGTAAAATGTTTTTTGCTTACAAAATATAATTAGCCGTGGGGAGATGATTAAAATTTAAATGAATTTTCTATTCTATAGGTTAATGGACACAGAGCCATGGTTGTCACGCCGAGGTATGATCAATACAAGGATGCATGGGATACTAGCGTCCTGGCTGAGGTAATTTCAAAATATTTCTGTATTTCCATATTCCAATCTCTCTCTCAAATAACTTATGTTACTGATATGATAAATTGTAACTTTATCGTAGATAAAAGTTGGAGACAAAAATGAAACAGTACGCTTCTTTCACACCTACAAGAGAGGTGTTGACCGGGTCTTTGTTGACCATCCCATGTTTCTTGAAAAGGTTTTCTTTCATTCTTTAACTTGAATATCTTTATTATGTAAGTATATAACTGATTTTACAATTTTACTTTGAATAACTGTATTTTGATTTGAAATACTTTAGGTGTGGGGAAAGACAGGTGGTAAGATCTATGGCCCTGTCACTGGTAGCGACTATAAGGACAACCAGCTGCGCTTCAGTCTACTGTGCTTGGTTTGCAATTTTGTTTCCCAAAAAAAAAACAAAAAAAAAAACAATGTCCTACGCCGTTGAAAATATTCTTAGGTGTTTGATTCAATTTGACATCTCAGGCTGCTCTTGAGGCACCCAGGATTCTTAATTTGAGCAACCAGCACTTCTCTGGACCATATGGTATGACAAATAAATTTATTCAAATTCTAGTCTACTGACTATTACTCTACAATAGTAGAAATTATTTACACTAGTATTATGATTTATACCAAAAATTTTTGTAATTATTTTTTTATCCTTTTGCCAATTCAGGTGAAGATGTTGTGTTTGTGTGCAATGACTGGCACACTGCTCCCCTCCCATGCTATCTCAAGAGCATGTACAAGCCCCATGGTATCTATACAAATGCAAAGGTAATATCCTCTCCTTTGAATTCCTAATGTTATGAGATTAATTTTGATAATTTTCAAGGGTTAAATTTTGAAATATGTTTTTCTTAGGTTGCCTTCTGCATCCACAACATTGCATACCAGGGCCGTTTTGCTTTTGATGATTTTTCCCTTCTTAACCTCCCTGATAGCTTCAAACCTTCTTTTGAATTCTATGATGGGTATAAAAGTTTTACATTTTTGCACGATTTCATATGATATCCTTCAGAGAATTCAAAATACTAATACATGATTTCTTTTAGGTATGATAAGCCAGTGAAGGGAAAGAAAATCAACTGGATGAAGGCTGGAATACGGGAGTGTGACCTGTTATTGACTGTTAGTCCGTACTATGCGGAGGAACTCCGTTCAGGGGCTGACCGTGGTGTTGAATTAGACGAGGAAATCAAAACAAAAGAACCAGCCATAAAGGGTATTGTTAATGGTATGGATGTCAACGAATGGAACCCAGTTACTGACAAATTCATCTCCATTAACTATGATGCCACAACAGTAAGTAGTATTTCCTGCCATGAGTAATATTCCTATTTTTATTGTTTTGTTCATAGCGCATGTGGTCCATTTGCTCAAGTGTTAAGAGTACCGGGCCTTGACTTCTAAGAGGTCAAGGGTTCAAGCCCCCATGCTTGTGATCCTTGGGGAGCCAGCATAAAAGTCTAGCCATATACAAAAAAAAAAAAAAAGACCAGGGTCGGGGTGTCATTTTTAGCCTACCCCAACTTGTTTGGGATAAAAGGGTTTGAACTTTGAATTTTTGAATTTTTTGTTCATAGTTCTATTGTATCATTTAAATAATTTGTCAAGAATGTATCACAACTTAAAATATGCCCAACTTGATTGGGACCGTTGCTTATTAAATGCAAAGTTTGTGCAATTCAAGATATGTATTTTTGCGGTGACATTATAAGTTTTAAATAATAGGTTGATTTCTTTTGTTGAGCACTAGGGCAACATAGAGAGAGTCAACAATAAGTAATCATCAATTCTATTAAACACGAAGTTGGTTGATCTATTCATAGGACCAAAATAATCTTGGTGCATTTCTTTTTTTTTTTTTTTTTTCCTCTTCTCTTCTGAATGCAGGTGAATGAAGCAAAATCTCTGAACAAGGAGGCATTGCAAGCTGAGGCGGGGCTTCCTGTTGATCGTGATATTCCCTTAATTGCCTTCATCGGACGTCTTGAAGAGCAGAAAGGCTCTGACATTCTCGCTGCTGCCATACCCGAACTCATGGATGAAAATGTGCAAGTCCTCATCCTTGTAAGAATACTATCCCTGTAAATGTTTTTGGCTTTTGCTATTGCTGTAATAACAGAAAGAAATAGTGTCCACCTGTACAAACATTAGAAATACCATGTATGAACTTGCAAAATGCAAAATTTTCTGCATGTAACTGTTAGAACCTCCAATCATATGAATGTGCCTAATAATAATATGTACAGAGTGCAAGGAGGGGTTGTTATAGACACTTCTATAAAAACTAGAGAAATGAAAGAATGACGCATCTTTTTTTAAGTTTCTTAGGATTTATTCATTTTTCTATCTTTAATTTATTGTTTTTTCTCTCGAGGGATGTAAATGACAGTTCATGATAAATTTTTAATGCTTGATTTACTGAGTATTTAGCATATTTTCGCCTTCTTCTGTTGCTTTTTGAATGAAAATAGGGAACTGGCAAGAAGAAGCTGGAGTCTCAACTGGAAGAAATTGAGACCAAGTATCCTGGCAAGGTCCGCGCTGTGATGAAATTCAATGCCCCCTTGGCTCACCAAATCATGGCTGGTGCTGATATGTTGGTGATCCCTAGTCGGTTTGAGCCATGTGGCCTAATCCAACTCCAAGGCATGCAATATGGCACGGTACTTACTTTCCCTGTAACTACCTATTTACTTTTAAAGGTTGATAATTGTCAGTAGGATAGCCATCGGAAACCCCATATCAATTGAGAAAAGTTTCAGTAGATCAGAGAGGTTGAATATTATGAAAATTGATTATTACATGTCAAGCAAACATGCATTGGGTATGATTGTAAGATACAACACCACAGTGACTTGACTTTGCCAGAGTTTTCAGCAAATATGAGGAACCACCATATTTTAGTATTTTATGAAGTTATGAAAAAATTAGTCTAATTGTGTGTGCACAATATTAATTGCAGCCTGCAGTAGTTTCCTCCACTGGAGGCCTTGTGAACACAATCATAGAAGGCAAAACTGGCTTTCACATGGGTCGGTTTAATGTTGAGGTACGAACTAATCATATGAATCATATCTGCTTAAATTAACAAGTAATTTTTTCATGGGTACATTAATTGACTTGAGTACCTTGTGTTTTTTTTTTTATTTTCCCAGTGTGAAGCAGTAGACCCTGCTGATGTACTGAAAGTCATCACAACTCTGAAGCGTGCCATTAAGGTAATAGGCACCGCTTTGCACAAAGAGATGATTCAGAATTGCATGGCTCAGGACCTATCATGGAAGGTAATACACCGTCTTAAAAAAAGAATGGAAAGAAAAACTTGCGAATAGAATATATCATTTTCTGGTGCTTTTTTCGTCTTGTTTTAATTATCACCCTAATTTTCTTATTTACATTTTATTTCTTGTGTGATCAGGGTCCTGCAAAGGAGTGGGAGAATGCACTACTGAGCATGGGTGTTGAAGGAAGTCAACCTGGAATTGATGGAGAGGAAATTGCACCTCTTGCTGTGGAAAATGTGGCGGCTCCTTGAAAAAAAATCAACAATGTGATAATATAACCTGTAGGCAGTGGTTTAACAAGTCTTTTCAGGTGTTTGATATGCTAGCTCTATGTGTGTTTTGTTGACAAATTAATTAGTATACCTTTGCATGTGTAGTGAGTGATGTTAATGTGACTTGAAATAAAGGCAACAGTCATTGCTGGAATATAAAGTTCCTATACTCATCCTCCCTCTCTATTGAACTGTTGACTACTTTTCTTTATGTTGCTTCTTGTTGAAAGATAGGCTGGCTATTTTGATTGATAAAATCATAAAATAGAGCAGTTAAAAGGAGAATTCAGACCCAAACTAACTATTTTCAAAAAAGAAAAGAAAATAAAAGAAACAAAGCAGTTTAAATGAAGTACGGCTCTGATCACAATGATTTTTATTCGGGATTTCATTTCATTTCATTTCATTTGAATTGATTTCGTAAGATTTCGTATGATTTCGTTAAACCTAATTACATAGGAATTCCAACCAAATGACACTAAATTCGCTCATTGTGATCAAGAATTTTTCAATGAAATAAAATGAATTGAAATCCTACTTTAGAAAAAAAGGATTGTGATCAGGGCCTACATGTTAAACCTTGTCGCTGATAAATGTACGTGCAGTTGATGCTATACGTGTTAATGGATTGGGTTAGGTCAGATCAAGTATAATTTGTTAGTATACTTATAACGGTCTAACTTGACCCAATCTGTCATGGATCAGGGGAGTTGTGACCTGGACTTGAGCTTGATGGGTTGGTTCTCTTTAACCAGATGATATAGTTGATAGAACCATAAGGCACTTGCATTCATTTTAAAGGGCATCATTTCAAATTTCATCTAATTATATGTTCTCACTGAGTATCCATTTAATTAAGAAAAAAACTAAACAACTTAGGTCTCGATCCATTTACACAACCTGACCAACCTGTCTCGGTTAAGAAATGTTTAACCTGTACTGAACCATCCTACCAGTAGTTCTAAATGGGTTGGGTCAATTCATGTCAACTCTGATAACCCTAATATCACACTCTATTCTGTGGCTCCAAGCTTCCTTCTTTCTAGTTCATGTTCATCCCTCTGGCAAAGTTGCTTTTACCAGTATGAATATATGTTATCGATATAGCCTACATTCAGCATATGTAGTGCTCTAATTAGGTCCTATTAAATGCCACCAACAATATATTGACATTTGACTGTAATTATATGGATTTTTTTCAAATATATTGACATTTGATAATATTACTGGTATCAAGTTCTAATTTTCTTGATGTTTAGAATCTAATTTTTATTATAAAACAATTAACCATTTGTATATGTATTCAGCTAGATATTTGCTCTTACAAACAACAAGAATATTTTTATCTAAGAAAATTTTAGAGCACACTCTTCTACTATTCACCTGACCCGAGGAATTGATTGGGGACACACCTTATCAAAATACCCCTCAATTATTTAATTAATTTCACTTCATATTTTATTTACGAAGCTTATTTTAGTAAAAAAAAAATGGTGTTTCATCACCTTTTTTTTTTTTTTTTGGCATGTGAAACCCGTAGGTATCATTAATCACAAATGAAGTTTACAAACTTACATAAAAACTCCCTTAACTAACCCCTAAACCCTTTCTCATCCTCCCTCTCATCTCTCGTCTCCAGTCGGCCCCACTAATGGAGGCCCGGCAACTCCCTTCCCTGAGTTCCTTCTCCTTTCACTTCCCCCAGAGAATGAGAATGGGTAACTCGCGTCGGCCTCACTCACCTCCTCCCACTTCTAGTCTTCTTCACTCTTACCACTCACCTAATCACCCGTGTCCGTGTCGATGTGCCTCTTACTATTTTCTCCGACTCGAGAGACTTTATGTGGTCACAAATTGTGTGGCCGCACCTACTCTGGCGGGTCATATAGTGTAACGGGTCAGATTCTGGCCAGGGCTCTAGAGCTAGGTTGATTATGGTTGGAGAAAGCGGAGAGTTCTAGAGATACCCACCAAAGTTTTTTCTGTGGTAATTATCTTTTCTGTGATTGTACTCAATTACGCCATTAGCTAGAACTTGGTTGATGAATTGCGCTAGTTTGCTGCTTCCTTATTACTAATTATTCTTTTTTTCTTCTTTTGGTGATTATTTACTCCTTGGCTGTTATGATTTTGGCTTGCCATTTTCATTGTGGTCTTGTGTCGGGGCTGTAAATTCAAATTGGGAGTTCCATTTCCAATCCTGTTCGGTACAAGGCCTCGATTGCCCGATTAATGGTACATTGTTTTTAAAAAAATTTGTTTGTCATGGCCTTGTCAAGGTTTGCAGTA
This sequence comes from Rhynchospora tenuis, assembly GCA_027725995.1. Taxonomy (NCBI): domain Eukaryota; kingdom Viridiplantae; phylum Streptophyta; class Magnoliopsida; order Poales; family Cyperaceae; genus Rhynchospora; species Rhynchospora tenuis. The sequence continues at coordinate 122,460,627 of CM050889.1, forward strand.
CTTGATATTGCCTCTATAGCATTATGGTGCTTTTTCCTATTTGTTCATACTTCAAACCCAAAATTAGAGGCTATTTTGAATTTTTGGATGGCTATTTTACTGGCTCTTCTATGATGTAATTTTATTCTGTTGAGAAATTCCATTCTAAGTGACTTGCTGCAACACAAGTTATCCTTAAAAATTAATTTAAAAATAACTTAAATTAGTGGATGATTATGTATATGCTCTATAAATGTTTAATGAGATATCATCATTCTGAGCATCTGCAGTACCCTGACAAAATATATTTCTAAGAATAAGAAATTTGTGAAAATATTGATTTAGAATTACTAATTTGACACAAGATTGTTTTGGATTTAAAGTAGGAATTGATGATGATCAAATTCCTGCAAATTCTTATTAAACAGTCTATATCAGAGACTTCATTACAGATATCTGTCCTGTTTATTCATTTAGTCTTTAGATATTTTTTGCATGCGTAATTTTTTATCAATAGTGGCATATCTTTAGGATTGATAGTATGCATTGCATTACCTTATATTAATTAGATGAAAATATTGTATTGGAAGTATGCATTGGAATATATGACTAGTGTAAATGGCATCAGAATATGATTTGAATTGGTGATTTACTTTGAAAATGGATATTTATTCAATGCATGATAATTAGTGATATTTGGTTACCTGAATTGCATAAATTTTGAGTTCATGTTGAGAGTTTGATGTGTGATAATTGACTGTGGATCTATTATTATTTCCATCAGTCCTTTGATTTAGAATCACATAGGCTAATCAGTTTGTTATTCTATAATTTCACTAATGCTTGACCAAGAAGGTCATACATTGTGACTTTGTGAGCCATACTACTAGTTCATGTTATAACAATTAATTTTTGTGGTTTGTAATGGGGCCCATGTACAGGAACAAAAAATGTGGGTTGGTAGTAGTTTGGTGGGCTATCTGCTATTAACAGATATGGGGCTTTTCGTTTTTGGCTTTGCAATAGAGAGGTGGGGTTGTCTTGTTGGAATGCTTTGTGCGCAGTTTGTAAATGACTTTGTAAATAAAGTTTGTGCACAAGCAATTTATTCTACAGACTAAATTTTGATGAAGTATAAGACACATTTTTTAAAATTCTTTACAGCAATGTGTTACCCGTTGGGTTTAGGCCATGCCTAGTACTACGAGTCATATGGTGTAATGGTTATGTAGTTATACCCACTGTATGCTTCTGGTTATGCTTTACAGCATGGTCTTATTGGGTCTGACAGGTCAATATTCCTTGCGTATTGGGTCTTGTTGGGTCTGATGGTTGTGGTCGATGTATTGAACTAGCAAGCTGCAGTTTTTCATTATTTTTACTTTTACTGTTTTCTTAAGAACTAACAAGTATGGTTATATCATTTCTACTCTTTTCTCCTTTCACTAGATGTACTGAACTTCTTTATTGATTAATAAACTTTTAATGGGCAAAATACCTCACCTTCATCACCAAAAAGAATAAACAAAAAGGAAAAGAAAAAAAGGTTTAGAATGGGTGTTGCATTATACTGCTGAATGGAGTTGTCCAATATTGTTCTTCATTTTCTGCTTCTTTTTTATTTGAGAACTTTATTCCGTCCGGTGCACAGGTTTTCAAACTAACCACTTCTAGATGTTGTAATATTTCTAATTTGTATAAACTATAAACAAAATGGATTGTTAGTTGATTCAAATAGCCAACTATCTAAGGAATTAGCCAGCATATGGTGTGTAACAAGAGATCACCAGAAGGCAACACGTGGCAAAACATAGTTGTATTTCTTCAAGCAACCAAGTGGAGTAAGTGGAGTACCTTATGCATTACCAAGCATATGACGCGTCAGAAGCAATTACCTGAAAGGTAACACATGGCAAAACAAAGTTGTATTTCTTCAAGCAACCAAGTGAAGTATTTCATGCATTAGCAAGCATTTGGTGCGTCAAAAGTGTTAATCAGAAAGGCAACACGTGGCAATCTGGTGGTTTGTGAAATCTACAGATATAAATACCCTTTGGACTGAACAATGCGTCAGACCATTCTTATGTTTCTGAATTCTTCTTTAGTTTGAGGATCAAGGGAAGAGAAATTTACAACCTACAAAGCAAAGGTATTTTTTTCTTAATATTTTTCCTTTTTTTTTAAATTCCATACTTGCTAGGTGTTTTGGCAATTCATGGGATCTGAGGATGTAATCCTTTACAAGGGTTGGCATCACTCATAGAAGTATATTATAACACTATAATTTGCTATCTTTTAATTATCGAAGGTAGTGCAGGTAGCCTTAATTACAGAGGAGAGGGGATTTTGGTATTGTTGAGGAAAAGGGGTTCTTGAAAGTAGCTGGATTGCTCTGTATGTTTGTATGTGTTGAGATCAAAGCGACATTAATTTTGTTGAAATTTAAATCTAGTTATGTTATTTTCCTTTTTAATGGTTGATTTTAATTTAAAACTTAACAAATCTGAATTCAATTAAAAATTGGGTATGTTGTAGACGTAGCTTTATCCAATTTAATTTTTTTACTTGCTTCTTATTTTCTCATCAGGAAGAACTCTTGATTATTCAAATTTGTTAAAAACTTAAACAGATATACTTCAAAGCTTGCAATCTTTCTTGGAAACAAGAAAAATATTTTTTACTGAGTTACAGACTTCAAGAGCAAGAGGAGGAAAAAACATAAGAGAGAAAATTAAAACCTTACAAAATTTTTCTAATTTTTTCTACTGCAATTAGGAACAAGATATGGCAAATCTTGGAGCATCCCAAATTATCTCCAAGTGTTCCTATGCGAAGTTCGAGTATGAGTCCAGATTCTTTGGCAAGCCCCAAATTATTGCCTGTCCTGTGCTCAGGCTTGGCAACTCGGTCGAGTGTCTCCAAGTCAGGTCCTGTGCTATGAGCACAACTCTGAAGACTACAAGGCAGAGTGCCAGCAGTGAGAATTCTAAGAACGTCATGCATATGCTACATGGGATGAAAATTGTTTTTGTCAGTGCTGAGATGGCGCCTTGGAGTAAGACCGGTGGTCTTGGCGATGTGCTAGGTGGCCTTCCCCCAGCCATGGCGGTAAATTTTGCAGCTTCCCCTTTTTTGTTTGGACAATTCCATGAAACTAACAGGAGGCAATTTTACTTTCTGCAAAAAAAAAGAATAATAATAAAAATAAATAAATAAATAAATAAGATTATAGCACACTGATTCCAGGGCTTCAAAATTGCTTTTGTCAGTTTCTATAATGTGTAGCTTTGATGAAGCAAGAAAAGTTACCGTTGTAAAAAATAGAAAACACTACTTTAATCAAGTTGTAGCTTTAAATTTTCTGTATGTAGGCAAACGGACACAGAATAATGGTTGTTAGCCCAAGGTATGACCAATACAAGGATGCATGGGATACTAGCGTCCTAGCTGAGGTAATATTTGAATTTTTTTCTCCATTTCTGTATTTCAATTTATTATTTGCATAATTCAACTCTCTAATTAAGAAATTTGTTCTTGTGTGTAGTTAAAAGTGGCAGATAAATATGAAAGAGTGCGGTTCTTTCATTGCTATAAAAGAGGCGTTGATCGGGTCTTTGTGGACCACCCAATGTTTCTTGAAAAGGTCTTCTTTCATTTTCAGAATTTCATGTACTATTATTTTTATTAATATTACAATTCCTACTCGAAAAATAACTATATTTTTATCTGAAATATTTTTAGGTGTGGGGAAAGACTGGTAGTAAGATCTATGGCCCTGTTGCTGGTACTGACTATGAGGATAACCAGCTGCGCTTCAGCTTATTGTGCTCGGTTTGTTATTTTTTATTTTTTGTTGTTTGAGTAAGTTCCTTATGCTGTTAAATTATTCTTATATTTTTAATTGAATTTGATGTTCAGGCTGCTCTTGAGGCACCTAGGATTCTAAATCTGAGCAACCAGAACTTCTCTGGACCCTATGGTCTGACAATATAATTTATTCAAATTTTAGTTGAACATATTTACGCATGTATAATGCTCAAAACTTGCACATCTTTTGATCATCCAGGTGAAGATGTTGTGTTTGTGTGCAATGACTGGCACACTGCTCTTCTCCCTTGTTACCTTAAGAGCTTGTATCAACCTCATGCTATTTATGCCAATGCTAGGGTAAGTTCTTTTTCTTTCCACTCTTTTACCCAGTCAATTTTGTGATTTTTCCAGGGTTCAATTGGTTACTACATTTACTGAGGACTTTTTTTTTGTTGTAGGTTGCTTTCTGCATCCACAACATTGCATACCAGGGTCGATTTCCTTTTGATGATTTTTCCCTTCTTAACCTCCCCAATTGCTTCAAGCCTTCTTTTGGATTTGATGATGGGTATGAAGTATCATCTTTTGTGCATAATCTCATAAAATACCCTTTATAAATACTGATAAAATATGGAAATGTGGTACCTTTTAGGTATGACGAGCCAGTGAAAGGTATCAAAATCAACTGGATGAAGGCTGGTGTAACGGAGTGTGATCTCTTGTTAACTGTTAGCCCATATTATGCTGAGGAGATCCGTTCAATCGCCGAATGTGGCGTTGGATTAGACCAGTACATTATGTCAAAACAACCAGCCATAAAGGGTATTGTGAACGGTATGGATGTCAATGAGTGGAACCCGGTTCTTGACAAATACATTGCCATAAATTATGACGCCACAACTGTAAGTAGTACTTGATCAGTTAATCTCATATTAAATCCTATTTCTATTATTTACTTGATCATAATTGTTTTGATACTCAAATAATGAATCCAAGAAGAGTGTCAGAAAATAAATAAAATGCACCTGTATTGATTTAGAACGGTGCTATACAGCATGCAAAATATTTACATTTGTAGATATATTCTTTTCTGGTCAAAATTTAACTTCAAAACAAAAGGCCAGTTTATTCTTTTGAGCAGTAGGCAACATAGAGGAAGTCAAGGGTATAAATAAATAATCTTGGTGATTTTTTTCTTTTCTAAATGCAGGTCAACGAAGCGAAGCCTCTGAACAAGGAGGCATTGCAAGCTGAGACGGGGCTCCCTGTTGACCGCAGTATTCCTTTGATTGCCTTCATTGGCCGTCTCGAGGAGCAGAAAGGCCCTGATATTCTTGCTGCTGCAATACCAGAATTTATGGATGAAAATATCCAAGTTGTCGTTCTCGTAAGAATACAATTTCCAGGACTTTTGTTTACAGTACCGTAATGGCTGTCTGTAGGAATATAGAGGAAGTTTCATGTATGCCCCTGCAACATTGTTAATACCGAGAACTAGCCGTCTTTAGACATCTTTTATCTTCCAAGGAGATGCATTACCATTGCTATTTCTCATTTTCCTAGAGGGAGCAAAAAAGCAGGGTTAGTTTAGGCATCTTTTAAAACTAATGGATCACGTGATCAATGTTATGTTTTTATAAGACCTGTTTACATTTCTTTCTTTTTGCTCTCTGCAGATCTGCTTGATATTTTATGATAATATCCTATGCTTCGGCTGTTGTACTAAACATGTTTCCTTTTCATATGTTTGATTATATGGAAAAACTAGGGAACTGGCAAAAAGAAAGTGCAGCGTGAGCTTGAGGCCATTGAGGCGATGTACCCTAACAAATTCAGGGCAATGACAAACTTCAGTGCCCCCTTGGCCCACCAAATGCTAGCGGGTGCTGACCTGATGGTCATGCCCAGTCGGTTCGAGCCATGTGGGCTCATCCAACTTCAAGGAATGCGATATGGAACGGTATTCTTTCTCTCTTTATTAGTTCATGGTACTATTAAGAGTTGGTAGTTGTCGGAACAATAGGCCCTGCCAAATCTCATTATCAATTCAGAAAATGTAATATAGATCAGCATGGTAGAGTATTTTCAGAAGGCAATGATAGTATGTGAAGAAAATGTTCCTCGTATATATATTAAATTTTGGTTGCTGGTCTTGAAATGGTATTAGTGATGATGATCAGTTGGTGTAGAACTGTAGATACTGTTTAGGTTTTCTGGTATAACATCCAAGTACATGTTCTCTTTGGGATAATGGATTGATGGAGAATTCGAACGCATGCTTCTAAAATCTGTTTCAGTTATTACTAAATGGAGTGGTTACCATATTTTTGGCAACTCTTTTTTTGTAAGAAATTAGACAACTGAGGTGTTCTGGGATGCCTGTCCTTGTGTAATTATTTGCAGCAAAAATTTAAACTATGAGATTAATTTTTTTTAGTAATTATGAAGAAATTAGTCTGACATTCAAAATGTTTTATGCAGCCTTCAGTAGTTTCCTCTACTGGTGGCCTTGTGGACACAATCATTGAAGGGATAACTGGCTACCACATGGGTCGTTTCAGCGGGAAGGTATGCAGTTATGCACAATTTTAATATATGATAAACTGTTTAAGAATTATTTTTTACTTGCTAGTGCCTTGTTTCTCATCCAGTTTGACGAGGTGGATCCCGCTGATGTCTTGAAAGTTGTCACCACTCTGAAGCAGGCAGTCAAGGTCATCGGCACTGATGTGCATAAAAAAATGATCCAAAACTGCATGGCCCGGGACCTCTCATGGAAGGTAACATGTTATCTTATTGACAAAAAAACTCAAGCACCCTTGCTGATCTAGGAGGGATTTTACAGTTGGAAGATTATATTACGTTGCTGCAATGTATTACGTTGTCTGCTATCTTATTCTTGATTGTTTTTTTTCTCTTGCATTCACGTTTTATTTTTGTGTGATTAGGGTCCTGCAAAACAGTGGGAGAGTGAGCTGCTGAGGTTAGGTGTACAAGGAAGCAAGCCTGGAATTGATGGGGAGGAAATGGTACCTCTTGCGAAAGAAAATGTAGCAAGTCCTTGAAAAAGTCATGGTGTGATATTTGTTCTGTATTGTGATGAGCTGATTATTGATGCTAGCTGTAAGTTTGTTTTGTTTTGACAAACAAAAAAACATTTGTGCGTAGTGATGATTGTAGTAGTGATGTTATAAATAAAGGCAGCAATCTATGCTGGAATTAGTGTTTTCATATGTTGCTTCGTGTTCTCCTCTTTCTATTAAGCTATTGACTAGTTTGTTTCTTATGTTACTTGTAATTGATTTTTTTTTTTTTTTTTGTGTTCTGGTTATTTCAATATGTGTATGTTATATATATATATGATAAGAATAATTTAGTCCCCAAAATTAACTAGATTTTGATGGGGAAAAAAAAAAAAGAAGCGATCTGAAGCATAGTTTAGGTCCTGTAGGCTGTTAGCTGTAGCACAAGTAAATATATGAATGCGGCTGAGGGAGACATGATTCACAAATCACAATACATCGTCTCTATCATTGGTAGTTTATTGTTTCCTACTTAATTTATGTAGTGAGTTGCATCTATCAAATATTTGTTCTGTTGTGGCAAAGGAGTTCGATTCATAATAGAATAGCTTTAATTGAAACATCATATTTTAGGCTGAACCTTGCTCTTGACCTTGATAAGGGTTAACAACTGGATAAGAATCCTTGTTAAACAATACAGGTGAATGCAGTGTGTCACACATACAATAATACTTGTTACCCCATGCAGCAGTAAAAACCCTTTGCTTGGATATCTGGATCCTCAACAACTTTGCATTTGCCTTCTAATTAATCCTAATTGCACATATTCGTTCAGAAGTCCTTAGAGCTCACCTCCCATAAATAGTATTTATAAAAGCATCGAACATTGTACGTTATGTCAATTTATACTCACTCCATAATGAATTTTTATCTATTCATGCTCAAATAATGCCTCCTGGAAATCCAGGAACCTCCGGCTTTCTCGTCATAGGCTCATAGCAATCAGATTTTAAGATTCGGGCAGAGCATCAATCGTATTTCCTCCGTTTCACTTCAAATAAATCTCTGAAAAGGCTTCCTTGTAGATAACTGTGAAACGGATTTAATCTTAGTTATTAAATGCTAAAAAGCATTGCTTCCTCGATGGAAGCTGCAAAAGAGTACGCTCCACATATGGATGCCGCAGTTTCAGGCCAGCGCCATTGTTTTCTTGACACGAGCAGAAATATTTTATTTATAGGGATTTATAGGAGATTTCGAATTTTTGATCGGGAGGATGAGAGGATCCGGACCGGACTCGGTCGGCCGGTACTTTCTCTCATTTTATAGGCGCAATAAATATTTCCTTCCTTAATGTCATCTTATGATAAACTATTTCGGCAGTAAAATTAATTACCTACATTTTTTTTAAATAAAAGAAAAGTAGGTAATTAACAACTTAATAATGTTCGATATATTTTAGGATTGACATATCGTATAATGTTTGACCATTTTCCTTGGGCCAAAAAATAAACCTTGGAAAATAATGGAACGACCATGAATAATTCTTAAAAATGGATAATATATCTTAAAACTGCCTTATTACAGAACTGAAAAAAAAAATTATCAAGAACGTTTACCCTCAACATATAGTGCAATAATAAAACTGCATCTCCTTCTTAAAAAAGAGGACAAAAAAACCTTTGGAAAGAATTTTTTCCTTTTTTAAATGTCATATATGTTCGCTCCTAACCGCCTAGAACTCTTATAAATATACCTAAAAGCATCTCCAGTTTACAATCTATTTCCAGTTTCTCATTTCCCATTTCATAACCCTCAAACACAGAGAAACAAAGATACCAATATACAACATACAAAAGTGCTTTGACATGGCGACCTCGGAGAAGAATGTGAACAAGAGTTCATTGAATGAAGAAAGAGATACAAACAGGAAGCGAACAAGCAGCCGTGTTGCGTTTGCGCCGGTGTTTGATGGGATTCACTTCTTTGAGACACTGATTTTAACAAAAAGCCCGTCAGATGGAGAAACAAAGCCGGAGATGCAGCAAAAGGGTAGCTGTGTCGCATTTGCACCGGCTTTTGACGGGATTTGTTTCTTTGAAACTATAGTTTTGCGTTAGACAAATATGTTGATTAATTTACTTTTTCTTTTCTTTTTGCAGTTTCGTTTGAGACGATGTGCTTTTATTTTATGTTTCCTTTTGGATTCTCATTCATGAGAATTTATTAGTACTTGGAAAAAAAAAGAGAGAGAGAGAATTTGCTTTCAGAAGTACGATTTGGAAATTTGGAAATTATCGATAAGAACTGTACAGTTCTTCTTAAATCTGTTCAATTTTTTAATTATGTTTTGGCATTAGAGGTCGTAAATTTAGAACCCAATCGGGGAATCTTTTTATGAATATTTTATAGTTGGAATGTTTGATTGCATCTTTATATTGAGAAATGGATAAATCATATTTTGTAGAAATAGTCAGCTCAAAGATTAAAAGAGTAATGCTAGAATCAAATATATATAGGACGTCAAATACGATCTAAATGTCAACTATTAAAATTTCAAACGACCGATCCAAACCGTTCAATACGATCTCTATATTAAAATACAGCAGTAAAAATCCTTTTACACGATATCTGGATCCTCAACAACTATGCATTTGCATTCTTAATTAATACTAATTGCACATATTCGTTCATAACTCCTTAGATCTCACCTCCCATAATAGTATTATAAAAGCATCGAACATTGTATGTTATTATCAATACATAAATTTGGACTGTCGTGAGAATCACGTGAGTCACTGTGACTCGCATGGACCTTATGTGGTCATTCGCTGAAATTTTTATGGGCATGATTTTCTGGTCTGGATTTTCTGTGGCAGCTTCCGTATAATATTTAATAGTATTCTCAATTTTTATGACATTTTTATATAGTGTTCTAAATTTAGTAAAAAAATTTATATGCGCGATGTTCACTCTATAGTTAATTAATTATCAATTTTGACCACACGGTTGATCATTTAATTAAGAAACTATTTAATAACGTATTCGTATAAGAATGAATCGCGCAACACGCGAGATTAACACTAGTGTGAATTTATACTCACTCCATAATGAATTTTTATCTATTCACGCTCAAATAATGGCTCGTGGAAATCCAGGGACCTCCGGCTTTCTCTTGTCATAGGCTTATAGCCCTCAGATTTTAAGATTCGGGCAGAGCATCAATCGTATGGCTCCGCATCCTCCGTTTCACTTCGGCTAAATCTCTGAAAAGGCTTCCTTGTAGATAAATGTGAAACGGGTTTAATCTTAGTTATTAAATGCTAAAAAGCATTGCTTCTTCGATGGAAGCTGCAAAAGAGTCTGCTCCACTTATGGATGCCGCAGTTTCAGGCTAGCGCCATTGTTTTCTTGACACGAGCAGAAATATTTTATTTATAGGAGATTTCGAATTTTTTATCGGAAGGATCCGGACTCGGTCGGCAGGTAACTTTCTCTCATTTTATAGGCGCAATAAATATTTCCTTACTTAATGTCTTCTTATGATAAACTATTTCGGCAGTAAAATTAATTACCTACTTTTTTTTCAAATAAATAATAGTAGGTAATTACTAATTAACAACTTAAAAATGTTTGATATATTTTAGGATTGACATATAGTATAATGTTCGACCATTTTCCTTGGGCCTAAAATAAACCTTTGAAAATAATGGAACGACCAGGAATGATATATATCTTGAAACCGCCTTATTACAGAACTGAAAAAATTATCAAGAACGTTTACCCTCAACATATAGTGCAATAATAAAGCTGCATCTCCTTCTTTAAAAGAGGACACAAAAAAATAGAAACTTCGGAAAGAAGAATTTCCCTTTTTTCAAATGCCATATATATATTCGCTCCTGACCGCCTATAACTCCTATAATTACCCCACATGCATCTCCAATTTCCAATCTATTTTCAATTTCACATTTCCCATTTCATAACCCCCAAAAACAGAGAAATCAACAAACAGATATACAAACTGTTTGACATGGCGACCTCGGAGAAGAATGTGAACATGAGTTCATTGAACGAAGAAAGCGAGACAAAGATGAAGCAAACGAGCAGCCATGTTGTATTCGCGCCGGTGTTTGATGGGATTCACTTCTTTGAGACGCTGATTTTAACAAAAAAAAAGCTCTCGTCGGATGGAGAAACAAAGCCGAAGATGCAGGAAAAGGGTAGCTGTCCTGTTGCATTTGCACCGGCTTTTGACGGGATTTGTTTCTTTGAAACAATGATTTTGCGTTAGGCAAATATGTTGATCAATTTATTTTTTTTTCTTTTCATTTTGCGGTTATGTTTGAGACCATATGCTTTTATTTATGCCATCTTTTGGATACTTATTCATGAGAATTTGTTTGAAGTACGATTTGGAAATTATCAATAAAAACTGTACAGTTTCTTCTTAAATATGTTCGATTTTTTTATTATTTTTTTTACAATAGAGGTCGTAAACTTAGAACCCAATTGGGTAACCCTTTTATGAATATTTTCTAGTTGAATGTTTAATCATATCTTTATATTAAGAATTGGATAAACCAAGTTTTGTAGAAATAGTCAGCTTAAAGATTAAAGAATATGATACAAACTTCAAGCAAGCCGTCGTAGCAGTATATATATTCTAATTAGCGCTAACCTCGCGTGTTGCGCGATTCATTCATATACGAATATGTTATTAAATGGTTGCGCGATTTATTTTACGCTATATAAAAAAAATGCCATAAAAATTTGATAATACTATTCAAATATTATATGAAAACTGCCACAAAAAATCCTAAATATATGTTGCCACAAAAGATCGCGCGCTACAGAAGATCCGGACACTGTGCTTATCACAGTGCCCACACTCCCCTCACGCTTCCCCATCTTTATATATTTATAATTTTAATGAATGTGATGTCATATGTAAGTAAGTTCCTTAAAAATATTTTTTTAAATAAAAATTACAGAGAGAGCAAGCTCAACACAAGAACGTCTACAAATTACAATAAAGGAAAAAAAAAACAGAGAGATTTTATTATGTTCCAAATTTCAACTAAATTATATCGAAGAATCAAAGAATTAAAATAATTCGTTTTGCCTACCTAAAGTTGGAGTCTTATATAAATTATTTCCTTTTCTTTTAAAAATTTGACTCTTTGCATTAGTTATTTATATCGAAAATGATTCTTTGTATAATTATATATTTTATGGTCATTGGCCTCAAAATCGCTCTGAAGAAAAGTTTTGCATGAGCGATGAGGTGAGAGGGAAGTGTATGATCACTCATGCAAGTGTTATTTAACTCTTGCTTTAAAATAAAATCATACTAGCTACTATTTGTTGTTTCAAAAAATAAGCTAAAAATTACTTACCACGTAAGCCTAATTTTTTTCCTTCTACTATAAAATATTGATAAATTATTAAATTTTATCTCTTGTTGTCCATTAGTAAATTAGTATAAATTTTTAAGAAATAAGAGAAAATCAATAAATATTAGTCACTAAAAATGAAATTTCGACATTCCCTAATTGGGTTCAGGCTTTGGATTATATCATCCAATTAATTAATAATAGAAAAAAAGTACAAACATTTGAGTACAAGAAGATCATTGATCTCCGAATTCCATAGAAACCAACAGAGAGAAACTATTTCAAAAAAAAAGAAAAAGAAAAATGGACAAAATTATAGCCACATTGCTTGGTTCCGGCACGGCAAACATCTTCGGTCCAGCAATGAATCCAGCTGACATTATTTTTAAGAAGAACGAGAGACGAGAGGAGCGGGTTGAGAAAACAAGTTCATCAAATGGAGAAAAGGGGACAGAGATGAAGCCAAGGCCTGTACCGGTTATTGATGGGATTTATCTATTTGAGACAATGAATTTGTACTATGAAAAATATGTTAATTTGTTTATCCCTCCTTTTCTTTTTCCTAATTTTTAAGTTTATTTGTACAAGTGAATTATGAATGAAGTTTTTTTATTCCGTTCAATTTATTTTAGTTAAGATGAAATTAATCATTCAAGAATCGTATGTATTTTAATTCTCAATCCATCTGGTTTGTCTTGTATTATTTTAAATGTTATTTTTTAGCATGTAGAATAAAAATTCAATTTTACGTTTGGTAACTCGGAAATTTTTCGTGGTATTTCACAAATTTCACATGATTAATTTCCAGCCTGTCGAAATATCCTGATTCTCGTTGAATTATAGCACAAATGACAAATGTGCCAATTTATGTTTTGTATGATAGCTAAGCAATATGTAATACTATGCAATTCGTAGCATCATAGACTCGTAGCTCAACTATTTGTTTTTTTTTTTTTCCTTCTTTAATAATGCTTGATGGCATGTCTTACCGAGCCGTTTTACCAATGAAGTTTTCCTGATCTAATAGTAAAGAACTAAGTATATTTATATTATTACTGATATAAAGTATATATATTATGCATGAAAATCAACTTGATTTTTCTGAGTCTTTTGACTGTCTTAAAAGTTCAAAAATCATGTCATGTCCACTTAAGCCGTTGACAAAATTCTGTTTCGAAAGGCCGAAACCCATGAGTGCCTATAAAAGCCGAAAAAATTATAACTAACCTTAATTAATTAAAAAATTTTAAAATAATCCGTTTTTAATCAAAAATTTAAAAATGACAGCGCAGTTTCGGAATTAATGAAAAATGCCTATATATATGTAACAAACTCGGCCCAATTATGTGCAACTATGACTCGACTCGAGAGATTATGAGGACTATTTAATTTAATGAATTAATGAAAAAATGTTAGCGTATGAGGAGTCTTAAAATTTGTACCAATAAGAGAATAATTAAGAAGCTATCATATTTGAATTGGAGTTCTAATTCCTTTATGGAATGAGAAATCCTTGCCGCTTAGCAAAGTTGAACAAATGATTCCTTGCCCATTTGAACATAAAAGTTGTATCAATTTCTTGTTTTACAATTAGAACAAAACAATCATATTAAGTTGTTGACAAAAGATTATTAATTCTGCAAGCATGATAATATCTAGATGGTTGAAAAATTTATTACAAAAATTACAAATATTTTTTATTTAGATAGATTATATATCAAATCTAATTAACCGATTGGTCATTACCTGGACGGTTTGAAAAATTAACATTTTGAATATCTTGGACTTCACTGACGGCTGAACTTTTATATAAATTTGTAGTCTTCTGTTAAAAATATAAAAATGTCTTAATTTTTTTTTAAATTTAAACTCCTATACAGAGTAAAACATATACATACAATTTAACCTTCATCTCTTTCGTCTTTTTTCCCCTCGTTGGTGGCTTCAACGTAACTTCGGAATGATCAAAGATTAACCTTTCAACTAAAAATTCCCTTAAAAAAATTATATATTTATGTCAGGTCTTTTGGAGGGCACCTAAAAAGACTGTCCATTCAGACCAACAAATAGCCGCCATAAAGAAGACCGTCTGGGTTCACTTCACTTCACTTGACTCAGTCAACTCAACTGCTAGTGCTAAGTTCGTAAACTGGGTCAATAATCAAAAAGCAAAGGAGAAGCAACGAAGAATGGAAGAAGGAAGAAAATACTTGAGGGGTCAAAAGCAAAAGCCTCTGACCAGGCTCTAAGTTCCAATTGCTGATAGTAAGTGATAACGATGAATTTTTCCCACGTGAGAAAGATATGCTTCAAAGAAAGAGTCTCATCTCATGCGTTTCGCGTTTGAATTCCGCGTACTCGTAGTCATTCTAGAGATGAGAAATGTCAAATATGCCACCACACAGATGGCACTTGTGAAAATTAAAATAATATTTATTGTAAAAAATAGCCGAGTTCAGTTTGGTCCGGTGGTCCCATCCATGATATCCATTGTTTTCTACAACTTTCTACTGGCTTCTGACGTTTCGAGATTTGATTCATTTCATCTGGCTATTTTTTACATGACTTAACTAACTAGGCTTACTTTATCATTTATTCAATCCTATTATAATAGACTAGTGTAGTGTTTTCTCGTCGTATAAAATATTAAAGGGCTTCATCTTATTTTCTATTTCTGACTATTAACACGTTTTGTTATCTAACTATATTATTTATTTATACTTTTGTGTTCTGTTATATATTATATGCCAGATGGTCGACTTATATCAAATTGTTATTACCACATTAATGACGTTTTAATACATATGATTAAACTAGTTAATAATAGTTGGAGTTTAATGTAAAATGTTTCTTAGTCTTTTAAAAAATGGACTTTTTAAATTAGTTATTATTTTTTATGGTCATTGGTATCAAAATATTATATTTAATTGTAGAGCGATTTATTATGCGTGAATGCGAAACTTGTCATTCAAAGACATTTTTCAAGTCTTCGTTCAAAATTGTCGATATAAAAGTTTTGCATGAGCGATGAGATAGAAAGAGAAGTCTAGTATGATCACTCATGCAAGTGCTATTAATTTTTACTTTAAAAGAGAACGAAACTAGCAATTATTTGTTGTTTCAACGAAAAGTTAAATATTAGTCAGCACTCAGCAGTTCAACACATAAGCCTAATTTTAATCATCTCGTATAAAATATTGATAAATATTATTTTTTTGTAGTTCTATTATAATTTTGTATCTATTTTTAAGAAACTAGAGAAAATCATAAACATGAATCGCTAAAAAAGAAATGTTAGGTGATTTCTAATTAAATTCAGGCCCTAACCGACATCATGATCTAAATAATAATTAAAGAAAATGTGAAATATATACACAATAGTATACTAGAACTATGTGAAGTGCAACCCATGGCAGCTGGTTATTGATGGTGGAAATCCAAGATTTATTGATTATATAACCCCTTAACTCAAACTGCAATTTTCCTTCATTATTCACTTTTTCGTTGAATGCTATTGTTTTATATTTTTTTGGAAAAACTAAAGATGAATTCATTTTAGATTGTTAATTATGATCCAAATGGTATCATCGTTGTCTTAATAAATAAGTTTTTTAATAGTATAATATTTTTATCGAGTTGGGATAGCTAAAGAACACTTTTTTGGTAGGGTTAGAAACTAATTTAATATTATTTTCAAGAAACATGTGTGCAATTACATATCGCAAAATATTTCTTTTACATATAAGCCTTATTTTATTTTATGTCTCTTTTCTCGACCAACTGAAATTATAATAACACTTTCGATATCTAATAAAAAAATTTACTTTTGTTGATTTCTTTTAATACTTACAAATGTGTTAGAACTTTACAACTAAAATCTACCGTTAAAGAAAAATATGACGGTCTCATGCCTCACAATTACACTTTTTATCATAGATGCCTCGTTTTAAACTCGTTTCTTAACCCATTACAAATCAAACTTCTTAGTATACTTTTAGAATTTTAAAATTTTATTGAAAAAAGAACAGCTCAATTACAAAATGTAATATATATATATTAACGATGAGAGATGGACTAGACTGACATGCCGAATTTTTAGATTTGGATTAAATCAAATTTTGGTAAAACCAAACCGGGGCCTTAAAATCTCAGTAGCAAAGAAATGGTCTAAAGAAAATTCATATTATATTTTGAGCAAAAAGAGAAAATTAAATGCTTAAAAACATTCACGTAGTTTAGCTTTATTGGATTCGATTGTACTTCACAATAATTTTTTTTGTTTCCAAAAAATTAAGTAGCTGCAATTTTTCCCTTTTAGAGATACAATGCTTGATCTAACTTCTCTGCAAAGCACATACATACAATGTGTGGCCAGTATGATGCCAATAATTACAACTTAGGCAGATTAAATATTTCAATATTTAAATAGTTTCAATTAATTAGTATGATAGTTAATGTAGATTATAGCCTTTTTTAAATTTTAATCCAACAGTCTTATAAAATACGACTCCTTTTTTATCACATTACCATTGATCATAGGTCATTAACATGATGATTTATTTTTTTTTAGTCGACAATTCTTAAATGAACACGTCTATTAACCTCTTACAAAACTATTACAATTTGCCGGACTGGCATGATATACTCAAGTCTAATCTCAACGGA
The DNA here is from genome assembly GCA_027725995.1 of Rhynchospora tenuis. Classification (NCBI taxonomy): domain Eukaryota; kingdom Viridiplantae; phylum Streptophyta; class Magnoliopsida; order Poales; family Cyperaceae; genus Rhynchospora; species Rhynchospora tenuis. The sequence continues at coordinate 122,477,500 of CM050889.1, forward strand.
AGTTGTATAATTTAGTGAAAATGAAGACAACGTGCAAAAAATAAACCAAGCTAATATATTTACACACACACATATAAAATGGACTAACTTTCTTCCTATAGCCAGTTGTTGAATAATGTAGAAAGTCGTAGAAACTAGCCAAAATACATATCAGATAAACTTGGAAATTAGAATCCACAAATATTTAATTATCGTGTTGCTGGTAATACTAACTTCCTTTAAATTCGGTGCAGCGGGTTACTATCTGACCATTCTCCGAGGATTCATTTGGCATGAAACGCAGTGTTTTTTTTATAGGATTGTTTTAGAATACCTATAGCTGTTCATTCATTCATTTATTCGTTACTATGTCCAAGCAAGTTTTTCTTTTACCCTTTTTACTTGAAACTCATGTTATGCTAAAACCTGAGGCATAAATGTATATAAGTTATTAGTCAATAAAATTGGTTGCCTTTGGTTTTTGTTGGGGATTGGTGTAAAATAACAGGGAAAATAAGAAGTATCTTTATAAAAGTAACTTGAGATAATCAATAGAGTCAATATAGACATATACTAATTTATTTATTATATTTCGACATCACAAAAATCACATGCTAATTCATACTAATCACTAAATATCATAAATATTATAAAGAGAAATCAGGCATAAGGATATAAAAAAATCGCATTGACATGCAAAACTTAAAAGCCGGTTGCAAAAAATCTCCTTTCTGGACAAATCAGCTACACAATACACTACATAGATTCGGCCGCAGGTTACAGAACAACCCATTCTCCCTACGGCCGAGGCCGGGTCAAATGATTTACACGACTCAACGACTCCAATTTGAGATTTGAGTGAAGCGAAGAATCTTCTAGCCCAACCCCGAAAGGTATCTGAAAGTCAGAAACACATATATCCTCTCTTAATTCTAATGTGTCTAGTTCCAATATCTATTCGTGTGCCGATTGTATTTGAAAATAATATTTTGTTTTAATTACAGGACCGCTACATATCTAGCCACATAGAATCGACGCAGAAGAATTAGACAACTATCCACTTCTCTTCCCATTAATCTTCATCCTTTCCCGCTATAAATACCTCCAACGATACCTTATTTCCCCAACAAGCAAAACAGAAAACAAAATTAAATTACAAAAAAACCACCTCGGCAATTCAAAAAAGTTCCCTCTTTCTTGCTCTCTAACCCGAGAAACCAAAGAAGGAATTCGTTTGAAATGGATAAGCTCTTGGCCATGTCGATCCTCAGCTCGACCCCATCCGAGATCTATGGATCATGGATGAACCTCTCGTTCCTTCGCAAATCGGATATGACGAAAGAGAGAGATTCGAAGGTTGTTCAATCGAAATGCCAAATTGAAGAGGCGAAGAAGGAGAGGTGCAATGAAATGCCTGAGAGTCAGAAAGAGAAGAAATTGAAGCCCAAGTTTGCTGTGGAATTCGATGGGATTAATTGCTTCGAGACGATTATATCTCATTGATTTCTCGTGGCATTGTGGTTTAATCTGATTTTTAATTATTGTGTATATGTTTTTTATTTGATTGATTTGCCCCTTTGTGGGACTAATGGATTAGATTGGTAGAATTCATAAATGTATATGTACACAGTTTAGATTTGGAAAGTGCAATATTTTGTGCTTCTCAATCAAATTTTTTTTATCAAATATTAATCCCCTTTTTGATAAATTGAATTTTGTTGTGAAAAAATTGTATGCAAGGATCTTATTTGAAGGATTGAAATATTTAAAATCATGTGCTGTCAGGTCTTTTGGAGCGTACCTAAATAGATTGTCCATTCAAACCAACAAATAGCCGCCATAAAGAAGACCGCCTTGGTTAGTTGGTTCACTTCACTTCACTTGACTCAGTCAACTCAACTGCTAGTGCATTAGTGCTGAGTTCATAAACTGGGTCAATTATCAAAAAGCAAAGGAGAAGCAACGAAGAACGGAAGGAAGAAAATATTCGATGGGTCAAAAGCAAAAGCCTCTGACCAGGCTGACAGGCTCTAAGTTCCAATTGCTGATAAGTGATAACGATGAATTTTTCCGACGTGAGAAAGATATGCTTCAAAGAAAGACTCTCATCTCATGCGTTTCGTGTTTGAATTCCGCGTAGTCATTCTAGAGATGAGAAATGTCAAATATGCCACCACACACATGGCACTTGTGAAAATTAAAATAATATTTATTGTAAAAAATAGCCGAGTGCAGTTTGGTCCCATCCATGATATCCATTGTATTCTACAACTTTCTACTGGCTTCTGACGTTTCAGATTTGATTCATTTCATCTGGCTCTTTTTCTGCGTGACTTTACTAACTAGGCTTACTTTATTCAATCCTATTATAATAGACTAGTGTAGTGTTTTCTCGTCGTATAAAATATTAAAGGGCTTCATCTTAATTATTTTCTATTTCTGACTATTAACACGTTTTGTTATCTAACTATATTATATATTTATACTTTTGCGTTCTTTTATATATTATATGCCAGATGGTCGACTTATATCAAATTGTTATTACCACATTAATGACGTTTTAATACATATGATTAAACTAGTAAATAATTAATAGTTGGAGTCTAATGTAAAATGTTTTTTAGTCTTTAAAAAATTGAATCTTTAAATTAGTTATTAATTTTTATGGTCATTGCTCTCAAAATATTATATTTAATTGTACAGCAATTTATTATGCGTGAATGCGAAATTTGTCCATTTAAGACATTTTTCAAGTCTTCGTTCAAACTTGCTTATAGAAAAGTTTTGCATGAGCGATGAGATAGAGAAGTCTAGTATGATCACTCATGCAAATGCTATTAAACTTTTACTTTAAAAGATAACGAAACTAACGATTATTTGTTGTTTCAATGAAAAGTTAAATATTAGTCAGCAGTTCAACACATAAGCCTAATTTTAATCATCTCATATAAAATATTGATAAAGTTTATCTTTCGTAGTGCTATTAGTAATTTTGTATCTATTTTTAAGAAACTAGAGAAAATCATAAACATGAATCGCTAAAAAAGAACTGATCGGTAATTCCTAATTAAATTAAAGCCCTAATTAACCGACATCATCTGAATAATAATAGGAGAAAAGCTTGAAAATATAGACACATTAGTATAATAGAAATATCTGTCGTGCAACCCATAGCGGCTAGTTATTGATGGTGGCAATCCAAGATTTATGATTATATAACCCCTTACAACTAAGTAGAGGAGATTGTTGTGTGTTAGTGTTTGCCAGAGATATGCTTGCCGATCTTTCAGATTTCTTATTTTCAATTCCTGGTGGTGGTGGTTGCGGTGATTGATGAGATACTCCGGCCTGTTGTTTTGCAGGAGTAACAGGGGATGCGTTGATCATCTTAGAAGTGTTGGAAGTACTGAAATCTAGTACCTTTGGTTGAACGTCTCTAGCTCTATCCATGAAAAAAATCTGGAATAAGAAATACGACTGATTCTCTTTTCTGATTTCTTCCTTTTTTAGTTACGGTGGACACCAGTTGATAACCCTAAATCTAGCTATGGGTAGATCAACGATTAAATGAGATTTTTGAGAGGGATAGAGACTAAGATTCAACAAAAGTATATTTTATTACTCATTATTTCATTTACAAACTTCATCTATTCTTTTTTAGATAAAAGAAATTGGAACCCCCATTCGTAGGATGAGGGTATCTATTTATAGTAACTCGGCGTCATCTTCACTCCGGATCCGCTAAGGTCCCTTGTGGCCTCTGGACGAACTCCTGCTTCGTAGATCGTCTTCGTAGATCGTCACCAGTTCTCTATTAGATTGTCATGGGATCGTCGTACTTCGCTAGTACTTAACTGAAGCAAACTTAGGTTCTCTTAATGTTCTCTCTAGTTCCCCCCTTCTGTCGATATCGAGGGAGAGAATCCTTTACCCTCCACGTCATTGGGAGGTTATAACGGTTTCTAACAACTCGATTTTCCTGTCAGGGTGGGGCCCGGTGGACGGTTACTAACCATTTGGCGGAAAACTCACTCCCATCATCCATTAATTGGGCCAGAGCTGGTGATCTTGTTGATTGGAGGCCCTCTTCATGTTCGTTTTGGGCCATAAATGGGCTGATACCAATCTGACCCTATCACTATTGTTTTATATTTTTGTGAAACTCTGAGATACATCGAGTGTAATATTATCCAAATTGTATCATCGTTGTCTTAATAAATAAGTTTTGTAATAGTGTAATATCTTTATCGAGTTGGGATAACTAAAGAACACTTATTTTGATGGTTTGGAAACTAAAATTAATATTATTTTCAAGAAATGTATGTGCAATTACATGTCACATAATATTGCTTTTACACAAAAGCCTTATTTTATGCCTCTTTTCTCGACCAACTAAAATTATAATAAAACTTTCGATATCTAATAAAAATCTTTCCTTTTGTTGATTTATTCTAATACTTACAAATGTGTCAGAACTTTACAACTAAAATCAATCGTTAAAGAAAAATATATACGATCTCATGCATCACAATTAAACTTTTTATCATAGATGCCTCGTTTTAAACTCGTTTCTTATCCCATATTACAAATCAAAATTCTTAGTATACTTATAAAATTTTAAATTTCCATTGGAAAAAAAGGAATTGCTTATAGTCATCCCCTCTAAATACTTTTGTAATTCTCCTAAGAAGAGAATCTCCCTCCCGTTTCTCTCTCCCTTCTTATTCTCCCTCACTTCCTCCCTCCGACCTCTGTCTTCCTCCCTCCGACATCCCTTGCTCTCTCCGACCTAAAGATGTTGTAATAAATGATCAAATAATAAGCAGAAATGATCAGATTGTTATAATAATGTATCATCTAACAAGTATAAATGATTAATTAGGTGTAACAAAGGATCGCCTTATTTAGTGTATTTATAAGATATAATAAGGGGTCAACTTATAAGCATAAGTGCTCAATTAGTCGTAAGAAGGGATCACCTTAATATAAGCGTGTAAGGGATCAGTTTGTCGCAAATCAGATGGGAATTTATGGAAGTGAGACGAAAGAGACGCGATGTGCCAAAACCGGAAAGGGTGTTTCCAACATCCTTTCCATTTTTGGTTGGATGGTACGGGATGATAAAGATGGAGATTACACCTATAACACCCGAATTACAAATTATGCAGATTAAATATTTCATGGTGGTGATTTCAATATTTAAATAGTTTCAATCAATTAGTGCGATAGTTAATGTTGATCATAGTCTTTTTTTTTTTAAATTTTAATCCGCGAGTCTTATAAAATACGACTCATTTTCTATCACACTGCCATTAATCATAGGTCATTAACATGATGATTTATTTTTTTAGTCGACCCATTTAAAATGAACACGTCTATTAACCTTTTACAAAACTATTATAATTTGCCGGACTGGCATGATATACACTAGTCTAATCTCAGCGGAAGTTGTATAACTTAGTGAAAATGAAGACAACGTGGAAAAAAAAAAAAAAAAAAAAGCAAGCTAATATTTATATACACATAAAATGGACCAACTTTCTTTCTATAGCCAGGTGTTGAATAAATGTAGAAAATCGTAGAAACTGACCAAAATATATATCAGACTTAGAATCCACAAGTATTCAATTATCATGTGGCTGGTAATCTATAGTATAATTAAATCTGGTGCCGCAATTCTTGCGGACATCTAAACCCTTCAATTTTTTGCGATCGATCCTGTCCATTCAGTTTATTTAGTGACTTTTTAATTTTGAATTAAAAATAGTCATACCGATTAGAAATAGTTGTACCAAATAAAAATAGTCGTACCAATCATTAATAATAGCAAGATTTTCTTGGAAAGAAAATGTATGTCAAGTTTATTTAGCGACTTTTTAATTTTGAACTTACAAATTTTTGTCTATAAATTTTGACAAGTTTTTTACGACAGATTTTTATATATTTTACATTAAATTTTTTTATATTTTATATAACGCAGCAAAGCTGCGAGTACCATGACTAGTAAATAGTAACTTGAGATAATCAATAGAGTCTATTAAGACCTGTACTAATTTATTTATTATATTTCGACATCACAAAAATCACATGCTAATTCATACTAATCACTAAATATCACAAATATTATAACGAGAAATCAGGCATAAGCATATGAAAAATGGCATTGACATGCAAAACTTAAAAGCCGGTTGCAAAAATCTCCTTTCTGGACAGACCAGCCACCACAATACACTACATATAGTCAGCCACAGAATACAGAACAACCCATTCTTCCCGCGGCCGAGGCCGGGTCAAATGATTTACACGTCTCAACGACTCCAATTTGAGATTTGAGTGAAGCGAAGAATCTTCTAGCCCAACCCCGAAAGGTAGCCGAAAGTCAGAAACACATATATCCTATCTAGTTCTATGTGGCTAGTTCCAATATATATTCGTGTAGCGATCGAGTTAGAATAAAATGATTCTGAACCGTTACATATATAGACACATAGAATAGACGCAGAAGAATTAGACAACTATCCACTTCTCTTCCCATTAATCTTCATGCTTCATCCTTTCCCGCTATAAATACCTCCAACCATACCATGTTTCCCCAACAAGCAAAACAAAAAACAAAATTAAATTACAAAAAAACACCTCGGCAATTCAAAAAAGTTCCCTCTTTCTTGCTCTCTAACCCGAGAAACCAAAGGAGGAATTCATTTGAAATGGATAAGCTCTTGGCCATGTCGATCCTCAGCTCGACCCCATCCGAGATCTATGGATCATGGATGAACCTCTCGTTCCTTCGCAAATCAGATATGACGAAGGAGAGAAATTCGAAGGTTGTTCAATCGAAAAACCAGTCCGAAGAGGCGAAGAAGGAGAGGCACAATGAAAGGCCGGAAAGTCAGATGGAGAAGAAATTGAAGCCCAGGTTTGCTGTGGAATTCGATGGGATTAATTGCTTCGAGACGATAATATCTCATTGATTTCTCATGGCATTGTGGTTTAATTTGATCTTTAATAATTGTGTATATGTTTTGATTTGATTGATTTGCCCCTGTGCGGGACTAATGGATTAGATTTGTATACGTCATAAATGTACATGTACACAGTTTAGATTTGGAAGGTGCAATATTGTGCTCTTCTCAATCAATTTTTTTTTAATCAATATTAAGCACCTTTTTGATAAATTGAATTTTGTTGTGAAAAATTTGTATGCAAGAATCTTATTTAGGGATTGAAATATTTAAAATCATGTGCTGTCAGGTCTTTTGGAGCGTACCTAAATAGATTGTCCATTAAGACCTACAAATAGCCGCCATAAAGAAGACCGTCTTGCTTAGTTGCTTCAGTTCTGACAGTTCACTTCACTTGACTCAGTCAACTCAACTGCTAGTGCTAAGTTCATAAACTGGGTCGATAATCAAAAATGAAAAAGCAAAGGAAAAGCAACGAAGAACGGAAGAAGGAAGAAAATATTTGAGGGGTCAAAGACTCAAAAACAAAAGCCTCTAACCAGGCTCTAACGATGAGTCGATGAATTTTTCCCACGTGAGAAGAGAGCTTTCAAAGAAAGACATGCGTCTCGCGTAGTAGCATTCTTGCAATGAGAAATATTGTCAAATATGCCACCACACACATGGCACTTGTGAAAATTAAAATAATATTTATTGGAAAAAAAAATATGCGAGTGCAGTTTGATCCCATCTATCATATCCAATGTATTCTACAACTTTCTACTAGCTTCTGACGTTTCGACATCTGATTCATTTCATCTAGCTATTTTTCTACATGACTTTACTAACTAGGCTTGCTTTATTATTCATTCATTGCTTTTATAATTGACTAGTGTAGTGTTTTCTCGTCGTATAAAATATTAAAGGGCTTCATATTATTTTCTATTTTTGACTATTAGCACATGTTGTTATTTAACTATATTTTGCATTTCATACTTTTTATATAATATATATATATATATATATATATATGCCAACTGGTCAACATATATAAAGTTGTTATTACGACATTAATGACGTTTCAAATTTATTATTAAATTATTTGTATATTAGTATTTTTTTTTTGCACAAGGTAATGTCCGTATAAAGAATCCTCCTACCGCTACATAAATCGGAAAATTAATTTGAAATATATATTATTGATTAGGTTCAATTTTAAGTGGGACAAAGTACCAATTATATTATACTGAAGAATCGAATAATTAAAATTATTTGTTTTTGCTACTTAACAGTAGTAACAGATAGTTGGAGTCTAATGAAAAATGTTTTCTAGTCTCTTAAAAAATTGACTCTTTAAATTAGTTATAATTTTTTCATGGTCCATGATCTCAAAATATTATATTTAATTGTGGGGCAATTTAATATGTGTGAATGTGGAACGTCTCATCGAAAGATATTTTTCATGTCTTCATTCAAAAATCAAATTTGCTCTGAAGAAAAGTTTTGCATTAGCGATGAGATGGAAAGAGAGGTCTTGTATGATTACTTATGCAAGTGCTATTTAACTCTTACTTTAAAAGAGCACGATAGTAACTATTTAAATATTAGTTAACAATTTAGCATATAAGCCTAATTTTATCATCTCATATTAAATATTATAAAATATTGATAACAAAAAAACATTTGTAGTTCTATTAGTAATTTTGTATATATTTTAAAGAAACCGGAGAAAATCACTAACGCCAATCACTAGAAACAAAAGGTTCGTTCACATCATCTAAATAATAATAGAAGAAACTATGAATATACACACATAGTCTAATCGAACTATTGTGTCCTGCAACAGTGCAACCTATTGCGGCTAAAATTTAGGGATTTTTTAATATACCCCTAAGTTAAGCGGTAAATTTCCTCCATTTCTTTATTGTTGAGTTCTACTGTGTTGTGAGAACTCAAAAATTGGGATATATAAGATGATTACTCTTCAAATTTTAATGATTCAAATTGTATTATCATAGTTAGAGCTGTCAACATTCCACCGTTTCGAACATTTCCGTTCCGTTCCGTCCGGAACGGGACGGAAATGGAAGAAAAATTGGTTTCGTTTTGAAAAACGAAACGGAAACGAAATTGAAATTCATACCGTTTAGACGAAACGGAACACGGAAATGACGAAATACAATGGAAAATTGAAGATGGAACGGAAACAGAACAGAAATACCGTTTCGTTTAATGAAACGGAACGGAAACGAAATCAAATCTGTGTTTCGTTGTCGAAACGGAACGAAAACGGAACGGGCTATTTCCGTTCCGTTTCTCACGTTTGACAGCGCTAATCAGAGTCATATTAATAAGTTCTAAAATGTTATTTTGTCGAGTTTGGATATGAACTAAATAACACTTAACTAAGTTTGTAACCGAGTTGACCCAATCCAAGACTTTACAACTAAAATTTACCATACAAGAAAAATATGTGCAGTCTCATACCTCAAAACTACACTTCTTATCATATATGCGTTGTTTTCATAACTCTTTCTTTTAACCCAATATAAATCAAAATTTTTAGTATAGTATTGAATTTTAAAATTTATTTTAAAAAAAGAATAGCTTGATTACAAAATGTAATATGTTTTTTAATGACGAGCGATGGAATGGATTAATATGCAGAAATTGTTGGTCTGAAATAATTCAAATTTTGGTATAACCAAACCGGTGCCATAAAATCTTAGTAACAAAGGAACTGAAGAAAGTTGATGTTCAATTTTGGGCAAAAAAGAGAATCAAATATTTATTATATAACTTAAAAGCACTAATCACAGCGCATTATTGGATTCAATAATTGTACTCCTAATAATCTTGTTGTTTCCAAGAAATTAAGTAGCTGTAATTTTATCAAAATAGAGATTCAATTCAATACTTGATCTAGTTTCATTGCAAAGCACATACGCGCAATGCCAATTTATGCCAATAATTACAACTTATGCAAATTTAATATTTCAAGGGGTGATTTGAATATTTAAATAGTTTCAATCGATTAGCTTGATATAGTTAATGTTGACCATAGTCTTTTTTCAAGTCCAACAGTCTTATAAAATACGACTCCTTTTCTATAACATTGCCATTAACCTTAGTTCATTGACTCGATGATATATTTTTTAGTCGACTAATCTAAAACGAACACATCTATTAACCTTAGACAAAATTATTACAATTTGCTAAAGGGGCATGATATACACTTGTCTAATTTCCGGAAGTTGAACTACTTAGTGAAAATTAAGACAACGTGCAAAAAATAAAAAATAAAGCAAGCTAATTAATATGATGAGATGTATCACAAAATTTTTTATGTAAGTCACGATTGAAACTTTTGGATTTTTGCTTCATGATCTATTCAAATTGTTTAATATGATCTTCCTATCGAAATCTCAATGAAGGCCAAATTTTACATTTTTTTCGAAATTTTTTATTTTTTATTTTTTTTGAAATTTTAGAAAATTGTTAATCTAATTAGTTATAAACATTTCAAAATATAGCAGTTTTTAAAAATAAAAAAAAAACTTAAGAATTTCGAAAAAATATAAAATTTGGTCTGCAAGGAGGTTTCAATAAAGAGATCATATTTGACAGTTTTGATCGGTCATTTTGAACAAGATCTAGGATTCTTGATCGACTCTCGCGGAGAATTTTTTGTGATGTATCTCACCATAGCCAAACTTTTTATATGTATATATTAAAAAAAAAAAAAACTGGCTTTCTTCTACAATTAAACTGGATAGACGTCATCTAGTCTCTCCCAAAAAAAAAAAAAAAAATTCCCTTCTGTAGACAGGTGTTGAATAACGTAGAAAGTCGTAGAAACTAACCTTATAGATATATCAGATAAACTTACAATTCAAATTACTTAATTATTATGCATTTATGCGGCTGGTTTCTTTCAATTCGGTGCAGCGGGTTACTATCTGAAACAGCATTGTCAATTTTTTTAGATTGTTATAGAATACCAATAGCTGAACCTTCACAACTATATCTAAGCAAGCTAGTTTTGTGCCTCCTTTGACTTTCATTTAATATTAAAATGTAATAAATAAATATATATACGTTAATAAAATCGGTCAACTCTTGTATTTTTAGGAATTTTTTATTTTTTATTTCTTTGAAATTTTAGAAAATCGTTAATCTAATTAATTATAAACCTTTCAAAATATAGCAGTTTTTAAAACTTAAAAAATATATATACTTAAGAATTTCAAAAAAAATGTAAAATTTGGCCTGGAGGTTTCAATAGAGAATTCATATTGGACGGTTTTGATCGTCATTTTGAACAAGATCTAGAACTTTTGATCGCGACTCAGCAAAATTTTTTTTATGATGCATCTCACCATAGCTAAACCCAAACTCTTTATATGTATATAACTATATATTAAAAAAAAAAGACTAGCTTTCTTCTACAATAAAACTAGATAGACGTCATTTAGTCTGTCCCAAAAAAAAAAAACTTTCCTTCTGTAGACAGGTGTTGAATAATGTAGAAAGTCGTAGAAACTAACCATATAGATATATTAGACAAACTTACAATTCAAATTATTTAATTATTATGCAGCTGGTTTCTTTCAATTCGGTGCAGCGGGTTACTATCTGAAACAGCATTGTCAATTTTTATAGGATTGTTATAGAATACCAATAGCCGAACATTCACAACTATATCTAAGCAAGCTAGTTTTGTGCCTCCTTTGACTTTCATTTTATATTAAAATGTAATAAATAAATATATATAAGTTAATAAAATCGTTCAACTCTTGTATTTTTGGGGATTGACGTAAAATAACGGGGAAAAATTAAGAAATAACTTTATAAAGAGTAATTGGAGATAATCTGGACTAATTTATTTATTTTATTTCAACGTCATGAAATTCACATGTTAATTCATACTAATCGCTAAATATCATAAATATTATAACGAGAAATCAGGCATAAAGATGTGAAAAATGGCGTTGACATGCAAAACTTAAAAGCCGGTCGAACAAATAAGCCACGCAATACACTACATAGAATCAGCCACATGGTACATAATAGCCCAGTCCCCCGCGGCCGTGGCCGGGTCAAATATTTTACACGACTCCAACTCCAACGACTCTAATTTAAGATTTGAGTGAAGCGAAGAATCTTCTAACCCAACCCCGAAAGGTAGCCGAAAGTCAGAAACACATATATCCTCTCCCCTTTACAATGTAACTAGTTTCCAATATCTATTCGTGTAGCAAACCCGTTAGAAATGAATACTTGGTTTTAATGACTAAACCGCTACATATCTAGCCACATAGAATAGACACAGAAGAATTACACAACTATCTACTTCTCTTCCCATTAATCTTCATGCTTCATCCTTTCCCGCTATAAATACCTCCAACCATACCTTATTTCCCCAACAAGCAAAACAGAAAACAAAATTAAATTACAAAAAACCACCTCGGCAATTCAAAAAAGTTCCCTCTTTCTTTCTCTCTAACCCGAGAAAAACAAAGGAGGAATTCGTTTGATTTGAATCTTTCTTTCTTTCTTTCTTTCGAGAAATGGATAAGCTTTTGGCCATGTCGATCCTCAGCTCAACCCCATCCGAGATCTATGGATCATGGATGAACCTCTCGTTCCTTTGCAAATCGGATATGACGAAGGAGAGAGATGCGAAGGTTGTTCAATCGAAATGCCAAATTGAAGAGGCGAAGAAGGAAAGGCGTGATGAAATGCCGGAAAGTCAGAAGGAGAAGAAATTGAAGCCCAGGTTTGCCGTGGAATTTGATGGGATTAATTGCTTCGAGACGATTATATCTCATTGACTTCTCATGGCATTGTGGTTTAATTTAATCTGATCTTTAATTATTGTGTATATGTTTTGATTTGATTTATTCGGCCCCTTTGCGGGAGGGACTAATGGATTAGATTTGTATACCTCATAAATGTATATGTACACAGCTTAGATTTGGAAAGTGCAATATTATGTGCTTCTCAATCAATTTTTTTATTAATAATTCAATATTAAGCCCCTTTTCGATAAATTGAATTTTATTCTGAAAATTTTGTATGCAAGAATCTCATTTGATGGATTGAAATATTTAAATTGTGTGCTTTTAAGGTCAATTTTGAAAAGATAAAATATCTTGGTAGATTTTACATCACGAAACAAGTATTAGGTTCCTTTCCAACAAATTTAGAAGAGGATAGCGTAAGCAGCTTCTAGAAGGCTTTCGTTTGGTTTAATTAGGCGGCCCCAAACTACTAATAAATAATCTTTAATTGCTTAAAGAGATTTCGACACGTATGGGTCAATGACACGTCAACATAAAGTTGGATTAACGGATGGTAAATTGGTTGTGGGAAGATAATGTGACTTGGCACTGGATGCTTTTCTTGACTTAATTTTACATCTTTCAAACTTTTTATTCGAGGCTCCTGCCGACAGCCAACTGACCAACTCCCCAAGGCAGCGTGGCCAATTGCCAAAGTGACCCGTTTCTTTTTTTATACTACCTGTTGATATTTCTTTTCTTTCTGGAAATACATTTTTTTCTTTGGTGCTAACTACTAAGTGCTGGCATTAAAGGATCAATCTCCCTCTAACCACCATTTAAGAGAGAATATCTGTCCTTCAGATCATATTTTTTTGGTCCAGCTCGTTCGGAGTGAATACAATGTCAAAAACTGTAAAATTTATTTGTAAATTGTATTATTTTTTCTTATTGCAAAAAAATATATCTTCAAACTTTAGTGTGTTTGGAAGTGCATTGAATAAGAACAAGGATTTTTTTTTTTTTTTTGATCTAGTTTCATATTTTTGTTGGAGCAGAAAATAAGTTAATTTGGATCAAGAACAAGTTATTTTAGAGTTTAGACCAAACCAAACATAGAATAGTTGTTATTTTCGTTCTAGTTCTTGTTCTTATTCGAATGACGTTGAAATGTCACAAAATAGTAAATGAAAAAGGAACAGGAAATGGATGGAGAGGAATACTTCGATTTAGATGTCCTTACGTGAAGTATAAAAAAAAAAAATAATCCTGCATATCTAAAACCAGTTATTTTTACGAATTTATATACTGTTAACATTGTAAACTGTTTTGTATAATAAATATAATTTCCTTTAATAAGCGAGTGATTCCAAGGCAACAGTATTAGCTGTTAACTAATTAACAACTTATATTATTTACCTCACGAGGAGTAATAGTTCATAAATTAATCAGAGTTTTGAAAACAGAAGAACTAAAATATACACGATCACGAGGATAAATACTTGATATATCCATACCTTAGAAAAGAACTAAATCATTATAGAAATAATATTGTTTTAGTCGTCGCTACTCATTCCTGAAAATTACTTTTGTTACATTCCCTCTGTTAAGAGTTATAATCTCCGTAATTGTTCTATAAACTTTCTCATCCCAACACTACCAGTTTTTTTTTTTTTTACTTTATTTTCGGATTGAGGGACTTTTAAAAATCCAAAAATAAATTTGTTAGATTTATTTGATGATGTTATAAAAGAAAGTTATCTTTCTGTATCGTATTAATCAGGAATAAATCATCTGATATGTTCATTTTAAATCGGATTATTTAAATTAAAAATATCGTGGCTCGAGTTCGAATCAAATTACTAGCTATCTCAACTGTATGTTATGTCATTAGTGATTATTAATTGATGGATACAAAATGTTATTGGTGTGCATATGATGTCCATTTTGTCAGATTATCATTCATCAATCGTTCTATTGAGTCATTATTTTTGGTAATTAAAACTTTTATCTTCACTTAAATGAGAATTACATAAAGAAAGGGAAAAGTATCTCCCTGTTTGATGAGACCATCCAATTCTTGTGCAGTTTTGGGCTCAGTGTAGGAATTTACTAGGCTCGTATTTTATATTTGGGCATAGAAAGGTAAGGATGTCTCAATCTAGGCCTTACTTTAAAATCCCACGAGATCTTTTATCGCACAGATCAGAAGGGCCTCGAAAGAAATAGGAGGAGGTCAGATTGGGCTTGAGGTGCCACGTGTAACAGCAAACTGGAAATATCAACCGAGACGGGTTATCATGACTGTTGGTAATAGCCCACATTACCTGTGTTACAACTTGAGCCCATCGACTATAATAAATTTCCTTCGTCGCATTAATGGGTTTTATTTTTCTAGGTGGATGCCATTTTTCTATCACAAAATATTCCATTCTTTCCTTTTATCGCAAAATTTCTCATTCTATATTTATTGTTTCCCACAGACATTTCCTTCAAAATAGAAAAAATAAATAACAACAACAACAACAACAACAAGATATAACGGTAATAATTAAGAACAAATAAAACAATGATGATGATGTTGATGATCAATAATTGTAATATAGCAATAATTTAAAAAAATAAAAATAAGGTGATTGCCACCTGATCCTAAAAAAATAAAATAAAATACAATAACATAATAAAAATATTTTATTTCAGTTGTTGTTGTTATTGCTAATTTGCTATAACATTCTTATTTCGTTCCTCTGTTGTCTTGGCAGCACTAGAAGAAAAGTAGAAAACACATGAAGTTATAGGCCCTGATCAAAATGATTATTACATGAGATCTCATTTTATTTAATTCTATTGGAATTGATTTCTTGAGAATTCGTTGGGTCTAATAACATAGAAATTCCAACCAAATGACGTCAAATTCATTTGATCAAGAATTTTCTAATGAAATGAAACAAAACGAAACCCATGTTTTTTTTAAAAAAAATTTAAAAAAAAAAACATTCTGATCAGGGCCATTAGCCATATCGAAACTCAAGCACCATTTTTATGCACGTCTTTCTTAATTATTTCCCCTTAAATAAAGGATTTTGATGTTGTTGATTAGTGAACAGATAGTTGACTCCTATAATTAAAGAGGTGAACACAAGGGTCGATTGTATTGGACCCGCCCCATGCAAGGGACAAAGAAAGCTACTGAATGCGCCCCTTTGATGCCACCAACAATTACGACCCTTCAATTAGTGCAAGATATAGACATGCATTGGTCTTGTTCAGTTCAGCGACCATGCATCAAGCTGAAAAATCAATTTAACAAGAATAATTTATTGCTTGAAGAGGCGACTCAAATGTTCACTCATTACCCCAATTAATTAATTGTCAACACTTGACAATTCCTAAACAGCCGCTATCAGTATGTCTAAAAAAAGAACTTAATTGTTTACAATTTTTAATGTCCTAAGTCTTCGTGAATTTGTACCTTATGCTGTTTTTATTCGGATAAGGATTCCAATATCTTGATGACTTGATTTTTAGTGACTTTATCATGCGTTCATTTTTAAATCTAAATAACAGATATTTTAAATTTTAATTAATTAAAATATACTGTTAAGTTTTTATTTGTAAGTTTTGTCGAGAAATTATCCTCGCAGTGCATTCTAAATTCTTAATATCAATTATCAATTAACATGAAGTTTAAATAACATAATCTGTTACATGTGCTGTCGAAAAAAAATATAATAAAAAAAATCCAACGATCTCAATTTGTGATGTGAGAGAAAGGATAGTTTTACCTAGTGAATTACATTCTTAGCGTGTTGTGGTGTGTCGTGCCAAACACAGGTGTGTTTAGCACCGTGTCGTGTCGTGTTGACACAGATTATATTTGCAACCGTGTTGTGTCGTGTCGTGTTGAATGGAGGGAAATGCTAACACAACACGGAAACTGACACGACACAGTTGGAAACCGTGTTAACACGCCACGCCACAGTTGTGTCAACTGTGTCAAACCGTGTTAGTAGCTTATTATTTTTTTCATAGAAATTGTGCAAAAATGTTAAAAATTATTTAAAAATTGAAAGAAAAATCTAAAAAAAATATGGAATAAAATTTTGAGTTTCAATGTTTACTTGAGAATTGTTCTTTTTTGATATTTCATGAGAAAAAATATAATTAAAAAAATAATAATAATCATATGGTGTTAACTCGTAATATCTTGGTTGAAAATTATATGTTTTTTATATACTCTTTTCTTGAAATTTTAAATAATCTGTCACTATTAATTCTTATGTATTGATATTTTTTGTGTTATCATGTAAAATTTCAAATCATCCTTAATTTATTTTTAATGATGCATTAATATTTCTATACTATTTTTTATTTTGAATTTTAAAATTAAAAAAAATATATGGAATCGTGTTGTGTCGTGTCGTAACCGTGTCGTGTCAAATTGTACCGTGTTGAACCGTGTCGTGTTAAACCTTGTCACTTTTCTAAAAATTACAACACGACATAGTTTTAACACGCCACACCAACACACCCGTGTCGTGTTAAATCCATACGTGTGGCGTGTCGTGTCGTGGTAACACGAGTCTGTATCGTGTCAACACACCAAACACGCCACAATTTGTAATTCACTAGTTTTACCTGGAAATGTAATGACATCATACTAGGATTTGTGGTTGTGGGTCCGTAAAAAAATGTTTTCATGCCTGCTTGTACGTACATATTGGAAGCCGTTGAGGCGTTGATCCAGCATTCCAGCTCGATGTAATTTTTGTGAATTTCGTCTTTTGATCCGAGAGGTTTTGGAATTCGAACCTGCCGAAGGGTTTTTATTTAAAAGGAAAACAAATCTACTACAGCCAGTTAGCATTTGTTTCTCAGTAATGTCAAAATGCGTTCAGTAAAATTTTTAGATTATTTCGACAGTAATACAACATGACTAGTCGATGTGTGAATTCAAAAGTTGACAAATTTTTTTTAAAAATAAGACGTTTTATATCAAATATTTAGAGAGTTTTAATTTAAAGGGATATAAAAAATATTCATTTATTCAATGAGTAAATCTGTAAATGAGTGTAGAGATGTCTACAAGCTTCCTCTCCGAAGGGAAAAAAAATTTACAGATGGGGATACTATGAATTTTTAAGTACAACTTGGACTTACTGTTTAAATTCTCCAATCAATATAAACCTCCTAAAAGCTTAAACCCTTCAAGCAACACTAATTACGACAAAAATATTCTGTGTTTAATCCAGATACCGTCAGCCATGACGCGACGTCACTGTCATGTTACACGAATCGCAGCCTCCACGGCCAACTTTGAATAGTTCATTAATAATGGTTCCATTGCATAACAAACCTTAAATATAAACGTAATAGAAAAGCAAATTAAATAATATATAAATATTATGTCGATTCAAGAGAATGGGAGGCAGTCATTCCCTAGCCTTTTCCGACGGTCAGGATTAAATCTCATGCTCTCAACGGCAGGCACCATTCTCCTCATCCAACAACCCACACCACACCGGCTAAGCTACTCCTCTCGTCCTTAAATCAACCTGGTCTATCATTAAATGCTTTACTATTTCACTTTACGCAGGAGTTTCTAATTAAATTATTTATACTTGCTGTAAATATATATTTTTCCAATAAACAACAGAACTATCTCGCAAGTTGCAATGTAATTTAAAGAAATTTATCGTTTCTTTTGCCTCTTCGCTTCACTCGTATTTTTTTTTAGACATGCAACAATTATGGAGGGGTTAAAATCAAAATTATATATTTCCAAAAAGAATAGAAATTGAAATAAAATGTTATAATCAGATTTTTTTTTCAGTACTAATAAAGTACGAAATTATACATTTGTCCTAGTCTAATTCAATAAATTACTATGATAACTTGTCGAAATGTGAAACAAAATCATTATAAAGAAATGATACAATGAAGCCATCCTCACCAATAACAAATTAGCTATCTTAACTTTTATTTCTAACAATAATTCCCCAAAACTTTGTTATATGTGATATTTACCACCAAGTCTTAGTCTTATTTAATAATATTTTATTATTGTAAAATGAGTGCAATACATCTAATTGTTTTATATTAGCTAATATTTTTATGAAGATTATTATTATCATGTATTTTTAAATATTGATTCGAAATCGAATATGCACTTACTTATATTTTATCTTAGTTCTATCTATAAATATAAAAATAGAATCTAAAATGTTGTTCATGAAAAAGTGCTTTAAAAAGTAAGAAAACAAAGCATACAAATTAAATAAATAAATAAAAGTAAAGTAAATATTCAATGTTTTTAATATGTTACTCAATTACTATTGTTTTGAAAATAATTATCAAAAGAGAAAATTTTGCAATATTTATTCCTATTATAAGTACCACGAAAAAGGAAAATTATTATATTTCAATCATCATCACTGTGTAGACAATGGATTACCAAATCAAACACTACAAAAAATAAAAATAAAAGACGACTATATTCTAAACCAGAAACATCAATAATTCTGACCGGTGCAAAACGAACAACTCATAGACCAGTTCCAGCTACCACTACAACAAACCTTCCCTCTGTTTTATTTATTCGTCCCCAGAAAGTGACCCCAGAGGTCCAAACCTCTATCTGTTCTCGCTCGCAGTCCCACACACCAAACCAAACCCAAAATCCGAAGAGAGGCGGATCACCCCAAGCATCTCCACCTCTCCCTTCATTATCCCCAGTAGTATCCCCAACAAAACCATCATGGCCACCTCCACTTCCATTTCCACTCCTCAAGCCATATCCGGCCGGTCCGTCACCGTCCGGTCCAGCTCTGGCCAGTCCGACCGTGTCGTACTCCCAACTGGGTCGGGTCTCAGCTCTCTCGCTGGGCGCGGACTCAGGTCCCCAACTCTTGCACTCTCTAGACGTCCCCAACTCCTCGCCCGGTCCCGCCGGGCTCAGACTGTTCGCGCCGCGGCCGTTGAGACGTTACAGGGTTCGGTCGCTGCCGACCCATTAGTGGAGAAATCCGTTAACACGATCAGATTCCTTTCAATTGATGCTGTTGAGAAGGCTAATTCGGGTCACCCCGGGTTGCCCATGGGATGTGCTCCCATGGGACATATATTGTATGATGAGGTCATGAGGTACAACCCCAAGAACCCATACTGGTTCAACCGCGACCGGTTCGTGCTCTCCGCCGGACATGGGTGCATGTTGCAGTATGCTCTGCTTCACCTTGCTGGATATGACAGTGTTCTGGTAAGGGTTCTGGGTTTATTGTTTTGATCGGTTTGAATTGGTGTTTTTGTGGGTTTTTGGTTGTGAGATCTCAGATGTTTGTAGTTTATTTAGAAGGTTTGGAATGGTTTTTTTAATGTTTGAGGTGGATCTGATGATAATTCTTCTATTCGATCTTCTCTTTTTACTGGGTTTTACATGTTTTGTGAAAAGTAATTGAGCTGTAAAGTTGTGATCTTTTGGTTTACTTATTAAAAGTTGTTGTTTTTTATGGTTGAAAGCTGTCCTTTTGTACTTGTATGCTTTGGGGTTTTGTATCTGACATCAATTCTATTGTTTGACTTGGAATTATAGTGATCTAAATGTAGTGCAGGTAAGAAATGTTTTCTTTTTACTGATCACTTCACTGATTGATATTTTCTTTTTCTTCATATTCAAAACAGGAAGAGGATCTGAAGCAATTCAGGCAATGGGGAAGCAGAACCCCTGGACACCCTGAGAACTTTGAAACCCCCGGAGTTGAGGTCACCACAGGTAAATTTTGTTGTTTCAGACAATAGATAATTAAATTTTTGCTTCAAAGTGAAATTTAATGCACCTTACTGAATTTGACTTGGGCAGTTTAATGAAGATAATTTTATGTTGACATTGTGTAGGTCCGCTTGGTCAGGGTATTGCAAATGCAGTCGGGTTGGCTCTGGCTGAGGCACACCTTGCAGCTCGCTTCAACAAGCCTGATTGTGAAATTGTCGACCACTACACGTAAACTTCTCTTATTTTTCCTTCCAGTTGGTCATTTTATTTTCACTCAGAATTTCATGAATGCAATATCATCATTAATATTGAGCAAACTTCCATGATTTGTAATTCAGCTATCTCAATCTAAACATCTTCTTCTAACTGAAAGCTAACTGGAAGGAAAACAACCTCAGAATTAAATTCCTCTGCATGGAAACTGAATCTAACTCTGAAATTTATATTATTGATTACTAATTAAAATAAAATTATGCTTGATCTTCTAGATATGTGATACTGGGAGATGGATGTCAGATGGAGGGGATTTCAAACGAGGCATGCTCCATTGCTGGACACTGGGGATTGGGAAAGCTGATAGCTTTCTATGACGACAACCACATCTCAATTGATGGTGACACCGAGATTGCCTTCACTGAGGATGTGAGCGCACGTTTTGAGGCACTCGGGTGGCACACCATCTGGGTCAAGGAAGGCAACACCGGCTACAATGACATCCGTGCTGCCATCAAGGAGGCCCAGGCTGTCAAGGACAAGCCCACTCTCATCAAGGTCTTACTTTTGTTTCTTAATTTCTTTTGATGCCTTCGAAGGATGATTAATGTGTGAAATGAGAAGAACTTTGATGTATACCTCTTTTGCTGTTTCTTCGAAGATACTCGGATGATCTGCTTTCCTTCTTTTTTTTTCTTTAAATTATAAGTGGTTGGCAATGAAGTAGTGGACTAAGCATCATTTGAGGGAGATATTGGTGGATGATTTCTGGGCATACATGATGCATCATTACGAAATGCACATAATTCTTATTTACAGGGATTATACATGCATTAGTTTGGGGGTTTATGCATTGACCATTAAGAAACCTATATATCTTTATTTTTTTTTTTTCTATAACTAATATTCATTTTTCTTTTCGCAGGTGACTACCACCATTGGGTTTGGATCTCCAAACAAGGCTAACTCATACAGCGTGCATGGTAGTGCGCTCGGTGCGAAGGAGGTGGAGGCAACACGCCAGAATCTTGGATGGCCATATGAGCCATTCCATGTGCCAGAAGACGTCAAGAGGTTTGCTTTGTATCCAATGCTACTTTCTTTTTATTTTCTCGGTTGAAAGTGAATAGTCGATTGATCAGTTCAATAATGATGTTTGAAATAGCCACTGGAGCCGTCATACTCCAGAGGGAGCTGCCTTAGAATCTAGTTGGAATGCCAAGTTTGCTGAGTATGAGAAGAAGTACCCTGAAGATGCAGCAACCCTGAAGAGTATCATTAGTGGTGAGCTGCCAGCTGGCTGGGATGATGCGCTCCCTGTAAGAATATTACTTGCCTTTTCTCTGTAGGTTAATTTCTAGAATGCAATGCTGGTGGTTTAAATATGATCATATCCACTATTTGACATGGTGCGTTACTATGTGAACTGTCTAGGTGATTTTAGAGAATGTTTGATTCACATGCCCAGTCAATTCATTGCTTTGTTTATCCATGTGTATTTGGAACGTACAATGCAACAAACTATTAATTTAACTGACTTAGTTTTATTTTATTGTCAGGAAAAAAAAAACAGTCCCAGTCTAAAACTAATTATAAACTTGTAGTCACTTTATGGAATTCTGGATATCCTCCAGTGTAATATACATAATGCTGACGACAATTTTTTTCCAATATCCAGAAATACACCCCAGAGAGCCCTGCTGAAGCTACCCGCAATCTCTCCCAAACAAACTTGAATGCCCTTGCCAAGGTCCTTCCTGGTCTCCTTGGTGGCAGTGCTGATCTGGCGTCATCCAACATGACTCTTCTGAAAATGTTTGGCGACTTCCAAAAGGACACCCCTGAGGAGCGCAATGTTCGCTTTGGTGTCCGTGAACATGGCATGGGTGCTATCTGCAATGGCATTGGGCTACACAGCCCTGGGTTGATCCCCTACTGTGCCACTTTCTTTGTCTTCACCGACTACATGCGTGCAGCCATGCGTATCTCTGCTCTTTCTGAGGCAGGTGTGATCTATGTCATGACTCACGATTCAATTGGTTTGGGAGAAGATGGACCCACTCACCAGCCAATTGAACACTTGGCAAGCTTCCGTGCAATGCCAAACATTTTGATGCTTAGACCGGCTGACGGGAATGAAACTGCTGGCTCATACAAGGTGGCAGTGCTCAACCGGAAACGGCCTTCTGTTCTGGCACTGTCTCGTCAGAAGCTTCCTAACCTTCCTGGTACTTCGATTGAAGGAGTCGAGAAAGGTGGATACATTATTTCTGATAACTCGTCTGGTAACAAACCAGATTACATCCTTCTTGCAACAGGTTCTGAGTTGGAAATTGCTTCCAAGGCTGCTGATGAGTTGAGGAAGGAGGGCAAAACTGTCCGGGTTGTATCTTTTGTCTCTTGGGAGTTGTTTGAGGAGCAATCAGCTGAATACAAGGAGAGTGTTCTCCCAGCAGCTGTCACAGCCAGAGTCAGTATCGAGGCAGGGTCCACATTCGGGTGGGGGAAGTACGTGGGTGACAAGGGGAAGTCTATTGGCATTGACCGATTTGGTGCCAGTGCACCTGCTGGGAAGATATACAAGGAATTCGGTATTACACCTGAGAATGTAGTTGCAACTGCCAAGAGCCTGTAAGATTTTTGAACTTTGGGAGAGGAATAATAAGTGTTGTTTCGGAGCTACGTGGGATCAATGATTAGGATGATGAGGCAATGGGGATTTGGTTTGTAATAAACAAAGCCCTTTCTATATGGGTTTAAATTTTCTTTCATCTTCTCTCATCATCTTCACTTTCTTTTTTTTTCTTTTCTTTTTTTTGTCTGCTTTGAATGATTTATGACAAGCAAGACTGGACATGATTAGGATTGTGCATTTGTGTCTTATTTATTAGATCGGAATTGATTAAGAGGATACTTTCTCAAGACAGTTTTCATGGGTTTTCAAGAACTTATAATTGAGGGAACTAGTTCTTTTTTAAAAAAAAAATTGAGGGGACTAGTTCGTTCTGATGTATAATTATTATTTTATGGTGGTTCGACACACAATAATAAGAAAAAAGAAGCAAAAGATGCTTTAGGCTCAATTATATGTCTTGTAGTTTGTAATGAAATTAATGAAGTTTTTGGAAAGAAAAAAAGATGCGCATCTCTGCTGTATATATCGTTTGGATGATGTATAGAGAGAACAAGGGATAAGTTTTGGGGGGCGTGCAGGAATTTGTTAGCAGATTAGGTTGTGGATATAACCAATCAAGAGCATTGATGCATTCTAGCCACTAGGTTCCCTCAAAACAAACTCCCATAATTTATAAGCAAAAAATTGTATGGTCAATGAGTTCTGTTGGCTATCCCCATTTTCTCAGGATACTTGCCTCATGTTTTTTTATTTCTTATTTTATATTACTTCATTTTTTGTTTGTTTTCCCTTTTGTTCTTGACCTGAATTTTCCTCTGTTTTATCTGCGTCCAGCTTTTGGTATATGCCGAGTGCTTGTCGCTCTCTTTGATTCTTAGGTCTTTTTCTGATTATTTATCCTTAACTTTATTTGTTCTAAGGTCTTTTTCTGACTACTTATCTTTAGCCTTTTCTGTTAATTTCTTATCACATATAGTGCTTATACAACTATCCAAATGATGATCTGCGGACTCAAAAATAGAAATAAATTCTGCAAATCTCGTGTAAGACAATTCTACATCGACAAAAAATGCTGGCCTCATGACAATAAATGAATTAGATTTGAAACTAGCAAATAGCACAACTTATGCTTGCCATTTCAGTGATTTCACTAACAAAAAAAATCAAAATGAACACTTACCAGTAAAACAATGGCATGAGACAAATAGAGAGCACTAGCAATACTAATCATTCGTTTGTAATCTTTTAAAATGAAAAAAAGGAAAAAAGAACGTAGAAATTTTTTAGGTTAGTTTGTGAAATGCTTTGTAGTTTTGTGGTTTTGCTATATAATCTCCTGCCGAAAGGAGATTATTGGTTTTGTGTGGAAATTTTGGACCTCCAATTGAAAGAGACATCAATGGCTACAAGCCTACAACTAAATATTCCTACAAAATCTGTTGGCCACTGAAAGTGGAACCCCCAACTTGGAATATACTCCGGTAGATTCTTCTTCCTTGCAAGCCAATATAGCTGTCCATATCTAGTCAACATGCGGTAGATTGATGGAATTCTACATGCAATGTTTTTGGTTGTTAAAGACTTTGAAATCAAATATCATGTCACTAAATAGTAAATCCACAGTAACACTCTTTTGACAAAACGTAACTCTCTGCATTATTTTCAGACTGTATTGTCCCAAGAATGCATTCGTATTATATAAAATAAAGCACAAATCATATTGTTTAAATAATGAATTTAAAATTAAAATTATTTTAAACGATTAACAATTCGATTGCTTATTGATTCCAGCCATGTTACAGTACATACTTGCAAGGATAAAGGGAATTTTTACTTCGATATATATATATTTTTTTTATTTCACAGCATCTAATTTACACATCAATATTTAAACTGTTTCTTCACAGAACACCGTACCTCTACCTAAACAAACAACTCCATATTGCAAACTCATGTGAAGTTAGGGTTACTCCCGCATGTGCATTCTTAAATTATCGTACCTATTTGTTCTTTTCCCTTTTTCAATTGCGAATCGAGATCCAGACGCAGAAAGTTCCACGTGATTAACGCATAGTTGGAAAATAGAAATCAGGATACAACGGTATCGGCTATTTAAACTAGCAATTCATAATTTCCATTCTAAATGTAAATGCAGTTTCAACAACTTTTCTTTTCCCCCCGTAACTTTGAAAAGTTTGAAGTCCCAAAAGGATGGGTTCTTTACGCTTAACAAACATGTCACATAAAATTGACAAGAACAGTTAGCAAGAAAGTTTTTTTTATCATTTTTTTGTCTTTTTTGACAAAAAGTTAGTAGGAAAGTTGCATCACGCTAAACAATTAGTTAGCCGAAGGCAGAAGCTGAAAAATGTCAAATCTTTTAACCAATAGCCTTTTCATGAGACTAATCGTTTCGTTCAGTATATAGTAACAGTCAAATAATTTTATAAAATGTCACCCGGAAGGCCCGAATGGCATAAGTGTAGCTGTGTAGGGCTGTAAGCCCATGGCCCCCCAAAATTGACCCAACTAGTTAGGTGTTTAAGCATCTCTCGGTCTCTGTCCTTTTTTCTTTTTCTTTTCTTTTTTTTTTTTTAATTAAAGCATCACTTTTCATTTTTTTTTTTTACGTGAAATGTGGTCTGTCTCTCCTTCTAAAAAGTTCATTTTCATTTTATATTATCTTGGTTCGGTGGGAAGATATAAAATCTCAAATATTTAATTATTACACGTGGTTGGTGAGCATGTATAAGACCATCAACCTCTGAGAAAACTTAATTATGTTAATATGATTATTCATTATTGTTATATTTACATTTTGGTTATTCTCAAAGTAGGACGCATGACTCACACAGTCACACGTTGCAATCTGCTTTGCGCCCCAAGCTTATATTTAATGCAGCACTGTTTATTTTCCTTCGTACTTTGGACCGCCAAAGCAGTAAATTTACGGAATAATAAGTCTCATGAATTGAAATAGTAAATTTTATAATTTTTCGCGCATCCTTATCATATCCCTTACCTTAAAAATTTGCGAATTGTTCTCTGATACTTTTTTTTTTTGTGTAGACTAATTGCGCATTTGTATAAATTTTATAAATGTTTTTTGAATTATTCACGAGTTATACAAATTTCAGAATACTATCCAAATTATAATTCATATTATTAGCAACTTTACGAAGCTATTTTTAGAAAAACGTATTTTATTATATTATTTACATTATGAAAAGTAAATTACCTCTGTATTTAATTCTATTATATATTTATATCTATGGCACGAATGTTAAATGTCATCAAAATTTAAATTCTTTATCACACTCGAAATATGCCAACTATAATCTATTGCGAAGCCATCGCCGCATCAGTAAGCCACTTTAATTTCATTCTCTTTTTTAGAATCATTTTAAATTCAAACTACGTGGTTGGTGAGCAAGAGAATTGATTCGGATGGGAACGATTTGGGGAGCCAAATTATACCCCATCCAAATGGCTAACACTCAGTCAGACCGAAATTAATCATTTTTTTATTTGGGAAAAAATAATCAACCATTATTATTGATTACGTAAACGGCCTTTTGATCGCCAGTTAGTCATCATTATGTAAATGCCTTTGATAGATGACGATAGAAAAAAAAACAAAAAAAATGGAGCCGCCAACTTTTTTCTTTAGTACTAGCATAAGATGCTTCATATGTGGGCAAATAAAAAAACAAAATAATGTTAGACAATAAAAAATATGTTGCTTAATTTACTAGCGATACAAATAGATGTGTTATTCAATTTGTTTCTATATTAGATGAAAAATCAAATAATAGTGTTGTTTCGTCCGGCGATTGATATCCAACCACAGATTAAATCGATCCAACGGCAGAAACAATTATTTACTATTTAGACCTAGCGTGTAACACCTATACGTTAGGTGCATTTATAAGTAGTAGAGATTAATAATTCTCCACTTTCTTCGTCACTAATGATTTTAGATCCTCTTATGGGCAGACAATTATATATATATATATATATATATATATATATATATATATTACAACATTAAAGTAAACAATTCCTACTAAAAAATGAACTTCGATATTTCAATATTTTTCTTTATACTTCAGTTCAAAACCCTCGCCCTCCCCGGATAAAAAAAAAGATAATAGCATATTTTGTAGCTTTCAGTTCTATAGGGAGCACCGAATTTTTTATTTTTTTTTATCTTTGATTTGAAAATATAATTCTTTTGCAAGAATGAGCACGTGCTATGAAGACAGCAATGAAGTTTTTTATATTGCAAGACTGTTGCAATATTCCACATCGGCGATAACTTCATAGATTATCACTCAAAAAAAAAAAAAAGACTTCAGGAGGTATCTAAATTTGTCTGTTGGAAATAAATAAGTAAAATACTTCTATTTGCAATAAAGTTTTTTTTTTATTTCTCGAATTAGTTTAAATAAGACAAAGATTATAAAAATAAAAATTTATAACCATTTTATTGAACTTATAAATTTTTTGTGAATTAAATTTCACACAGTTCGTATATGTTGGTAATGTATTAAGAAAATAATTTAATGCTAGCAAAATACAAATTGTTATATAAACAACGAAGCAAATAAACCTATTTTACATACATCACGTGTGCAATATATAAATATTGAGTTTTAAATTAAATTCTGCTTTCATAACCGTCAAAAAGGGATGAAATATCAAGTCACACCTTCACCGATCACCATGCCTTGCATAAATCACTAACAAAATCAAACGATAGACAATGCCTTCGGACGAAATGCTGTACAAACTGCATCGTGTCCTACAAGTATTCTTTAAGCCTCCTACCAACCGGAGGAAATTAGCGGGAAGGTTGGTGGTCAACTAAACTAAACCTCCATTTCTTCACCTACCTCCGCACTCTCTACTTACCTCCACTAACAACTCCCCCATTCAAAGTTTCAAACCAAATCTCACTTCCCAAAAACAAGGAAACGAAACGAACCGTGCAAGAGATGGCGCAAGCAACCATGGCGAAGGGGCTCGAACCCAGAATCTCCATCTCATCAAGTTCAAACCTATCCAGATCTCGCGCTACACGTGTCCCGATCCCTTCTTCTCTTCTCCGATTCCGATCTGGAGTGAATGTTTCGAATTTGTGCTCTGTTGGATCCAAAAATGTTGGGTTGGTCTCTTCTAGGCGGGTTGTTGTTAAAGCTTCGGTTGTGGGTACAAAAGAGAAACCCTCGGCTGTGCCAGAGATTGTGCTCCAGCCGATTAAGGAGATTTCAGGGACTATTAATTTGCCCGGATCGAAATCTCTGTCGAATCGTACGCTTCTCCTTGCTGCTCTTTCTGAGGTGAGTTGTTTGGTGTCAGATTTGGTGGTGATAGTGTGGGAATTTCAGCATTACCTTTTCTTAATTTATGTTTAAATGGAACATTTGTAGACTTTGGTAGTATAATGCGTCGCACAATTATACCTAAGAAGAGTATCTTCTTTACTTGTATTGTGTCAGCTGCATTATGATCACTAAATTAATCTTAGAAAATACCTTGCTAAAAATAGAACCATATCTCTCTGTTAGGGAACAACTGTGGTGGATAACTTGTTGAGCAGTGATGATATACACTACATGCTTGAGGCTTTGAAAACCCTTGGCCTTTCTGTAGAAGTAGACAAAGAGGCTAAAAGAGCTGTGGTTGTGGGGTCTGGTGGCCAGTTCCCAGTTGGCAAAGAATCAAAGGAGGTGGAACTCTTCTTAGGTAATGCTGGCACTGCCATGCGGCCTTTGACTGCTGCATTGACTGTTGCTGGTGGAGATGCAAGGTAACTGTTTCATTAATGAAAATGAAGACCTAAAAAACATTCTTGTACCTAAAAAACATACTTGATTTGATAAAGGGGTCAAATTAAGACTGATCTATGGCAACTGACAACCTAAAAACATAGAAATTAAAAAAATTAAACAAAAAAACAAAATGAAATATAATCAAGTTGTGATCTGGTAAAACTGATGCACCATTTTAAATAAAAAAAGATGCACATTATTGGTACTTGTAATGAAAAGGAAATGTCTCCATTGCAATTATATACTTGTAGTATGATTTATGATTTGTGTTGCAAAACATAGTATAATTTCTCTAACTGAAATATCTCAAATAATAGTTATGTGCTTGATGGAGTCCCAAGAATGAGGGAGAGACCAATAGGTGATTTGGTCTCTGGCCTAAAACAACTTGGTGCTGATGTGGATTGTTTTTTGGGCACCAACTGCCCTCCAGTTCGTGTCAGAGGCATTGGTGGTCTTCCAGGTGGAAAGGTATTAAGCCAAAGACTCCGGCCATCCTTTTATTTTGACCTACCTATATATGATTCTTAGATATCTGGTATTTGTTTCATCACAGGTTAAGTTGTCGGGCTCTATTAGCAGTCAGTATTTGAGTGCATTGCTCATGGCAGGTCCACTTGCACTTGGAGATATTGAAATAGAAATCATTGATAAATTAATATCTATCCCTTATGTGGAAATGACTATGAAACTAATGGAGCGCTTCGGTGTCAGTGTTGAGCATTCAGACAGCTGGGACCGCTTCTTCATTAAAGGTGGCCAAAAGTACAGGTAATATATCTTTTATCATTTTTTTGTACCGACTACTGAGTACTTTTCAATATAGTAATTTACATTTGTCTTATTTTGGTTATTCGCAGGTCACCTGGAAAGGCTTTTGTGGAAGGTGATGCATCCAGTGCAAGTTACTTTTTAGCTGGTGCTGCTATTACTGGCGGTACAGTTACCGTAGAAGGATGTGGCACAACCAGCTTACAGGTACTCCTATTCACTTTCTTTCTCCTACTTATTTGATTATACAAAAGAAATGTTTCTCACCTTTTATTCGCTTTTAAAATATTATAGGGAGATGTGAAATTTGCTGAAGTACTAGAGAAAATGGGAGCAAAGGTAACATGGACTGAGAATAGCGTAACTGTCACTGGCCCGCCACGAGGTTCATCTTTCAGGGAGAAGCACTTGAAAGCTGTGGATGTGAACATGAATAAGATGCCAGATGTTGCCATGACATTGGCTGTTGTTGCGCTTTTTGCTGATGGCCCGACCGCTATTAGAGATGGTACAGTCTTTATTGCATACAAGTTGTTTTCTTAGACTTGGGATTGCATTAAAAAAACTGGATTGATGGTATTATCAG
Organism: Rhynchospora tenuis; assembly: GCA_027725995.1. NCBI lineage: Eukaryota > Viridiplantae > Streptophyta > Magnoliopsida > Poales > Cyperaceae > Rhynchospora > Rhynchospora tenuis. The sequence goes on from CM050889.1 coordinate 122,508,013, forward strand.
TCTGGTCTGGTTTATAGGATTGTACTGAGACACTCCATAAGTTACTTTGGTTGACTTCTTCCTCAATCTGTATGGTCGATTCCTTTGGGGATTTTTTCTTCCATGCAGTTATTATCGCCACTCAATAGATGTTTTGGCCAACACAGCAATCTCAGTTGCCCATCAGCTTCGATTCATTCCAGTGCAAACCCTGGACGCACTACTAATATTTACATTTATCCTTGTAGTTCTCTATTGTTGATTGTTTTCCTCCTTTTTGTTTTTATCAGTGGCTTCTTGGAGAGTTAAGGAAACTGAGAGAATGATTGCCATTTGCACTGAACTCAGGAAGGTACAATAATATACATATTATATATTATACGATTACTTGTGCAATCATAACACCCGCATAAATTTTGATTTGTAATGTCAAATCTAATTTTCTTTAAATTAATTGTTTAGTTGGGTGCAACGGTAGAGGAAGGTCCTGATTACTGCATAATCACCCCACCAGAGAAGCTCAACGTAGCAGCAATTGACACCTATGATGACCATAGAATGGCCATGACCTTTTCTCTAGCGGCATGTGCTGGTGTGCCGGTAACAATAAACGACCCTGGTTGCACACGCAAAACCTTCCCTAATTACTTTGACGTGCTACAGAAGCTTGCAAAATATTAGACAAATGAGTGAATAAGTGCAACATTTTTTGCTTGTATACAAGAAGCTAAGTTAGTGAGAGAAGGGGTTTTTTTGTGCTTTACGGAAATGAATAATTTAGTTATAGGAAAATGAATTGCATATTGCTTGTTACCCATATTGTTTGTTAGATTGGCAATACTATGACTCTTTTGAGTTAGGCTGTACGTTTCAAAAGGAAAAAACGATCCTCTGATTCTTAAAAATGAGGTTGCTGGCTGACAATGTGAAAGTATCGTCAGAAAGCACTATGCTCAATACATAAGTGTCGCGCTGTTTCTTTTTAACACATAAGCACTGCTCAACACATGAGTGTTTTATTTTTTAGAATTCTGTGAGGAAACTTAACATCTCAAAAATCCATCTGAATAATAAGGGCAGCATCCTGTGCGGGATAATAAACATCGCATAAAAAAACAAAGAATAACACAAATCAGTACATTCTAATTTTCATAGAGCATTGCGCTCCTGAGACCAAACCCCATTCATTCCTAACAAAACCATATTTCACATTCTAAGATAATACTTTTGCTGCAACTGCAAGGTTTTGTTTCCTAAAATTTGCTTCTCAACAAATCAATTTCACTTAGAAAAAAGAAAAACCATGATTTCCTTAGATGGCGAGCATTGCCCTCCAGAAAGAGGACCCTAGAAAAAGAAAAAAGCAAAGCCTTCAACTTCATCCACAGCTTCATGAAGATGTACATGTGCTTGCACTTTCAGAGCATATCAGCTAGCATTGGAAAGGCACCAACTCTCTTCTTGGCCATGTCTCTATCTTTGCAAAATATTTGACTGGCACAACTCCATCAAAACCCTCGGTAAGTATCACCTTATTGTCAGAGATATACAGCTTCATTCCATCTGGGGCAGAGGTAAATGTAAATATCTATTAGCTTCAAAATTGATACTTGTAAGAACAAAAAAGCAAATTTATACAAGAATACCTTCCAACGCTTTCTTAACATCCAAGTAGATCAAAATGTTGATATCTCTTCGCATACCTGAGACAATGCCAGATATATTATTTTAACATAACATTTTATTTGGCTCATGATTTATTTAGAGTAGCAGCTGACACAACGATTCATGTCTCATATATCGAAAAGATTGTTAGAGTATCTAAGACATACCGCTAATTACTTCGCCATCTGTGGGCAAGCCACTTGAGAAGTGTACATGTAGCCTCTCCATTCGTTTCAATCCAGACTGTAATATCGATTCTAAATTTCTCCTGTAAGTGCCATGCACACAAACTGCGCAGTTCAAAGGACCCGTGAGATATTTTTTGAAGGTAAGTTATTGAGAATTTACTTGTTTTTCTGACACGAAGGTTACCTGGCACTTCCTCAGCTGACAGAATGGGTTTCAACAAGTGCTCTGATTCAACAGCCTATAAAAGAAAATACGAATGTTACAAGAAAATTTAAACGAAGTATTCTAATTTCTCTATATATCAATTCTATATAATTATAATCAGAGCCAAAAGTCATTTTTATTCACCTGAATTCAATAAATCAATGTTAAGAACCTCATACAAGCCTCTTCAGTATCAACCCCACAGAATATTAAGAAGGAAAACAAATAAAACATTAGACCCTACCCCAAACCATCCCTCTCAATTACTCAGTAGGGAGAAGAAGAGACCTTTATTGTGTGGCCTTGGTTTGCGCGAATAAAAAGCTGACCATTTTCCTCCAAAAGACTAAACCTTTGCTTGTTGTCCCTCCTAACGGCCTGTAAACCATGACGGAACCACAAGATACATGGAATCGTGAATTGGTATTATTATTTATTAAGATAAAAATAGTAACAGAAGGATAGATATTCACCTCTTTAACTTCCTCCACTGTGTGGGATTTCAAAGGGATTTTAGCAAATGTTTGTATGTCGAGCTTCAGTAGATCATCAACTCTCACATACCCATCATTCCTCATATTCAAATTCAGCTCAGATGCCATATGCCGCAAAATCCTTGTCCTGACACAAGATACATTTGTACTGTTTCAGTTATTGCTTCTTCATTTCAATGGACTCTCTCTCAGTACTTTTGCAGAACAAGAACTTCAAACTCATATACTGATTTTGGTTAACTTTGCTTGGTACAAAGATGCAATGTCAATGTACAGATTGGTGCAGCACCAATTTTCAATATGTTAGCTGTTTTTCTATTATGATTTTTTTCTGGTTTTTAAATAAATGAGGGCATCAGGCAACAAAAAATTGGATAGCAAACAGTAGAGCAACACAATTCATATGGTAGACAAGGATTTAAATAGAATTCTCTAACTTTAGTATACTCGTGATGGTTACTCCTATAGAAGCCAATAGAAGGTGGTGCTGCACACGAGACGATTATTATTTTAGTTCTTTATCAACCATGAACCAAAATTCGTCTTCAATATCAGGTGTAACAGATATTTCTCTAAAGAAACTATTGAATAATGATATTCTTGTTAGAAGAAATGAATTGCAGTGGCTTGAATTTCAGATATTCGTAACCCAAATTAAACCCTACATGTTCTGCTTGCTTTCCTGGGCTAACCAAATTATAATGTCAATGACTCCAATCAATAATCAAAATTAACAGCGCAGAGCAACATTGGAAAAGTTAAGCAGGGGCATATGCCACAAACAGAGACACAATGCAAGAAAGAGAGAGAGAGAGAGAGAGAGAGTACAGAAGTCTCCCAAGAGCATCGATCCTGTTGCTCTCACCATCAGAGCTGCTCCGGCCGCCACCTCCTCTTCCTCTTCCCCTCCCACTAAAATTTTAAACACAAACACAATCACAATATTAACTGAGGAGAGATCCAATCCATGAAACCAACAAAAGAAGCTTGTGAGTCAGTAGCCTTACCCTCGTCTGGATGCATTAGCCATCGGAGAGAAATGCTTCGACGGCTGCGAGGAAGAGGGATGAGAATACATGGCGACGAGAGGGCGAGGGGAGAAGGAGAAGAAGAGAGAGAAGCGGGAAGAGGGAAAGAAGGGAGAGGAAGGCGAAGGAGAGAACCGAGAGAAGACTGCACGCAGAGAGGTACAGCGCGCTACAGAAAGAGTCCACATTTGGTTTGCTTATTGATTTGGCACCGTGATTTCGATTCTTCTTTGGTCCTCTACTCTTCTCCAATTGATACGACTGTCCGATCTAAATCAGACGGTCTGATACACTCAATCATTGTTTTTTCTTTTATCTCGTAGTCGTAGGGCTTGTTTGGTTTGGGTGGGAATAGTGGGAATAGTGTGGAAAAGTGGGAAGAGTAGGAAGAGTGGGAAGAATGGAAAGAGTGCTATTCCTAGGTCGTTTGGATGGTGAGTTTAGGAATAGCGTTGGGAAGTGTGAAAAAGTAGAGAGAAAAGTGTTGTTGGAAAGAGTGTTGTTGGGAAGAGTGGGAAGAATGGGAAGAGTGGCTATTCTCACTATTCCACCCAAACCAAACAAGCCCGTAGATAGATTGGAAATTCGGAATACTGCTAGGGTCTGGCTCCAGGCAGACCTTTTCAAGGAAGAGAAAGGCGAGTAAGGGAAAGTCATGAAAAGGAAGAGAAAGGCGAGTAAGGGAAAGTCATACTGTTTACTCGCTCCGCTACGAAGACGAGAGAGTAACAGAGAGAGAACTGAGATGCGCCACTTATTTCAGATTCTTAATTTTTGTTATCCCGAATCGGGATGTACACAGAGTAAAATCTGTTAAATTACAAAAATATTCTCAAAAGTTATTGATATGGAGATAATTTCAAAGGATAAAATGGTCAGCTCAGTTATTATTGTTTTTCCTTCCTCTCCCCTCACGTGAATTCTTGAAGCGAGTAAAACTATTTACTTTAATCCCTTCCCCCACCTTCTTCCTCTCCTGTCCTCTCCGTTCCTTCCCCTTCCTTTAATACATGATTCTAGAGCATAGCCTTACAGACTTGTTACAGTACAGTATGTAGTCTCTTGAGAGCTCTCGTTTTCTGGACTTCAGAATTTATTTTTTTTTTTCAGTTCGAACCGTATAATTTTAAAACGGCACATCAGAGCAAATATACTATCCCGTTAGTTTAACAGCGAAAATGAAGGTTTGAATCTGCTATTATTGAGCATCGAAATTTATGCTTTTACAGTGTAGTTGTTGCTCCAAGAATAGGAAATAAGCAAGAAAGAAGAGAGAATAGACACAATCAAACTAAGGATAAACATAGAGATGAGTCCTTTTTCCTCTTCGTATGAATAAATGGTATAAAAATTACGAAATAGCCATCTTATTTCTTCTTTTCTCCCTATCTTCCGTATTCTTGGTTCAACCAAACAAGGTTGGCAAACACTTGTATCCGGTGTAGACTCGAATTCTTCTGCTGTTAATCTAGTTTATGGATTAGTTTGTTTTGCATGTTTCAAATTGAACGAGTCTAAATTAAAGATCGAAAGAAACACGCAAATCGGAACGCATCATAAGAGATGAATGAAAAAAGAGACGTTGAATTGTATCAACCAACAAGTCAATATTTCCGACGAAGAATGTATTCTACAGTTTGGTTCCCAATGACACTAAAAATATTGCTATCAAATATTAATCCAATTAACTTTTGGTGTTCCAGCTCTGTGACGGTGACATGCTATTTGGCATCAAAACACTACAATTATTTTCTAAGATTGAACATAAGAGACTGACAGGTAGAGCACAAAAATCTCCAGGCTAGAAACAAATGTATCAAATTGACAACCACAAACACAAAAAGGCTAGATTATAAGCACAATAAGCTGAGCACGAACTAATTTAAAATAACTCAAAAAGTACATTTCAAGTTCAGGAGGCAAAAATCACAAAAATAGGTCCCTTTAAGTTCTTCCTAACATGAAAGGATTAGAGAAAGCACCAAAACTAGCATGAACCCCACCATATCCAACTTAAGCCACAAGGGTGCTGGCAGTGTTGCTCTCACTGTAGAAAAAAAATGCAGTAAAAAGGCGTGAGTCTAATAAGAGAAATCAATGTCATTATTTGTGCAAAAGACTACTACTGATGAATTTGCTGCACCATTATTAATGAGGAAAAACAACTCATCTAGATTACATAGATTAACTTATTTATTAATTATGTGCAGGATGTTAACCCCTCAGCTCAGAATTTTACTGCCATTACAAATAACATCAACAGTACAACATCAACAACATTATGCAATGATCCAATTCGATAGAGGCCTCATTTTTTTACACATCAATTTGTTTGAATACACCCTACAAAAATACACCTAACTAGAATATACAATATGTTCTCCACTGACTTTTATAAATACGATGCAAACCAACAGGCAAAATGAAAAGAGAACTGGTAAGAGGACTTACTACTTCCAGACGGGAGGAAGCTTCTTGGTGCGCTTGTAGTAGCGGGCGAGACGGTGGATCCTGCTCTCGACAAGGATCAACCTGAACTTGGAGTCCTTGTCCTTCCTGTTTCTCTCCAAATGCTTTCTGATGGCCACTGCCTTCTTGATGAGGTGGTACAGATCCTCGGGAATCTCAGGTGCCAGAGCTGTTTACATATGTTAAATTCAGATTATCTTTACAATATTACAAAGAAATCAACTACAAGTCTACAACTTTGGGATTCTATTTATTTGGAAATTTACTTTACAAAGCAAGGATTGTAATCAGCAATTGATGATAGCAACAGCAGCTTCTGACATTTCCAGCCAGATCAGCGACAAAACATGAATTTTTTTCTTGGCTTAACAAAAACCTAGTTGACATTACTTGCAAAACATGTGAATTATATATTCCCATTTCATTATTTACGTTTTTTTCCCACTGGGGCAAATTTAGCCTGCTACATAAAAGTATTTTCTCTTGTAACTACATATGTGCCTTCTGTCCTTACAATACCAAATTGTAATGCAACTAAAACTTAGAATAACATAAGAGAATCAAACCATGGGCCTTGAGGATCCTGAGGATCTTGCTTCCAGTTACGCTCTTAACTTGGGCAATACCGTGGGAGTCACGAAGAATCACACCGATCTGGGATGGGGTCATACCCTTCTTTGCAAACTTGCATATATTTTCCTCGACCTAATTTTAAAACAACAGATGAAAATTAAAAGCCATGTTACACCTGAGTTTACAATTTTTCAATTGGATTCAGAGCTTCACAATTTAATCCCATGCTCGGTGTGGGCCAACAATATATAGACAGAGTGAAGATTGGTCCTCCAACATACCATAGAATACCACTAAATTTCAATTAGGGTTTAATCTAGAATAATTAATAACTCTTCCCATAAAAACTGACATTCCAATAACCATCCCACATTGCTAAATCGGAGACGCATAAACCAAACTATCAAATCTAACCAACGACGAAACAAACAAATCAATTTGAGAGAGAGAGAGGGAGAGAGATCATACATCCTGAGAGCCGATCTTGAGCCAGCTAGGAGGGGTCCTCTTGTACGGGAGAGCAGAGGCGGAGATACCCTTACCACGACTGTGCATACGACCCATGGCTGCGCGTTGGTTGTAGAGCAGGCGACGAGCTCAAGCGGCGGCGGCGCGACGAAGAGGTCTTCAAGCGAAACAGCAAATACCTAGCGGGAGGCAAATGGCTAGGGTTTTGGGGATATATAACTGAGCGATTCACGTGAAATACCGATTGTGCCCTAGAGGGCCGTCGGATTGCTGCGTGAGGTTTGTTCTGGGTTTTATTAGGGCTGATATGTGAGGTTTATTGGGCCTAGTTTTTATTGTATGTACTAGACTTCTGAACCAATGGGCTTTTCTGGACAACGGTCAGACATAGTCTTGTGAACTTTTTAGAAAGTGTGTTTTTCAGATTACAATATTAGGTCCATTTTGGTTATTTTGGGTTGGAATTTGGTATCTTGCATTTCTTTCCGAAAATTCTTTTTCTATTACTTCCGATGTGTAGACAAATTTGAAGTTATTAATAAATATTGTTATACTTCAACAAAAACAAAAATGAATATATGAACATAATGATGTCACATATTAAAAGAAAAACAAAACAAAGGTAAAACCTTGTAGTACAGTTTACATTACACAGTCTATCGATCTATCATAATCCAAAAGTAAAAAACCTAGAAGACAAGGCTGAGCACAAGGTAACTGCACAGGCGAGAACACAACGGTGAGAGGTTAGGCCTGTCAATAATAGGCCGTTTTAACGTTTTCATTTCCATTCCGTCCAAACGGAACAGAAAACGAAAGGAGAAATCAGTTCCGTTTCTGAAACGGAACGGAAACGAAACAGATTTTTTTCAACGTTTTTGGAACGGAACGGAACGGAACAACGAAAATGGGCTGAAATCAATGGGAAATGAAGAACGGAACGTTAAACGGAATTGAAATCTGTTTCGTTTAACGAAACGGAACGGAAACGAAATGCATATTCTGTTCCGTCGTTGAAACGGAACGAAAACGGAACAGGTCTGTTCCGTGTCCGTTTCAGACGTTTGACAGGCCTATGAGAGGTGCATGGTTAGAATAATTCAATCCAGAATTCCACATCAATATTACAACTAAAATGTAGCAAATGTCAATTGTTTTGAAATATCGCCAACATACATCAGCTGCAACAAAAGCAACTATACCACAATTTAATAATAATGTATCATGTATGTGAAGATTAACTCAAATTTTCATGCATTTTCCTAGCTATGTTTTGGCCAATATGGGTGTGATCTAAATTTTTGTTCTATTTTCTGATTTTTATTATTTTCAGCTTGTATTGTATAAGCTGCTCACCACTCTTTTCATTAAAACGGAAAAAAACAATCTATTACAACCCTCTCCCAACCATCAACCCTAAAACTTGATGCACTGGTGCTAAAATCGCAAGGTACCAGTGCTCCAGCGCTATCTCATTTTATTCATTATTACAAATTTACAACCATAGACTTATTCATAAAAATAATCATAAACCAAGCAAACATCATAAAATAGATAAGGTAAATAATAAGTTCCCTCCAAAACCCAAGAGTTAATACAAAATAACCTCTCGAGTTGTCCTTCTTCAGTTGTATCGCACTTAAACCACTACATGGATTCATGCGTCATCCTCTTGGTCGATATCTACGAGCTCACCTCCAGCAATATGCAAGGGCATTTTAACAATATAGTAGCGAAATTTTATTTTTCAATATCTCTTGCGATTCCTTTCACGACATAACACGCAAACCCTTTCTCGTCTTCAGAATCTCCATCTTCATGAGCTAATGGCAAGCACATTACAGAACCGAATAATTCGGACTGTTGTCAACACTATTCATAGCCACGGTGCCAGACAAACTGCCACACATCAACCTCTCAATAGATTGCGACGTTTCACTCTCCATCGAGTGCTCTTACTGATGTTGACAAGTAGAAGAGAAGTGAAGTTCTCTCTCTCTCCCTCTATTATCTGTCTCTCTCTGAACAGAGTGATATGACTCACACCCATACAAAATGGAATCATAACAAAGAAATATAAAGGGATAGGCAACAACACTAAAAGGTGCGTCCATGTTGAGCGGCATACTCAAATTGTCTCCACTCCAAAATTCCAACATTTCCCTCAATACCATGAAATTAGCACACAAATTGAACAAACAACGATAAAAAAATCACAGAGAACGGGCTTAGGTATCAATCCAACCGAAAAGAAATATAATGGCTCTGATACCACTGTTAGAGTTTGGACAAATATATCTAAGTACAAAGTTAGATATATCAATTGCGGAAGAGTCCCGAATCGACGGTGACCTTTTTCATGTCTTGAACTGCAATCCTTCGTCTTCACACACAGTAGTGAACAACAATCACATGTAACAAACGAATTCTACCATAGATCAACATCACAAATATCTTGACACACTGCACAATCATGAGAACAACTCGTTATGACCAAACCACTCATCTCGAGTGCTTGACCTTATATAGGATGCACGAGAATAAGATGGCGAAACTCTCCCTCTTTCTCTTGTCTCTTTCTGTCTCAAGGAACCGTTAAAAAATGAGTCTCCAACGTCTTTTTTAAAAAATACATTCATATCTGACAGATTATGCACTCTTTTTAAAAAAATATCAGTATGTTGGTTCGTGAGCGGCCCGCTCAAAATACTGAACGGCCCAACTGAAACAATGTTGAGCGATCCGCTGAAAACAATGAGCGACCCGACCAATACAATATCTCCACCATATAATATTAACATAAACAAAATAAAGTAATAGAAGAGGAATGCCGGGTTACGAAGGGCTATTGAAAGTCCAATATTACCGTCGTTAGTTTCCATTTTTTTTACAGAGAAAAAGTTTTAGGCTTTTCCTTCCTGTCCGTGATCAAACCGTATCCAAAAGTGTTTTAAAAAAAATATAATAATAATAATAATCCGTATCCAAAAGTAATCAAATATTGTACAAGCGTGGACACTGTTATTTAGTGCATTGCACGGCAGGTTTTATCAAATCGATACATTCTATGTCAAAAATAAGACAAAACGTGTAGTGGATACCTAAAAGGTGCATAGGAAAAACCAATGGATGTCGTATTATTACAGATTTGACGAATAGTGGGACAAATTGATACCTAACTAGATGATTGAAATCCGTCAAATTTTTTTTTATGGCAATCCGTCGATTCGCTGTGTGCATGCAAAAAGAACACTTAAATGGTTCCTAACGTCTCTATTTTATTTTTATGTATCAATTTAATGTACTTTTCATAAAAAGAGAATGAAGCAACATGAGTACCGCTCAATGTTGAAAGATTTTTGAAATTTCCCATCTCCACGTATATATATATTTTTTTTCATACACAAAGATTGCAATGTTTTTGCATATATATATATATATATATATATATATATATATATATATATCCTTTTATCCTAAATCCAATTCATCTGTCAAGTAACTTCTTCTTAGAATTTGAATATGAAAAATAATTATTAAAGTCGATATGTAAACTGAGTTTTCTGATGATGCTCCCACTCGTTGAAAAAGTGTGAAATTTGTGGGAATATTTCTATTTGTAAATATATTATTAATACACCACTAGATGCGTATCGGCCAAAATTCACAGAAAATCTCATGTATTGTGGAACCCACAAATTAATGAGTTCAATCAAAGTCCACTGTCAAATCGGTCAATAGTCAAAATCCACTAATTGGAAAAATTATGGTTGTCTTTGAATATTTCCATTTAGAATTTTAGATGGAGAATTAAATTATACAAATGAATAATGACGTGTCCTAAAAAAAAGGCGAAAAAAATGCTACTCCGGTTCCTTCAGTTATTTAGTCCCACATTGTAAATTTATAAACATTGTCTCTCACCTCAGCCTATAAAAAAGTAACCGATATTTGTGTTAGAGATATACCCCTGAAAAAAAGAAACTCAAACTAAGATATAAGCACTTTCATGAGTTTCTCTCTTTTCCCCTCCCTCTCCATTCGCTATATCTTCTTATGCTGGGATTGATCTCAATGATGACTTTTCGTTTGGACGGTCTAGGAAAAGTAAAAGAATCGCGTAAAAGATATAGGTATGTCATTATGTCTAATTATTTTTTAATTATTATTTTGATATTATAGGCAATTATACTGTATCATTTAAAAAATAATTTAGAAAATCATAGGCAATTATAATATATCATAATATAGGACCACAATTTAGAAAATAATTATCAAAATATTTATGTCAGAGTTAGATAATATTATATCTTTTTTAGACAACAAATTTAAATACTGATACAATAGAAAGTATCTATAAATTTATCATAATATAGACGTTAAACCGCAAACAAAAATAGCAAAAAATTTAGTTTACTTTAGTGTAATTTTATTGTTTCTACTTTAAATAAAATAAAAGAGACACGATCAACCAAACCGCAAATAAAAATTGCGAAAACTAGCGCTGTTTTTTTTTTAAATTACAATATTTATTTTTTATTATGTCTAATTATTTTTTAATTATTATTTTGATATTATAGGCAATTATACTGTATCATTTAAAAAATAATTTAGAAAATCATAGGCAATTATAATATATCATAATATAGGACCACAATTTAGAAAATAATTATCAAAATATTTATGTCAGAGTTAGATAATATTATATCTTTATTAGACAACAAATTTAAATACTGATACAATAGAAAGTATCTATAAATTTATCATAATATAGATGTTAATTGTAATAAAAAATAAATATTGTAATTTAAAAAAAAAACAGCGCTAGTTTTCGCAATTTTTATTTGCGGTTTGGTTGATCGTGTCTCTTTTATTTTATTTAAAGTAGAAACAATAAAATTACACTAAAGTAAACTAATTTTTTTGCTATTTTTGTTTGCGGTTTGATCGATCGTATCTCTCGTACATTGTCTGTGATACATGGATAGTTCATTTAAATATGTGTTAGTAATGATAGAAATTGCTGTTATTCATGGAAGCAATATTGAATTATGACCATAATATGTAATATTTATATATATATAAAGGAAGAAATTAATCCACTGGTAGCATACCTCTTCCTTTTGCAGGCAAGTTATTATCTCCTAAGATACAGTAGTTATATTTGTACAATCATAATCAGTCAGTAGAAAGTAAAGTAAGGAAAAACAAGAGTGGAGCCCTGTAAAACCTAAACAGCAAGCAAAGGAATTTTTTTTCCAGAATTTTAGAAGTTGCTACGGTATATCAAAATAATTTGGCTCTTAAAATTGCCAAATTTTATGAAAATACCATTATTTTGATTCTTTATAATTTCAAAAAATTATATCGAAGATTAAAAATTCTGATTGGAAATTTACATGCAATATTTAATTGTTTGGCATTAATCTATGCTATAGATCATCCACAATCTACATAAAAAAATTAACAATATTCCCTTTCATTATTTAGAACATTTAATAGGAGATTAATTTTCTAGTTTTAGTGAGAGGCGTAAATTAGTACTTTTTTTTTGGTAGAGTATCTCTAGCACAAGTTTGTAGGCCCCACACATATACACTCCTCAAATTAAATCCCTGACTCAGTCCCTCCTGGGATTTGATCCTGAGGTATAGTGTGTATATATACTGACAAGTGTTTCTGGTTATACATAGTTAAATTGACAAATTTGGATGGCTTTTCTATTGTTGGGATAAGCTTCATAGAGGTGAATTATAGAAGGGTATATATAGCATCAGCTGCATTCGTACCAGTCAGATTATGGACTTATGGTACCTGTGAGATGCAGTATTTTGTGTGCTTACCAGTTGATAGCATCAGCCTCTAATTGAGGTTCTTTTCAGTTAATGAAAAACAAAAGGTGGAGCTGGTTGCTCCACTAATTAGAAGGATTTTTTTTTTAATCCACCTGGTATATCCTGTTCAGATTTACTTCCCAATTCAAAATCTTTATCCAGTTATTTTCCCTTTACCTTTTTTATTCAAAAGGGTAAACTAAAACTCAATGGAATTGATAGAACCATGTTTTATTTAAGGGCAATTCTTTTTTATTTCAGTAGGTATTGATTAACTGGTTGTTTGGCTGCTTTCATGACGCTGCCAGACCTTAATTTCATTGTTTGAAGTGGTTATTTGCTAACCGTTGTTTAAGGTGCTAAGGCTGGTGTTGGTTTTTCTGTTTGGAAAAAAACTAATTTCATTGTGCTAGTGATGACAATATCAAATTAATCTGACAACTATCCTTTGGAATACTTTTGAATCGTAGGCCTGATAAAAGCAGGATAGATGAAAGTGAGGCATTGACCCTCGATAGCATCAGGCACTCTCTAATCAGACAAGAAGACAGCATCATCTTTTGTCTATTAGAGAGAGCTCAATTTGCCTACAATGCCGACACGTACAATGCCTACACGAGCTGGTGGAGCGCGCAGTTGGTATTGCATAGGGTGAAGACGAAGGCTATACAGTATTTGGTCAAGAGGTGAACGTGGATGGAGAGACCAAGGAAAATCAGAATGAAATGGCGCACCAGCAGTGTACAAGATTTGGCCATCCCTAGTGGCAGAGCTGTATGGAACGTGGATCATGCCGCTGACGAAAGAGGTTCAAGTGCAATATTTGCTCCGACAGTTGGATTGAAGGTCCGCAATTTGATCTGCAGAAGTTAGATTCTGTTATGGCTTCCAGTCGAGTAGGTTTATTTATGACGCTCTATTCTTCTTTTCCTCTTTTGATGTATAATTTGGTAGAATTTTGAGAGTTGAAAGGTAAAAGGCTGCATTATAGTAGCAATTTGGTATCTAACATTTGAAATTTTCTGTTGGCCTGTAGTTGATGTAAAAAATTGATGTTATATATGGCTCAAAGTGAACAGATTATTTATTTATTTTTTTATCAACTTTTCATATGCTAGTTTGTTTTGCCTGAGTTGATGTAGAAAATTTATGTTATGAGTCGAATGACTTAAAGTGAATATATATTTTTTGAACTTTTCATATGCTAGTCTCTAACACAATCAGAAACATTCTAACTAAGCTAAGGTCAAAGAAAGCAATTAAGGGAGGGGAAATAAATTTACCGCTTCTTAGAATATTTTAATGGATACTTTTATTAGTAGTAGAGATGTGCAACGGTACCTTGACTAGAAAAGCAAAAAACACGACCAGTTGACACCACCATCCATGCTCCAATTTAATTTGAAAGAATGATTTTCCGCAGCCGCAAGTAACTTGACAACTCATACTTAGCACTTATCAGCCACTGGTAGTGCTAAGCGTGTCTAAAGAAAGAAATATAATACAAATATAGTTTTCTGACTATATGATTTACGATGGGCCTGAATTGATCAGGCAACTAGGCAACGGTTAGATTATCTTCTTGTATATCTCCTTGTTTTGTTTGTAAAAATTAGGACAATATTAATTATTATCTATCATATCACAATCCATCTCAAATACTAACAGGGCCCATGGCCCTTTCTATCAAACACGATATTAATTAAATCAAAATTAATTGTTATTAAAAATTATAAAATTTTGTTAATTTTAATGTATATATTATCATAAAGATCCAGCCAGCTGCTCTTACGTCAACTTCTAACTTTATCGGTGTTCTTGATAGACTATTATTTTCAGTATTATACAGAGGAATCCACACTTTCGGTGTTCCTTTTTCCTTTTTATTTTCTTTTTGAAAAAAAAAAAACAAATGATCAATAATTGACAATTCGTCTAACTTCTTTCCCTAGAATTTTGGTTGAAACATAATACACAACAGCTTTCACCTAGAAATAACAAATTAAACCAGTACTACAATTTTTTTCAAAAACAGATCTTTTTTCCCCCTTTTTGGCCCCAAAAGCACAGTACTATACAAAAATCTGGTACATAAATGGATGCTTTGCCTTTGATCTACCGTTACTCAATATATAACAGTTTGAGGCCATTAATAATGTGCCTTGATAATATAATTCACCACCAGATACGAATTTTTTCATATCAATTATTCCAATAGAAGCCCTAATTTACAACAATCACAGTAAAAGAATAATTAATAAAACTCTGAGACACCTCAAATTAATAAGAAAAAAAATGCAAATAAATACAGAAAACACCCCGTCTGACAAATTAACAATCACACCTTACCGAGTATTACCAATTAAACCAGCACACAGATTTAGTTTTTTAAAAAATAGAAACCAAAATCAAAAGACAGTGATCACTTGGCAGTAATCTTCTGTATAAGATCCTCATACTTGAAGGTGCCGTCAGGCCCGACGTCGACTTCCTTGATCCACTCGTCGAACTCAGACCCTTCCAATTTCTCTCCGATGGACGTGAGAATATGCCTGAGGTCCTTGACCGATATGCGGCCAGTCGACTCCTTGTCGATAACTTTGAAGGCGGTTCTGAGCGGTTCATCGAATGGGTCAGTGTTGAGGTGGTTCTTCATCAACTCGAGGAACCGGTTGACATCGAACGGCGCCGTAAGACCCTCTGACTTGATGATTTGCGCCAGCTGGGCCTGTGTTGGGTTGCCGCCAAGAGCCCGCATGAGTACACCGAGGTCTGAGGGGGCGATACGGCCGTCTTTGTCGGAGTCGAATAGAGAGAAGGCGTCCTTCATGGACTTGATCTGCTCGTCTGAGAAATCTTTCCCCATGGTATGATCTGTTGTTTGTCCCTCTCTTTAGGCTTGCCTTCGGAAGCAGAGATTGGGAATTGGATGGAATTGGTTTGATAACTGGAAGGAGAAGATGAAGAAGAGAAATTGAAGAGATGAAGTGGAGAAAAGAACCCGTTGACGTTGCTTCTTATGCGCACGTTCCGTGTTTTACGGACTTTTACGACCGTTTTCTCTCCGCGTTTAAGCAATTAAGCGTTTTGCATTTTATTTGGGCCATGTTGGATGTAGTCAGAAGTTAAATAACTTTAGCTAAGATTATGACCCATAAGAAGTCCGATGTGGAAGGATGAATATCAGCCCATAATTATTTAGCAGTGCGCGAGGAATGTTTACAAAACTACAAGTTAGAAAATCATCAAAGTTGCTCAAAAGATCGAGAATTTCAGACTACCCCCCGGTTTCTTTATCAGTTCTACTGAAATTAATCAAGGCAAAAGATTTCTAGCTACATATATAACAAAGTCTTCACAGATAAGTCATAAACTCATAATACTTTTCGATTTCTGCACCATTCTAGTTCGACGACAATTTTGCAACTGTAGAGAGTGTTTACGTTTTAGTTCTTGTAAAAAAGTATTTGGGAAAAAGTTGAATTTTTGATAAAAAAAAATTATTCAAAAGCATTTTGTTTTCTATTAAATTGAAGTGAATTTTTCTTCCTTTGTTTTGATTGAGGTAAAAATTAGCTCAGGAAAAGGGTAAATAAGTGAATAAAAGAAGAGGAGAGCTATTCTTACTCTGGCCGAAGTGTTTACATGTTCCTAGATATAAAAATTTCACTGAAAACCAATAGATAAAGGAAAATTTTCTTAATTTTTGTCACCCTAAATAATGAATTAAGTTTCAATTTCTCTCTCTCTTTTTCATCTCCTTCGAATGTGGGTGTGTTTGGCACCCATGTAAACTGCGCACGGATCCTCGGCAGTAAAAAAAAAACTGCCGAGCAGTTCTTTTCTTTTTTTTTAATATTTAAAAATTTTAAAATTCAATTGTCGAATCCAAACCGTTGATTTTGTTCAATTTTACGGACGATGCGTTTTCATATAAGTTTTATAAAATTTGGAGTTGATTTGATACTTGATTAAGTGCTCAACAAATGACCGAATTTGGTTTAATTAATTCTAATACGTTCTTAATTTGAGCACTTAATCAAGTACCAAATCAATTTCAAATTTTATAAAACTTATATGAAATCACATCGCCCGTAAAATTGAACAAAATTAATGGTTTGGATTCGACAATTAAATTTTAAAATTTTTAGATATTAAAAAGAAAAGAAAAGGCCTTGCTCGCAGTCATTTTATTTGACTGTCGAGGATTCGTTTCCCATGTGAACTAGCTAGTTCATTAACACCCAAACATGCAAAAATTAGTTGTTCTTTTTGCAAATAACTATAGTTCTTGTTCTAAAAAAATCTTGAAACTAAAATAGTTTGCGAACTAGCTGTTTGCATGTATTGTTCAAGGATATTATGAACACATACCCTCTAATTTAGAAATAGAAATTATAGAACCCACGTATTAATATAAGTGGAGGGAATGGGATGAAAGACCGAAAAAGTTGCTCCAAAAAATCGCAAGGTAGAGTTAGAGTCAAAGAGTAAACTCTTCACAATATCTCTTTATTACTTACTTTACAGGGCTTGTTTGGTTCTTTGGGAATAGTGGGAATAACCACTCTTCCCACTCTTCCCACTCTTCCTACTCTTTCCAACAACACTCTTCCCAACAACACTTTTCTCTCTACTTTTTTCACACTTCCCAACGCTATTCCTAAACTCACCATCCAAACGACCTAGGAATATCACTCTTCCCACTCTTCCCACTCTTCCTACTCTTCCCACTTTTCCACACTATTCCCACTATTCCCAACCCATCCAAACAAGCCCTATGTTCCATTTCGTTCCTTTCCATTCTTTCAATTTTAAATATTATGATAATAACATCTTGAAGTATTACATTCGTTGCTACTATTGTTAAACAATGTATTAGAAACTTTTTGTATATGAAACACTTAAAATTGTGTTTGGTTGATCAGTGAAAAAAAATCTTAAATAGGGACAGATTGGACATTTTAATTTCATACTTCAATTTTAACCCAAATTTAATTTTTTTTCGTACATATATTCATTTAAAATTTAAACGAACGTCAGTCGTCAGTGCATTTCAAAAATAAAAGTAAACGTTAGAGGCGATGAAACTCTCTGGTCAGTGGTCATTAGTTGATTTTTGATGAATGAGAACATTAGAGCACTTACAAGCTTTTACTTTTAAAAATACACTCAGCAATTTTTGTGTAGCGTACTGACTACTGACTAGTTAGCAATGACAGATTGACAGTCCACTAGCGAATAGCTCTCAACGCACCGTACCGTTTTCAAAATTTCTTAACTTTTCAAAACAAAAATAATTCAACTCCCCGTTATATTTCACTTTTTCCCATAGTCTTCGCTCTCCACTCTCTAGCCAATTTTCAATTTCTCATGCTCTCCATTTTTCACTACCAAGACAGACTATGAGAACTCCGCAAAAAGCACATTGTCCCACCAAAATATGTAAAAACTGGAGAGATAATTTGGACATCTAAACTCCGAAACCTGAGTCTCTGACAAAGTTGGTCTGGTGTTTTCTGCTTTCAATAAAAACCAAAGGAGAAAACAAAGAATCTCCTCCTCTCTCCTCTCCTCCCCACCTTCCCTCCTGTCTCTTCTCTTCCCACCAAAACAAAGGAAAGAGAAACAAGCCCAACAATGGCTTCTTCTCCAACCTTCCTGCACCTTTTTCTCGTTGTTGTCTTCCTCTCCTACGCCTCTGCACTTCCAAACACAGAACTGAGATCTCTAATGGCGCTCAAGAAGTCTCTAGACCCACAAAGTCACGTGCTTAGCTCATGGACCAGCAATGGCGATCAATGTAGTGGTACCTTCGTAGGAGTTGCATGCAACATCCATGGAAAGGTGACAAGCATCTCTCTTCAAGGAATGGGTTTGTCTGGTTCGATCTCGCCAGCCATTGTTGGTTTGAGGTCGCTCACTGGTCTCTACTTGCACTACAACAGACTCACTGGGGAGATACCAAGAGAGGTTGGGAACCTTACTATGCTCTCTGATTTCTATTTGGATGTGAACCGTCTTCAGGGGAGCATTCCAGCTGAGATTGGAAATTTGGGGAATCTTCAAGGTGAGTTATGAGGCTCTTTTAATTTGTTTGGTTTTGAGAGAAAAGAAAGTTTATGTGAAGTTTAAGAGATTTTTTTCTGACTTAAAAGTGTAATATAAAAATGGATTGCGTGGGTTCTGAAATATGGGTTGCGCTAAAGATGTTGTCTGCCAGAAAAATCAGAAGCTTCATCTTGTTATTGTTTTGGAAGTTTTAGGATATGCATTTTTGAAATGTGAGTTTGTTAATGTTAGAATAGTGTAAAGTTTTGGTTCTTTCTTTGGGGGTTTTGGTTTTTATGGATTATATCTTTGCTTTTATTTGAACTCCAGTAGTGTTTTTTTCTCGAAGTTTAAACATAAAATAATGAAATTTTATTTTTTCTTTTTTTTAAGCGGGGGACAAATGCTTTGTTCAAACAGGGTCAACTTTGGAATTTACTAAACAGAGTTGATTCTATTTGGGAATTATTTAATGTAGCTTTTTTGTCTTCATTTTTTGTTTGAACTTTGAATATAGTTAAAAAAGAAGCTTCTTGTTCATTGTTTTTACATATATATTGTTTAACGTTTTATCTTCAAACTATTGTTGTTATGTTGTACTTTAAGAGAATGCATTTATTTTAATCCACTAAAGTTATTTATTTTTAGTCTTTTAAAGATACGTCTGTAGATTGAGACATTTATTTTCAAAGATTCAACAAAGATTATCCTCCTATAGAGTCAGGCACACTTATCCCTTCCGTTCATTTATTACTCTCTTGTTGTTTAGACTTTAGACTGACGCCTGGATTTAAGATGGATTCCATCTTTATTACTTCTGTGCCTTTTGTTTTCTTTATCCAGTGGCCACACTATGTAGCATTGAATGCTCTTTAATTGTTATAACGTTGTAGCCAGACAGTCTCATACACAATAATAAATTTTCTGGAATTTGGTGAACAAAATCTGAGATTATATTTCCCCTTTTGAGGACTATCCCAAGATTCATTTCAAATGCAACTGGTCATTACTGCTTTATTTGAAAGGATTCTCTTGAAACGAACAGAGAACTAAACCTGAACCTTACACATAATTTTTTCTTTTCTAATCTTTCTTTGTCCATGATGTGTAGTATTGCAGCTTGGATACAACCGATTAACTGGGAATATACCAACCCAGCTTGGCCGATTGAAGAAGCTTTCCGTGCTGACTTTACAATCCAACCAGCTAACTGGTGCGATTCCTGCCTCGCTTGGAGATCTTCCCAATTTGATACGGTTGGATTTGAGCTTTAATCACCTATTTGGTTCTATTCCGTCTAAGCTCGTTCAAGCCCCTCTACTTACTGTGCTTGACTTGCGCAACAACTCCCTTTCTGGTGATGTCCCTTCAGGTGAGTTGCCTACTTGCATGCCATAAAAACATTGAAATTTTGTTCTGTTTGATTTATGTGGGAATATAATTTGATCACCTATAATTATTTTGATAGGTCAAGTGATACTTTTTTAAGGGTCTAATTTGATGTTCTCAATAGTACTTTGTGGGATAAGGAAAAATCTCGTGTGAAAAATGTAGTGTATGAAGGAACATGCAGCAGTTAGTATATCTGGAGTATCCGAGTGTGACTAAAAACTTCGGATAGAAGAATGTTACTTAAATAGTTCAATTGCATAAACAAGTTTGAAGATATTAGATTTGTTTCTCATAATATTACATGTTTTTGCATGATAATAGGATTAAAAAGATTGAATGGAGGCTTTCAGTTTGCGAACAACAAAGGTCTATGTGGAGCCGGGTTTGACACCCTCAAATTGTGCCCATCTAGTGAACCCCTCGACAATCCTAGCAAACCAGAACCATTTGGACCTGGTTTGACTGGCCTTAGGACGCAACAAATTCCTCAATCAGCCAATTTGGGGAGCTCACAGTGTCCTGGTGGGCCCCACTGTCCGAAGCCAACAAAGTCGTCTGCTGGTACTGTAATTGGTGTATTAGTGCTCGCAGTTGGGTGTGTAATTGTTGGGCTATTCACATTTTTGTGGTACCGAAGGAGGAAACAAAAGATTGGCAGTTCGCTTGAAATTTCTGACAGCCGCCTCAGTACTGACCAATTGAAAGAACCCACTAGGAAAAGCAGTTTTCCCCTTGTTAGTGTAGAATATAACACAAGCTGGGACATGAATAACCTATCAGACAGCCACCGGTTTAATTTAGAGGAAGTCGAGTTCGCTACTCAGTACTTCTCAGAAGTCAACTTGCTAGGTAAATTTAAAAGAACAAGCTAATTCTGTCAGTATTACTGATATAGTTTATTCTAAAGAAAATGTAATTTAATATTGTTATTCTTATATTCATCATGACAGGTAAGAGCATTTACATGGGATCAACATACAAAGGGATTCTAAGGGATGGAACTGTGGTTGCAGTAAGGAGTATTAATAGGTCAAGTTGTAAGCAAGAGGAGGCCGAGTTCTTGAAGGGATTGAAAGTACTAACCCTTTTGAGGCATGAAAATGTTTTGAGGTTGAGAGGTTTTTGCTGCTCTAGAGGGAGAGGCGAGTGCTTCTTAATTTATGATTATGCAGCTAATGGAAGTTTGGCACAGTACTTGGATTTGAAAAGTTCTGGTGGTGGTCTGGGAAATATTCTTGATTGGGCTACTAGAGTCTCCATTATTAATGGCATTGCAAAAGGTAATTTAGAAAAATCAATACTGTTGTTCTCATTAGATCCATAGACTTGTTTCAGTCCAAATAGCAAATGGTTTCTTGGTTCGCCATGCCAAAAAGGGAAATAGGAAAGAAAAGAGAAAGAAAGAAAGAAAACCCCACATGAACAGAAATTACCAAAATGGAAAGTAGTGTCTTGTTGTGTTACTTCATGATAATTTTGATATTGTCATATTGTATTGCAAATGTCATGGAAACTTGTGGATATTTTAATTCAGGTAAGCCCTTCCATTTAAATCTATTAAGGATGAGACAACCTCAATTGATGTGACAATAATATATTAAATAAATACAGTCTTAGACTAATTTGATAATTTAATACTTAGGAATTGAGTACCTGCACAACAATCGAGCAAACAAGCCTTCAATTCTCCACCAAAACATATCGGCTGAGAAAATCCTCTTAGACCTACATTATGTGCCAAAGCTCTCTTGTGTGGGTCTCCACAAGCTTTTAGCTGATGACATAAATTTCTCAACTCTGAAAGCAAGTGCTGCGATGGGCTATCTTGCACCAGAATATGCCACCACAGGCCGGTTCACTGAAAAAAGTGATGTCTATGCTTTCGGACTTCTGATACTCCAGATTATAACTGGCAAACTGGATGTATCTGCTATAACAATTAATGGAGAAATCACTGTTGATGAGCTTCAAGAGATCATTGATGATAGTTTGGATGGAAGGTTCTCGAAAAAGGAAGCTGTTAAACTGGTGCAAATTGCACGGGATTGTATGAGTGAGGCACCGAGCAGGAGGCCTAGCATGGAAATGGTGGTTGAATTGTTGAGCTAAAATGCTTATGTCAATGGCAGGAATGAGTGGTGTTTTATTTCTCTTCTTGATCGAGCGTATGCTCTCTAACCAAATATTTTGCTGTGTAATTTTAGGTCAGTAGTTAGTTGTAGCTGTTGTTTCATTATTCTGACTAACATGTATTGTGGAAACTCACCACATCTATGATCATGGGATTTCTATATTAATTTTAGATGATTATCTTATGCCTAGTTCTTGCAAATATTTGTTAGCATTGTTTTAATGACAGCTGCCTTTCTGGCTGTTTCATATGCACGTTGCAGTTTTCAGGTAGAAGTCTCCTATTTCAGTAGTTTTCTGTTAGATAATAATTTAGACCAGCATATTGGGTTAAAGGCTGGATTCATTTTCAAGTATCTGTTAAGAGACTTTTTAGTTTTTATCAACTTTTAAACTTTCACAGCTACAGCTAGATCAGATTGGATTTAGAACTGAGCCTGGAATACAAGCAAAAACACTTGATAAGTTGATATACTGAAAAGACCAAGCATATCCAGAAAAAAAAAAATCTAGCAAATATAGTGTTGTTACAGTATATCCAATTATAATAAGTTTTCTTGCTTTATATTGCACCAAAATTTTATGATGGGTTAGTGAGCGTGTAAATAATGGAGCATAAAATTTTATTTTCTAGATTCAAGTGAAAATTAATATATCTTCAATGCCAAATGCCCATATCTCAAGAGGTAACACTTAATTTAAATAGTGTATTACCGTACCACAATTTTTTTTATACTATTTTTCAATCGTACATGAACCTAGCACAGCAAACAGACGTTATTTCTTTCTAAGTAATTGTATGATATCTTTAAAAAATAATTTTATCAGAAAATATTTCCAAAACAGAAGGACAGAAAGTTCAGAATCCTGAGCCTTGTTCTTTTGCTATTGTCTTTTCTAATTCTCTTCTCCTTTGTTCGTTTTAGATGTTGTCATTACCCCGATAAAAAAGAAGAAAAAAAATATAAATGTATTTCAGCATCCAATAAAGTTGGACCACACCTGTTACCTGTATGACTAATAAAATTACTTTTGACTAGGGTCGCTATCCGCATGCAAAATCTGTACCAGACTAGAATGTAGTAATTCAAAAATGTATTTCCTCTTTCTTTCTTTGGTGCTCTGTCCTGTCGTTCGTAAAGAAAAAGCTTTTTTTTTTTTTTTTTTGAGGGGTAGCCTTTTCAGATTTGGTCCTGCCGTCCTGACCAAGTGTTGGTTTTTGGGTTTGTTTTTGTCAACCCAAGAACATTTATGAGCTTTGGCATGTGTATATTTGTATTTCTCTTTTGGCACGAGAAATTGCTCTGTAGTTTGTACTGGTTCCTTCAGACCTCGCTGGGATCCTTGTGATATTTGTCTTCTTTTGAGGCTTCAACACATTTTTATATGAGAAAACATTTTATTAAGGTGGGAGCTCTGCAACCAAGTGCATATTGTTTGTTTTTATTTCGAAGCAATAACAAATGGGAGGGACACTTCACGGTGGCTTATCTAAATAACACATTTTTATACTCAAAATAGTTCAAGTAGGATACTAGGATTCAACAATGAAAGATAAGTTTTCATAAACATGTTATTGAATATTTACTCTGCAAATAAAGTATATATATTAAATTTTATCTTATTTAACTATATTTGATTATTTGGTGATACATCTGGAGCCGTAAATTTCAGACAGTTTATAACTTCAAATCACTCGATGAACAATAATTTTTCACAATAACCCATTATTTTTGTAAACGTGGTTTTGCACCCAGCAATACAGAATTTAAAAATTAAATATTGTTTCAATAATTGGTAGAAGTATCAAAATAAATTCATGTCAAATTATTCCTTCAATAACAAATATTTGATTGGGTATTTATGATTCAAATTATTGTACGGGCCAATAAGCTAACCATTATAATATTTATTTGTCCTATATATACAAGTACAAATATCAATATTTAAGGAGCGATTGTTGCTGACTTCCAGAATTTGGTTCCAAGAGTCAACTGGTTTGGCTCGTAATACTAAATATTGTTTGCATATTTTTCTATCTAGCAACTCTTTCAATTATCTTTAAATGTATTATATCTGAGATTATTTATAAAATTATAATAATTTCATATAATATAAAAATGAGTTTTTGCAAATTATAGTTGCATTGTATTAGAATTACGGATGTAGACCTTGACGAATTATTTGAAATAACGAAGTTGTCACTATGGTTCAGCTCTAAAGTTAAAAAAAAAAAAAAAAATCCAAACCGTCCATCGAGAATCCAACAAAATTTTGATGCACCAGTACTTTTTATTTATTAAAAATGGTTAGCCATGGCAAACATGAAACATTGTACAACTTATTCTGTCAGATTTGATCTCGAAAGTTGAATATGAACTAAACGTACGGATTTGATCTATTTACAGCCTTAAAAAATGATAACCCTTTTATAAGTTCGGGTGTATGTTATATCGTTATGTTGCAACTCCATGGGATTTCCAACTTGGTAGCTTCTATCAAAGTATCTGAAGAGAATGGTGGATACGCAATTCGGAGTCTGAATTTCACTTATAGCAATTATGCATATATTTGCAACTCGAGTCTCCAGGTGTACCCTATTATTCTACCCATCCTCTTACGGTTGCAATATTTTAAAATATCTTGTAGCTTCCATCCATCACAGTTTGATATTATTCTACTATTTTTTTTTTATTAACTTTCCACTTTCAAATAATTGGAAGAGACATCGTGCAAGTTGCATTGTGGTGCACTTCCTTGAGGGTCAATTTTAGACACCCTTTTTCTATTTTCTTTTTTAGACTTTGAACTTATTTATTGGTGGTCTATTTGACAAATTAAACCTCAGATTAATGTTATTTAAACCAGGTTTAAGTATCCCAAGTAGAACTTCAGAAAGTATCAGAAAGTAATTCAGTCTCTTCAGTTTTCGTTTTTTATTGGTTATTGTTAACTAAATCACATCAATTTATTTCTTAAAAAAAAAAAAGAACACATTCTATCAACAAAACTGTGCATCCATCTCTAAATCACTAGGAGCACCAGTCCACCTCTTATTCATAATAATAAGAAAACTAATACTTAACACTAAGTCGAGAAAACTGTACTTAACACTTAAGTCGATGCCGCCACATGTTGTTGATCATGAACCTGAATCCATTCAGCAGGCCACCAGTCAGGCCTAATAACCTCTATCTTCAAATCTTCTCTGTTTTTCAAGATTAGCCGTGTTGCTGGCTTGAATGCTTCCTCAATTTTCAAAAGACCTATGCCTTTAGAGCCCAACACTTTATTTACTGTCCCGATTTTCTTGCCAGATTCATCATCCACAATTTCTGACCCTGGAGAAGTTGCCTCTTCAACTTCTGAAAAACAAAACAAATATTAGCAACTGATGTTGCCTCTCTAACCAAATAATATACCAGGCAAGTTCAAATTATTTTGTAATGTGCTATTATATTTTGGTTAGCAACTGATGCTATATTATTATGTCTCACCTGAGGCTCAGACACAATTATCTGGGTAGTCCCCACTAGTCACTAAGTTAGCCTCTCCAATAGTACATAATTCGTTTGAAGAAATATTTTTCAAGAACCAATAGTTGCAGAATGTACTGAAGGGTCCTAGGCAGATCTGGACCTTCCATTCCAGATGGGACGGTCCAGATCAGATAGATAAGATCAGTGTAATCAAATACAGGGCAGCTGTCTGGTTGGATCAGTTGGGCTAATATATGGATGTCTAGAGTTACCTAGGCATCTCCAATAAATTTCCACACAATTCAAGAGAACCTGAATCCTAGCACTACTCTAGGTTCCAACACAATTATCTCATTGCCAGGAGTTTCAGAAGAAGCCTGCTTCACACTTGTGGACCACAATGAGGAGACTTTTGGTTTAACACCACATGATAACGATCACTAAAAAGAAAACTATGAAGTACCTTCTCCATTGGCATCAACTAGTCTGAATGGAGTGAGGCGCTTGCGAATGACACCTCGATGATGTGTGCGTGCAATCAGTTCCTGGCCCACATAGCAGCCTTTGTCAAATGATATAGCATTCAGGCCCGCAAAGTTGTACTCCAGAGGAATTGCCTCACCTGTCATTGCCAAATCATCTTTACTAATACACAAGAAAAAGACAAAAGAAAATAAAAAATTTGTTCTACAGCAACTGTATTTCATATAAACACCTTTTTTTTTTTTTGAAGGTTTCAACACGCCCGTAGGCTTTCATTAAACATAAAGAAGAAGTTCAATAATGTGAGTACAAATTCATCTGAAATAAAATGCGAGCACCCCCAATCAAATGAGGTGAAGCCTACCTAAACCCCCAATTGCAGAAAAAGCGTAAAAGAAATGAAGACAAATCCAAAACAAACTATAGGAAGAGAAAAATGACATACTCCTAAACAACTACTCCATACTAAGCAGAAAAATAAACTAAAAAAAAGGGGGTGAAACTGAGGGTGCTGCTGAGAACAGAAAAAAAGAATTACGGTGGTGCCTCCTGCACCTGTTGGAAAAATAATTCATCCAAAGTCAGAAAATGTTGCAGATTTGGACATAAGTATAAACACCTCATTTGTAGTACCTTTTGGTATTTCTGAGGAGCCTTCAGCAATCCCTTTCATTAACCGCCATAAAACATAGTTCAACTCATCAGTTTCCTTATCAGCCTCAACCAATGGTGCTAAAAACATACAAACACTACCGTCACTCACATTGTTACAAAGAATACTAATAGCCTTTAGTTTAATCAAACGTATTTCTGAATTCTCCATTGATGCACAATGCTTTGTCAACAATCAGGTAAGAGTGACTGACAAGGTATATTGTGTTAAACACTCAGCATATTTCTACTTTTATGTCGGACAGATTCGCTCCTTTTCTCCCACAAGCCTAAAGTAAACCAAAGCACGATAAAATATACTAAACATTGGGTCTCAAACACAAGTATACAGTGGTTGTCATTATGAAGGTATGTGAACAATTATTTTTTAGAACGTAGTCGCTATTTCCAATAAACCAGATTATTCCGGGCTTCAGATAACGAAAGCTGGGTTTGTTCGCAAGTACATTATAACATTATTTGAACTTGTTTTTATTGCAATAATCAGATTTATCTTACGTGTAGTATTAGATGGGAAGATTCCTCTAAAACCAAGAGAATCAAGCCGGGGATCAGTAAACCATTGCCAGCCGTGCTCTGTTCCTTGAGCAGACGACTCAGCGGCTCGATCAACTCCTGTTCCCCAACCAATTGATGAGGCTTCGGGTTCTTCACTCGATGGATTAGCATTTGATACACCTCCACCAAACCGTTGCCAACATGAGAAATCATCACTTGCATTCTCAATCTCAACCTTTGATCTCAGTCGGTATCTACACAGTTAAGTAAGCGGTAACGAGATCAGTGAAGCTAAATAGGCAATGCATATCAGAGCTTCAATAAGGTTAAACCTCATATCAAACTACATGGTAGCTGGGTACAATTTTCTATGAGACATTTCATCAAACACCTCACGTGCAAGCCTAATATCAACCCATCCCATAACCAACAATACATAAAAGATGAATTAATTATTGCTGATATATCAATAGCCTTACCTCTTGAGAGTACTTAATATCTCGTCTACGAACTCATTATCGACGTCAGCAAGCAACGTCACCTCTCTATCGCTCTCCTCCTTCATGGGTCCAGAGCCGCTCCTATCTAGCATCTCCTCAACTGGAGGCGGCCTGTACAGAAACAAATCGTACAGAAACCTTCCTTGTGGAGTAAGCAGAGCAGCGTAAACTGGCGGGGGCCGATAAAGCGCTACATTCGGTGTCGAAATATACGACGCTCGGTCGGTGTCGTCTGAGGCTTGAGGCGGGGATTGCGTGAGAGGGAGGATGTCATTGGTGAGGAGGTTCTGGAGATATTTAGCGGTGTCGGGACCGGAGAAGCGAAGCACCGCGCGGGATGAGAGGCGGCTGGCGAGTGGGCCCGCATCTGTCAGACGGGACGCGGAGGTGGATAGAGGGGAGTGTTGGAGGAGGCGAGAGAAGAGGGAACGAAGAGGCAAGCTTCGAGGGGAGTAACGAGGCATTGTTTGTTTGAGTTGACTGTGTGTGATTGTGCGTTTGTTTGGTCCGCAACGAGAAGGGAAGTGGTGAGGCGAGATCATAGTATGGTGCCACGTATTTGCATACGTGTTTCACTTTCGTGTCTGAGGACTGAGGCTCTGAGCTGAGGGGAATTGCTCAGGGTGATCTCCAATTTGCAAAACACTCCTCTTTTTAAGAGAAAAGACTATAATACTCCTGACATTAACTCGTACTTCAGTCTGAAACGATGGGTATTTTGGTCTTTTATTTCTTCAAAATGGGAGTGTTTCGCAAATCGGGGAGTGCCCTGAGCAATGCGCTGAGCTGAGCTTGGTGTCTTTCATTTTGGACTGTATTTTAGATTTAAAATTTAAGTAATGAATTTATGTTTATTTTTACTTCGTATTCTAATTATTAAAATAGACAGATTAAATATTTTTTTTATAAAACATGCACAGAGAATATTTAATTTCGGTCAAAATTTGAAATTCAATCTGGAACCAAATTTACAAAAAAAGTATTTTTTTCTAAAGAGAAATTTTCAACTTTCTAAATCTATCGTGTTTAACCAGTAAACCTAAGAGAATTTGGCGGTGAATAAATGCATGGAGCTAACATCTATACCCTCTCCCACCACGATGTAGAACTATATTTAAAATTTTCACAAATTGAACTTTCAACAAGAAGGAAAATTTATCACTTAAAAATTCAGAAATTTTCGGTGATAAAAATATGGCCTAGAACAACGCCTCTATTTTCGTTGAGGGCCAGTCTGCATATGGACCAAAAGATATGGGCTAAACAGCATCAACACAAGTACACAACAAAAACGAATTGCCAAATAAACCTCATCTTAATTCATCCTTATCCATAATTTTAATAATAACTGAAATATAAAAAATCAAAATTCATTATTGGTGACTAAATTGCCCTCCTTCCTCATCTTTCTATATCACGTTTCATATTGCCAACCTTTTTTTTCTTCTTTATGAAATCAACATGAATTAAAATCTGCCTATGTCGTCATTTCCTCATATTTGTTATAGCTAAGGACTTCTCTTGAGTTGATATGAAGAATGCTTATTCTTTGTGCATATTGATTCTACTTCATACCGGTCATCAAAGATTTTAAAAAATTTTCATTTATCTTTGATGACCCAACACAAAACATCATCGCCAACAAACCAATTCTATTTGTATTATTAGAACTCGGTCAAAATGGCAACAAATCTATAAATTCTGTACAGTCCAGCCAAAGCAACAATTAAGCAAAACCGAAATTTGTGGACTATCTCAAGGAGCAACTAATGCGCAACCCACAATCGGAAATAAAAACAGGTAAGGTAAACCTACAAAGGAAAAGGAAACACCTTCTTAGGCAGCGAAATTGGCAAGAAAATTAGAGAGGATGCGACCATATAAATAGAGGCTGCAAGACAAATACAGCTAGATATCCTAAGCACAATCGTATACCCACAACCGTGTAACAACTAACACACCAAATATATAACAATTGCCACAACAGATCAACGCCGCCAAAAAGCAGCCCATCTTGGCCCAGAATAGGAAGTCCAAACTATCCATACACACAAATAGGGGTGTCAATACCGTGCCGTTTCGCACGTTTTCGTTCCGTTCCGTCCGAAACGGAACGAAAACCGAAGGGTTTTCTGATTTCGTTTTTGAGAACGGAACGGAAACGGAACGGGAGCGGTACACGTAACTGTTTCGTTTTATCGAAAACTGACTGAAATCAATAGAAAATAAAAAACGGAACGGAAACGGAATGGAAAAATCGTTTCGTTTAACGAAACGAAACGGCTGCTCGTTTCGTTTGCTGGAACGGAACGAAAATGAAAGGCACCTCTTCCGTGCCGTTTGTGCACATTTGACATCGCTGCACACAGAATCTAATATAATCCCAACCCCACCCGTCATTGACTATATGTAGTACTTGCTTTCATGCACCAGTCAAAACAGACGACACAACCACTGGCCGAAATTCCTCCAAACCTCCATCGCAATTCACGGCCGCTGGCCCAAATTCCTCCAAACACTCATAAAAAATAAGAACCAACCATTTTAAAATGGACGGCATCTAAGGGGTGTGAACTGTTCATCACCCCATTCAGCATTCAAAGCTTTTTAATTCACATAGTTAATAAATTTCCTCTAACATCTTCTATAATTTTCTCTTCCTAATGTTTTTGGTTTTGCAATGTAGAAAAGAGGAAGCAGAATAGCAGAGATGCAACTCCAAATAAAATGAGCTTCAAGAGGTGTACAGATCGCCGTCGATGTAACCTCCACCTCCTCGTGCAAGTTCGCCGGAGCTGTACAGATCGTCATCGATGTGCTCGCAGCCACGCGCTTCGTCGTGCTCAATGTCTGATCTGGCGGTTGAGGATGACTCGGTTTCGTTCAAGAACAAGAGCTTTTCTCAGGTTGATTTAAGTTCCTTTTTAGTTGATTTTAATTTGTTTGACTACTAAAAGAAAAGATTAGTGGGAATTGATGTAAATCATTGTGGAGTAACGCTAGATAATATTCCTCCCTTGAGCTATTATAATTGTGCTTGCCTGATTAGTTTGTGATCAAATGGATAATTTATCTTGATTCGGAACAACAAAATGAACATTTTCCTTATTACAGGAGCTCCGTCCTATGAATATAGTGACTGTAGAAGAAGATGAGATACTGATAATTCTTTTCGGGATTCTGGAGATCCAATACAAATTTACAAGGTGTTAAGTACATCCCCAGACAAGGGAAACCGGTCTTCATTTTTCTGAATAAGCTAGCTTATGCGATTCTTTGTTTGCCTCTGAATAAGCATCCTTCACTTTACAAGTTCAATGCTTAATGTATTTTTTTCTTTGTTTTTTGGAATTATGTACTCTCTATTTTACATTTCTAGTTAGCTAACTGAGTCGAATTTTTTTTTTGCCAAATTATGTATTGCATGTATTTCTAGTTAGCTTATGATTTATGTATTGCATGAATGCTATTATCAATGGATGCTATTATTAATAGAATTGTTCAGTTTGTTGCAATAATGAATATTATTCTTAATAACTTGATCAGTGTTACTTCATTACATGATTATTAAAACGTCATATTACTAATGCATCTAATTGAACACATAAACAATTTAAATTGATCACTTAACTAGTTTAATTGAACACAAAAACTACAAAATTAAATTTCTGCTGCAACTAACTGAACACATAAACACTTTAAATTCATCCCTTAACGTGTTTAACTGAGCATAAAAAACTATAAAATCAAACTTTTGTTGCAACTAACTGAACACATAAACTTTTTAAATTCATCCCTTAACGTGTTTAACTGAACACAAAAATGCGAAAATTCAATTTTGAGACGCAACTAACTGAACACATAAACACTTTAAGTTCATCACTCTAACGTGTTTAACTGAAAAAAAAAATATGAAAATTCGATTTTAAGATGCAACTAACTGAACACATAACAAGTTTAACTCATCCTTGACGCATCTAACTGAAAAAAAAATTGATGACGTGATCGCGTGAAAAATGATGGCTTAAGTCTAATTCGGCCTGTTGAAGCACGTTAGATGATGGTATTGGATGGTCCAAAATTCACGTACCCGATCTACGTCGTGGGCTGACCCAAAATTAATAGCCCAAATTTCTCTAACCCTAAAATCGCGCCGCTGTTTGCGACACTCTCCCACTCTCCACTCTCCACTCTCCTCC
This sequence comes from Rhynchospora tenuis, assembly GCA_027725995.1. Classification (NCBI taxonomy): domain Eukaryota; kingdom Viridiplantae; phylum Streptophyta; class Magnoliopsida; order Poales; family Cyperaceae; genus Rhynchospora; species Rhynchospora tenuis. Next base: position 122,540,320 of record CM050889.1, read on the forward strand.
TCCTCACTGTCGCCACTTCTCTCTCCTTTTCTCTTAGAAATGGAAGAAAAGAAAGCTCTCAACCTGTCAGCGATTCGACGACGCGATCCGCTGATTGAAGATATACTTATTGTGGAGCCGCAAGTCACCTTATATCGCATGGACAGTGATGATTTCCAATGGGTTTGTTTCTCTGTTTGATTTCAAAGTAACGAAAATGTTTCTTCCGGATTATACACATGAATAAATTGCAACAATATTGATCTGTTCTTGCTACTTTGACAGTGCCAAAAAGATGCACAGGGCTGTTTTTTAGCCATCAAAAGGTGTAAAACCTTTCTCTTTTATTTCACTTTATTGCAGTTTGCACAATTTGCAACAATAGTTTGCATTATTTGTTCTCTATCTTAAAAATTCTTTTTTCCAGGGCTGCCAACCCAAGGTTCCAGTTTCTTATTGTCAAATGTCAATAATCGCAATCCAGGTTCTACTAATTCCTTATTTTTTTGTTATATGTACTTTTGGAATCTCAGTTTGTTCTTGTGTCATTCTGTAACCTACTATGCTACCACACTATTTTTTATATTTTTGAACAATTTATAGGAATTTTTGCTGAGGACATACTGGAAATTTCTGAAATTGAAATACAACCTCCTTATATTCTATACCAGAATAAAGAAAATTTTACCAGAGGCATCTACTTTCGTGGGCCTGGAGCAAGTGAGGCTGTTTTTACTCTTTTAAATAGGTATGCTTTCCCTTTCATCTATTTTTATTTCTGTTTGTTTTTTTTGGAACCAATTTAAAACTTGTAGTTAACTGTGATTGCCTTTTGCAACAACATCCCATCTCAGGATCATTCCAGTTTTAAAAAGTTAATTTACTGTTTTGCTTACAAATAGATATTTCATCTTATCCAGGATATTACATGAGAATGGTAAAACATCTGAAAAAACAAACGCAGCTAAAAGGTACTACATAGTCATAAATATATCTTATTATAATTTCCTTTTTCTGTTTAACTCTTGTTTAGAATCTGAAGGATTGTTTATGTTTTTTGTTAAATTTTAATCAAGCAATGAAAAGCTGGATGTGGGATCCAGTTCAGATGCTGGAGAGTCTATCTCACTTGACTCAAATTTGGTACGTAACACTGCCTTCTCCACACAGATAATGCTATCAAATGCTATCAAATCCAGGTCTAATGTGGTCTGTGCTAACTAGTTCGAAATAACAAATAAAAGTTGAAGTATAATACACAATATAAAAGTTGAACTACACAACTCTTTCCTTCCTTGCTATATAAGAACCAGCCAATCACTAACATGTTCTAAATACAAAATAAGAATTGTGATCGGGTTTCACAATATATTGAGTAGATTTAATTTGCCGTCGTCTTTTCTCTCAATATATATTCATTCTTTTTTGACAGAACCAGACATCTGCTGCGACAACCACATCAACAGTCAAAGACCCAAAGCTCAGCTTTGTTAAATCTAGGAGCTTTGCAGCCCCAGCTCCTCCTGAAAGTACCCAGTACAGTGGTCCTAAATTGATGTCAGATGAAGCCATTAGTCCTTATATATCAGTTCTGAAAAATATTGATCCCCTAATAAAAGAAATTCTTGTAGCAGCTCCTGAAACTAGTTTACGCCGGTTAGATTCAGATACATTTGAGTGGGTACGTTCTTTTTATGGTGCATATGGATTGTAAAAATAAATGAATTAAGAAAATGTTTTACTAAACTTAGTATATTTATTTTTCCTTTTTTCATGACAGAGCAAAATTGGTGATGGAGTATTCTTTGTGGTGAAAAGGTAAATAAATTGATGCATCCTGTTTTTCTTTTTTCTTTTTTCCCAACAGATCTGTTCATCTTATTTCAAAATATTTTAAGGTATTATTTGTGCCTTTCTTTATTAAAGAATTTTTGTTTCCAGTGGTTTAGGGCTATTTCAGCTCTACATAGTTAACAAGGACAACCCGGGTAATGGCTGTTTGTACTATTTTTTTTGTTTCTAGTTATTTTGGGAAAAACAATTGTATTTTTATTTAACTGTTGTTAAATAATAATAAATAGATAATTTTGTGGTGGAAGACATACTGGAGGACCATAATTATGAGAGTTACAGCCAGTACTTAATCTTCGGGAGCAATGAAACTTCTACCCAAGCTGTAATTTTCTCCGATCCTCAAACTTGTGAGACTTCTTTCAACATTATAAAGAGGTTTGTTTGTTTTCTGTCTTTTCTATTTAATTAGTATTTTGTTTGAAGTTAAATTGTGTGGTTCATGCTTACCCATTTTGATCCAGGATATCAGTCCCGTCTGGAAAGATATCTCCAGATCTTAAAGTAACCCAAACTTCAAGGTAAACCTTTGTTTTAATGTCATTCAGATTTCCTGTTTCACGATTAACTCCATGGTTTTTAACTTTTTGATTTGAATGTGGATTAGGAGTGTTCTTTTTAATGTATATATTCAATCTTTTGGGCAAGTACAAGTTTGCTGTACTTGATTTTAACTAGACAACCGTCAGGTAATTACCTGAATTTACTATTTGGTCTTTTAAATTCTTATGTTCTGGTTTGCTGTTAAAGGGGGGAGCTAACGAATATGGCAGCGGATTCGAATTTGAGAGATGGGTCCCTCATATCTTCAGCTGCAAAATCAGAATTGAGTTCTGCCAGTAGCTCGCAGAACACAACTTGTGTGAGTATTTTTCTGTTTTACTTTCTACACAAACCAAATTTCGTCACCTTCCATTTCATTCGTCTTTTTTCCGACAGAGCCAAGTGACTACTGGGAGAATTGCAGCAGTGGAACAACAAAAGCTGCATGAAGAGCATGCTCCCCTAGCGGCAACACAATCTCCTGTGTTCCGGGCAGTTCCTACTCCAACTTTTCTATACAAGATGACTGAGGACAGTACCCCCCTTGCCGCATCTCCTCTCAGGGTGGAAGACGTGTGTGTCCTTTTAAAAAGACTTGCTGAGGTAGTTATTTTGTCTCAATAAAATTAATTTGAATTTAAAATTACGAATATACTTAGGGTAAGGGATTTGTCTTCCTAATGGTTCTTTTTTTTTTTTTTGTGACAGAATGAAACTTTCGTGGAGATAGTGCGTTTGGAGATCTCAAAACTGCAGTCCTCGTGAGTATTGTTAGTTTTATCAGACTTTGGATGTACTGGCAGATCTTTTTTTGACTGCTATTAGGATTGTTTCTTTTGACTGCATTATTCGGCTTGCTTTCTTGGCAGGCATGTTAGTTGTTTTTTGTTTGAGCTCTGTGTTTTGAGGGTCGTAAGTTGCCTCTGTCTGTAACCTGGCAACTTTTTTTTTTTTTAATTTTCGGATGGTATATAAATACTTTGCTTGATCCAGTGTTCGCTTAGGTCAAGTGTGACGAAATTTAGTGCAGAAATGTTTTATCTTTTTTTTTTTTTGCATAAATTTGTATTTTCACATAAAGTGAATTCGAAGTGATGGGCAGGACAAATTTTTGTAAATTTATACATTCAGTTTATGCTGCTGGCGAAAAAGTCTATTGTTGACCAGTTTGGAAACTTTTCCTCTGTTTACCACTACCAGCTCAGCAGCTGTTTCATTGGTCATTATTATAATAGCTATTGTACTTCTTACCTAAGCATATTTATAATTAAATAGTGCATGCAAATATTTTAGAAACCAAAAATTAAATCAGTACCGAGTTGAGACTTTATCGTTTGTTTCCACTTTAGAGACCAAAATTTAAATCAGTATTAAAGACATTATGGTATTCCTATCGATGCTTTCGGGATGGGAATGTGAGGAAATGAATTTTTCCTTTTTCTATTTGGATAAATATTGAAGGGGAAAGAAAAAAATAATAATTTCCTTTCGTTCTTTTTTCCTGCTTTGGTAAACAGATTTAATTAAGGAAAAATAATGTAATTGACAAATTGACCCTGAACCCTTGTCAATAGAAAACATTACGGAAGCAGAAAATATTACAAAGGAAATAATTTGTACATCCATCAATGGATGTTTTTCAAACTGGTTTAATTCCAATATGACTTTTTTTTTTCTTAAAAAAAGCTTTAATTCCTATATGACTTACTAGTTACTAGCCAGTCCCGTATCAAGTTGTACTGCAACTGGTGAATTAGAATACCATAGCTCAATTTATAGCTAGCTGTAGTCTGTGCCGATCAAATTATTTAACTTTTATTATCAATTTTATCTGTATCATATCATAACATCGTGCACCAAATATGCTAGCTAGCAATCCAAAGAGATGCCACGGAACATCAGGCGCATAAAATGTGTTAAAAAAAAAGATGGCAAAAGCTGGCCAACATACAAGATCCTTGACATTAAAATAATGGTAAACAGAAATTTTATCCATTTAGGAATGTACACTCAATTTGGATTTTTTTTTTCCATAAAGTAGAACTAAATAATTAAATAGAATATTTTACTATATAGTACATGTAAAATATCTAAATTATCGCATTCAATTGGAACATCAAATTAAAATACTAATTCATAGCAAGTTTTCCTTCACAATGTCATATAAACCCATTTATTTAGTTTAATTATCTTAAAACTCCAGAGATCGAAGGATTAATTGCCTACGCACTGCGGCACCGATAAATCCGAGCCTTGTTGTTCACCTTCTCTTCCAATCGGTAAATAATTAGTATATAGTAACTGATAACATTAACTGGACATCTCCTAGACTTGCATCACTGGAGAACAGCGCTCAGCACTATGTACCTGATAACAAACTCACAGCTGAGAGCAGCAACGTGGATAGCTGTGATTAGTTAGGAATGTTTCGATGAGACCTGGGGCGGATCCAAGATTTTTTTTTAGCCTAGGCACAATTTATCTTAGGTCAAATCTTAAGCACAAAATTATTCTATCTTCACAAAATACCGCACTAATCTTTTTTTAGCCCCGGCACAACCCAAATTTATATATATGAGCACTCAATTTTAAAAATTTTACCCCAGGCACTTGTCATGGAGTGTCCTACATTGGATCCGCCCCTGGATGAGACAAAATACATCTTTATAATCTCTTTTATATATAACCTCTCGATTGTTACTGTAATCAATACAACTCAACACAAAGAATGAAATTAGATATTTTGTATCTCTATTCATATTACTCTTCTGTCTTTCTTCTGTATTTGCTAAGATTTCATAAACATTTGTTAAAAAGAAAGCATTACCGATCTAATGGTGTTAATACCTTGGTAAAACATCTATGAGAAATTCCTTATAAGTTATTGTGTTTCACTGATTACAAACTTTATTCCATAGCTAGTACATGTCTTACCAACTCGGATTAAACGACTACTGTGAACCGCCGTTCTCTTTTTTTTATTAATATAAAATTTTTTAAAATTCAAATGACGAATCCAAACCGTTGATCTTGTTCAATTTTACGGGCGATGCGTTTTCATATAAGTTTTATAAAATTTGGAATTGATTTGATACTTAATTAAGTGCTTTAGTTATGAACGTATTAGAATTAATCAAACCAGGTTTGTTCATTTGTTGATCATTTGATCAATTATCAAATCAACTCCAAATTTTATAAAACTTATATGAAAACGCATCGCCTGTAAAATTGAACAAGATCAACGGTTTGGATTCGTCATTTGAATTTTAAAAATTTTAGATATTAAAAAAAATTAAACGACTGTTCCCAGCAGTCGTTTTAAACGACTGCCGAGGATCCCGATCCCCTGTCTTACATCTTACTTTTTAATATCTATTTTATATGCAAGGAAAAAGAATAATGCTGATGCACTTAAATCATGAGATATGTACCAGAAAAATGCAGATGCACTTAAAATCCTTACTTTTTATTTCCGTAGATTTTTTGTTGATTATTGGAGAGTTGTTCGTTAAATACAAAACAAAAACTATACTCATACTTATCTAACTGAAGGCTTAACCCTAGCACTTAATCATGAATCATGCAGCTTGTTAATATAACTACAATTAACCAGCTAATTAGTCCATGATGATAACAACTAGAAATTAAGTTTATAAGTTAGTGTCTGATATGATTTACTTAAGTTTATAATTTGTACTGATGTATTTTGTGAGTCAACGGGTCTCTAATGTGATTTGAATTGAAGTGGAAAAGTGGATTAGAATGTGAAGCAAAATCGCCTAGAGAGGGATTCGCGCTATTATGAAAGTGAAATGAAAAATTGATTTGAGAAAATCTAGACCCGTTGATCTCCGTAATATACATTTAATTTGTTTGTTATTGATATGTGGATTAATCCGATCGATTGATATTTGGGTTATATAAATTGATTATAGAGAAGCTGCGTCGTTAAATAACTGGTTACTCGGCTGTGTAGCTGACTCTATTTGCTTTTATTTCTTGACATAGGTTCGCGGGCCGTCAAATGGATGCGAAAGATACTGTCTCACCTCACGCCTCGTATTTCGGATATGGGGTGTGACAGAGTCATTTGAAGATATCACATGGCCGAGCACGACTCCTTCCTGCACCATGAAATGACATTTTTCCCAGTTCAAGACGAGGTTGACCTCCTCGCATCTCTTCAACACCTTGGTCAAGTTAGTCGAAGGTGTTTCCATAAAACGAGAAATCATCCATGAAAAACTTCCATGTCCTTCTCGATCATGTCGGAGAAGATCACCATCATTGCCCTTTGGAAGGTCGCTGGTGTGTTGCAAAGGCCGAAGGGCATTCTCCTATAAGAATATGTCCCATAAGGACACGTGAAGGTGGTCTTCACTTGGTCCTTGGGATGAATTGGGATCAAGAAGAAGCCCGAATATCCGTCTAGGTAGCAAAAATTGGAGTGGTTAGCTAACCTCTCCAAGAGCTAGTCAACAAAGTGGAGTGGGAAGTGGTCTTTGCGCGTGGCGCTATTAACTTGCTAGGTTTGCTTTAAAGCCAAAGGAATAAACAATTTTAACAGGTCAAATAAGAAAACCAGAAAAAACAAAATAACTCGCAGAACCAGCAGTGGAACATGTCGTTCCAAAACACCGAAAAATAAACATGAGCAGAAGCGTATCTAAACTGGTCATTGGAGTAGTCTGTGCTGATTGCTCGCGTTTCTTGTACACTTGAGCACTTTGATTGTTGACTTGCATATGCCAAAGGTGGGAAAGAGGCCTTCCAAAGGTTCAGATCGTGCCTTGGTACCCTAACGCCTAAATTAGGGCACCTACCCTTACTATTTGATGGAATAATAGCGAGAGAAAGGCTAGAGATGCTGCTATCAACGCATGTATGCAGCACAACTCGTGAATGAATCTGTCCTTTGGAGACCAACCCCATATTTATAGTGCTAAAGGCTTCTTGGCCACCAAACAATTCCATATCGGTCCATCATCAATATAGGATTTGTTTCCAAACATAACCACGTACAAAAGACAACACATCTATGCATAAAATCTTACTTTTATTTACATTCACGTTTAGCCTATTACCATATCTGAATCGACTTGGAAACTAAGCAGAATTTGCCCACACAAAAATAGATTGTTTCCTATTCGGCCAAATAATCTTACAATCTCCCACTTGGGCTATTATGCTTAGTGTTATCCAAAGTCTTTAACTTAATGAGCTCATATTTTCATGGTAATAAATTTTGTGCCCTTAATTCCGTCCATCATTTATAACAATAGAAGACCAATGAAGCTTTCGTTGCATTATAGCCATTATAGGTTTCTAATCCTGTAAAGCCGTCACAACTAAATCCACAATGATCACAATACTATTATGAATGAATGACATTGAATTTAGATATGTGTAAGTGGTGTGGAAAATACACGCAAGTGTGACTGCCACGTGTCTATTTCCAGCTTTTATTGGTCACCCAAAAATTGAAGTGAGGTCAACATAATTAGAATTAGTATAGAAAACTGAAAACTAAATCTGAAAACTGAATCTTTATTCATTTCTGCAGAAATTCATTACATACTGAATAAACTGAAAAACATTGTCCAATCTAGCACTCCCACTGAACAAAACTCCCACTAAAGCCTAATATTCTCAATAGAAATTACACCCATACTAGTTACATGTTTCAGGAACTGACTGGGTATAAGCGCCTTAGTGAGTGGATTCGCTATCATTGAGTTTGTTCTAATATGCTCGATTGACAATAATTTATCCTCAATTCCTTGCTTAACAAACAGAAACTTGACATCGATGTGCTTTGAGTTAGCTGAGCTTCTGTTGTTGTTAACGTACATGACTGCCGAGTTATTGTCACAATACATCTTTAGTGGCGCCTGAATGGTGTCCACTACGCACAGCCTAGTGACAAAATTTCGCAACCATATCCCAAATAATGATGCCTTATAGCAAGTCACGCATTCTACTGCCATAGTGGAAGATGCCACTAGGGATTGTTTGACACTCTTCCATGAAACAGCTCCACCGACCATCATGAAGATGAAGCCTGTGGTAGACTTCAAGCTATCTCGACATCCCGCAAAGTCGGAATCAGAATATCCTATGACCTCCAGCCTGTCTGATCTCCGATACACTAGTGCATAGTCTTTGGTTCTTGAAAGGTATCTCAAAACTCGTTTGGTTGCCTGAATGTGTTGAATACCTGGATTGTGCAAATATCTGCCTATCATTCCTGTAATAAAAGCAATGTCTGGACTTGTACACACTTGAGCATACATTATACTTCCAACCATGGAAGAATACTTATTGTCCTCTACTTGCTTCTTTTCAAATTGTGTTTTCGGACACTGTTCAAGACTGAACTTGTCTCCCTTAGCCACATGGGTCTCTGTTGGTTTGCATTTTCCTAAGTCATACCGCTTGAGTACCTGATCGATATAGGCTCTTTGTGATAGGCCCAAGATACCTCGAGAGCGATCTCTAATTATCTTAAGGCCTAACACGTATGATGCATCACCGAGATCTTTCATTTCAAAATGCCTGAATAGAAATTTCTTAGTCTTGTGCAACATATCCTTATCGTTTGTGGCAAGCAGTATATCATCCACATACAAAACCAAGAAAGAGTATTTACTCCTACTGAATTTGTGATATATACAATTATCCGACGGGTTACTCTCGAAACCAAATGAGAGAATCACTCGATGAAATTTGTGATACCACTGTCGAGACGCTTGCTTGAGCCCATAAATGGATTTCTTAAGTTTGCAAACCATCTTCTTTGGATCATCTGATACAAAGTGAGGTGGTTGCACCATATAAATGGTTTCATCAATGTCTCCATTGAGAAACGCAGGTTTAACATCTATTTGATGAAGTTCAAGATCCAAATGTGCCACAAGTGCCATGATTACCCTAAAAGAGTATTTCGATGAAACTGGAGAGAAAGTCCCTTTGTAATCAATACCTTCATTTTGAGTGAATCCTTTAGCGACAAGACATGCCTTATGTCTTTTCACATTACCCATAGAATCCATTTTGGTCTTAAAAATCCATTTGCAACCAATGAGTTTCTTTCCTTCTGGTAATAGTACTAAGTCTCAAACATCATTGTCATACATGGACTTCATCTCTTCATTCATGGCATCAATCCACTTTTGTGAGTTTGGACTGTCTAAGACTTGACGAAGATCATAAGGATCTTCCATCATCCCAATGTCAAACTTGTGTTCCTGAAGATAGACCATAAAATCGTTAGGTATTGCTGGTCTTCTCTCTCTAGTGGATCTCCTACGCACAGGTTCTTGAGGTGGTTGCAGTTATTCAATGACACTATTATCTTGATTATTTCCAGAATCTAAGTCCATAGGATCTGGAACAAAATCTGTTTCTTGAATCAAACGATCCGTTTGAGTAAGGCCATTTTGAACTTGCTCTCCCCCCTAAATTGATCAATTTTAAACGGTTATCTATTAAGCACTAAATTTGGTCGCATTTACACTAACTTCAAAAAGGTTTGTCGTATTTGGGAGATACTGGTTTCTATTTTGTACTTGTTTGGAGTAAAATTACTTAAAAAGGGAGATATAACTTTTTAATTTTGTCGCTATAACTTTTTTATTTTGTACTTGATTTGTCTTATTTTGAACTGTTGTGCACTAAACCAGTTATATCTTAGAATTAGTGATTTTTTTAGAATTATGGAGATAGTTGAAAGTTGTTTTTTAAAGTTATAGCCTTACAAATTTTTAATACCAAAGTGGTTCTGGATCTTGATCAATTAGACAATTACAAAAGTTCTATCCTTGCATGCCTGCCATTGGAGCTTTAAGACATTTGCTCATTGATAATGGTCTATTGTATTAAGAGAATTAGGCATTCAATGATATCATATTTTTATTCTATTAACATGTTTTTCATTTGCTTTTGGTTGGCAGCACGCAGGAGTAATGTGCCCACAGAAGACATCTATTTGTGAATAGGCATAGAATTGATCTCTCTATATTTGGATTTGGATTGGAAAATTTTGTATCTGTATAAAAACTGAATGAGTTACAAAATGAATGAATTATATTGGTATAATTTCTTGTAACTTGTGTTCCATTTTGAATTAAATGTGTATGAGTTGATTTATATGAATTAGATTTAATTATCTTCTTTAATTTTCAATTACTTTATATTTGCAGCAACTTATATATTTCCTCTGATGTTGTTATGAGGTACTGTCATAAACTTATATAAGTGGATGATCTTCCTTTTTAATTAAGTACATTATATTGCAAAAATGTTGACATACAATATGTATTGAAGTTAGCACCATAAGCTAATGATGTACAAGTTTACTGTGTGGAACCTTTTTTTTTCTTTTTTTTGGAAATAAGTGGGTATGAACCCAATCACTTTTCGTTCACGAAAAGCAATGAAATAATTTTGTACAATTCGTACATTGATCAAAACAACTCTCTTAACTATCTCTTAACCCTCTATCCCTGACAAAGGATCTGGCACCACTCCCTGGTAAAAAAAAGTAAGAAATTTTTATTACAACTCAAATGCATAAACAACATCAAAAAGAAAAATAATCTTCTAATTTCATGTCTATCTTCAAAAAGAAAAGCAATCTTCTACTTTTTTATTACAACTCTTTATTCTTATTACTGTTTGGAACTTTGTGCACGCTTAGCAATTTTTAATCCAAGGGTTTCTTCATTTCACTTATCCAAGGGTCATGAACCTTATCTTCTAGTCCTACATAGCAACAAAAGGAAGATAACATTAGTTGTAAAATTAGATGGCTCGTCAAGCTGTGATCTTATTATAAGTGCATCAGAGATTCAACAAGTCAGTGTATTGCAAGAGAGTAAAAAAAAACCTACAAGGTATATCTTGTGTAAGTTTTTTCATCACCTGTTCATAATTCATAATAGAGACAGACTAAAAAGTATGATGAAAATGAGATACCAAGTAATTAAGCCACTTCCAGACCCAATTTTTTTGTTTAATACAGTATACCGCTCAGCATACTTCTTGAAGTGTTTCTCAAATTATACATCTCAGCAAACTGATAGAATTATATGTTCTTCACTGAACTGGTTTAACAAGCTTTCACTGAATTGCCACAAGTCCTCTCCAATTTCTTATCAGCTGCTAGAATGTTGGGTTACTATTCATTGCAATTGAAAGTCCTTTGCTGTGACCATTCGGTTTGGTGCAATCTTTGGGTTTAACGACCAAAACAGGGTCTAATTTGAGATAAAAATATGGATTATGAAAGAGTAAGTAAAAATATAAGCAGGGATTATGAAATTTTACTCAATTTTGTGCAACAATATTGTACAATTTGGTGATTTTCATTTGGTCAAATTTGAAGTTATCCAATGTCTGATCTAGACCTAGTCCCCTTATACATATAGTTATCATAAGAATTTTACACAATTTGAGTGAGTACTGACCTTGGCGAAGAAATAAGTGAAGCTAGGCTTCGCACGATGTCAAATTGTGTGAGCATAGAATGGCTTTCCAATTGTGCGGTGAGAATTCCATGTGCAAAATCTAAAACTTCAGGAATATGGATACCATCCACAGTAACATAAATCACACAAATTGAGGAAAAATTGCAAAATAGATAGAGAGAGATTAACCAGGTAGGACTCACTCAGCTTGCAGGAGAAGGTAGGGGGCGAGGGTCTGTCTACGGTTCTGAGGTAACAAGCGCAAGAGAAGAGGAGAGAAATGGAGATCGGCTAAGGGTTTCTAATCGACATGAGGGGGAGACGAGGATGTGGCAGGGCGGAGAATAGATTGGCTGAGATGAGAGAGGAGGGTATAGAATCGAATCGAGCTTTTCTAATTTTGATCTTCATTTTTGTGAAAATGGAGAGAGAATACGGGAGAGAAAGGAAACGGAATCAAACTAAAAATTTTAAAGCAGATGCTCCCTCAGCGCTTCAATCTGTACCTCCGAATATAATCTAAACACGATTTTTAAAACGATCCAATGGTATAAAAATCTAGCCTACAAGAATAGTTTACATATAAATAGTAGTATAGCCATTCTCTCTCTCTATATATGCATACATACATGCATACACACATATTTTTTAAATGGATAATCTAATGTTTTAAAAAATAGCATGCCGGTATAAGAAAACAACATTAGTGCGAAGATACATAAATGAAGTTACAAAAGAAAGAGGAATAACATCCAAATTAAGAAGAAAATGACACTAATAACTAAGTTCCAAAAGCAAATCCAGTATAGTGCAACATCGTGTAGCGCAACAATTCGGATTTTTCAAAATAAATCTAACGATCTTTCTATAACAAATACAGACCGCTGGAGTAGTTTTAAAGGATCTAGATTGTTGCGCTCAACGGTATAATGCAACACCAGATTTGAATCGGTTAGTTTCCTTCCATTATATATGGTCCCGGATTATTTACATTATTGAGTTCAAATAAAAAATTTCTCCATCAGCGAAAGGAATTTCCCTTTCTGTCATAGGAAAAGCTGACATAAAAGTGCTCACTGATGCATCCCGATGATCACGAAAGGCGCATTCTTAAGATCTCTGAATGGACTATCTTCACGAAAGAATCATTCTGTCAGTAAACAAGGAAAATTACAATGAAGGTCAAATATGCTTTAGCAAAACAAATTATAAGTTCGAGACCTAGTCTTTAGTTCACATGATGGAAAAATATAACTGGAAGTACTTAAATGTAGCCGTAAGTAAGTTAAGATAGGGCTGACCCTATTTTTCTTAACAAAAAAATGTAGCCGTAAGTACGCGGTTACACCAAAATAGATGTCCCTTTGAACATGCATATAAAACTAACGTATAAAAGACATAAATAAGAGCATTCCGCAAATTCGCCTTTCAACCAACATGCATCCTAGCTAGTAGCTTCTTTAGACAATTATGGTGAGTGCAGTTTAGGCATGCAATATACCACTAGGCCTGTTTAACATTCCAAACGGCAACGGAATGGGCCATTATGTTTACCGTTCCGTTCCAACAACGGTATGGCTATTCCATTCCGTTTTCCGTTCTGTTGGAGAAAACGAAATACCATTTCATTCCGTTATAAGTTTCGTTTGGATGGAACAGAACGAAACGACGTTGATTTACACTAAAAACTGCACTAAACGTCGAAACAGAAGCGAAATTGGTCATTTTGTTTACCGTTCCGTTTTGGCAACGGTATGAATTCCCATTCCGTTTACCGTTTCATTTTCTGGAACGAAATGGTTTTCTATACCGTTATTCGTTCCGTTTGGACGGAACGTCCACGAAAAATAGAAAATGGTATACCGTCGGCAGGCTGAATATCCACCACGTTATCACGACTCATCATCCGAGTCAACTCAAAGTTGCCATGCTTCACATGATCTCTTTTGAAGTGGAAAGAAACATATATATGCGTGCTTCTTTCACAATGCATTGATTTTTTTTTTATTTTTTTTTTGTCAATTTGATTGTTTTGTTATTCGCTCTAATTTCTATTGATGTCGATGGAGCAAAGTTCATCCTCTTAAACAATTTTTCAAGCTACAATCAGTGGCGATGTGGTCTCCCCTAAAAATCACAAATTTCCATTATTTGCCTTGTTTTATTAAGTAAAATTAATCAAATTTTTTCATAGGCCCCTATGAATCTAAGCCCAAATTTATTTCGGCCCCTACTATATTTTCCTGGCTGGCTTCGCCACTGGCTACAATATATGACATACACATAAATATGCAACCGCATCATCTACTTAAAACTATAATTTAATTAGATAGACTAGCGATGGATAAGTTTATGTAAGAGTTATTGCAGAACTAGAGAGTGAAGAACTTCGAAATTAAACTGAATATAAGATAGAATTATCAAGAGTTGAATAAAAAGTTCAGTTTCTAAGATTTTTTTCTTTACTTATAATAACCTATATATAGTCTTTTATAATACGAGGACGATGATAAAAGAACAAGAGTGGAAGACGAGGACGTACAAGACAGCCTACCTGAAAGGGATCAAGTGATTCTACGCAATCCCTTTATTATACATCTGGACTCAGTTGTTTATATTTGTTGTATATTTCTATACAAGTTGAATCATTTTTCTTGTAATTGACGTAGAAATAAAGGGGATATAATTTGTAATTGTAATATTCGCAAGGGTTCACATGAAATTGATCGAGAGAAAAAAAAAATACCTCGACAAGCCTTACTAAAAGCTCATGCACATCTTCAACACTGATAGTTGTTGCATCTGTTGAATTCTTATTTTGACTCGGGTCTAAATTTGAGATCGGATAATGAGATCGGTTGAGAGGGGCAAATATGGAGCAATCAAGATTTCTGTATGGATAGGTGCTTTGTTTTACAAGATTATCATGGTAATTTGGAGCATGTGCCAAGGTACGATGAGGACCATCAGGGAACGCAAAGCAACCGTCAGGCCTCAAGCTTGATGTGACATCTGAAGAAATTCGGGGACCATCTCTGATATTTGAATCGTTCACGTCAAGCTTCTCGAGTTCACTATAGAAGAAATACCAATAGTATTTAACTTTGGGTAGTAAGAAAAACTTGCCAAATGCAAATAAAATATTTGGATTTCAATTTTGGTGGTCGGGTATTGACAAATAATCAGTATATATCGACCTACTCAAAAGACTAATGGATTTTAAACAAGGTTAATGGTAACCCAAATGAACAGCAAGCGTGGAAACTATTGCCAAATAAAATCACTTCAGAAGAGCACCACAATATAAACCTTCATGAACCAACCAAGAGAAACTAATCAAACTATGTGAAAGAGGATACATATACAGGGAGTTCACAGTAAAATAAGAAACCCATAATATGATAAAATTGACAGTATTTGGCCTTACTTGTGCTATAATAATGGCTTAGGTACTACCTTTTAGTTGGGGATCGTTTCAGATTTTGGAATGTCTTCCCAAAGGCAACTAATATCCTGGGGTATACGAGTGAAACACGAAGGCATTAGTTTGTCATTATGTAAAGTAACCTCATGTATTATATAAATAACAGGCAAAACACAAAAACTGACCTATTCAAAACGACACAAACTTCCTGGCAAATTTGAGGCTCCTTGAACAAAATACCTCTGACCAATTTATTATTGTTTTGGTACATCAAAAATGGAGGATCTACATCGTATTCTTGTATCTCCATTATATCCTCCACCAAATTTCCTGTTTATCGTTCAACAAAAAGCGTGGTTATTTTTCTTCGAAATGTTGCAAGAATAATATTGAGGTAACGATGTTGCATGACTTGCCCCAAGCTATTAAATATATAGAAATAGTACTAACAAATGAGGCACAAGAACGAAAATCCACGAAAAAAGAATATATAATAAACGCCCTTAGCTACCAAAGAAAAGGACATCAGCAACGCCCAATTAGCACCGTATTAGAATAAGTGCTGACAAGAAGTAATGACATTACTGAAATTTTGTTGATTTATTTATCACCGATCTTTAAATTAAAAACAGGTGCTTAAGGCCAATCTCTCTCAAACAAATATTGAGTAGTATTTAGCACCGTTTTTTTAATACAAAAGAACGGTAAAATAAAATATCGGTGCACAAAAGTAACCCTTAGCACCTATTTTTAATTAAAATGGGGTCCCGAAGCTTATTTTATTTTGGATTGACATGTACCACCTTATTTTTATATATAACAGGTGTTGATTTAGCAGACGAGTAAATCAAATAATAGGGTTCAAACTTTAAATAGATCCTTCTCCCTCTCTTGTGGATTCACACTCTTACATAGCCACCTCTCTTCCTCTTTATCTCTCTTCTTCTTCTCAAAGAGTCACACCAAAAACCCTATGTTGAAAATAGCTAAAATCACCTAAAAATCAAGGGATAATAAAAATTTTAGAGAA
The DNA here is from genome assembly GCA_027725995.1 of Rhynchospora tenuis. Taxonomy (NCBI): domain Eukaryota; kingdom Viridiplantae; phylum Streptophyta; class Magnoliopsida; order Poales; family Cyperaceae; genus Rhynchospora; species Rhynchospora tenuis. The sequence goes on from CM050889.1 coordinate 122,556,614, forward strand.
GAAGCAAAAGAAAAGCTCATCTAGCTTGTGTATTTCCGATTTTGAACAATATCAAGTATATATGTTTGTGAGTTTACTTAATTTATTTCGGATTTTAAGCATTTCAGATCTCTTCTTCTCCAAGAGCCACCCAAAAACCTATATATCACACGAAATAGATAACATTGCAGAATGCTGTCTAGAAATCAGATCCGAACGAACCGATTGGAAGGATAGCAATTTCAGCCTACTCTTATGGTAATTTCAACCGGTTTGATTTAAAAATTCAACCGAACCAGTTGAAATGATAAAGTGAATCTCGACAAAACGATCTGATGTCATCGTCTCTTGTTTGCATCTACTGGTTGCACCTGTTAGGTGATCTCATGCCCTATATATGTCTCTAATGATGGAGAACATGGTAAAATACTTTTATGAAGGAGAATATAAAAGGGTAGATGCTGGAAGTTAGAATGCTCTCTCGCTGGCTTTGAATTTATTCTAAGTTAGGCTTTTAAGCTCTCGCTTGACAGGTGTATGCGCTGGTCACACGTTTCATTTGTCGTATGAGGTCTTGCTTAGAGTCTGGCATAACGTCTCCAAGTGAGATATGTTAGAAAAAGTTTGTGGAGACGTTCTTTGCGGGCCGCTAGTTAGGCTAGCGGGTCGTTGGGTGGGCCAGAGGACCGCTGGGTGTAGGGATCAGAACCAACTCTGTATGTTCTGATCGAATCCTATATATACCCCTCTATTATAACTGACCTCTCTGCAAGAAACCCTTTGTGTCTAAGTCCACAAACAAAGAGAGTGGTTCAGGTTGAGAGGGAGGAAGCAATCCGAGTACTTGGGGCAATCAAATCACACGCACGAGTTGAGATCGGCATTTGGAATTGTGAAAGGTGATGCTAAATCCTAACTTGAGGTTGTGGTATACCGGTTGTATACGGAGAGAGACAAGACGCTGCAGAATCGAACTTCGAGAAGGGTCTAGGTGTTCGATCAACTTATGCTACGATATATCTAATACTTTATGATATGTTAGATATGCATATAGGTTTATATCTAGTTAAACCTTCATATATATATGTATATATGCGTGTGTGTATATATATATATATATATGGAGTTTAGCTATGGTGAGTCGCGACTCACGGATGCTTCCGTGAGTCACGATCAAAACTCTTGGATTTGATTCAAAATGATCGATCCAAACCGTCCAATATGATCTCCATATTGAAATCTCTTTGCAGACCAAATTTTATATTTTTTCGAAATTTTTAAGTATTTTTTTAAAAACTGCTGTTTTTGAATGGTCCAATATGATCCAAACCGTCCAATATGATCGATCCAAACTGCTGTTTTTGAATGGTCAAGAACTAATTAGATTAACGATTTTCTAAAAGTTCAAAAAAATACTTAAAAATTTCGAAAAAATGAAAAATTTGGTCTGCATAAAGATTTCAATAGGGAGATCATATCGGACGGTTTGAATCGATCATTTTGAACTATATCTAAGAGTTTTGATCGCGACTCACCGGAGGATCCGTGAGTCGCGACTCACCGTAGCTAAACTCTACATATATGTATGTATATATGTATATGTGTTTGTGTGTAACCACATAAAATCACCAAAGAAAAGGTGCTGATGGCAACCCTTTACATCGTTTTTTAATTGTTTCTAATTTCTACCATCAGCACCTTTCTATCTGCATCGGTTATTTAATTGTCTTAGCACCCCTGTCATTAGAAACTATTACAAAGTCAGCACTAATTTAATTTATTAACCGGTACTACAATAATCTTTTGCGGTAGTGACGAAAGTAATTAAGAAATGGCCGTTACCTGGGTCACGTGGGTTCAAGCTTTTCGGTATAATAAACTGAAAGCGTGAGACAGAATCCCTGGAAGAAAGAACATTTTTGTCACCAAAGAAAGGCAGAGAAGGTAAATACTCAAGCTACACGACACAAGATAAATAAAAAATTTCATATGTTTTACCTTCTGACGACTAAAAGGCAACCTTTCACATCTCTTTTACGCTGTAATTAGAAAAGAAGAACAAAACGATGTTGTTGCCATAAGTTTCTTGATATCCATCGATTTCTATAATCATTATCAGCAATTTACATTTAAATTGATCTAATCAAAAGAAAGAATATCATATTTATTTTGCATTTTCCACGTTCCCCATACGTATATTAATTGTAAAATTCAGTCCAGAAATAGAATGATATAGTTGGAATATTTTGGTATAAATGAATAACACGAGCCAAAGTGAAATGCTTCTTTGCAAGGATGAACTAAACATGAGGCTGTAAAAGCAAAATTTCCATGCATTGTACTCACATAACAAGTCTGAAGAAATGTTAAACAAAAGATTAGGATGTGTAATTGGCACCAGATAAATACTCCACAAATTAAAATCTATATTCATCCATAAAACTTAATTTATTCAATTGTAATCATAGAGAGAACAAATACAAAATTTAAAGAACAACATTCAGATAGTATCCAGTGTGTAAATGCTGTCATTGTTCTGGATAAAACAAAGCAAAAGGTTAAGGAAAAAAAAAAAACAAACAAGAAATAATATATATAATTTTAGTATAAAGCTAGAACAAACCCATTGAGCATTCTCAGAATCCATTTGGTACAGGGTGACGTGGGAAGCTTTAATCAGAATTTCTTCGATATGGGGATCAAGTCGTCGAAGTACCAACAAGTTTAGAGACCTCGTTGTCGTTTCGTCTGGTATTGTCTCAGGGATTGGTTTTGATTGCATCCTCTCTTCCATCCGTGAAATCTAACTTCTTTATCCGATATCAAATCAGTTGGGACAGAGAGAGACTGGGAAGAACAGGGAACTACAATGTATGTTGAAGAAGAATAACCATATACATACATTGATACATATATATAAGCTACTATATATCTTCCTTTCGTTCTTTGCTATATATATAATTATATATATAAAAATATAAATCCATATATATGGAAGAGATGATTCGCTGTCTGGGAGATCCTAAGAATATCATTTTCATCTGAAGAATAACCATATACATAAATTGATACATATATATAAGCTACTGGAAATTGATAATCTAAAAATTCCAATGTCGTTCTTTTTTAAAACAGCCAATAGTGATTGTCCTAATTTTAGCATCCCATATTTTAATAATGAATGAATGGCCGTATATTTTAATATTTTTCTAAATAGAAATACTCATCCAAAGATTTAAATAGCAGACTTTAGCGGTGCAATAGCGGTCCTATTTGATAAACGCTATGGTTGCTAAATAAAAATTTATATTAAGCGTTTTTTTCGATAGCGGTAGGTTATCGACTTCTAACATTCAATTGCAGGTTGTTTAATAGAAATTCAGTGGTAATTTAACGGTGAGTATTATTATTTTCGGCATATCTTTCACACTCCAATTGACGTGATTCGAAACTCTACCGAAAGTTTAGAAAATAAGCTACAACTTGTATATTTTGAGTTCTTCCAAATTCTAAATACTTCTTGTCAAAATAATCTACCAAAGAAACTTAATTTGATTAATATTAATTAATTTTTTTAGAAATATTTTAATAATTCGGTACTTAAATATGTATTTATTTTTAAGAGTGAATTAACATTGTAGAAGACATATTGGGTGTATAATTTAAGATAATTTAATATGTATAACCATTTGATGTAATATTGTATAATATTGAAACATATAAATTGAAAATAAATTGAAATTTTTTTGAAATTGTATAACCAAATTTGTATAGTTTCATTTAATTATAAGCAAATGTGAATAAATTGAAAATTTAGCTAGAATGTAAATGTCTTCCTAATTGTCCCATTTGGCGTTGCAAGAAATATACCATTTTAAATTAATCATTATATATTATAATTATAAAATAAATAAATACGGCAAGACAATTCGCTATTGCTATTTGTGTGGACTTTTTCGTCATTTCTCGAAGAATGATTGGGTTTCCTCAAGAATGAGAATAAGCTTTAGATTCACCCCTCACGAACTTGAATTCAAGTGAAAAATGCCTCTTAACAACAAAAAAATATTAACGAGAATCCATTCTCATGAGGGTTTATTAATTTTGTGGATCCTTTCCTTCCAATATGCACAAGTCCCTATTGTTAATTACCCCGTGACCAATCACGAGAGCCTCTGATTAAGGGATTCGAGGAATTATATGTCGTAGACTAAAAAAAGTTGTTATCTCAATTTATTCTTGACTTAAACTAAACTCAATTGATGTTACCAAACTTAATTGACGGGGCACAATTGAGGATCTATTTCTTTTGGCTTAAATCAGACTCAATTAACGGTACCAAACTCAATTAACGGGACCTAATTGAGGACATCTAAAACACCTTATTTACAACTTTCACTGGATTTGTTCAAATAATTTGGCTTTGGTGGCTGGTGAGAGCTAAGTCTTGGTCATTTGGTGACTCATAAGACTGGAGGAGTTTGATTTGGTTGTTCTTGGCCATTTGGCGGCTTGGAAGAATTAGGTCTTGGTCATTTGGTGACTTGGAGAGTTTAATTTGGTGATTCTTGGCTATTTGGTAGCTTGGAAGAATCGGGTCTTGGTCATTTAGTGACTTGTAAGACTTGGAGAGTTTGATTTGGTGGTTCTTGGCCATTTGGCGGCTTGGAAGAACTAGATCTTGGTCATTTGGCGACTTGTAAGACTATAGAGGCTTGGTTTGATGGTTCTTGGCCATTTGGCGGCTTGGAAGGACTAGGTCTTGGTCATCTGGTGACTTGTAAGACTGAAAGAGCTTGATTTGGGGGTTCTTGGCCATTTGACGGCTTAGAAGAACTAAGACTTGGTCATTTGGTGACTTATAAGACTGGAGGAATTTGATTTTGTAGTTCTTGGCCATTTGGCGGCTTGGGAGAACTAGGTCTTGGTCATTTGGTGACTTATAAGACTGGAGGGACTTGATTTTGTAGTTCTTGGCCATTTGATGACCTATAAGAATTGGTTCTTATATTTTCCTCAACTAAAGAGATTTTGGCTTTGACTTTGGGTATCGTATTTTGACTTTTAATTCTCTAATATTTCTATTTGGGTTTTAGTGATTTTTATTATTTTCCTTTATTTTGATTTTTGAGATTTAAAGGTTTCAAATCCACTTTTTTAAATCTCTTGAAAATACTAATTTGAAAGTGCCTAATTGAAAATAGTCCCTTGAAGATTGTTTTAATATTCAAATTATTTAAAATTTGTTTCAAAATTGTATAGAATATTTATTTAAGATTTATTGTGTTTATAATTTTTATGAAATTCAATTTTTATAGCGAAAATACTTCAAAAATATAAAAGAATAATATTTCGAAAGATTTTGATATCAAAGTATCAGTAAATCTGGTTTCTACAGATTTTATTGTAGGCATTTTATTGTAGGCGGATGTGTACAATTTTTTGTAGGCATTTTATTGATTAGCTTCCTCTATTACTTCACCATTTTTTTATATTTATTTTCTATTAATTTTTAAAATCAATTAAGGTTTATGGATTAATTAAAAAGGAATATAGACATTATTAGTAATCACACTTTGGCAAGTAATAGAGATATTATTTTCTGCCATTTAGTTCAATGGCACTCGTCTGCGCTTGAAGTTCATCAAAGCACAAGGGAAAGGGTACCGGCGAGAACAATCCTGCTGCTCCGTTTGACCCCAAAAGACAAAGAGATCGGACTTTACAAGAAACTAACATACTCATTGAGGTCGTCCAACAATATCAATCTGCAAATGGTGTTCTTGGGTTCAACTTTAGTCTCACAGTGTGGGCACATATTCTCAAAAAATTCAAGGAAAAAATGCCTGACACCATACGCACAAAAGAAAAATTAAGAAATCGAATGAAAGTATTGCGCGAGCGTTTTCTGATCTGCTACGAGCTAGTAGATAAGAGGAGTGGTGGCAGCTGGGATTATGTCAGACAACGATCGGGAGCACCATCCGACGATGAATATGAAGCGATAGTGAAGGTGTGAAAGTTATATTTCAATGATTTAAATTTTAACTCATTTCATATGAATTTTCTTTCTACTGCATTTTATCATAATTTCTCACTTGTGTACATTTACAGGCTAAAGGGGACAAAGCAAACTTTCTTCTACCTTCTAAAAAAGACCCATCAAAGGTTTACTTTCCATGGTACGACCAGCTCCGCACAATGATGGGTGGTCAAACATCTCGGGGGGATGTTAGCAAGGAAACCTGGACTTCAGATGGAGATTCTGCTTACCATCTGCCTGCAACCCAGGGGAGCGCCCGACCATCTGAACAAGGCAGTTCAGATGATCCACAGGAGTTCCCTAACGACAACGATGTCAGCTCAGGAATAGGTTGCCTCAGGAATTGGGTAATTCCCAATTCTTATTCCAAATTCTTTATTCAAGCTCCTTCCAAACACACCCTAGGGGCTCGTTTGGATGAAGTAAGAATAGCCAATTTCTAGGAATTGGCAATTCCATTCCTAAATTTTTCATCCAAACGGTTTTGGAATAGTCAATTCTATTCCTAACACAATTTTCAATAACACTCTTCCCAACAACACTTTTCTCTCTACTTTTTCACACTTTCCAACGCTATTCCTAAACTCACCATCCAAACAATATTTCCTCTTCCCGAAATAGCACTCTTCCCACTCTTCCCACTGTTCCCAACTCATCCAAACAAGCCCTAGAACACTTACAAGCTTTTACTTTTAAAAATACACTCAACAATTTTTGTGTAGCGTACTGACTACTGACCAGTTAGCAATGACAGATTGACAGATGACAGTCCACTAGCGAATAGCTCTCAACGCACCGTACCGTTTTCAAAATTTCTTAACTTTTCAAAACAAAAATAATTCAACTCCCCGTTATATTTCACTTTTTCCCATAGTCTTCGCTCTCCACTCTCTAGCCAATTTTCAATTTCTCATGCTCTCCATTTTTCACTACCAAGACAGACTATGAGAACTCCGCAAAAAAGCACATTGTCCCACCAAAATAAGTAAAAACTGGAGAGATAATTTGGACATCTAAACTCCGAAACCTGAGTCTCTGACAAAGTTGGTCTGGTGTTTTCTGCTTTCAATAAAAACCAAAGGAGAAAACAAAGAATCTCCTCCTCTCTCTTCTCTTCTCCCCAGCATCCCTCCTGTCTCTTTTCTTCCCACCAAAACAAGGGAAAGAGAAACAAGCCCAACAATGGCTTCTTCTCCAACCTTCCTGCACCTTTTTCTAGTTGTTGTCTTCCTCTCCTACGCCTCTGCACTTCCAAACCCAGAACTGAGCTCTCTAATGGCGCTCAAGAAGTCTCTAGACCCACAAAGTCACGTGCTTAGCTCATGGACCAGCAATGGCGATCAATGTAGTGGTACCTTCGTAGGAGTTGCATGCAACATCCATGGAAAGGTGACAAGCATCTCTCTTCAAGGAATGGGTTTGTCTGGTTCGATCTCGCCAGCCATTGTTGGTTTGAGGTCGCTTACTGGTCTCTACTTGCACTACAACAGACTCACTGGGGAGATACCAAGATGATAGAATAGGTAATAGAGGAAAGAGATAAGCTCATTGTATTTTCTCATTAATTGAACCGTATACATCAATGGGGTATAAATACCCAACTACAATACGCGTAATACAGTACGCGTCTCTGGACCCTGAACCTATCTCCAGTTAGTCTTCTATACTGGACGTATCCAGTATATTACATCTAATATCCCCCCCTCAAGTGGATGGTCCAGAAAGAACCATCAACTTGTCTCTAATGGATAAAAAACGAGTAGTTGTCAGTCCTTTAGTAAGTGCATCGGCAATCTGATCTTTGGAACACACAAACTGAACCAGTAACTGTTTTGCAGCAACTCTCTCGCGGATAAAATGAAAGTCGATTTCCACGTGCTTGGTTCTTGCATGAAACATCGGATTTGAGGCAAGAAACGTCGCCCCTATATTGTCGCACCATAGGACTGGTGGTTGAGACAAAGTCTGATGCAGTTCTTTGAATATGTACTGGATCCAAATGACTTCAGCAGCTGCTAGCGCTAAACTTCTATACTCGGCTTCAGTGCTGGACTTAGAAACTGTAGGTTGCTTTTTTGAGCTCCAGGATACTAAGTTGGAGCCGAGATAGATACAAAAAGCTGAAGTAGATCGTCTGTCGTCGGGGCACCCGGCCCAATCTGAATCCGAATAAGCATGCAGAGTCAAGGAGGTATTGGATTGAAGAGAGAGACCCAAGTCAATTGTTCCTTTAAGGTATCGGAGAATGCGTTTGACTGAGCTCCAGTGTGTGTTAGAGGGAGAATGCATAAATTGTGAGCATTTGTTGACTGGATAGGTTATGTCTGGACGTGTGATCGTTACATACTGAAGAGCGCCAACAACCGCCCTGTAAAGAGTTGGATCATGAAAGGGCTCTCCATCAAATTTTGACATCACAGTGTTGACAGCAATGGGAGTTGACATCGGCTGTGCATTCTCCATATGTGTTCTACAGAGCAGTTCATGGATGTACTGACGCTGAGAGAGGTGTATCCCATCAGGATTTCTTGTAACAGCTATACCCAGAAAGTAGTTCAACACCCCTAAATCTTTGAGTGAAAACCGTGACTGTAATGTAGTGATGAGCTGCACTATCATTGAGGAACTGCTGCCAGTAACTATAATGTCGTCAACATAGACGAGTAGAATAGTTGTGTGGCCATTAGTATGTGAAATAAACAAGGACGGGTCAAAATTGGACCCATGAAAACCAAGATCAAGTAGAGTCGAGCTCAAGGTATGAAACCATGCCCGTGGAGACTGCTTGAGACCATATATAGCCTTTTTTAACAGACACACATGATTGGGACGGTGGGGATCAATGAAGCCCGGCGGTTGTTGCATATAAACGGTTTCCTTGAGATCGCCGTGAAGAAACGCATTGTGCACGTCTAATTGACGCATGGACCAGTCTTTCGACAGGGCCACAGTGAGGATAATGCGGATGGTTGTAGGGCGAATGACAGGGCTGAATGTGTCAAAGTAATCAACGCCCTCTTCTTGAGTGAAGCCTTTGGCGACAAGACGTGCTTTGTATCGCTCAATGGTACCATCTGCAAGTTTTTTTGTTTTGAAAACCCACTTGCAACCAACTACATTTTGTTGGGTAGTCGATGGCACAAGAGTCCACGTTTGATTGCGAGCTAAGGCGTCTACTTCCTGAGCCATGGCTGTGCGCCAATGAGACACTTTGTTGGCTTGTGCAAAGGTTGTGGGATCTGATGAGACAGGTGCGGAAGCAAGATAGGCAACAAAATCAGGAAATATGCGAGACCGACGGGTATTGTCTTTGGATCTTGTAACCATAGTGTGTGCTGGAGTTTGAGCAAGAACAGCATCTTCAGTGGTCGTAGCAGGAACAGAGGATGCAGGAGAGTGGGTCGACTGATCAGGAGGACGGTCAGTAGAATTCAAATTTTCCGACCGTTGAGTGTGCTGACCCAACCCAACTGGTTGCCCAGTAATTGAATCAGAAATAGTAGGTGGATCAGGCTGCATAGTTGAGACAGGAGAAGATGGGCTTGAGTTGGGCCTCGTAGTTGGGCCGAGTGATGATGAATTCAGACTTGTAGGAAGAGCCAACTCATTCAAATTTGATTGATTTTGAGTGGAAACAAGTGACCAGAGATTGAAATGTTCATCAGCACAGGCAGCACTGGTATTGATGCACTCATCTTTAAACGGGAAGACCTGTTCATTAAAAATGACATGGCGCGAAACAAAGATACGGCCGGTAGAAGGATGATAACAACGGTACCCTTTTTGGGACAAGGCATAGCCAATGAAAATACAGGGCAAAGAATGTGGCTGAAGTTTGTGCTTATTATACGGCTTAAGTAAGGGAAAACATTGAGAGCCTAAAACCTTAAGATCCAAATAGTTTGGAGGTTTTAAAAATAAACGTTCATATGGAGAGCAATCAGCAGAAGACAGTGATGGAGGCAATCTATTGATCAAATAAACTGTGCTAGCAAAGATCTCATCCCAAAAAACAAGAGGAATGGAAGCATGATTAAAAATGGCTAATGACAATTCTACAATATGCCGATTCTTACGTTCGGCCACACCGTTCTGTTCCGGAGTATAAGGACAAGTAACTTGATGTACAATTTGAGGGAACCGTTTAGGAATCGGTTTAAATTCTGTACCACCATCGGTACGCAGAATTTTGATGGAGGTGCTCAGCAGATTCTCTACTTGCAATTTAAAATCAGCAAAAACCTTAACTACCTCATCCTTTGTATGTAAAAAGAAAATCCAACAAAACTTTGTAAAATCATCTATAAAAAGAACAAAATACCGAAAGCCATTGTTTGTCACAACAGGGGCTGGGCCCCAAACATCTGCATGAACAAGCTCCAATGGAGCTGAAGTAGTACTAGAGCTAAAAGAAAAAGGTAACTTATGGCATTTTGCCATATTACAATCACAACATACAGACAAGAATTTATTACTACACGGCAAATTGTTTGAACTTAAAATTTTTCTAGTAGTAGGCAGTGAGGGATGACCAAGCCTATAGTGCCAAATATTTGCTGCAGCTCTCTCTCCTAATAAGGCATACGGTAAACACAGGGCTGGTGCAGTAATGAGATAAAGTCCATTAGTGACTCTTGCTTGTAGAAGCGTAGTCGAAGTGTGGCGGTCCTTAATCAAACAAAACAAAGAACAGAATTCAATTACTAGGTTGTTGTCAGCTAGTACCCTAGATAAACTAATCAAATTCTTGGTAAAACTAGGAACATGCAAAACATCATTCAGTTTAATACTACAAGTACCAAAATTCAAGGAAGTAGAACCAAGATGTAAGATGTGCATACCATTACCATCCCCAATTTGTAGCCTATCAGTACCTTCATATGACTCAAAAGATGACAAGTTATTGATATCACTTGTCACATGATGTGTTGCGCCTGAGTCCAGATACCACTCGGTTGTGGAGGCAGATGCTGCTCCAGTATGAGCCACGTGAGCTTGAGGAGCATTTGGTGGTGGCTGTCTAGGTTGAACTGGTGCTTGATCTACATCATCAGTGTAGCGCATGTCACAGCGCCACCAGCAAGCCCTAGCAGTGTGGCCTTTCTTGAAACAAATCTGACAAGTTTCAGATTTTGCTTGATTACCAGAATCAGTGGAAGTGCCTGACACAGTGCCAGTAAAATTTGATGGTGGAGGTCTTGAATTACGCTGGTTGAAGCCACCTCTATTGAATCCACCTCTATGACGCTGATTGAAGCCACCTCTATTGCGCTGATTATTGTTAGGTTTGGACTGACTTGACTGATTATTGGCATAGAATGCCGCAGGATTAGATGAAGAGGGTAAAGATGAGGTCTGAGGAGTTTGATCTTGTAACAGTACTTCATGGCTAAGAAGTAAAGACTGAACTTCATTGAAGGTGACCGGATCTTGCCTTGAGTTGATGGCAACAACGAAAGCATTGTAATCTGACGTCAAGCCACCAGTAAGCGCAAGAACCATCTCAGAATCAGTAACAGGAGCGCCTATAAATGCTAGCTCATCCGCTATAGCACGGATCTGAGAAATGAAATCAGAACAAGAACCCCCACCTTTCGACACACTTTGCATTTTCTTTTTTAAAGTAGTAAATCTTGCACGAGACGCTGAGGAGAAAGTGTGAGTGAGATTGCTCCAAAGGTCAGCTGAGGAAGAACATGAGACAACTTGTGCAAGAATCGATTCAGAGAGCGATGCTCGAATCCATGCCAGAATCATCTGATCCTGCTTGTACCAGGCAAGATAGTTAAAGTTCATCTGAACTTGACCAGTGACTGGATCTTGAACCGTAGGTGAAATAGGTGGTGAAGTCAAGAACTGAATCAGCCCATGAGCATGCAACAGAGGCTCAATTTGTGATCGCCAAGCCAAGAAGTTGGTTCTTGACAACTTTGTATGAACAGGCAAGTTCAAGAAAACCATGAGAGGGGCTTGCAAGGTCGATCCCAAATTGTTGAAGCTAGCATCAGCAGTGGATGAAATTGGGTTAGCAAAAGGTGGAATTTGTGTTGAGGATGAAATTGGAGTGCTTGAGGATGGAATTGAGACACCAGTAGGTGGAATTGAATGAGTCGACGGCGGCAGTTGAGTGCTCATTGGCTGACTCGGATCGCTCGATGGCGGAATTAGCTCGCTCGTCGATGGATTGGGAGGAATCGGAGGCAAGCTTGAAGCAGCCATGGCCAATCTTGAATAGTCGGAGAAGAAAAGAGAAATAGAAAGATGGATCGAAGTTGTATTTGTTGGAGTTATGTCCTAGAAGTCAATATTTAATGACTTATTTTCTTAGTTTATGTTAATGATGATATTTGATCATTTGTTCCTAGAATTTATTATTGACAGATCATTCAGGTTGAGGATCTGAATTGTAGATCTCTGTGGATCATTCATTAGAATGACAATAATAAATCTAAATCGTCCATAATCTTGATAATTAACAAGGAACATTAATTATCATAAAAGATTAGTATGCAAGTTAAGTGATGATTAAGTTCTACAAATCATAGGTAAGGAGTTACCAACTTAATTGCATATGTGTATGTTATTGGAACATAGTACAGGACTTGACCCAATGAAATAAACATATGGATTGTGTTAAGTGTCATTGTTTATTTCATATAAGTTTGATTCTAAGTTTGAGATGTTCACCTTTTCCACATGAGGATAGGTTCAATAAATATCGTCTAACGTTGATTCCTGATAAAGGCTGCTATAAGGACTTTATTTATGTTCTCTTGAATTGTGCGGGGAAAAGTTGTTCATCAAAAAAACCGTATGTCCCTCATTAGTATACCTAGTGAGTGATGATATCTGTTTGGGCCCCTTGATGGAGTTGGATTGTATGCATGCAAACTAGACGATCAACTCTAGATCAAGAAATGTATAATCTGCAAGAATGACACACTCCTATCTTGGATTATACAATGATATCATGTGACATAAGAATCAAACAAAGGAAATACTTATATTTCTTATGCAGGATTGAAATATTATAACGGTACACTATTTATGCGAATTGGGAATCATAACGTGTTGCTAGATACCGCTTATGATTATTGAAAATAAATAGTGATTTATTCTCCATGGCCAACATAGCATAAATCCTCAAAGGGTCACACAAATAGGACTTTGACCACACAGTGCATTATCTATTTATTCGCAACAGTGAGTATTGCGGAAATATGATGAGTTGATTAATTAATTATATACCGTTATGAACCGTTATAATTAATTAAGTCAAAGAGATCATATAGAAATAAATTAATGCATTACCTAATCCCAAAATAATTATTAATGAGTTAATAATTAATTTTAGATCAACACATTTCAATATAAATGGTTATATTGATTAATTGGGCCGTTATTTAATAGGAAAATATATAGCCCAATTATAGAGCAACCTAATGAGACTTTAATTAGGTGAATTAAAGACCCAAATGAGATTGTGAGGTGGCCCATATAGGCCCAATTCGTGGCCAGCCATAGGGTGGCAAGAGGTGTAATTTTGGGGAAGTTTTCTCTAGGGTTTGAGCTCTATAAAAGGACCCCTTTGGAGGCTCCAAGAGCTAGCCTTTCTCTCTCCTCTCTTCCACCCCTTTGTGGCTGCCACAGCCACAAACCTCCTCTTTTCTCCCTCTTTTGCTCATGTGTTGAGCTCTCTTCACCATTTAAATGAAAGATTTAATTGCTAGAAGAGAGAAAACTAATGGGATTAGGCTAGTTCTTGGGTGTGCTAGCACATATCTTGAGAACGTGGTTAATCTCCTTGGTGGACTCGAGGCCGGCGGCACAACCATGGTGGTGGTGGTGGAGAAGGCACGCCATCGACTCCCATGCCATGGATTCGAGCCTCATGAATGCGATTTCATGAGAGGTACAATTCTTCCTACTCTCATCTTGAAATGCTTGTGAATGATGTTGAAACCTAGATCCCTTGTGTTTAGTTGTTGTTTCTTGCTATTTGATGGCACAAAAATGGAATTAAACACTTTCTAACAGTGGTATCAGAGCACATGGTCGGTTTTAACACATTTTGTGCATTAATTAGATGAGAAATGTGTAATTAGTTGAGTAATTAAGTTGCTGCCTTTGTTTGCTATCTGGAACTCTGTGTTTTCCGAGGTTTTCTGTGTTTTTCGCATAGCAGGGCTTTCGATTTTATTTTTTCTTTTGATGGATTTGAAAGAGGGATAAATCTTGAGCATTTTCCCACTGGTTTCACTTTAATCCGAGTTGTTTTGGATTTTTAGTGAATTTTTCCGTGACGGTGCGCAGGACTGGTTCCTGTGCGACCAGATCTGGTATTGTGAGCATTATCTGAGTTATCTTGATAAAGAGACCTTAATTTTCTTGGCTAGGAATGAAGTAGACTTGGAGTACCTTCTTCCATACCAATTTGATGGTATGGATCGAAGTCTTTCTATTTTTTTGAATCGATGAAAGACAAGAACGGTCTGATTGGTTTTCTGTACCAATCGGATTGTTTTGAAAACTGGTATTGATTGAGACTTTTTATAGAAAAAGTGTTTAAATAGAAAACTTCCTTTTGAAGTCCTGAATCCATGAAAATTAATTTCATGTCAATCGGACCAGGTTTGGTACCCCAACCGCTTAAATTCAATTTCGTCGACGTGCTGTTCCAGAACAGGGGACTTGTATTCAAACTCCTTAAACTTGCTGATTTTGAATGAGTAAAATTGTAAATCTTTCATGGTTACTAGCCTTGTACTTGTGATTGTTTACTGTAAAATTGTTTTGCATTAAAAGTTTTTGGAAGATGGTCAAACAGTCCAAAAGGTTGAGGCCAAAACCTGAAACTTCAAACCGGTGTTTTAATACACAACCTGAAGTTTGATAATTTTGGTTCTCCCGATTGGTAAATGATTTCTTCCTGAAATTTGAACAAGTAGTTTGTCTCTTGATAGTGATTGCTCATGATTTTTTCTGGAATTTTTGGAGACCGAAAAATTTCTTGATTTTTTCGGGTCCCGTTGAATGAAAGGTGTTTGTTCTAATTAATCAATTAGTTGATAAGTTGATTAGAACTCTCCTTACTGTCATCCATTGGAATTTTGAATGTTGATTTTATCAAAGAGTTTAAGCAATTGGTTGTTTGAATGTTAAACTCTCTTTGCATGGAAAAACACAAATTAGCAAACAATACGCAAAGACACTTAATAGCTCGCTAGTTATGAACAACTTAGACATATATTTGTATATTGTGCTAACTTGTTTTTGTAGGAGGATGTGGGTTTGATATGGCTTAAGATGTCAATGCCTTGTGTGTTGTAAAATATTGTGAATGCATGTGATTGCTTGTAATGTGGCCTAAGGTGCCTTGATAATTAATAATTGATTAATTCTTGATGTAACTTGTGAGGCTTGCATGCCCCTAAGGCCTAGGCGGATTTTAGAATTTTATCACATGTATTTATTTCCCGTAATTATTAGATAGGATCTTAGTAATTAGTGGGAGGGTTTGATTAGATTAGTTTCGTTACATGGAGATGCGACGAAGACTAATGCAAGCGGGAGCCATACAAACCCACGACAATGCTTGAGATGCTTATGTTATGTGATTGTTTGTGAATGCCTTGAATTGTCATAGGTAGGTATGGGTGTATGCTTACACAACCACCAAACAAAGTCACGTAATTGCTTTTGTCCCAAACTAAATTGATTAAGTCGACCGCCCTCCTTCTCTCTATCCCCCTCACGTCAATTGCCAATCATGGCGCGGTCCGCCATAGCGGACGTCATGGTTGTCAAGCTTGATAGTCGGGGTACAAATGAAAAGATTTGTTAGGAGCAAATAGAGAGAGGTTGCTTATCGATGGACCCAACAAGTTTTCTTGGACATCGGCGCGAAGTTTGTAAATATACTTAGATATTCACAAACCAAGAGTCGTATGGTTGATATGATTGGTTGGAGAACCTACCTTGTCTAGTTAAGTAGGGTGTCATGCCATAGCAGGCTCTACTTGATGAAAACGGGGATCTTGGAAAACCAACTACATTGGGACATTAAATAAATGTAGTGGGAGTTTTGTTTATCATTATAAATAAAACATTGCATAAACTAAATGACCTTAAATTGAAATTGTTATAGATATTAAATATGTTAATTTCGTTGCGATCAATCTTTGAAAACAACAAGCTCGTTTCTAAGGTATTTACTTGGAGAAGTAATACCGATTCCTAAGACATGTTCTTGGAAATGAGAAACTTGAGCAAGTTTAATCCTAAAAAAACATTCCTCGACTTCCCGAACATAACTTCGCAATGATTGATTAGTTTCGACGAAAATTATTCAATAAAGCGAATGCCTATATCCTTTTAGAAGTTCTAGACTTTTGAATTGGAGAATTCATAAGGACTAGACTAGACTTCTACACTCTCATCCACTTACTCAAGAAGACGTTCTTAGAGAAAGTAAATATAGACTCAATCATTTATGATCGAGTAATGGAGTTAACCAAGAGACTCTTCTTATAAGAAATAAATGTTTCATTAGCTTGCGAACCGAAAGGTTTGAGTAGCTAATTGACAACAAGAGATATTAAGATCTCCAATATCAATGATTGTTGATATTGTCATACAATCTCTTTCTATGGATAAAAGATATATTGTTCGCACACTTGTTAGTGCTAAAAGTAATTGGTTAAGTATTAAAGGAATACTTCACCAAGATATGAGTTGAAACTTTGAGACCCTCACTAGTGACCGTGTGTCACATGAGATGTTTCATTTGCCATTTATGGGAGGCATTTGAAAGGTTGTCCGAAATACCATGATGTTCTAAACCTTAAGATATTTGTCGTTCAAATTATCTCACTATCTCTAATTCACACTAGTAATTAAGTGCTAGTTCATGTGCTCGCATTTAACGAAATGTGTAGGCAATGATGCATAAGAGAAAGTTCGAGACAAGTAAAGTAAACTCCGTTTTGAAAATGGCTTATACGTCTAAGCCGCTACCATTGAATACGTAGAGTTAACTTTACTAAATAAAGAGTTTGTTTAGGAATTTGAGGTTGTATACCTTATTCCAAACATCTCATAAAACTTATCTCCGTTTCATATTTGATGATGGATGATCATGTTTTGTAATAGAGAAATGTTGTTATCTTATTGTTATGAATTTGTGTATAAGATTTCATGCATCTTGATTGAATTTTCTTGAAATAGATAAACAAATTTTGAATGACAAATATGTAAGACTTCACATAAAGTATTTGACTTTTATGAAAAATAGTCGCTTAGTCGAATATAAACAAGAATCACATTATGAGAGTCTACGTAACGTGGAGCTCGTAAATCAATTCGATTGCAAATCAATTGAAATTCATGCGAATCGTGTTTGTTAAATGACAAAAGCGCCTTTGAACTACGAAGGTTTAAAGGATAAGTAACTTTATTAAGACTTATACATATTGATGTATATAGACCTATAGGACTTGTGCAATTGAAAGGTTGTTGACACTTTACCACTTGACCAACGATCATCGTAGATATTAACGTATCTATTTGATATGGTATAAGTATGAATCTTTTGACAAGATCAAAATGATTTCAAGAGTAAAGTTGAAAAACTATTCAATAAAAGCAAAAGTCTTAAGATGGATCATGGTAAATAGTTAAGTCATATAGTTTGATATATTACCTAAAGAGTATGAAAGACGTTTCACTACTCGCTCCATGAGGAACATTGAAAAATGTATCCAAGGATGAAGGTATCGAACATTGTTTGATATAGTTCGATCGGTAATAAATCAAATTGACTTGTTTGACTCATGTAAGGGATTTGTGTTTGAGGACAATATTGTTTACGCTGAATAAAAATTCCATCGAAGTCTATTGAGAAAGATATCTTACGAGATTCGATCTCTAGGTATATTGTTTCTCAAGATTTGGTGTTGAGAAGCTTATTTTAAGGTTCAATTGATTGATAAGCTTGGACCCAAATAAGATGCTTAATATTATGTAGGATATCTTGAAATAACCGAAAGGTACTACTTCTACGAACGTGATAAGAACAAAGTAGTTGTTGCTAATCATAATCTTAAGGAATAACATTCTCAAGAAGAAGTAGTGGGAGTAAAGTGAGCATTAAAAGAGTTTATGCGTCACTACAAGAAGTACCTTTATGAGAAACTTGTCACTCCATACATGGTGTTTAGTGGGAGTTGAGCGGAACTTAATTCACAAGTAGTTGTGAAAGGAAGAAGTTTATAAGCACGCTTGCTTCTAAAGAGTACTCAAACATCTCATAAATGGATGATGTTCGAGAAACTCGTGCAATATATTAGGATCAAGAACTTACTCTACAAGATGTTGTAGAAGTAGTTTGTTGACCTCAAGCACCAATCCTACTAAGATCAACGAGAGTGAATTGCCTAAACTGAAAAGTACATAGGCTTCACAACATCCTCGTACTTGACATATGAGGATCCGTTGATAAATACAAAAGCGATGGAAAGACCCGATTCCACAAGTATGGTTTGAATCTATATGATCTTTTAAGTGCAATCCATATATATAACAACAAGGTATAGACCTTGATTGATGTTCATGAAGGAGCGATCCATCAAGAACATTTAGATCTTTAAAGGAAAGATAGATATGGATAGCAAGTCGACTATGTGCAAAGCACAATTTCATGATTGATGCTATGTCTAAGTCGATAACAAGTTGACCATGTACAAAGCACGGCTTCTCGCTTGTAGCTGTGTATAAGTCAATAAAGATCATTCTAGCAATAGTTATATTTCGTATATACAAATATATGAAAGATACATCAAAACCGCCTTCTTCGATTGAATAAAGGAAGTTGTTGTGTATTTGACACAAACCGAGGATTTGTTGTATTGCTAGAAACACATATATATGCTTCAATGATCCATTAATGGATTGAAGCAAGTATTGTGGAAATCAGAATGAACAGTTTTGACAAAGAAGTCAAGGAGTTGCACTTCGTCAAAAGTATCTTATATAGACAAGATATTCAGTGGGAGCATTATTGTGTTACATGTATTGTACAAGATACAAGACATTAATTGGGAATAACATTAAGAAAATGAATATTGTCAAGTCTCACTGGAGAATGTTTTCTCAATAGAGAACTTGGGCAAGTCACCTAAATCCAAGGAAACAAAATCTATGGAGATAGATTATGATGGATGTCAGGTTTGAGCAAAATGTGCATATAATGACAAAGTGTTCTAGTTACACGAGAAGATAGACTCCTGTAAAGGATGTCTAACCACGTTGTATGGCATACACTTGAGTTCGACTCGGTGTGTTGCAACTCAATTCGAGAAGAGTGCACGATACAATTCGAGCATCCTTCTGTTATGAGTTTCATTATGTACGCCATACTTATGCACATGCCCCTATGTGTTGTACCCAAGGAGTATGACAAGCAGTTGTCAACTGGATACAAAGAAAAACACATTTGGACAATAATCAAGAATATCCTCGAGTATCTTATGAGAAAGGGTGATATGTTTTTCATCTGACAAGATGAAAGAAAGCTCATATAAATTGTTATATTGATGCTATTTTTCGAAAGATTGATATAAATACAATTGAGCTACGTATTTTGTTTAAATGTGGTGTTGTAAATTTAGAAGGTGTTCTAAATGAGATATTACAACCGTTTTCGTCACCAAAATAAAAATATATAGCAACTTGTGAAGCAATGAAAGAATGTAGTATGGATCGTGAAGTTCTCAGTCAAGCTAATATGGTTCTATGCATCTCGAACCATAGCTTAAACTTGAAGAACCCAATATTAAATTGGTGATCCAACTAAGATCTATGACGATGTCACTTGATCTCACATGATGACGATCAAGAACACATATATAGGAGTATATATGCATATAGGGTCAAACAAAATTGGATAGGTTCGCGGACACAGCGAACACTCTAACTTAACCTCTACCTTAAGCGGTATACGAGATGCAATTGTGCATCCATGCGTGATGGACGTATGAGTAACTTGCTTTAAGTGTGTTATATCTTTTGAGGTTCGAGACATGTATATATATGGATATATGACATTGTTCTAAATTCTTCATTGGCTAGAAGTCACTATTGATTGACTCTAGGCCAAGTGGGAGATTGTTGGAGTTATGTCCTAGAAGTCAATATTTAATGACTTATTTTCTTAGTTTATGTTAATGATGATATTTGATCATTTGTTCCTAGAATTTATTATTGACAGATCATTCAGGTTGAGGATCTGAATTGTAGATCTCTGTGGATCATTCATTAGAATGACAATAATAAATCTAAATCGTCCATAATTTTGATAATTAACAAGGAACATTAATTATCATAAAAGATTAGTATGCAAGTTAAGTGATGATTAAGTTCTACAAATCATAGGTAAGGAGTTACCAACTTAATTGCATATGTGTATGTTATTGGAACATAGTACAGGACTTGACCCAATGAAATAAACATATGGATTGTGTTAAGTGTCATTGTTTATTTCATATAAGTTTGATTCTAAGTTTGAGATGTTCACCTTTTCCACATGAGGATAGGTTCAATAAATATCGTCTAACGTTGATTCCTGATAAAGGCTGCTATAAGGACTTTATTTATGTTCTCTTGAATTGTGCGGGGAAAAGTTGTTCATCAAAAAAACCGTATGTCCCTCATTAGTATACCTAGTGAGTGATGATATCTGTTTGGGCCCCTTGATGGAGTTGGATTGTATGCATGCAAACTAGACGATCAACTCTAGATCAAGAAATGTATAATCTGCAAGAATGACACACTCCTATCTTGGATTATACAATGATATCATGTGACATAAGAATCAAACAAAGGAAATACTTATATTTCTTATGCAGGATTGAAATATTATAACGGTACACTATTTATGCGAATTGGGAATCATAACGTGTTGCTAGATACCGCTTATGATTATTGAAAATAAATAGTGATTTATTCTCCATGGCCAACATAGCATAAATCCTCAAAGGGTCACACAAATAGGACTTTGACCACACAGTGCATTATCTATTTATTCGCAACAGTGAGTATTGCGGAAATATGATGAGTTGATTAATTAATTATATACCGTTATGAACCGTTATAATTAATTAAGTCAAAGAGATCATATAGAAATAAATTAATGCATTACCTAATCCCAAAATAATTATTAATGAGTTAATAATTAATTTTAGATCAACACATTTCAATATAAATGGTTATATTGATTAATTGGGCCGTTATTTAATAGAAAAATATATAGCCCAATTATAGAGCAACCTAATGAGACTTTAATTAGGTGAATTAAAGACCCAAATGAGATTGTGAGGTGGCCCATATAGGCCCAATTCGTGGCCAGCCATAGGGTGGCAAGAGGTGTAATTTTGGGGAAGTTTTCCCTAGGGTTTGAGCTCTATAAAAGGACCCCTTTGGAGGCTCCAAGAGCTAGCCTTTCTCTCTCCTCTCTTCCTCCCCTTTGTGGCTGCCACAGCCACAAACCTCCTCTTTTCTCCCTCTTTTGCTCATGTGTTGAGCTCTCTTCACCATTTAAATGAAAGATTTAATTGCTAGAAGAGAGAAAACTAATGGGATTAGGCTAGTTCTTGGGTGTGCTAGCACATATCTTGAGAACGTGGTTAATCTCCTTGGTGGACTCGAGGCCGGCGGCACAACCATGGTGGTGGTGGTGGAGAAGGCACGCCATCGACTCCCATGCCATGGATTCGAGCCTCATGAATGCGATTTCATGAGAGGTACAATTCTTCCTACTCTCATCTTGAAATGCTTGTGAATGATGTTGAAACCTAGATCCCTTGTGTTTAGTTGTTGTTTCTTGCTATTTGATGGCACAAAAATGGAATTAAACACTTCCTAACAGTATTTAGGCGTTAGCCAAGAAAGCTTCTGATATCATGATAGAATAGGTAATAGAGGAAAGAGATAAGCTCACTGTGGAAATGAATTGTATTTTCTCATTAATTGAACCGTATACATCAATGGGGTATAAATACCCAACTACAATACGCGTAATACAGTACGCGTCTCCAGACCCTGAACCTATCTCCAGTTAGTCTTCTATACTGGACGTATCCAGTATATTACATCTAATACAAGAGAGGTTGGGAACCTTACTATGCTCTCTGATTTCTATTTGGATGTGAACCGTCTTCAGGGGAGCATTCCAGCTGAGATTGGAAATTTGGGGAATCTTGAAGGTGAGTTATGAGGCTCTTTTAATTTGTTTGGTTTTGAGAGAAAAGAAAGCTTCTGTGAAGTTTAAGAGATTTTTTTCTGACTTAAAAGTGTAATATAAAAATGGATTGAGTGGGTTCTGAAATATGGGTTGCGCTAAAGATGTTGTCTGCCAGAAAAATCAGAAGCTTCATCTTGTTATTGTTTTGGAAGTTTTAGGATATGCATTTTTGAAATGTGAGTTTGTTAATGTTAGAATAGTGTAAAGTTTTGGTTCTTTCTTTGGGGGTTTTGGTTTTTATGGATTATATTTTTGCTTTTATTTGAACTCCAGTAGTGCTTTTCCTCGAAGTTTAAACATAAAATAATGAAATTTTATTTTTTCTTTTTTTTTTAAAGCGGGGGACAAATGCTTTGTTCAAACAGGGTCAACTTTGGAATTTACTAAACAGAGTTGATTATATTTGGGAATTATTTAATGTAGCTTTTTTGTCTTCATTTTTTGTTTGAACTTTGAATATAGTTAAAAAAGAAGCTTCTTGTTCATTGTTTTTACATATATATTGTTTAACGTTTTATCTTCAAACTATTGTTGTTATGTTGTACTTTAAGAGAATGCATTTATTTTAATCCACTAAAGTTATTTTTAGTCTTTTAAAGATACGTCTGTAGACTGAGACATTTATTTTCAAAGATTCAACAAAGATTATCCTCCTATAGAGTCAGGCACACTTATCCCTTCCGTTCATTTATTACTCTCTTGTTGTTTAGACTTAGTGAATTACATTCTTAGCGTGTTGTGGTGTGTCGTGTCAAACACATGTGTGTTAAGCACCGTGTCGTGTCGTGTTGACACGGGTTATATTTGCAACCGTGTCGTGTCGTGTCGTGTTGAATGGAGGGAAATGCTAACACAACACGGAAACTGACACGATACAGTTGGAAACCGTGTTAACACGCCACACCACAGTTGTGTCAACTGTGTCAAACCGTGTTAGTAGCTTATTATTTTTTTTTCATAGAAATTATCCAAAAATGTTAAAAAATATTTAAAAATGAAATAAAATTTTGAGTTTCAATGTTTACCTGAGAATATTATTCTTTTTTTATATTTCATGAGAAAAAGTATAATTAAAAAAATAATAAAAATCATATGATGTTAACTCGTAATATCTTGAATGAAAATTATATGTTTTTTATATAATTTTTTCTTGAAATTTTAAATAATCAGTCACTATTAATTCTTATGTATTGATATTTTTTTCGTTATCATGTAAAATTTCAAATCATCCTTAATTTATTTTTAATGATGCATTAATATTCCTATACTATTTTTTATTTTGAATTTTAAAATTTTAAAAATATATGGAACCGTGTTGTGTCGTGTCGTAACCGTGTCGTGTCAAATTGTACCGTGTTGAACCGTGTCGTGTTAAACCTTGTCACTTTTTTAAAAATTGCAACACGACACAGTTTTAACACGCCACACCAACACACCCGTATCGTGTTAAATCCGTATGTGTGGCGTGTCGTGTCGTGGTAACACGGGTCTGTATCGTGTCAACACACCAAACACGCCACAATTTGTAATTTACTGTTTAGACTTTAGACTGACGCCTGGATTTAAGATGGATTCCATCTTTATTACTTCTGTGCCTTTTGTTTTCTTTATCCAGTGGCCACACTATGTAGGCATTGAATGCTCTTTAATTGTTATAACGTTGTAGCCAGACAGTCTCATACGCAATAATAAATTTTCTGGAATTTGGTGAACAAAATCTGAGATTATATTTCCCCTTTTGAGGACTATCCCAAGATTCATTTCAAATGCAACTGGTCATTACTGCTTTCATTTGAAAGGATTATCTTGAAATGAACTAAACCTGAACCTTACACATAATTTTTTCTTTTCTAATCTTTCTTTGTCCATGATGTGTAGTATTGCAGCTTGGATACAACCGATTAACTGGGAATATACCAACCCAGCTTGGCCGATTGAAGAAGCTTTCCGTGTTGACTTTACAATCCAACCAGCTAACTGGTGCGATTCCTGCCTCGCTCGGAGATCTTCCCAATTTGAAACGGTTGGATTTGAGCTTTAACCACCTATTTGGTTCTATTCCGTCTAAGATTGTACAAGCCCCTCTACTTACTGTGCTTGACTTGCGCAACAACTCCCTTTCTGGTGATGTCCCTTCAGGTGAGTTGCCTACTTGCATGCCATAAAAACATTCAAATTTTGTTCCGTTTAATTTATGTGGGAATATAATTTGATTACCTATAATTATTTTGATAGGTCAAGTGGTACTTTTTTAAGGGTCTAATTTGATGTTCTAAAATAGTACTTTGTGGGATAAGGAAAAATCTTGTGTGAAAAATGTAATGTATGAAGGAACACGTAGCAGTTATATCTGGAGTATGAGCGTGACTAAAAACTTAGGATAGAAGAATGTTACTTAAATAGTTCAACTGCATAAACAAGTTTGAAGATATTAGATTTGTTTCTCATACTATCACATGTTTTTGCATGATAATAGGATTAAAAAGATTGAATGGAGGCTTTCAGTTTGCGAACAACAAAGGTCTATGTGGAGCCGGGTTTGACACCCTCAAATTGTGCCCATCTAGTGAACCCTTCGACAGTCCTAGCAAACCAGAACCATTTGGACCTGGTTTGACTGGCCTTAGGACGCAACAAATTCCTCAATCAGCCAATTTGGGGAGCTCACAGTGTCCTGGTGGGCCCCATTGTCCGAAGCCAACAAAATCGTCTGCTGGTACTGTAATTGGTGTATTAGTGCTCGCAGTTGGGTGTGTAATTGTTGGGTTATTCACCTTTTTGTGGTACCGAAGGAGGAAACAAAAGATTGGCAGTTCGCTTGAAATTTCTGACAGCCGCCTCAGTACTGACCAATTGAAAGAACCCACTAGGAAAAGTAGTTTCCCCCTAGTTAGTGTAGAATATAACACAAGCTGGGACATGAATAACCTATCAGACAGCCACCGGTTTAATTTAGAGGAAGTTGAGTTCGCTACTCAGTACTTCTCGGAAGTCAACTTGCTAGGTAAATTTAAAAGAACGAGCTAATTCTGTCAGTATTACTGATATAGTTTATTCTAAAGAAAATGTAATTTAATATTTTATTCTTATATTCATCATGACAGGTAAGAGCATTTACATGGGATCAACATACAAAGGGATTCTAAGGGATGGAACTGTGGTTGCAGTAAGGAGTATTAATAGGTCAAGTTGTAAGCAAGAGGAGGCCGAGTTCTTGAAGGGATTGAAAGTACTAACCCTTTTGAGGCATGAAAATGTGTTGAGGTTGAGAGGTTTTTGCTGCTCTAGAGGGAGAGGCGAGTGCTTCTTAATTTATGATTATGCAGCTAATGGAAGTTTGGCACAGTACTTGGGTTTGAAAAGTTATGGTGGTGGTCTGGGAAATATTCTTGATTGGGCTACTAGAGTCTCCATTATTAATGGCATTGCAAAAGGTAATTTAGAAAAATCAATACTGTTGTTCTCATTAGAACCATAGACTTGTTTCAGTCCAAATAGCAAATGGTTTCTTGGTTCGCCATGCCAAAAAAGGAAATAGGAAAGAAAAGAGAAAGAAAGAAAGAAAACCCCACATGAACAGACAAATTACCAAAATGGAAAGTGTAGTGTCTTGTTGCGTTACTTCATGATAATTTTGATATTGTCATATTGTATTGCAAATGTCATGGAAACTTGTGGATATTTTAATTCAGGTAAGCCCTTCCATTTAAATCTATTAAGGATGAGACAACCTCAATTGATGTGACAATAATATATTAAATAAATACAGCCTTAGACTAATTTGATAATTTAATACTTAGGAATTGAGTACCTGCACAACAATCGAGCAAACAAGCCTTCAATTCTCCACCAAAACATATCGGCTGAGAAAATCCTCTTAGACCTACATTATGTGCCAAAGCTCTCTTGTGTGGGTCTCCACAAGCTTTTAGCTGATGACATAAATTTCTCACTGCGATGGGCTATCTTGCACCAGAATATGCCACCACAGGCCGGTTCACTGAAAAAAGTGATGTCTATGCTTTCGGACTTCTGATACTCCAGATTATAACTGGCAAACTGGATGTATCTGCTATAACAATTAATGGAGAAATCACTGTTGATGAGCTTCAAGAGATCATTGATGATAGTTTGGATGGAAGGTTCTCGAAAAAGGAAGCTGTTAAACTGGTGCAAATTGCACGGGATTGTATGAGTGAGGCACCGAGCAGGAGGCCTAGCATGGAAATGGTGGTTGAATTGTTGAGCTAAAATGCTTATGTCAATGGCAGGAATGAGTGGTGTTTTATTTCTCTTCTTGATCGAGCGTATGCTCTCTAACCAAATATTTTTCTGTGTAATTTTAGGTCAGTAGTTAGTAGTAGCTGTTGTTTCATTATTCTGACTAACAAGTATTGTGGAAACTCACCACATCTATGATCATGGGATTTCTATATTAATTTTAGATGATTATCTTATGCCTAGTTCTTGCAAATATTTGTTAGCATTGTTTTAATGACAGCTGCCTTTCTGGCTGTTTCATATGCACGTTGCAGTTTTCAGGTAGAAGTCTCCTATTTCAGTAGTTTTCTGTTAGATAATAATTTAGACCAGCATATTGGGTTAAAGGCTGGATTCATTTTGAAGTATCTGTTAAGAGACTTTTTAGTTTTTATCAACTTTTAAACTTTCACAGCTACAGCTAGATCAGATTGGATTTAGAACTGAGCCTGGAATACAAGCAAAAAAACTTGATAAGTTGATATACTGAAAAGACCAAGCATATCCAGAAAAAAAAAATCTAGCAAATATAGTGTTGTTACAGTATATCCAGTTATAATAAGTTTTCTTGCTTTATATTGCACCATAATTTTATGATGGGTTAGTGAGCGTGTAAATAATGGAGCATAAAATTTTATTTTCTAGATTCAAGTGAAAATTAATACATCTTCAATGCCAAATGCCCATATCTCAAGAGGTAACACTTAAATTATCTAAATAGTGTATTACCGTACCACAAATTTTTTTTATACTATTTTTCAATCGTACATGAACCTAGCACAGCAAACAGACGTTATTTCTTTCTAAGTAATTGTATGATATCTTTAAAAAATAATTTTATCAGAAAATATTTCCAACACAGAAGGACAGAAAGTTCAGAATCCTGAGCCTTGTTCTTTTGCTATTGTCTTTTCTAATTCTCTTCTCCTTTGTTCGTTTTAGATGTTGTCATTATCCCGATGAAAAAGAAGAAAAAAACATAAATGTATTTCAGCATCCAATAAAGTTGGACCACCACACCTGTTACTTGTATGACTAATAAAATTACTTTTGACTAGGGTCGCTATCCGCATGCAAAATCTGTACCAGACTAGAATGTAGTAATTCAAAAATGTATTTCCTCTTTCTTTCTTTGGTTCTCTGTCCTGTCGTTCGTATAAAGAAAAAGCTTTTTTTTTTTAGGGGTAGCCTTTTCAGATTTGGTCCTGCCGTCCTGACCAAGTGTTGGTTTTTGGGTTTGTTTTTGTCAACCCAAGAACATTTATGAGCTTTGGCGTGTGTATATTTGTATTTCTCTTTTGGCACGAGAAATTGCTCTGTAGTTTGTACTGGTTCCTTCAGACCTCGCTGGGATCCTTGTGATATTTGTCTTCTTTTGAGGCTTCAACACATTTTTATATGAGAAAACATTTTATTAAGGTGGAAGCTCTGCAACCAAGTGCATATTGTTTGTTTTTATTTCGAAGCAATAACAAATGGGAGGGACACTTCACGGTGGCTTATCTAAATAACACATTTTTATACTCAAAATAGTTCAAGTAGGATACTAGGATTCCACAATAAAAGATAAGTTTTCATAAACATGTTAGTGAATATTTACTCTGCAAATAAAGTATATATATTAAATTTTATCTTATTTAACTATATTTGATTATTTGGTGATACATCTGGAGCCGTAAATTTCAAACAGTTTATAACTTCAAATCACTCGATGAACAATAATTTTTCACAATAACCCATTATTTTTGTAAACGTGGTTTTGCACCCAGCAATATTGAATTTAAAACTTAAATATTGTTTCAATAATTGGTAGAAGTAATAAAATAAATTTATGTCAAATTATTCCTTCAATAACAAATATTTGATTGGGTATTTATGATTCAAATTATTGTACGGGCCAATAAGCTAACCATTATAACATTTATTTGTCCTATATATACAAGTACAAATATCAATATTTAAGGAGCGATTGTTGCTGACTTCCAGAATTTGGTTCCAAGAGTCAACTGGTTTGGCTCGTAATACTAAATATTGTTTGCATATTTTTCTATCTAGCAACTCTTTCAATTATCTTTAAATGTATTATATCTGAGATTATTTATAAAATTATAATAATTTCATATAATATAAAAATGAGTTTTTGCAAATTATAGTTGCATTGTATTAGAATTACGGATGTATACCTTGACGAATTATTTGAAATAACGAAGTTGTCACTATGGTTCAGCTCTAAAGTTAAAAAAAAAAAAATCCAAACTGTCCATCGAGAATCCAACAAAATTTTGATGCACCATTTATTAAAAATGGTTAGCCATGGCAAACATGAAACATTGTACAACTTATTCTGTCAGATTTGATCTCGAAAGTTGAATATGAACTAAACGTACGGATTAGATCTATTTACAGCCTTAAAAAATGATAACCCTTTTATAAGTTCGGGTGTATGTTATATTGTTATATCGTTATGTTGCAACTCCATGGGATTTCCCACTTGGTAGCTTCTATCAAAGTATCTGAAGAGAATGGTGGATACTCAATTCGGAGTCTGAATTTCTTTTTTGAGGGTCAATTCGGAGTCTGAATTTCACTTATAGCAATTATGCATATATTTGCAACTCGAGTCTCCAGGTGTACCCTATTATTCTACCTATCCTCTTACGGTTGCAATATTTTAAAATATCTTGTAGCTTCCATCCATCACAGTTTGATATTATTCTACTATTTTTTTTTATTAACTTTCCACTTTCAAATAGTTGGAAGAGACATCGTGCAAGTCGCATTGTGGTGCACTTCCTTGAGGGTCAATTTTAGACCCCCTTTTTCTATTTTCTTTTTTAGACTTTGAACTTATTTATTGGTGGTCTATTTGACAGATTAAACCTCAGATTAATGTTATTTAAACCAGGTTTAAGTATCCCAAGTAGAACTTCAGAAAGTATCAGAAAGTAATTCAGTCTCTTCAGTTTTCGTTTTTTATTGGTTATTGTTAACAAAATCACATCAATTTATTTCTTAAAAAAAAAAAGAACACATTCTATCAACAAAACTGTGCATCCATCTCTAAATCACTAGGAGCACCAGTCCACCTCTTATTCGTAATAATAAGAAAACTAATACTTAACACTAAGTCGAGAAAACTGTACTTAACACTTAAGTCGATGCCGCCACATGTTGTTGATCATGAACCTGAATCCATTCAGCAGGCCACCAGTCAGGCCTAATAACCTCTATCTTCAAATCTTCTATGTTTTTCAAGATTAGCCGTGTTGCTGGCTTGAATGCTTCCTCAATTTTCAAAAGACCTATGCCTTTAGAGCCCAACACTTTATTTACTGTCCCGATTTTCTTGCCAGATTCATCATCCATAATTTCTGACCCTGGAGAAGTTGCCTCTTCAACTTCTGAAAAACAAAACAAATATTAGCAACTGATGTTGCCTCTCTAACCAAATAATATACCAGGCAAGTTCAAATTATTTTGTAATGTGCTATTATATTTTGGTTAGCAACTGATGCTATATTATTATGTCTCACCTGAGGCTCAGACCCAATTATCTGGGTAGTCCCCACTAGTCACTAAGTTAGCCTCTCCAATAGTACATAATTCGTTTGAAGAAATATTTTTCAAGAACCAATAGTTGCAGAATGTACTGAAGGGTCCTAGGCAGATCTGGACCTTCCATTCCAGATGGGACGGTCCAGATCAGATAGATAAGATCAGTGTAATCATATACAGGGCAGCTGTCTGGTTGGATCAGTTGGGCTAATATATGGATGTCTAGAGTTACCTAGGCATCTCCAATAAATTTCCACACAATTCAAGAGAACCTGAATCCCTAGCACTACTCTAGGTTCCAACACAATTATCTCATTGCCAGGAGTTTCAGAAGAAGCCTGCTTCACACTTGTGGACCACAATGAGGAGACTTTTGGTTTAACACCACATGATAATGATCACTAAAAAGAAAACTATGAAGTACCTTCTCCATTGGCATCAACTAATCTGAATGGAGTGAGGCGCTTGCGAATGACACCTCGATGATGTGTCCGTGCAATCAGTTCCTGGCCCACATAGCAGCCTTTGTCAAATGATATAGCATTCAGGCCCGCAAAGTTGTACTCCAGAGGGATTGCCTCACCTGTCATTGCCAAATCATCTTTATTAATACACAAGAAAAAGACAAAAGAAAATAAAAAATTTGTTCTACAGCAACTGTATTTCATATAAACACCTTTTTTTTTTTTGAAGGTTTCAACACGCCCGTAAGCTTTCATTAAACATAAAGAAGAAGTTCAATAATGTGAGTACAAATTCATCTGAAATAAAATGCGAGCACCCCCAATCAAATGAGGTGAAGCCTACCTAAACCCCCAATTGCAGAAAAAGCGTAAAAGAAATGAAGACAAATCCAAAACAAACTACAGGAAGAGAAAAATGACATACTCCTAAACAACTACTCCATACTAAGCAGAAAAATAAACTAAAAAAAAAGGGGGTGAAACTGAGGGTGCTGCTGAGAACAGAAAAAAAGAATTACAGTGGTGCCTCCTGCACCTGTTGGAAAAATAATTCATCCAAAGTCAGAAAATGTTGCAGATTTGGACATAAGTATAAACACCTCATTTGTAGTACCTTTTGGTATTTCTGAGGAGCCTTCAGCAATCCCTATCATTAACCGCCATAAAACATAGTTCCACTCATCAGTTTCCTTATCAGCCTCAACCAATGGTGCTAAAAACATACAAACACTACCGTCACTCACATTGTTACAAAGAATACTAATAGCCTTTAGTTTAATCAAACGTATTTCTGAATTCTCCATTGATGCACAATGCTTTGTCAACAATCAGGTAAGAGTGACTGACAAGGTATATTGTGTTAAACACTCAGCATATTTCTACTTTTATGTCGGACAGATTCGCTCCTTTTCTCCCACAAGCCTAAAGTAAACCAAAGCACGATAAAATATACTAAACATTGGGTCTCAAACACAAGTATACAGTGGTTGTCATTATGAAGGTATGTGAACAATTATTTTTTAGAACGTAGTCGCTATTTCCAATAAACCAGATTATTCCGGGCTTCAGATAACGAAAGCTGGGTTTGTTCGCAAGTACATTATAACATTATTTGAACTTGTTTTTATTGCAATAATCAGATTTATCTTACGTGTAGTATTAGATGGGAAGATTCCTCTAAAACCAAGAGAATCAAGCCGGGGATCAGTAAACCATTGCCAGCCGTGCTCTGTTCCTTGAGCAGACGACTCAGCGGCTCGATCAACTCCTGTTCCCCAACCAATTGATGAGGCTTCGGGTTCTTCACTCGATGGATTAGCATTTGATACACCTCCACCAAACCGTTGCCAACATGAGAAATCATCACTTGCATTCTCAATCTCAACCTTTGATCTCAGTCGGTATCTACACAGTTAAGTAAGCGGTAACGAGATCAGTGAAGCTAAATAGGCAATGCATATCAGAGCTTCAATAAGGTTAAACCTCATATCAAACTACATGGTAGCTGGGTACAATTTTCTATGAGACATTTCATCAAACACCTCACGTGCAAGCCTAATATCAACCCATCCCATAACCAACAATACATAAAAGATGAATTAATTATTGCTGATATATCAATAGCCTTACCTCTTGAGAGTACTTAATATCTCGTCTACGAACTCATTATCGACGTCAGCAAGCAACGTCACCTCTCTATCGCTCTCCTCCTTCATGGGTCCAGAGCCGCTCCTATCTAGCATCTCCTCAACTGGAGGCGGCCTGTACAGAAACAAATCGTACAGAAACCTTCCTTGTGGAGTAAGCAGAGCAGCGTAAACTGGCGGGGGCCGATAAAGCGCTACATTCGGTGTCGAAATATACGACGCTCGGTCGGTGTCGTCTGAGGCTTGAGGCGGGGATTGCGTGAGAGGGAGGATGTCATTGGTGAGGAGGTTCTGGAGATATTTAGCGGTGTCGGGACCGGAGAAGCGAAGCACCGCGCGGGATGAGAGGCGGCTGGCGAGTGGGCCCGCATCTGTCAGACGGGACGCGGAGGTGGATAGAGGGGAGTGTTGGAGGAGGCGAGAGAAGAGGGAACGAAGAGGCAAGCTTCGAGGGGAGTAACGAGGCATTGTTTGTTTGAGTTGACTGTGTGTGATTGTGCGTTTGTTTGGTCCGCAACGAGAAGGGAAGTGGTGAGGCGAGATCATAGTATGGTGCCACGTATTTGCATACGTGTTTCACTTTCGTGTCTGAGGCTCTGACCTGACGTGAGCTCCGATTCCGAACTCTTCTGAGAATACGTAGCTTGGATGTCTTTCATTTCGGGCACTGCTTTTGGATAAATTGGACTCTATTCGTTTTATTTTTATCCTAAACAATGTTTTTAATTTTAAAATTTAAGTAATGAATTTATGTTTATTTTTATTTTTTTATTCTAATTATTAAAATAGACAAATTAAATATGTTTTTATAAAACATGCACAAAGACTATTTTAAAATCACTAACAAAACTTGAAATTCAATTCGAAAGCCAATTTAAATAAAATTTATTTCTCCAGAGATATAATTTAAACGCATATACTATTTTTAAAAAGGGATGAATTGCAAACGTTCATAACTATAATCTTTTTCAACTTTCTAGATGATGCATGAAGCTAACAACACTTGTACCGTTTCCCACCTCCAAAAACCCGAGTTGAACTATATTTAAAATTTTCACAAATACAACTTTCAACAAGGAAAATTTATCATTAAAAAATTCAGAAATTTTTGGTGATAAAAAATGGCTTCAAACAACGCCTCTATTCGTTTTTTTTTTTTGAGATACGCCTCTATTCGTTGAGATAAAAAGATATGGGCTAATCGGCATCAAAACAACACAAACCGATTACCAACTAAACTTCTCCGGAAATTCCAAAGCAACATGACAAAGATTATTCACGACTTCTTAGTACAGCACAATTGGCACTTTGGCGGCAAGGTTCGATGTCTATAGATCATAAAAACCATAAAGTACACAGACCCAGATTTCATGAGATTGCCAACAGAAACTAGTTTACTTCAATTACATACGTGTGATTTAATAATAGTATTCCTTTAGGAGAGCACTATTAGATCAGTTGCGTGTTTAAACATACAACTTCGCTAAAACATACGGTACTACCAACATTGCCACAAAATGGGCAAATAAGTGAATAACAGCAACAAACTTTGTATTTATACAAATCTCTCTCTCTCATTATTTAAGAAATAGGAACAATGCGTGAGCGTGAAGACCCATTTCCACCAGACCTGCGGCTCTGTTCAGTCGAGGGAAGTGCATTACCCCTACCTGCATGTCGATCTCGCCTGATTGGGCCTCCACCTCCTATAGAAGTCAAAAAAAGAAAGATGAAAGGAGCTCGATTAACATTAGTAATTTGATTTTTTACACTAGAGAGCTGAGAGAAGAGATGAATATTGCCAACCATTAGATAAGTTAACAACAAATAAAAGTGCACTTATACACTTCCAAACTCTCTAGGTTACACGTCTACTTTTAAGGCACTGAGAAATGTCACTTTTAGCCTTGCAAAACTCAAACTATCAAAATAGCTCGAAACTACAATATCAAATTGGTCCATACAAAACTGAATTCATCCTTTCGATTTTAGAAAACTCTAAAACTCCCAGCTTACCCCTCCGAAGCCTTAGAAATGTAAAATTTACTCAAATGGTTGTTCTTGAGTTGTTTAAACAAAATAAATTCATTTGCATTTCAACCATATTCAACCAAAATAATTATTGTACTTTCACATAGCATAACTTCCAGATTCAATTTATATTTATTCATAACCACTTAGAACTTTTAGCAAACTTACCACCGTAGCCACCATGATTACTATCAGGATTCCATTCTGGCAAGTGCTGACCCACATTTCCTCTCCAAGATTCCTCAAACCCAGGCAACTCATCTACACATCACAAAAGAGAAACATTGAAGATAATGCCAGAAAACAGTAAATAATGAAAAAAAGGAATCAGTATATAATATGAATAAAAAAGTTTTTAACCTTCTTCAAGGTTATGCAGCATTTGAGCAGTGTCTACACGCCCATCCGAATTCAGCCTCCTAGTTACAGAATGACCCTGAAAATGAGAACCCCAAATATTAACCATCATACTTAGTTCCATAAGTATATAGTATATACTTTTCATTAACATCCATGTGAAGCTAGAATTTTTAAAAGGAAAAATATAACACTACTTTTTTCATTTTATTGAAAATTACTACACATGGTCACATACTACCACTAAGCACTCACAGTGCTAAAACTTGCAACCCAGAAATAACAAACAGCCTTACTCAAGTAACTCTACAACAAGCATCTAGGTACCTTATCATGAATTCCACGAGAGATCCTATGTGTCGCTCTTCCAGTGGTCGCATCTGCTTCCCTGCTCTCCTCCATAGTAATCTACATGGAAGCAAATACACATCATAAATATATTATTAGTGAGAATGGAAATTCAATGTACAATTGAGATTTTGCAATCTCTTTTCCCAACAAATGGATTTTGCAAAGAGTACAATGACTTGGATCTTAGTACAGATGACCTACCCCATCACTGCCGCTTCTCCTATTAGTAGAGGAGGTATAATAAGCACCATTTATGCCACCATAAGTCACACTAGAGCTCTGAAAAGAGTAACTGCGGGCCTGAGACTGTTGACCGTTACCCCTTTGAAATCTGTTTGTATGCTGCACTTGCCCACCATTCCTCTCTGGAAATTAACCAAAAGAAAAAAAGACTATTAAGCTTAGGAAAATTTTGTTTGGAAATTGCAAATGTACCAGTCATGTTACTAACTTATCATCCCATTATTAACAAATACAGAAGGTTACCTTCTATTCCTTCATCAGGCTCCTGAACATGTGGCTGTCCAGTTGACCTCTCGTCTCCATTTGTCATCATCTCGTGATGCTCCTCTTCGTCAAGCTCTCTGATCTCTATCCCGCTAGAATTATTTCTTGCAGGAGGCTGCTCTATGAAATTAGAAGCATGGAGCTGGTCAAATGGGGTCCACATTTGGCTGAACATGCTCGGTCCGAACATGCTAGGGCCCATCATGCCAGGGCCCATCATGCCCCCAAAAGGTTGGGTAAAGAACGGGTCGTCAAATGGGTCCCGACCACCAAATAAGCTTGGAAAGAGGGATGACGGTCTGCCAAACCCGCGCCCGAACCCAGCAAAGGGGTCACCAAAGCCGAAACCGTCACGACCTCCTTGTCCCCTCTCCATTTCCTTTTAAACTAAAACAATTGAAGAGAGCTTTAAATTTTACCTTATTTCTTGAAGCAAACTACTACCTAAAGTAAAACGTACTCCAATTTGAACCACAATTGGAATTTTTATTGCTTATTCTTCCTCCAAACAAACAACTATCTAAAGTAGAATGCACTCAATTTGAACCGCAATTGGAATTTTGGTGAGATTAAATTAAATGCACAGAAATTAAACTCCATAATTGATGGAGTGAGAAATCTTACCAGACTAAGCTAAAGTAGCCGTATCTACGCAGATAAAACAAAAATTAAGTTTCTTTTCCGAAATTGTTAATTACAAAAAACCCAAAAAGCAAAAATAGTAAATGAACCTGGAAATCCGAGAAATAAGGCTATCTTTACACAAAACACCTACCAGATTGCTAGTCGGATTTGTAGATGAAGAGTGGAGATAATGGTAGTAGTAGCGCGAAAGTTCTAGCTAGGGTTGAACAATGAACGGAGGAGAGGAGAGAAATACAGAAACTTCGTTAATTTAGAGACCCAAATTCGAGAAGACTCGAAAAAGCAAGAGTCTGATTCTGTTGGCGCACTTCGTGTGGTAAACCGAGTACCGGGTCGTTGAGCAACGAGCGATACGAGCCCCGCATTTCTTTTGATGATACATTGGATGGACGGATGAGTTCGTTTAATATGATCATTTTCAAGATTTAAATTCCAAACGACTAATTCAAACCGTTCAATATGTTTTTCATATTGAAAACTTATAAAAAAAATCAATTTTTATAATTTTTACTATTTTTTTGATATTTTAGAAAATTCATGATATAAAAATTATGGATCGTACAATAAAACGATTTTTTAAAATACCAAAAAATAGTAAATTTTTTTTAAAAATTATAAAAATCAGTTTCTTATAATTTTTCAATATGAAGAACATACTTAACAGTTCGGATCGGTCATTTGAATTCTAAAACCGTGAAAATAATCATATTGGACGGACCCCATCCGTCCAATATATAGGTCTAGCATTTCTCAATTTATTTTGATGATGACAATAAAATATTTAAAAAGCAATTTAAAATAAAATAATAAAATAAATTTACAGATACATGTTGTTAGAAATACAAAAAGTATTTGTAATAATATTTAAATTTAAGTAGTTCTTGATGACGTATCAACTATTGGTAACTTAAAATCAACAGAAGTTAAATTATTTTATACGTTATTTTTCTCACTTTTTGGTAGACATGTTTAACCTTAGTAAAACGAGTAGTACTGTTATATAAATATACGGGAATAATAAAAATATTTATCATCTCCATCATCATATATTTTCTCATTTCTAATTTCGAAATATAATGATCTAAGCGCTATCTTTTTATTTTGTCGCTCATCCCATCATTCTATGTCTTCACTGATTCTTGTCATCCAGAACATATTTCCACTTCTTTCCAGTACCTATGTTTTCCTCCCTCTCCTCGCCTCATGCCGACGTTCCATCCCATTCCCAGCCCTTCCTCCCTGTAACACAAGACCCATCAGTTTGACCAAATTTGACTCGTTGACCAGTTTTAACAAGTACTTTTACCTTTGGCATTTCACCAAAAATTCGACCGAATAGTAGAAGTAGATTCATATTATAAAATTTAGTGCAGCGTATTGTATTCTATAAATATATATTTTCATTTGATCGGCTTTGACCGAATGAAAAAAAAAAAAAAAATTACTACCTTTGACTCTTCCTTTGACCGTGTGATGTTGTGGAAGGAAAAGAAAATACCAGCTGCCTCTTAACTCCACGTGGTTGCCTCAGACAACTCGATATTCATTTTAAAACTCATAATGACCGACTAAGTTATCTCTGGATTAGCCTACGGGCATTGTTTACCAATAAAAAAAAAAAATTATCTCTGGATTCCTCTTTGTTTTATGTCAGCCCAAAACAGAAAATGAATTATAATGACCAAAATCTACCAATGCAAAGAACAAATAGAAGACCAATTTGAAAGATTGATTAGGAATTAGGAATTCGAATCTACGTCACAGTCATTCTGATTCATGAATTTTGACCCGCGTAGTTAGGTAACTTGATTCTTTTAATTTCATATTGATTGATCTTATTATCGTTTGATTTTGATTGAATCTATATAATCGTACTTCTTGTGTTTAATTTCGTATTGGTTGATTTGATTGTCGTTTGATTTTTATTGAATCTATGTAACCGATTTTTTTATATTTAATTTCATATTGATTGATCTGATTATCATTTGATTTTGATTGAATCTATGTAACTAGACTTCTTTGTATTTAATTTCATATTGATTGATTAGTTTGATTATCATGTAGTTTTGATTGAATGTATATAATTAGACTTCTCTGTATTTAATTTTGTATTAATTGATTGATTGGTTTATCGTTTGATTTTGATTGAATTTATTTAGTGCAATCGTGATTGATATCGAAATTGTGCTATCAACCGTTGACAATCCTGCACCCAGGGTGTGACACTCCCCCACCAAAAATTCTTTTCCAGGATAATTAACTTTTTTTTTTAAAGACAATTAGTTTTATTTTCTAGGATAAGTAATATGTTTTTCCAAGGCAATTAAATTTTTTTCAAGATTGTTAGTATTATTTTTCAGATAATTAATTTTATTTTTAGGATAATTAATTAATTTTTTTTAGAAAATTAATATATATATTTTAAGATAATTAGTTCTGTGTGGGAATGGAGGTCTACATGAGTGGGGAAAGAGGAAAGCATAGAATGTAGGTGCCAGGAGAGAAAGGGAGAGTGTGTTCTTGTTTGGGATTAGCAGGGCAGAACCATGATTGAGAGATGGGGAAGGCGGATATCTGAAATGCTTACGTTAGGTTGTTCAGGCCAAAGTCTGAATTACCGATCTTTATTTTATTTAGTATATTCATTGATATTTCTTAACTGGTGTAGCATCCAACGTAGCCTAGTTTTCATTTTCATCTTCAGACTAAGAAAAAGATGAAAATATTAAAAAAAAAATAGTCTGATATTATAATTATGGTATTATTTAAACATGACAACATAAATCATAAAATAAAATACACACTTAAAAATACCTTGCATCAGAAATACTTTTAGAATGAACTGAAGCAACCTTAGTTGTTGGTTTGCGAACTGATTGTGATGATGAGCGAATTTTAGGAACCAGATATCAAATAAAATTTGTATCTAGAACTTAACTCACAAGTCGTTTCAGTTAAGCTTACGGTTGAACCCAAGGGACGGATTAATGATTACCGGACTCGCTGGTTTTCAAAAGCTAGACGGGTAAAAACAGGTCGTTTCAAATAATTCAAAAGTAACCATGCAATAAATAGATATTTTTGGGTGTTTTGGACTTTAAACAAGACTTAAAACAATTCTAAGTAAGGCTAAAGTGACAAAGCAAATAACAAAGGTTTTTGGAGGTTTTTCTAATAAATAAAAGCGTCCTAGGGATCGGAAATGACTTAGGCTTAGCACCGGAAACTCCAGAGTCGATTGCCTTCGCAATAAACCCCGAGATGCCGGCTTCCAAGGTTCTGTCCAACCCGAATTGACGGCAGTTCGATCTGGACAGAGCGTCTGGAAGTGAGTTGTGTTTTCAGGCTTTTGTCCAACCTGGACAAGACTTGTACGGGTCGAACAGAAGGTCTGGAAGAGAATTCAAGGCTTGATTGGGACTACGTTCAGGGCCCGGACCAGCTGTAACACGAGTTCTAAACCTCAACTTTCGCCTCTTGGATCAAAACCCAGCACATGACTCTACCTAGCCCTCCTAAGTTCACTAACCTAACTTCGTGTCGGGAATTAATGTTCTTAAGTTTGGTCTACTTGTGTTCTTAAGGGTATCTAAACGATCTTTCGAACTATTTAGAAATTAACCTTTCAGTTCAATTAATCAACTCTTTCAAGTCACAGATTTACCCCAAGTACTTGGTTCAATTCTGGTTGTACGATCTAAATTTGTAGCTTAACCAAACCAGGCCTAAGATTCAGAAGCAAAACAGATCAAGCAGCAGAATTTAACAAGCATAGAAATAATACTAAGCAAACAAATAACATAGTCAAATATCAAGCCAATCATTCATCACAACATCATACTAAACTTACATCAAAATCCTACCCTAAGACATAGAAAACTACTCACACATGTTCTCTAAATAAACAATAGCAAAAAATATAGAAATACTAGTAAAGATACAAGCCATAGAAAATAGAGAAAAGTGCATAGGAAGAATAAACGAAATACTCCTCAAACGCTCAGATCTGTCTCTTTAATGGCAGTGGAAGGGAGGAAACGTGGGAAGTCAGTGTCGCTTTAGATGAAGGAATCAAGGTGGAATGGTGGAAAAAATGGGGTTGTCTCAAGGTAAAACGTGGAAGGAAGAAGAAGATCTCTGCTAGGCAAAGAAAGACCTTTTGTAGAAGCTCTCCAACTTGGGGAATAAGCCATAGGCGTCCAGGGCTTCAATCAGGGGCCAGTTGGGCAGTCATCAATGCAGAATCACCTTCCCAATCGAGCAGTTCGACCCAGGCACGAGCTGGTCCAGGTTGGAGCCAGGCTAGAGGGCTGGAGAGGCTTCTGTTCGACCTGGACAGATCGATGACTTGGACTTGGAGTGGAATGGGAGCAACGGCTCTGATTTCGACCCGAACAAGATGCGTCCAGGTCGAACTGAGCATAACAAATCCGAAGTCAAGGCCTGAAATGAGCGGCGTGGCCCGCATGTTGGTCTGGAACGTGCCCCAAGAGCCAGGAATGAGTCGTCTGGCGTGCAAACAAGCGTGGAGAAGCTTTCTTGAGCCCGTTTTCCTTGAATCTTCATCAAAACCTGTGTCAAACAAATAGAAGCGGCGGCAAAGCCAAATCCTGGAAAAACACAGCAAAATGTCAAATAATAACAAGATTTGGGTCATAATTGGGTGCCCAGTACGGTCAAAATACTAACAAATAAAAGCGATATCATGCGACATAAAGTACTATTCTTTTTCATTTTGGCAATAAATGAAAATTTTAACCTACAGTCATCATATACAAAGCAATTTATAACACCAACTAGATGCATAGTTGCGGCTCCGCCGCAACCATGACCTAGAAGTGTTTAGTTAGTGCAGAAAAAAATTATTAAAATTTATTTTAGAATAGATGTATTGAGGGATTGATAGTAATAACTAAGCTGTGTTTTTAATTATAATATAGACAATATTGGAATAATGAATGAAGAATAAGGATGAAAAATAAATATATATGTGGGCATGTATTAGAACATAGTTGAAATATGTAGCAAGTAATGTAGTTTGTGTCAAATATTTATAATTATAGATGTATACATATCTATTTGTTTATTATATATTTAATTTATAACAAAAATACAATGGCATAAAAAACTAGAAGTTACTTTTTAAAAAACTAGAAGTTACTTTTTAATTTGATAAAAAATAACGAATGTTCAATTGGAAACCCATAAGAAGCAACATCAAATTTGGTTGTTTGATTAAGCTTGGTGTTAGATAGTTTAGATGTAAAACCTTGATCCAACGGATGAGTTCAAACCTAAATTAGATATTATACCCAACAGCTACGGAAATTAAAAATACTGATGCAATACTTAAATATGACAATTCAAGCTTTTTAATATTTGTTGGTGGTTATAAATCTTCACCACAGGGTTGTCCATTTCATTCTATGGTGATAATGATCTCAAATATTGCATGTCTGTTTGCAAAAATATCCAGAACATACACACACTAACTAAGAAATCATTTCATAACATATTCGTATAAGAATGCATCGCGTAACGCGCGAGATTAGAACTAGTTGGAAATTAAAGGCCCAATTACTTTGAAATTTAAGGCAATTTAAAGGCAGAAATTATATACACCATCCACTTAAAAACCATCCATTACCATCCACTAGGCCTAACCAGGCCTAATTGGGCTTCGGAAATAAAATCGCGCTCCACAGACTGCTCCAGCGACATTTTTTCACGTGATGACGTCACTAAAGCGCGTGATGACGTCATCAAAGCATGCAATGACGTCAGCAATTTTTTTCGAAAAAAAATTTTTCAAATTTTTTTTTTCGCGCTGATGTCATCAAATGGACAGATTTTTGTGTTCAGTTAAATGCGTTAAGGGATGAGTTAAACTTGTTATGTGTTCAGTTAGTTACATCTTAAAATCGAATTTTTATATTTATTTGTTCAGTTAAAAACGTTAAGGGATGGACTTAAAGGTTTATGTGTTCAGTTAGTTGCATCTCAAAATTGAATTTTTGCATTTTTTGATTCAGTTTAACACATTAAGGGATGAATTTAAATTTTTATGTGTTCAGTTAGTTGCAATAGAATTTTGATTTTGTAATTTTTTTATGTTCAGTTAAACACGTTAAGGGATTAATTTAAAGTGTTTATGTGTTCAGTTAGTTGCAGCAGAAATTTGATTTCGAAATTTTTATGTTCAATTAAACTAGTTAAGGGATCAATTAAAA
Source organism: Rhynchospora tenuis (assembly GCA_027725995.1). NCBI lineage: Eukaryota > Viridiplantae > Streptophyta > Magnoliopsida > Poales > Cyperaceae > Rhynchospora > Rhynchospora tenuis. The sequence continues at coordinate 122,598,979 of CM050889.1, forward strand.
TTATTTATGTGTTCAGTTAGTTGTAATCAAACACGTTTTAATAACCATGCAATGAAGTGAACACTGATCAGTTACTTACAATGATATCCATTATTGCAACAAACTGAACAATTATACATACAATAGTATCCATTACAAATGATTCTTTATTCCAATACATAAATTAACCCACAACGAACATAGTAAATAACATTCAACTATTACAAATCGATTGTACACTCGAAATTCATCTTCAATCGATTGTAAATTACTTTCAAATTCAGAAAAAAAATATCTATTCAAAGAAATTATCTAGACATAGTTTCTTCAAAACGGCCGATTTCTCTGCGCCCTGTAAAAGCATCAAAGTGAAGAATATAAATATAACATATATATTTTGTTAGAAATAGATAACACTAGTTGGTGAGAAAATGTTCTTGCATGTCCAGTGAGCTTTCGCAATATGCAATAACATTGGTTGGTATGAAATTCCTCATATATAACATATATTGAACTATGTTGAACTTTCGTCAGCGAAATCAGAACCCAACATTGGTTGGTATGAAATCAAAACCCAGATCTAGAGCCCAGCATCAAAAACCAACGAAATCAGAAGTGAATGAAAAAAAAGGGAAATGGAAATCTGCATCTTCGTCAGCGAAAACGAGAAAGGAAGAAAAAAAGAGGGAAATGCAAAATCTGACCGGAGCTGAGGTGGCGGGAGGAGGGAGAAGAGGAGGACAGGCGGCGGTGGGATAGGGAGGCGTGACTGCGAAGGAGGAAGGAAGTGCATAATCGTCTCGTCGTCGTTGTCTTCCCGTGCAAAATCGTCTCTCTCTTTTTCTGGCTGCGGCTAGGGTTTGAGAGAGAGGGGTTTAGAGGAATATAAATAGACTGGGCCAGTCGCTGGGCCCAATCTGGCCTGTTTGGAGCCTGTGGATAGTCTGGATGGTAATCAATTGGATGGAGAGTAGTAATTACCATTTAAAGGGTAAGTTTACACGTCATCAAGTTTTTAATTATTTGGTACATAATTTGACCGCAATTCTAGAAACTGTCTAAAAACCCAGTAACTTGTTTGGAACATTTGACCAAAGGAGTAACGATGAGTTCTCCAATTAAATACATTACCGGATTATACCTTGGCATCATCTAGAGAGGGACTAAGCTGGGGCCACGTATTTAGACTTTTTGTTTCTTTAGAGTAGGCCGCACACTTAATTTAAATGCAAAATTCATAATGTTACCGTATGTTTAGCCCCGTCCGCCATCTGGTTCCACCCCTGGAGATTAGAGATAGAAACGTAAAGGATAAGAATGATACTAGACAAGTATTTCGAAAATGAGAAAAAAAAAAGCGTGATGATAGATATGACGGAGGAGGGATGGTGCTCGGTAATTCCGTATAAATTTATATATTGGGTGTAAAATCATAATTTCTTAAAGGACGAGCGAAAGAGATGTGGAGGGAGAAAAAGGACAAAGGATCAGTCAAGTAATGACTAATGAGAGAGGCAGAAGATTGTATCGGAGAGAGAATGGAAATGTCAGATCCTCGGTAGGTATTTCATATTTGATATAAAATACTACCTAATAACCAAGAGGCTCATGTAGCCTAGGTAAGGTAAGCAAGCGGAAATTGTCTATTGAATTCGGAAATGGATGATTGGTCAAAGTAATTTATATGATTATTACTAAAACAAATAGGGAAGTCTCAGAAACAATACTGTCAAGTTATACCTAGGATGGCCCCTCGGTGTTCGGATTTCTTGTGATACGAACATTGAAGCCATTGGCCATGCATGTCCCAAGACTGAGGCGGTAAAAAGTTTTGCGGCTTGTGAATTGTGGTTTATTCATGTTCGATTTAATAATTACTTGCAAATCAATTTCGACCTATTAATAAATCAAGCTATGAAACTAAAAACACTCATAAATTAAAGTCAAAATTAGTCCTAATTCATTCCAAAAAATTCTCATATTGAGTCAACCATATGCGGATTAAAATAGAGCTAATGGGTAGCAATCTCCTCTATATATGTTTTTTTTTTAAAAAAAAAAAAATCAAACATTTTGTGCATATTTTTTATGGTTTTTTAAACAATTTTTTTAGGATAACCTCCGTTTTAACACCATAAAAATATGTTCATAATTACATCGTTGACCTCCAAATTAAAAATTTTCAAATTTTTATAAGATAATCCAATTGATATTGATAAAATAACTAATTCATTGTTTTTTTTGTTAGTTCAGGGAATTCCATTTAAAATGTTATGGCTTCGCCAATAGAGTCAAATTAATATATTATATACATATTCAGCTTATGAAGTTTTATAATAGAGATGTAATAGATTAATATGATTTGCACAATTTTTTCATATCTAAAAGACTATATAAAAAAAAAAATACATGAGCCTAATTAATTTTAGACCATTCATTCAGAATGATGAATGGTTGTGATATGATTAGAGTTTGAATGAAGGGTCTAGATTAAAACCCATGTAACTATGGCAAAATTTTCGAAAAAGTATATATATACTTTTTAGAAATACTTTTAAGTAGCAACTACCTAAAACAAAAGTACCATACATGTTTGATTTTTTTTATTTTTTTTTTCTATTTAACCATTGAGAATCTCAACTATGTAAACCAGGTTATTTCAAACAAGCTAGCTAGCTTGAACTCCTCATCTTATAAACTCAAAATTATAATTTGATTCGAGCTAACTTGATTCCATAAAATTACAAACAAATGTACAATGAAGATAACTCGTTTGAATTCGATTCTTTTACACACATAACACGCACATTCCTTTCACTTTCATATAGTACGTGCTTCTCTTTTCAACATATGCGCCGGTGAATAAAGTACATGTATGAACCTCCTTGCAAGCTACGGGCCACACAAAATCTCTTAACCAGGTCAAATGACTAAGGAGGGGAGAAAAATGAAGGCCTAGGAGATGACTTGGGAGTGAATTATCTTCTCTGTTTCAACCCTTCTTAGCGTTTCTCAGTTTCACCGTCTCAGGGAAGGAATCCGACCAGAAAGCTGAGAAATGCCTCAGAACAAGTACCGTGGTCTGACACACCCGCTCGTGTTCATGTTAATCCTTCCAATCCTGTTTTCTCTTTACTTTCTCGCCCTTTTCATCGGCCTTACAGCGATTGTAGGGTAATCAAAAAGGAACTCTGTATATGAAATTTGTTTATTATTATTATTATTACTATTAATTTTTATTAATTTTCTTTCTAATGATAGTACTAAATGATGACAGGGGAGTTTGCACATTCTTCTGTTGTGACAACTGTGTTATGAATGGACTACTGGTTATTGCAGATGGGCTTGTCGAAGCCTCTGCCAAACTGATGGAAAGATCGATGTGCATGAATGGTAAAATCACATTTTTTGCTCTGTACCGGTTTTATTTTAATATTTTCTCCCTATTTTAGTTTACCATATATGTATCATCTTTTAGTTATTATCAAGGACAATAATGCAGAACAACCCAGTGGGTTTATTCTTTTATCTGGATATTGGATCCTGTAAAATCTTGTACTTAGTTATACAGCCAGAATTAGGGGCTTGTCCTACCTGACATATTATTATAATATCATTTTCAGAAATTTGAAACAAGTATTATGCTAGTAGTATTCTCTGACGACCTCCTTTTTGATAGAATATCTTATGGAGGATCCGGATACCCTCAAGTAGCCATTAAATTGCCAAATGAGGACATATTAGTATTTGATATATTGTATGATTTTGAGATCATGTTACACAAATTTTTTTTGTAGATCAGCAGTTCAGACAAAATCAGTTTCCAATGTCAATGCCATCTGTGCAAATGCCGCTCAATCAGTATGACAGCACAATATTTCAGCAGAGGCCTTTGCCATTGCCAATTGATCCACCCTCATCTGTCAACATCACTGTCGACTATCCCAAGAGCGGGTTTACTTTCGAAGAGTTACTGGAAGCAACACATATGTTCTCTGCTCAGAATTTTCTCGGGGAAGGAGGATTTTGTTTTGTGCATAAAGGAATCTTAGCTGATGGAAGGGAGGTGGCAATCAAACAGCTAAAGTCTGATAACACATGGGGTCAGCACGAGTTCAAAGCCGAGGTTGACATATTGAGTCGAGTTCATCATCGGCACCTTGTGCAATATATTGGATGTTGCATGGCACAAGATAAGAAGATGATTGTATGTGAATACATGCCTAACAAGACTCTGGATTTTCATTTGCACGGTAAAAAAGAACGTTCTTTGCATCAAAATGTAGTCTCAGATTTGCATGATTTGTCTTATAAACTTAAAATTGTCATCTGAATATATCTTTAGGTAAGCATGAAGGCACCATAGATTGGCCTACTAGACTGAAGATTGCAATTGGAGCTGCAAAAGGACTGGCCTATCTGCATGAAGAATGTGAATTATTCTTTTTAATATTTTTCCAGATTCACAATTTTATTATCATGGCTGAACTCGGCTGTTTTGATCAAATATCCTTATCGTTTTGCATTAATTTATAATGTGATAGGCCAACCTAGGATTATCCATCGGGATATTAAGGCAGCTAATATTCTTTTAAATAATTCATTTGAGGCAAAGGTAATTTATTTTTAAAATTCTTCCAATTATACTTTGTAGAATCATTGTCTTCTATGTGATTTCTGATTACCACAATTTAACTCCTTCATATTCAGGTAGCAGATTTTGGTTTATCCAAGCTTTTCCCTGATGGTGTCTCTCTTATTGTTGCAACCAGCCTCATGGGCACCCGTGGGTAAGACACATGGATTTTCCCAAATTTTTTTTTTTTCCTTTTGTGTTGTTCTTTGTCATGATCCAACTGAACGAATAAGGAAGCAAAAGCGAATAATAAAAAAAGAAATAAATATGAGATATGTTGATGGGCTAGTTATCTAATAAGATTTCTTACTTTCTTTAGAACAAATCAAATATATCTTAGAATTAATTGTTTCTATATTATATTATTATTACTTTCTTAATTAGTTGTACGGGACAAATATAAAAGAGACTTGTGTGAATGTAATAGTAGACAATTATCAATCAGAAGGTTACAGCCATTATTTTCTTTATCGTTTTTTCTTCTATTTAGTTTTTTTTTTCTTCAATTTATTTCTTTTCTCTTCCACTTTATTACAAAATTCCAAAACTATTAAGTCGGGACACGACATTCTTTTTTCACTTTATTTGAGACCAATATTGCGTGCTAAACTCCTGGTCTAGATTTTGTTTTAGTATATATCTTGACACCAGCTTATCTATGTATAGTTATATAGTAATATATACTAATAGTTATTTCATGAGAAAACAGTTTTAGATAGACTAGCCATTGCTTTCCAAACAAAGATTTTTTCTTTGATCAGAGATGGTTGGAGTTCTTCTACTTAAATTAAAAATCGGACATTAAAATTCAGGTATATGGCTCCAGAGTATTCTGTGGGAGAGATTAGAGAAAAGTCTGATACATTTTCATTTGGTGTTGTGCTCCTTGAGCTGATTACTGGAAAAAAACCGATAATAAAACGCCCTGTTTTTTCAGAAGAATCTAACCCATATGAAACCTTGGCTAATTGGGTCAGTTTCTTTTATAACTTCATCTAATACTGTCATCATTTATTGAATTTGAATAACACAAACACGTATATGTCATTTTTTATCAGGCGAGACCGTTGCTTGCTGAGGCATTACAAAGTGGAATTTATGATGCTTTTGTAGATTCTCGTTTAAATAATGCATATAACTATGACGAGATGAAGAGGATGATAGCTTGCGCTTCGGCTTGTGTACGACTATTACCTCAGGATCGGCCGTTAATGAGTAAGGTACAACAACAGTTGAGAAATTACAGAAATATGATCAATATTTCAACAAAATTGCGATGTTTCTGTTGCTATATATATATTTTCAACATTGCAAATCATGAGTCTTAACAACCCAATAATTCTGCTTTATTGTTTTTCTCTTAAATTTTATTTGACTAGCTGTGTTACTTCTTGATGCATGTTGCATTGTGATTATAATATACTACCGAGGTTTTAACAATACAATTTGGGACAGGTGGTTCCATGTACCACGTTTGCCGAATTTGACCAAGAAAAAGACCGATTGAATTAAAAATTTATATCTACCTCTGAGAAAATTAGTATGAAAGCTCACTCCCAAATGACCAAGTCCCAATTGATGACGTCCTATTGTGTAATTTTCTTGTGCCAGGTGGCATTAGTCTTAGCAGCGCAAACGTCTTCTGATGATCTATTTACTGGACTCAAATCAACTGAAATTCACACCGCTTCAAATTCACCAACGGAATTTCAGGAATCAAGTCAGTTCTCATATTAAACCCATTTGCATACGATGGTCTTGTCAGTTCCTTTTTTTTTTTTTTTTTGAAAAAGAGGAACATTGTTCGGTTTCTCTTTGGGTTCCGATTATTATGGAAGGATATTTTTAATGTACATACATTTTTTTTTTATAGAATGTTCAATAAATATTTATTTTGAGGGCAAATTATGTTGCTTTTGTTGGTGACATTGACGGACTGTACTTATATGAAATAAAATTTTATGTTTCCGACGCGAAAATATTGTACTTGTCCTTAAATTTGTACTTTTCATATTAAACATAATTTTCAGACAAAAATCGAATATAAAAGAATAAGAAAATTCTACCCCTAGCCCTAGCTCTGCAAGGCAAACTTTTACAAATAGTACAAAATGACCTTGAATTTCATAAATTTTACAATATTTTAACTAATTTCAAAGGTATATATATATCTGCTTGAAGCATCCTAAATGTGAAGGCCTCAACAAAAATGTATTGGTACCCTTGACCAACTAATAATGGTACCATTGTATACCTCTACTACTATAAATTAAAATATTTTAAGAAGTATATATATCTGCTTTTGAAGCATCCTAATTTTGAAGACCTCAATTGAAAAAAAAAATGTATTTGGACCCTTGACCAACTAATAATGGTACCTTGTACACCTTTACTCAATACACAAAATTATTTACCAATATTTAATAAAGGGCTGCTTGAATAAGCATAGAGTTTCTTGTGCAAAATTGTGATCCTGCAATTATGATACTCGCTCAGACAGCTCTAATAACTATCGATATCTGCATATTAAAATATTTATAATAGGAAATTCAAAAAAAAAGAAAAAAAATAATTGACTATGAGACTTGCAGAGAGCATCTAAACCAACCTTAGACACATGAAACAGTAAACTGTTTCTTGAACTATAGATTCAATATCTACTTCCGGTGTTTATCTACTGGAACTTCTGGAGTCTTCAGCATCTTCAATTTCTAGAGCATAAATAAATTAAATCCGAAATGAGTTTATCAATAAGGAATTACAACTTGACAAGAGCAATAAGGAATAACAACTGAGCAAGATTATTAAATCCAAAATGAGTTTATCAATAAGGAATAACAACTTGACTAGAGCAATAAGAGTAAATCAAGAGTAGCAAAATTCACTCTCTTACTGTGATAAACATAGGTGGATCATCCAGACTAGTGGAACCAAGTATAACTTCTCTCTGAAGTTTCAAGGTCAGCTTGTGAACCACGCGCAACTGAGCAAAGTATATGGAAGTGTAAAATAAAACAGGAATTGTATAATACCTCATTTTGTTAAAAGCATTAACAAATATGTAGAGTGCATGTACCTCAGATCGAGTGGCTCCACCAATCATAAATACAATAATCCTCTTACCCATCCTTTTAGAGCTGAATTCACTTGAGGCATGTCTCAGAACTGAATCACTGCACAATTACAAAAAATTAATTATAGTTCTATTACCAGAAGGGCCATTTAAAAAAAGAATATATATAATTGGATACTGAGGCCTAGTTTCTCAGGTAATGACGCACTAAATTGATCACCGATATGCCATGAATTTAAAGTCTCATTTATGCAGTTATCTGTTCCATCAGAGATACAGCATGAAAGGATTTAATATGTGATATTATATGAAAGGACCATTTACCAGATTTTACTTTATGTCAGGGCTTGCAACTGGTTAATACCAAACTGTTAAGGCTAGTGTTGATATCTATCCACAGTATCAGCTCACAACCATCAAATACCCTACCTGGAGGAACCATCATCTGAATTAGCCTTATTAGCCCAAGTTGGGGTCCGCCGGGATCGCCTGGAGACGACTGGCTGAGATTGTGTCGACCGGTGTGAGCCTGGCGGCTCTGCTTGAGTGGTACGTACACTCCCACTAGGTGCAGAGTTTGCATTTGGGCTTGGACTTGGGCTTGGCTCATTCATGCATGGGTAATCTTGTTGTGATAATTCTCCGGCATTAAGCTGGAGCACCAATTCCTGTCAAGAAAAAAATAGAAGCTGGTTTAATTGTAAATTTTCAAATGTGTATCAAGCTACTATTTTATGTTTCAAATGTTCATGTTGTTTTAAAATATATTTGTATTTGCATTTAAGAATTTGCTCTTCTAATATATACAAACCAAACCCCAAAATCTCAAAAAATCATCTTCTCTATAATAATATGTACACATTTATAATCAATGATTTCTTAATGTTAGAACAAAGAACTACAGTTTTTACCTTCCTTTTTTTTTAAAAAAAAGGAGAAGAGTAAATTACACAAACGTTTCTTAAATTATCATCCAATTACCATTTCATTCTTAAATTTTCCAATTTGTACTAAATCTGTCATACCTATCACATTCATGAAAAAAAAAAATATTTGTCATATTGCAGTTCCAGTTAAGCACTGCAACTAGTGTAGATCTTGCTGCATGAGGGATACAAAATAGTGTAGATCCTACTATTGTTGTTCATGACATCTAGCTACTAGGATAATGTTTGTGATATTATAAATTAATAACTTTACAGATATCTCTGCATATAAGATATTATGACAATGGATGCTAACATAAATCTCCATTGGAGCATTTTGAACAGTTGTACTGATAGGACTAATTTGGTATAAAGTGAAAACTTACCGACATAATACTTTTTGAAACTACAAGGCTAAAATTATAATTGAGTGATACTTAGCAGACCATTCATGTAATTTACTCAAGAAAAACCAAAATAATACTCTGAAATTACAGTACTATGTTAAACATAAAAGAATACTTCACACAAATGGATTATAACATTCTAGTGGCAAAAAATTAGTTGAACACCTCATCAGTAATTGTGTCACTAAAGTAACAGCAAGATGGAAACTGAGTGCTATTGTCTCAGTACTTTCAGGAACTGAAGCAATATCCAAGGAAGGGGCAACCATCTACAGAGAGCCGTCACTTTTCATTGGCAAATATCCTGGGAAACTTCCTGTGATTCTGGGCTAGATCGCAGGTAGTGAAAAGGACAGAGTGGACTGGTGGAAATGCTACAGCTAATGTAGTATAATGAAAAAAATAATCGGTACCTCTACAAGCGGATAGAACCGCCACAGTTGGTAATTTAGCTCCTCGCCCTCTGTCCTCTCTTTCCTGGCAGCATTTTTCTTCTGGAAATATTTTGAAATTTATGTCAAGCACAAAATGAAATCCTCAATTTAATTGAAAAGAAAATATTTTATGCCCGTGTACCTTTGAAACATCAAATTTGAGAGAGAAAGCACCTGCTGGTGCCTTTTTTGCCGTTAAACCTGCCAAATATCTCAAATTATTCACTGTTTTCATGTCTTCTCGAGAAATCTTGGCTAGCTGAGATGCATGATAAAGCAGCAAATGTTAAGAACTCAAAATTAAATTAATGCCTGGTGTTACTATTCATGAATAAGAAAGTTAGATACCTGCATCAATTTTTCTCCTTTGTCACCTTCAAACTTTTCTGGATATGCTATTGCATAAATCATGAGCAACCTTAGTTTGTTTTCAGGGTTTAAATCCTGCATACCATTGTTTAGCAAAACTTAGTCATTGCATCAATAGGCTTTTAGATATTCCAACATGAGGTTTGTGTACTAAAGCTGGAATCTTTTATAATATAGTTAAGTTTTTTTTTAGTAAGTTCTATAACTTTTGAGTACCTAAATGACAAAGTTATCTTTGTTGGGAAAAATATTGGGTAGTAAATTGCATGGATTTTGCAGTTACCTGTTTAACCCTTAGAAAATTAATAACTTCTTTAGCACCAGCATCTCCATAAACAAGATCTTGCTCCAACTTACCCAACTCCTTGAGTCCTGTTTTATCTACTATATCAAATATTTTTCCTGCAATCTGGTTTGCTTTCAATCTGTTAATTTACTATCAATTATAAATCTATAATTTTATAATTGATCAAAGAGGAGACAGATGCTGACATCTACATGGAGAGACAATCTTTCCTTTTGTTCGGTATATTGTGGCAAGGATTGCACAACCTTTTGAAGATCCTTGGTTGAGATCTCATTTCCATCTCTGAGAAAGATAAGAAAAAGCAACCAGGATGGTTTTAGTTGTATGATTTCTTTCTTTCTAATTCATTATTTTCAATATTTAATGAAATACATACTTGCCCATGCTCTGAATTTGAGCTGCTTTGTTCTTTGCAACAAAATTGTCAAACTTATCTGTCACTCTTACAATAGCCTGTATTGAAAAGTTCAAAGTTATTAGTATTCAATGAAATATAAAGCAGCATTTCACATTAATATCAGACAAATGACTCACATCTCCTATATGTGTATGTCTAAGCTCAAGCCAAACTGGGTCGTGCTCTTCTAAAATAACCTCTTTCTTTTCAGTTGATCCATCTTTGTTTTGTATCTTCAGAGAAACAAAATGAAATATATCAAAGTTCTGAACAAAAAGCATGAATAATTAATAATTTAAAAAATCTAGATTGACATACCTCATGCACATATTTGTTCCCATCCATGTCTAGCAAGTCATGACACATGGCATCATAGGTCCATTCATGAATAAATGGTGCTATCTAAAATTATAATTAAGAATAAAAAATTCAAATTTAAACTAACAGCTGTCAACAACGGCAGAAAATAAAGATGCCAAATTCAAGTCTACGTAATAGGTTATAATAAAATGAAAATTTTATCAAAAAAATCTTCTTTTATTGAAAGTGTAATGACATACTATTATTAAAGTATGACAGGGAAAGGGTTTTGCTGAAGAAAAAAAATGAACCTGATCTACAGTTCGGTCCAAGATAAGCAAGTCGCATGTCTCCCTCTGGGGATAATCAGGAATGGTTGATTTAAATTTTGAAACAATTTCCCATACTGCAGCAGCAAGCTTTGTCGGCACCAAGTCATGTGGTGTCGCCTCATCACCTGAAGCTTTTGCAGCTCGATATCGTACATTTGGAAACTCCTAATAACCATTTGTAACATCCATGAAGAAAAAAACAAAGATTTACTAAATATTCATTCAAATCACTAAAAAAAAAAAAAAAAATTTGAACAACTTTACAATAGGACCCTACTATCAGTTATGCAGCAGCACGTCAGTGGTGTTGTGGGATGTGTGACATCATACTTGTAGACAAATACAAAATGAATAAATAATTAAATTGTCTAATCAAGGTAAATTATGTCAACCTTTCAATAGCCTCAACGCTAGCAATTTAAATGTTAACTTGAATGAATTGTCAATGTAAATGCATTCAAGTGTCGTCTAATGCAGCTCATCTGCTAATTTAAGCAGCTGAATTTAAAGCCAATATATTTTAAGTACCAATCTAGAATTCTAGATACAATTTATAAAGTGCCAACTATTAGTAATTAAACTGGTAACTGTTAAGAACAAGGGAGGCAAATTATAATCTTTGAAATTCCGACTTTGATTAAAGAACAAGAAAAGTGGGTCAGAAATCATTGATTTAAAATTTGCTTTTTCATTCTTTATTTAAGATTTATTGTTAAATAAAAAAAGTTATCAAATAAGCATTTTATTCTACAAGCACACCTTCAGAGAAGCCAAGACAGTGGCTATGCGAGTGGCCATGCCATTTATACAAGCATTGAAAAAGCGTGATTTTTCAGCATCCTCTCCAAATAAGTCTTCCAGTGCCATATCATGGTCGGTCACAAAAGCCTATAAATGAAGTTTTGCCACATCAATGTAATAATTTAAGAACTTTACCTCTATAAATTTTACTTACCCCAAAACAGTTGGTATTGGTAACTTACCTGACTATCAGCAGCAAAATACTCCAAATTCATCTGCCATTTAACAGGAAGTACAAGTTAGAGGGAAAAAAAAGAAGAAGAAGAAGAAAAGCAAAGCAGAGCTGAGGAATATAGACATGAATATCTTAATAAAACTAATGTGACAATTAACCTCACTTAAGGCACCTATGCGGGGTATGACACTAGAGTCATTCTTTATGTAGGTCACCAGTTCTTTAGGGACTGGAGAGCTGAAGAATATAAATGCTCTAAAGGAGAAAAAAAAAATTACTTCTAAGATAACAACATAGACTCGAAACTTTGAACTGCAGGGTAGAGCATTAAAAAACATACTTTTTGTACAAAGGACATCTTCCTGACATGTCAGAGAGCACCAGGAGGACACTGCAAATAAATGAAAATGAAGTGTTAGTACTTAGTATTTTAGAGATATCATAATATCAATATGAACTCAGTTCTAAGAAATGAGCAGTAGTGACATTAATTTAATTTCTTATTTGGTATTTTTGTTTTTTTTTTTTTGACAAGCCCACATGCTGCTTTATCTGGGAATTGCTTTTGTCAATATGCTTTTTGCTGGGTTCAACAAAATTTTTATCCAAATGACTAAAATATCATTGAGATCAATTAAGATTTTATCTTGTATTTTTTAAACTTGGATTTTTCTTCTGAGGATAGTTGAGCCATTTGGAACAAAATTGCGTTGCACGCAGCAAAAATGCTGTTGTCAATAGCAATTCCCGCTTTACCCTGGTCGTGTATTGGTTATATCGGCTGGTAAATAGGAAGAACTTATAAATAACTAAAATAAAGCAAGGTATACTTTTCTTTCAGTGGCTGGATAAAGTATATTGCATCCATAGAAGTCATAGGTTCCCTTCTCTTGAAAATTTCTTCTACCACTGCAAAGTTACCAAATTTTCTCTTAAGCTCTACCATTGTATTTCAAAAAAGAAAAGAAAAAATTATATTCATCAACTTACATGAAACTCCAGCATCAGTAATATCTGACATCTTGCATAAGTATGACATAATTTTGACCGTAAATTTATCCATAATTAGCACCTGGAAGTAATTATCAACAATAAAATTCTTCCTTTCTTTCAAGGAAAAATACTCATTTACACAGTAAAAAGTAATCTGGTATCAATTTAAAACGCTGCTGGTATATAGCTTCAAAAGTACCTTCCAAGGTGTTTTTGATTGCGGCGACTTGAGCATCTCATTTAATATCCCTGCAAATGATACATGCATCTTAGTATTCAAAGAAGCATTTCATCCAATTTTTTTTACTTTCAAATTTTTATACTCACGGTCTCTAGAGAATTGACGAAATGGTTTGTATTCCTCATTGCTACAGAATGCAAAATCTAGACTTGAACCTGACATTTTTACTTTTTCTTCTTCTTCCTCCAACTTCCTGTTTTTCTGTTAATAAAATTCTTCTAATCAGGATGAAAAGAATACTTGATTCAATCAATTCAAATTTTTTCTTATTTTAGCGCTTTAATGAATTTTCTTTTTTTGGGAACGAGAATTCAGGAACACTGAGGAAATTAGAGGCAGAACAGTGTATAATATCCAATTTTAGATGAGGATACCATTTGCTGGTTACAAAAAGTACTGTTTATGTTTCTAAACTTTTCAAAATATTAATTAAAAATTAGTTCATTTAAAACTTGTAAAGAAAAAAAAAAACACTAGGGTCACCAATTAATTTAACAAGGTCAAATTTCCTATCCAATTTTTCCTTAATTTAACAAGGTCAAATTTCCTATACTTCATAGGCACTTAAATTATATCCAGATAAGCTAAAATATGCTCCACCTTAGTAAAAAAAATTGTTATTATTTTCACCTACAATTGATAGAAAATAGGAGATTTTTGGGAAATTCTTTGACCAAAAATTGGCATCCTCCTCCAGCTATTCCTCGAATAAGTCCACTTGCTTATGTCATCAAACCACCTGTGATCGACGATGTCAAAAAATGACACGCGGCAGATTGCGACTGAATTTCAGGAAATAATTTTTAATGCGAATCTCAAAGAGATTTCTGATCTAAAAATACCGGAACGGTCCGAAACACACGCGTCCAATTTAGTAGCTAGTACCCCGATATGGATACGGAAGTACAGACCGCTTTTCTTGTCCCAAGCAAAACAACCAAAGAGAGGTTTTGATCAACAAGAAAGAGAAGAGAGAAGACGAGAGATCAGATAAGTGAGAAGAGAAAGAGAGGAGATGGGATGCAACGCAGTGTGTTGTGCGTGCATAGACCACGCGAGCGTAGGTGTAGTACAGAAATGGGGAAGGTTCATGCGCTTAGCGACGCCGGGGTTGCACTTCTTCAACCCTTTCAAAGGGGAGTGCCTCGCTGGTGTACTGTCCACTCGCGTTTGCTCTCTTGAAGTCTGCGTCGAGACTAAAACTAAGGTTCTCTCTCTCTCTCTCTCTCTCGCTTGCTTTACTCTGAATCCGACCCTTTATGGTTTGGTACGCGCCTTTAAATGTTTAGAAAGGGGACCAGTTTTTAACTGATCTGATTAAATTATTTGGGTTCTACATATTGGTTAGTAGCATTCCTATAGGCTTCAAGGAATCTGATTTTGGGTGTGTGTGAGGAGGTTTAAAATGATTGTTACTCGTATGATTACTTCTTAGATTGTTATAATTCTTAGGAAACTGGGTTTTTCTAGTTGTACTTTCAAGGTAGTATCTCCTGTAATTTTTGTTATTTGGTTTCTGGGGGAACCCAACAAGATAGTTTGTTAGTTAATTCTCTGTTTTGCACTTTTTGAAATGTTGTTGTCAACTTTTGCTGAAATTGTATTCCTTATTAAAATCAGCTTAAAGTATTAGTATAGATAGTGCTGTTGTTTGTATTGACTTGGTTAATTTAGCTGGATTTCATGTGCAATATAATTATGTGCACTCGGCAAATATTGTTAGTGTACAAACGCAGTGCAAATTAATGTCTTTGTTTCCAATTCCATGAATACATCATTTAGAATCCAATTTCTTAATTTTAATTTAGGAAAAAAAATCATGCATGGATAATTGAAGCTTAGTTCTTGAAATCACCCAATAATTCGACATTATCTTCTCTGAAACAGGATAATGTGTTTGTGCAAATTGTCTGCTCGACACAGTACAGAGTCATCAGAGAATCTGCTGATGATGCCTTCTACGAACTCCAAAATCCCAAGGAGCAGATAAGGGCATATGTTTTTGACGGTAAGATGAACTTATGAAAACTCTAGTTAATCAATTTTAGAGCTAAATTGATGTATATTTTCTTAATTCAGTCGTACGTGCTCTTGTTCCAAGAATTCCACTTGATGAACTTTTTGAACAGAAGGGTGATGTGGCTAAAGCTGTTCTTGAAGAACTTGAAAAGGTATTAATGCTTGTTTTTGTTGTTTGCAACTGTGCTATTCTTGGTGCAGTATAAATTGGACTAAATTGAACTTGAATTTTGCGAGGCATGTTTCTCATATATAAGTTCTGGTTTTCTTACCTAAAAGTTAGCAACTGGGTCGATGAATTGCTTGATCAAACAGAAGAGCACAAAATTTAAATTACAAACCAAGAATTGAAATGTGTTCTAGTGTATATAGTGTTCCGATAGTACTATAGGCTCTTTGCCTACTACAAAATAGAAAAGGAAAAAGAAAGGCTTTCTTGAAAACTTACTTTTGCAGTTGGAAAATGATTGATTCATTATTGCATCTAATTTTAATGTTTTATAATTTTATTTGATCTTTTTGTGTATAAAATATACATGTCTGTTCAGGTGATGGGAGCATATGGGTATAGCATTGAGCAGATACTAGTGGTTGACATAGTACCAGATGAATCTGTGCGTAGAGCCATGAATGATATTAATGCGGGTATACATTATTCTCAGAGCATGATATTCTATGGTCGATCTATTTTTTAACATTAGTCTTGTTGTTTACTTTTGTACTAATTAAAATTACATTTTAAAAGAACAGCTCATAGGCTTCAGCTTGCTAGCGTGTACAAAGGTGAAGCAGAGAAGATTCTGCTGGTGAAGAAAGCTGAGGCAGAGGCTGAGGCCAAACATCTTGCTGGTGTTGGTGTGGCCAAGCAACGTCAGGCCATAACTGAAGGTCTACGTGAAAACGTGTTGAACTTTTCTCACACTGTGTCAGGTGCTTGAACTATCTAAAGAAATATTATTTTTTGTAAATTATTCCCGTTATTTATGGCAGTTTCATCTTCCAAAATCCAAATATCACACAGTATCATGTTTGAAATTTACAGCCATTTTTTAGGTAATTCTAGAACCAAAGTTAAATCTAAGCAACAATATCTAAATCGTATTTTTAATTTGGTGGTTATATCAAACCCAGTTTATAAGCTCATTTGGGTTGATGCTGGTCCAATGATGTCATTAGAACAAGAGACATAATTGTTATATTTACTTACTGGTAGGCATCTTTACTGTTACATTGATCTAACAGTTTACAATAAGGTATGAAAATAACTGTCTGAATTGTAAATATTGATATATACAAATGATAATCCTATATGGTACTAAAGATTGGGTCTCTTGGCAGGTACTTCTGCCAAGGAGGTGATGGATCTGATAATGGTTACCCAGTACTTTGACACCATAAAGGACCTTGGTGACTCATCGAACAAGACGACTGTCTTTATTCCACATGGGCCAGGCCACGTCAAAGATATAACTGATCAGATCCGTAATGGTGTTATGGAAGCACAGAGCATTTAAGCTGCATCTTGTTTGGAGTCCATGTTCCACTCCGGAAGGAGTTTGTCAGCTAGTTTCGCGACAGTTTAGTCATGTACTTTGGAGAGAGTGTCCTTTTTGTTCTTTTATATTAATTTTAGTATCTGATAACAAAGGTTGGTGGATTATTTTGTGTTTTCTTTAGAGATGTGGTGATGATATAGGTTGAGTTTCTATTATATCTTTTGTTGTTTGTTTGGTTATTTGTCTGTGCTCTAGCCTAGGAATTTTCATCAGAGTTGGTACAGAAATAAATTCAAACATTTTTGAAAGGCCATGGATTTAACAATGTTTAGTTGCTTGGGTAATTGTCTGAAGTCTATATATGTAAAAGGATATCAGGACATGGAACTTTCAACAAGTCTTTTGTAGTTAATTTTGTTCTAAGAACGGATAACAACGGGCATTGGAATTCATTTAGAAAATCTGTACATGGAATAGAAAAGAAGCTAAAAACTTGCCTTGCCTGAAACGTATCCTAGAAACAAGTCATTTGACATTTCACAGGTCTGATTGATGACATAATCAAGGGTAGTTAACTAGTTATTTGCCGCAAAGCTAGAGAATGAAGACAATTTGTGGTCAGAGAAAAAAAATGAAGCCGAATGAACTACACCAATAAGTAAAATTTAAACAAAGCATCTTTATTTGCTCCAGTATGCTTTATCAAAACTATCATTCTAGTTCTACAGATATCCAAAATAATATTATATATGATAACAAGTAGCTAACTAATTCATACGCCCAAAAAACCTAACACATCTTGCTTTACATATCAGACACAGACCACAAGTAGGCTTCCTGCTCTGTGGCACGCTTCTCATTCTGCCGCTTGAACATTTCTTTCTCAAATCCTAGAAACATTACAATTATGTGAATACAATCTGGTGTTTTCAAAAGAGACATCTTTCAACAAATGAAACATGAAAGAGGTGAACAAAGGACGTACCATTACTTCTGTCGACACCATCCCAGTGCCGGCCTGGCCTTATCCCATACCGATTTGGAGGGAAATCAAGCCCCCTTTTCAGCCAACTGTGGCTTGGGATAGTCTGCGGAATTATGAACCCCGATTCTTTCATTTTCTCATCATCTCCCAAATCTTCAAGTATTGGATCTGTATCCTTTCTCTGAAATTTATACATAAAAGCAGCCACACAATGCTACATAAGACCACATATTCAAAGTACTAGTACATGGAAAATAAGTTTTAACTTCTGATGAGTACCTTGACAAGATGAGCCATGGGATCCCCCCATCTAACTGTTTCCTTCAACATTTTATCAAGTTCAGGATCATCCCTATATACAAAATTTTCAAGTCAACTGTTAACAATTTTTCTGCTTACCAATGTAAAAAAAAAAAAAAAAATCCTAAAACACCACTTTATCTCCCTACAAAGTCACAAAGTAGGGAAACTTCGAGCATAGCAGTCAAAAGAATCAATAACACAACTCACTCTCTGCTTCCAATTTGACAAATAAAGAAAAAGTGAGGAGCAGTTTTTAGAAAATAAAGCTCATGTTTGAGAGAGAGATGGTTCAATTCTTACCCTTAAGGGGTGTACGTGATCTTTTATAAATTTCAGCAAGGTTGGATTGCACATAATGCTAACAAATATTACAAACTATCATACCTTGTAAGTGGTAACAACTAGGTTGGTACCATACCGGTGCATCTGGTATGGCATACAAGTATAGGAAAGGTACAATAGTTCTTGATTCAGACTTACCTAGATCGTGCAAAAGGTTTGTTCTTCTCACTTTCAGTCTCCAGTGCTCTTGCCTCGGCTTCTCGTTTCTGGGCCAATCCTTTGCCCCATTCCAGTGGCTTTTCCTGGTAACACCCAAAATAAATGTGCAATAATTTTAGTGTTGTCACAAAAATATAACTAACTGAACCAGAAGCCAGGTAAAATTTTATATTCACCGAACCCACAAAAAGAGGAAAGTTAATAGATCAACCTTAGGCTTCTCCTTTTCTTTTGGCTTTACCATATCCTCCCTTGATACACGTTTCCCTGCATACCATCACATTAGGTCAGTTATCTTGACAATGCGAGGTCATCATACATAGTGTCTGATAAATTCACAATGGTTAAAAGATGTACCATTTATACGAAAAACTGCCTCTGCATCCTTGGCGCCAATGAAGGCTTCAGTTTTCAAAATCCTGTCAAAATACAAACCAAACAATTAGTTAAAAATATCAAATGACATAAAAGCAGCTCATGAAAAAAAGTAAAAAAAAATTATAAGCGAAACACCAGATTCTAAGATTCTGGCAGGTAAAGTTCTGGTTTTAGATGTTTCAGATTTAGGTCAAATTCAACTGTTAAATTATTCAGGTCATGCCCTTTGTTATCAGGTCAATGGGGCTCAAGTTCAGGTTCAACAGAGGGGTGGCACTGTGTAGTGGTACAGGCCCAAGATATCAAACTTTCAAAAAGGAAAAGAAAAGAACAGGCAGACCAGAATTTACGATTGGATCAGATTTTAACAATGCTAGGAAATTTTCAGACAATAGTGCTCGGTTCATAGAAGAATCACCTCGACTCCTGCTCTCTCATCTTCTTGTTTTGCTCCCTTATCTCCTGAGATGACAAGAGACCCATCTTGGTTGGTGGTCCAGGATGGGCTTTACGTGGCGGGGACAGATCATCTGATGGCTCCTTTTTGTTTTTCCTTGGAGGAGAGAGGTCATCCTCCTCCCTCTCTCTCCCTTCTGATTCTCTCTTTCTACTTATTCTAGGAGGCGACAGGTCAGCACCCTCAGATGAGTCAAAACCTGTTTTCCTTCTAGGAAGCGACCGATCAGAAGTCTTGACTGAATCATGACGTGCTCTGCGTCTTGGTGGAGACAGGTCAGAAGTCTTCAGTGAATCAATTCGTGATTTTTGTCTAGATGGAGGCAGCTCATCACTCTCAACAGAGTCATGCCTTGCTCTTCGCCTAGGCGGTGACAAGTCCACAGTATCGGCTGAATCGTGGCGTGCTCTTCGCCTAGGCGGTGACAAGTCAGCAGTCTTAGCTGAGTCGAGGCGTGCTTTTCGCCTAGGTGGTGACAAGTCATCAGTCTCGACTGAGTCGTGGCGTGCTTTTTGCCTAGGCGGTGACAAGTCATCAGTCTCGACTGAGTCGTGGCGTGCTTTTCGCCTTGGTGGCGACAAATCAGCAGTCTCGACTGAGTCATGCCGTGATCTGCGCCTAGGTGGGGATAGATCAGCAACCTTGGCTGTGTTAAAGTGTGTGCTTCGCCTAGGAGTTGACATGTCAGGAGGCTCAGCTGAGTCATGTCTAGTCCTTCGTCTAGGTGGCGAAAGATCCCCTGGCAAGCCTTTCCCCGTTCTACTTGGAATTCGCTCAGGAGGTGCATCGAGCTGTCCCTTCTGCTGACATGGCGGGGAGAGATCAGGTTTCTCATTGTCAGAAAGTCTTTCCAAGGAGGAATTGTTTAGAGCTACCCAGCCACTTCCATCCTCTGAAATTGCATTGTAGGGCTTTTTGGCACGAATGGCCTCCAGACGCTTCATTCGTTTCACCTCAACATCTTCTTCAACTTGTGGCTGCTCCTCACCTATATTAAATAGATATATGATTCTATTAGATTTTAATATCGTATTTTCTGGCCAAGAGGCACTGATTTTATAAGGTGGCTTATATGCTGACAGAAGGAGGAACATCTTTATTGTTAGGGGCTAAAATGCGACCAAAATTTCAATTTATTTAGGGTAAATTATTTAGAACAGACCATCAGAATCAGACTCTTCTTCAAGCTGAACAGGCTTTTGCCACACGGGATCTTCATCTACAACAAGAACACCAACACCACTTGATTTGGGCTTCTCGGCCTTCTTTTTCTTCTTCTTCTTCTTACTTGGGTCTTCAGTACCAGACTGATACCTCTTAAGGTACTCTTTCATGGAAAGAGCGGCGGAGGTCGAGCCACCAGCCATTATAGCCTTCCTATTAGCTATTCCTTTTTGTAGAGCCTTTTTGTTTGTTCAAATAACTGCAATAAAGTGGACATGAAAATATCAACACCAAATTGCATACAAAAGCAGGTGAGATTAACTGTGCTAAAATTGTTTTCAAACAACTGCAATCATAGTTAGGAGGTCATTAATTACTAAGAAGGCATAACTTTTCCACTATATCAGTAGTTTACTTATTTAATTTTTTCTGCTAACTGTCCATTATACCCTAATCCGAATATGGTACCTCATTTATAAAAGCAAACATGTATTTATTTCAATTACCTACTCCACTCATAATCTTCTCTATAAGTAAACATAGTGACTAATCTCTCAGCCAACCACTATGGCATTACCAGAAGAAAAAATAAACAATGCAACAAGAAACCAAACTTTTTTCAGCTAACAGTTTCTATTGTTGTTATTTAATACATACCATACACTAAAACAAATACCATGAAGTCCGAAATAAAAATGGAGGTCAGTAACAAGAGAGTGAGTCATTATGAAATTTACAAATAGGTCCATGCAGCTGTTGGATGAAAAAGTACACATACAAATTAGTGCATTCTTTTTTCTGTTGAATGCAAAACCTGGAGGTAAGCAATAAGTGTGTCAGTGTTTTTCCTTCTATAAATTTTCCTCCGTCTTCTCAGTGTTTTTTGTTTAGTGCATCAATACACACCTAAAACGAACTTATCTAGAAGTTATTCAGAAATTTCTGAATGGTAAGAGATAAAACAATCGACAGGAAAGCCCCATTGCAAAATTGCAAAAAGATCCCAATCTGTAATTTTATTATGAAGAGACGCCTTGAAACATAGAAATGGACTTACCAGATAGGTAGCCGACAGTGACGGAGACGGCGGTGACGGTGTCAAGACGGGCGTAACGGCCTCCTCTGATCTCTCTCTCTCTCTTCTCCCCCTTTAACTTGGTCTCCGATCACACAGTCTGAGGTCGGAGCTCTCCTTCCTCTCTTGCGAGTTGTTTTTGTTTGTTCAAATAACTGCAATAAACTGGACATGAAAATATCAACACCTCCAAATTGCATACAAAAGCAGGTGAGATTAACTGTGCTAAAATTGTTTTCAAACAACTGCAATCATAGTTTCAAGGTCATTAATTGTTAAGAAGACATATCTTTTCAACTGTATCAGTAGTTTATTTATTTATATTTTTTGTGCTTAGTGTCCAATATACTCTAATCTGAATATGGTACCTCATTTATAAAAGCAAACAAGTATTTATTTCAATTACCTACTCCACTCATAATCTTTTCTATAAGTAAACCCAGTGACTAATCTCTCAGCCAACCACTATGGCATTACCAGAAAAAAAAATAAACAATGCAACAAAAAACCAAACTTTTTTCAGCTAACAGTTTCTATTGTTGTTATTTCATACATACCATACACTAAAACAAATACCACAAAGTCCGAAATAAAAATAGAGGTTAGCAACAAGGGTGTGTGTCATTATGAAATTTACAAATGGGTCCATGCAGCTATTTAATGCAAAATTGCAAATACACATTTTAGTGCATTTTTTTTTTTTTCTGTTGAATGCAAAGCCTGGGGGTAAGCAACAAGGGTGTCAGTGTTTTTCCTTCTATACATTTTCCTCCGTTTTCTCATTGTTTTTTGTTTAGTGCATCAATACACACCTAAAAAGAACTAATGAAGAAGTTATTCAGAAATTTCTGAATGGTAACAGAAAAATGAATCGACAGGAAAGCCCCATAGCAAATTTGCAAAAAGATCCCAATATGTAGTCTTATTATAAAGAGACGCCGTGAAGCATAGAAATGGACTTACCAGAGAGGTAACCGACAGTGACGGAGACGGCGGTGACGGTGTCGAGACGAGCGTAACGGCCTCCTCCGATCTCAGTTTGTACAGCCTTTTTGTTTGTTCAAACAACTGCAATAAAATGGATGTGAAAATATCAACACCTCCAAATTGCATACAAAATCAGGTGAGATTAACTGTGCTAAAGTTGTTTTCAAACAACTTCAATCATAGTTTCAAGGTCAATAATTACTAAGAAGTAACAAGGCATAACTTTTCCACTATATCAGTAGTTTACTTATTTATGTTTTTCTGCTAACTGTCCAATATACCCTAATCTGAATATGGTACCTTATTTATCAAAGCAAACATGTATTTATTTCAATTACCTACTCCACTCGTAATCTTCTCTATAACTAAACCTAGTGACTAATCTCTCAGCCAACCACTATGGCATTACCAGAAAAAAAAAATAAACAATGCAACAACAAACCAAACATTTTGCAGCTAATAGTTTCTATTGCTGTTATTTCATACACAACTATACACTAAAACAAATACCACGAAGTCCGAAATAAAAATGGAGGTTAGTAACAAGAGTGTGAGTCATTATGAAATTTACAAATAGGTCCATGCAGCTGTTCAATGCAAAATTGCAAATACACATTTCAGTGCATGTATTTATTTTTTCTGTTGAATGCAAAACCTGGAGGTAAGCAATAAGGGTGTCAGTGTTTTTCCTTCTATAAATTTTCCTCCGTTTTCTCAGTGTTTTGTGTTAAGTGCATCAATACACACCTAAAAAGAACTAATGAAGAAGTTATAATTCAGAAATTTCTGAATGGTAAGAGAAAAACCAATCGACAGGAAAGCCCCATTGCAAAAAGATCCCAATCTGTAGTCTTATTATGAAGAGACTTCGTGAAACATAGAAATGGACTTACCGGAGAGGTAGCCGACAGTGACGGAGACAGCGGTGACGGTGTCGAAACGTGCGTAACGGCCTCCTCCGATCTCTCTCTCTCTCTCTCTCTCTCTTCTCCCCCTTTCTCTTGCTCTCCGATCACGCAGTCTGAGCTCGGAGCTCTCCTTTGTCGGAATCTCGTCTCTTGCGCGTTGTTTTGTTGGGCCTCTTTTTCTACCGACTTTCTTCTTTTTTTTTTTTTCGTACGGGCTTTCTAATTAATAATCCAAATTCACAACATTTTCAATATGGGCCTTAGTCGTTACAGGCCTAACAGGGTATTGCTTAGACACTCTCTTTTGCAAAACACACCTATTTTTTTAACTTAAAAGTAGGACTACATACGCAACGAAACGATTAAGAAACAACATATTTTCGTTAACCGTTTCGTTCATGATACGAAATAAAAATTAATTTGCGTTAATCATTTTGTTTCAAAAGATGATCGAAACGATCAATTAACTGACAATTAATTTTTATACACGTTTCCCTATTTAAGCACGATCAAAACGTGTAATTGTGATTGATTCGTTGCTTTGACAATTAATTTTTATATATTATTTTTTATTTCGCATGCATAACTGACTGATTTGATTTACTACATTTGCGGTTCATCAAAGTTTGTTTATAACTACTTAAAAAATACATCTAAAATAAAACATAAAATGGTTAAACGAAAAATACACAAAACAAAAGAGGCTAGTTTCGTTAACTGTTTTGTTTAACAAACGAAACAATAAATAGTTTGGTTAACCGTTTCAAAAGGGACGAAACGAAACGATTAACGGTTAAACGGAGTCTTGTTTGCAGCCCTGCTTAGAAGGTAGAAAGACCAAAATGTCCTCAATTGTTTATACATCGGACTCTCGAAAATTAAGAACATTTTCAGTCTTTTCACCTTATAAATAGGAGTGTTTCGACAGAGGGAGAAGAGAGGTATGACAGAGATGTTAGCCATGCAGAGGAAGTACGGATGGAAAATCAACTATAGTTTTGTAAATGTATCTTCATGTGGAATTTATCTAAAGCAAAGCGACGCATGAAGCTTCGATACTTAACGGATGTCAGAATAGCTAAATAAAAGCTTGTACAAGTTTTAGCTCACTGAAAAGAATATGAGCTTAATAAAAAGACTGTACATCTGCTTCAAGTGACATAATCACTTGGGCTCGCGAGCTTAATTAATTATTCAACCTCTCTTGTTGTTGTGTTATATAAAACATGATTCAGAAAAAAATGAGAAAAATTGGAGACCTCAACGCTCGACTTATACAATAAAGTTGAACTTCACCGTCAAGCCAACCAATTTGAAAATTAAGCTCACAACTAGGCATCATCCAGCATAACTTATTATATTTGACAATTTTGTGCAATTCAGTCCTTATAATAGTAGGAAAAATGATTCTACTTAGAACTAACATATATAAGAAACGTAATAATAAAATTGTAATGGCTGCATTAGTTATTCGGAACTCTCAGATCTAGTAAATAATAAATATTTATTGAGGTCTTTACTTATTTCCAGTAATCTAGCGTTCTGGCAATACACATCATGATTCAAAATTTTTCTGAAACTTGTGCGATTGTACAACCATTGACACAAAAATCTCATAACACCATAAAATGATTAAACACAACTTATTCCTACTGGTACTCACGAACTATTACTAGACTAATTCAGAATAACTATCGTATTCGCACCAAGAAAAACCAGCAAAAAGTGATGCCATCTGATAGAGCACACACTCTCTCTCACTCGCACCAGTCCACACAAACTCTAAGCCTCAGAAATTCAACAACTTTGGATCTGTATGTATATATGCGGCATCTGACAAGAACGGGACATCATGATATGTCCCAGTGAGGGCGCACCTCATGCAGTAGAACACCGTGTATGCCTGTGAAAATGCAAAGGCCATCCAGAAATACACCATGACCTGGTTTTTGTATGCAATTCGAGGCAGCCAGTTGCAAGCAGTTGCCAGAGCCTGAAACCCTGTGTCAAGCAACAGTGACATCACCACATGAAACCTCAAAAAGTGCGGCCACTCCCTCCTCCGCACAACTAAGAAGTATGTCCCCATGAAAAGGGTTATGATAAGCCAGCCGGGCATCAGACCCATTGTGTCAAGAAATGGGTTTACGAGATACTCGAATTTTTCTAGATAAGGGTGAAGTTGGTACACAGCATCTGCATATTGCCAAACATTGTGGAGAGGTAGGAGGTATGGCACGGCAGCTATGGTTCGCAACCACCATCTCGGCTTGGAGGTGAGTTTTGGGTGGATGTATGAGCTCTTAAATCCCGCACAGACAACAGGGTTCCTGAAACTGCGGGTACCAATTTTGCTCAAGAAGACAGGTGTATTTGGACGGAGGGAAGCTGAACTGCCTAGAAAGAGGTACAAATGCTATAAGTTTTACCAAATCTCTGAATTGTAAAGTATATAGTTTCTTTCTAAATTCAACCTTTAAAGTTGAACCAGGGAGTAATTGTTTGTGATTATTTCAAGATTTGTGCTCACACAGAAACAACAGAACACAAATATTTAGTTTAATGACCCAACCTGTGCATCAAGCTCAGCATCTCAATATATGGGTCGAACCCACAAGAAAACCAGATATTTGTTTTACTCGTTTAGGGTTTGATATGACATCTGATGTAATTTAACAACAACAATACAATTGTTTTTTTTTTCTTAGAAGAAAGTACAGATCAAATCCTTACCATTAGAGAAGTGGAGGCTTCTATCTTGGTGAGGAATGGAAATACTTGGAGGTTTTGAAAATGATGTAGAAAAGCAAACAAAACTGCGAGGTGACCTCAAATTACGGCGCTTCAAATGTGGAGACAACCGTAATTGAAGACTTGTTGTAGGTGCACATTGAAGCAAATCCATGCTAAAAAACTACCAGTATTTAACTGTCTGCAAATGATAAAACAATGAAACAAAAAACCTTCAGTAACGATATAGCCATCAAGAGTTAAGCTATCAATAGATTTAAAAATAACTATACAAATACTGAATATCTCACAAGCACTGAGCATGGATTTACTGCAATTTTAAATAATTCTGCCCCAAATTAATATATCAGTAAATGATTATGATAATGTCATGACTGGAGAGTAATTTAGGAGGCTATTTTATTTTTTTAATTTTTTTTTGAAATACGTAAGTGATTAATATATCAGTAAATTATGATAATGTCTACCTAAAGCTGCAGACAGAGACAGTAGAAGAACATATAAGCACATCACACGATATACACCAAACCTTCAAATCCAGATAAAATCAAAAGGGGCTACCTTTCAAAGTTAGAGAGAGAGAGAGAGAGAGAGACCTGAGATGGCGCAGGAGACACCCAGACTGTCAGACTGGACAAGAAAGGCTTGAGCAAAACCTAGGGTTTTGCGAAAGAGAGAGCGGAGTGCGGGACCGAAAGTGAAGACCTGAATGAGAGGAGGTACGACTAAGCGTTAAGCGCTGCTCGTCTGTCAAATCGCCGGGAGAAGTGGCGCAGGAAGCAAAACCGAGAGAAATGAGTAATGCGTAGAAGAGAAGAGAGTACGGATAGGAAAAAAATAAACGGAGAAGAAGGCGGTGGAGAAAGCCAGAAAAGGGTAGTCTCCTGAGAAGAAACGGCAGTGGAAAATTCAAAATAAACCCGGTCTATAATATATATGCGAAAAGGGCCGAAGGTATTGGACTATTAGCTACTGGAATACTCTAGAACTGTTCTATCCAAATACATAGCATTCAAAGTGGGCCTAAGTCGGTTATGGGCCTGACAGGCCCATATTTAACGCTGTTTTGATGGAGGATTGTTGGATTTTGTTAGAGGTAAAAGACAGAAAGAGAGAGAGAGATGATGGAGAGGTTAGGGATGGAAGCAATAGCAGAGCGTCTGGCGTCGGTGGAAGGCCTCTACTTCCCCGGCGCAATCCGCCAGGAGACACCGTTCGACACTTCCCGCCGCAAGTCTGCTCTCCTCGACCTCCTCTCACGGGACGCCTCCATTTTTCTAGGTACTTAAGTGTAGTATACTCCTCTTTTTCTTTTGTGCTTATATGCCTACCAAGTTGGTTTCGAATTTAGTAAGTCTGGTTTTGCCCCTCGCATGTTGCCTGGTACCAACTGATGAATTGTGTGGTTTTGTTCTAATTTGGTTGAGGATTAGTAGAGCTGGAGCAACTTTATTGAGAATTAGCTCAAACTCCTTAGCGTTGAATTGAAAAGAAAGAAATCTACTGTTAAATGATCTAATTTATCCAAGTTAAAAGTCTTTAAACCACAGACCAAAAGGAAATTATCAACATATTTAATTTGTGATTCAGAACTGAGTTATCTCAGTCTTTATTGATAAGTATTATGGTACGGTTGCATTTTTATGGCAACAAAAAAATCATTCAACCTGACCCTCGTCTTAATATTAATTTCAGAGAGGTATGGCTCAGTCCTCACTTCTGAGGAGTTACGCCAATTCGAGCCACTTTGTACAGACTACGAGGTGGACTGGCACCTGAAACGCCTTCGCAAACCTGTGGACCTGCCACAGGTAATGTCTGCAACAGTGAAAAACAGGCGCAGGGCGTATATGGAGAAGCTTGTCCTAGAAGGGGAGTACTTCTCAGAAGAGGCAATGAGAGAGAGGGAGCCGTACTTGCACCATGAGTATGTAGGGAGGTGGCAGGACCCATCGGGGAGGATGATGTCCCGGCCGGGAGAGAAGTGGTCTGAGACGCTTTTACGTCGGTGTGATGAGGCAGTGTTGGTTGGAAAGATCAGAGGAGAGCAGATGAGGAGGGGGGTGGACAGGAAGGAGTGGGTTGGAGTTGGGGAGGAAAAAAAGGAGGAGGAGGAGGAGGAGGAGGAGGAGGAAGAAGAAGAAGAAGAAGAAGAAGAAGAAGAGGAAGAGGAGGAAGAAGAGAGTGGTGAAAAGATGCAGGAGGACAAATCGAAGGAAACAAATGTATGCTCTCTCTCTCTCTCTCTCTCTCTCTCTCTCTCTCTCTTACATGACCAAAGTCGATCCATCGATATGCACAAGAAGCACATTCACTGCATCACACATATGCACTCTTAAAGAACTCATTAGCAACACAAAACACAAGCATATGCACCGAATGGGACATGTTGGTTGGGCTTCACTGGACCACACATGGCTGATGTAACTTGAAGCTATGTGCTCACTAATTAATTAATTATTTTACACATCTATAATTTTTTTTTGTAATTATTATATGTTGCACAACAGTATAATTTTCATATTAGTAGAATTCTTTTAATTCCTTGTAGATATACTGGCTGATGACCAAAAAGATTGAAATTGAGGTTATAATTAAATTATGGTGAAATGAAAGGAAAATGATAAATTTAATTCGACTTGAAGTGGCAGCCTAACTCATCAGGTAACCTGACCAACCAGACCCAATACAGTAAATCGTGGTATGCATGCACATCCATGCAAGCATCTTGTATTTGTATAACTAAGAGTGCTCTTGATTTCATGGAACATGCAGTTGCTATCTGACAAGGATTCAGCAGCGCAACCTTCAATGGAATATAGCACGACCAGTCAGACCATTTCAGAAGAAGAGTTACAGGACCACCTGGAGCAATTTACTCAGATAATGCAACAAAAATTTCTAGCTGGTGAAGACACTGAGTACTTAGATTACTTAAAAATTGATAATGATGAGAGGTTAGATGATCACTGGACAAGAGAAGCTAACTATGACGCTGAGGAAAAGTACTTTGAAGAAGATTAAGCAACTAGGTTACAGGATGCACCTTCCTTTGTGTAATTTAATATATGTTGTTTCTTTTATTAGATTAGATTTAGGTCTTTCTGGGGTTTGTATATTTTAATCTTCTGCTTCAGAAAAAGTTTGAACTAGTTTATAATGCCTTTGAAGTTTGCATTGTGCCGGGTAATACATTTTTACTATTGCTCTATTTCCATTGTTCCATAATTCATATCCCTTTACTATTGCATGCATGGTTGGAACTTGGATCTGCTTAGTCGCTTATAGCAATATCACAAAATGCTTTACATCTCTTTTGAAATCCTTGCTCTGGTCTTCCAGTTTTTTGGAAAAAGAGCTGAAACGATTTGGGTATCTGATCAGGGAAGGTCAGAAACTCAGAATCCTTCAGGCTACTATTTTGGCATTTTTTTTCGGTGTTCTGTATGGTCGCAATGAGTCTCATATTTATGATGAGTTCCTAGAGGGTTCCATCATCAATAGCAATATTATAAATAAAGATGTGTGAGTGTCGGGATCCTTTAGTTAAATATCATCCGACACTCCAAGCATTGTGAAATAGTTGTGCAATAGCATTTTTTCTAATTTCTGTAATATGATAAATTGTAACTAATTGTGTGTCAGGTGTTATTACTCATAAAATTGACTCGATTTAATATCAGACAATAATTTGGCAACACATCGTTTTGTTTTTTATTTTTATGACCCCTTCCTATTTTCATTTTCATCATGTCTCCATCTCTTTTGTCTTGCTTAGAATTTCTCTCCACCTTAATTTCTCTTCATCACCATTCTTAATTTTGGTTTACAAAATATAAATTAAATTCATTCAAATAAAAATAGAAAAAAAATCAGATCTTTTACGATATATATATTTATTTAAGTCATTTATAAACATATTACATTTCATGAATAATATCAACATAATATAATTTATATAAATCATATTATTTCAGATAACTATAACTATGTTTACACACATATAATTTTTTTCTTTAAATTGATCAAACTCTTTAACTTTAATCAAATAAAATTTTCTACAATAACTAAACTATATTTCTAAAGATAAATATATCTTAACCATATATTCAAAAATGAACATAATTAAACTATAGAAACATAATAAAAATATTTTTACTATAGATATCTACATCGAGCAAAATTCGATATTCCCTCTAGTATATATAAGAGGACAAAAATGAAAAGAGAGAAAAAAAAATAGTGCTTAGGATTCGCCTTTCAAAAAACTGACTGCAGCTGCGGTATGCCAAATTGCTAGCTTGGATTCGCGATCCGAGCCTTCCTTCATGGACTTTTGGGCCTTTCTTTATAATTTGTACAATTTCTAGAGTTATTTTAGTAATTTTTTGTATTATTTTTTTTCTAGAGTTTTGTACTTGCTATATAAGCGGCCGTCGTACTTTCTCGAAGTCAGTTATGTTATTTTGATAATTAAACTTATTAAAAATCGAGAATTGTGTGATTTTTAACAAAAATATCTCTTTTTCATTCTTTTTCCATTATCTTTCTTGTAATTCGTGCATCATTTTGTCATAATTTTTTAATTACACCCATGAATATGTAATATTTAGTCGATTCAAAAAAAATTTTTTTTTGCACCACGGGAATATAACTGCGTCATACAAGCTATGTTCTTATTCAGTCCAAAATCTTGGGGAAAAAATAAAAAAAAAAATCCGACATACCATTAATATATAAACAAATACAATTTTAGCATACATAAAGCAGAAGTACATAACAAGTCATAAATCTGTATTGTTCGGTATGCTCCTCCTAGTGTGTTTTGTGCAACAGAAAAAAAAAAAAAATTCCAAGCAGAAGTACAGGCCCCAGATTGCAACAATATGGAGATGAAAATAACAAAAATGAAGCGACCCGGGAATTTTAAGGGGACCCAAAAATATGTCGCATTGTTTGAGAAGAGCAGCAAAAATATCTGACAATCTTTTGACCCTTGATGCAAGGAAGCTGAAATGCAATCTCTTGGTTCAGAAATGATCACTGTGAAACGATTAGGTATACAAGTCATTAGCTAGACGTGCAATTTTGAGATTTACTATTTCGACCCTGTTGCAGAAAATATATTAATAACATAATTTAAAATATAACCAAATAATATATATAATGATTTTTAAGAAGTTTCGAAATGTTTATAGAATCTTTTTTTTTTTGAAGTTTAAACAGCCCGTGGGCTTATAGAATTAAGGCAAATGCTAAATATGATTAATGGACTTGCGCCTTCTCCTTACAATCAAAAAAAGAAAAAAGACAGGACAACATGATTACCAAAAAAGAATCCTTGAACAAAATATGCTGCCACATTCTTTGTGAAACTAAGAATCACTAGTTATGGAAGGCGCAGCTTCGCTGCGATCGTTTATTTAAATTGTTCATTATAATGAATATAGTTAAAAAATGGTTAATTATGTCTAATGTTTTATTATAATGAATATAGTTCAAATAATATATAAATAGAAACTATGATATTATTATCTACCAAGAATTCCATTTGACTGATTATTTTACAAAATGCTATTGTTTTTTTTTTTTTTCAAATTATATTAATTCTACAGGTCGATCAATATGTAAATGTATCCACATAACGTATTAGACATTATAGACATTGAACAAATTTCCAAGAAAATATTTTTGGAACGGACATTAAGTGAAATTTTTTTAGAACGGCCGTTAACCATTTGGAAAGGTCAAAAATATTTTATGGACTTCTATCTATTAGACACAATGCTAGTTTTAGCAATGAAAACAGGAGAAATATTATTTTGTACTATATTCTACACATTCTAAGGAGAAAATAACTTCTGAATTGCTCCATGTTCAATGCCATTATCGAACACAAAAGGTAGTCATTTAAGAGAATGCACCATCGCTACATGGTGGGCCTCTTCTGTAGGTCTCATGTTGTATAGCTGCTTTGCACACCCCCATCATAACCCTCCGCCAATTTTAGCTGCTTTTCACACCCCATCATAACCCTCCGCCAATTTCACCAAGGACTCCATACTTGATTCCAGTATACAGCAAGGAAAGCAACAACCTATGTGAATCAAAGAAATATTAATTATAGTTGATTCATTTTTATAGTAGTTTTGAAAATTCTCAGGCTTCTATAAAAATGGCAAAACAGGAAACTAAATAAAGAATCCATTTGTCAGAAAATCAAAACTACTATAGTATTATATTATAGCATATAGTTAATTTATTTGATTTTATTTATAAAGGATCTTTCTGTTTGCTTAAAGCTATAAATGGCAAAGCTTTGGAATTCAACTTCTATACTAAATAGAATGAAAATTTCAAATTAAATGGTTATAGGCATTAATACTTTTTTCAGAAACACCCTATTGGTAGCATCATTATCACACGTCGACATTAATCTATGTCAGGCCTCTCTTCCCACCTTTGTTGATACCAGTACTTGTTAGTGCCATTAATGGTACACCCTCACAAAGTTGCGAACTTACAGAGAAGATAAAGGTTGATAGCATGGGTGAGAAAGCCACTGCATTGAATGCCCCGTCAGAAGGGTAGTAATAGGCACGAATTTAAATGCTATCACATTAGGATTTGCAAAAACTGTTTGGAGCCATCTGGAGTGGCTGGGCACATGCACGTCGCCTCCTCTTTTAGAACAAATTACAGTTCGGCCCTGTTTTTTCATAAAAGATTATGATTATACTGACAGTAAATTGGATATTAATTTCCTATTAATTACTTCTAATTCTTCTACCACTTCTCACGGAGCCAAGGGTTGTTACATGAAAAACTCTCGCATGAACTACTTCATGCCTCCATGGATCCTGCTACTAAGTGGCGAGAACCTGAATACGATATAAATGTTATTCGAGTATTACTATAATTTATATTTATATGTGGTTAGGTTAAGATTCACCACGACTTAGGCATAACCGATATAAATATAAAGTTAGTTTATGATTTAATCTATCTAGTTCTCCGGAATTTGTAAATAAGAATCCATAAAGAAAAAAGCTGAAATGAAAAAAGGTACATGACGTGTGAAGACAGTAGCAAATATTGCCATGACCAAAGAGGCAGTCTCAAGGAGGTTAAAATTAAGAACCATGTTGACTCCCTTCACCCATGTGAGTATGTGACAATCAAAGTAAGAGACATCTGCTAAAAGTGTGATAATGTGATATGTCAAAATAAAGCGACACATTTGAAGGAATTAAACAAACCTAGTTTATTAGATCAAGCACCCAGTACCAGCACCATTTTGGGTATATTACATTTTGGGTGAATATTCATTCTTGTTTGTGTACAACCACCAAATGCAACTGGCCTTAAAACATGAAGAACTGAAAGGTAGAGCCAAGACTTTCTTTTTTAAATGTCCTACAAAGCCAAGGAAAGGCCTTACCACAAATCCTAAACTGATATCCAGCTACCATAATAGTTAGCTTCTTTCAATTTATTGACTTTGTTTTTTAACTAAGAAAAGTGAGATAAGCAAATATCTTAGTTCAACAAACTCACATCTATTAATCAACAGAATTTGATTAATAATCACCTCAAAAAAAAAGAAATAAAAAATTTTAAAATAAGGATACTTACTGAATATAATTTCTTCAGTTGCTTCCTCTTTCCCCTTTTGAAGTTTTGTCCTTTCCTTGCAATGGTTATAAGACTTGCTGCATCTAAAGTCTCCTTTTTTTTAATTTGTTTTTTTATGGTTTACTCTTATTATTACAAAGAAATTGTTCGTTCCCTCTCTCTGATTATCAGTACCAGGTAGCTAAATGCTACATTTGCTGATGGTAAAACTGACTGTTCCTGTTCATTCTTTTTTCAATACGCCATAGAAATCCCTTGCCTATTTTACTTCCAGACTTCCCCCTTGCCTGCTCTTTGAATTGCCCTGAACACAACCGGTCATCAAACTGTGCTGATCCTCGAACCTGTAGCAGCACTCCTTATTTTCTGCATTTCTTCAATTTTTAGGTGAATTTGTGAGAAAATTCGATCACTCATGCTTCTTTTTTATAGCTAGCCAGTTAAGATTAATGGCAGGCCCCTTGAAGAATTTTTTACATGACATAAAACATTATTTGTACAACCAGTTGATTAATACCCAAACTTTCCTTGGTTTCCTCTACCAGCAGAGGGATATCCATCAAATGAAAACAAAAGAACAATAAACACTACTGCTATAATAATCGATAACAACTTCTTAGCCCCCATGTAATGAGGCAATGAGGCAATTTCTTAAAATATAAATCCATGTAACCTTTACAGTTGGGTGTTCCATATACAATTGAACTGTAGCTTTATGTGCATCTATACCTAGTGCTAGACACACATATGCATTAAATTTGGATTACAAACTTGGTCAAAAAAAGAAACTGCGCACATATGCATTTTCACATGCCTTGCAATTATGTATGTGCACGTTGCAACCAGAATTAAAGAGCCACTATTTCAATTTATAGTTGTAATTTGCTGCAAAAAGCTCTTTTTATTTACAAAAGACCCTTTGCACTGATCCCATTATTTTCAATTAGTTAGAAAGATGAACAATTTAAAACAAAGAGAGTGATAAAGGCAAATGTATACATCACCTTAAAGGGAATAAAAAGGAGAAATCATGGGATCAGTGCAAAGGGGAAACCAATGGGGTGATTTTTCTTTCGACGGCATCCCTTTAGCTTCTCTTGATCTCTCATTTTCTCTATGGCGTTGGTCTTCTTCTCTTTACCAATCTAAAAATTATCCTTCCCGCCTACAATGCTCTACCTAGGTTTTAAAAATTAATTGTACTGAAAGGTTTAAAGTAAAAAAAGGGAAAAAAATCAAAATTGATCTTAGCATATGAAAGAGGAGAAATTATCAAACCTAAGAGCAGGATGCATGAGCGTTCTGATTTGGGGTACATAAAAGGTTGAGTATGAAGGAGTACGGAGCAGTATTAACGGAGGAGGCAGAGAGAGAGGCGCGCGTAAGGGAGGATGGGGGTGCACCATCGCGAGATCGACGGAGGAGGAGGGGCTTGCGGCGTGACAGGGTCAGCAAAAGAGGAATAGATGCAGAGGCGAGGATGAGTAGTAGTACGAACGGAGAGAGAGGCGATTATATGCCCAAGTTACAGAATAAGACTCTCTATCATCTCGATTATATGCCCAAGTGGAAGGTCTCTATCATCTCGATTTTTCATGGGAGTCAACGGAGTGGAAGGAGAAGAGACATGGGGTGGGGGGTGTTGGCGTGCTGAGGAGAGTCTTCCGAAGATCAAAAAAAATGAGAAATAGGGTTAGAGAGCGAAAAAAAATCGCTAATAATCTATCAATGGCTCAGATCGATCGCGGAAAAAATAGAGGACTCAGATTTCCGCATATCGTAAAGGATTGAGGCTTAATTATACTATATAGATATAGATGTCGTAAAAAAAGAAAAGTACCTCCCATCGGAATCTTTTGCGCCTCTCTCGTCTCTTGCAAATAATAACGAACCACATTATTTTCGACATGTTTAAACAGTTTTATAAATTGCTTATATGGTGCTTCCAAACCTTATTCGTGTTTGGAAAATAATTTGTTTCCTCCAACATCTCAATACGTTTCCAAAATAATTAATGTAATTGACAATAATTATTTTGTTGAAAACGAATGATGAAAATAAATAATTATATACTTGAGAGAAGGTTATTTTTCGAGAAGTGTAATTCTTAGAGAGTTTATTTTTCAATGATCGCAAATGGAAAAAGTATGTACAAGTCTATATATAGAAATTAAAAGAGGTCGTGGGAAGCAGAAATAATAACCATTTACATAATGTGGAGTTTGTTAGCTCATGCAATCAAAGAACCCAAATACAACAAAAACTCGTGACACGAGAAATAAATATACATGGAGGTTGTAGGTACATATTAGACTGGCCCCAATTGTTTTTCCCAAGCATTATTGAATCTTAGAATTATATAATTGACATACTATATTTATTAATTGTACGATTCCTTTAGTATCATATTTAGAAAATCAAGTGTATAATTTCAAACATTGTGATCGTATACTTGCAAGCGATTATTTTTTTTTCAACTTAATATTTTTTCATTCATCTCTCAATGTTGTAGTAACATGCAAGCTCTTAACAAGGTACTTATTCATTCTATATACAGTTGAAATATATGACATATTCTAGATTTATATACAGTCGAATATACAGCATTTTATCATTAAAAAAGCCTATCCAGGTCGGAAAACAAATTACAATTGAGTTTCAAATTATATCGAATCTGACTAGCATACATAAAAGATTTTTTTTTCCCCTTTGTTGAAAAAGAAATGCTTAGCCCTTTCGAATCGTCGAAAAATATTAAGTAACAAACCAATATTAATTACTGTTTAGAAGCTTATGAAACCTAGGTTGTCTAATATTGCTAGAGTGGTTAGCTATAGTAAGGTTATGAATATAATTTTTGTATTTTTGAAATATAAAACAATTGATTCAATGACTTTGATTCTCATCGAATGGCCAAAATTTAAACAAGGAGCATGCACAATTCTTTTTCTAACAACATCTTTTAAAATTAAGAAATCTTGAGTTGCTCGATTAGATTAAACTATCCAAAGCAGTTGGGTTTAAACGAAATTTCCTACTATACAAATATAGCAGTTTCATGTTGATAAGATGATCTTGATGAAAAAAAAAAAAGTAAATATATGTAAATACGATGTTCGAAAACTTGGCAATTTTAAAATCTACAAGGCTGTCTAGTATTAATCCAATGGATGAATACGATTACATCATAAAAAAATTTGGCAATTTCTACAATGTATAAAATGTGTGCAGTATGGTGTTCGTCAAATGGCTCATGACATTTTTTTTTTTTTTTTTTTTTTTTTTTGAAAATGTAGATTGCTTCAATTGATATGCAGAACTCTACACTTTTGGAAGACCAGTTGTAGATAGTTTCAATTGATCGAACAGGGATAAAATATAGAGCCTATATAATTATACTTGTATTAGTATTTATTTTTTTTAAAAAAATTTCGGTTGCTTCTAGGTTGTCTCATATATATTGACCGAGCAGTTAAGACTTTTAAGCAAACCACCATTAAAAATATGAAAAAATACTGTTCCGCATTCCATGTTGGCCGACAGTTGCCAAAAGAAAGAAAGAAAGAAAGAAAGAAAGAAAAGGGCATTGTTTTTCACTTCTCAAATTTATTCCTTCAAAAATAGATAGAATAATCTTACATACAATTTATCAGACAAGCAATATTATTTGATAAAAGATAAATATTAAAATAATACTATTTTATCTATTGTTCTATTTAAATTGTTCCAATATCCATATCCCTTTACGATTTGCATACATGGTTGGAACTTGCATATACTTAGTGGCTTAGAGCAATTTCGCAAAATGTTTACATCTCTTTTGTTTGGTAAAATATGTTGCATTGTTTGAGTAGAAGACCACAAATATCTGATGATCTTTTGTCTCTCGATATGAGAAAGCTCAAATGCAATCTGTTGGTTCAGAACTGCTACTCATGCAATTTCGATATTTACCATTTTGATCCTGTTGCACGGAAGCTGAAGTGCAATCTCTTGGTTCACAAATGATCACTGTGACATTATTAGGAATACAAGTCATTAGCCAGACGTGCAATTTTGAGATTTACCATTTCGACCCTGTTGCAAAAAATATGTTAATAACATAATTTTAAATATAGCCAAATATAAAAGCTCTACTTTTATTAAAATATAAATGTATTCATGTATATAATGATTTTTAAGAAGTTTCGAAATGTTTATAGAATCTAAATATGATTAATGAACTTGCTCCTCTTTTCAATCAAAAAAAGGAAAAAAAAAAAACAAAGACAACAAAATATGCTGCCACAATCACTGTGAAACTAAGACAAGAAAAAATACCTCACACCGGAGCTTTTTGCGCCTCTCTCTTGCAAATAATAACGAACCCAATAATATTTTCGACATGTTTAAATAGTTTTGTAAATTGCCTATATGGTGCTTCCAAACCTTATTGGTGTTTGTAAAATAATTTGTTTCCTCCAACGTCTCAATACGTTTCGAAAGTAATTAATGTAATTGACAACAACTATTTTGTTGAAAACAAATGGAATGAAAATAAATAATTAGATACTTTCGAGAAGTGTAATTCTTTTTTTTTTTTAGAATACAACTTGATAGCGGCTATCAAGATTAAAAAAAAAGAAAGCGAAAGTTAAAAGAAATTAAAACTTTCGAGAAGTGTAATTCTTAGAGAGTTTATTTTTCAATGATCGCAAATGGAAAAAGTATCTATATATAGAAATTAAAAGAGGTCAGTGAACATTTACATATTGTGGAGTTTGTTAGTTCATGCAATCAAAGAACCCAAATACAACAAAAACCCGTGACACGAGATATTAATATACATGGAGGTTGTAGGTACATATTAGACTGGCCCGAATTGTTTTTCCCAAGCATTATTGAATCTTAGAATTATATAATTGACGAACTATATTTATTAATTGTACGATTCCTTTAGTATCATATTTAGAAAATCAAGTGTAGTTTCAAACATTGTGATCGTATACTTGCAAGCGATTATTTTTTTCAACTTAATATTTTTTTCATTCATCTCAAAAATGTTGTAGTAACATGCAAGCTCTTAACAAGGTACTTATTTCACTCTATAGTCTATATACGTTCGAAATATATGACATTTTTTAGATTTATATACAGTAGAATATACAGCATTTTATCATTAGAAACATATCAAGGTCAGAAAATAAATTACAATTGAGTTTCAAATTATATCGAATCTGATTAATTAACATACATAAAAGATTTTTTTTTTTTTGGTGCTTTTGTTCAAAAAGAAATGCTTAGCCCTTTCGAATCGTCCAAAAATATTAAGTAACAAACCAATATTAATTACTGTTTAGAAGCTTATGAAACCTTGGTTAATATTGATAGAGTGGTTAGCTATATATATTAAGGTTATGAATATAATTTTTATATTTTTGAAAAAAAATGGCCAAAATTTAAATAAGGAGCATGAACAATTCATTTTCTAACAACATCCTTTAAAATTAAGACATCTTGAGTTGCTCTATAAGATTAAACTATCCAAAGCAGTTGGGTTTAAACGAAATTTCCTACTATGTAAACATACCAGGTTCATGTTGATAAGATGATCTTGATGGAAAAAAAGAAAATATATGTAAATACAATGTTCGAAAACTTGGGAATTTTAAAATCTACAAGGGTTGTCTAGTATTGATCCATTGGATGAATACGATTACATCATAAACAAATTTGACAATTACTACAATATATGAAATGTGTGCAGTTTGATGTTCGTTAAATGGCTCATGACAAATTTTTTTTTTTTTTTTTAATTGTAGATTGTTTCAATGAATATGCTGAACTCTATACTTTTGGAAGACCAGTTGTAGATTGTTTCAGTTGATCGAACAGAGATAAAATATAGAGCCTATATAATTAGAGAAGGGTTGAGAAGGGTTCTGCTGTCTCTTAAATCGGCTGCCACAAAATACCACCGATTTTCAGCCATTTGATCGACTCTGATAGACGGATCTGATTAAGTCTTTCACAGTTAGCGTATTTAAGTTGAGGAAGTGACTTTCTCGAGTCTCAAGAATCATTTTATATATTATATTTTTTTTCCCATAAATATAAAATTAATAAACTATTTCTCTCTCTTTATTATTTTTTTGACAAAACCTCTTCATTTACTAGAACCACGAACATACTCTTCACTCTTCTCTGTTTTTTACCCACTTCCGTGAAGTCGATTAAAGTTCAAACTCGATTTTTTTTTGACGATTCAAACTTTAAATTCTTGCGTTCAAAGCTTTTGTCTGCTTATACTTGGTTCGGTTCTTCCTTCTACAGCTCTACGGCGACGACATCAATGTAATTTTTGTTTTTGTTTTTTTTTTTTTTGAGGGGACAGCAGGGTCCCAATTTGTATTAAAAAAGAAGTTTATGCACAAACATTTGACATCAATCTATACTCAGAAGTCAGATAAAAAGGCTACATTTGCAATTAAATAAAAGCGAAGAGGAAGCGAGTGCGAGAGATATAAGAGGAGGGTAATATCATAATCAGATCAAAAGAGTACATCAGCGAACCAAAAAAAGTGGGGGGGAAGAGGGACTCGCATCCTCGGCAGTCAAAAAATGACAGCCGAGACCCGAGAGCAGTAGTTTTCTTTTTTTTTTTTTTGATATTTAAAAAATTTAAAATTTAAATGTCGAATCCAAACAGTTGATTTTGTTCAATTTAACGGACGATGCGTTTTCATATAG
The DNA here is from genome assembly GCA_027725995.1 of Rhynchospora tenuis. NCBI lineage: Eukaryota > Viridiplantae > Streptophyta > Magnoliopsida > Poales > Cyperaceae > Rhynchospora > Rhynchospora tenuis. The sequence continues at coordinate 122,639,737 of CM050889.1, forward strand.
GTTTTATAAAATTTGGAGTTGATTTAATACTTGATTAAGTGTTCAACAAATGAACGTATTAGAATTAATTAAATCAGATTCGTTCATTTATTGAGCACTTAATCAAATATCAAATTAACTCTAAATTTTATAAAACTTATATGAAAACGTATAGTCCGTTAAATTGAACAAGATCAACAGTTTAGATTCGACATTTGAATTTTTAAATTTTTAAATATATAAAAAAAAAGGAAAACGACTGTTCTCGGCAGTCATTTTTTTGACTGCCGAGGATGCGAGTTGGGGGGAAGAGTGCTGGAGAGAGACAGGGCCAACTACAACATCATTGAGGAAGAGAGGTAGATTTGTTATTTAAAATTATATTGGAAAAAGAAAAAAAAAAAGTAAAGGTACTTTGGGATTTGAAAAGACTTAAATAAAGATGTTCCCACTAGGTTTGATCAGACCCGTCCATCAAAATGCAATCAAACGGCTGAAAATCGGTGACACTTTGTGTCAGCCGATTTTAGAGACAGCGGAACCCTCCTCAATATAATTAAACTTGTATAAGTATTTATTATTTTTTAGAATTCGGTTGCTCCTAGGTTGTCTCATATTGATCGAGCAGTTAAGACTTGTAAGCAAACCACCATTAAAAATAACTAAATAAATATTGGTCTGCATTCCATGTTGGCCAACAGTTTCCAAAATAAAGAAAAAAAAAAGGCATTGTTTTTCACTTCTCAAATTTATTCCTTCAAAAATAAATAGAATAATCTTACATACATATTTATCAGACAAGCAATATTACTTGATAAAAGATAATGTTAAAATGTTACTAATTTATCTATTGTTCTATTTAAATTGTTCATATCCGGATATCCCTTTACTATTTGCATACATGGTTGGAACTTGCATATGCTTAGTAGCACAGAGCAATTTCACAAAATGCTTTACATCTCTTTTGAAACCCTTGCTCTAGTCTCCCAGTTTTTTTGGTAAAAGAGCTGAAACGATTTGGGTATATCTGATCAGAGAAGGTAAGAATCCTTTAGGCGATGATTTGAGCATCTTTTTTCCGTGTTCTGTATAGTCGCAATGAGTCTCATAATTCTGACGAGTTCCTAGAGGTTTCTATCAAATATTCAAATATATATAGATATATAAAAGGACTGAAATGAAAAGAGATTAAAAAAAAATATTAGTGCTTTAGGATTAACCTTTCTTTTGTCATGATTTTTCTCAATTCTATTTACGAGTCGTTGCCTTTCCATGTTGCCAAATGTAGGAATAGTGGAGATGTTGCAAGTCTAATTGTGGACTTCAGCAGTCTACAGCGGATCGCGGCATGTGGCCGCAGACCGCGGACCTTCCAGCGAATTGGCATCTGGTCATATGCATCTTTTGGGAAGGGTGCATTCTCTCTTATAAATATATGGTCTCTCGACATTTCTATGAGTGGAGAAAACACAGAAAGACTGAGAGAGACAGATTAGAGAGACTCCACATGTCTTGCACTTGTCTTTTAAGTGCAGGACACCATTAGAGAGAGGATTCTTCTCTTCGCACTGGATTCATGCTTCCGGTGTAGAGAAGAGAGTCGAGTCTGGCATTTAGACTGTGAATAGTGCGGGATTGCAATCAATCCCCACCGGCGATAGTTGAAGACGGGGTTGTGGCGTAGCGAGACCACGCGGCGAAGGCTTGGTGCGAAGGAAACCCGAATAAAGAGGAGATTCTGACACGCTTCCACATTCGGTATGAGTTACCGATTTTTCTTACAGAATGACTCATAATTACACCCCAAATATGCAATACGGAGTCATTTCAAAAATGTTTTGCACCACACAGGAATAACAATACTTCGTCATACCGTGTAGTTATGAGTCGTATCAGCTACACTATTACCCAAGAGACTAAAATCTTGGGGGAAAAAAATAAAAAAATTCCGACATACTATTAATATATAAACAAACTATAATTTTAGCATACACAAACAAAAATACTTACAATTTCATAAATTTGTATTGTTCCTCTGCTGTTTTGAACAGATGCCATATTAGCATCAGTAGACTCATATATATGTATTTCGTGCAACATAAGAAAAATAATTCCAAGCAAAATTACAGCCCCAGTATTAAACAATATGTAGATGGAAATAACAAGAATGAAGGGACCCTGGAATTTTAAGAAGACTAAACACATCTGATTATCTTTTGTCTCTCGATATGAGGAAGCTCAAATGCAATTTGTTGGTTCAGAAACGCTCCTTATGCAACCTTCAGATACACAAGTCATTGGCCAAACATGCAATTTTTAGGTTTAACATTTCGATCCTGTTGCAAAAATAACATAAAAAATATAACCAAATATGGTTTTGGTGCTAAAATTCTGAATTTGACATGAAAGTTAGATTTATAAACCTAAAAGTCACACCGATTATCAATGATAAGGAAATAAACAAATAATAATTGAGTACATAAAAAATAATAAATTTATTTACTTAAGACCGAGACATGTAGATTTACAGTTTAGCTTCTAATATCTTAAGGGTGTGTTTGGTTACGGGAGAGAATAAGGAATAAGGGTCTAATTCTTTATTCTTAGGTTTTCCAAATGGAGGGTGGATAAGGAATAGAGACCTATTCCTTATTCCGGTGTCAAACCAAACACCATGGGAATAAGGAATATGGGCTAATTCCGGCCCTTATTCCTATACCAACAATACCTTGGTATAGGAATTAGGAATAAGGATTGGCACTCCAATCGAGACCCGGCCCTCTATCCTTATTCCTATTCCTTATCCGGTTTGATCCAGACACACCCTAAATATATTAGCAAATTGTTACTCCAAAGCCCAAATTATAAGAAACGAAAAGTTATCTCTCGATAAGTGACATGGTCACTCAAGTAATAAAATTATTAAATGATTTTTATGAAGTTATATTTCGAAATGGTTATAAACTCTAAATATGATCAAGGGACTTGCGCTTTTTCTTACAATTCAAAAGAGAGAAAAGAAAAAAAAAAAAAACCCTTGAACAAATACGATACCGCAATTTTTGTGAAACTAACAATCATAATTCATAAGTCTTAAATAAAAAAAAAACAAATACCCATCATCGAGATTTTTTGCGCCGTTCTCTTGCAGATAATCACGAAGCCAACAATAGCTTGCACATGTTTAAACAGTTTTCTAAACTGCCTATATGGTGCTTCCAAAACTTGTTGGAGTTTCTAAAATAATTTGTTTCCTCCAACATCTCAATACGTTTCAAAAGTAATGTAATTGACAAGGATTTATTTTTTGAAAAAATAATGACGAAGATAGAGAATTATATACTTATGAAGGTTAAGTTTTGAAGAAGTATACTTCTTAGAAAGTTTATTTTTCAATGATCGCAAATGGAAAAAAGTATGGACGAGTCTATATATAGAAATCAAAAGAGGTCAGTGGGAAACAGAATGAATAACCATTTACATATTGTGAAGTTTGTTAGCTCATGCAATCAAAGAACCCAAATGCAACAAAAACCCGTGACATGACAAATCAACATACATGGAGGTTGTAGGTGCATATTAGACTGCCCCGAATTGCTTTTCCAAAGCATTATTGAATCTTAGGTGAATTTATGGAATTGACTAACTATATTTATTAATTGTACGATTCCTTTAGTAATTATATTTAGAAAACCAAGTGTAATTTCAAACATCGTAGATCGTATACTTGCAAACGATTATTGTGTCCAACTTATTGTTTTCTCATTCATCTCTCAATGTTGTAGTAACATGCAATCTCTCAGTAAGTATGACATTTTCTAGATTTTTATACAGTTGAATATACAACATTTTATAATTAGAAATTATATCCAGGTCGGATAATAAATTACAATTGAGTTTCAAGTTATATCGAATCTGGTTAGCATACATAAAAGATTTTTTTCTGTGCTTTTGTTGAAAAAGAAATGCTTAGGCCTTTCGAATCGTTCCCTGCCGATCACTGAATTCATCATAGACCACTCATCGTAGGAAGCTGCTCATTTTTCTCACCCGAGAAAAGAGAGTGGTCCAAATATATTAAGTATCAAACCAATATTAATTACTGTTTAGAAGCTTATGAAATTTAGGTTGTCTAATATTGATAGGGTGGTTAGCTATAGTAAGGTTGTGAATATAATTTTATATTTTTGAAATAAAAAAATAGATTCAATGACTTAATTTGATTCTCATAGAATGGCCATAAGCCTTGGCAATTTTATAAAACTACAAGGCTGTCTGGATGAATACGATTAGATTATATATATAAAAAAAAAATTGACAAGTTTTACAACTAACCAAACCATTAAATAAAAAAATACTGATCTGCATTTCACGTTGGCCGACATTTGCAACAAATATAAAAGTACGCATTGTTTCACTTCTCAAATTCACTCCTTAAAAAATAGATAGAATACTCTTACATACATATCAGGCAATGACCTAACCACCAAGCAATATTACTTTATAAAAAAAAAATGTTACTACTTTTAGATGAACATATAAGCCGTTAGAAACAATATTATTGCGTTCATAGAAAAAATCAATCAGACCATTCTATTAACCAATATAAATATATACTAATTGGACCCACATCAAATGTGATGTGAGAGCGCTCCAATCCTCTAGTTAGCTCCCTCCTCATGGCTTGTACTCGGCAGAAGAGGGCTACTATACAAAGTTCTTACCATAGGAGCTTTTCCTCTTGATCTTCTGCCGCCTCTAAAACTGGAACTAGAATTTGAATTTGGGGTTGAATTAAAGTTTAAACGTGAACTTAAATTTGAACTTCTGCCATTGCCTGAGCTTTCTTCTGATGTTCTACTGCCCTTCTCACCAGAGGTTGAGTCATTTGGGAAAGGTACAACATTTTGCAGATCCGGTTCTAGGGCAAAACCAACCGGCCACTTGGATTTTTCCATCTTGCGGAATGTTATTGAGATCCTGTTATTCAATAAGAACAATGTGTTAGATAAGCAAAAGAAAAAGAAGATAAATTATATTATATTATATCAGCCCCCAAAACTTGTCTTATAGTTTTATGCAATGAAGAAATGATCTCCTAACAGTATCCATGAAATTAATGAGATGCTATAACCTATAAAAGATTCTTCCCTGAAATGTGTCCTTCCCCTGAATGAGGTAGTGCCAGCACTCACTAAATTCTCCTATGAACTTGGAAGAAAGGTTACTAGCAACTACCAATATCTTGCTCTAACAAGATACCATACGCAAATTTCTTGTTTTACATGGGTATATAAGGAGCCGTGAGATTTCATGTGAATCCAAGCAGTATTGATTTTACATACAAATATTTTAAGAGGCTGCAAAGATTCACCTTTTTGTGGGTACAGCTGGGACACAATGCTTGGCAACGTCAGCCCCATTACCATTCAAGACTAGAACAGACCTACAAATTAAATTTAAAAAAAAAAATGTCAGTAACCAATATCCTATTAGAGAATAAGTTATTAAGAGAACCACCAAGTTTATACATCTGAGGCTAATATCCAACAGTTAAACTGACTCAAGGCAGTTGTCAGTGCCTCTACCAGTGCAGTTTTATCAACATAATAAAAATTAATTAAAACAGAAAAACATACCCCACTGGCAGTGGAATGGAGAAGGATCCGCCAAATTCGCCAGGACCCAAAACTTTGAGGCTTGTACCAAATACGATATTGCACTCACTTACGAAAGAGACTGTACAGAAGGGCCTAACAAAATCATGACTATCTATATGTGGAGGAATGCAATCTCCAGGTTCATACATGTTGACAATGCAAGAGTCAGGGATGCAAGTCATAGGAAGAACATGCCATTTTAGTAGCCTTTTTACCATAATTTTGAATAAGTTTGGCATGGGGTCAGCAGCCACATTCTGCATTATGCCCGGAGGATTACCACTCCTGTCCTGCATAGAAATACGCTATTAAGTATAAAATCCAATTTTCTTATGCACAGTTTTAAAAGAAATAATAGAGTTGCTCTGCCAGCTCTGGTGTTTCAAATGTAATCCAGATTCAACAAAATACAGATGACAAAAATATATGACCGGAAACAGAAGTACACTTTTGCTTTCTTTCTTTCTCTTGTCATGGGAGACAAAGGAAGAGACCACACTGGAGGAGCCAAATTGATCAAACAAATGGCAAGTATACTGAAGTTAAACATGTGTGCTTGGTTTTACAGGATTTATAGGCTCTCATTAATATACAATCAAGCACCTCAGGTGTAGTGAGGCTGGTCAGAGCTCCTCTGGTGGTGGAGCAGGCGAGTCATGACGAAAGAAAAAAGGCGGATTGTGATTAAATGAAGAGAAGATCATGCAAGGGTGGAAGGAGGCCCAGCAGCAGCCTCCCCCACCAAACGAACTCAATTCCAAAATCTCTAGAATTTGCTTGAATTTTTAAATCATAGGAAATACAAGTAATTCAGCAAAGGCTGGTATAAAATGCTGTATACTGTGTGCATGAGAAATACCAAAAAACCAAGCAAATATAGGAACCGAAAAGAACATTAAAAAAGATAATTCCAGAACAAGACTTACAGCTGTGTCATACAGGTATTATTCTGACAAGAAGGTACTAGGACATGAAAGTGAATACTTACAGTGGCATAGTTGTAATTGCAACCGAATTGCATAGTGACTCGGCCTTTGCCCCTCATCCACTTAGCAGGTGCAGAATATGTTCTCTCTGCAATTAGGGGGTAAAAAAATCTTCAAGATCCAACTTTTAGATTGCAATGCAACCCTAAGAAAATAATAAACACACCTTACAGAAATCAAAATAACAATCAGCACCTACTAAAGACTTCAGAAATCTCGAATCTAAAGTTCAGCCCCTTTATACCATTAATCTCAGTTTGTACTTTCCGGAAATTCAAAGAACTTCAAGGATAAACTAACTGGTAGTAAGTAGTAACCAATCACACAACACCTTGAACTGGTAAAACTCACCATGAAAAAAATTATATGGAAACATACCTCCAAGTTCACCTTTCTGGCCTTTATCATGTAGCTGATGCACAAAATCAACTATTCTCTTTTGTTCAATTGGACTAAAGACCCCAGTGTGCAACTCCAGTCCTGAAACAATATTTATGGCTCGGCCCCCAACTCTCTCTAGGCACACAAAATCTTTATTCCTTTTCACATTTCTAAACCTATTTAGCTCTTTCTGCTCTCTAGACAGCTCCATTTTCCACTTACCTGTCTCTCCTTCTCTCTTTAACCTTGCCTCATCTTCCATCTCTTCCAGCTCATCCTCCTCCTGTGCCATGTCTGCCCATGATGTGCGTGTTCCTGAAAATTCTGTTTTTTTATGAGAGTTCAACTTGGTTGGAGTTATCGGGGTGGAAGGCTCTGGAACGGGGTCCCACCCAGTTGGAACAATGTGATCAATCTGGTTGGAGGGTTGTTGATTTAGATCCAAACCAGATGCTGCTGTGATGCTAAGCGCTGAGAAGGAAGATTCTAGCACGAGGTCTTCCCCAGTTGGCATGATATTATTAGCGGTGTTGGATGGCTCTAAAGCCTGGTGCACCCTGGTTTGCTCAACCTGCTCTGATTTCACAGATGGACCTGTCAGAAGGAAATGAACTCACAATTTAGTAATGATTTTTTTGTTGAAAGGAGAACACCGAAACAACATGATGTTTCTACAATTTCTCTGCCTTTTTCATTTCTTGTTATACTATTAGTTCTCCTAAACTTAACTTTACCGTGTTTCGCAGTTCATTTTCTACCAATTTAGAATGAATTTGTCATCCAATGCACTTGTATCTAGCTTACTAGTTACTATCAAATTCAGCAATAATTTAACCATTGCTAGAAGGTTTCTTTGGTAGTTTGAGGAAGAATTTCAATCAACTTTACTGATGCTGTTCTTACAATAAGAAAACTTGGTTGTACCAATCATGCCAGAATATAAGTCACCAATACTTGTAAACGTTTCTTAACCATAACAAACAAAATAACATATAATGCAGAAAACAATATAAAATATGAAAAATTCCATCCAAGCCTAATTTAACCCATATATACCCTCTCTAGCATATCCAGTCTACCCATTATCTCAGTAACTACCAAAGTGGTTCTACAGGGCCACTCATACAGGCGGTGCAGAAGTGTGGTGAAAGAGGTATATAATGGAATCAATATTTCTGAACACCTGACATTTAACAGGGGCAATAATGCAAAAAGCTAGATCTTTGAGGAAGAAGTATGTAAAGGTTACCAGGTGCCAATTAGTAAAATCGATCCAGTTCATACATGAGATACCATTACAAGAAACTTAAGATAGGAGTGCTAATAAGCACCTTGTGAGGACCACTAGGACTGTGAATAAAGTCAAGTTTCATTTGTTCCCAAAATAAATGAAGCATGCATTTTTCAATGGTTAGAATTCACCATAAAGATATGAACATCCTAAAAAATTCCTCTGGCCTACTATGTTCATCTAAACAATATTTTTCTTATAACCATAAACAGAGTCAACTGAAAGAAAAGATCAAGACAGTGGTTGAAATTACATAATTCACTTCTTAACTAGGATACAAGGGAACAAAGGAAGTATCACTAAAGGTTGGATTTAGAGAAATAACACAAATATAGCTAACAGAACTTATTAGAACCAACTAACCAGTAAAGTACCAAAGTTGATGGTTACGAATTGAAAGAGGTCACTTATGGTCAGAGCATATACAACAGAAATGACTTTGTTAAGGTACCAAAATTATCCATGCCTACTGTCAAAATTCACAATTAATCCCTGAAAACCCTAGAAAAACACACGGAACCAAAGTTCAGATCTGAACCGAACCAAAGTGACACACCATGGAGATCGATCCAAGCACACCATAAGAAGAAAACGCAAAGAGTAAAAGGCGAGAGCATGAAACAAGGGTTTACCAGAACGGAGAGACTCGATGCGGCGGCGGATGGCGACGGAGCAGTGGTCGCACAAGTCTTGAGAGAGGAAAGGAAGCCAATCGGTGAGAAACTCGGCGGCTATCTCCCGCTCCGACGCCGTGTAAGCTCGCACCAGAGGATCGTCCATGGCTGGCGCTTAGACCTTCTTCGAAAGAGAAGGGTTTCGATTGAGAGAGAGGGAAGAGGAACAAATTTGGAAAGGAAAATAAAAAAGGGAAATGGAGCAAAGGTTTTACTTATTTTGGAGAAATAGTGTCCGAAATTTTGACGATTTGACTGGACTAAAATGGAATTTACTAGAAAATTGAAGTCGTGTAGTATGTTTTTAGATCTTGTCATAAGAACAGAAACAGATAACAGGGCTGTCGTCGTACTTTTTGTAAGTCGGGGTTTAGATTTACTTATACTTATTATAGTTGGGTCTAAAAAGGATTTAGGCCTATAAATATAGTTTGGGCCTGTACTCTGCAAAGTGAAAAAGTAGCAAAAGCTGTTGTGACAGAAATTTTCTGATCGTGGAATTCAATTTTTGTTCAGAAGTTGTTTTTGCATATGATTTGTATAATAATAAATAAATAAAATAATTCATTATGAAAAATCAGGTTCTATTATTTGAGGCCATGATGTTTTAATAAAGTTCAAATTAATGTAAAAAATGTTATTAAACTCAAAAGTGCACAAACACCATGTTTGACCCCTTCAACCGTTTCAGACCGTCAATAGGAAGTAGGAACGACTCTTGTTTCCCCTAAAACTCCAAAATTGTGTGATGTATTAATAATTGCAACTCTTTTGAAATTTTTGTACTGGTACGACTGAGAAATCTGAAACCGTGAATCAGGCACAATTTGCGTGACTGCCCGATTAAATATGAAATTGTTTACTGCAACCTTTCATGTGGTGTCTTCAAAGTGAGATGATACGTGAGGCTTTCCTTCCAAATTACAAATGCTTTCACTTTCCACTTTTCAGTGATAAAATATATATATTACAAAGAAACACATGATTTCTAACTGCATCGAAATCATCAAGGGACTTTGTCTAGTGAAAATAGAGAAAGGCTTTATGCGTGTTAACAAATAGAGAAATCTTGCATCGATCAGCTCTTCCAAATTAAAAATGACGAGTTTGTTATTAGAAGTTTTTAACGAGGACAGAAATGTTGTTACTATAAAAATATTAGAAAAAAAATTAAACTCTGACGTTATTTTAAGGTTAATTTATAATTTGAAATTGGCATTCCCATAAACTTGAGAAAAAAGATATATTGTTGGGTTTGCTCGTAATGTGATGACTGCTTCAAACCTCTCAATTTACTGTTCCTATTTTTTGGGTAGATATCAAAACTTTTCCAGAAGCAACAAGGCATGAAATTTGGTATGCCGCATTTTTCTTAAAAAAAAATCAAAATTGATATGCCACATTTTATATCAGTAAGTTCTAGCGTTATCATCATTCACTAGACAACAATACTTTTATTAATTATTTTGTCAAAACAAACGTGTACACATAGAATTAGAACATTAAAACCAAATCCATACAATTAGTTATATAAAAGACACTAATTTGTATTCTCCGCAGGTTGCTCTCAATTGAATATTGTCATTTTTACGAAACGTAATGAAACTAGCAAAAGTCGAGAAATGAAAAAAAATATATATTACGTCGGATAATTAAAATTGAATGATATAGCGTACTCCATGCACATTGAATTTCTTCCGAGTTCTCATATCATGTGTTTGAACAGGTTGCGAGTAATTATCTCTTAGTTGACACAAAAGTCACGGAATATTTCACCATCCCGATGTTTCCCGTCGATGGCTAGCACAGATCTACAAAAATAAAAATAATAATAATAATAATAATAAAAGAAGGAATTAAAATAAAAACATTCCGTTAAACAATTAAGCTGTAGCATACTTGAAAATAAATAATCTACTACTGAGCATATCTAGATAAATAGAACTAAAATTTTCATACACATTTACTCACTTTTTTTTTTTGTTTTTTTATGATTCATCTACTCTCTAATTGTTAACTACTTAGCCAAAATCAGCCGTATGCCCTTCAAATCTTCTCTAATTAGCCATATACCCTTCTATTCTTTAATATTAGTCATATACCCCTCAGATCATAGTTACTATTGTCATTTACCCTTTTGACTAATTTAAATAATATAATAATTGTGAAAATCTAATTTAGAAAATTTAAGACTGAAATGTCCCTGTACTTTCCCTCCCTTCTTTCCCTTCAGATTGAATGAATCGATAACTATCGCTACATAGATTCATTCAATCCTTCAGAGTTCAGATTCAAGTTAAATTTAGAGAAAACAATTATTTATGTGCCCCACCATTTTACCGTCACAGAGACAAGTTTACTTAAACTCACTTCTGTCCTCAAATGGTTGGAACTATGTTGATGAAATTATTGTATTTTGAGAAGTTAAATTAGTTGTGCATTTGTATTTTTTTTAAAACTTGAATAAGTACTAGTCAATTAAACCAATAAAAATTGTGCATTTTTTGTCTAGGCGTGAGGGACCAACCGAGCAACTACAAAGAAAATCAACTAAAGTTTCTAATATGGTCTTGTTAAAGTTAGCTTGCATGTACTATCAGAGATGACAAATAATGAATTTTAGATCTACAAATTTTTACCAAACGAAATAGAACATAAAATACCAAATTCTATTCTCAGCGTACATGGAAACATAGTAACCTACGCTTAGTATTCTTCATTTTTTGATTTAAGAAATATTTCTTTATTAGCCTTCTATTTCAGGATTGAATGAATCGCTCTAGCGATGATTATCCATTCATTCAATCTGAAGGGAAAGAAGGGAGGGGAAAGGTCAGGGGCATTTCGGTCTTAAAGTTTGTAAATTAGATTTTTTTAGAATTATTATATTATTTAAATTAGCCAAAAGGGTAAATGACAATAGTATTTATGATTTGAGGGGTATATGACTAATATTAAAGAATAGAAGGGTATATTGCTAATTAGAGAAAATTTGGAGGGCATACGGCTGATTTTTCCAATTAATAATTACTGAGGTCGTCGCATTAATTATAGATGTATCTAGCGCCATTGCCAATGCAATTTTTCTCAACATAAAAAAAATAAAAATAGAACATACACCAAAACTTACTAAATTAATTTTTATAGAAATTCAAAGTAAATAGGATCAGAAGAAGAAAAAAAAAAAAAAAGCGATGAACAGAATCACAACTATCATTTTCTATGAGAAATTGAGAACGCAAGGATACTAGCCCTACACAATGTATGCACATATCCGTACAGCACAAGGTGAACCTACATATTAAAAACGTACCTGATCTAAGCTCGATCTTTGAAGCCTTTCTATGTTTTAATGTTTAATTTGATTAAGAAATCTACAACACCTATTGGAATCTTTAAGTTTTCTCCAACGTCTCAATGCATGATTCGAAGCTATGGTAATTGTCTAATTGATAAGGATTATCTGGTCAAAATTATAACAAACGTAGAGAAGTGTATATTTTAAAGGTTTAATTTCGAAAATTATATATAGCTAATACAGTTTATTTTCTCATTTGCAAGTTAAAAGAATTTAATAGTCTATATATAGGGGAACAGGTCGTTTAACCCTGTAGAGCAGGTCGTTTAACCCTCATCTCCTCTGTGCTTTCAGCCATACCAGCATACTTCATGTCAGTATTTCTTCTACCTTCCTGGCTAATTGACCACATCGATAGAATTCGAAAGAGATTCCTCTGGGGTTCCTCTGTTTCAGGAACAAGGAAAATTCACCTTTTGCATTGGGATAGAGTGTGCTTACCAAAGAAGCTGGGGGGCTTAGGTGTCTTGAACCTCTCACTGCAAAACAAAGCATTGCTGACCCGTTGGTTATGGAAATTGTTCAAAGAACAAAACTCCCTCTGGTTTAAAGTAGCCAGTTGCCTCTACTCTCCTGCGATTGGTTGCAAATCTCCACATCTCTGGTATAAAGAAGGTTCTTTCTTCTGGAAAGATCTGAATTCAGTAAGATACATCTTTCAGTTCTCAACGTGCGCACTGGTACGGAACGGAAATACAACGTCCTTCTGGTTTGATAACTGGGGAGGAGCTCCATTAGTACCAATGTTGAAAGGATTTGCTAAACCTTTGCGACCCAGAATCAGTTTTAAGGAGGCTTCACGCATCCTTCCTCAGCTGCTCCCCATGCCTAGAACGCTTCACTGTCATAATTTGATCACCAATGCACCCCTTTTGGTTACAATTAATGAAGATTCAATTACTTGGAAATGGAATGCTGACGGAAACTTTTCGGTTTCCTCACTCTACAATCAACTCTCCTCTGCTGGGAAAGTTTTGTTTCCCTGCTATTTTCTCTGGAAATTCAAATTGCCGCCTTCTTTGAAACTTTTCACCTTCTTACTTTACAGTAACAGACTCCTGACACAACAACAGTTAAGTCGTAGAGGCATAAATGTGTCTCCTGGATGCGTTCTTTGCCGGGAAAGTTGTATTGAAGATCCCTTGCATCTCTTTTTCACATGCCCTTTCACCGTGAGCAGGGACGGATTTATGTTCATCATAGGGGTGTCAATGTCACCCCTATTTTTTAAAATAATGTTATTAAAGATGAATATTGATAGTTATAAAATACAAATTTTTTATATGAATAATATATTTGAACCCCATAAATATTTATTTGATTTTCTATTGTTGAACCCCATAAATATTTTTTGATGAAATTGTTTGTGGATTTTTTTGGAAAGATTAGTAGAGGTGGAAAAAAATCATGCTTGTGATGCTTGAGATCGATTCAACTTTTGTTCGAAATTGACTCACTCGATTTTGGCTCGTGATTAATTTGACTCACTCGAATTTTACTCGAAATAACTAGATATGTAATTTTATTATCTTATTTATAACATTCGATACCTAATTTGATACATAATATATTTATCTTTTAGATATAAATGCTAACTTTTTTATAAAAAAAAAACATTATAAAAAATAAAAAAATTAGTTTATATATAAAAATAATCTAGAAGATAATAAATATTAATTAGTTTGCACTTTTATTGCTTTAAAAATGTATGAAATATATATAAAAAATATAATAATCGATGGCTTATAGGCTCGATTGCGGCTCGTGTTCGATTAGACTCGATTCGACAAAATTCGATGTATTTCAAATCAAGCCTTGGTCACGGTTATCTTGCTCAACGTCGACTTGTGTTGCTAGCTCTAAATATTAGTGAACCCCATTGTAAAATTTTCTGGCTCCATCACTGACCGTGAGCTTATGGAACAAACTACTGAGGCACTATCAGCTCCCTACTCTCTTGCCTTCAGATTCCTTTCAATGCTCATTCCTGGACTTACTGCTTTCAGTATCTAAGGATACCATCCTTTCTACTGTCACCTGCACTGCTTTCTGGTCTGTTTGGCTAGAGCGAAATAACCGTACCTTCAGAAATGATTCTCGTTCAACTGATGCTTTAGTTCATTGGATTAAGTCTGAAGTCAGAGCTTTCTGTTTGTTTTGCTGATTTGGTGTCCGTCTGTTAGTTTTTAGTTGTTTCTTTTTTAATTTTTAATTTTATTTTCTTCTTCACTTTGACAGTCGCTGTCAAATATTCAAAAAATATATATATAGGGGAACAAAATTGAAAAAAGGTTTGCGGTGAATGGAAACAAATGATCATTTGAAAATTGTGAAGTTTGTTTAGCTCATGCAATCGAAGATAATACAACAAGATTTTGTGAAATGACAAATTAATGGACATGATATAGAGGTTTACAGTCTACTGAATTATCTAGACCACTGATTTAGGTTTGTGATTCCAATCCTTTTGAATCTTTATGTGCATAATTTCCATGTATATTCCAACCCTTTTAAATTTTTAAGATCCTAAACTTATTCTCCACTATATAAAGAGCTTAAATATAGATTGTTGTGATCAAATAATTTAAAATGAATGCACAATCGCTTGAAATGCTCCGATTCTGTCCAGAACGCTCATTATTTGCACATTATGTGCGTAATTGTCATGTATAGTCCAATTATTTTGAACTTTTAAGATCATAAACTTATTCTCCATTGTATAAAGAGCATAAATATAGATTATCGTGATCAAATAACAAAAATTGAATGCACAATCGCTTGAAATTCTTCAATTCTGTCCAGAACGCTCATTATTTGCAATTTACGTACGTCATTTCCATGTATAATCCAATCCTTTTGATTTTTTAAGATCCTAAACTTATTCCCCACTGTATAAAGTGCTTAAATATAGATTATTGTGATCAAATGACTTAAGATGAATGCACAATCGCTTGAAATGCTCCAATTATGTCCAGAACGCTCATTATTTGCAATTTATGTGAGAAATTTCTATGTATAATCCTATCCTTTTGAATTTTTAAGATCATAAACTTATTCTACACTGTATAAAGAGCTAAATATATATTACTGTGATCAAATTACTTAAAATGAATGCACAATCGCTCGAAATGCTACAATTCTGTCCAGAACGCTCATTATTTGCACTTTATGTGCGAAATTACCATGTATAATCCTATTCTTCTGAATTTTTAAGATCATAAACTTATTCTACACTGTATAATGAGTTTAAATATAGATTATTGTGATCAAATTACTTAAAATGAATGCACAATCGCTTGAAATGCTCCAATTCTGTCCAGAACACTCATTATTTGCAATTTATGTGCTTAATTTTCATGTATATTCTAACCTTTTTGAATTTTTAAGATCATAAACTTATTCTACACTGTATAAATAGCTTAAATATAGATTATTGTGATCAAATTACTTAAAATGAATGCACAATCGCTTGAAATGCTCCAATTCTGTCAAGAACTCTCATTATTTGCAATTTATGTGCGTAATTTCCATGTATAATCTAATCCTTTTGAATTTTAAGATCATAAACTTATTCTCCACTGTGTAAAGTGCTTAAATATAGATTTTTGTGATCAAACAACTTAAAATGAATGCACAATCGCTTGAAATGCTCCGATTCTGTCAAGAACGCTCATTATTTGCTCTTTATGTGCGTAATTGTCATGTATAATCCAATCATTTTGAATTTTAAAGATTTATAAACTTATTTTCCATTGAAAGAGCTTAAATATAGATTATCGTGATCAAATAACATAAAATGAATGCACAATCGCTTGAAATGCTCCAATTCTGTCCTAAACGCTCATTATTTGCACTTTATGTGCTTAATTGCAATGTATAATCCTATCCTATTAATTTTTTAAGATGATAAACTTATTCTCCACAGTATAAACTGCTTAAATATAGATTATTATGATCAAATTACTTATAAGATTAATGCACAATTACTTAAAATGCTCCAATTCTGTTCAGAACGCTCTTTGAATGCAATTTATGTGTGTAATTGCCATGAATAATCCAATCCTTTTGAATTTTTAAGATTATAAACTTATTCTCCACTGTATAACAAGCTTATTTATTGGTTATTGTGATCAAATAACTTAAAATGAATGCACAATCGCTTTAAATACTCCAATTCTGCCCATAACGTTATATGCACTTTCTGTGCGTAATTGCCATGTATAATCCAATCCTCTTGAATTTTTAAGATCATAAACTTATTCTCCATTGTATAAAGAGCTTAAACATAGATTATTGTGATCAAATGACTTCAAATGAATGCACAATGGGTTGAAATGCTCCAATTCTATCCAGAACACCCATTATTTGAAATTTAGGTGAATAATTACCTTGTATAATATAATTCTTTTGAACTTTTGAGATCATAAACTCATTCTCCACTATATAAAGATTATAAATATAGATAATTGTGATCAATTGACTTAAGCACAATTGCTTGAAATGCTCCAATTCTGTCCAGAATGGTCATTATATACAATTTCTGTGCATAATTTGCATGAATAATCCAATTCTTTTGAATTCTTATGATCATAACATATTCTCCACTGTATATCGAGTTTAATATAGATTCTTGTGATCAAATAACTTTAAATAAATGCACAACCTCTTGAAATGTTTAAATTCTGTCCTAAACGATCATTATTTGCATTTTCTGTGCGTAATTGCCATGAATAATCCAATCTTTTTGAAATTTCAATTATTGAAATCATAAACTCATTCTTTACTGTATAAAGAGCTCAAATATAGATTATTGTGATCAAATAACTTAAAATGAATTTAAAATCGTTTGAAATGATCCAATTCTGTCCAGAACGCTCATTATTTTCACTTTATATGCATAATTTCCTTAAAAAATACAACCCATTTGAATTTTTAAGATCACAAAAACTTATCATCCACTGTATAAAAAACCTAAATATAGATTATTGTGATCAAATAACTTAAAAAAAAAATGCACAATCGAAATGTTTCAATTCTGTCGAGAACGCTCATTTATTTGCATTTTATGTGCGTGATTGCCATGTATAACACAATCCTTTTGAATTTTTAATGTCACAAACATATTCTCCAGTGTATAAAGAGCTCAAACATAGATTATTGTGATCAAATGACTTAAAATGAAGGCACAATCGCTTGAAAAGCTCCCATTCTGTACAGAACGGTCATTATTTGCACTTTATGTAGGTAATTACCATGTATAATCCAATCCATTTGAATTTTCAAGATATTAAACTTATTTTCGATTGTATAAAGAGCTTAAATATAGATTATTATGATCAAAAGACTTAAGATGAATGCACAATAGCTTCAAATGCTCTAATTCTGTCCAGAACGCTCATTATTTGCATTTTATGTGCGAAATTGCCATTTATAATCCTATTCTTTTGAATTTTTAAGCTTATAAACTTATTCTACAATGTATAAAGAGTTTAAATATAGATTATTGTGATCAAATTACTTAAAAACGTATGCACAATCGCTTGGAATGCTCCAATTCTGTCCAGAACGCTCATTATTTACAATTTATGTGCGTAAATTCCATGTATAATCCTATCCTTTTGAAATTTTCAGATCATAAACTTATTATCCACTGTATCAAGTGCTTAAATATAGATTATTGTGATCAAATGACTTAAAATGAATGCACAATCACTTGAAATTCTCCGATTCTGTCAAGAATGCTCATTATTCGCACTTTATGATTTTGAATTTAAAAGATTATAAACTTATTCTCCTTTGTATAAAGAGCTTAAGTATAGATTTATGTGCTCAAATGACATAAATGAATGCACAATCGCTTGAAATGCCCAGAACACTTATTATTTGAACTTTACGTGCGTAATTGCCATGTATAATCCAATCATTTTGAATTTTAAGGATTATAAACTTATTCTCCACTGTATAAAAAGGATAAATCTAGATTATTGTGATCAAATGGCATAAAATGAATGCATAGTCGCTTGAAATGCTGTAATTCTGTTCAGAACGCTCATTATTTGCATTTATGTGCGTAATTGCCATGTATAATCCAATCCTGTTGATTTTTTAAGATCCTAAACTTATTCTCCACTGTATATACTGCTTAAATATAGATTATTATTATAACATGAATTAATATTAATGCAAAACACTTAAAATGCTCCAATTCTATCCACAATGCTCATTATTTTCACTTTATGTGCAAAATTTCCATGTATAATCCTATCCTTTTGAATTTTTAAGATCATAAACTAATTCTACACTGTATAAAGAGCTTAAAGATAGATTATTGTGATCATATTACTTAAAATGAATGCACAATCGCTTGAAATGTTCCAATTCTGTCAAGAACGCTCATTATTTGCAATTTATGTGCGTAATTTCTATGTATAATCCAATCCTTTTGAATTTTTAACATCGTAAACTTATTTTTCATTGTATAAAGAACTTAAATACAGATTATTGTTGATCAAATGACTTAAAATTAATTCATAATCGCTTGAAATGCTCCGATTCTATCCAGAATGCTCATTATTTGCACTTTGTGTGTGTAATTGCCATGTATAATCAAATCATTTTGAATTTTGAATATAAACTTATTCTATATTGTATAAAGAGCTTAAATATAGATTATCGTGATCAAATGACATAAAATGAATGCACAATCGCTTGAAATGCCCCAATTCTGTCCAGAACACTCATTATTTGAACTTTATGTGCGTAATTGCCATTTATAATATAATCCTGTTGATTTTTTAAGATACTAAATTTATTGTCCACTGTATAAAATGCTTAAATATAGATTATTGTGATCAAATGACTTAAGATTAATGCACAATCGCTTAAAATTCACCAATTCTGTCAAGATCGCTCATTGTATGCAATTTCTGTGCGTAATTGCAATGTATAATCCAACCTCTGGACATTTTAAGATCTTAAACCTATTCTCCAAAGTATAAATAGCTTAAATATAGATTATTGTGATAAAAAACTTAAAATAAATGCACAATCGCTAACAATGCTCCAATTCTATCCAAGAACGCCCAGTATTTGCAATTTATGTTCATAATTACTATGTATAATACAATTCTTTTAAACTTTTGAGATCATAAACTCATTCTCCTTTATATAGCATAAATATAGATTATTGTGATTAAATGACTTAAGATTATTGTACAATCGCTTGAAATGTTCAAATTCAGTCCAGAACACTCATTATTTGTACTTTATGTGCGAAATTGCCGTGTATAATCCTAAGATCATAAGCGATTGGATAAAGAGCTTAAGTATAAAGAACTTATTCTAAACTGTATAAACAACTTAAATATATATTATTTTGATCAATTGAATTAAAATGAATGCAAATTCGCTTGAAATGCTCTGATTCTGTCCAGAACGCTCATTATTTACACTTTTTGTGGGTAATTGCCTTGTATAATCCAATCATCTTGAATTTTAAAGATTATAAATTTATTCATAACTGTATAAAGAGCTTAAATATAAATTATGGTGATCAAATAACTTAAAGTAAATGCTTAATCGCTTGAAATGCTCCAACTCTGTCAACAACGCTCAATATTTGCACTTTATGTGCGTAATTGCCGTGTATAATCCAATCTGTTGAATTTTTAAGATCATAAACTCATTGCCCAATGTAAAGAGCTTAGTTATAGATTATTTTGATCAAATGACCTAAAATGAATGCACAATCGCTTGAAATGCTCCGATTATATCCAAAACGCTCATTATTTGCACTTTATGTGCGTAATTGACAATAATAATCCAATAGTTTAAATTTTTAAGATCCTAAACTTATTCTCCACTGAATAACAAGCTTAAATATAGATTATTGTGATCAAATGACAAAAAATGATTGCACAATCGCTTGAAATGCTCTAATTCTATCCAGAACGTTCATTATTTTCACATTATTTGCGTATTTGGCATGTATAATTCAATTCTTTTGAATTTTTGAGATCATAAACTTATTCTCCACTGTATAAAGAGCTTAAATATAGATTATTGTGATCAATTAACTTAAAATAAATGCAAAATCTCCTGAAATGTTCCAATTCCGTTCAGAACAGTCCTTATTTGCACTTTTTGTGCGTAATTGCCAAGTATAATACAATTCTTTTGAATTTTTAAGATCATAAACTTATTTTTCACTGTATAAAAAAGCTTAAATATAGATTATTAAGATCAAATTACTTGAATTTAGTGCACAATCGCTTGAAATGCTCCAATTCTGTCCAGAACGCTCATTATTTGCAATTTATGTTCGTAAATGCCATGTATAATACGTTCCTTTTGAATTTTTAAGATCATAAACCTAGGTATAAAGAGTTTAAATATTTATTATTGTGATCAAATGACTGAAAATAAATGCACAATCGCTTGAAATGCTCCAATTCTGACCTGAACGCTCATTAAATGCTCTTTCTGTTAGTACTTGCCAGGTATAATCCGATCCTTTAGAATTTTTAAGATCATAAATTTATTCTTCATTGTATAAAGAGCTTAATGTAGATTATTGTGATCAAATGACGTAAAATAAATACAAAATCGTCTGAAATGTCCAATTCTATTCAGAATGCTCATTATTTGCACTTTATGTGCGTAATTGTCATGTATAATCCAATCTTGTTGAATTTATAAGATCATAAACATATTTTCCAATGAATAACGAGCTTAAATATAGATTATTGTGATCAAATGACTTAAAATGAATGCATAATCTCTTCAAATGCTTCAATTCTATCTAGAATGCTCATTATATACGCTTTCTGAGCGTAATTTCCATGTATAATCCAATCATTTTGAATTTTTCAGGTCATCAACTTCTTCTCCACTGTATGAAGAGCTTAAATATAGATTATTGAGATTAAATGACTTGAAATGAATGCGCAATCGCTTGAAATTCTCCAATTATGTCCAGAACGCTCATTATATGCACTTTCTGTGCGTAATTGCCATGAATAATCCTATCCTTTTGAATTTTAGTGATCATGAACTTTTTCTCCACTGTATAAAAAGGTTAAATATAGATTATTAAGATCAATTGATTTAAATTAAATGCACAATCGTTTGAAATGCTTCAATTCTGTCCATAACGCTAATTATATGCACTTTCTGTGCGTATTTGCCATGAATAATCAAATCCTTTGAATTTTTAAAATCATAAACTTATTCTCCACTTATGACGAGCTTGAATATAGATTATTGTGATCAAATAACTTAAAATGAATGCACAATTTCTTGAAATATTTCAATTCTGTCTAGAACGCACATTATTTGCACTTTATGTGCGTAATTGCCAAGTATAATACAATTCTTTTGAAATTTTAAGATCCTGAAATTATTCTCCACTGTATAAGGAGTTTAAATATAGATTATTGTGATCAAATGACTATACAAGAATGCAAAAGCTTGAAATGCTCCAATTCTTTGCAGAAAGCTCATTATTGACAGTTTCTGTGCGTAATTACCATGTATAATCCAATCCTTCTGAAATTTAAGATCATAAACTTATTCTCCACGGTATAAAGAGTTTAAATATTTATTATTGTTATCAAATGACTTAAAATGAATGCAAAATCGCTTAAAATGCTCCAATTTTGTCCAGAACACTCATTATATTCACTTTCTGAGCGTAATTGCCATGTATAATTCAATCATTTTGAACTTTTGAGATTATAAACTCATTATCCACTATATAAAGAGCATAAATATAGATTATTGTGATCAAATGACTTAAGATGAATGCACAATCGCTTGAAATGCTCCAATTTTGTCTAGTACGATCATTATTTGCACTTTATGTGCGTAACTGCCATGTATAATCCAATTATTTTAAATTTTAAGATGATAAACTTATTCCATACTGTATAAATCCCTGAAATATAGAATATCATTATCAAAGGACATAAAATGAATGCATAACCGCTTGAAATGCTCTAATTCTGTCAATAACGCTTATTATTGGCATGTTATGTGCGTAATTGCCATTTATAATCCAATCATTTTGAATTTTTAAGATCGTAAACTTATTCTCCACTGAATAACGAGCTTAAATAAAGATTATTGTGATCAAATAATTAAAATGAATGCACAATCGCTTTAAATGCTCCAGTTCTGTCCAGAACACTCATTATATATACATTCTGTGCGTAATTGCCTTGTATAATCCAATCATTTTGAATTTTTAAAATCATAAACTTATTCTCCACTGAATAAATAGCTTAAATATGGATTATTTTGATCAAATAATTTAAAATAAATGCACAATCCCTTTAAATGCTCCAATTTTGTTCAGAAATATGCACTTTCCGTGTGTAATTGTCATGTATAATCCAATCCTTTTAAATTTTTAAGATCATAAATTTATTCTCCACTATATAACAATCTTAATTATAGATTACTGTGATCAAATAACGCACAATCTCTTTAAATGCTCCAATTCTGAGTAGAACGCTCATTATATGCTGTTTCTGTTCGTAGTTGCCATCTATAATCCAATCCTGTTGAATTTTTAAGATCATAAACTTATTCTCCATTGCATAAAGAACTGAAATATAAATTATTGTGATCAAATGACTTAAAATGATTGCACAATCGTTTTAAATGCTCCAATTCTGTCCAGAACGCTCATTATTTGTACTTTATGTGGGTAATTGCCATATATAATCCAATCCTTTTGATTTTTTAAAATCGTAAACTTATTCTCCACTGAATAATGAGCTTAAATATAGATTATTGTGATCTAATGACTTAAAAAAAATGCACAATGCCTTTAAATGCTCCAATTCTTTGCAGAATGCTTATTATTTGCACTTTCTGTGCGTAATTGCCATGTATAATCCAATTCTTTTGAAATTTTAAGTTCATAAACTTATTCTCCAAGGTATAAAGAGTTTTATTATTTATTGTGATCAAATGATGTAAAATGAATGCACAATAGCATGAAATGCTCCAATTCTGTCGAGAACGCTCATTGTATGCACTTTCTGTGCGTAATTGCCATGAATAATCCAATCATTTTAAATATTTAAAATCATAAACTTATTCTCCACTGTATAATGAACTTAAATATATATTATTTTGATCAAATAATTTAAAATAAATGCACAATAACTTGAAATGCTCCAATTCTGTCCAGAATGCTTATTATATGCACATTCTGTGTGTAATTATCATGAATAATCAAATTCTTTTAAATTGTTAAGATCATAAACTTATTCTCCACTATATAACGAGCTTAATTATAGATTATTGTGATCAAATAACTTAATATTAATGTACAATCGCTTTAAATTCTCCAATTCTGTCCAGAACGCTCATTCTTTACATTTTCTGTGCGTAATTGTTTTGTATATTTAATTCAATCCTTTTGAAATTTTGAGATCGTAAACTTATTCTGCTCTGTATAAAGAGCTTAAATATAGATTATTGTGATCAAATGACTTGAAAAGAATGCACAATCGCTTGAAATGCTCCAATTCTGTCCAGAACGATCATTATTTGCACTTTATGTGGGTAATTTCCATGTATAATACAATCCTTTTGAATTTTTAAGATCGTAAACTTATTCTCCACCAAATAACGAGCTTAAATATATATTATTGTGATCAAATGACTTAAAATGAATTCACAATTGCTTCAAATGCTCCAATTCTGTCCAGAACGCTCATTATATGTACTTTATATTAGTAATTGCCATGAATAATCCAATCATTTTGAATTTTTAAGATCATAAATTTATTCTCCACTGTATAAATAGTTTAAATATTGATTATTGTGATCAAATGATTTAAAATAAATGCACAATCGCTTCAAATGCTCCAATTCTGTCCATAACGCTCATCATATGCACTTTCTGTGCGTATTTGCCATGAATAATTAATCCTTTTGAATTTTTAAGATCATAAACTTATTCTCCACTGTATAAAAAGGTTAAATATAGATTATTAAGATCATGATTTAAAATAAATGCATAATCATTTGAAATGCTCCAATTCTGTCCAGAACGCTCATAGTATTATGCACTTTCTGTGTGCATTTGCCATGAATAATCTAATCCTTTTGAATTTTTAAAATCATAAACTTATTCTCCACTGTATGACGAGCTTAAATATAAATTATTGTGATCAAATAACTTAAAATGAATGCACAATCTTTTGAAATATTCCAATTCTGCACAGAACGCCCATTAGTTGCACTTTTTGTGCGTAATTGCCAAGTATAATACAATCCTTTTGAATTTTTAAGATCCTAAACTTATTCTCCACTGTATAACGAGTTTAAATATAGATTATTGTGATCAAATGACTTAAAAAGAATGCACAAGGCCTTGAAATGCTCCAATTCTTTGCAGAACACTCATTATTTTCACTTTCTGTGCGTAATTGCCATGTATAATCCAATCCTTTTGAAATTTAAGATCATAAACTTATTCTCCATGGTATAAAGAGTAATATTTATTATTGTGATCAAATGATGTAAGATAAACGCACAATCGCATGAAATCAAAGTTCACAAGTGGTGGCGTTGCAAGTGGTGGCATTGCTGTAAGGCAAAAATGCACAATCGCGTTGCAATTTATTATTGCTGTCACGTATTTTTCTGCAAAAATCCTTCTGAATCAAAGTTCACAAGTGTTAAACCAAAAAAGTGCACCTCTATGAGCGATGTTTAAATTTAATCCAGGAATTGACAAAATCTATTGGAATTTTTTAGCTTCCTCCAACCTCTCACTGAATGCATGTTTCAAGAGTAATGTAGGAGGTTTATTTTTCGAGAATTTTATGTATCTAATAGAGTTTATTTTCTCCATTGCAATTGAAAAGGTCTTTCGGAGGCTATAAACAGAAGAAGAAAAAGTGGAAATAAGAAATAAGTAACCATTTGAAAATTGTGAAGTTTGTTAGCTCATGCATTCCAAGATGAGCAATACAGCAAAAAATTGTGCAAGGAGTAATGGCAAATGAAGATGACACGGAGGTTGTTACCCCCAAATTAGCTAGACTGGCCCGGAATTGCTTTGAAGCATTATTGATCTTAACCAAATTTATAATCAACAAATCATTTTATATAAAAATAAACTTTAAAAAATAAAACTATAGTTTTATGGTACGCGAAAAATGGTGCCATAGATAAAAGTAAAGCGCGATTTTTTAATTGATTTTTAAATAATGTATTTCAATAATAATTTCCAAAAAAAAAAAATCAAATGTTATAAGGATCGTCAAAAAGTAAGAAGTTTTGCTAACGTGACCAACCGAGGCGGGCTTCAGAGGCCTTAACTTGATGTCAACAACGTTGGCACATTAATTACTAAAATTTGAAAATTTTATTGTTTATAACTAAAAACTAATAATATTTGAATATTATTTAAAAATTACGGTAGGAAAGCAAGAATGGGAAGGCCAGGTCAATTTTTTTGAAACAAACAGATTCCCAATAAGGGTCATTTACCGTTTTTGCCAACACTTTGTTGCACGTCTTGTGTATTTACTTAGGCGTGCTAATTGCGGAGCAATTTTTAGAAACTTCTGTTCAATTTCCACCAAACTAACTCTGTTAAGTACATCAATCAATTAGAACTCAAACAGAGAGAGAGGAGAAACAGATCGATGCAGAATTAGGCCAAGATGAAGAAATTGGGCTTCACCGTATGGCAGAGATCTTGAATCTGGCCTATAACAGACGCTGCCTAATTTATGCTAATTTTTTTTTTCCACTCAAAGAGTATTGTTATTAGTCACTAAAGCAAAGGTTAAGTCGAATCGGAAATTAATATTTTCAAAATTTCATTCAAATAATTTGTTGAGTATAATTATATATATTACTTAGGTGTGAGAGTGGTCTGAGCTATTTAATATATTTGTGATCAAAATTGTAGCCGCTAATATATTAGGATAGGTTACGTATGGATCAAAATTGTACCCGTTACTATATATATCGAATAGGTTACATACGGAACAAATATGCACGAAAAGGTTACGTACAACTTATCTAAATAAATTTATAACTATACAAGCGATTGCAAAATATTTTAACAAATAATAACTCGGTTAGTTGAAAATTTGATATTAATTGAGATCCTAAAACTAATTACAAACATTATTTTACTGAGTTCATACTAAAAGGCTAAGGTTTCCAATATAGAAAATTAATTGGGCTGAGCGATTCCATCCTCTGTTTTATATGGCTGGTCAATAAAAAAGACATCATAGAACCTTTTTGTTTATTTTTTTCCCTGGATCTGCTGCTGTCTCTTCAATTCGAACTTTTTTTTTGAAACTGCTCTTCAATTCGAACTTGCTAGAGCTTAGGAAAGAAAGCTACAGTTTGCAAGTCAGGACTCAGGATCAAGCACAAAACGAGACAGAGTACTGGGACCTTTAAAAAATGAAAAAGAAAATTCTCTCCCTCTCTTACAAAAGTTCCGTTTTTTTTTTATTTGCTTATTTTCTAAACAAATGAGCTTAGCAATCTTTTCATAATTAAAAAAAATCTTACAGCATTACATTAGACAATACTTACCGAGACACTACGGTTCAACAACACTCCATCGGACAATCACAAAAAGGACGACCCATTTGGCGCACTGGTACTGATCAATCGGTATCAGTGAACTTGTGCTATCTTTCATTACATGCAACTATAAAATGTTTATGGATTACACAGCTACACACTAAAATTACCCAGATGCCTAAAATCACCGGCTGCCACGCCCTCCTTATCAAAACCTCTGCAAAAATAAGGTTTGAAATTTAGAAAAATTAAATAAAAAATTTTTACCAAATTTTTTTTTCTCTATCTGATCACGATCATTAGCAAAATTGTCATTATTATTTCAGTGGTGTTGCAGAATGTCAATTACTTTATATTAAGTAAAACTAAATCTGATAATGGTACCGAAATTATAGATTTGGCATGAAAAATCAGATTTATCGCCCTTCATCAATATTAAAATATTTATAAATAATAAAATACATCAGTAATCAACTATAAGGAAATTACCGATGCTAATGTTGGTACATAACAAAATAATACACTTAATTTACTTACTACTATAGATATATTGATGCGAACAATGAAATTTAGCTTCTGGTTCTCTTAAATATTAATTTTTAGCAATTTATTACTCTATTGGTACAAACTATCTTAAGATATCACTCGACAAATGATCGACTTAACCAATCAATCGATAAGTAATTAAAATCAATTTTAAAAAAAAATTTAAAACATCAATTAACTTTAAATATTAATGTATGAACTAGCCTTCTCTTGTCAATCTAAAAGAGAGGAAAACAAAGACAAATGATTACCAAGCAATAATTATGAAACACTTGGTAAATATGCTGCAACAATTCCTGTTAATATAAGTGTCGTAAGTATATATTAACCCCCCCCCCCCCCCCCAAAAAAAAAAAAAAAAAAATACCTATGAGGTTTCTGCCACAATTCGCGTCAAACCAAATTTACAAATTTCTTGTACAATGATGCCAACACATATTTGAGTTTGTAAAATAATTTGTTTCCTCCATTATCTCAATACACGATTCAAAAGAAATGTAATTAAGGGTTTTATGCTAAAACAGAATGATAACTATGGAGAATATGAAAAATTATATATTTAAGAAGGTTTGAGATTAGATATTTCAACTGTTGCAAGTGAAAAATTGATGTATGAGTCCACATACAGGAAAAAAATATTGAAAGAGATTAGTGGAAAATATAAATGAATAACCATTCGAAAAATGTGAAGTTTGTTAGCTCATTTCATCGAAACTACCCAACTTAACTATGTGACTTAAACATGAACATAGCGTGGAGGTTAAAGACCTATATTAGAATGACCCGAATCGCTTTAAAACATTTTTGAATCTTAACCGAATTAATATTATTGACAATTGTTTTTTCATAAAAATAAACTCTAAAAGATGCCAGTGGTCCCCCACTTGCGTAGAAAAAGAGGAGAAAAAGAGTGCCCGGTCAAAAAGAAATGTGATCTTTATTTATGATATTTAAATAATAAATTTAAATAATGATTTCCCAAAAAAATTAAATGTTTAGGAAAGCAAGAATGGGAAGGCTCGGTCTAATTACCCGATATACAAATAAGGGTCATTTACTGTCTTTTTTTTTTAGATAAAAAATTGGCAGAGGCTACCAAGTAAAAAGCAAAATAAAATGAAAAACAAAACCCACGAAGCTTAGCAGTGTTTAATGAAGAGCGCCTTTTCTGATAAAATCCAATGTACCGAGGAGTCTACTGTCTTATCAAATGCATTGTTGCACTCCGTGTGGGAAAGGCTCTGGCTCGGTCATAGATTTGCTAATTGCATAGCAATTTTGAGAAACTTCTTCAAAATTTTGTAGGCAAAGAAAAAATAATTTGAGGCTTCTCCACATGGCAGGAGATATTGAACCTGGCCCTTTAACGGAATCTGCCTAATTAAGCTCATATTTATCACTTCAAGAGTGTTCTTATTCATCACTAAAGCAAAGATTATGTTTTGGAGATTACAATTTAGTAAATATTATTTACAAAGTCTAATAATATAATTTGTTGAGAATAATTAAATATGAAGTTTGAGAAAGGTCTGAACTTTTGATAAGTTTTGTGATCAAAATAGTAGTCACTAGAATAGAATAGCTTGCATCTGGAACAAATACATCGTCCTAATTTAAACATTTAATTAACAAATCGAAATACAACGAGTTCAACAAAAGTAAAATCGGTGTCTTCCATAGATTTTCTATTTGACAAAGCTCAATGTAATATGGCTTATACAAATATTACAATATAAGCATTCCAAAAATAATGAGAAAAATGACGGTGATGCATTTTGCACAAGTATATGGACATGGAATGGTTAAATTAATAACTGTACAACTATACAATCGATGCAAAAGTCTATCAAATATCAACACGGTGACTCGAAAGTTGATATTCATTGAGTTCCTAAAACTAATTAGAAACAATACATTTTACGGCGTTCATACATAAAAAGAGTAGGAGCGCCTCCAATTTTTTTTTTTTAGAGATACTAGGTAGAGACTACCCAGTTACGCCTCCAATTCTTAGTCAGCCCGATAAAAAATTAGTATGAAAAACCTTTGTGGGACTAGTCACTAGTCGACTAGGGAATCAGATCCTCTGCACGTCCATCCTCTGGACGTTTGGTGAACGGCTGGGGATCTGGACCGTCTGATTTAATCTCAACGGCTATAAGGGAGCCCCGTGCATTCCACCACACCCGAAAAAAATAAACCGTCTGATTTAAATCGGACGGCTCTGATCAAAACGTCCACTGGACATTTCAAAAAAAACGTCAAGAGGATCCTGGTCCAGTCGACTAGAAAATCATAGGCCGTAACAATTTGCGCTCCTGCGTGATTAAATGCGAAATATTTATTCCAACCTTTCATGCGGTGTAGATGTGTAGTGAGATAAAACGGGGGCTTGAGAAGGGTTTTAGCTTCTCCCTTTCCCTCTAAATTGCAAATGCTTTCATGTTTGAGTGAGAAAATTATATATTACACAGAAACGCATAAAAGAAATACCCATTAGTTTGTTGACAGATAGATTTGAGAAAAACATATTTTGTTGGGTGTGCTCTAAAATTAAATATGGTTCTGTCGTGCGGCTATAACAACTTATTTCAGGAACATTATAAACATTTTTAGCATATAAAGATGATTTATTTTATGTATGCTGAAGTTGGTAAAAGTTATTGAATGTGACATTGGATATTAGAGGTAAATGGTAGAAACAGACAGTGGGAGAAGGTAAATTTTACATGCTTGCTTACAAATCAGATTGAGTTGATTTTTGGTAAAAAAACTAAAATTACTCTTTGATATGAAATAAAAGAGTACTTATTTTCTCAAGATTTTCTGAAAACTACTATTTTGCTGGAAATTTCTCTGCAAACTTTGGTGCTCACTCTATTTTTCTAATCTTATTTCTATATCGTTAGAATATATGAACAAATTTGCACAAATATTTTTGAACCTTAATTTTTCTTTTTTGCATTCAGTACATGATCAGATGAGTTTTTTTTTTTTTATTATTTCTCAAGGGTTTTATCTTTTTTGATTTAATTGTTCGGCGTTCCTCAATGTAGATTGATCTCTAGATCAGCTCAATGTTGAAATTTGCTTCTAGCTACTTATTCAGATTTGCAAACTTGTATATGATTTGTTAAAAAAAACAAAGATTTGAACTATAAAGCCGAAAAAAAAGCAATTTAACTCATTGCTACGTTTAAGTGCTCCATGTTTCGTTGTCATTGTTGAGAAGAAGAAGGATGAGAGGATCTTATTAGCCTCAGAATATTGTTTCATCATAGGCTAATTAATTAAGTTTTCTTCCAACATTTTTAGTACATAAAAAGAAGTGGTAACAACTTAATTTTTTTTCTTTTTTATTGTGAGGAATTTGATCGTCAGAGGTCGAACGGTAAAATTAATATATTACCGTTATATTCTAGCGCCTATAATAGGGCTCCTAGTACTCTTTTAATATCAAATAATAAAACCTTTTCATTAAATCCCAAATTCATCTGTTCAGTTTTTAACAGCCGTGAAATATTACATGTGATTTCGTGAAAATTTACCCTTTGAAGGTGTAAATAACGCAGTAATCAACAGTTTAAGAATTAAGAGAAGGACACCGAGTAACTCACTTGCAAATATTTTCTCTCTTAAGAAGTTAACTCAAATATTAATTTTAATTTTTTTTAGTCAAGCAGCTAGACAGAGGTTGTCTAGAATTATCTCAAATTAATATTATCGTCATCAATTCACTGTACCCATATTCTTCTAACATAACAAACTTACATAGAACTTCCATATTAAAATCAAATATTCAAATCCATATAAAATCAAACAAAGAGTTAGTTAATAAATCATATAAAAGAACTAATCAAAATTCTCTTTCTGTTGATCTTGTCGTGTGCCGAATGACAGGCAATACAGAGCCGCTTGGAGAGCTTTACATTTTGCCAACATTATTGTGATCTTTATAAGTTCAAAAAAGGAAAAAAAAAGAACATTGTGTTAGATAAGTAAAAAAAAAAATGCTTATATGCAATATGTTAACCAATTAAACTATAACATGCTTACAAAATAAATAATCTACTACTGAGCATATATACACAAACTGACAAACAGATAGCCATCTCACGTCACTACCAACGCAACTTTATCTCAGCATAAAAAATGCCGTGATTTTTTTAAACCGAATTAACCAAAAATGTTATTTTAATAACAAACCTTTGACTTCAATATTTAGAAGAATGAACATGTCAGGGCGCCAGTGTCGTCGGCGTTGGCATATCGGCGCCAATGCCAGTGGCGCAGGCACACCTAGGTGCGAGCTGCTTTGGCCGTCAATGGCAGCACAAATTGAGAAGAAAAAAATTTATCTTCCTTTTCTTTAACTATCTACCAGAATGCTAATAAATTGTGCATTGAGAGATGTGAGCACATGGGTGTGTACTGCCTAGAGAATATTTTCTCTTTTACAATCAATGGTGCGATGCATAGAGTAGGATATATTAGCATTTATATTAGGGAGCACAATTTCCAACAATAGGCAACGCAATATCTTGAAAAAAAAATTTAATAAATTGATTCATAGGAGAGCCTGGAAATTTATTATCAACTGATAATTTGACATAGTCGTTATTTATATAGATTAAATGATTGGAAATCTTTTTATCATGGGCAATTCTATAGAGTTTGATAAAATTAGTTTTCTTCTTGATAATTTTTAAAACTTTATAAATCCAATTTAGGTAATTTTATTGAACTCGTAATTTTAAGGAACTTGGTAATTTTTGAGATTAATTTAATGTATAGGTAAATCAATTTGATCCAATAGTTTCATTTAGAAATTGTTTGAACCGGATAAAAAGATGATTTATCATTATATTAAATTAATTGATGATAAAAAATTTTTAACATGTGTTGCACATATTAAAATTTACATTTTTTTAGTTGCATGTAATCTGTAAATGAAAAGTAATAATACCACTTAATAAGTACATAATATCATTATAATCTTAACTTATACCATCTTTAAATAGATGGTTTTTTGGTTCGCACATATCAAGGCACAGAAAATCCCATCTATATCCCATGTGTTCACAACCTCACATCTATCAATGCACAATTAATCAGTACGTCTAGTAGAAAGTAAAAGAAAAGCAGCAGATATTCTTTGACAACATCTTTCCCTTCTTGGCTTCTTTTTCTTTGTAGCAGAAAACATTAATAACCAGAGTGAGTCGTCCAGGTGTGCCCACGCCAGTGGCACTGGCTTCTCCATGCCCGCGCCAGTGGCACTGGCGCCCTGACATGTTCATTCCTCTAAATATTGAAGTCAAAGGTTTGTTATTAAAATAATATTTGTGGTTATTTCTGTTTAAAAAAATCACGGTAAAAAATGGAAAACATTAACAATAATACAACATACCAACAGATACTAATAAATTTTTACGAGATGCCAATGTAATATTAAGAACAGAAAAAGAGAAAAAGATGAAGACCAGAAATACAACATTCGATCATTATCAGAAACAAAAGAATGTCAAACAATTTTAGTACACTACTGTTAAATAAAAAAAAGTACCTCTAAGCTAGAGGATTTCCTTCTCTTGTTCAATCGAGAAATCGACAAATATCTATTGTAGGTTTTTGGTTTCCTCCACCATCTCAATGCATATTTAATGTAATTGAGAAGGATATATTATTTTGTACAAAAATAATGATAAAAATATAATTATATATTTAAGAAGGATTATTTTTCGAGAATTATATATCTGTAGTGTATTTTCTCCATTGCAAGTGAAAAGATAAATAGGAGTCTATATATAGAAGAAGAAAGCGAAAAAGATTTAAGTGGGAAACAGAAATAAAAATCATTTGAAAATTATGAAGTTCGTTAACTCATGCCATCCAATACTCCAAAGTCCAAACAGCAAATTTGTGAAAGGACAAACCAACTTCTTTTTTTTTTTTCCATAGCCGCCCGTAAGCAATAACTGAAACGCAGTAAAAAGAAAATACATATTCCATGATTCAGAGGAAATACAGAACCAAAAGGGGGCAGTATCTCTCCCCCCAAAAGTTAACCTATGAAAGAAACAACACAAAAAAATAACCAGGCACCCAATCTATAGCTAATCCCTAAACCATCTACTTCGAATCCTCAAAAGAAAAAACACAAGAGAGAGAGCCCCTCAATTACAATCCTACCAAATTTGAATCCTCACAAAATAAGCCGAATCCAGCTGCACTCTGATCTTCATTCTTGCAAGCTGCTGCGCAGTGGGAATCCATGCCAGAAAATGCCTCTCCGCGTAGCTTCATTAAAGGCCATGTTTTTTTAGAAATTCATGGTACCGCCGAGCCCATCAGGTAGCCAATTAGCTTCATTAATAGGCCATGTTGTGTGCATCTTGAAGCCCATCCCTCCTTATTTGACGCACAGCTATTCTCCCCTGCATCTGCATCAGGTACTCACTGATCTTTTGTACCAGTTACATGCCAATCAGGTAAGTTATTATAGTCATCATTGTTTACTGCATTTACCAGCATGTTACAATCAGAAAACAGCATTATTTCCCTCCTGGCCCTCCCCTTATTGCATAACCCATGGCTTCAAGGACAAACCAACTTAATATTGTTGTTGTTGGCCCAGATTAGACTAGCTTGAATAGTTTTAAAGCATCATTGGATCTTAGGTTGACAAATAAAAGGTAACAGTGGCCCCTCATATGCGCAGAAAAAGAGGAGGACAAAGATACGGGGCGGTTCCCTTCTCGGCTTCTCCAGTTCTCCCAGTCAAAAAGAAAAGCATGACTTTTATGAATGGTATAATTTATAATTGTTTTAATAATGATATAATTTTTTTGGCATAAATAATATATTTTTAATAACGATTCTGAGAAAAATCAAATTTCTAATAAAGATCATCAAAAAGTCAAAATTCCGGACATTGATATCTAATTTTTTATAAATGACATTGGTATTCTTTATTAAAATTTTAAATTATTATTATTTATTATTAAAAAATCATAATGTTTAAATTATATAAAAAATAAAACATCAAGGTAGGGATGCAAGAATGTGAAGACTCGGTCAATTAGCCAAGTTTAAACACATGCAAGTAATTGTCAAGTTTTGTTTTCGTCTTTTCCGGTTGAAAAGTATTAATTATTACTATTAATCACTGACGCAACGGATAATTTTTGGAACAATACTTTAAATTTTCATCAAATAGTTTGTTGAAAATTATTGAATATTATTAGTTTGAGAAATGTCTGAATTCTGAACTTTTGATTTTTTATGAGATCAAAGTGGTAGCTCGTGGAATAAGCTAACTTACATCCGGAACAAATAAATCATATTTACAATACACATCATTACAAATTAGTGACAAACAGTTCAGTTAAAAGAATACCGATGTTGTTCTATATGATTTTTTCATTGTCAAACTAAACATAATATGGCTTATACAAAATAACAATATAAGCGTGACGGTGTACGTAATGCATTTTGCACAACAATATGGACGTGAAATGGGTGCAAATAAATGTAAAACTATACAACAGAGTGTCAATTTTTATCAAATATTAACACCGCTCGAAAATTTGATATTTTTTTTAAGTTAAAAAACTAATTAGAAGCAATTTTCTATTGAGTTCAGACAAAAAGAGAGAAGGAACTCATTACTTACCAGTAAAAATAATTAGATATTCTTTTCGACAAATAAGTATATACTAACAAGAGTATTTTACGCAATATGCGAGTTATTATTTTGGGAAGTATATATATTTTTAAAGAGACCGAAATAAAAGTTGGAATAATAGGGACCTAACTGAAAGATGAAAACTTAAAAAAGAGAAAAAAAAAAAGAAAAAGCCGTAAGACCCCTTGGTCCTTGGAAAGCTAGAGAGATGTCGGCCAATTTTCTGCGCTATAAAATTTATAGACATTCGTGTATAGAATAATATATGTATAGTAAATTGATCCAAAATTACACATACGGCAACAATTTTTGCAGGACGATGCTCAAAATAAAAATTTCTGTGTATTATAATACTGTAAATGTATAGTATGATTTAAAGTAATGTACGTATGATTGGACCGAGCACTTTATGGATAGCTTTCTTCTAATCTTTTGCTGCCTCATGTTGATAAGAGGGTGGTTACAGATTGTAGAAGCTTTCCATCTGAATCTCCTTGTGCTACTGAAATCGGCAACATGCTACATGTCTGTTTTTTATGATCTCTGACCTTCTTTTTAAGGACTATCTGATTTTGAGTCGTAGAGGAGAGGTACTACGTGTTGCGCTTTCGGATCTATGGCAAAACCAACTGGTCAATTGGATCTTTAGAAAAATGAAAAATCTCTCTCTATGCCCCTGCAAGCAATAACAATGTGAATATTTAGAAAAACGAAAATTTTCATTTTCTCTTTCTCTCACTGTCTCTCATTGGCAAAACATGTCATTTTGAGAATTATCATTTTCTTTTTTGTTGTTGCAGTATTTATGTTAATTAGTTGGTTTTAAATAGATATAAATCTGATTTTTTGTGTTAAACTTCCGAATTGACATGAAAATCAGATTGATCACTATTAATCAATATGCATTTAAAGTATTTATAAACATAAAAAAAAATGATAAGGAAATAACATAACGATAATTTAGTACATAAAAAAAATAACATACTCTTAAGACCATATATTCCACTAATATATAAAGTTACTAATGTAAAGTTAATTAATCCTCTAATTCTCTTAAAAGTTTATAGAAATTTAATATTTTAACGCTGCAAACTACCTTAACAAAAAAGTATCACCTGCAAATGACTTTTAAAATGTACGATTCAAAACATTCATACTCTAAAAATGAATAATGAACTTTTGGCCGTCTGATGCCTTCAATCGGAAAGAAAAATAAATAAAGGAGTACCAAACTATAATTATTAATCATTAAAAGCTTTGAGCGCTTGATAAATATGCTGCAACAATTCCTATTAAAGTACCACTCTAAAAAAACAATTCCTGTTAAACTAAGTATCGACCGTAACTATAAATTAAAAAAGAAGATACCTCTGAGTTCAATCTTTCATCTACAACAATTCCTGTCAAGACAATATTGCAATTATTTTGTCCTATGCTACCAAAACAATTTGGTATTTTTAAAATAATTTGTTTCTTCCAATATCTCAGTACACGTCTCAAAAGTGATGTAAATACATGAATTATTTTTTTTGCAGAATTATATGATTAAAGAAGGTTTACTTTTGAGAATTATATAACAACTAATTTTAAATTTTTTCATTGCAAATGGTAAAAAAAAAGTACGCGCGAACCTATATATGTAGAAAATAAAAGAGGTTAGTTGGAAGTATAGAGATGAATAACCATTTGAAAATTGTGAATTTTGTTAGCTCATGACATCAATGATACCCAATACAACAAAAACTCGTGAGAGAACTAATCAAAATACTTCTTTATCCACTACTTGAGGAGTACTGTTGTTAGCCACTAAACCAAATTATATATTTTCAAATTTTTAATCAAAATATTTGTTAAAATAATTAATATATTGAGTTCGAGGAAAGTCTAAACAATTGATAACGATGCGTGATCAAAGTACGTGGCAGCAGCTTAAAATTTACATTCGAATAAATATATCACGCTGTTGTTATAAATGAAATGACGATCAGTTCAAAAATGTAACATCGCTGTTGTTATATATGAACTTTTTATTTGACAATCTCAACAAAATATGGATTAAAAAACATTTCATTACAAGTATGACAATAAATAAAGAGCTGCGCACTTTGTACAATAACATTGACATGAAACGGCTGCAAATATATGTACAAGCATACAAGCAATTACCCAAATTTATCAAATGCCAACACAATAACTTGAAATGTTGATATTTATTGAATTCCTAAAATTAATTAGAAACAATATTTTTATTGCTATGTTAACCAATATAAATAGTTACAAGTAATTAGGCTATTACTTTTAACAAAAAAAATATGTGTACTAAATGGGCCCAAGCCTTTTGGAAATTTTGCATGGCCTTCCTTTTGAAAATTTTGCATGAAATTTTGTACACCTTCTCACGAAAATGTGAGAATTTGATGATCATGGATTTTCTATTTTTAGAAATTTTAAATTATTTAAATAAAATTTCAAAGATTCATAGAATAATTCATATAATTAATTCATTCAAGCATTGCTTGTTGCACATCTTTTAGTTTCTTATTTTGCAAAACCAGCCATGATATATTTTGTAATATTTTTTATGAATATGTTTGCATTAAATATTAAATTAATGCAAACATATGATGTATCAGATTAATAATAATATTAACATCAATATCATGACACTTTTAATATAGGTTCATCTTCTGCTTCAAAGAAAAAAAAAAAAGACCCCCCAAATTTGAATTTGACATGCTTTTATAGGCCCCAAATTTTATCGTTTAATGAACTGTTGAAATTTTCTTATACGGAAAAATTTAAAGGCAAACATTAAGAATGAATGTATTTAATTATATTATAGAGTGCATTTTGCAAACTGTCTTAGTGTGGAGAATACATCAGAGAGAATTTGTTTTTTATATTTGCTGCAAGCAAGCAATAGACATTAACTTCTTTTTTTGGGTTCTTTTATATACTTCAGTAAAAACATACGACTATTAACAGAACGAGCCTAAATCTCAAATAATTCTTCTAAACAAAAAAGTAATAAATATATAAAAAAAATGTTGGAGCAACGTTGTGAGTTGTGACTGCAGAGCCATTTAATTTGCAGTACAAATATTGTAACTTTAATTATTATTGGAGAAATTAATTGTGTTGTTAAAAGTTTGAATATTAAGAAAAGAAACTAACCAAATGCCATGAAAATTAAGGACGGTTAAGATTTAAGAATCAAATATTTTTTTTTTGAAATTTAAAGCCCGTAGGCAAGAATCAAATATTGTTGCCTCTAATGGAGGGCTGTTATCCTGTCAAGTCTACAATGCTTGGTCTTAGATTCTAGAAAAGGTTCAGCACCAAGCTATACAACTTTATTGGATCTTAGCCCATTAAGTGAAGAAGGTGGCCTCAATTATTTTCTCCGCATGTGCACGACCCATAACTTTCGGAAGGAATTGTAGCTGTCCTCTCAATTGCATCGATCTATCATCCAGCATAAATATTAATTTTACGATCAGGGCAGCGATGACGAATAAGAATCACCATTTGCATTGCAGTGATACTCCGATGAATGCTAGTGCTAATGCAGATATTGGTGAAATCAAAAGAAGAATCCATGGTTGGGCCGATATAACCCCAAGTCAACAGCAACTGAAATCGGCAGATGGCACCAAGATTTATTCCGCGGGAACTTTACAACAGAACGACATTAGTGATGGTCTGATGGAGCAAGTATTATTTTAAACCAGAACGTTCGTTCCCATGATTCAGCAGGAAGATCACAAAAATAATTTAGTCTTAATAATAATAATAATAATAATGTGTTCGCTTGGGTTTGTCTTATGCTAAAAAGTTCAATAATCTTTAATAAATGCCTGCCCATTTCTGTTTTTGCTTGCTATTACTACTTATGTAATTGTGCTTCCGAATGTAAGTTTTTTAGAATTATAAGTGTTGTAATAGTATTGATTAGTTTATGATTATTAATGTTGTGCTATTGGTATTAGTATTGTTTGTTTTTGTGTTACTTTTGGTAGTTTATTTCAACTATTGAAATTTTTAAGTTGTGTTGCTTCAATAAGACACTACCGGGCTAATCGAGCATGGCTCGATAGTTGACTTACTAATAAATATAAAATATGTTACCCTTTTAAAATTTGTAATAATAAAAATTAAATGTATAAAATTTTTCGACATGTTTAACTTCATAACATATAAAAAATCGTTCATTGGGTTTCAATGGATTTTAAGTTTAAATTGACAACATATTAAAATTGGATTTCGCGTCTAAATTGACAACGTATTAAAATTTGTTAACCTTTTAAACTTCGTTCAATGGATTTCACGTTTAAATTGATAACATATTATTTTCCATTTGGTTTTAACTTCTACAGGTCTAGTATGCTAGAAGAACACAGCGTTCGCTCGATTTAGGATTTTTACATTCTGGCCTTCTATGACATTTTTCTTCAAATTTTAATAAAACTTACTACGTTAGAAGAATTTGTGTAAAATACAGGAGGATCACACACCACTGATGACACATCCTCAGCTCACAATTGATTTGGCATCCCTGTAGCTGTCTTTTTTTTTTTTTTTTGTGGTTTTCGTTTGATCTAGATTGCTTGTTTTGGCTGTTAAAATTTGGATTGTCTAGTTACTTGGATGGTTTTCCTGTACCATGCGGTACATCATCCCTACTTTCTTTTACTTTTAGACTCTCTGTAGGATTGTATAAACTCTCTTTTGCCGAGCTGATAGTAGCTGGCATCCCGGCTTGGGATGCTTTTCTTCAAAAAAAGAAAAAAGAAAAAATAACTAATAAATAAATAATAAAATTGTGTAAAATTAAATACAAGAATGTAAAAACATGTGATCAGGAATTTTTCTTATGTCGCCTCTGCTTGCACCACTCATGTTTGTATAAAATTTGTACATGCTAATTTTCAAAATCCACGACTTTTAAAAAATTTTCAAGAAGTCATGAGTAGACAAAAGTAGACTAATGACTAATGAAGATATAATTAATTAATAAGAAAAAAGTAAGACTAATAAGTTAGTAAAATTTTATGGAATATTTCTTATTAATATTCCTCGCAATTAATGATGGAAAAAAGACAACCAAATTTTTTATTAATAAATGAGAGAGCGAGGTTGCGCAGGACGGCAGGAGCAACCTCCAACCCTGCACTAATTAGAGAAAAAAGAGTATGCATACTTGTAAAAAGGGGAAGTTAACAGCAGTGAACCAGGTTGCGACATGGGAGTCAGATTCTTTTATGACCTGATTGTAAGAAGAAGAAGTTAGAATAGAATTGATTTCAGTAGAGTACAATAGAGTTTGCAAGAATTGAACTTTGCTGATCTGAAGCACTGTGATGCAATTTCAATTGACTAAAAAAACCGGTACAATTCACCTCCAAGCTGATCGTAAATCCTCTTCCATGCAAATTCTTGCCAAATTTCTTTTTTTTTAGAGAAATTGACAGCGGCTGTCAACTTGAAGAAAAGAGGAAAGTAAAGGAGAAAAAACCAAAAGCCATAAAAGAAAACAAACAACGCCACCAAGCAAGGCCAAATTTCCCTTTTAAAGGAAGAGATGGTGAAGGGATCTTACCTTCTTCAAATTGCTTCAACAAAACTCTATTATCTTGGCTTCTTTCCTTCCAATCACGTTGTCAACACGAATTCTTCCCATTTTTGTTTGTGGATTTCAATGAGTCGTGGTATTATAATGGGTTTGTGGATTTTGTTTTTCTATTTATCTTTCTTTACGGAAATATTTAGAGTATTGAATTATACACATTATTATTTGACTTGTTGCTGTTGCCATAATGCACTAACAACTGAGAACTTCTTGGCACCAAATTTAACTAAAAAAATTTGCGCGCGATTAGCCAAAATACTATGAAGTTATAATTATTTTACTGTAACACAACTTCTCAATTATACACTTAATTTAAACTGATTTTCTTCCAATTCAATTTGTGAGATTAGAACAGCAGCAAAATGGATTATTACTTTCTTGTATTTCTGTCTTCTGTTCCCGTATATACTGCAAGTAAGGATATAGACCTTAACATTTAATAGAAGCAATTAATCATGCTGATGGGTAAATTGCATACCAGTTAACTTCAATGCCATATAATACCCTCAGAATTGCATGTCAGTGTTATGTTGTTAGAAAATTTACTTATTTATCTGCAAAGACGGATATTTAATTTTCCAAGATTGAAGTCTATTTTCAAGCTGTTTTCCATATTTTATATCCCCTTTGTCATAAAGTTAGACAAAACAAAATTCTACCTCTTATTAAAGAGGGGATCAGTCAAAGTTTTGTTTTCTTTTTTTCTAAAAAAAATTTTTTAGTATCTAAATTTATTCAACTTTCCTGTATTATTTCCCTATTTCCTCATCAAGGAAAAAGGAAGGACCTTATGGATTTGCGATTGAATTCTCAATAAATCAAAAGTAAGATGAGTTGCTTCACACATTCCCAATTCAGCTACATTTGATTTTAAAAAGGTTGAGTCTACCAGTATCTCTATTATTCCCAATATCAGAACTACCAACAACCGTTTACAGTTTACAATCAGTACTAGGAATCACAACCAAGAACAAAAAATTTTGCAATCACCACCCTCTTTTATTTTCGGCCTGGGAATAAGTATATAGATATAGACAACATGAACACCAACACAATAATGGCAAAGTATCATTATTTAGGCCAGGGTACAAGGCATCGGCTTATGTAGTGGAACATGTCTAATTCTGATTAGAATCTGAGCCATGTTTTTTCTTTTTCGCAGCTCTGTCTGAGAAATCAGATGGGACATGGTTCCGATAACGGTCATCACAATCATCATTATCGTCATCATCATGGTCATCACGGTCCTGGTCATGATAGCGATTATCACAGTGATCATCATCATCACCATCATCATCGTTATCATGATCATGGTCATGGTCATGGTCATGATCGTGGTCATCCTGATCATCATCATCATCGCCATCATTATCATGGTCTTGGTCATGGTTGTGATAACGGTCATCCTGGTCGTCGTCATCATCTTTCTGATGGTTATCTATGTCCTTGTCAAAACCAAGTTTCTTTCGGGAAGATTGCAATTGGTGCTCGATCGCGGCTACAGCCCCGATAAGGATTAGAAATATTAACATCAGGACTAAATTCTTTCTTAAAGCCATCTCCCTCTCTCCCTCTCTCCCTCTCTCTGTTGATAAACTTGACAGAGGCTGTGCTTGTGCTTTGCAGTGTCTCTATATATTATATACTGTGAGCGTTAACAGCTAACACATTTGATAAGATAAGTTCAATCCAACTTTTTGTCTTGATAGCAGAAAATAAATCCTGAGGGCTGGTATATCCGTATCAAGCTTTTAAAATGCTCAGGTTTATCACCGATTATACTGAAATATCTATGTTTTTAATCATTTCTTATGATCGTTTATCGTCATTTTATTACCACAGAATCGTTTTATTACCGTTTTATCACCGCTTTATCATGAATCATCACTCAACCGCTAAACCGCACAAATCGCATTTTAAAACCTTGATCCGTATGTAGAACATATTCCATGATGAGTAAACTCAGACCGTATTTTTAACAGTTAATCTATTTGTTCATCTATTATTCAATATATAACAGTACTTTTTGTATCCTCGGTAAAAATAAATAACTTTTTAACTTACAAGAATTATTGTGAACCATGGTTCATTTAGGCCTCCGTGAACTATGATCGTTTGATCGGTGATTTTGCAAATTGACAAATCTAAATTAACCAATTCAATCTATATATTGAAATCTCATAGAAAACTAAATTTTATATTTTTTTTAAATTTTTTACTAAATTTTTCTATTTTTTTAGGACTTGCTATTTTTGGACGATAATTCACTAATTATCGTCCAAAAATAGCAAGCTTTAAAAAATTCGAAAAAAATAGTAAAAAAATTTTAAAAATTATAAAATTTGGTTTGCTATGAGATTTTAATATATAGATTAAATTGGTTAATTTATATTTGTCAATTTTCAAAATCACCGATCAAACGATCATGGTTCACGGAGGCCTAAATGAACCATGGTTCACAATAGATATTCTCTTTATTTAATTAATAGATAGAAAAAATTTATTAATAAATTAATTAGGAATTTGATGTGTGAACAAAAGTTGGACGCTTAAGGTTTCTCTATTGTAATTATATTTTATTGAGTTCATTGATCATCTTTTGAACCCTGTTTGACCATATAAGTTTCGATTGTGCACCAAACATGTCACTTCGCAAGTCGAGATCCGAATCACCTAAACCAACTAGGCAATAACATATTATTGCATACAAGGAATAAAGGTATGTCATGTCGTAATTTTAATAAATTCATTTGAGATTTTATCATCATTAAAAAATGTCAACATATATGGTAAAATTTTATTATTAATAGCATCCAATTGGAACGACCAGTATTCTCTGAACTTTAAGAAAAAAATATTAAGTTGTTTTAATGTTGCTTCATTAATTTTAAAGCATTTTTTAGTAATTCTATTGATGTCGTAAAGCATTTCCAAACACTTATATACCAGCTTGTCTATATTTTCAATTTGAAGATGTTCCGTAGTTTGTGAGAAGAATACGCTCCGGAAGTACTTGACCAGCTAAAAGCATTTATAACATGGATCATAACTATAACAGCTGTCATGTCATCATTTTCTTATGGAGGTAGA
This sequence comes from Rhynchospora tenuis, assembly GCA_027725995.1. NCBI lineage: Eukaryota > Viridiplantae > Streptophyta > Magnoliopsida > Poales > Cyperaceae > Rhynchospora > Rhynchospora tenuis. The sequence continues at coordinate 122,683,592 of CM050889.1, forward strand.
TGCACTACTTCTCTTAATTAGATTGCAATTAACTTTAATTTTGGTTTCTTACTGAACATAAATTATAATTTTATGGTCATTTGTTGGGTATGTCGTAAGTAATGCAATGTGGAAACACAGAGCGCAATTTACAAGTTGCCGATGCCTCTTTTATCTTTAGTTCTTGCTGGTGCTGCCGTTGCAGCGTGCACTGATAAAGTAAAAAGGTAAAGATAGGGATCACAAAGTCGCCACTTCTCTGGCGTTAAATATTTTTTTTATTACAAAAGCAATAAGCAAACAGAAAAAAAGGCAAAACAATATAAAAATAGCCAAGTGCCTCATCTTATTTAGGCCAATCAAGATTTATTTCGGTATTTAAGGATGTTTCTGCGTATGAGACATTAAATTAGTTTTTGTTTACTTCTTGTTAATGAACCTTGATAGGCCTTGAGGTACGTCAATGCCAATTATTTTTCAATCCAACTAAAGAAAATTTCATTTTATTACTGCCATCGTTTTCAATACAAGAAAAAAAAGAAAAAAAAAAAAAAAGAAAGGAGGGAAAGGATAGTTAACAGCAATTTTACATTTTGATGAACAGAACAAAACATTGGTATCTCGGCTTAGACCCAAAATTTCAGCCCAATTGTTTGGGTCATATCGTAGTCTGAAATTTGAACATGGCAATATCGTAGAACTTTACTCGTTTGGGTCATCTTTTCAGTTCTAATGGGCCTCGACTTTAGATTATAGTTTTGGACTGAGGATTCTCAAGAGTCGAGAGTTGTAGATAGTGTTCTAAAAAAAATACGGCGTGTCCAAACACGGCACGACACGATACGGTACGAAAGTGGTACGACATGGCACGAGAACTTAAGCGTGCCGTGTCTTTAGGCGTGTCGTGTCCGACTTTGAAGACATAGACACGACACGACACGACACGACACGCGAATTGTCCAGACACGTCACGACACGACATGAAACACGGCACGACACGACACACGACAAAATCCAAGAGACACAACAAGTTTATAATTATGATTAAAGATGTTATAAAATAACAAGAAAATTCTTATATTGTCTATTTTTCATGATAATTTCATAATTTAAATTTCAAATTCAGCCCTAAACATAAGTATATAACTATGTTTAACGAAATTCAAACGTATTCAAACACGACACGACACAACACGTGAAAAAAAAAACACGGCACGACACGACATGAGGACACGAGGCGTGCCGTGTCCTTAGGCGTGTCGTGTCCATCCTTCAGAATTTAGACACGGCACGACACAACACAATACGTGAAACATTTAGACACGGCATGAAAAATGATCCAGACACGACGTGTTTGATACGGTACGACACGGCACGACACGTATTTAGAACACTTGTTGTAGACTTGTAATTACTTTTTTAACTTACTGGCTGCGAAGTGAAGTCTTTCTTCTCTAGGTACAGACTACAGAATGATATAAAGTATACAAAAATGGTCTTCAAAAATGCACTAGTAGTACAAAAGGAATTAAATCCAAGTTAAAAACTAAGAAATATAAAAAAAAAAATCCGACGATGTATTGAGTTTGACATAAAACACCATCTGATAGACAGATCAAAGTTTTGGATGAGTACTTAGCCGCAATTATATTGATCCCGTTGCAGGAGCCAGGAACGGCCCCAAGAAATGTCACAAGTAGAATAAAATTCGTGATAAAATATAGTCCTAAACTCCTAATTATTCATTTTAATTATAAGCACATTACCGGATTTGTTTCCCCAAAAATAATAATATATGTATACTTTTTGTAATTATTTTGAAATCAACGAGGAAGGTGTCATCAATGTTATTCATTTTAATTATAAGCACATTACCGGATTTGTTTCCCCAAAAATAATAATATATGTATACTTTTTGTAATTATTTTGAAATCAACGAGGAAGGTGTCATCAATGAACATGCATAGTGTCAATCACAGTTCGATAATTATGTTTATATTAATTGTGAACAATGTAAACTTAATACAAACCGGATTAAAAAGCGACCTCTTTGTAATAATAATAATAATAATAATAATAATAATAATAATTGGCCTTTTGTTCAAGTCTTAACTTTTTTTTAAGAAGCTTAATATTTTTTTTAAGATAAATTGGGGTCAAGTCTCCCAACTTATTTTTAAATAAATGTCTATAAAAGACCCTAGTCGGGTTTCGAACCTACGACTTTTCATTCAAGATGCATTGCTTAAGAAGCTTAATATTATTCTGGATCGAATGATTTTTGGAATCCAACAGGCAATTTTCTAAAATATTCTATGATATAAAATTATAAATATATAAGTGCTTCAAAACTTATGTTTTTCAGCTACCAAAATTTGAATTTCAGGCGATAAGTCCAATATCTCAGTTAATTAAGAGCTTTTTGTTTTTTATTTTTTGAATGTTCATTTTTTTTTTTAAAATAATAGCAATTAAAACTTCAAATGACCCTAACAGTGGACCATACTCGCTCAGCCTACTATCACTGTAGGGGGTCCATTTTCTTAAAAGGAAATTGTGAGAATCTTGGTTCTAGAGAATTCCAGCATTATCCATGAATCGTACTCCTCTCTCGACCACACCTTTCAAAAAGCACTACATTGTTGTCGTTCCTTTTAATCATGTAATTTGCACCTACAATTAAGTCCTCCTCTTTATTCGAAGCTTGGCTATGGCTTCCAATCCCAACAATTCCTCTCTTCCCCCCTCTCTTTCGGCAGTTGTAAACTGTCATGGTGCCATTACCGTCTCTAGAGGAATTGAATTAGTAAAAAATATGCAATTTTTAGCATGTATGAATTAGGTTTCAATCTCCGTCTTAAAATAATTCTTTTCTCCCCTTCTTTATTTGTCTAACCCCCATCTTTCCTTTTTTTCTCAATCTTTGAATTGATGCATGTAACAGATTATTCTTTTTTTTTTTTTTGCAAAATATTAATTTTATTCTATCTCCTATTTTCTTCTTTTCTTGAAATTTGTGTGATAAACGAGCTAAAAGGCAGGTTGCCTCTTTGCCGAATTGAAATAACGGCAATAGAGGTGTTGTATTGCTCGGAGATAAATTCTCGCTTTTGCTCCATTACACTAGCTGAGAGATGATTTACAACTCTCAATTTGTGGGCACAAGTACAATAACTTGTTCTTTGACAATATTAAAAGACGTCTATCTTTTTTAAATAAAAATAATATTGTTTTGTTGACGCTTATTTATGTAATTATGTACCATTGTCATTAAATACTTCAATTCTCCAAGGAATTTCTACAGTGTTTTCTTTGGGACATTTTTGTGTCGATTTCGAGCATTCCTTTTTGTATCTATTGTAATTTTTTTTCAACATACAATATTAAAAATCTGTACGGAATCCTCCAGAGAAAACAAACACGAGGTATTTGTTTGGTGTGCAATTTTTGAGGATTAAATAAAACGATACATTTCAAAAAAAAGAAAAAAAGAAAAAAAAAAGAGGATTAATAAGAGATTAATTCTGCATATGGCGGATTATTCTATCCTTATAGCAGACAAAACTAGATTGCTCGGTGCATTTAATTAATCAGACTCAGCTCGCACTTATTTTTTATTTTTTTTCATTTTTGTTATGCAATTTATTTAATTTGAATTTTATATTTTTATGAAAAATTCTAATTTTAGTTCGATAGTGTCGAGTTGGAAGTCCCGAGTGAGTTGCTACTTGTGAGGAAATCAAATCTGCTGTCGCGCGACAGCGCGTGTAGCGCGCGACGTGGCCGTCTGATTTGAATCTGATGGATAAGGGAGCTCCGTGAATCTAATAGGCCCGAAAAAATTGAACCGTCCGATAAAAATCGAACGGCTGAAAAAGCGTGTTGCGTGCTGTCGCGTGACACCAGATTCGGTTCCACTTGTGAGTGCATTTCGAAGTTGTAGGCTGAATTGGACCATGGAGTTCTCTATGGTGTCAGATTCAATTTAGATTTAGATTGAGTCTGTTAGGAGTTTTGTTCGGAGTTTTGTAATCGATCCGTTCATTTTTTTTTTTTTATGTAGAATTTTAGATTTTTATGGTGGTATAGGGTTTTATATAGGATATTGTTTACGTTTTTGGAAAATGCAAATTGTAAAAACATTATTTGGAAATGAAAAAGATATATAGACTAATATGGGCTGTCCAGCTGGTAAGGCAGTAAGGCACTACGACTCTCTGACTCTCACTCTTTACGGAGAGTCTGGGGTTTGAGGCTTTGAGCCCCAACTATGGGGGGCGTGGGGTCTTGTGTGGATGAGCAGAATGGAAGAGCCTACGGGCCATGAATTAAAAAAAAAAAAAATGTAAAAACGATTGTTCACTCCTTTTGTGTTCAATTTAATTAGTTTTGCAGGAGCTTAATATTTCATGGAAGTAATTACTAAATTTTGGAATTGAATTTTTGAGTGTGCAGTTGCAAAATAAACACTTTAGAAAGTTGTATTTGTTGTATAGTAATATTATTCGGCCAAGAAAACACCGAATATAAGTTGTAGAAAAGTGTAGTTAGTTTATCTTACATCTGTTACTCTGTTATTACACAGTAAACCATAAAAATAATATCAAAACAGGACTCAAACAGAAACTAATTCGGCATTCCTTAAGTAAGACCATTTCATACTGTTGAGATTATTAATTGTTATGTTAGTGATTGTTAAGTTATATTAGTAGATGTTTTTATTATTATGCTATTTGTATGATTGTAGGGACCTATTTGTAAAAGACAATAAGCGTTTAATATAAAAGGGAGCCTCCTGTTAGTGAGGCTTTAATCCCGATTTAACCTAATTACTCTTTTCTTCTTGGTATCAGAGCCAAACAAAAAAAAGGGCGGCTGCTGAATTTCCCTTCTTCTCTTCCGTAACCACACAAAAAAAAAAAAAAAAAATTCAGCAGCGCTGAATTTCTTCCGCACTCAAAATCACCATTCTTCTCTCCTGGACCACATGTGCACCAGGTGTCTTTGGCGCTGCCCATGAGCCGCGTGTGCACCAGCACAGGTCAAATCCCTGTTGACTCTGTGAGCCGCGCATGGACCGATCTCACAAATATCCCACAAATATACATTTCACAGCTCTAGGATCAAGTTTTCCTACAGAAGGTCTGTTGTCCTTCACAAAACACACACAACCGAACACCTTCAATGGAAGGATCCCAGCATTATCTCCTCTCTCTTCAGCGGCAGCAGCTATTTTTTTTTTTTTTTTTTTCTCCAGGTCTTGTTGATTGAATGAAAGTGTAGTAAAAAAAAAAAATAAATAATAATAATTGTTAAGGTGTGGCTGGTATTAGGAGATCAAGCACGGTATTAGAAAAATGGATAAACTTCTTGCAAAGTTGGATCCAGATGATGTGAAGACATTACTCGAGCTAGTGAAGGTGTCAAACGGAGCCGAGACACATCAACCGTCAGTAAAGCTAGATCTCCCACCGGTGGAGTTGAAACTTGATGGACCAGCCACATATTTGAGTTGGTCACGTAGAATTCAGGGTGCTTTGGCAGCGAGGAATTTAGAGGGTTTCCTAACAGGAGAAAAGAAGGAACCTGAAAAGAATACTGGTGCTTGGAATGAGTGGAAGACTACACACATGTTGCTGTATACATGGCTTCTCAACTCGATGGTTCCGTCGATTGCTGTGACGGTAGATGGCATTCAGAGTGTGAAGGATATGTGGACGAAGTTGAAAAGGATTTATGCAGGACCTGAGAACAACATGCGGGTGTTCCAGATCGAACGCGAGATAGAAGCAGTGGTGCAGGGAGATAGATCAATCCAAGAATATGCCACAGATCTAGAGCGATTGTGGGCGGATTATGACTATTTCTCGCCGATGGCATGCTGCAAAGACCCTGAGTGTAAGCGGGGTGAGAGGGATGCTCAGAGAAGGACCATGCATTTCTTGAGGAGGTTGAACCCGGCCTTTGAGCAAAGAACTGCAGTGCTACTGGCTCAGACGAGAATTCCGTCACTAGATGAGGCCATTGCGGCTATGATGCAAGAAGAGAGTCGCATAAAGCTGCTTTCTGAAGCTAATGGTGTGGGTGTACGCTCCGCATTGACAGTTTCAAACTCTAGTATGACATTGACAGGAGTTCAGGGGGAGACTCGCAAGTGTTATAATTGTGGTGAAGTGGGTCATTTGAGGCCTGCTTGTCCTAAGCCACTTAAGGAGAAAGATTTCGGTGGACGTGGACAGTCTAGAGGTCGTGGTCGTGGCCGTGGCAGTGGCGGCCGACGAGGTGGACGAGGAGGCTACCGGGCAAATCTGATGGTAGCAGCAGAAGAAGAAGAAACTGGGGTGGTCTTCACTGAGGAGGACCAAGTACTCTTGGAGGTACTTAGTCGAAAGCATAAAGCAGCAAGTAATGGGGACAAGAAGAGTGTGACTGGAGATGCATCCACTTCATCCTTGCCTAGGGGTAATATTGCTACTTATGCTCATTCGATCCAAGGTACTAGTAACACTCATGCTCTTGCCTCTATATCCACCACTAGGTCACCAGAATGGATAGTGGATTCTGGTGCATCACGACACGTGACAGGTAATGCTAGTGAGTTCTCTTCTTATACTCACTTAGCAATACCTGAGAGCATCCAAACTGCTGATGGTACAACACAACCAGTGGTCGGTAAGGGTACTGTTAATTGTACTGGTTCTGTGACTTTGTCTAATGTATTGCATGCTCCTTCATTTCCAGTAAACCTCTTATCCATTAGTGCTATCATACTCCAACTAAAATGTGTTGTTTCTTTTGATATTCCAAAGGTGATTTTTCAAGAGAAGGGGACAGGTCGGAGACTTGGGACTGGCACTTGGCGTAGTGGTTTATGGTACTTGGATCGTGAAGGGCTAGATTCGGCTTTAATATCCATGGTAGAGGGGACAGAAAAAATGGGGTCTGAGATGAGTATTGAGGATGTGTTGATGCTTCATCACCAACGCATGGGACATTCTTCTTTTAATGTTTTGAGTCATTTGTATCCAGTTTTATTTGAAAAGGCTAATAAATCGAAACTTGTTTGTGATGCATGTGAGTTTGGCAAACTTACTAGAAGTTCTTATGTTAGTTCTGGTCACAGGAGTTCTTGTGCTTTTGATTTGATACACTCTGATGTTTGGGGACCATGTCCCACGAGTTCTATGAATGGTTATAGATATTTTGTGTCTTTCATTGATTGTTTTTCTCGTGTCACTTGGTTGTATTTGATGAAAAATAAAAATGAAGTTTTAAGTTGCTTCAAAGACTTTCATAAGTCCGTCCAGACTCAATATGGTGCTGTAGTGAAAGTGTTGAGGTCTGATAATGGGACAGAGTATACCAACAGAGCATTTGCGGAATACTTGTCAACTCAAGGAATACTATATCAGACAACATGTCCATACACTCCAGCTCAAAATGGTGTAGCGGAAAGGAAGAACAGGCATCTTTTAGAAGTAGCTAGAAGTATGATGATCTCCATGAATGTCCCAAAACATCTATGGGGGCAGGCAGTTTTGACAGCTGCGGCATTGATTAACAGGATGCCCTCCAGGGTGTTGGAATGGAAATCACCATGTGAGATGTTGAGAGGAGATAATGCTGGGATCCTTCCATTGAAGGTGTTCGGTTGTGTGTGTTTTGTGAAGGACAACAGACCTTCTGTAGGAAAACTTGATCCTAGAGCTGTGAAATGTATATTTGTGGGATATTCTGCTACACAAAAGGGTTATGTTTGTTGGAGCCCAGTGGAAAAGAGACTGTTTGTGAGTATGGATGTGCATTTTCGAGAATTCGAACCATATTATACATTGGAGGTAAGTTCACCTTTTGGTGACTCGTCCGATTCTGATAGTATGAGACGAGAGGGGGAAAATGGTGATAGGATGGAGAAAGTGGGACCGACTCTTTCGTTGGGTCCTACATTGATTGGAGAACATGAGAATGAGAAAGAAGATGAGCAGGAGAGTGTGCAAGGAGAGGAACAAGAGACTGAGGAAGAAGGGGGAGATCATGGAAATGATAGGACTCAAACTCAAGGTGAATTGCGAGTGTATACTAGGAGGCAGAAAGAGGGTCCTGTGAATGCACCAATATTACCACTTGTGCCATCAAGTCCCTTGTCCCGGTCTACCCCGACTCTTGAGACGCCTACACCTACAGAATCCTCAGACTCAGGTGATATGAATCCTCCTTCTTCTTACACTCCAATAACATTAAGGAGGACATCTCGCAGTAATGCGGGTCATCCTCCTGATCGTTATGGTTTCCCACATGATATTGCTCAATTTGTCTCATACTCTAACATATCACCTGTACATGGAGCTTTTATTGCATCATTAGACTCCGTCACTTTACCTAAGTGCTGGCAGGTTGCTAAGAAGGACCCAAAGTGGAAAGCAGCTATGCAGGAGGAACTTGGAGCTCTAGATAAGAATAAAACCTGGGAGATTGTGTCACTACCACCCGGCAAGAAGGCAGTTGGGTGTAGATGGGTGTTCACAGTGAAGCAGACTCCAGAAGGAAAAATTGATCGCTACAAGGCACGACTGGTGGCAAAAGGATATAGTCAGACATATGGCATCGATTATGATGAGACATTTGCACCAGTGGCGAAGATGAGCACTGTCAGGACACTTGTCTCCCTTGCAGCGAATGGAGGTTGGAAGCTTCATCAGTTAGATGTGAAGAATGCATTTCTTCATGGAGATTTATTAGAAGAGGTGTATATGGAAATTCCCCCGGGATTTGGCACAACTCAAACAATAGGCAAGGTATGTAGATTGAAGAAGTCACTTTATGGCCTAAAACAATCTCCTCGAGCCTGGTTTGATAGGTTCAGGAGGGCTATGGTAGGCATGGGATATCGCCAGATAAATGCTGATCACACTGTATTTGTTCGACAACATATCGGACATATTACAATGCTTGCTGTGTATGTCGATGACATAATTATCACAGGTGATGATGAGAGGGAGATTGCTCAACTTAAAGTGCAATTGGGCAAAGAATTTGAGGTGAAGGATCTTGGCTTACTACGATACTTCCTTGGGATTGAGGTGGCTCGTGGAGCAGAGGGAATTGTTCTTTCTCAGAGAAAATATGTACTTGATCTTCTCAAAGAAACTGGCATGTTGGGGTGTAAGCCTGCGGTGACTCCAGTTGATTCGAAGCTCAAGCTAAGTGCAGAGGCAGGAGAGTCAGTTGATCGTGAGAGATACCAGAGATTGGTGGGTCGGTTGATCTATCTGAATCACACTCGTCCTGACATCTCCTTCGCCGTAAGTGTAGTAAGTCGCTACATGCATGATCCAAGAAAAGGTCATATGGATGCAGTGTATCGGATTCTGAGGTATCTCAAAAGTGCACCAGGAAAGGGGCTAATCTTTAGAAAGAATGATCATTTAAACATCGAGGGCTATTGTGACTCTGACTGGGCAAGTTGTGTTGATGATAGAAGATCTACATCAGGATATTGCGTGTTTGTAGGGGGCAACTTGGTTTCTTGGAGAAGCAAGAAGCAGCCAGTAGTAGCAAGATCGACAGCAGAGGCAGAGTACAGGGCCATGGCTTCAGGAGTTTCCGAGTTATTGTGGCTGAGAACTCTTCTGAGAGAGTTAAAGATGAGCCAAGGAGACCAGATGAAATTATGGTGTGATAATAAATCAGCAATCAGCATTGCCAACAATCCAGTACAACATGACAGGACCAAGCATATTGAAATCGATAGGTTCTTTATCAAAGAGAAGCTGGATAGTGGACTACTCAAGTTAGGTCATGTGCCAACAAGAGATCAAATAGCAGATTGTCTTACCAAGGGACTTAACTCAGAGGACTTATCAAGGTTATGTGACAAGATGGGCTTAGCTGATATTTTTCGCCCATCTTGAGGGGGAGTGTTGAGATTATTAATTGTTATGTTAGTGATTGTTAAGTTATATTAGTAGATGTTTTTATTATTATGCTATTTGTATGATTGTAGGGACCTATTTGTAAAAGACAATAAGCGTTTAATATAAAAGGGAGCCTCCTGTTAGTGAGGCTTTAATCCCGATTTAACCTAATTACTCTTTTCTTCTCATACTATAATTAATTAGTATGTCCATCATTGAATTCATCTTGGTATGTTCAGCTTCACCGTAGTGGATGAATAACTTTGGCAGAAAAATATACTCTGTAGAAACATCTACTTAGACAAATAAACAATCGCGATGTATTTATACATATAGGAAAACAAACAGCGGATGACTGCTTTAGAAGACCTTACCGAATGGTACCGTCCCATTAGCCTGCAGGTTCCTGGAGCAGTGAACCTGGACTAATAGTCTTATACCATGTCTATGACATAACTGCCATTACCATTTACCATGCAGATACAGAGATATGCATAGTACACATTTGGACACTAGTACTGCGTGCTAGATAGACAACACTATAATTAATTATAAGCAAAGCATGATTATTTGAGGCTGTGTCCGTGCGCATCAGCTTACGGTTCCTTCGCTTCTGACGTGGCAGTCGTTTGGTCTTTATCGGGTTTGAAGCCATTCTTCTCATTTTTCGAAACTTGACCTTTTCCCCAGAAATCAAATGGGTCGTGGTCGTCACCATGATCATGGTCACGATAACGGTCATCCCAGTTATCATCATTGTCATCATGATGGTGGTGGTCGCCATGGTGCTCTTCCCAGTCGTCATCATGCCTATGATGGTCATGTGAGTCATGACCAAAATCAATTTTCTTTTGTTGAGAAGGTGTTGGGCGCATGGCAATCACCACAGCACCCATAAGGATCAGTACCATCATTATCAAGAGTAACTTCTTTCTCAAATACATCTCTCTCTCTCTCTCTCTCTCTAATCTTTAGTAATCAGTTGTGTGTTTTTCATGTGCTATCTGATGACCCTATTTATAGTGACCTTTAACAGCTGCCTAGGTTCTCGGTAGCTAACTCAATTTTCAACTTGTGTTTTATTAACAGCAACCATGAGAAGTTTCGGAGATGCACATTTTGTAATTAAGGTCATATTGTAGATCAACCATACTTTGAATCTAGTTTATTTCCACAGATTCAAGTTTTAATTCTGAATTAAATAAATACTCAACTAGGCGAGATCTAAACCACGTACAATGATACAGCATAAGGGTACAATGATACAGCATAAGGGCAGCTTCTATAGGGTACAAAGGTATTCCAAGTTAAAGTTATATTAGATTAGTATATTTGTTGCTCTGTTCTGGAAAAAGTGAGCTAAATTTGGTAAATCATAGTTGACGTTGTTGACAATTCTTGGCAAGTGGAGATTATTATTCTAACAACCAAATTGCAGATATCAATATTATCGGCGTATGCTTGATTTTGATTGTATTCAGTGACCAGGAAATTTTCAAGAGATAGCAACTGCAGGATACTATAACTCGAATTTTAGAAACCAATATGCATTAGGTGTAAAAGCACTTCAAAAGTATTTCCGGACTTCCATAATTTAATTATATAGGCAAAATCGGATATAAACTCCTCTAATCTTTGCTATTCGGAAATAAACCTCTCTAATCTTTAAAATCAGATATAAACACCTCTAATTATGTTTTGTTTGGATATAAACCCTTCTTACAACTTTTAATCATATTTTAAGTAAGAAAAATCTAAATTTCAAGGCTTTGACTATAATACCCCAAACTGACATGCTCGATTCCCCTTCCTGCTTCTATCTCTTCTCTTTCTCTGTTTTTTCTAGCATGCTCTAGTGCCCTCTCTACCGTTTCATCATGAGAATTAGAAGATGCATTTCGAACTTTAATATTCATTGGATAGCTACACAACATAACAGATGCCTCAGGAGATGTATTTTCAACTTTAATATTCATTGATTTGTGTTTGTAATAATTAGGTTGTTTGATAATTCAATCTCTTGAGGTTATTCGTTTTGTAATTTTTACCGATGCAATTTGGGTATTTGAGTAGGGTCTTGGGGGTTTTTTGGTTCAGTTTAGCACTTTTGTGAGCTTTGACTCGATATTTTGTTCTTTCTTTGATTTTCAGTAATGAAAATTGGTAGAGCGTTTTCAAAAAGAAAAAAAAATCATCATGAGAATTGAAATATCACCAGGAGATGAGCATAGACAAAACTTGGGATTTAGCAATATCGTCAGAAAATATCTTTAGTGATTTGGTAAGAGAAGGAAAATTCTAACGGGATAAAAAGTTTCCATACTGGCTTGGTAAGAAAATGATTTCCAGTTTGGAAAGAAGAATTTTGGGATGAAAGAAGAAGATGGATCGTCATTCGTCCATGGCCAGTTGAGTAGTATGTGCAGGGGCATTTCAGTCATAACCTTAAATTTTAGATTTTTCTTACTTAAAATATGATTAAATGTTGTAAAAAGGGTTTATATCCAAACAAAACACAATTAGAGGGGTTTATATCTGATTTTAAAGATTAGAGGGGTTTATTTCCGAATAGCAAAGATTAGAGGGGTTTATATCCGATTTTGCCTTATATAAAATTACTGAACTCAATATCTGGCTGAAAGATTTTTCATGTAATATAATAATAATAATAATAATAATATAACATTATATTATTATTATTATTTTTTGGAAACTAGTGGATGTGAATCCACGGATAAAAATCCTCTGTAGTGGACTTGTTCCACTCACATGCAGCATACCAAATTCTATCCATCCGATCTAATCTCGACGAGAAAATTTTCATGGGCAGCACAAATCTCGACAGGCCTGATGTTAATCACGGGGCATCCATTATTGATCGGACGGCCCACATACGGTCTGCAATGTAGCAAAGAGGATGCGGTTCCGTGAATCCACCACTTCTATTTTATTTCAAAACAGAAGCAACGTACAGTTACAACTCAAATCTCAACAGTCTAGCTTGTACTGGTACAACTCATATACCACAGTACCAGTACCCGATTATTCTCATGGCCCAAACCAAAGAAAACAAGAAAGGTCCACAACTCCATATAGCTCCTGTACACTTTTTATTAGATATTATAGTACTAGACTAAATCAAGCCCTCACAACTAAAACAACCCTCAAAACAAAGAACTATCATACAGACGACCCCTACAAAATATGTGGCCTTCAAAATAACCTCGCCCAGTATTCACAAATGATCGCATCGTGTTACTTGAGAGTTGAGATCACGATAATAGTTTTAAAACTAAAATTTAGATGTTTAATATCTTTAAAATTATGATTTTTTTTAATACTATTTATATTATTTTTCTGTATGCAAGTGCAGTGGACCCTAAGTATATGGTAGGTGTATTTTACAAGCATAAGAGATGTAGAAAGGTGATCCCGTATGTATTTAAAATTGATTATTCATTTTCAATAAAAAGAATTTCATTTAATTTGAAAATGTAGGATCCGTGGGAAGTAGGATCCTATATTCTGGAATAAACAATCGGCCCAATATTCTTGGATATAAAACTCAAAAACAACTAACGGTGATGATAGGAAGTAGGATCCGTGGACTCTGCATCTAACGGTTTAGATGGGAAGTATGATCCGTGGCCTCTGCATCTGACGGTTATGATGGGAAGTACGATTCGTGGACTCTCTATCTACCGGTGTAGATGGAATGGAATGGACGCCCACGGATCGAGATGTGGCATTCGCGAGAAGATATCAAAACCATCCAGTAAGGATCTGAACGGTCAGATATGTTTGTTTAAGAAATAATGGTTGTGATTTCTGAGCACTTGGTATAAAAACACTAAATTTTACTGCCTGCCCCGTCTCACTCTCCTATCTCTTTCTCTCTCTTGACCGTTGAACTGACCTAATTCTTCCTGGGTCAAAATTCAAACACCTTCCTTTCCCACCAATCAGGCAATCACCACCCACTCTACTTGAAAAACCAAGAACCATGGCACGCCGAGCCAGAACCCACGACCAACCTGCCAGGCGCGCTCGTGAGGCAGCCCGACGTGAGAGGGATGCCGCTGGTCGTGAGATTGAAGCTTCCCGGTGTGAAAGCCAGGCATCCTGGCATGAAAAGGAGGCTGCCGGGCATGACGTCGAGGCATCTCGGCGTGACAGGGAGGCAGCCCGGCGTGACAGAGAGGCTGCCCAACTTGAGATCGCGGCAGCCCAGCTCCTGCTCAGGGCTGAGGCACTTTCCACCCCCAATTCAGCGAGGTCTGACATCACCGACACGACCAACCCCATGGCATACTACAGCCAGACGGGTCGTACGGCGTTTACCCTGTCTGGGATCAGAGGTGGTACTTCAGTTGCCTGCTAGGGTGTTGGCTTCCTGTCTGGGTCGGTGGTTATGTTTAGCCGCCGGTATGCAGGGTTCTGGAGGCGAGTATGTTTACCGCCAAAGCATTGGACCTGGTTTGAGTCTTGATTTGGTGTCGTATAAGAGTCTGTCTTGGTCGAGTCAGGATCATTGGTTTAGGGTGTGGGGTCACAGTTCTGGTCATGGTCCAGTCGGATGGGTTAATCAGTCCATTCTTTACGGTGTCGGATTCAATTTAGAGTCCGGTTGGAGTTTTTCGTATATATAATTGTGGCTATTTAGGGAGGTAAACTATAGACTATAGAGTTATCTAGGGTTTTTTTTATTTGTGCTTTATGGGAAGACGAGAAATGTAGAAAGGATTAATTATTTGTGATGGAAAAGCTTTAAGAACGATTGTGCATTCGTTTTGTGTTTAATTGAATTAGCTTTGCTAAACATAAAATCCATGGGGGTAGTTCTTAGTTTCTGAAATTGAATTTTTTTAGTGTTCGGTTGAACTAAAATAAACACTTCAGAAAAAACTTTATCTAGAAAATGTTCTACAGTAATATTATTTGGTCATAAAAATACCGAATGAAAATTGCAGGAAAATGTAATAGTTAATATCTTGCATCTGTTACTATGTTATTATCACAGAAACATAACAAATAATAGAAAAACAGGACTATAACAGAAAATTAATTGGCATTTATGAAGTATTTTTTTTTTTTGAGAAATGCTAGAGTCCAATATATTAGACGGATCGAGTCGGATCGAGTCCGTCCAATACGATCGTTTTCATATTTTTAAATTTCAAACGATCGATCCAAACCGTTCAATATGTTCTCCATATTGAAAATTTATAAGAAACCAAGTTTTACATTTTTTACTGTTTTTTTGGTATTTTAGAAAATCGTTGTTATTGGACGATCCAGAACTTTTATATCATGAATTTTCTAAAATACTAAAAAATAAGTAAAAAAAATTCTGAAAAATGTAAAAATTGGTTTCTTATAAATTTTCAATATGAAGAACATATTGAATAATTTGGATTGGTCGTTTGAAATTTAAAAATGTGAAAATGATCGTATTGGACAGACCCATCCGTCCAATATATTGGACACTAGCATTTCTCATTTTTTTTACTATAAATTTTTGTGCCCATAATTGAATTCCACTAGGCCTTTTAAGCTTCACCATTGATGTCTTTTTTCATAAAAAAATATACACTGTAGAAGCACGCACTTAGACAAATAAGCAATAGCAATATAATTATATAGCAATATTTTTGTGTATATAAGAAAAATAAAAGCAACAGACTGCTTTACAAGACCTTATACAGAATGGTACATTATAACAACATTAATGTTGTTATAATATTATAGTCGGATGGATTAGTGAGCCATACTGATAACATTGTAATTAATAAAAAGCAAAGCATAATTATTTGATGCTGTGGCCTGCGGGCATCGATTTATGGCTTCTTCGCTCCAGAGGTGGCAGTTGTCTGGTTTTTTTCGGATCCTGAGTCATTCTTCTCATTTTTGCCCCAGAAATCGTATGGATTGCGGTTGCGATAATGGCTGTCCTGGTCATCATTATCATGATAGCGATGTTGATGATGTTCTTGCCATGCATCATCATCATGTTTATGATGGTCATCTGAGTCATGGTCAAAATCATGCTTCTTCTGTGGAGGTGTCGGGCGCATGGCAATAGCCACAGCGCCCATAAGAAACAGTACCGTCAGTATCAAGAGTAACTTCTTTTTCAAATACATCTCTCTCTCTCTCTCTCTAATTTAAAGTGAGTTGTGTGCTTTCATGTGCAATCTGATGGCACTATTTATAGTGAGCTTTAATAGCTGTCTAGGTTCTCAGTAGCTTAGTCCATAACCAACTTGAGTTTTCTAAACAGCAACTTAGAGAAGTTTCAGAGATGCAGATTTCGTAATTAAGGTAGTATTGTAGGCCAACCATCCTTTGAATCTAGTTTATATCCACAGATTCAAGTTTAATTCTGATTTAAATAAATACCCAACTAGGCGAGATCTAAACCACGTACAGTTCTACAACATAAGAGCAGCTTCTATAAGGTGTTTCTCATTCCAAGTTGAAGTTAAAAGTTATATTAGATTAATATATTTATTGCTCAGTTCTGGAAAAACTGAGCTAAATTTGGTAACATGTAGTTGAATTTTTTGACAATCCTTTGCAAGTGGAGATTAGTATCTAACATCCAAATTGTACACATTTATGTTGTCAGCATGATTTATTTCGATCGTATTCATTGACCAAGAAATTTTCAAGGGATAGCAACAGCAGGATACTAAAGAAACCAAATAGAAGCACTTAAAGTATTCCGGAACATCTATCATTTATATATGAAATTACTCAACTCAATATATGGTTGACAGATCTTTCATGTAACATTATTATTATTATTAATATTATTTTTGGAAACTAGTGGATGTGAATACACCACTTCTATTTTATTTCAAAAACAGAAGCAACGTACATTTACAACTCAAATCTCAACAGAGAGTTGTACTGGTCCAACCCATGTACCAGTACCCGATTATTCTCATCGCTCAAACCAAAGAAAACAAAAGAAGTCCATATAGCTTCTGGACCTTTTTATTACATATAGTACTAGCCTAAATCAAGCCCTCACAAATAAAACAGCCCTCAAAACAAAGAAATATCATACAGACGACCCCTACAAAATATCTGGCCCTGTATTCACAAAGTGTTGTCTCCAGCCCAGCTATCTCGTCCAGCTCATCCAAATGCAACGGCAGCTCTTCTAATTCTGGTATGAGACCTTTCACCTGGAGTTGAAGCTTCTCCGACCACAAGTCTGTCCAATAGAACACAATAGAATGAATCTTTTGACCCATACTTACTTAGCACTGGATGATGTACCAGTTGAGCACAACCTGATCTGTGCTGTTACATAAAGATATTGAAATCGTTGGTACCTCACACATAGAACAGTTGTGGCGTTGGTACCCTGTTGAATACACCGTTGACCCTCAAAGGTCTTGAAATCACCCTCAACCATTTTGAATTCAATAACTCCCTTTCTGGAAGAGTTCGAGACAAATTCCATCTCCTTCTCATAACATTCTATCACTCCATTTGCACTGATTTTGAATTCCAATGCTAGTTCCTGCTGCCCCACCTACTCAAATAAATAACCCACTTAAGGTCAGGAACCAGGATAGACAAATTGAAATCATTGGTAAACTAAATTAGACAATGTATGTCCTTGTGAAATACCAGAATATTATGTCTTACATCATGAAATGAGAAATATTTCAGACTGAAAAAATATCAGACTTACAATGCTCCACATTAGCTCTGGAGTGACAAGTATTCCTCGGATCTTAAACGGCAAAAGATATAAGTGGTATCACTTTCCAGACATCTTGAGACACTTTGTAATACAGCTGCACAGATCAATTGGCAAAATGCATGATTTTAGATATCATCGCTACATCAACACGAAGCAGAGGTCAATGTGTAGTTATTTGTTTATGAGATTATATCTACCATATTTGCCTAAAACGAGTTAATAGATAAGAGAACTTCTGATCTTTTATGAAAAACCAAACGTGTGGAGCAGATGGGCATCATTTTCATTTTTCTTGGTACAGATTTCAACAAATTTAAATCAAATAAATTCCCCTTAAAACCTTATGTGACAGGAGCTCATGGAAATATCATGTTTATTCTCATCTACACAATAGTGGGGTCCATTACCCACCGGAGTGCCAAAAATATGTAAATCAGTAAATAAACGCACTTACACTGATCCTCTATGTATATAGAAAAAGAGAAAAATAATAAAACAGAGATGTAAGCCACATAGTACCATAAAATTTTCGAAAATGTCATTATCTGTAACACATGGTATACAGGTATCAATGCTGTGCTCATGGGACATGAACCTATGCTTTGTTGAGGCCAAAAGATAACTTTTTTTTGTTTTTTTTTTTTAAAAAAAAATAGCACAATCACAGGTTATTCTGGCAAGCATCTCAAAATGCTATGAAAAAAGCACTACATGTTAAAACATGATGCTAAATAGTTGCTGCAGATAATTTCAGAACACAGAATCTTCGTTGTACTGAAACTCGATAATAACAAATTGTACCAGCCCTTGTATTAAAATAAATACATACAACTCAACCTGCCAATCGCATCACAACAAATCAAAGAATAAGAAAAATCAGAGAAAACAAGTAAACCTGGTAGACACGAGCAAAATTCTCTAATTATGCATCAATCCGAACTTGCTCCTTGATCCCACGTGCATTTTTCCTCCCTTGGACCTGGAGAGAGAGCAATTGGTAGCGAGGGACGACTGGAGACGATCCGAGGAGCGGTGCTTGGCATCCCTTTCTGAAAAATGGGAAGGAAATTTAAACCTCAGTTTTAGCGGATCCTTACGGCGTTATCCACCGGACCCGGTAATGCCAGTGTCAGTTTGGGTCGGATGGAAATTTAAACCTTAGATAGCGAAAAGTGTGTGACGTGGCAGGAAGGATGGAAACACGGATATTTTTTCCAAAAGAGCTCAATTTTGTATTTTAATATTATAAAGAGCCATGTATTTTAATATTATTGAATCTTTGCCAACAAAATTTTGAACAAATGTTTCTGAAATTGCTATGCAATTAGCTAGCAAACCTATGATCAAGCCAAAGCCTTCCCTACACGAAGTGCAACAAAGCATTTGAAAAAGACAGTAAATGGTCCTTATTTATTGCACAATTGGATAATTGACCGAACCTCCCCATACTTCCCTACGTACCCTTTTTTTTAAAGGCAAATTCTAATATTGTGAATCATGAAATTTTTAATAAAAAAAAAAATGAAAATTTGAAATTTTTACTAAATGAATTGCCATGGGTGGTGACGTAGCGAAATTATGACAATATTTATTACAAATTTGGTTTTTTTGGTAATAATTATTGAAATTTTATTATTTAAATATCTTACCTACGTAAAGATCACACAATTCTTTTTGACCGGGCACTTTTTTCCATGTTTCTACGCTCATGGGGACCACTGGCATCAATCTAGAGTTTATTTCAATAAAAATCATTTGTCAATAATGGTAATTCAGTTAAGATTCAATAATGTTTTAAAGCGATTCGGTTCATTCTAATCTGGGTGTATGATCTCGACGTTATGTTGATGTTTATGTCACATAGTTAAGTTGGGTAATTTCGTTGACATGAGCTAACAAACTTCACATTTTTCGAATGGTTATTAAACATATATTTCGAATTGCTTTCCATCATCCCTTGATTCCTATCATCCCATCATCCCCTAGAATGTTCATTAATTATCCAGCATCCTCATTAATAGAAGCCTAGGGATGATAAAATTCAGTGATGAAATCCAACATAATTAACGTGTTTTCCATTTTTGTCTATCATCCCACATCCCTGCACGCGTTTTCAAGGAAAATTTGAAGTTAATATATATAAATGTTGAAGTTAATATATATAACTATTGAAGTTAATATGTATAAATGTTGAAGTTAATATATATTAACTGTTAATATATATAAATGTTGAAGTTAATATATATAAATGTTGAAGTTAATATATATAAGTGTTGAAGTTAATATGTATAATTGTTGAAGTTAATATGTATAAATGTTGAAGTTGATATATATAAATGTTGAAGTTAATATATAACAGTTGAAGTTAATTTATAACTGTTTAAGTTAGTATTGTAACTATTGAAGTTAATATCGTAACTATTGAAGGGAGCGGAACAAAATGGCGAAAAACAGAAATAGAGGGACAGAGATTGAGCGTTGGATTTCTAAAAACGGAAACAGAGGGATTGAGGGAGTAAATAGCGCTGGATGGAGATTCACGCGTTTTCTGTCATTAATGAAGTATTATCCTCATTAATGACTATTATTCTCAGGGGATGATGAATATTAGGGGTGATCCTTATCAGCCCTGTATATTAAAGTTAGCTATTTATAAATGGAGCAAATCTAAGTTGCGTCTAAAATTGGTGCTAAAAAAAAATCTTGGTCGTTGGATGTTTTAAATCTGGACCATTTATTATTGTGTTTATATATGTTGGATAGACATGTTCTTCAATTGTTTATGTCACACCCCGTCCCAATGCGAAACCAGGGCATGAAGTGGGACACCAATATCGCATCCATCCAGCAGCCTGCCAACCTACGTCGCAAAGAAATAAACAAAGTCAGCTACAAAGCTCAGTAACCGGTTATTTAACGACGCGTTTCTCTATAACCAATTTATAACAAAATCCAAATGGAAGGTAAATCTAGCAACAAATTTCAGAATTTGTTGGACTTATTGATGCAGCAATCGGTTTCTACATATTTATCCCACAATACAATTAGTAGCACTCAGAGATATAGTTATTCTAACACACTTTCATTTAAAACAATAAGTTTTGTCTAAATCCACCTTATACATAGAGTAAATCAATATATTTCGCCTAAAAACAACTTTTCTCAAAATTCTTTAAATGCTCAAATAAAATTTACATTTGATTAAACTAAATCATACTTTAGTTGAACACTTTTATAATCCTAACATATTATCGTTAAATGTAATTAAAGATGTAAATATGCTGCTCTACCTATTATGACATGCCAAGAAATCCAAAAAGTTTCTAGAGAAGCGAAGGGTGATAATAGTATAATAAAATACAGTGCTAAACTACGAGAGTCAAGCAATGGTCAAATCATAAGTCACATAAAATCCAGAATCAATCTCCCAAATCCCAATATGACAGGAATCGTGCCTACAGAACAACCTGGTTGCCCGAAGCTGCTCGTCTGGACCCTATAGGAAGCTCCAATCTCAAACCCGGGCCAAAGGGAGTGAGCAGTAATACACGGTACCCGTAAACTGAATACATGGAGAGACGAGAGGAAGTCTGATAATCGTGGCACAAACCCATGGTCTAAGTCAAGTCCAATAGGGAATAAAATACTATAGTGCAACACAAATAACCATCAAGTGACCGCAGTACCGCCTGACGGTCGATCTGCTGAGTGATAATCAGAAACGCGTTGTTCGTGATCGCTATCATAAGGAGACCACCGGCAAT
Source organism: Rhynchospora tenuis (assembly GCA_027725995.1). Lineage (NCBI taxonomy): Eukaryota > Viridiplantae > Streptophyta > Magnoliopsida > Poales > Cyperaceae > Rhynchospora > Rhynchospora tenuis. The sequence goes on from CM050889.1 coordinate 122,704,969, forward strand.
GGCTTGGGTGCAATCTCTCGATAATGAAAACCCCAGACAAAACGCTCTTATCTCACTCGGTCTCACTATCCTGAACCATACCAAATGCAAGTGTTGTTTAAGGGCACTTTTAAGTATATTAATCACTTTTATTAATATGAATGCACTTCCAAAATATATATAAACTACTATTAAGTTAATGACATGCATTTTAGTGGTCATGCAGTGTTTATGATATGTACACAATTAACAAATGTTCAAATTCTTAATCTAAAGATTAAACAAGATCTAAAGCATACACATTTAATAATATAAGGAATCAGTCAACAATTTATTCAATAAATACATTTTCCAATCAATAAATACATTTTTCAATTAAAGGAGTTATCATATACTCAAGTAATAGTTCAACACAAATGAATATATTAAATCATGCATTTTTCCACAATCCAAAGTTCGACAAATAACATGTCTCAAGTTTATCAAATATCTTCCAAAGGAAGTGCTAATATTTACCAATATAATCAAAGCGAAATTGAGTTATAGAGAAGTCCGGTTATCTAATTAAGCGATCCAAAAAAAAAGAATGACATCACGATTTTTTATAAGATCATGCGACGTAGAAAGGAACTCCAATTGATCGTACCACAAAAGTATCTGGTCATGATTAGAAGATTTAATAAGATAACCAATTAAGGTTTGATGAGATAAGATAGGACTCGGCAGAAAAGACTGACCAATGTCAACAGGCTGACAACAAACATAGCTAAAACAATATGGAAACTGACTTGTACAATAAGAGAACTAAATCAATTTGTCAACAGATTCCAACTCAAAAGCTCAAATATTCGGGGATACTCTTATGATCATGCATTATCTTTATTATTTATAATCTTATGCACTATACTAACAAAATATAATTCATTCTTCCATGCATTTAAATTATATGAACATGCAACTCATTTATTAAATATAAAAATGTACAACTATTATAAATCATGCAATGCATTACTAAATTGAATATCAATTTAAAATATTAGACATCTCTAAGATGCCATGCAATAAAATGTGTACTAATATATATGAACATTTGTTTTTAGAAATCTAAATCAATAACATGCAAACTATTTTAAATCCATAAGTTTAAATAACCATGACATGTCATGCAACTCGATTGGTACGATCTTGTACCAAATACACATCTAATCACACATGCAACACTGATGCAATAACAGTCTTTATATTTTCTAAGCAATTCCAATAAAAATCATTTATCACTTTGGAAATATATTTCTTAACTTCAAATACACATGCATGCATGATATGTTATTGATCAAGGTTTGATGCCAAACCATAATCCAAACCCAATATAATCCCATTTTACAAAGTCAACCCTTAAAACCCCATAAAAGCAATATCTTACTTAATTCCAACTACATTTTCGCAATTATGCATGACATGCAAGTTACGCTTTTATCCCTTATATGCATGCAACCATATCTTCTTGAAAACAATGCAAGACTTAAATTAAACTAATGTCATATGCTAAACAATTCTTATTATGCACAAAATCCCCAATTATCAAGCATTCAATATGCAATATTCGATTAATCAAATAATTACACACATCATACAAATTCACAGATTACACACAGATTAAACAGATATTCAGATCATTGAGATTATAAATTCTGAACTAAGTCATAAGGGAATAGAAAACACTTACCAATAGAAATGACTCAAGGAACGATGGTTCGCACAATAAGCCACGCCATTGACAAATCGAAGAATCAGACAATAAGATAGTGACTGAGAGAGATCAAGAAGCGAGTTGAGACCCGTCGGCTGGCCCGAAGCTTAGCGGGTCGGATTTGAAGCGGGTTTAGGGTTAGAGGTGATTCAGGGATTGCATGCGGTATTAGAAGGTAGAGGAGGGCTGACTGGACTTAGTCCGGTGGAGGAGAGGAGGGGCGGAGCTTCTCTGGTGGTGGGGGCGGCCAAACCGAGAGGAAAGGAGAGGGAGAAGTGGGGCCGAGTGAAAGAGAGAGAGGAGATGAGGTCGGGTTTTGGAGGTGGGGCCGGTTCTCTGGCGCGGTGGAGAGAGGGTGGAGCCGAGAGGGAGGGATAGTGGGCGGAGAGGTCGAGAGGGGGGCTAGGTGGAGAGAACGAGAGAGTAGAGAGTGATCGGGAGAGATCACGGGTAGGGACTTAAGTCCCGTAAATCCCATCTTCAAAATTCAATTTCTCACATTTAGTAATTTAGTCAATTTAAATTTTAAGTTTAGATATTTACATTTTACATTTATAATTTTAGTATTGTCATATTACAATCAATTAGGAATCAAAGTTATGAGATGTAAAAATAGAGGTTCTAAATATTTTCATTGTGAATTATGATTACAATGTTCAATTTGGTTCTTTCGAATGTCATTCCTCTTAATACATATTATTATTTTTATAAATAAATTTATTTAGTTATTATTTCTGTAATTAATTTATCATCATGATAGTTTTAGCTTAGTTTATTATTTCTATTATAATTTGATTTATGTTATATTTCGATAAAAGTTTTACTAATTAACACATTTTAAGTATTTTGAGTTAAATTTTTATATTTTGTTATTTATTTTCACAATTAAATCAATTGTCATTTTCTTTTTGGACGGGATATCACAGTTAATTAGACATTTCAATTTTTGTAATTATGTAATGGTGTATGGTATTTAATTAATTAATACCAGATTTAGCTAGATATCGTGTGTGAAATTGTTAAAATTAGTTTTGTTTTAAGATGTGCATGGTCTATGGTAGACCAATTAAGTTTTCTAAATGTTATAAATTATATGTAGAAATGGTGCGTAATTTATTTGTATGCTCCATGTTCATAACATATTAATCTGGACTAAAAATTACAAATGAAATGGAAATGTTTCATATATTATTGTACCGGCCTAATTAATAGCCGACCATTATCCATTAGAGTTTTAAAAATCTATCTTTCCTTCTTTTTCCAACCACCATAGTTTTTATGAATAATTCAACCGCCAAACTTTGTTATAAATAAGAATTTTGTGTGCTTAAATATTCACACATTTCCCATTCACAATAAAGAAAAATTTCCATCCGCAATAAAGAAAACTAAACTCATTATGCGGTCGACGTATATATATGGAAACTTTGATTTGCTTCTCATTCATTTCATCCTCAAGAAATGCGTCCTCAAGAGAAGTAGGAAAAAACAACGCTATCCAATCTTATGAGAAGATCACTTTTGTTTTGTTATGTTAGCTCTCTTTTGGTTGCTTCTCTTTTCCAAATTTTTATGTAGTGTTTTCTAAATGATAATTAGCTGAGTGATTCAATATTTGTGATTTCTAATATCATTTCCCATAGTTATTTCGATTTATTATTTATTTTTTCGTGCTATTGTTTTCTTCTTCTTTTTTTACTACTTTTGCGTTAACTATTGTCTTTCATTTCAAACTCTATTGATAATTCTATAGTCTTATATTTCATTATTTATTGATAGTTTCATATATAAGTTTACGTACCTGCTTGGTGAGCTGTATTTATTATATTTTTTAATTACTTTAGTAATTCATAATTTTATTTTATTCAACTTTCATAAATATTTTATTTAAGTTGTATTAAATTGAAATATTTGAATTTTTTTTCATTAAGCACATGTTAATGTTTAAAGTTATTGTTGAAGTGTCTTTTCTCAATTTCGTGTTCAATATAGATTTTGTTTATGCAATTGAATGCAGATTTGTAAATTCATACTTTCATTTATTTCAATTCGAATAAATATTTTCTTTAAGTTCTATTAAATTATAGTAATTTGATTTTTGTTTAATTAAACACATCTTAATGTTTAAATTTATTGTATAAGTGTCTTTCCTCAATTCCGTCTTCAATATAGATTTGTTTATGCGTTTAAATGCGAATTATAAATTCATACTTTTTATTTTATTTCGACTTGAATAAATATTTTATTCAAATTCTATTAAATTATAGTAATTGGTTTTTGTTTAATTAAACACATCTTATTAATGTTTTATTAAAGTTATTGTAGAAGTGTCTTATGTCCATTTCTCTACAATATAGATTTTGTTTATGCGATTAAATGCGGGTTTGTTGTTGTTGTTACGTACATGTGATAAATTATTTGTAATGGGCAATAATTTTAAATTGCGAAGTGAGTGTTTATACAAAATGAGAATATGTTATATTATATCATACTATATTTCTTTCTTTCTTTTCCTAATTGAGTATTTTTCTCATTCCATGTGAACACCCAAAAATGATTTCACATGTTTATACTTGCCGTCCAATATGAACAAATATAATAAAATATGAATGGTACAATTCATTTATATTTTTACCTCAAATAGTTCTCTACTAACTTTAATGTTCATTTGTTTGCCGACCTTAATATCTTGTAATAGTATGGGAATCTTTATACATTGCTTTGTACAATTTATTTTTAAATAAAAATAAATATTAAATTAATGAAATTACACGATCATTTATTTGTACTTTCCTTCTTTCAACTAAATTAAGTATCATGGCATAATCTACAATTAAACAATATGAATATTTTTTGTAAAATTAAAATTAGTATTTTATTAGTAAAATTGTGATTCAAGTCTGAATATAGTTTTAATGCTTTTCCAAACAACATCCACTAGAAATAGTGCCAAATTGAAATTTAGTTTTTTTTTTATCTATTTTATTATTATTATTATTATTATTATTATTATTATTATTATTATTTAGCTTGGTCAAATAAGATTAAAGACAGTCAAGGAATTAATTTGATAATTAAATGAAAATAAAATGGGAGAGTTGTATTTTGGATCTCAAAATTAGGATAATATATATTAATTAAAAATATAAATATTCAAATTTTGGAGCTGTCACAATATTCAACTAAATATTTTTCGTCTTTATTCTTCATACATCATTCTAATATTACTCAATGAAAAAATACGTCACCCAATAAATATTATTTATTTGTCAAAATTACTTTTCTCTAAAACCAACTAGATACTTTTTAATTTTTCTGAAAATTTTTTTTACTTCTTTTAAATCAACCACATTCGACAATAATGTAATATAATATACACCTACTAAAATAAAATAACTCATCAAATTATTAAAAATACTAACATCAATATTAAAAACTAACTTCCATCAATTTTTTTTTAAAAAAATTGAGTTATGAATATCTAGGTTATGATTGCGGCAGAGCACAACTATGCATCTAGTGTAATGTAATATGCACGTGCAGATTTCAACAATGGAACTAATCGACTCGGTGATGCTTTATTGTGAACATGGAGCACTATTTAAATTAGAACACCAACACCACTAATGCGATTCTAGGACTTCAAAAAGTTTAAAGGCAATGGCACTATAACAGCGCGTTGCGCGTCGTTTAAGCTAAAGAAATTCCGAATATCATTACTACTTCATAAGCAATTAAAGTATTCGATCGTAATATGTGATGCATTTGGCGAACTAATTTATATCCAGGCAATCACCACAAACATCTTAATTTAGTTAGACACTCTACGAGAATAAATAAATATTAATAGAAATATTGTTCTAACTTATTTAAATTAAAAGTTTAATCTCTACTACTTATAAATGCACCCAGTAAAAGGTTAAAATAATTTTTGTTAACAATTTTTATACCGTTGATCTGTAAATGTATGGTTCAGATGTATATTTCATAAAAGAATCTGACTCCTATATCTATAAAGGGGATCAAGTCACTGTTAATAATTTACATTTTTGGAAAGATATCCATCTGTATCTGAAATATTTAACCAAATAATTTTATTTTCTTTATTTGCCCATATATTAAAATATTAAAATTTATCAAAAAGACGACATATTAGGAATGAATATTTAAAAGTATTAATCATTTTTTTAATTTATTTCCTATTTGTTATTTTGAAAGTTCAGATTTCATTTTGTATTAATTGTTATATTAATATAATTATTAAAAAGCACAAGATGGATAATCATTAAAAGTGGAAAAAGTGAAATAAAAAGACAAATCAAGAAAGTCTTAATAAAATCAATTAAGATTTTGATTGATATATCATAATATTTAAGTGTCTGATTTGTTATGTGTTTCGTAAATACTATGAAAAAATTGGAACCAAATTTTTATTTTCTGAATAAAAACAAGGGCCTAAGAAAATTTCAGTTGGTTGGTACGAAATAGAAATACATATTGTACAAAATATTATGATATATTTTGTACGTAAAATCTTATTTTTCTCTAGAAAAATAAAATTCAGTTGGTTAGTACGAAATAAAAATATATATTGTGGGGTTAATTAGAACACTAAGGTGACAACTTATTTCTTGATTTCTACTATTATTTGATGTTGTTTTAAAGTCGTTTCAAATTTTTCCACACATTGGGTGGGTGCTTTTGCTAGTATACAAAACATCTCTATAATAGATATCGCCGTTTTTATCTTGGCTCACAGTTACGTACGTACGGCGTAATTAATTTGCATTATCTAGTTAATAATAATTATAGGCCCTGTTTTTGGCAAGAACTTAAATGTTTCTTAACTCAGTTAAGAAGGATTTAAGAACCCAAACGCATCTTAAGTTAAGATTCTTAATATTACTTAACTGATAACTGAGATATGGTTTTAATGTGATGTGGAATCTTAAAAATCTTATATGGCGTCTTAATTTATGGCTCCTCAAGAGGCGTCTTAAACTACGAAACTTGGATTGTCGCATCAATTTGACGATTGTACCCCTTATTGAATCGCTCCTTCGTCTTTAATAAAAAAAATAGGTGCTCCGTCGCTTTCCTTTTCCGAAAGGAAATTAGCCATGTCGCTTTCTCAAGAAAATCGCTCCCAAGTCCCAAATTAGCGCTATATTCTTGTTGATAAGATTAGAAAATCATTCCTATAAAACCTACCATCGTTTTTTCTCACAGAATTAGAGAATTTTATGAGGTTCTCTCTTCTTCTCCTGACAGGTCAGTTTTCTTCCTCTTGTCGTCGATTTATTGAGGATCGGAGGACAACATTGGGCTTTGCACCAATAGTCTCAGTGTTTGCTCAATCAAACATTACTTGTGCGTTTTTAAGTTTAATCTATGACAATCCTTTCCATGTACCTCTAAAAAGTTTAAACCTAGTTTTGTCGGCCCATATTAGCCATAAAAAGAAAATGAAAAAATGAGGTTGGATTTGTTGTCCATATCTTATTTGTTTTCGCTTTAATTTTTGATTGATTTACAAATTAAATTCTGTAGCTTTGACTTTCTATTTAAATTCTATACCGATAAGACAGGATGGAGTTGGGATCCCGTTAACCGTGTGGCCTATGGTCCCGATGAAAAATGGGAAGATTTAAGGCAGGTAATTCTATTTTATCCTACTTAGCATTTCCATACAATCAAATTTACATTGCTTCCACATAATTCATTTATTAATAATTAGTTTTTAATTACAGTGCAGAAAAATTCAAAGCTATACTATACAAGTGCAAGTCGAAACCTTTTGAGTGGTATGATATAATGGGGGAGATTGTTGGATCTAATATGGCTAGTGGGGCATTGTGCAGCAGATGGTAGAAAGGGTATACCACTTGAAGATTAACTTAGCCAATCTGACATATTTATTATTTTGGACCCTGTTGGAAACTAATTGTACCGGATATGTTACTTCCTGTTATTATATTTGCTATCTATATTTCATTTAGTCATTATTCAGTATTTTTCTACTTATAATATGTCACTGTGTCAGTACGTTAGATACGTGCCATGAAACAATCATAATTGTCTAGGAAGTGATATTTCTTATGGAAATGTTACCGCAAGCGGATAGCGAAAATAAATAAGGGTGCATTTGGATGGATAGTAATAAGAGGTTAATCGGGAGTAAGTAGTTATTCCAGATTAACGGGTGATCCAAACAGGTCAGATTAAGCGTTTACTCTGGTTCGGAGACAGATTAACTACTCCGACGAAAAGGTGGAATAAGAAAGTGAGATTAAAAATTAAAAAGAGAAAGAGGCACAGCCGCACAACTCATTTTCTCTTTCGTTTCTCCTTCTCTTTTCCCTGAAAGAAAAAATTTCAAAAAAAATAAAACGAAACAAAAATCTCAGATCTCTTGCGTTTTGCTAAGCTTTTCACGCATTCAATAACTTTTTCGTCTTCTCGCGCTTTCAAGGATCACGAAGAGTACCCGGATTGCTATCGATTCCACTTTGTTCAAGGAAGTTTCAGGTACGACACCATTTTTTCTTATTTTTTGCTTCATTTCGTTGGTAAGTATCTCATTTCTTCATTAGATCTGTGTTATTATTTGTTAATTTAGTAGTTTTTGTCGAATTTTCTCTAGAAATGAAGAAAATTAGAACTTTTTATCCGTATTTTTCTGATTTTTTCAAACTACAACTACAGTAGCAAAAACAGTAGCAGCTTCGATTCCTCTTGATTCTGTATTGAATTTCAATTTGATTTGCTTCCGTAGGAAAATCCTAAATTGTCAGTTTCATTTTATTTTTGATCAATTTTATCAAATTTGCTAAATCAAGATCAGATTCTGCTATTTTTGTAAACCTGGGCCGAAATTCATAAAAATAAATGTCTCAGATTAAGCTTGTTTGATATTTCTTAGCATGATTGTTCTATAGATGTGATATTATACTAAGGATCGTTGGTGTGATCTCAAGTCATTTTTCTGATACAGCTTAACAATTGAATTGCAACGAGTTAATTTTCTGGGATATGTACTGGAACGATATTCTCATTTGGTATTTGAACTGCCAATGTCTAGTGCTATCTGCTAGAGCATATTGGCGTCTCATGAAAATTTGTGGAGTAATCTGAGACTTACTGAGCTGATTTTATGTGCCATCTTCCTTAATTTTTTGTTGGTGTTCTCTCTCAAAATTTATGTAGTAATCTGAGACTTAGACTGAACTGGTTTTGTTAGTTCAATTTTGGCTTAGCTTAGAAACGATAACATCTAGTGTACATCCTGTGTCTGATAAACCAATATAAATTTGTCAACCATCAATAATACCACATATGGTTTAATACCACGTTTGGTACCACTGGGAATTTGTTTGGTCATCATCATGTAATTATAAACAGTGGTAAATACATGGAAGTCAGCTTCCATGAAGTGATGAAACCAGTAACGGTGCTTGTATATATGTTCAATTTGACCTCCAATAAATGCAAGATTGAGTGATATGTCATTGAGCTCGTTAAAACTTGAGGTTTAGACATCTGAAGGCAGTGCAGTAATACTCAGCTTGAGAATATATTCCGTGCAAAGAATTTTACCCATCTTTGTTTAAGACTCAATTACATTAAATTAAAGGAATTTACAAGTGAAAGTTACAATGGGCAAATGGAACCGTGGGAATAAAATTAGTGTGATAATTAGTCTTGGTTGAGTTGCTATAACTAGCAGCACAAGCTCAGTATAGTGTTCTAGAAACTGTTTTTCTTTTTAATTCAAGTTGTATCAAGTATTAATATAATGCTCTATAACTAGGTGCAAATTGTCCGGTGCATCGAGTAACTTATATGTGCAGTTAGCAATGTTGACTCTTTGTTATAAAGTTTGATTAATTTGTGCATTAAAAAATGATTGTTATTATTATTTTTTTTAGGATGCTTTGGGTGCGTGCAACAGATGGACATACATACAGGCTATTTCAAATCGAGGAGATCGGTTCAAGGAACGGTTTCACAACCTGATATTTTTGTTATGTTTATATTAGGCATGCTGTCATGAAAATACTGCATATATTATATTCCACAAGCAGGCTATTCCAAGTCTTAGGCATGCTGTTGCGTAAGACTTTGTATTAGGCATACTGTCATGGAAATAGATATCATGATTAGGTAGGCTGGTGGAATCACACAAGTAATTTTTTCACTCACAACACCTGCATATTTTGTTATCTTTTTTTTTATCCTTGATTTGGGGACAGTTAAGTGTAGATAGACCGTTTGTATTAGATTTTACTATGCTCTGGTGAAATTGGAAGCCTGAAATGCTACTGTTTAATTTTGAATTGAATATCTAGGATTGGCCCTTTTTTTAATGCCATGTTGTTGATAATTTTATATTATGTCTGTTGTGTTAAATTGAGGTTATCTGTTCAAGGGTCAATTCGGTTCAAATTTGGGTTGAAACAATGATTTTTCTTCTTTTTGTTTAATGGAAAGAATGGTTGGATGTGGGTTCCGTATAGTATCCTTGTACCTGTGATGGTGGTATAGCCACTGTACCGATTGGTACAGTGAAGAAATGGGATTCTGGTATGAGATTTTGAAATGAGGTTCTTAGTTGATGATTAATACCAGATTGCACCAAGGTGAAGAAGATTGTAACTTAATTTAAATTTAACCGTTAAATTTATATTCCGGGAGAAGTTCATGGTTCGCTCAAATATTTAAATTTAACGGTCCATAAAATATTTAAACAAAGCACCAAGCTGAAAAAGATTCCAACTTAATTTAACGGTCAAAGGAAAAGAGGTCATTATTAAAATTACTCGTTCACCGTCCAATCCAATCATAAAATCATATTCGGAGATTTAACTTAATCTAAGCAATTTAGGATTAAAAGTTTTAATCCTGAATAACTAATCCTAACACTACAACAGATTTGATTATTAAAACCGGTTTTTAAAGATTATTAGAACCGGTTTTGCACCGGTTTTAAAAATACGTGGTTCTAAAGATATATAAAAAACCGGTTCTAAAAATGGCGGTGCTAAAAATAAGCTATTCTTGGAAACGAATTTCAGAACATTATTAGAACCGGTTTTTAGTAAAAATCCGATTTTAATAAATCATTTTTAGAACCGGATTTTTATCAAAAATCCGGTTCTAAAAATGAACTGAATTTTATTATTTTTTAATTCATTTTTTTTTGAATTTTAAATTAAATGCAGATTTTAATTATATTTTTAGAACCGGATTTTTGATAAAAAACCGGTTCTAAAAATGAACTTAATTTTATTAATTTTTAATTCATTTTTTTTCGAATTTTAAATTAAATGCAGATTTTAATTATATTTTTAGAACCGGATTTTTGGTAAAAAACTGGTTCTAAAAATGAACTTAATTTTATTATTTTTTAATTCTTTTTTTTATTCTTTTTTATACGATTTTTAAATTAAATGCAATTTTTAATAATATTACGCACAAATAGATTAATTAAAAAATAATAATTTCATAAAATGTAAAGAATGCACAATATTGACAAATTCAAAATTAACCAACTCGAATATCAATAATTTATTTTACAACCTAAACAGTATAACACAACATCCTTGTATAACACAACATCCTTGTCTAATAACCAAAATTCAAAATAAAAATAATTAACAAACTCTTCACAAGATATAAACAACAACAATAATTATTCACCAAAACTGCACGGCTTTTTTCACTCAGCCACGACCTTTCTGCGCTCCGGCCACGACATTTCTGCCCTCTGGCCACATTTGCTTGGCCACGATTTTCTTGCCTGATAATGGAAAAATCGAAGAAATATCACTAACTACTAGATGCATGCATACTAGCTATTCTACTTTCCATTTTAATTAGTTATTACAATCAGTTTAAAAGTTACTATAATACCTGAGTTGTCGATTGAGACTTGAGAGGAGGAGCAGAGGAGCTCGGAACGCCGGAGAAGAGCAGAGGAGCTAAGAACGGCGGAGAAGAGAAGATGAGCTTGTGGAGGCAGAGAGGAACAGAGGAGCCAGTCGGAGGAGTAGAAAGGAAATTTTCGGACTTAGAAAATTTCGAGACAGTAGTGAAGGACAGAGGAGATCGAATGCCCTTTTATTTTCAAAAAAAATTACGAAAACATTATTAGAACCGGTTTTTAACTAAAAAACCGGTTCTAAAAATCATTCCGTATTTTTGTGGACATGATCTTTAGAACCGGCTTTTAAGTAAAAAACCGGTTCTAAAAATACTTCCATAATTTTTTTAAATTTTTAATACTGTTTTTAATTTTTTTATTTCTGTTTTTTTTATTCAAATTTTTAAAAATTGTAAAATTCAGATTTTTTAAAATGATAACAAATATGTTTATTATTTTTTAAAAATATACTAGGGTTTTATAATATTGAAAAATATATTAGGGTTTTAAAAAATTATATTCTTTTTTATTATTTAAATTTATATTCTGTTTTATTATTTAATATTAAAATTATATTATTTAAATTATATTATGTTTTATTGAAATTATATTCGTTATTCAAATTACATTCTGTTTTAATGTTAGAAATTAAATTTTATTATGTTTTTATATAAATTATATTATGTTTTTGTAAAAAAACAGAAGTAAAAATAGAAAAATTAAAAAATATATTATTAGAACCGGATTTTAAATAAAAATCCGGTTCTAAAGATAAATTAAATTTAAAAATTATATTCTTTTTTATTATTTAAATTTATATTCTGTTTTATTATTTAATATTAAAATTATATTATTTAAATTATATTATGTTTTACTGAAATTATATTCGTTATTTAAATTACATTCTGTTTTAATATTAGAAATTAAATTTTATTCGGTTTTTATTTAAATTATATTATGTTTTTATAAAAAATAGAAGTAAAAATAGAAAAATTAAAAAATTATACAATGCTAACTAAGGAAAGTTAAATTATACAATGCTAACTAAGAAAAATTATACAATTAAAAAATTAAATTATATTATGTTATTATGCCTGCTAGAAAACCGATAAGGAAAGTTCAAAAAAATCTCAAAAAATTATACAATGCTAACTAGCATATCTATTTTCTTATACTCAAATTTCAAAATTTTTGGGCAAACCGTTTGATCATAATAAAATTCAAAAAACACCAAGAAATTTCATTTTCAAAGGAAAAACCACTACACCACATAACATTGTACAATAAAATTTCAAATTGGTCAAACATTTAACAGAAATATCTATTTAGGTTGTATGACCATAATCTAGATAGCTCGCGATGAGTTCTTACATGTTTTATGATTTGGCCCGCGTTTGTATATTTTTAAACGGATATTTTGCAAAAGAATATACTGCACTACTGCAACATTGTACAATAAAACTTTAAATTGGTCAAAAATTTAACATAAATGTCTGTTTAGGGCGTATGACCATAATCTGGAAAGCTCGTGATGAGTTCTAACAGGTTTTATGATTGGGCCCGCGTTTGTATATTTTTAAACGGATATTTTGCAAAAGAATATACTGCACAACTGCAACATTGTACAATAAAAATTCAAATTGGTCAAACATTTAATAGAAATGTCCGTTCAGAGCGTATTACCATAATATGGAAAGCTCGTGATGAGTTCTAACCGGTTTTATGATTGGGCCCGCATTTGTATATTTTTAAACGGATATTTTGTAAAAGAATATACTGCACTACTACAACATTGTACAATAAAACTTCAAATTGGTCAAACATTTAATAGAAATGTCCGTTCAGAGCGTATGACCATAATATGGAAAGCTCATGATGAGTTCTAACCGGTTTTATGATTGGGCCCGCGTTTGTATATTTTTAAACGGATATTTTGCAAAAGAATATACTGCACTATGGATATTTTTAAAATTATATGATGTTTTTAGAAGATTACAAATAAAAATGGAAAAATTTTAGAAGATTACAAAAATTTTAACAAAAAAAGATAGAAGATTACATCAAATTGATCATATTCTTGAAACCTCTAAATTATATTCTGTTTTAATATTAAAATTATATTCTGTTTTTCATTAAATATTTTGTGCTCAAATATTTAAAAATATTCTGTTTTATTTAATTTATATACTGTTTTAATATTAAAAATTAAATTATATTCGGTTTTTATTTAAATTATATTATGTTTTTGTAAAAAACAGAAATAAAAATAGAACAATTTAAAAAATATTTTCTTTTATTATTTAAATTTACATTCTGTTTTATTAATTAATACTAAAATTATATTATTTAAATTATATTATGTTTTATTTAAAAACAATTATATTATGTTTTATTTAAATTACATTCTATTTTTAATATTAGAAATTAAATTATATTAGGTTGTTATTCAAATTATATTATGTTTTTATAAAAAACAGAAGTAAAAATAGAAAAATTAATAATAAGGTTATTAGAAACGGATTTTAAATAAAAATCCGGTTCTAAAGATAAAATAAATTTAAAAATTATATTTTCTTTTATTATTTAAATTTACATTCTGTTTTATTAATTAATACTAAAATTATATTATTTAAATTATATTATGTTTTATTTAAATTACATTCTGTTTTTAATATTAGAAATTAAATTATATTAGGTTTTTATTCAAATTATATTATGTTTTTATAAAAAACAGAAGTAAAAATAGAAAAATTAATAAAAAGGTTATTAGAACCGTATTTTAAATAAAAATCCGGTTCTAAAGATAAAATAAATTTAAAAATTATATTTTCTTTTATTATTTAAATTTACATTCTGTTTTATTAATTAATATTAAAATTATATTATTTTAAATTATATTATGTTTTATTTAAATTACATTCTGTTTTTAATATTAGAAATTAAATTATATTAGGTTTTTATTCAAATTATATTATGTTTTTATAAAAAATAGAAGTAAAAATAGAAAAATTAATAAAAAGGTTATTAGAACCGGATTTTAATTAAAAATCCGCTTCTAAAGATAAATTAAATATAAAAATTATATTTTCTTTTATTATTTAAATTTACATTCTGTTTTATTAATTAATATTAAAATTATATTATTTAAATTATATTATGTTTTATTTAAATTACATTCTGTTTTTAATATTAGAAATTAAATTATATTAGGTTTTTATTCAAATTATATTATGTTTTTATAAAAAACAGAAGTAAAAATAGAAAAATTAATAAAAAGGTTATTAGAACCGGATTTTAAATAAAAATCCGGTTCTAAAGATAAAATAAATTTAAAAATTATATTTTCTTTTATTATTTAAATTTATATTCTGTTTTATTAATTAATATTAAAATTATATTATTTAAATTATATTATGTTTTATTTAAATTACATTCTGTTTTTAATATTAGAAATTAAATTATATTAGGTTTTTATTCTAATTATATTATGTTTTTATAAAAAATAGAAGTAAAAATAGAAAAATTAATAAAAAGGTTATTAGAACCGGATTTTAAATAAAAATCCGGTTCTAAAGATAAATTAAATTTAAAAATTATATTTTCTTTTATTATTTAAATTTACATTCTGTTTTATTAATTAATATTTAAATTATATTATTTAAATTATATTATGTTTTATTTAAATTACATGCTGTTTTTAATATTAGAAATTAAATTATATTAGGTTTTTATTCAAATTATATTAAGTTTTTATAAAAAACAGAAGTAAAAATAGAAAAATTAATAAAAATGTTATTAGAACCGGATTTTAAATAAAAATCCGGTTCTAAAGATAAATTAAATTTAAAAATTATATTTTCTTTTATTATTTAAATTTACATTCTGTTTTATTAATTAATATTTAAATTATATTATTTAAATTATATTATGTTTTATTTAAATTACATACTGTTTTTAATATTAGAAATTAAATTATATTACGTTTTTATTCAAATTATATTATCTTTTTATAAAAAACAGAAGTAAAAATAGAAAAATTAATAAAAAGGTTATTAGAACCGGATTTTAAATAAAAATCCGGTTCTAAAGATAAAATAAATTTAAAAATTATATTTTCTTTTATTATTTAAATTTACATTCTGTTTTATTAATTAATATTAAAATTATATTATTTAAATTATATTATGTTTTATTTAAATTACATTCTGTTTTTAATATTAGAAATTAAATTATATTAGGTTTTTATTCTAATTATATTATGTTTTTATAAAAAATAGAAGTAAAAATAAAAAAATTAATAAAAAGGTTATTAGAACCGGATTTTAAATAAAAATCCGGTTCTAAAGATAAATTAAATTTAAAAATTATATTTTCTTTTATTATTTAAATTTACATTCTGTTTTATTAATTAATATTTAAATTATATTATTTAAATTATATTATGTTTTATTTAAATTACATGCTGTTTTTAATATTAGAAATTAAATTATATTAGGTTTTTATTCAAATTATATTAAGTTTTTATAAAAAACAGAAGTAAAAATAGAAAAATTAATAAAAATGTTATTAGAACCGGATTTTAAATAAAAATCCGGTTCTAAAGATAAATTAAATTTAAAAATTATATTTTCTTTTATTATTTAAATTTACATTCTGTTTTATTAATTAATATTTAAATTATATTATGTTTTATTTAAATTACATGCTGTTTTTAATATTAGAAATTAAATTATATTAGGTTTTTATTCAAATTATATTATGTTTTTATAAAAAACAGAAGTAAAAATAGAAAAATTAATAAAAAGGTTATTAGAACCGGATTTTAAATAAAAATCCGGTTCTAAAGATAAAATAAATTTAAAAATTATATTTTCTTTTATTATTTAAATTTACATTCTGTTTTATTAATTAATATTTAAATTATATTATTTAAATTATATTATGTTTTATTTAAATTACATGCTGTTTTTAATATTAGAAATTAAATTATATTAGGTTTTTATTCAAATTATATTATGTTGTCTTTTATTATTTAAATTTACATTCTGTTTTATTAATTAATATTTAAATTATATTATTTAAATTATATTATGTTTTATTTAAATTACATGCTGTTTTTAATATTAGAAATTAAATTATATTACGTTTTTATTCAAATTATATTATGTTTTTATAAAAAACAGAAGTAAAAATAGAAAAATTTATAAAAAGGTTATTAGAACCGGATTTTAAATAAAAATCCGGTTCGAAAGATAAAATAAATTTAAAAATTATATTTTCTTTTATTATTTAAATTTACATTCTGTTTTATTAATTAATATTTAAATTATATTATGTTTTATTTAAATTACATGCTGTTTTTAATAAAAAAATTATATTATGTTTTTATAAAAAACAGAAGTAAAAATAGAAAAATTAATAAAAAGGTTATTAGAACCGGATTTTAAATAAAAATCCGGTTCTAAAGATAAAATAAATTCGAAAATTATATTTTCTTTTATTATTTAAATTTGCATTCTGTTTTATTAATTAATATTTAAATTATATTATTTAAATTATATTATGTTTTATTTAAATTACATGCTGTTTTTAATAAAAAATTATATTATGTTTTGCATTAAAAATCCGATTCTAAAGATAAATACGATTTTTGTTTTTTCTGTTTTATTTAAATTATATTCTGTTTAATATTAAAATTATATTATGTTTTGCATTAAATATTGAAAAATATTCTGTTTTATTTAATTTTTATACTGTTTTAATATTAAAATTTAAATTATATTCGGTTTTTATTTAAAAATAGAACAATTTTAAAAAATATATTTAGAACCGAATATTTAATAAAAATCCGGTTCTAAAAATATACCGTATTGAATTTTTAATTCGTTTCTTTAGAACCGGTTATTATAAAAAAAACGGTTCAAATAAATATATTTTTAGAACCGGATTTTTATAAAATCCGGTTCTAAAAATAAACAGATTTTTTTTTTTAGTCAAAATATTAGAACCGGTTTTTATAATAATCCGGTTCTAAAAATAACCACAGAAATTTCGAAATTGCCACCGGCTATTATTAGAACCGAGTTTTTATAAAACCGGTTCTAATAAGGCGTTTCCAAAAATCGAATCTGTTGTAGTGTAACCTTATTCTCGTATGATCCAAACAGAGCTATGAGTGGGCATTTTAGTCTTTTTCCATATAAGAACTGATTTACAAATTAAAAATTCTTAATTTATGATTTACAAATTCTTAATTTTTACATCAAACACAACTTAACTTAGGAGGAGTAGAGTGACTTAACTAGTTACAAATTCTTTACTTACCAAATGATATAAGTTCTTGCCAAACAGGACCATACTTCATGTGATAAGGGTCGAAGCTTATGCGTGTTGTTGTATTGTTGTAACTCCCCCATATTGGTATACGAAAGGGTGGATCATCTTCACTTCGAAAAGGAAAATAGTGTGGAAGCCTGCTGCGCCGCAAATCATATGGTTCCTCTTGACCCAGCTCTAAGCAGTTATCGGCATCACCCCATACACGGTGAACTGCCTCGTTTCTTAGTCCACAACCCATGTCTCTGCCTTCGAGTTCTTGTTGCAGCTCGGTGGTGTTGCAGCATTTGTAATGCCAGCAGTTCACACAACCAGTTTTATTAAAATTTTCGAAAACTGCACGTTCATTATTTAGTCATTAAATTAATTGATGAGCAAGAAAGTGAAATTAATTTATTTATTTAAGCTTATTACAAATTTGGTAGGCGTCCTTGTGCCTGTCTTCCCACATAGTAAAATATGTCTGAACCTGACCCCGGGCAGAGGTTACAACACGCCAGCCGAGGTTATCGCCGACAATGTAGGTGATGGAGATCAGGAATGCAGTGGTGCAAACTGAGTGGAAGAGGATGGAAAACAAGGAAAAGCGAGCAGGTGGAGGGAGATGCCATGGACGTGATTCTTCTTTTTTTTAGTTTGTGAAGCGGATCTACAACAGAAAGTTTTATTAGTGTTGGTTTTGCGAGAAATCTGATGAGTCCACTGGTCGGCTCTTATAAGAAGATTATTCATGACACGTACTTGTTCCAAGACTACCTACCGCCATTCTAATTATATCTACCCAAAATTAGTAATTCAGTTAGCTCTTTATTTTATATCCATCTGTTATTTATGTACATGAAGCTACATATTGACAACTACATATTTGAAATAAATAGAAAAGAACTAATAATAAAAAGGTTATATATGCATGCCTAACCACGATTGGCTAACCACATAAGTTATGTATGGAATTATGAATTTCTAATTTAAAAATAGTAATTACTAAAGTAGACGACCAAAACTAGAATTGAAAGATTTCAATTAGAATTTAGATGTTGAACAACAGATCACATGACTTCACAGATGATCAAGAAGAATATATATCTATTCAATAAAAATATCAAAGGCCATACAATTTTACATCTAGGGCAGCAGTAACTTTAACGGCGAGGGCCCCATGACTAAATCATGGATCACACATCAAGAAGTTGCAATATGATAAAACAATCAGTATGATAGAAAGGGAATAAAGAGAGACATATTTAAGTTTGAAAGAAGAAAAAAAAAGAAAGATTGTAGTAATTAAGGACAATAATATAAAATATATACCTTCTTCATGAAGTAAGACCTGATCAGGAGTTGGTGTCTTGATGGGTTAGAGAGAGAGAGAGAGAGAGCTGTCGAAACAAATTAAGAGATGGTGAGATCATAGGAGTCTTCAGGGGAATTAAAGGGAAAAAAAAATTATATATATATTTTTTTTTTGATTGAAAGCCCGTAGGCATAAATTAGATTAAAAAGGGTCCATACAACCTTTCATAACGTACACCCTCCAATTTCCCAAAATACCCATCTACCCCGGGACCCAAGAAAAGAAAATAAATAAGAGTAAAACCCAACCATTATCTTCCCACCTACTCCAGTTGACTACCCACCCCTTCTTTCCCCTATTCCTTCATCGTTCTGAACGAGCCAAAATTAAGAGAAAAACCAACAGTCATCAAAGCAAATCAAGTTATAAACAATCAATTTTCATTCTAGCTAGATCCCCTGCCGTAGGAAACCCTCTGAAGGAAAGCTCTTTCAACCGCGCCTTGTTGGCAAGCAAGTGAGCTAAAAAGATCTGATCTCGCTTTAGGTGTTGTATGTTAATACGATCTCTGCAATTTGTCAGTTTGAGCATCAGATGTAACAGATCTGGTGACCGATCTTCATCAGCGATCCAATCTAGGCAGTTTGTATTTAAGGCATCAACCACCAGCTTACAGTCTGAAAAAATGATCCACCTTGTTAAGGATGATTGAGGACAGTGGCACGCCAATTCCATCGCCTCCCTAATTGCCTTTATTTCCAGCTGCAAGGCCCCTGAGCCTTGTCTCGCCTCAGCAAGTAAGTACTCGATGCCTCCATCAAAATTGTAACTCACTACCCCGATTCCACCTGTATTAATATCTGTCCATGAGCCATCAGTTAGTATAAGTTTTGTGTTTTGAGCCGAAAATGATTTAACTAAAAAATTGGTTGGCAAGAAAGAGGTAGATCTGTGCTTTGACAAAATGTTAATATGGGCCAAACTTGAACTGAGAGCGTTTTGGAGAACTTGCTGATTAGAGATGGAATTCTCTTTGAACAGGATCTTATTTCTTTGTTCCCATAAACTGTATAAGAGATTTGAAAAAAGACACAAATGTTCCTGTTCCAGATTTGAAATAAAAGTGAGCAATTCTTTGTGATCTCGAATAATCAAAGGCATGTTTCTGAAAATCGTATTGGCCCAAATTTGTATTTTACTGGTACAACCAAAAAATAGATGACATTGATCTTCACTTTCTTTTTTGCATATCACACAAATTGGAGAGATTGAGGGAATTCTACTATTCAAAGTAGCAGCAACAGGGAGGATATTCAGAGCAACTCTCCACATGAAAATTTTAATTTTTGGACAGAGGTAAATACTCTTCCAAATTTTGACCCATTTAAATTCTTTATTGTTGGCCAGGTTTGAATAATGTCTTTTGTAAAGCCAAGAATAACCTTCTTTAACATTATAAGCTCCTGTTTTTGAATGTTTCCAAATCAGGACATCTGAAAGAGGGGAAGAGATAGTAGGTTTTTGGGAGAGTGAAATGTGAGGAATGGCAGATGGTGGGAGAACAGTTTTGATGGCTCTGGTATTCCATGTTTGTGAACTATGATCAAAGATGTCACATACCAAAAGATTTCTATTCCTGGTAAGGTTAGCATAAATTTCCCAGTTATGAAACCAGGGATCCCCCCTGGCCATCACTGAGTTTCCATTATTGATTTTCCAAAAAACATTCCCTTGCAAATAAGACTTTACATTCTGTACACCTTTCCAGAAAATACTACACCCTTTGAATTTGTTTGAAAACCAGATGCCCCTAGGAAAACAGTATTTGGCCTTAACAATATTTACCCATAAACAATCATCATTTGATGCCAATTGCCAGACTTTTTTAAGGAACAATGCTTGGTTGAAAAGTGTGAGGTTTCTTATTCCCAATCCCCCCTGACTAAAAGGTAAAGTCAATTTGTCCCAAGGAAAAAAAAAAAAAAAAAAAAATTATATAATAAAGGGGATGGTGGAAATACCAGGAATAGACTGTTAAGTCCCTAGACCAGATTAGGGAAGTGCGTTTGTGTTTACCCCCACGTTCCGTCGAGAGATGCCAACAACCGAAAGCGGGATGAAAATTTCCGTGCGGGGATGCCCCTCCTCCCAAGTACTTTTTTTTTGTTTTTAATATAATAATTAAAGAGCTGTGTGCATTTTAAATTAAAAAATCCAAAAAGACCTCGTCGTGAGTTTTAAAAATGTAACATCGTACTTAATTATGCAAATACCATTGGATCGACCGGATTTTATTTCATATTGTAGTCAAATTAAGCATGAGCCTGTCGAATCGACACTTCATATGGAACAACACCGATGTTACTTTTTCTGAATTCGTTGTAATTCGATTTTTTAAGTTATTGTGTAAAGATAATGTATTTGTTCTGGATGCAAGCTATTCTGTTCTAGCGGCTACTATGTTTTATCACAAAACATATCAATAGTTCAGACCTTTATATATTTATTTATTCTCTGCAAATTATTTGAATGGATTTTGTAAATGTTTATTTTCCAGAAGTTAATCTTTGCATATTAGTGACTAATAACAATACAATTCGACTGATAAATATGAGCTTAATTAGGCAGCTTCTGTTAAAGGGCCAGGTCTCTCCTGCCATATGGTGAAGCCTCAAATTATTTTATCTTTGCCAACAAACTTTTGAACAAAAGTTTATCAAATTGCTATGCAATTAGCGAGCAAACCTATGATCAAGCCAGAGCTTTCCCTACACGAAGTGCAACAAAGCATTTGAAAAGACAGTAAATGATCCTTATTTATTGCACAATTAGATAATTGACTGAACCTACCAGTACTTTCCTACGTACCCTTTTTTTAAGGCAAATTCTAATATTATGAATCATGAAATTTTTAATAATAAAGAATGAAAATTGAAATTTTTACAAAATGAATTGCCATGGTTGGTGACGTCGTTTTGGTATCATCAACAACGTCAATGTTGGTGACGTCGTCAGCGAAATTATGACAATCTTTATTACAAATTTGGTTTTTTTGGGAAATAATTATTGATATTTTATTATTTAAATATCTTACCTACGTAAAGATCACACAATTCTTTTTGACCGGGCCCTTTTTTCCTCGTTTCTACGCTTATGGGGACCACTGGCATCAATTTAGAGTTTATTTCTATAAAAATCATTTGTCAATAATGGTAACTCAGTTAAGATTCAATAATGTTTTAAAGCGATTCGGTTCATTCTAATCTGGGTGTACCGTACGTACAATCTCCACGTTATGTTGATGTTTAAGTCACATAGTTAAGTTGGGAGCTAACAAACTTCACATTTTTCGAATGGTTATTCATTTTTATTTCCCACTTATCTCATTCAACTTTTTCTTCTAGTACATGTGGACGCATACATCAATTTTTCACTTGCAAGTTGCAACAGTAGAAATATCTAGTTCTCAAAAATAAACCTTCTTAAATATATGCTTTTTCATATTCTCCATCTTTGTCATTATTTTTAACATAAAATCCTTAATCACATTAGTTTTGAAACGTGTATTGAGATACTGGAGGAAACAAATTATTTTACAAACTCAAATATGTTTAGGCATCGTTGTACAAGGAATTTGCAAAATTGGTTTGACACGAATTGTTGCAGAAACCTCACAGGTACTTTGTTTTTTTTATAGTTAGGATACTTAATTGAACAGAGAATGAAATCGCTCCGACAATAATTACATTTTTTTTTAACATTCAATTTTTATTTATTCATATTGGTTTACTTAGCCCTCTCTATTGCTGCATGAATTCAGTAAAATATTAATTGTTTCTAATTAGTTTTAGGATCTCACTTAATATCAACTTTTCAATTCACCTAATTAATATTAGATAAATTTTGATAATCGCTTGTATAGTTGTAAATATATTTTATAAGTTATAACCATTTCATGTTCATATATTTTGTGCAAATTGCACTTCATGTGTTGGTTCTAAAGCTTTGGAGTTCGGGTGTGTTCGAGGATACGTCGGGTCGGAGTCTTGGTCATGATTCCAGCTTTCCGAGGTAATAGAGACTTGTTATGAGTACTGAGTCCACTTCAGAGTTGTTGTTGGCGGTCAGATGATCGGACCAAAAAGCTCTAATTTCACGGTGTGGGAAGATCGAGTCCGATTGGAGTTTTGTTCAGAGTTTTTTAATCAATCCGTTCATTTTTTATGTACAATAGAAATTAATTGTTGATATTTATGGAGGTGTACTAAGGTTATCTAGAGATTTCTTTTTGTGTTTGGGGAATTAAAAAATGTAAAATGGATTTATTTAGAAATGTAAAATGGATTTATGGAGGTGATAGTTTTTCTGCAAGGTTTAGATTGGGTTATAAATGCATTTGTTTGTAATAATGTCTGTTATTTTGTTGGTGAAATTAGACTTCAAATGCTGGATAGTATTAGATAGGGAAGGGGCACTGGTACTGGTATTGTGTCTGGTACCAGTGCCGATTTAGTTTGTGTCTGGATATAGATGTTTGTTGTGAAACTCTTGCTGTACTTCTTTATTACGTGGTAATGAGAAGTGGTGGGCCAACCCACTTGTTTCAAAAAAAAAAAAAAAAAGAAGAAATGGAAAAGATGTAAAATTCCTCCGCTCCTTTTGCGTTTAATTTAATTAGCTTTGTTGAACTTAAAATCCACGGGAGTAGTTACTAGTTTGGAAATTGAATTTTTGAGTGTGCGGTTGAACTGTTGAACTAAATAAACATTTTTAGAAAGCTATATCTACAAAATGTTGTACAGTAATATTATTTGGTCAAAAAA
Source organism: Rhynchospora tenuis (assembly GCA_027725995.1). Lineage (NCBI taxonomy): Eukaryota > Viridiplantae > Streptophyta > Magnoliopsida > Poales > Cyperaceae > Rhynchospora > Rhynchospora tenuis. Next base: position 122,729,073 of record CM050889.1, read on the forward strand.
ATTAATGCACCGAATGACCAAATAAAACAATAGACACGACCCCAACGGAAACTAATCTGGCATTCCAGAAGTAATTTTTCACTTTAAATTCATGTGCCCATCATTGAATTCAACTTGGACTGTTAATCTTCACCGTAAATATCTTTTGCATAAAATATAGACAAATAAACACTCGCCAACATAGCATTTTTTTTTTTGTGCATTTAGAAAAATAAAAACAATAGACTGCTTTAGAAGACCTTATACAACTCGTACAGCCCCATAAGCCTGGAGCAGTGAATCCTACTAACACCATGTCTATGACATAACTGCTATTACAAATAATTATATATTTAAACGAAGACATAAGCAGACAGACAACATTATAATTTATAAAAAGCTAAACATAATTATTCGAGGCTGTGGCCTTTGGGGCATCGGCTTATGGTTTCTTCACTGCTGTGGTGGCAGTCGTCTGGTTTTTATCAGATTTTGTGTCATTCTTCTCATTCTTGCCCCAGAAATCATATGGGTTGCGGTGGCGATAATGGCCATCCCAGTCATCGCCGCCATGATCATGATCATCATGGTCATGGTCATCCCAGTCATCATCATCATGATCACGATGGTGATGATGTTCTTCCCAATCATCATCATGATCACGATGGCCATGGTCACGATAAGGGTCATCTTCACAGTCATCGTCATCATGCTTATGATGGTCATCTGAGTCATCGTCAAAATCTAATTTCTTCTGTGGAGATGGTGTCGGGCGCATGGCCATGGCCACAGCACTGATAAGCATCAGTACCATCACTATCAATAGTAACTTCTTTCTCAAATACATCTCTCTTTTTCTCCTGACTCTAAATGTTTAATCAGTTTGTGTGCTTTCCTTGTACTATGCGATGACCCTATTTATAGTGAGCGTTAACAGCCGCCTAGGTTCATAGTAGATAGTCCCACTCCAACTTGGGTATAATTAACAGCAATTAGGAGATGTTTCAGAGATACACTTTTTGCAATTAAGGTGATATTGTAGGCCAACCATCCGTTGAATCTAGTTTAACCCCAGATTCAAGTTTTAATTCTGAATTAAAGAATCACCCAACTAGTTGATGTTTAATACGTACCACTGAACAACATACGAACATATATATTCGATAGGGCACAAAGGTATATTGTATGAAAATAATTTCTCATTCCAAGTTGAAGTTAAAAGTTTATAATCTAATATATTTGTTGCTCTGTTCTGGAAAAATGAGCTAAATTTGGTACATCAGAGCTGACGTTCTTGACAATCCTTTGCAAGTGGAGATTATTAATCGTAATCTTACATCCAAATTGTACATATCTACATTATCAGCGTATGATTGACCAATCATACCTTGATCAAATTCAGGGATAAGATGATTTTCAAGGGATAGTTACTGCAGTATACTATAACTCCACTCGTCGAAACCATATGTAGAAGTAATCCAAAACGTTTTATACGAAATTACTGTGCTCAATATTCGGCTGAGAAATCTTTCGTGTGCACATGATTATACTTATCCATTTACTGTTTCGTTTTCCAATTCATAAGAGTCAAAAGAATTGATACCATTAGTGCAGAAATCATTTTGAGTTTTCAAGGAAAAGGAACCTCAATGGTATAGCAACAAAAGAATTATTTTACAATTCATCCTGATTCATTAATTGAGAATGCTAGTTACAAGAATCTTTGTGAACTGTAGTAATTTCCTGCATAATTAATTACAATAAAAATAATATGAACAAAATATTACAGGGTAATATATCGAAGACATCAGTATGCCACAACAGGGTACAACATGCATGTGACGTATTTACCTCTGGCCAAGAAAGGTATCACCATTTTTGTAGTATTTGAAGCCGTTGGGCTTCTTCACGAATAGATAAGAGGTTGACTTCAACCTCTCTACACAATCTTCCTTCAATTAACTGCACCGGCACCATCAGCTTTGGTTCCACCTCTACATTGTACAGAAGTTTAGTCCCAAATTTCTGTATCAGTGATTCAAGTGATTTGTCTTCTTGACAGTTGTTATAAACCTAAAAAGGAACAAAACAATGGTTAGCCAATAAGTTACTTCATGAAAAAGTTGCTTCATAGCACTAAATGATGGTACCAGCTGAGCACAAGCTGATCTGTGCTGTTACTTTCAAGTGCCAGCTAAAATTTGTTCTGTATTCAAAATTGAGGCTCCACATAGAAACATAGTAATAAAAGACATGGCCAATGTGGATACCTCATACAAAGAACAGTTGCAAAATTTGGTACCTGTTCAATACACCATTGACCCGCAAAGGTCTTGAAGTCACCCTCAACCATATTGAATTCAATAGCTCTCTTTCTGAAAGAGGCCGAGACAAACTCCATCTCCTTCTCATAACATTCTATCACTCCCTTTGCACTGAATTTGAATCCCAATGCTAGTTCCTGCTGCCCTACCTACTCAAATAAACCACCCATGTAAGGTCAGGAATCATGATTGATAAATTGAAATCATTGGTAACCTAATTTAGGTAAATTATTATGTATGTTATACAAGAATATCATGTCTTACATCATGAAATGAGAAATATTTGAGCATAGACAAATTGAAATAATTTGAAATCAGCAATGCTCCATATTAGCATTGGTGTTCATATAAGCCATCATATCTGTATCTAATACAAATCTAATACAGATAAATGCATGAAAAGAATCAGATACCAACTCTGATTTTGACTACAGTCTATTTACTTTTAGTATACTTACAGCAAGATCAGGATCAGGGTTAGGGTCAGAGTGGACAGATGATTATGAGGACTAGGTCAGGGTCCAGGTTTTCTTCATCACTGTACTTGCATCTCTCTTTTTCTTTATTGATGTGGGTGTCTCCTCTTTTTCTTTAAATGATAAGTGATACTGGTTTCTACTTTCTACAAAAAATGTATTCCTCAGATCTTAAAGGCAAGATAATTAAGAGATATCACTTTCCAGACATATTGAGATACTTTGTAATACAGCTGCCAAGATCAGTTGGCTAAATGTATGATTTCAGGTATCATCACTACGATCAATGCAAAGCAACAGGCAATGTGGAATTTTCTAGTTATTTGTCATGAGATCATATGTACCATATTTGCAATGAACTATTTATATAAGAAAAGAACTGTTCTTTTATACAAAACCAAACTAGTGGAGCAGCTGGTTATCATTTCCCTTTTTTTTTGGCACAGATTTCAAACAAATTTAAATCTCCTTCGAACCCTTATGTGACGAGAGCTCATAGAAATACCATGCTTATTCTCATCTACACAGTAGTGGTTTCTTTACCCAGTGAAGTGCCAAATATATCAAAATCAGTAAATACACTGCGATACTCTATGTATACGGAAAAGGAGAAAAATAATAAAACATAGATGTACAGCCACATACTATCATAAGTTTTTGGAAGAATGCCATATTACCTGTAACACATGGGATACAGGTACCAATGCTATCCTCATGCAACATAACCTATGCTTTAATGAGGTTAAAAAGATGGCTTTTGTTTTTAACAGTAGTTTTGAAATAGATGCATAAAAAATAACACAAACTCAGGGCATTCTGGTAACTTCTAAAAATTCTCTGAAAGTTTTATGGTATTTTTTGAAGGTTAGTTGGCGAGAGCCAACCAACAAAAGAAAAAAATTATTAATAAAAAAAGAGTATTACAACATAATATAGCTAATTACACTATATAAAAGTAACAAAACAAGACATCCAAAAGACATCTAAAAAGCCTGAAAGTTTTATGGTAGTATCTAACAAATTGTCGAACTTAAAATATGATGCTATACAATTTCTTCAGACAATTTCAGAAGTCAGAATCTTCCTTTTACTGAAACTCAATTCTAACAAACTTACCTGCCCTTCTACCATTTTCTTCTTTTTTAAAAAATGCTGTACTACCAATTGGATCACAACAATTCAAAGAATAAGAAAATCAGAGAAAACAAAACAAAACCTGATAGAGTCGCGCAAAGTTATCTTCATAATGAAGCAACTGGCTTTCAGCCAAACCAGGAATAAAATCAGCAAGTCCCTCGTAATCCGTCAGAACACCCCAAACTGTCTCTAATTGTGCATCAATCCGCACTTGCGCCTTGATCCGACGCGCATTCTTCCTCCCCTTCACCTTCTCCACCACAATTTCAAATCCATCTTCTCTTTCTTCCTTCAAATCAGTATCTATCTCCTCAGTCTCCGAAATAGGCACCTCAACCGGGTCGGAGCTAGAGTGGCAGAGGTGGGTCAGTTGTGGCCATGACTTGGAGCATATCGTGTGGTGGTACGAACAGATTCGTAATGGGGAAGAGAAGCATTGAAACTGGAGAGAGTGTAATGGTAGCGAGGGAAGACTGGAGACGATCCGAGGAGCAGTGCTTAGCATCCCTTTTGAAAAATGGGATGGATATTTAAAGCCTGGTTTTAGCGGATCCTTACGACGTTATCGATCGGACCCGGTAGCGCCGCCGGAGGAGGTGTCTTGTCGGATCGGATCCGACGCCGTGAAGCGAATGGAACGAGAGGAAGTAAAGTAAAGTAGCGAGCGACAGAGCGAGAGAGTGTGGTGACGTGGCCGGAAGGAAGCGCTGGGGCCTCAATTTACAGTTGACAATTGACAAGTGATGAATTCGATATGTTACAATACACAAAACTTTATGGGCCTAAAGTTGTTTGGGTTGTAGAGTGCGCTTTGGGCTACAATGCCTATGCAAGAGCAACGGGCTCGGGCTGCTTTGTGTTTTTTCCCTCTTCTTTTTAGTATTTATCTCGTTGTTGACTTGTTATTCTTTTTTTTTTTTGGTTTTTTTTTTTTATTGAGACCCAAAGAATACTGGTGGGTGCATGAAATTAGGTATAAGAAATGCGGACAGGTGGTCTTCGTATGTTTCTATGGGTGCATGAAATTAACTTATTAAACCAAAAACATTAGCTTTACCTAATAATTAGGTAGCTATTTTGACTTACCGAGACCGAGCATGATACTCAGAGAAGCATGAAACTTCCTAAAACAATCTTAATTTAGTTGGATATTCAGATAAGATTTAGGCGAATGAATTGGTTGCTCTGTTAATCTTCCGTTTGTTTAAGATAGACTATTAATTAGCTAGGTCAGTTACAGAATATATTTTTAATTCGATTAAACATTAGTATGAAATATAAACTTTAAAGCAATGTTTTAATATGATCAATATATTTACCAGTACTTCGGTTGTTTTGTTTGTTTGGTTTATTTGATGTTTAGTTCTCAGAAAATTAATTGATAAACTTAAATTTGAACCACTATAGTTCTATTAAAACTGAAGAAAATAAAACGGAACAACCAATTTAACCATTTTATTTAAAATATATAATTGATTTTGTTAACATCCAACTTGACAAACGGTTTGGAAATCTTGCATTTGTTACTTACTAAAGTAAAATTTACAAAAATAGGTAAGAACAATATAAATATAACAGAAAAAAGTTGGACCAACAAAACAAATGAAACAAGATGATGAAAAAATTGGACATAATCAAGTTGTTTTGATCCATTCATGACATCATGTCTCTTCTCCAGCACATGATAACTAATTTAACACACATAACAGTATCAGTTCATAATTTTTTATTTTTTTGCTTCTCTTTCTGTTACTTCTATTGTGCTCTATATAATAATGTCCGTGTATCTGATTCAAATTATATTCGCTAGATTGAATATCAAAAAACGAACAAACAAAAAGAAAAGAGTTCATCAAAGTAGCTTCTCACATTTCTAATGGCGAATAGATGCATATTTGTGCCCCTCATGCTGGTGCTTTCTATCCTCATGTTGGCTCCAATATTCAACGAAGGTAATCATTCTGACCTCTTCGAAATTTTCTTATGTAGTTAAACTTAGAATTTGTTAAAACTGAAATAACGTCATGGATACACACATAGGGTTTCTAATTCTATTGTTTCTACCACACAGTGCTAATTAAGCTAATCAATGGAGCTAAATTAATTCCCTAATTTTGAATTAAAAAATCTACCTTCTTCCTCAGAGCATTCTTCTTAATTTTCAGCCTCGTTCCCCAGAGTATATCATAAATTGTAAATTCTGAATTTATACAGTGTTGCATGTATATATGAATAATAATAGCGAATAATGTTGCATTTTCTTGAGTAGAGTGGATGAATTCACAACGAAAGTGTCCAAAATAATTGGTAGAATCCTTCTTATTTCTTACAACTATATAAACCTAAAACTAAAATTGACAACAGTATTATAACTGAATTAGGTCATTTTGCAATATATAAACTTCTGTTCAATTCTAACTCATTTTAATTATTTTCAATGTATAACTCTATTACAATAATAACTATTAATTTTCTTAAAATGTAAAAATATTTCAATTATTTATTTGCATGCTAACAGGATCGACTATAGACTCCACCTACAAGCCACATCCCTCGTCAACCATATACGTAAGTGCATCAAAGATTGGAGCATACATGCCGCTTGGTCAGCCATTTCAAAAATGTGCTTCTTGTAAATGTTGTCAAAATCCAAACAATTGCCAAACAACTTCTTGCTGCTTCAAAATTAATTGCAATCTTCCAGGAAAACCTTTTGGTACTTGTGCATTTCAACCCCAAACTTGCGGTTGCAGTCAATGTCCAAACTAAAAATTTGAGATTATTTTTTTTTCAATAACATCTGATGCATGTGGCGGTGTGGATCGATGTTGATTTTATTTGTACTCTGACTGGAATATGAAATAAGGTTGTTGATGTATCTATCTTAAGGGATCTTGAACAAATGGAATTGTTTTTTACATGATAAAAGAAAATATTCCCTTTTATTTATTTTACAGAAGATCTTTATTTCAGATTTAACTTCTGCGCGCCAGAAATACTTTTGGTTTGCTTCGAACTTGCTTGTTTCAATATATTGAACATTGTTTGATTTATTAGAGATTATTTTTTTAAATATATAATTAATTAATTACCTATAAAAAAGTTTTTTAATTTCACCTTTATCTTAATTGAACTTCTACAGTAATTAATTACTAGGTTTTTATTGCCAAGAAAAGTGGAAATTGAACGCTTAATGAGCTCATTAAAAGTTCCAAATGTTTTGATGGCACTATAGCGTGATATTAGTATAATATATTGGGTATCAACAATTGTCTAACTTAAACTTCGCTCTGTTTTCATTTTCATATCGTCTATTATATGGCTTAATCGCTGCTTTTCATTATGACTTGCGGTGTCTCTTTTCTTTAAACATTCACACTCGCACAGTAGTCCCACTTCATTTCGCCAAAAGTAAATTTACACCAATTAACCACATTCTTTACTCTGAAATACAAGTTTACACATGCTACTACGTACATTCAACAGCAAACAAAACAACCGAACATATTTATTCTCCAAAGCAACGGTCACTAAAAACACAAACACGCACACATAGACTCATCATAACAAAATAGAACAGGAACGAGCTTTCACGTCTGAACTCTGAAGCATCACATTAAACACTTTATATAGAGGAAGGAGGCTTGTGTCCCTTTGGAGGATGGGCACCTCTGTGGTCATAGTGTTTCTCGTGCTTCTCCTTCTCATGCTTGTGGTGGTGGTCATCATGGTCATGATCATGGCCATGGCCGTGATCACGATCATGGTCATGGTCATGGTCATACTTCTTCGGTGGTGCCGGCACGGGGTATGCAGACACCGCTGCGGCCCCTATGAGGATCACCAAGAGAAATATCATCACTAGTTTGTTGCTAAGAGCCATCTTCACACTCTCTTAATTCGTTCTTCCTTTTTTTTTTTCCGCTGATCAACTACTGTGCTGACTTCAGTAGCCAGTGAGAGAACCTATTTATAGAAGAAAATTAAAGGGTTAAGACCTCTCTAGATACATCCTCATTTAAATTTAAAAAATGAAATTAATAAATAATATAGTAGGAGAGTAGGAAGGTAGGAGGTAATTAAAGTGACTTTTTTCCTTAAGCGTGCCAGCTGCTTGTTATATTATATAACATGATATTAGATGTCTATATGATACGCTAAATATTGTTTTTTTCCCCCTTAATTATAACAAGGCCAGGCGTAGGTTCTATAGTTTGTGCAAACCTTTCTGGTAGAAAAGCTTCTCGGGATGCACAAAATCGTCGTCTCCTTTTCTTAACTTTTGACCTTTTCACGGAGACTGGGGCGGAATGGCGGATGAATCATGAAGTTGGAAAGGAATAAGGAATAAGCCTGAATAAGCCCTATTCTGGGGCGGATGAATCACGTACTAGTCTAATTAATAAAGTGTTCATCAAATTGTTCGACTAAAATTTTCTTTTAATTAAATTAATTTAGGTTTCAGTTTGACTGCAAAAGCTTGAATTTTGTTTTATAGTTTAGTTTAACAATTAAATAAATTAATTAAATCCTAACCTAAAACATATATTTATGAATATTTTACATTTCAATATAAAACATTTATCTACTTTAATATATATTTTAATGAATCGCGTGATGAGAGTACAGGTATATATACAAGCGGTTCAGTTTACATATCGAACAAAATATAATCAAAATAACCAAATGAGCATCCCTTTAATCCCTTAATTTTTTTAATTGGCCTCTATAACTAAGAATTAATAATTATATTTTAGAAAATTCGTTTGGGTACGTAGTATACGTACTCATTATTGATATTTGAATTATTTATAATTAATACTATTCACAGTTAATCTGTATTCACGGAAATGATAAAATTAGATCACTACACATATATTATTTTCGCTCGATGTAGATATTTATGATAAGAATATTTTTATTATGTTTCTATAGTTTAATTATGTTCATTTTTGGATATATGGTTAAGATATATTTATCTTTAGAAATATAGTTTAGTTATTGTAGGTATTTGATTTGATTAAATTTAAAGAGTTTGATCAATTTAAAGAAAAAAATATATGTGTGTAAATATAGTTATAGTTATCCGAAATAATATGATTAATATGATTTATATTTTGTTGATATTATTCACGAAATGTAATATGTTTATAAATGACTTAAAAAAATATATATCGTAAAAGATCTGATATTTTTTCTATTTTCAATTGAATGAATTTAATTTATATTTTATAAACCGAAATTAAGAATGGTGATGAAGAGAAATTAAGTTGGAGAGGGACTCTAAGAAACACAAAAGAGATGGAGACATAATAAAAATAAAAATAGGAAGGGGTCACAAAAATCAGAAACAAAACAATGTGTTGCCAAATTATTATCTGATGTTGAACCGAGTCAGTTTTATGAGCAATAACACCCGACATACAATTAGTTACAAAGTATCACATTACAGAAATCATAAAAAATGCTATTGCACAACGTTACAATGTTTGAAGTGTTGGATGATATTTAACTAAAGGATTCTGACACCCACATATCTTTATTTATAACTAGAAGGGTAAATCGAGCTTCGCTCGATATTTGACATAGTAATAAAAATTAAATATATTATCATTTAATAAATGTTGATTGTAATTAGGTTGTTATGTTTTTATAATTAATTTAAAGTGTAATAACTGATAGGATAGAAATAATAAATTATATCTTCATATGTTGAAATATTTTATAATTAACTATCACAGATAAAAGACGTTTTTTCATCATTTCTCATAGAAGCAACTAAGAGAGAGGTTGAAATAAATTATGTGACAAAAATGACGCAATTATAATCAAAATGGATCTCAATAATGTAACATAAAGAAAACACAACTCTAAGCAACACATATGACAACGCAATAAGTAGCACATAAAAAATTAACATACATCTAAAGAAACGGACCAGATTAAGTCGGAGCAGAAAAATCAATGGTCTTGATGGCGTGTCGCACTAATACTAACTAAAACAGGAACCGACACCCACACGTACATCTTTATTTATAATATTGATATTGATTGCATGCGATGAAGGGACCTTTTACTGATTTTGTAGGGGAAAAAAAGTCTATCTCCATAGAAATTTATAAGACTAATGGGGTCACGCTCTTTTATAGAAGCAGAGAGTTAGATTTCGGAAAGAAAATTTTGTCAACAAAATTTTGCTCTTCTGAAGAGTAGCAGACGACAAAAATTATGAGAGGATCAGAAATAAGGGTTATGAGATCCATCTCTCTACTTTAAATTTCAACTAAAATGCCGCTAACTTCGACATTATACTTAACATTTTTTTTTACAATTTACATCATTCGTTTTTGTAAAATGTATAACGCTTTTCTACGATTTCCGTTAAATAAAATTAATTTCTTTTCTATTTTTATAATTACTTATCGATCCAAAATCGGAACTTATCCGGTATCACGTGCTCGCATTGTAATGGGCGCAAATTGTTTTTACGTGACAGATCAAGCAACAGGTGGTGAAATGTCAGGCGGGGAAGGTGTTTTCTTTGTTGGATCTGTGCTCTCGCATCCCTGCGTAGCTACGTTTGGTGTAGGCCTTTAGTAGTTCCGTTTCAAAAGTTTTCTTTCGCAACCAATTTGCAATTCTTTTTTCATTTTTTTTTTTTTACAAACGCCAATTTGCAAGTTTACAAATGAAGAATATTGAGAATAGAGTCAACACTCTCCAGTATTGTTCCGTAACGGAGGAGACTAGCTAAACACATGAGGAAGTCCAGTTAAATAACTGGAATTAACTACGATCGATCAGAGAACATTCGTGTCAACATTAATCTGTCACGAATGAACCTTTTTATGATTAAAGTTGTAGGCATATACACACAAGAAATTAAGGAGATCTAAAAACTATAGCACTCTCTATTTTAAATAAAAACTTATTTTTACATAATATACGAAATGTTTTAGATCGATGTAACAAGCTTTTCGTGGCGCAATTTTATTATTATATTTTTTATTATTATTATGATATTTTCCTTGTAAACATATTTTCAATTCAAATTTTACAGATAATATAAATTATTAATCTAGTTCATTTTCATGAATTATATGTTCAAATAATTTTTTACATGTTTTGCACATGACCAACAATAAAAACAGTGCACATATTAATATATATTATATCAAAGAGAAGTTTAATAAGCACTATGATGCATAGGTCTTTCTATCCATTGCGGCCTTTTTCGTCGAAATTTTTACAAATTGATAAATTTAATTCAACCAATCTAATCTACATGTTGAAATATCATAACAAACCAAATTTTATAATTTTCAATTTTTTAAAACCAGCAATTTTTAGAATATTCTAAATAGTAAGTAGTTTTCTTTCAAAAATGGCATATTTTATAAAAATTTTAAAAAAATAGTAATAAAATTTCAAAAATTATAAAATTTCAAAAATTATAAAATTTTGTTTGTTAGGAGATTTCAATATGTAGATTAGATTGGTTAAATTAGATTTTCCAATTTACAAAACTTCCGACGAAAAAAACAACAATGCATAGAAAGGCCTATGCATCATAGTGAATATTAAACTTCCTCCATACTCAAAATTTTATCCTTGCATGCGAATAATTCTTCTCTATTCATCGTGTGTAAAACAAACTTAAAAGAGTTACAAATTTTTAGTGAGTGCATTTAGTGAAAAAGAAGAAGATAATGGTTTGAATTTAACATTAAATTTTTAAAGTTTATTAATTCAAAAAAATTATAGTAGTTTGTGACAATGGAAGCAGCTTAAATGATTATGAATTGCAATAGGGCTGGACATGACCATTTTCTTTATAACGGAGTGGAACTGATTGCTATCGGTCACTAAACAAAAATAAAGAAACATAGGTCCCCAAATTAAGCCGAAAAGCATTTCAGAAGCTTCTCTACTAAAACCTATTATATTTGCATGGCTTTTAATTGTGATTTCATGTGGTCATAAGTCTAGTGATGTTTCATGCCAAATTACCAATTGCCAAATCTATATCAACATTATCCAGTCATGTATGATAATATATAATTAACTTATGGAAAGTCAGATAATTAATTCACTTACTGTTAGCTCAATAAAATTAAAATTTGCATGGAAAGTGTCATGCATATATAACTACATATTTTTTTTAGGTTTATATTATTATATATCTTTGTTTCATTAGGGAGATCATATTGGACGGTTTGGATCGGTTATTTCGAAGCCGATCGAAGAGTTTGGATCAGTATGCACCGAAGCTTTCGTGCATTGCAATACACCATAGGTTTTCTCATATATATATATATATTATGAAACAAAGATATAATGCTATTTATCTTATAATTAATATGCTTTGTTTTATTCCATGTTTAATTAACTTATCACTTATATATTTCTCGACAAAGGAACTTATAAAAATTCACAAAAAAATATCCAGATCTAACTTTTATTATTAAGACAAACAACTACAGATCTCACTAACAATTATATTTTCAAACGCCACGAAAGATCCAAATACAAATTCAGGCCTGACAAACGTCAATTGATTCCTTTGGGAAGAATACAACTTTCCATACCAGCTTTGACCGGTGAGGTAACTAAGGTTGTCTTCATGTGTTATATCTATTCTCAATTTAATCCCCAAATAAAAATAAAAAAGAAAAACAATATGTATCCCTTGCTGATTATTGTGACTTATCCGTTCCAATTGGTTATTGTGACCTATCTTTAATAATGTATATGTGCTACCGGATCAACCTTTTCGGTTTATTTATTATAGCACATATATAGTATGTATCTATGAGGTAGTTTAGGAAATGCTTGACTTGTCGGCGTTATAAACTTATAATCAAAGAGGCAAGAATGAATGGTCAATGTAGGAAGTATCTTTTATCATTTGTTTGCCATATCTCTTCATTTATATCATTTGGTTTGTTGATTTGTTTCCTTTTTTGAAGGAGAAATAATATTAATTGCGTCTCAAAATACGTCTTTTAATAAAACAATCAAAAACTATACGTCTTTTTCTGATAACTAGTAGAAGCGTCCACCCAATGTGTGGGTAGATTTTTATTAAAAACAAATTGTTATATTTTGGATGAATGGACATGAAGGCATTATAACTTAAATTTAAAATAAACGACTACATTTTTCTCGGAAAATTGCATCTAATCAGAATTAGAAATTCTATTCTACTGTAAATTTATGAAGCGCAGATGTGTTGACGGATGTAAAATTCAAATTTGTGTTATTTCAGAAATATAGCTGCGTTTACCTGCATTGTATATATTGTATTATTGTATAATTATAAATTCCTGACTGATTTCCAGTGAGCTTACTTTCCGTTGACCTGTATTGTAAATTCCTTTTGTAGAAGATTTTTTGGTCCACTTACCTTGCAAAATATGTATCAACATTCTTAATCTTTTGATTACAGAATATACAAGAAAAAGTTCTGTTATAAATGGCAAAATGTTTCTCATATTAACTCCAAATTGTGTAAAGAGTTATTTCTTTTATAAATGGCAAAATAATTCCCATATTAACTCCAAATTGTGTAAAGAGTTATTTCTTTTATAAATGGCAAAATAATCCCCATATTAACTCCACCTGATTTTATTTTATTTTCCGATACAATAAGTCCTCTTGACCGATTAAGTACAAATAACATTTTTCTTTAAAATCCAATTGACGGTTGATGGATACATCTAATTATTTTATTATCCTAATCAATAATTTGATTTTCATAATCGCCGTTATTATGTCAAGCAAAGATTTATGCCGATCATTAAATAGTTGCCCCACATTTTCTCGTCTCCAGAAAGATTTAATATATTTAAAGTTCTCTTTCATAGTCTTTAATTTACATTTAATTTTTTATTTTTAATTATCTAATAGCTCCAAGAAAATTAATTGCGGGTATAAATTAATATCTTTCCAGAAGTTGAAGATAACCAATGAGAAATGCTTTTCAAATTTGTAATTAATTACCTGATGCCAAATAGCATATGGCAACTCATTTTTGTTTATCTTGCCACATAAGAAAAGAAAATATTGAAGATACATAGCATCCGATTATCATAGATATTATTCCATTTTTACTTTCTTTATTGGATGCCAAACAAGGATTCATATTGTGTACAATTCATTAAGACTTAATCTTAGGAAATGTAAATACATGATAATGCTCATTAAAAATGAAATATTACATTTGATGTCTGATCAATGATTTGAGATACGGAGATGAATTTCGGAAACGAAATTATATTCTCGTGCTTACATGTCAGCGGTATAAATTTCAAAATTTTGTCAAACTCAAATTTGTCAACAGGTGAAATAATTAAGAAATAGTGTTTACTTAAAAGATCTGACATTTCTTCCTACTCTATTCCTTTTTATAGTACTGTATATATACAGGTTTTAATTATCAAAATTACAAGTACCTAATTTAATACTTATGTTACAGATAAATTGGCCTATTCACCGAACTTTCATATATTCTCACAATTTTTGAATTTCAGATCCATTAAAATTTTTATTTAATATAAGTAATATTTATCATCCAGATCCCATTTTGAAACAGATCTTAACAACAAAAGTTTTTTTTTTTCTTTCCTGTACTGCGCACTAAATAAGAAATAATAATGTCCAAAAAAAAAAAACTCATACGGAAGAGAGAATCGAACGTGCGTTGCAGGTTTTAGGTGCATTTATAAGTAGTAGAGATACAGGGACAATAATTAATATTAACATTGAGGAAGCGCCAGACGGTAACATTACTATTTTTATCCATTTAGTGATACATAATGAAGAAAATTTCAGATTTGTTATTGAAAATTTTAAATATTGTATGAATGATAATATTTGGGTTTCGGTGCTCCATTTTCAGGGTGCGACAGCCCAATTTTTTTATTTTTATTCAAAATTTTATAATTAAAGAGTCCGATCAGGGTGCGACAAAGCCTCCAATTTTTTATTTTAATATTTTAAAATTTAAGAAAGTTAAAATTAATATATTCATTTTTTGAATTCTTAATCCACTATAAAATGAACGTCAAAAAAATATAAAATTTTATAGGAACACATCTCTCGTGAAATCAAACAAGGTCAACGGTCTAGATAAAGTACCTAAATTAAAAATTTTAGAGTAAAATTGAAAAGATTAAGTTCAACATTTATTAAGTAAAAGAGAGCATTATAACCCTCTTAAAGTTATATATCACATGTTGAATTCAATATCTAAAATTTCAAATCTATGGACAAAATCAGCAATGAATATATACATTGTATTCGGGGGAGTAAGTAGCAATCCCAGCAGCTACGGGCTTTCCCTCTTCAAATAATAATAATAAGTAGCAATACCAGTTGGCACCTAACATGTTCCCGTATTTTTTTTCTCATTTCTTGTTTGTAAAATCATGATTTTGTTAAGCTTCTTTTTTGGGTTATCAAAGGCCCGTAGGCTGATTTTGTTAAGTTTTTAAACTTTCCCGTATGTAGTGTAGTAATTGAATTATTATGGCAAACAGGTTAAAGTCTCGGCCCAAAGGCCGAAACTACAGTCGATAACGGGTTGAGCTTTTAGGCCCTATTTATCATTAGCATAGATAAGTATTCATCAACTGGGTCCAATAGGAATGCATCTGTTAGTGGGGTAATAATTAATTTATTAAAAAAAATTCTCATATTACAAGAAAACCCCCTTATTTTTCCATCTCAATTGTGAAAGTAAATAATGGATGGAAAGAAATCTGTTAGTATAAAGGTCTGGACGGAGATCTTTTGGGAATATAGATTTTCTTTTATTGTTTCTCTGTAGGGCTTTACTATTGAAGTACTTTAATTTAACTTTTTTTCTCATAATTCATGAAATATCGCACGCACTGCGTATTGTAGGTTTAGAGTCGGATAGATATAGGATTACTGAAAGATGAGAATGTAACTGGTTTAGAGTCCCAAAGATCGAGGATTACTACGAGGATCTATATCAGAGTTGGTACATGTATTATGTTTTGAGGTTTTGTTTTGCTTTGTAAACTATTTTTTATTATTAATAGAAAATTTTCAGCTCTTTGCTGACCCTCCAAAAACTGGTTTGAATTAATAAGTTCAATTTTGGTTTTTAAAGAGTACTCTTCAAAAATGGTCTCTGCATTTTGACAGATTAGGTTTATACTAAATAAATTAAGCATTCAATGATCATCCATTAAAACAATTAGAGTATGTATGTTATCAGCAGCTCCATGTTAAACACGTTTGATGGTGCCTCTACAAATTTCTATTTGTCATAAAGGTTACGAACTTCAAATAGAAAAGAAAAAAGAAAAAAAAAAACAATTCTTTATCTTCCCATATTTTGATTGGTCAAGATGTTAAAATATTAGATGGATTTATATGTAGGATATTGAATCATCGACACAAGCTGAATGGGCTTCAAGCCACCTGTCTTCCTTCATCAGATTACGGCACCGTGCACATAGAAATTGTTAAACATATAAACATAATTAGGGCTGTCAGTTTTCTGCCGTTTCGGACGTTTCCGTTCTGTTCCGTCCGGAACGGACGAAAACGGAAGGAAAAACAGTTTCGTTTCTGAAAACGGAACGGAAACGAAACGGATACCAGTGTTCCGTTTACCGAAAACAGAGTTGAAATCAATGAAAAATGGCTGAAATC
This sequence comes from Rhynchospora tenuis, assembly GCA_027725995.1. Taxonomy (NCBI): domain Eukaryota; kingdom Viridiplantae; phylum Streptophyta; class Magnoliopsida; order Poales; family Cyperaceae; genus Rhynchospora; species Rhynchospora tenuis. The sequence continues at coordinate 122,745,676 of CM050889.1, forward strand.
AATGGAAATTGAAGAACGGAACGAAAACGAAACGGAAAACTGTTCCGTTTTACGAAACGGAACGGAAACGAAATAGAAAGACAGTTTCGTTATTAGAAACAGAACGAAAACGGAACATACCAGTTCCGTTCCGTTTTGGACGTTTGACACCCCTAAATATAATGTACTTACTGCTTCATAAGAATTTATCAATGCCGATACATTGACAATTTCTACGTAATATGATTATGGTTTTCCTCTGACATAAAGGTGTTATTTCTGGAGACTTTTCTAGGTGATACTTTTTTTTCATCAAATTAAATTCAGTGCTACCGAAATTTTTTTTTCAAAATAATTATGATGTTTTTTTGTTCATATTAATTTTATTTACGTAAAAATATCTTTTGGCCTTTCAATTATTTTGATCACTTCCCATATTTTCTTTTGCATGAAAAAAATAAAATTCATTTATAGAAAATTATAAACAAAATCTAATGAAAGGCTAAACTTTTACTTTTCTAAAAAAAAAAATATATTTTTACCACAATACTTTTTAGCCTTTCATTAATTTTCGTTTAACCCAATATTATTATTTTATAATAATTATATATTGTCACAAATATTTCGCACAAACAAACAGTCGATAAAAAACATATATATCGCGCAACGCGCGAAAACCCACTAGTATCGACTAATCCACCGCTCTTAATCTCCGAATTGTTGTCAAGAAAAATCGAAACATCATTACAACAAAACATATGAAAACTAAAATAAATAAAATAAAACACAAGCCATACCCACTGGAAATAAGGAAAGACATAAGAACAGACGGACAAACAGTGACAAGAAACAAAATGAATTTGGAGATGAGCTCAATCCTAATTACTTAATTAGCATACCGCATGGGTAATTTAAGGTTTCGAGGGTTGTGCTGGCTTAACAACCTCATCGTGGATGTGGTCATTGTGCTTCTCGTGTGCATTTGGTGCATGTGCGCGATGCTTGCTATGCTTGCGATGGTGTTCATAGGGTTTTCTTATCGGTGACGGAGCAGGAGGAGGAGCAGCCATTGCCGCGATGCTCATGAGGAGCACCAATGCTATCATAAAAACTAGTTTCAAAAGCCCCATTTCTCTCTTAAGTAAGATCTTTCACTTAATGACACAGACACTTTAATTGTCTTTTAACACAATACACAAGTACACTGTTTTGTTTCTTGGAGCTGTACATTGAAGCCTACTTATAAGGGTGGCCGGGAGTGCTGAGCGTTGGCAGAAGGCAGCCTTCCTCAATGTAAAAAAATTATAAAAAATAAAATAAAATTTGGAGGATGCTTCCCTGATTGTTCCCTTGTACTTCCTTTTTTGTAATTTTGTTCTAATTTGTTAGAGCTACCCCCTCTGAAGATTATGAAATTATACCTTTTAATTAACTCTTTGTAAATTATCTCCGATACATCATTTTTCTCATTGAAAATACGTTAAAAAAATTTTAGTGGTCCAATGACTAATGACAATATGATGAATTAAGTATGTTAGTATTAATTTTTCATAACAAGTCAAATAAATTTGATCGTGATAATGGAAATTAGTTTTAGAATCTTGTTTTCCCAAATTCCTTGTCATTTTAATCATAAATCTAAATCAATTTAGAATATAGCAATTCAAGTTCAAGTGAGAACACGAAGTGCTATCTAGTCTTTCATTTGGGATTAAAAGTCCAAAAAGTATTTTGTGAGTAAGCGGATGAATTCGTATGTTAGTTTTACTATTGTTAATGGTAAATTTTTTGTAATTAAACATAATCTACCGATAAACTGAACATGGAGATTTTTTTTTTTTTTAAAGTGTATTAGAGCATAACTATTTCTGTGGAAGGATTAAGACATCAACTTTTTGAAAATTGCGTGATTAGCATGTTCATATATATAGACGCACAAGGCATAACTGAATGAAAAAGGTAATTTCATCTAGGAAAAAGAGGGGAAAATTATTCAGCGTGCCCCCAAGTATCTTGGAGAATACAAGAGATGCAAATAAAAATAATCTGCCCTTTTATGCCAATTTTCTCAATGCAAACTGATGGGTTATGAAGAAAGTAAAATAAATACAAACTGATGGCACAGTCAAAAATATGGAAGAACGTATAATTTCCAGTGCTGATAAGTGCAATCAGAGGCTAAGGCAATCACGTAATCATATGTTAAAAATGGAAAGAGGCGCTAATTAAAGATTTCCGAAAACAGAAATCTTCCCGTCTGTTCCTTGCGTCTTCCTTCCGCTCACCCTCCCATCTGTTCCCCTTCACCCGCGGCCCCCCTCTGACCCGTGCGTTCCTCTCACCCGCGCGCCCCCTCCCACCCCCGCGTCCCTCTCACCCGTGCGCTCCTCTCACCCGCGCGCCCCCTCCCACCCCGCGTCCCTCTCACCTGTACACCCCCTCTCACCCGCGTCCTTTCCTGTTCCTCTCACCTCCTATCGTCTCTTTCTCTCTTTTAATGTCTCGTTATCGTACCCTTTTTTTTTCTACATTAGATACTCCATTATAGTTACTTAGTTACTCCCTTATATTTATTTAGTTACTTCCTTTTTCGATATTAGTTACTCCCTTAAATGAACTACACAGTTAAATCTATTACTTATTCCCTTATGCATATAAGTTACTCCCTTAAACAGACATAAGTTACTCCCTTTTCCGATATTAGTTACTCCCTTAAATATACTACACAAATGTACTACACAGTTAAATCTATTACTTATTCCCTTATGCATATAAGTTACTCCCTTAAACAGACATAAGTTACTCAGTTTTTCGATATTAGTTACTCCCTTAAATGAACTACACAGTTAAATCTATTACTTATTCCCTTATGCATATAAGTTACTCCCTTAAATAGACATAAGTTACTCCCTTTTTCGATATTAGTTACTCCCTTAAATGTACTACAGAAATGTACTACACAGTTAAATCTATCTTATTCCCTTATGCATATAAGTTACTCCCTTAAAGACATAAGTTACTCCCTTTTCCGATATTAGTTACTCCCTTAAATGTACTACATAGTTAAATCTATTATTTATTCCCTTATGTATATTGTTTACTCCCTTAAATAAAATAAGTTACTCCCTTTTTCAATATTAGTTACTCCCTTAAATGAAAGTACATATTTATACTTATTACGTATTTCCATCTCTTATACTTATTTACTCCCTTATTCATATTTATTTACTCCCTTTTAGTTACTCCCAAACAATAGTAGAACCAGATCTAGGGTGAAAGAGAAGGATAAACAACGAAGAGATAGTAGAAATCAGAAAAGAGGAAAAAAGGGGTAAAGGAGAATGAAAATCGTGCATGAATTGAAAAAACAGAAATCAGAATGAAAATCAGAGGAGGGAGCGAAATTGATTACGAGATCAGAGCGAGGGAAGGAGAGAAGGAGCGTGAGGTCGCGTGGGAGGGTGAGGCGCGCGGGAGGTGAAGGCGGAGGGCTGGATCGGGTGGAGACGAAGGACTAGATCGGGTTGAAGAAGAGGATGAAGAGAGATAAGATGCGCCGAATGAAGGAGGTGTGCAAGAGAGAGATGAGATGTGCGCGTGAGGGGAGAGAATTAGACTCTCGCGCTGACAGGAGAGAATTAAAATCACGTGAGGGTGAGGGGAGAGCGTCAGGGTGAAGAATGAGAGGAGCGAATCAGTCTGATTGTTTGATTGCACAAGAGGTTGATTGCGTTAAGTAATTCTCTATAATTTCCCAACACAGCACCAGAAAAAGTAACAGAGTAATTGTAATTTACTAGGCCGATAAATATTCGAACATAAAATTAAATAAATAAATAGTATTTAAGCGTACAGTCAAATTTTGATAGCGCATTTTAATATTTAACAAATATCTTTAATTAGAATTATTTCTTTATATCTTTTTGTTAATTTAAATATGTAGAACTTTGTGGCTAATTTAAAAAGTCACTAAGCATGAACCAAACAATTTAAAATTTGGAATACTTGAGTTTAAACAATATTAATTTTGATAGATGATGGCACAAACGATATCGTAGTAATCTACAACACAGCTACAATTGCAATTTATTTAGTTTAAAAATAATTTTTAAAACGTAAAATCAATATATTACCAGAATCATCTAAAGTAAAAACCATTAACGCTATGTTTGCTTCGGATGGAAGGAAATAGAGAAGAAAATTTTTTTCACGAGGAAAAATATTTCTCCTAAAATTTTCTTTTATGTGCAAATTTGTTCTTCTCTAAATCAGTGGAGAATGGAGGGGATCGAAGAAAAATTTTATATATAAGACTGACCAAAAAGGAGAATTATTTTTTTCCCTTTCATTATTCTTCCAAACAAAAGATATAAAATTATTTTACTTTCCATTACATCTCTTTCTTTCTCTCTTCATATTTTTCTTTTCTTTCCATTCTGTACCATCAAACCAAACATAGTGTAAGTCAATCTAGTAGTGTCAAGCCAATTGAAGCATTTCTTGGAATTTTGATGCAAAACAGAAAGATCAATCTAGCCATTTCTAAATTTAGGAGGCGTTTGGTGCGTAGAATAAGCGTCACAGCCACCTCCAAAGAAAGATAAGTCCAACTGGTAGGGATGAAAACGGATCGGATAATATCCGCTCCGATCCGCATCCGTATTCGAAAATTGCGGATTCGGATATTAATATCCTGATCCGAACGGATCCGGATGCTGATTCGGATCTTTTTAAACGGATACGGATGCGGATATGGGAACGCATTTTGGTGCGGATACGGATAAAAATCCGGATCCGCAATTATTTGCCAAACGGATATCCGAATTCCCCTTGGCTCCGATTTATGCAATACCCAACCCTATTGTGCATATTAGTGAACAAAAATATCAATCGTGGGAATCGATCCCATGTGGGCCATTTACAAAGCACCACGCCATACCACTAGACAAGGCACCAATTTGTTGATATTTGTGTAGTGCATAACTATATGAACTTATTCAATCTGACTAGACAAAATTGTTTACACGTAAAAGGAAGGATAATAATTGTTATTTATTTCGTTAAAAAATTATTCAATGTGTTATTTCGGTTTATATTATATGGTACAAGAATTTAGTGTTTAATTTCTATTTAAATTACATAATAAGAAATTTAGTAACTATTTTAAATTACAGTATTCTAATTAATTTACTGAAATGAGAGGATATAGTTCGTTTAAATATTCCAATTATAATCTAATTATATACTAAATTGTTTACAATATTCTAATTATATAATAAGAAATTTAGTAACTATGTCACACCCCGCAGCCCGAAGTGACAGCTCCCGCCACGAAAGTACAGATAATTGTACTCTCGTAAGGCTTAACCTGAAAACTAAACCTAAAAGTGGCAGTAAGTTTTTTTTTTTTTCTTCTAATAATATAGTCAAATATTATCAAGCTAAGGGTATAAATAAAATAAAGCATAAAATAAAGTATGACGACTCACAGTCGATCACAAAAATGTACAGGTCAATATATATACCTTATCAGTATTTTCTATTACACTATAAGAAAATATAACCATTAGCCTCCTACGTAAAGGTGATCTCTGTCGCTACCCACTAAATGCAGTCTTCATGTATAAGCAACACGTCCTCTGGAACCCCCAACCACCGGGGAAACATGCAAAACAAATACGGAGTGAGAATAAAATTCTCAATGCGGGTTTTAGTTCCAGACGTGGATTTCCAGTTGAAATCTTAGCCCGAAAGTAACACCCGAAATAATCAACATGAATAAATAACTTATTAATCAATTTAATAACTAAATTAGTCGATTAATTAATGCAAAATGTTTAACCAATTTCATAATAAGCTACGAGTTAAAAACCATTTCATTATACTTCATTTTCCATGAATATGCACACAAACAGATTAAGAGCAAAACATTTTTCTTTCCTTGCTACATGGATACAGCAGGGACGTCTCCCTTTCCCAAGGCACAGTAGGGAATTTCATATCACCAGAGCATATCACACAAGTCAATCAGTTTATCTCAGTATGATATCAACAACACACTCAGATCTCCCAACTCAACTAGTATGAGCAGGCGGAGAGAGATCTTCCCCAGACAGGGCAGGCGGTAGAGATTTAAAAATCCCGGGCCCTGACAAGCGGAAGGGATTCCATATCCGTATAGTACTATCGAACTGGCCGAAGCCGGTGGCCGACCGACTCCGGAGAGTGGCTTTGATTATCATTTCGGAACATAATTACCATATCATTTTCAATTACCACACAATATCATTCATGCTCATTCACAATTCCAAATCATCAGGCAAGATTAAGATGAGCTGGCACAACTTAGCTCATTCATAACAAATAAAGATGCAAACTTGCCTGTCTGTTATAACCATTTTAACAAAGGAGATCTTTTCAACATGAGTTTTTTGAGTTGTAATGTCTGTTCCTAAATCTACATGATCATTGTATAATGCATTCAACGAAATTCACAACATGTCATGCATAAATTTAAAGTTACCAGGACCGGATTTCTATAAAAATCCACGTATCCGCACCTGTTGTTGGATCAGATTCCGTCTTCACCAAGTCTCCTGTATAGTAGTCAAAAACCTTTAAGATTTAACTAAACGGTTTCGTAAATTAACTTAACTCGATATCCTTAAATGTGGTCCGGCTTACACTACCAGACTGACCAGTATTCACTATAGTAATTGCTTATGTTTTCAGTAAATTTAGTTCTTATTATTTGTTATTATATCTTATTTTATTTCTTAATTGATTTGTTTTATTTATTTATATATATATATATATATATATATATATATATATATTATGTTGAATATTACTTTTGATATAATCTTTTTTAAGCATTTATTAACTAATTTATTTTCGTTTATATAATTATATTAAATATTTTCTTTAATATTAATCCATTATATTTGTTAAGTGATTTATTTCATTAATTAATAAATTACAAATCCGAAAATCAAAAATCAAGAATCCAGAAAATTATAAAGATTATAAGATAAATTTAAAAATCTAAAAGTTATTTTATTTACTTCTTGTCCCATTGCTAATTGTTTAATTAATTAGATTATTTATGTTCATAATATTATTCTTAATATTTTCTTTATTATGTATAATTTAATTCTTTTATTTATATTTAATTTAAACAATCTCTTTAATATTTAAAGTATTTTATTTTATATTTTTTTTATTTTATTTTATAAGGATTTAAATCATCGAATAAATATAAGTTCAAAATCTAAAAAAAAAAAAATCAGAAAATCATAAAACAAATTCAAAAATCTGAAAGTTATTTGATTTTGTTGTTGGGATCAGAAAGTCGGTGATTTGTCGTCGTATCTGTTCTCGACTCACTCGGACTATTGTCATCATTTCCCGAAAACCAACTAACTAAAAGAATTCTCGACATTTAAGTGGCCTTTCTTTTAATTAAATATTTCAATAAGCCCACAATATAATTAACTTAATCGTTGATTAAGTTTTGTTAATTATTCAATATTAAGTCCAAATCCAAATGGATTATATGTTAGGAAATGCTCATATTTTAATTTTAGATTAATTACAACTAATTAATCACCATTAACAACAAGCAAATCAATAGATCTAGTGCTAAAGCAATCACACATCAAAACAATGAGAACAAGTAGGAGAATTATACCTCTCTTTGTGTAGTAACAAAGAGGCTCGATTCCATGGCATGGGAGTCGATGGCGTGCTTGCACCGCCTCTCCACCACCTCGAACCGCCTCTAGCCCACCAAGGACCCACCACCAAGCTCAAAGAGAATGCTAGTTCTCTTGAACCTCTTGCTAATCACCTTGCTTCTCTACTTAACTATTTAATGGAGAGGAAGAGAGGTGGGGTGCTCAACACATGAGCTTGGAAGAGAGAAAAGAGGGGCAGCTAGGAGGCTCATGGGATGGGAGAGAATGACGGCTAGGGTTTTCTCTTGGAGACCCCCTTTATATAGCCAACAACTCTCATCCACCTTTCATACTATTTACAAGTATGCCATCCACCCTAAGAGGCCACCTAATGGGCTTTCTTGGGCCATCTTAATAAAAGGCCTTTATTCATTAATTCACCAATTAATGAATCCCCTTTAATTCTCTTTATTCTTCCTTAAATCGGGCCTTTAATTAACCAATTAAATAGAAGCCCAATTAGCTCAAACTAATTAAAGTAAGTTGAACATAATTAATTATTAACTCATTAATAATTAATCTATGATTAGCTAATGCATTAAATTGTTTCCATATGATCCTTTTAATTTAATTAATTATAACGGTTCATAACGGTATATAATTAATTAATTAACTTATCACATTTCACAATACACATTATTGTGAATAAACAATAAATGCACCAAGTGGTTAGAATCCTATTTGTGCGACCCTATTTGAGGATTTATACTATGTTGGCCATGGAAATAAATCGTTATTTATTTCCAATAATCATAAGCGGTATCTAGCAACACGTTATGATTCCCAATTCGTATAAATAATGTACCGTTACAATATCTCAATCCTGCATAAGAAATAAAAGTATTTCTTTGTCTGATTCTTATGTCACATGATATCCTTGTATAATCCAAGATAGGAATGTGTCATTCTTGCAGATTATACATTTCTTGATATAGAGTTGATTGTACAACTTGGCCAAACAATCCAAACTCCATCAAGGGGCCCAAACAGATATCATCACTCATTAAGTATATTAATGAGGGACATACGGTTTTCTTGATGAACAAATTTTCCCCGCACAATTCAAGAGAACATAAATAAAGTCCTTATAGCAGCCTTTATCAGGAATCAACGTTAGACGATATTTATTGAACCTATCCTCATGTGGAAAAGGTGAATATCTCAAACATAGAATCAAACTCATATGAAATAAACAATGACACTTAACACAATCCAAATGTTTATTTCATTGGGTCAAGTCCTGTACTATGTTCTACAACATATACATATGCAATTAAGTTGGTAACTCCTTACCTATGATTTGTAGAACTTAATCATCGCTTAACTTGCATACTAATCTTTTATGATAATTAATGTTCCTTGTTAATTATCAAGATTATGGACGATTCAGATTTATTATTGTCATTCTAATGAATGATCCACAGAGATCCACAATTCAGATCCTCAACCTGAATGATCTGTCAATAATAAACTCTAGGAACAAATGATCAAATATCATCATTAACATAAACTAAGAAAATAAGTCATTAAATATTGACTTCTAGGACATAACTCCAACAATCTCCCACTTGGCCTAGAGTCAATCAATAGTGACCTCTAGCCAATGAAGAATTTAAAACAATGTCATATATCCATATATATACATGTCTCGAACCTCAAAAGATATAATACGCTTAAAGCAAGTTACTCATACGTCCATCACGCATGGATGCACAACTGCATCTCGTATACCGCTTAAGGTAGAGGTTAAGTTAGAGTGTTCGCTGTGTCCGCGAACCTATCCAATTTTGTTTGACCCTATATACATATATATTCCTATATATGTGTTCTTGATCGTCATCATGTGAGATCAAGTGACATCGTCATAGATCTTAGTTGGATCACCAATTTAATATTGGGTTCTTCAAGTTTAAGCTATGGTTCGAGATGCATAGAACCATATTAGCTTGAATGAGAACTTCACGATCCATACCACATTCTTTCATTGCTTCACAAGTTGCTATATATTTTTGTTTTGGTGACGGAAACGGTTGTAATATCCCATTTAGAACACCTTCTAAATTTACAACACCACATTAAACAAAATATGTAGCTCAATTGTATTTCTATCAATCTTTCGAAAACTAGCATCAATATAACAATTTATATGAGCTTTCTTTCATCTTGTCAGATGAAAAACATATCACCCTTTCTCATAAGATACTCGAGGATATTCTTGATTATTGTCCAAATGTGTTTTTTTTTCTTTGTATCCAGTTGACAACTGCTTGTCATACTCCTTGGGTACAACACATAGGGGCATGTGCATAAGTATGGCGTACGTAATGAAACTCATAACAGAAGGATGCTCGAATTGTATCGTGCACTCTTCTCGAATTGAGTTGCAACACACCGAGTCGAACTCAAGTGTATGCCATACAACGTGGTTAGACATCCTTTACAGGAGTCTATCTTTTCGTGTAACTAGAACACTTTGTCATTATATGCACATTTTGCTCAAACCTGACATCCATCATAATCTATCTCCATAGATTTTGTTTCCTTGGATTTAGGTGACTTGCCCAAGTTCTCTATTGAGAAAACATTCTCCAATGAGATCTTGACAATATTCATTTTCTTAATGTTATTCCCAATTAATGTCTTGTATCTTGTACAATACATGTAACACAATCATGCTCCCATTGACTATCTTGTCTGTACAAGATACCTTTTTGACGAAGTTCAACTCCTTGACTTCCTTTTTGAAATGTTTATTCCAATTTCCACAATACTTGCTTCAATCCATTAATAGATCCTTAAAGCATATATATGTTTCTAACAATACAACAAATCCTCGGTTTGTGTCAAATACACAACAACTTCCTTCATTCAATCGAAGAAGACGGTTTTGATGTATCTTTCCATATATCTATATATACGAAATATAACTATTGTTAGAATGATCTTTATTGACTTATACACAGCTACAAGCGAGAAGCCGTGCTTTGTACATGGTCAACTCGTTATCGACTTAGACATAGCAACAATCATGAACTTGTGCCTTGCACATAGTCGACTTGCTATCCATATCTATCTTTCCTTTAAAGATCTAAATGTTCTTGATGGATCGCTCCTTCATGAACATCAATCAAGGTCTATACCTTGTTGTTATGTATATGGATTGCACTTAAAGATCATACAGATTCAAATCATACTTGTGGAATCGGGTCTTTCCATCGCTTCTGTATTAATCAACGGATCCTCATATGTCAAGTACGAGGATGTTGTGAAGCCTATGTACTTTTCAGTTTAGGCAATTCACTCTCGTTGATCTTTGTAGGATTGGTGCTTGAGGTCAACAAACTACTTCTACAACATCTTGTAGAGTAAGTTCTTGATCCTAATATATTGCACGAGTTTCTCGAACATCATCCATTTGTGAGATGTTTGAGTACTCTTTAGAAGCAAGCGTGCTTATAAACTTCTTCCTTTCACAACTACTTGTGAATTAAGTTCCGCTCAACTCCCACTAAACATCATGTATGGAGTGACAAGTTTCCCATAAAGGTACTTCTTGTAGTGACGCATAAACTCCTTTAATGCTCACTTTACTCCCACTACTTCTTCTTGAGAATGTTATTCCTTAAGATTACGTTATGATGAGCAACAACTACCTTGTTCTTATCATGTTCATAGAAGTAGTACCTTTTGGCTAATTCAAGATATCCTACAAAATAATAAGCGTCTTATTTGGGTCCAAGCTTATCAATCAATCGAACCTTGAAATAAGCTTCTCAACACCAAATCTTGAGAAACAATATACCTAGAGATCGGATCTCGTAAGATGTCTTTCTCAATAGACTTCAATGGAATTTTTATTTAGTGTAAACAATATTGTCCTCAAACACAAATCCCTTACATGAGTCGAATAAGTCAATTTGATTTATTACCGATCGAACTATATCAAACAATGTTCGATACCTTCATCCTTGGATACATTTTTCAATGTTCCTCATGGAGCGAGTAGTGAAACGTATTTCATACTCTTTAGGTAATATATCAAACTATATGACTTAACTATTTACCATGATCCATCTTAAGACTTTTGCTTTTATTGAATAGTTTTTCAACTTTACTCTTGAAATTCTTTTGATCTTGTCAAAAGATTCATACTTATACCATATCAAATAGATACGTTAATATCTACAATGATCGTTGGTCAAGTGGTAAAGTATCAACAACCTTTCAATTGCACAAGTACCCATAGGTCTATATACATCAATATGTATAAGTCTTAATCAAGTTACTTGTCCTTTAAACCTTCGTAGTTCAAAGACGCTTTTGTCATTTAACAAACACGATTCGCATGAATTTCAATTCATTTGCAATCGAATTGATTTACGAGCTCCACGTTACGTAGACTCTCATAATGTGATTCTTGTTTATATTCGACCAAGCGACTAATTTACATAAAAGTCAAATACTTTATGTAAAGTCTTACACATTTGTCATTCAAAAATTTGTCTATCTATTTCAAGCAAATTCAATTAAGATGCATGAAATCTTATACACAAATTCATAATAATAAGAGAACAACACTTCTCTATTACAAAATATGATCATCCATCATCAAATATGAAACGGAGATAAGGTTTTGTGAGATGTTTGGAATAAGGTATACAACCTTAAATTCCTAAATAAACTTTTTATTTAGTAAAGATAACTCTACGCATTCAAAGGTAGCGGTTTAGACGTATAAGCCATTTCCAAAACGGAGTTTACTTTACTTGTCTCGAACTTTCTCTTATTCATCATTGCCTACACATTTCGTTAAATGCGAGCACATGAACTAGCACCTAATTACTAGTGTGAATTAGAGATAGTGAGATAATTTGAACGACAAATATCTTAAGGTTTAGAACATCATGGTATTTCGGACAACCTTTCAAATGCCTCCCATAAATGGCAAATGAAACATCTCATGTGACACACGGTCACTAGTGAGGGTCTCAAAGTTTCAACTCATATCTTGGTGAAGTATTCCTTTAATACTTAACCAATTACTTTTAGCACTAACAAGTGTGCGAACAATATATCCTTTGTCCCTAGAAAGAGATTGCATGACAATATCAACAATCCTTGATATTGGAGATCTTAATATCTCTAGTTATCAATTAGCTACTCAAACCTTTCGGTTCGCAAGCTAATGAAATGTTTATCTTCTTATAAGAAGAGTCTCTTGGTTAATTCACACTCTATTACTTGATCATAAATGATTGAGTCTATATTTACTTTCTCTAAGAACGTCTTCTTGAGTAAATGGATGAGAGTGTAGAAGTCTAATCTAGTCCTTATGAATTCTCCAATTCAAAGGTCTAGAACTTCTAAAGGGATATAGGCATTCGCTTTATTGAATAGTTTTCGTCGAAACTAATCAATCATTGCGAAGTTATGTTCGGGAAGTCGAGAAACGTTTTTGGGATTAAACTTGCTCAAGTTTCTTATTTCCAAGAACATCTCTTAGGAATCGGTATTACTTCTCCAAGTAAATACCTTAGAAACGAGCTTGTCGTTTTCCAAAGATTGATCGCAACGAAATTAACATATTTAATATCTATAACAATTTCAATTTAAGTTCATTTAGTTTATGCAATGTTTTGTTTATGGAAAGATAAACAAAACTCCCACTACATTTAATTAATGTCCCTAAATGTAATGGATTCCAAGATCCCCATTTTCGTCAAGTAGAGCCTGCTATGGCACGACACCCTACTTAACTAGACAAGGTAGGTTCTCCAACCAATCATATCAACCATACGACTCTTGGTTTGTGAATATCTAAGTATATTTACAAACTTCGCCCCGATGTCCAAGAAAACTTGTTGGGTCCATCGATAAGCAACCTCTCTCTATTTGCTCCTAACAAATCTTTTCATTTGTACCCCGACTATCAAGGTTGACAACCATGACGTCCGCTATGGCGGACCGCGCCATGATTGGCTATTGACGTGAAGGGGATAGAGAGAAGGAAGGCGGTCGACTTAATCAATTTAGTTTGGGACAAAATATGTGACTCTTGTTTGGTGGTCGTGTAAGCATACACCCATACCTACCTATGACAATTCAAGGCATTCACAAACAATCACATAACATAAGCATCTCAAGCATTGTCGTGGGTTTGTATGGCTCCCGCTTGCATTAGTCTTCGTCGCATCTCACTGTAACGAAACTAATCTAATCAAACCCTCCCACTAATTACTAAGATCCTATCTAATAATTACGGGAAATAAATACATGTGATAAAATCCTAAAACCCACCTAGGCCTTAGGGGCATGCAAGCCTCACAAGTTACATCAAGAATTAATCAATTATTAATTATCAAGGCACCTTAGGCCACATTACAAGCAATCACATGCATTCACAACATTTTACAACACACAAGGCATTGAAATCTTGAGCCATATCAAACCCACATCCTCCTACAAAAACAAGTTAGCACATATACAATATACATGATTCACTTGCTCTTAATTAATTTCATTAATTAGAATCTTTGTGCATACTTGTTGCTCAAGTTTTTCGAATGCAAAGAAGGCTTAACATTAACAACTAATTGTTTAAGCCCTTTCAAATTAAATCCAACCATCAAAACAGAAAGGAGGGTATTTAAGGAGTCTTCTAATTAACCTTTCATCAAATTGATTAATTAGAAATTATTTTAACTAATTAAAATACGAAATTCGGGGCCCGAAAAATTCAAAATAATTCGGTCTCCAAAAAATCCGAAATAAATCCAGAGAACTCCTTACAAAAATTGTGATTACCTGTAAAAAACTCAAGGAGAGATCAATTACCATCAGGGAGAACCAAAAAAGACAAATCCTCAGATTGTGCGCGAAGCACCGTTAGAGAAAATTCTGTTATGGGTCTCAACCTTTTGATCTGTATGATCATCCCCTTGATATTTTTCCAGCAAACAATTTACATAGAAAAATACTACATACAATAGGCTATCATTCCATGAAAAGAAAATCCACAAGTTATATTCAAGATCAATGAGATAACAAGCATTTAAGCAAGGTATCCTGTTCTGGAACAGACCGTCGACCAAAAAGGTTTCACTCGGTTGAGGTAACAAATCTCAATGAAAATCTATGAAATTAATTTTCACAGATTCCAGACTTAAAGGAGAACATTTCCATTTTAACACTTTTCCATAAAAGTTTCTCAATAAGTACAGTTTTTTAAAACAATCGGTTTGTTTGAAAAAGCAGATCTGACAACTTCATCACTTTTCATCCTTGAACGCCCACATAAAATCCGAAATATGCAACAAAATTTACATATCTAGAAAGAGCATCAAGTTTAGATTAATCCTATCTAAAAGTTACAGATACTTTGTATACAAACTTATTTGTTACCAACCACAACAACAGAACTGTGCAGCAGAATAACAGATCTGCGCACCGTTACCGTTTAAATCACTAAAAATTCATTTTACATCGAATTTCAATGATTCCAGTGGGAAAACAACCACAATTCAAAGGGCTACAACCTCCAATAAGAAGGAAAAAATTTCAGAGAGTTTTACACCACGAAAAACAAGCAACAAGACAGAAAACAGCCTTTCCAGGGCCAGCAAGCATGCACATCACTAATTAACTTAATTAATTACGAATTTTCCCATTTAATTAAGTGTGAAAAACCTTAAGCACGACCTGAGCACTGATACCACTGTTAGGAAATGCTCATATTTTAATTTTAGATTAATTACAACTAATTAATCACCATTAACAACAAGCAAATCAATAGATCTAGTGCTAAAGCAATCACACATCAAAACAATGAGAACAAGTAGGAGAATTATACCTCTCTTTGTGTAGTAACAAAGAGGCTCGATTCCATGGCATGGGAGTCGATGGCGTGCTTGCACCGCCTCTCCACCACCTCGAACCGCCTCTAGCCCACCAAGGACCCACCACCAAGCTCAAAGAGAATGCTAGTTCTCTTGAACCTCTTGCTAATCACCTTGCTTCTCTACTTAACTATTTAATGGAGAGGAAGAGAGGTGGGGTGCTCAACACATGAGCTTGGAAGAGAGAAAAGAGGGGCAGCTAGGAGGCTCATGGGATGGGAGAGAATGACGGCTAGGGTTTTCTCTTGGAGACCCCCTTTATATAGCCAACAACTCTCATCCACCTTTCATACTATTTACAAGTATGCCATCCACCCTAAGAGGCCACCTAATGGGCTTTCTTGGGCCATCTTAATAAAAGGCCTTTATTCATTAATTCACCAATTAATGAATCCCCTTTAATTCTCTTTATTCTTCCTTAAATCGGGCCTTTAATTAACCAATTAAATAGAAGCCCAATTAGCTCAAACTAATTAAAGTAAGTTGAACATAATTAATTATTAACTCATTAATAATTAATCTATGATTAGCTAATGCATTAAATTGTTTCCATATGATCCTTTTAATTTAATTAATTATAACGGTTCATAACGGTATATAATTAATTAATTAACTTATCACATTTCACAATACACATTATTGTGAATAAACAATAAATGCACCAAGTGGTTAGAATCCTATTTGTGCGACCCTATTTGAGGATTTATACTATGTTGGCCATGGAAATAAATCGTTATTTATTTCCAATAATCATAAGCGGTATCTAGCAACACGTTATGATTCCCAATTCGTATAAATAATGTACCGTTACAATATCTCAATCCTGCATAAGAAATAAAAGTATTTCTTTGTCTGATTCTTATGTC
Organism: Rhynchospora tenuis; assembly: GCA_027725995.1. NCBI lineage: Eukaryota > Viridiplantae > Streptophyta > Magnoliopsida > Poales > Cyperaceae > Rhynchospora > Rhynchospora tenuis. Next base: position 122,762,152 of record CM050889.1, read on the forward strand.
ACATGATATCCTTGTATAATCCAAGATAGGAATGTGTCATTCTTGCAGATTATACATTTCTTGATATAGAGTTGATTGTACAAGTTGGCCAAACAATCCAAACTCCATCAAGGGGCCCAAACAGATATCATCACTCATTAAGTATATTAATGAGGGACATACGGTTTTCTTGATGAACAACTTTTCCCCGCACAATTCAAGAGAACATAAATAAAGTCCTTATAGCAGCCTTTATCAGGAATCAACGTTAGACGATATTTATTGAACCTATCCTCATGTGGAAAAGGTGAATATCTCAAACATAGAATCAAACTCATATGAAATAAACAATGACACTTAACACAATCCAAATGTTTATTTCATTGGGTCAAGTCCTGTACTATATTCTACAACATATACATATGCAATTAAGTTGGTAACTCCTTACCTATGATTTGTAGAACTTAATCATCGCTTAACTTGCATACTAATCTTTTATGATAATTAATATTCCTTGTTAATTATCAAGATTATGGACGATTCAGATTTATTATTGTCATTCTAATGAATGATCCACAGAGATCCACAATTCAGATCCTCAACCTGAATGATCTGTCAATAATAAACTCTAGGAACAAATGATCAAATATCATCATTAACATAAACTAAGAAAATAAGTCATTAAATATTGACTTCTAGGACATAACTCCAACATTATAATCAATTTCCAAATCTGAGCCGAAATAATAACTCATCCATTGATTCAGCACTGGGCCCTCTATTATTTTTTTTTTCGCAACAGTCCAAGTCCAACACAGGCCCAAAAGGCCCAACTCACGAAATGGTTGAGCCAGGTCAACCTGACCAGTTGACCTGTGCCAACCATAGCGGGTCCGAAACCCATCCGACAGAGTCCGCCAGCCAAGAAAAAGGATCCTACCCGCAACCCCTTTCGTTTTTTTTTTTCTCAAAAGAACCCTAGATCAAATTATTTCACAGTTGGGTCCTTTCTATTTTTATTTCAGTCCTTTTTTTCTTACGAATTGGTCCTTAATCCCAATTTTTTTTCGCATAACAGTCCCTGCACCCTACTGCCTTCACCAAAGCCGTACCAGAACGGTACCAGTACCCATTTAGCCGCGTTTAAGGCTGGTACAAGGTTTACTCAAACATCATAAACAACCATAGAACTTATTCCAAACTTCTAATCGATTATTAACCCAAATTAAACTCATAAAAATCGGTTTTATATATATACACTGTTAACACCTAAACCAAACCAATTTGTATTCAAATTTTGTAAGAGATAACTCATCTAATCTATGCCACAACTCCATCCATTATCAATAACCTCACTAAGGCATAAAAACGATCTAAAATTTAGAATTTAAAGATGAATTCTAACTCTTTTCCAAAAGTCCCAATCGGTCACCACCCAAGAAATCTAGCTTTTACTTGATTTTATCACATCAAGACTGAATCAAGCTACTCAATCCATCTAAATCAGACTATTAACAACATTTAATTCAACTCTGGATATCTAATTTTTTTTAAAATTAACTCAAAATTCTCAAAATCTTAAAAATTTCTTTTTAAATCAAAACTAAAAGAAAGACGAAAATCTATACCTCAATCTTCTCTATAACTTCTCTTTTCTTAGCTTCCTCTACCTTCACTCTTTCTTTTCTCTTTTTTTTTTTCTGGATTTTGTTCTAACCGGACAGCCAACCAAGTAAAACCCTTTTTTTTTTCGGCCCCTTTTATAAACAACAAGAGAAAGAGAGAAGATCAAGACTAAGAAAGGACGATGAGGATTAGATAATCGGAAAGTTTACCCTTTTCAAAGCCCAACTCATCCGCGTACTCCTCTCTCGGATAAGATCGAAAGTGAAGATAAGAATAGGGAAGGTGGCAACAATCGATTGGTTTGTCTCAATCCATCCTTCGCCAAGAATCGCGCTTCACTTCATCGGAGAAGAGAGGAGGAAATCGGACGGATCGAAGGAGAAGGCAGAAAAGAAAAGAGGAAGAGGATGGTGCCAGCGCACCCCTCTGAATTTTATCGAAATAGGTTCTTTGGGATCTTCTATGGCGAAAACTTTGTGGCTTAGGGTGTTGCCACTCATATTGAGTTATTTTTAATTACGAGTTTTATTAAGACTTAATCATTTTAACAATAAATTTCATAATTTGTTAAGCTTTAATTTTGCTAAAATATTTTATACTATTTATAAAGTTTACACCAAGTCAAAGGTTTCGAATTCAAGTCAATTTTTTTATGTTACTTTTGATTTAAATTTATTTCCTTCATTAAGTTTTAATTAAATTCAAACTTAATTATTATATTAAATCAAATTTTTTTTTGTTAAAATTATGTAATTAAATTTTGGATACTACACAAGGTCAAGAATTTCAAATTCGAATCGATTTCATGTCGATTTGGATTTATTTCTTTAAAATATTACTATTTTATAGATTAATTTTCTTAATTTTATTTTTAGAATTAACTCAATTAATTTAATCAAATCTAATAACTTTTTATTATGTTACAAACTATTTTAGTGACTATTTTATATTAATTTAAAAAATGGACTGAGGAAAATAGGATCACCATATTATAGTTCGTTTAAATATCCGAAGTATATCCGTATTCGTGTTCGTATTCGACAATATCCGATTCATATTCGTATCCGTATCCGTTTAATATCCGAATCGTATCCGTATCTGTATCCGAACTTATCCGTATTCATATTCGTATCCGAAAAAGAAATGCGGATGCGGATATGATTTGACCATTATCCGATCCGTATCCGGTCCGTTTTCATCCCTGCCAAGTGGCCAGCCATCATTAAATTTTCAGAATTGGTTACTCCCATCCACTCTTTTCCCATCCAACCATCCAACAGACCAGAGTCTTTCTTTATGGGCCGAACGACAGGCCCATCAACCAAGCAAAATAAAACCTAACCTTCATCTTTCTCTCTCTGCCTCCAGAATTCTCTAGGGTTTTCTCTCAGCCTCCTAGAGTTGAGATCAAGCGACGGCGACAACGATGGGACGAGATTAGTATGAGATTAGGCGATGGCGACTAAGAAGGCAACAACGAAGGCATCATGGCCAAGGTCGCCGACTCTCCGATCGTCGTGAAGGAGCGTGAGGTGGCTGGGAGGCGACGACGGCCGATAGCTCCGCTCCTGACTTGTCAATTCTTCTGCTTCTTTCTTATTTAATTTGATAATTTTTTTTTTGGAACAGTGACACTAGATTAATCATGGAAATGGCATTGTTTCACATTACCCAAATAATCATGTGAGACGAGCTTGCCTGGATGTCTGTTGAAGACAAAAAATGCAGTGGTTAAGATGTAAAACAGTAGCTCGATTTGAAACAATTATCTAATATATTCTTCACTGCATCCTTTTTTGACCTCCTTTTTTTTATCTCATCTTTTGTGTTTTACCTTTTGTTTATTTTATTACTTTTATGTTTATTTCATTTTTTTTTTTACAGCCACGTGGTAGTAGAAACATCTCAGAACATCAACGATGCATCTTTTGGGAATCACTTCTCTGTTGAAGTTAGCCTCTATACTTATCTATACTTTTTTTATACAATGTCAAATAGCAAATAGAAAAGAATAAGAAATTGTTTTTTGCATGAAGGGAAGGTGGGATCTGGAGCAAGAATCAAGTGAATTACAAGACAATGTGAGAAGAGTTGTGCAGAAAAATTGGAAGGAGGAGTTGATGAATTGTGTTAGTTTGTAAAAGAGTAGTTAGTTATCATATATGTTCAGTTTGTTTATTGTAAATGTTAACTATATTATTATATGTGTTCAGTTTGTATATTGAATGTTGAATGTGTTCACTTTGTTTCTTGTAAATATTAACTATATTGTTATATGTGTTCACTTTGTATATTGTAAATGTTAAATACGAAATCAAATTTCTGCTGTAACTAACTGAACAACTAAAACTTTTAGTTCAACCTTTGCCATATTAAACTGAACACAAAAATACGAAAAATTCCATTTTCAGATGCAACTAACTGAACAAATAAAACTTATAGTTCAACCTTTGCCGTATTAAACAAAACACAAAAATAAGAAAATTCCATTTTTAGATGTAACTAACCGACCAAATAAAACTTTTAGTTCAACCTTTGTCGTATTAAACTGAACACAAAAATACGAAAATTCCATTTTCAGATGCAACTAACTGAACACTTACGACTTTTAATTCAACCCTTATGGCAGCTAACTGAACAAATAAACCAGTACATTTGATGATGTCAGCATCCAGAAATTTCCGAAAAAATTCCGAAAAATTTTCGCTGACGTCAGCGAGCGCCTTGATGATGTCAGCGCGCGAAAAACTGAGGCTGAGGCCCATTTCTGGCCTGTGGATGGGATGGATGGAAAAATGGTGGATGGTGTATATCACCCCTGTTAAATTTTTGTTTAAAAAAATGTCACGGGCCGGGGCCTGCACTCTTTTGCTAAAAAAGGGAAAAAGTTCCCTGACTGTTGGAATTTTTTTTTATTAAAGACAGTTGGATTTGAATATCCCGTTTTGGGGACATGAAGAGGGAAATGGGTTGCTGCACCTCTCTCCAGTCATACCTTGTAACGTAGAAGTTCATTCTTTATGAAATAGTATAGTATCTTATGCCAAAATAAACTCAGATTGATCTCTTTAATCCTGGATAAAATAATAGGATATATTCTTATTATGTTTTATTTTATTTTTTCTTATTTTTCATATGAGATTCCATTCCAAGAAAGTAATTGAGAGGCCCTTTATCATCGTAACTGGAGATAACCTGAACTAAAGTATTTTTTTAATATTTTTTTTGTACAATTTTTTTTTTTTTATCTCGAAGATGCCATTCCAAACCGAGTAGTTGGTAATTTCCTCAGAAAAAAGAAGAGGTAGTTGGTGAAGGGTTTGATTTATTTTCATCTCGGAGAATGAACTTGTGTTGGTCTTTACTGGCGTTTCGCCATTGCAACATGTGCATTAATTGTATAATAACTACTTGCATATAGACGACGGGAATCCGAAAATGTCGATTTAGCTCGGAAATTTAGTGGGATTCGGGAATTTCCTTTGGACGAATGAGTTGGGTAAATAATATAGTTTTGTTTATCAATTATGATTGAAAATTAAATTAATCAGAAGTAGGATGCAGAGCATTCGGCCTTTCTACGTACCAAGATGACAGTTTCCAGAGTACAAGGGGTCATCCAAGATGATGATGATTAAAATATTTTTTTTTTGACCACCTAAAGACAATACTTCATACATGAATGTCTCAGATTCAAAATCCTACTGAAAATTCTTCATGAATATATAAATTCGGGAGCTTAACTTTCATTTTGATTTAAGTGTGGTCCGATTTGGAACAAATTATAGTTCGGTTGGTAACATTGAGTAAAATGTTGGAGTTATGTCCTAGAAATCAATATTTAATGACTTAATTTCTTAGTTTATGTTATTGATGATATTTGATCATTTGTTCCTGAATTTTATTATTGACAGTTCATTCAGGTTGAGGATCTGAATTGTGGATCACTGTATTTCATTTAATAATAAATGACAATAAATCATCAAAACTGTCCATAGTCTTGATAATTAACAAGGAACATTAATTATCATATAAGACTGGTATGCAAGTTAAGCGATGATTAAGTTCTACAAATCATAAGTAAAAAGGTACTGACTTAATTACATATGTATATGTTACTAGAACATAGTACAGGACATGACTCCGATAAAATAAATATATGGATTGTGTTTAGTGTCATTATTTATTTTATCAGTGTTTGATTCCAAGTTTGAGATGATTCAGTTTTTCCATATAAGGATAGGTTCTATAAATATCGTCTACCGCTGATTCCTGATAAGGGCTGCTATACGGACTTTATTTATGTTCCCTTGAATTGTGCGTAGAAAAACTGTTCATCAAGATAACCGTATGTCCCTCATTAATTCACCTGATGAGCGATGATATCTACTGGGCCCCTTGGTGGAGATGGATTGTTTGCTAGCAACTTATACAATCATCTCTAGATCAAGAAACGCATAATCTGCAAGAGTGACACATTCATATCTTGGATTATACAAAGATATCATGTGACATAGGAATCAAAACAATAAAATACTCGTTTCTTATGCAGGATTAAATGATTGTATTAGTACATTTTTTATTTATGCGAATTGAGAATCATAACGTGCTGCTAGATACCGCTTATGATTATTGAAAATAAATAGCGATTTATTTTCCATGGCCAACATAGCATGAATCCTCAAAGGATCACACAAATAGGACTTTAACCTTACGTGCATTATTTGTTTATTTGCAGTAGCGAGTACTACGTTAATATGATATGTTGATTAATTAATTATATACCGTTGTGAACCGTTATAATTAATTAACTCAAATGGATCATATAGAACTAATATAATGCACATGCTAATTCCAAAATAATTAATAATAAGTTAATAGTTAAATTCGTTCAACGTATATTTATTATATTGAGCTAATTGACCTTTTATTTAATTAGTTATTTAAAAGTCTGATTTCAGATTAATTAATGGAGTTGATTAATAGGCTAATATAATATGTTATATAGCCTATAATCATACACAAAATTTCAGCAATGAAGGGATATTTTTGTCTAGACAAAATTATGGAAAAAGAGTAAAATTTAGAAATAACAAAATATGGCAACGTTGTTTATGAAAACACCGAGCCCTAGATCTTTTGCCTCTCTCTTCTTATTCCCTTGCCCAAAGATTAAAAGAGCAGAATTTTTCTTGCCCTGTGCGCCTCCATCTCTCTCTCAATAGCTCATGTGTTGGGCATTTTTCTTCCCAAGAAAAATAGTTAATCGCGCGAAGAAAAAATCAAAAAGAAAGGGAATTAGCTATTGTCTCAAAACAAGCTAGTACTTGTTATAGACTTTGGTTAATCTTCTTGGTGTACTAGAGGCAGCGAAGGCGCGTGTCCATCGACTCATAAGCAAAGGTCGAGCCTTCTAGTTACGATACTAGAAGAGGTATAAATCTCCGACACCTTCTCCTTTATGTATTAACTACTTGAATAACTAGATCCGTTAATCGTGCATGTTAATTACTTATTAAATATTAATAAAAATTAAAATTGTACAAGGACTTGAGTTCCTAACAGTGGTATCAGAGCACTGGTCGTTATTCGAGTTTTTAATATTTTAAAATCGAGAATTAGTAATTAATTAAGTTAATTAGTGATGTGCATGCTTCCTGTTCTGGAAAAAGCTATTTTTCTGTCTTGTTGCTTGTTTTTCGTATTGTAAAGCTTTCTGAAAAAATTTTATTTTTATGGAGCTTGTAGATCTTTGAGTCTTGGTTCTTTTGGCGCTAGTTTTACTATTTTCTAAGCAGGTATGATTTTTTAGTGATTTAAACGGTGATCGTGCGCAGATTTGGAATTCTGCTGCACGGTTCTGTTTGTATGGCAAAAAGGACGTATTTTAGAAAATTAACTATCTTTAATTTTTGTTTAGGATTATTTTAAATTTGATGCTCTTTCTGGATATATGTAATTTGTTGCATATTTCGGATTTTGTGGATGTTCAAATATGGAAAGAATCGAAGTCGTCAGATCTGTCTTGCTGAATAAGTTAGTTGTTTTTTGACAAACTGAATTTATTGAAGGGCTTTTACAGAAAAGTGTTTGAGTAGAGTTGTTCTATTTCGAATTAGAATTCTGTAAAAATTAGTTTCATATTTTTTCAATAAAGTTTGATGCTTCAACTGGGTCAAATAGTTTCGGTCGTCAGTCTATTTCGGAACAAGCCTTCATGTTTGTTTGCCTTTTGACTTGATGATTTTGAATAGACCTTGGTATTTTTCTTTTCATGGATAGATAGCCAACTGCATATTCTAATTTTTCTTTGTAAATTGTTTGCATGAAAATTGCATGTAAGATGATCCCACAGACCAAAAGATTGAGGTGATTTAAAAGTAAGATGCATGAAAATTCTAGCCAACTGCAAGTTTGGGCCTTAAGTGTTGAGCCGTACTAGTGCCAAATCTAATCTGTTAATATTTGGGCCCAAATTGATAGCTGATTTAAAAGTAGAAGCCTACAAAAGGTAACTTCATAGTACTCCACAAGCCCAATAGGCCCCTTCATATTTTTTTTTCCGGATATTCAGCAAAAAGGTTATCATTGCTCAAACAGTGCTAGTGCTACTAGGGGTTTGAACTATGAAATCGAATATCTAACGTTTCAAAAAATAGCATGGCCGTATAATTTTTTTATTCTTAATGTTGTACAGATTTGGCACCTGGTGTAGAAAAATATTACGCAAATAGTTTTTAATTTGAGAGTGATTGTGCATTCTAGATATTTTTCTGTCATATTACGCCGCGGAGCACGTTTTAACTAGTTAGATATTCATTACTAATCAATGACACAATTACTATCGCAGAAGAGAGTACACAAATAAGCACGTCCATGAAACCAATATTTATTATTACACTAACATGATATGATCTCCATCTCCAGATTGAAGTCAACAGCTATCATCACAAATGAAAATTATAAAAAGTTAAAAAGCAAAGAACACAAACCATACCACTAGAAAATCATCAGCAGAACTGACAGACGGACTGACACAAAAAATACAACAAATACATAAATTTGGAGACGAGTTCGACAGAGACGAAATTCAGCCCTCTTTGGGAAAATCCTTACTTTGGTGGTTTAGCATAGGGAGGCTTGTGGGGGTTTTCAGGCTTGTGTTTGTGCTCGTCGTGCTTCTCGTGTGCTTTTGGTGGGTGTGCGCCATTCTTGTGGTGCTTGTGGTGGTGTTCATCCTGCTTTTTTGGTGATGAAGTTGGAGGGTATGCTGCCATGGCCGCAGTGCCCATGAGGAACACCAGTGCTAACATAAGAACTAGTTTGAAAAACCCCATTATTGCTCTTGCTAGCTCCTTACACTTAATTACACACACTTTTGTGACTTGTCTTCTTTATTAGGCTTCTGATGTTGTGTTTCTACTTTCTTGAGGCTGTATATGGAACTGTAAGCCTACTTATAAGTGGCAAGGAGCCAAGGAGTGCTGACTAAAGTCCTGCCCCAGATGTTCCATTCTAGTTCGTTATTATTTAAAAGTCTTTTTATAATTGCCCTCTGAAGATTATGAAATTATACTTGGGACATCTTTATAAGAAATATTCTCGAAGTTGATTTTAGTCATCCGATTACTCAAGAATGATATGATGAAATTAAATTTGCTGTGATAAATTAAATCGTTACAAATAAAGGTGGATAATTTTTTTTTTCCAATTTCTACATAACTTTAATCATTTAAATCAATTTATAAGACAAGTAGACAACAATGCGCAAGATTAAAGTAGAGGACAAAGTGCTCTGCCGTCTTGCGTTCGGGAATTGGGTTTATACTTTATAAAGTTTAAACCTACAATCCCGGCCGGATTAATTAGTCAGAATTTACTTTTACTATTCTTAATTGTAATTTTTGTAATTAAAAACATTTTTTTCGTTCATATATATATTGAGTATTTATGTATTAGAGCAGAACATGCACTATGGAAGGAATTCATAGATCCAGCTTTGTAAAATTGTGTGATTACCACGTTGTCATGTTGAAATAAAATCAAAAAGAGCGCAACTGAAGTAAAAACTCATTTATGGTGCATCTTAATATTTAAAAATAAATTCTTCATATAATTTTTCATTATTTAAAACTTTATAAAATTTTTTTTTTGCTCATTTAAAATTAAGTCTTTTAGCATCATAAAAAAAAATAAATTTTAAACAGATGAGTTTATTTTATGGCTAACGGTTCAAACTCTATCGAAATAATATAAAATATACACCTAGCTGGAACTATTTTTCAGAATATTATATCAAAGTGCACTATAATTATTCATACAAAAACAGTTAGGTAATTTACCTTCTCTTTAAGCCAATTCAAGCATTTCTCTGGGTACAGATATGAAAAGAACCAACCTAGTGTAAGAATTGAATTGCAGATCAAAATCACATAATCACATGCAATATTCGTCAATAACTTGTTAATCTAGCTAGCTAGTCTAATCATCTGTAATTTAATTTAGCTTTGTTAAAAAGAATGTCACGAGGCAGTACACCTTTGTTAAAACGAATGGAAAGATGAACCTATTAATTTAATTCTCTTTTGGGGACTCTGAAGAGGAAATAGCTTGATAGGTTTTGCTGCACCGCCTCTCCAGTCAAATCTATTACAGAAGTCCATTCTCTTTAAAATAGCCAAGTATCATGGATTAAAAATATAGATTCAGATCGCTTATTTAATTCTGGCCGAATATAATACACAATTTATTTATGTTATGATTTATCTCATCTCTTAATTTGCAGAGGATATGACAATGCATGACGAGTAATTGAGAGGTTCTTTGTTGTCACAACTGGAGATAATCTGAACAGACTACATTTTTTTTTTTTTTTTGGTTGAGTCTGACTACAGCTACTAATAGTTGGTGAAGGGTTTATCTTCATATCTGAGAAAGAACTTGGTGTAGGGCTTTACTGGGGTTTTGCCATGCTACATGTGCATCGAATAAGTGCATCTAGGCCATTTTATGGGGCTCTAGAGAGTTCATTTAGCTCGAAAATTAATGCAGATTTCCGGGTGGAATCAGCTAGTAAAACATATATTTTATTCTTTATGATTGAAGATCCAACTAATCAGACGTAGGATGTAGAGCATTCAGACTTCTCCCAAGATGACACTTTGCACAGGAGTACAAGGGGTCAGTATGAGATGACTAAACTAATTATAGGCTGAAATATATTTGATCCGAAATTGTTAGTGTTACTTTACAAAACAACTAGAGTTTGACGTATTGGGTGCATAGATTTAATATTTACATGTAGTTGCCGTTATCGCAAGATATTAAGATGATTTTGTATGTTATTTGAATTAATCTGAAGGGAAGATAAGAGTCCAGTTTAAATAGCTAGTACTTTCGTCGTTTTCTAGAGATAAAAATTTCAATTCTTATTAGGAGTAGAAGAGAGATAAAGTGCATTTCACATGTTGAATTATTCAATCTAGATAAATTACATTGTTTAATAATAATAATAATATGGAGGGTGTCATCCGATTTGCATCAAACTTATTGGTCTGCTACCAACACTGAGTAAATAGAAATATATACAGCATATTTGTGTCATGTGAGATACCTCCCTTAAAATCTTCTATTGTAGTCATATTGTTCATGTATATTGCGTGGACGATGCACTTGACAAATTTTTAATGGAGTTTCTCTCTTATGGCAGATTACATGCCCTGATTTGTTGGGTAATTCTTTTTGTAAATTTTCCTTTAATTGTTGCAATTCTGGGCCTCAGGTGTTGAGCCGGCACTGGTGTAAAGTCTAATCTGCTAATATTTTGGGCCCAAATTTATACAAGATGAAAAACCAAAAGCGTAACTTCATTTGTTGGTTTGACAGCCGCTGTCAAATTTTCGAAAAAAAACTTCATTTGGACTCAAAACCCAATAACCCCTTCATATAACTTTGTTCCGCAATTTCAGCGTGGGAGTGATAACCGTCATCCAGCGGAAAGTCATCAGCGCCATCCAACAGATTTTTCCGCACTCCTTTCTCTGCGCGTGCGCGCTCCCTCTCTTTCCGCGCCTTCCCCTCTTCTCTGCGCGCGCTCTCTCTCCCCTCTGCTTCCTTTCCCCCACTCATCTCCTCTCCTTCCCCCATCTCCTCGGACCAGTATCCTCTACCCATCTCTATTAAGATGGGCACTCTGCCCATCTCATCACGACCGTCCGATCTAATCTCGACGGTTCATTTTTTTCGGGAGTGGTAGAATTCACGGGGCTCCATTTTAGCCGTTGAGATTAAATCAGACGGTTGAGGCAGAGGGATGGGCACTCTACCCATCTTAATGAGATGGGTAAAGGATACGTCCCTAACACAACCAGACCCAATAAAGTCTCCATTTCACAAAGGGGGCATTAACTGTGGTATGTGGGTAAAATTAAGGCTTTGAGCCTTTGAGGAATGCTAACTTTGGGCTGAAATGGTAATTGATTCACACCATCCATTCCAGCGCCATCCGCGTCATCCAGACTCAGCGCCTTCTTTATTTTTCCACACCCAACCCAGCGCACCTACCCTCCGATCCGATCTGAGCGAACCAGGCGCGCCCTCCCTTCTCTCCTTCTTTCGCTCCTCCCTCACTCCTCTCCCAGGCAAGTCTCCCCCACCCATCTCTCCCTTCCTTCGTGAGTTTTCCCTCCCACCCTCCGTTTCCTTCTTCTTTTCTTCATTCTCCTTTCCTTTCCTTCGTGCTCTTTTCTATGTATCAAATTTGTTCTATTTATTTGTTATATACGTTCATTTTATTTGATAGATCTGTTCAATTTATTTGTTATATATGTTTTATATATTTTCACTTTATTTTTTTCATATAGTTCAAATTGTTTGTTCAATTTATTTGTTATATATGTTCAGTTTATTTATGTTCACTTTTTGTTATGATTTTCATGGTATTTGATATATATATTCTATTTATTGTTATATATGTTCAATTTTTTTGTTATCTATGTTCAATTTATTTATGTTCACTTTTTTGTTATGATTTTCACGGTATTTGCTATATTTATTATATTTATTGTTATATATGTTCAATTTATTTCTTATATATGTTCAATTTATATGTGTTATATATTCACTTTTGTTTATGTATACATGTTCACAAAATTTTTTTGGCTGTTATATCTATTCAATTAATTATTATATATGTTAAATTTATTTGTTGTATATGTTCATTTCGTTTCTTCATTTAATCAATATTTTGTGTCTGATTATTTTTTTTATTGTAAGTGTTCGTTTTATTACTGTAAGTGTTCATCTTAAAAGAACGAACGTGATCAAGTGGTGAGATTTTTTTGTCAGACAACAAAGAAGAGAACCAACAGAGATAGAAGAGAGAAAGAGAAGAGACACGAGATTAGAAAAGGGAGAGAGGAGTATAAAAATTCATTGGAGAGGGGAGAGGAGAGGGGGAACCGTATCCTCTACCCATCTCATTAAAATGGGTAGAGTGCCCATCCCTCTGCCTCAACCGTCTGATTTAATCTTAATAGAGATGGGTAGAGGATACTGGTCCGTTGTGCTAGACCTAACACAGCCCTCTTAAATTTTCAAGATCAAATCTCTATAGCCAGCAGATGCAGTTCACATATTTTAGATGATACACCTCTATAGCCAGCAGTAAAGTAACTTCTTTAAATTTTTGTTAAACTCCTGAACACCAAACAATAATAAATAAATAAAAATTAGAAAATGTACACAATTAAAAACCCGACCCGACAACGAGCAAGCCAAACCCGATTCGATGAGATTTGTGGCCCCGCAGCACAATTAAGCCACAATTTTCTCATGGGGCCTCTAGGCTGGTTTTCTGGAAACAAGGGGTAAAGAAAAGAAAGACGTTACTAAACAAAAACAGTGCTCCGTTCCTTTCTTGAAGTTTCAAGGTGGTGCTCATTTATTCTCTTTTGTCAGTAATTCAGTTGCACTTCACCCCTTTCCACGCCGCCGTTTCGCATCGGAATTCGGAACCAAGCAAAGCAAAGGAAGACGACATGATGGCACAACAAAGGATTGTGGTTTGTGGATTTGGTTGGATAGATTACAGGGTCTTCTGTGGCACTGTTTTCTGTGAACTTTTATGTTTCTATACGAAATATATATCTCAATTGAACTCGTTGATTCTTCCTCACTCCTCAGTGTACTTGCATTGTTTCTCTTTTCATGGTTTTGTTATTATTTCTTTGATGTGTCGTTACTCGTTAGTTCTTCTTCTTTTCTTAATTAATTGCACTAAATTTGAAGGTGTGTTTGGTTTGAATTCCTTTCAATTATAGATATTAATGCGAACCAATTAAACACATTGCAAAAATCACATGCAACGGTACATAACCATCTCCTTCAAAGAAAACTTTCCACATTAAAACAAGAAAAAGAGAGGAAAAAAGATTATACATATCACCTGATTCATTCATATCATGACCATTCAACTCCCACATTCAATTCTAATTCTAGTTTTCTAACCCTCTAAACCCTGCCACATCACACCAATTAATAGCACACAAATCACCATTCAAACCCCAGCTCCATCAGTTGACACGTTACCCTTCACCACCGTAGTGGGGCCTACATCGCACCTTGCACGGCAAGTCGGGCAGGACCCGCCTCCGTTAATCCACTTCTCAATACATCTCACATGAAACCCGTGACGGCATGCCGGCAAAACCTTCACCCGGTCACCATTTGCGAACTCAGACAAACAAATTGCGCACTCGGCCACATCTCCATTCGGGTCTGATTTGTAAATTGTCTCCGGGAGTTGCGCTGCAACGACACGGGGATGAGGTGGCGGCTTTTCAATATCAGAGTTTCCATTTTGTTGCCCGCGACGGGGGCAGAAGATGTACTTGATCAAGGCGTTGACAGCAAGTGCAAAACCGAGTGCGGCGAGAAGAGCAACTAGAATTATGACCATGTTTACGGTGAAATCGCTGGAGCCGGTATACGGGCCCCAGGTGTTAGAGGTGGCGTTGGTGTGAGCTTGGGAAAGGGTTGGCTGGGTTGCGTCTGGCTCATGGTAAGTAGGAACTGAAGGCATGGTATGGCTCATGGAGAGAGAGAGAGAGAGAGAGAGAGAGAGTGGAGAAGTTGGTGTTTTGAAAGGCTGATGCCTTTATAATGAGGAACAGAGTTCAGGGTTGATGCCTTTTGTAATGAGAAACAGAGTTGAGAGATAAAAAAAAAATTTAATACTACATGCCATTAATTAAATATTTGAATGATAACGAGTATGGGAGGATCTGGACCTTTAATTTGTGTTGAAATTCATGTTAGCACTAATCTTAAGAATCCTCTTACAAATCATGACCGTTGAGATTCGCGCTAGGCGCTAGCTAGAACGTATTACAGCACGGAAAGGAGTATTTTCGTAGCGACATGTGGCAACCAAACTGCTGTTGTCGAGTATTTGAATTTTAGCTCATTTTTGGTGAACTGATGTCATGCATTTTGTATTTAAATGCGGGCTTATGCAAAATATCTTTGTAATCGGGTAAAGGATATGTTTGCTATTTTAGTACAATAAGTTTAGCCTAAATGTTCGTAAATTCAAGTCAGTAGGCTACAGATTTGTTGACTTGTTCAAGGTCTAAAAGAAGCTAATTCAAGAACATAAATCTCAAAAGATCAAACGAAGTTATTGTGATTCGCGTGAAAAATTGAAAGTTTACAATGTTTATAAAATGCATTTTGTTTTTTTGAAAATAAATATAAATTCCTATGTCTCAAAAAATTTCTAAAAAAATGAACAAAATTATCAAAATTATTTTTTTTCTAAATAAAACATTTTGATTGGATATTTTTAATATTTTAACATCAACGGATTTCTTCCTATATTAAAATGTGTTAATAAAAACTTAAAACTTTGATTCCTTCGGAGTTTTGATATGTAAATCGAATTGAACATCTTCAATTGGCCATCTAAATTTTTTTTTTTTTTGAAGCTTGGTTTGAAACCAACAATTTCATTATAAAGAATTTGAAAATAAATACTCTTTTCTGTGATTTGAACTAAGCATCACTTGGTTGACGGAAACAGAACAAAACCACTAGACTGAACAACTCATTTCAATTTGACATCTAAATCTTATAAATCAAATTTTAAATACTCGTCTTTAATCGGTTGGTGCTACGCATAGAATTTGTCGACTTTCTCCTTGGAATGAAATCACCTTTTTCCAAGCGAGACAAAAATTTCTAGTTTTGAGCAAAACTGGGGACAAAGAAAATTGAAGATAAAAAAGAAATGACTCAAACTGATTTAAAGAGAAGAAATTTAGCACGATAAGCTATTTGATTGTGGTCACTTTTGATTTATTAAATATAAAAGTTATAAATTTCGGACACCCATTAATTGCTAATGACGTACAATAAGATTGGTGGTCCTTATTTGTTGTTTCGTTGAGATAAAGAGTTAAAACTAACTTGTGATAATGATGATCCTCTGTAGAGGGCTTCTTATCTTATCAAAAAAACAGGGACAAAATAGAGTTTCTATAAATAAACCTTTTGAGTTACGTGCATATCTGCATAGTGAAAGTTCCGATGCCAAAGATGCCTCTTTGAATGATAATATTATAGCATTTCGTAGGTCACTTTATAGTTTAATTCTATAATATGAAGTTTAACTCGACATGTAATGAAGTAAAGTCGAGAGTAATTTTGCACACTTTCATTTAAGGGATATGTTATATTGATAATAAATTATTTTGGCAACCGAGATAACTAGTTATACAATTAAAATTAAAAAATAATATTATATACACTTGAATTGTTAAGATAGTTGTGTAATAATTAAATTCGATAAAATTTGAAGACTTATTGGTTACTCATCAGACGGTTTCAAAAACTAATGGTTTCATTTGATGGATGATCAGTTTTTTTTTAAAAAAAAATTACATCACATTTTAAAAGACTGATTATCTAAACTATGAAAAAAAAATCTATAATTTTTTTTTTAGTTTCTATAGCTCACTATTTTCACGATTGTCAAATAAAATTAGTTGTAAATATATTTTTCCCTTTATCTAAATACAAAGTATCTCACCAAATATCAAGCAAAGAAAGAAAAATTAACAACGCAAAATTTAAATGCAATTAGGGAAGTATGAATTGTTTTTTTGTTAGGGAAACTTGGAAAAAAAAAAAAAAAAAGGAGTGAGCCGCATTTTGTGTCGAGAGGTTGATCTGGTACAACTTGGGCGCTGTAGAAATTTCCCCTTGAGATAAGACTAAGATTGAGTGCGAATAAAAATGATTATCAGCGGATGAGAACTAGTATAATCTTCTTGTGTAAGCCCATTTAACGCAATATTTAAGTGCGATAGTGTGGTCATATCACCACAAATGTCTGAAAGTAAGCAAATTTTAGTACAGGGGATCTGTACTGGTTAACACTCAAATTCTGTTCACATGTTCTTTTTAAGTTGATATTACAATATTTAGACGAACATGGCGCCATATAATATGGTTATAAAAATAGGAAAACAGAGGGGTTGGATACTTGGATGTTAACATCTAAGCTCATGTTTTCTCTGTACTTCGGCCTAAAAATTAGCTAACTAGAGCATTCTAGGAGGATTTTTAGAGTACATCCTTATAAGACATAAAAAATATCACAAATGTCCCTCTCACCGATAATAGAACAAAAAAAAAATGACGAATCACCAAAACACTGCTTCAAAATAAGATAGAAGCCAAGCTCCTAATTTATGATTTTTTGAATTAAAAAAATAAGTACAAATCAAAGTTTCTCACTGAAATAAATTATTAAGCTATCATCATGATGATATACCTTTGTTGTTATTTGGCTGTCGATATATAGTAGTGTAAATCTAAATTTATTGATATTACTTTACTTAAGATGATCTTTCATCAGAATTGATAAAATAAATAATTGTCTAACCTTATGAAAATAATAAAATATGCATATCAAAATAAATGGCTTTTATATAAAAAAATAATAATAATAAAACATTGACGTGACATTTCCGGAGATCTTCTATGGAACTTCCATCGTTTTTGCAAGCTTCTTCACACTTTTGAGATTGCAATGGTCCACATATGAAATAAAAATATTCGTCTTTTAATTTGGTGAAATCTTAGACCCAAACACAAATCTGCATTTATTAGGATTTAGGACCGGACACAAATCCTGTTTTTATTAGATGAACAGCATCTAGCTACAGAACTGGCAAGTAAAATCACAGTAACTTGCCGTGGCAATAGCGCCATAGTCATTTGTGTAGCAATTAGCAAACAATTGGAGCTATCTGGGGCAAATATAATTCGCTTTCTTCCAATACAAAAAAATGGGAAAAAAGAAGAAAAGGAGAAAAAAATGTCTTTCTCATACCATATTATTATGTTTATTCTAGTTCACAATGGAATTTAAGAGGAATAAAAGAGAATGTAGCATCTAATATTTTTGTAATTTTAGTTAAGCATTATGTGTTAAAAAAAGTCTTTAAGTAAATATATGTTAAAATTTATTAAATTTTGCTCTCCAAATAATTTGTTTACATTGCCATGTTAGTTCCATATTTATGTGTTCAACGGACATTTTTCACTACTTTATATTTATGAATTTATTTGCATGATTAGTTGTTTACTCAAGTTGAGGATAGATTAGAACTAAATAAGGTCATTGATAATGAACTGAAGCAATAGCAAGAACTTCAACCTTCCAATTCCATGCACATTGTGTTGCAAAAGGAGCGCCACAAAAGAACCTGAAAAAACCTAAAAGAGTCCAAAACAGAAACACTGCCGTGTAAAGAGGGGAAGCAACCAAACAAGATCGAAACTATCGAACAGGACATGACCCGCATTTAATTTTCGTTTCTTTTTCGGCCCACTTCCCCTCCCTGCATTGCATGCATACACTGATATAAATGTAAATCATATAAATATGTTAATATTTATGTCTGAAAAAATATATATATTTTTAATAATAAAAATATAAATATGTTGAAATCTCTTGCTTTTAGGATCTAGTATCCACCATCCGTAAGGCATGCTCTCTGCCATGTATTCATGTACCCATGATAAAAAGCATTATATCATAGGATCAAACTGGGACCCGCTAAAAGAAATTTTGAACTAGCCAGGAGGCCCAGGACCGCTTTATTTTGCTGTTTTTTCGGTGAAGAAATGGAGGCCCTTTTATGTACTTAATAATTAATTAAATGTGTAATAATAGAGCTGATCAAAATTGATTCCAACCAACTTGATCTGAATTTAAATTCCCTAATTAAAACGGATGTGCCAATGACACGTCACAAATGGCTTTTGTTATATCTACTTAATTAGGTGGTAGTCACTCTACCTTTGTTTATTTTTTTTTTCTATTACTAGTATTAAGAATTTTTCTTAATATAATAATTTCCAAAAAATATATATATATAATATAATTGAAACAGTTACATTGAACATAAGGACATACTCATGTATGAGTCGCTTGACGTTGCATATGAAAATCGAGGATAATAACATTGTCTAGTTAAAAACTTTTTTTGGGCCTGTAACGGTCTATTTCGTCTTTTTTAGATGCTTAGGCGGATTTATATTAAAAAAGTTGAACAAATTAATGTATGCTATTCTTTCTCATAACAAAAATATAACAGTAAAAAGAAATATCATATTGGATCTCATAAAATCTAAATGGAGTTTTATTATTGAGTTTTAAAATTCATTTTTTTTTCTTATATTGATATATGGTATGATAGTTAATTTTTCGTTGAAATTTTCTGACCCCATATTTGCCTACTTGACCTCTCTATTTTTTTTTGGGAAAAAAAAGAAATATTCGGATATTATGATTAGTATTTGATGTTTTTACTTCTTGTAAAAACAGTGTCATCATGCGTGTCCATGTTAAGCTCAAACACCATTAGAATTTATTATTAAACACTCTTAGCCTATATTTTTTTTTTAAACACTCTTAGCCTATTTATACAACTTGCAAATGGTCCTAGCGCACCAATTAATTATTGTGTGATTTATGAATATCTAACTGCAATTAAGGCTTATCAAACCCCATTGAAAACAAGATTAATAAATTCCTAGGAACTACACTGAGACAAATTACTCGAAACTTTTTGCTATATGCTGTAGCATATGAAAGTGCACTAGTTTCACCTGGCGCGCAATAACTTTTGTCAGAATTATGTTTGTTTGTTTTTTGTCTTTTTGACCTATGCACCTTCCTATGATATCAGCTCCAAGGTTTCGGTCTACTTTAAGGCCATGTTTGGTAGCTTCTTTAAGCTTCCTTAAGCTTCTTTAAGTATCTTTAGCCCACCAAACAAAGGAAGAATAAACTTCCTTAAGGAGGAATTGCTTCTTCCACCAAAATTAGTGGAATAAGTTCTTCCACAATTGTCTCGTCAAATATTAGTCACAATTTTGAATAATTTACCATTTATTATATTTTATCATTGATTATAAATTATTTAATAATTATAATAACATATTATGTACAATAAAAAATAAATATTACATTTATAGTATGATAAGCAATATTCTATCACGTAAGTTTGTAGCTAAAATTATAATTAATATTATGATTATAACTATAAATAATTAATAGTATTATTAATTTATATAATAAAAATGATTATTATATAAATTATATTTATATTTATCATTAATACAATACTAGCTACTAGCATGTCTATAATGATAAATTTGTGTTATAAAAAAAATTATAAATATTATTATTTTAATTAAATTTATTATTATTATTTTTTATTATAATTACAATTATTATAATATTAATTACATTTTGATAACCGATAATAATAATAATTATTATTATAATCACATTGTTAAATTATCATCATTAATTATTATCAGTTTATTATTGAAATTAGGATTAATTAATATTATGATTACTACTAGTTTAATAATAATAATAACTATTAATATTTTAATAATTACACTTATTATTATATCTTCTTATTCCTTTGCTTTCCATAACCAAACAACTATGACATAACTTGACATAAGTTCTTTCTCCTTAATTTATTCCTCTTAAGTTATTCCTTTACCAAACACCACCTAAGTCATTGTATACCTAATTTTTTGGCCTCACTCGGATTAAATTATTGAGAAGAGGAAAATAATATACTTCAAGTAAAATGAATACATTGCTTTAGCGTAAACTAATCTTTATTTTTTAATCTCTTGTGATCACTATTGCATTTAAGTTTTTTAGTTGTAGCTCTATCTTCATATAGCCTCAATTAAGCAAAAGGATTTTCTATCTTCGTTTTGTGCAATTTTTGTACATTAAATACACTTTGTGGGTGGCTTTATTGGCCACTTTGTTTGTTGCGCTGAGATACCATAGAATGAGGGTTGATCTATATATAATTATATACATTGGAATAATAGAAAATGGAAGGGAAGCTAGTAAAAATATACTAAATTTATGTTGGAGTCATGGAGCGATCTGCAGCTTTTATCTTGTAGCTCAATATTTGGGGTGATCAAATTTGAAAGCAACTGGTCATGCACCCAATCAAGCATTAATTCTTGGGTGGTCCTTGTTTAATAAATGCGGAGAAAACTGACAGTGTATATGGTTACCTTATCCAGAAAGTACTGGAAATTGGGTAGTTAATCATGGAGTTAATTAGTTGGAACAATTGAATTGGTAGTGAGTGGCTCTGTTATGCCAGAATTGCAAATTAGTCACCTCATTTCTTTCTATCTATGTTTGTTTTCTGGTCAATTTTAGGTAATCCAAGACAAGTACTACCGTGCTTAGAAGGATAATACCCCTTTCAGAGAAGAAGAGATATAAGAAAGATAGGTTAGTCCCTGTCAGAGTGAATTTGTAGTGTCAAAGTCAGATACGTAAGAAATGAATGTCATTTAACATTAATTATCTCCTCCATTTGTGGTTTAACTATATATCGATATAAGTAAGAGATTAGACATCTGTCATATCTGTACAGTTCTTTTTCGAATTTGAAGTGAATATTTTCTGTAGAGTTGGCTAACCGTACTTGTAAATCAAATTTCCCAAAATCACCTCCAACTATCATGTTGTTTACCATTTAGAGTACTAAATGATGTCCTCGCATTACCAAAAAGAAAAAAGAAAAGAAAAAAAGAATGTCATTACTCAATAACCCATACGCAGCTCAAGTGCTTACTCCGGATCCTACCAGTTTTTAAGTCAAAAAGAATATTTTATACCTAGGCTACAACTCTACATACTTTTTCGAATAATATTGCTAGATGTTTATATTAATATGGTGTGCAGGAATCGGATCCTCTGGACGTCCATTCTCTGGACGTTTGGTGGACGTCTAGGGATCTGGACCGTCTGATTTAATCTCAACGGCTATAAGGGAGCCCCGTGCATTCCACCACACCCGAAAAAAATATTAACCCAAAAAAAATGAACCGTCTGATTTAAATCGGACGGCTCCGATCAAGACGTCCACTGGACGTTTCAAAAAAAACGTACAGAGGATCCTGGTTCCATGGTGTGCATGTATCCTTTAACTGTACAAAACCTAATACGAAATCCTTTAATTTGTTAAATATAGTTTATATTATTGAAAAGTGGTGTATCTAATAATTCATAATTAAACCATGCTTTTCATCAAGGATTAAATTAAATTCGTAAATTTTGACAAGAGTGAGAGCAATCGAACATCCTGATTCTAATTTAGATCTTCAGTAAAAATGAAACTAAGTGATTTTCATATTATTGAAAATCAATATTTATAAGAGTTGACTGAGTTCGTTTAAAAATTACTTTTAATTGAACATTTAAACTTTTAAGTTGTAAAACCTTATTGCTGGAAACGAATCTTTCATTGTTGCTATATATTTTCTTGATAACAAAGTAAAATGATTTAGAATAAAATAAATTTATGTATCTCAAGTTGAAGGTGAGGAAAACAAAAATACATCGATCATAAATCAAAAGACATACATATTGTCTATTGACATGTTATTAAACACAGTAACTTAATTTGAAGCTTGTTTCGATGTGTGAAATCGGAAATCATTGGATATGTGAAATTTGTTGAGGAGAAAAATTCTTATGAAATTCGCTGTGTTTTCATATTGCCAATTTGAATGATTGACCTATTTGGCTAGAAAGGTTGTGCACTACCATTGAGCGGATGGTGTAAAGTGTAAGTACTCTGAATGAGATATTTTAGAGACAAATATATCTATGGCATATACTACAGCTTAAATAACAAATGAATGTAAAGATAATTTTGCATAACATAATTATTAAGAAATACATTTCAATGTATCAAGGAATAAACCGTGATCAAGCATAAAAATTATAAATTATTAACTCAGGTCAGCTCAATCAAAATCATGAATTTTCCTTTTCATTGTGCTAAAATTCCTCATCAAATATCATTTGTTACAAAAACTGGTCATAATTAGAGACATATGCAAAAGTTATTTGACTTTACATAAGACAAATGAATGTTTATGATGGCTATTTACTATTAATGTTCGCAACAAATTTTTAATGAAGTGAATTTATGGTTTATTTAATTTTCTCCAATATTTAAAATAAAAGCTTTTAAAACAGAAATGAACTTCATTTTTTACACAACATAAAAAAAATCTTTCAAAGTGACTTCAATTGTAATTACTATGTCGCACCTTTTCTATTATTTAAAATGCTAGAAGCATGATTTGTCATACTTTTTGTATGCACTTGATTTTATTTAATTTTAGTGAATTTTTAATTGATGCATATTCAAAAACTACGAATGGATTCATTTGATATGTTCAACAATGCTGAATATTTCAATGTAATTAAGTAATAACAAAATTAACTCTCAAAAAATGACCTTTAAAATTTTTTAATTTCCACATAAATTTTTTTTTATATCCAATTTTGCATAATTATCTGGTTACGCACATTGTACATTACATATACATACAAAAAGGATTTTAAAATATCTGAAAATTTAAATGCCGTACATAGTCTATATGGTTCGTCTTAAATTTTTCTTTCCAAACAACATTTATATAACCAAATGTCGTACATGTCAGGCTCATTTAAGAGGAAAGAAAGAACTTAAAATTTTCTTTTCTTTCTTTTATTCTTCGTATGTGTTTACTTCTTAGTTTTGCTCTGATGTAACAACAAAAATTCTGTTATGATATTAAACGAAGAAACGTCATCTAGAATAAAAGACGAAGAGGCACAGAGAGAGGAACGAGCGAAGCTATAAAAACTCTCAAATGTGCTACAAATCCAACCGAAGTTCGAAATAATGGGACATTTGAAAGAATTTCACGAATTAGTAATTAACTAATAGTAGATGGGAACTCCACGTAACTACAATGATTTAGGTTAAAAAATAATAATTGATACAAACGAAGCAGCAACAATTTACTTGGTATTACTTGTAAGTGATACAGTCCTAGGTATTTAATTTGCTAATTTGTTTGCCTCTTAAACATAGCAGCAATCGATCATCAATAGCACTGCACGGCAGCTCGATACCAATCTTCCCAATTCCTCAATCTTGACCTATATAAGTGAACTTCAAAAACTAATGCAAAGGGGAAAAATGAAAATACATACGGCCGGTGGCATTGTAGTTGCGAATTTTTAACAAGCAAACAAAAATATGATTCAGACAAAAAGGAACCTAGCCTTTTAGAGTACTATAACTAACATAAAATAAAAATAAAGTAAATTTGGAGCAACAGCATCCTAGACTGTTACATTACAAAACTAAAATTAATTAACAATAAAGAACAATTTTGGTGGAGTTCAAGAGATCAGAGGAGGGGGTGACCATGGAGTACAAGGTCAAAATGAAGTCAAGTACCTGAGCTATTGAGATTTTGGTGGATATAGAGAACATAGAATGCATTCGTCTATTAATTCATATCTAAGATCCAATCACGTCACATCAATAACTAAATTAGCACAATTGCAGTTAAGTACTGGTAAAAAATTTGACTGAACCAGCAAATTCAAGGGTCATTTAAACAAACGAAAGAATCAGAGGATCAATTGAAACAAAGGAAGTTCACTAAATCATCATTTCCAAGCTTTGCTCAAAAATAAAAATGAGCCAATGAACATAAATCATAAATACTAACAAATAAAAATTTTATTCTTTGGAAAAAGGTACAGGGAAGACAACAACTCATGGAAGTTTTCGTTAGAAATATTTGGGTCAGATTGAATGAAATCAGATATTTTAATACTACTGCTTCACTAACCCACCTCACCACAAAAAAAAGAGAACAATGAAAGATAAAAAAGGAGTTTGACTCTAAATATAGCCAGGAAAAGCACGATGTCTGTCGCTGTGTCGCCCCAATATCTGAGGCAGCGAGCTGGTGCAGTTCCCTCTTGGGACCTATGCTTTGTACAAATGATGTTACCTTGCATATGGTACAGGCCTGCTACAACATCTATTCTCCAGATGGCATACACCAGTACTGGTTGGACAATACTTAGAATAGGCTGTTGGAATATTTAGGAAATCTTGCAAGAAATATTCCATCATTATGGACATATATTGTTTAATGAATTAGGATTGTTGAATATGGTAATATCTCAATAATAAATTTGGCTGATAAACAACATAATCATTTGATATTGCTGATTTTCTTTTCCTAGTGGATTTTCTCAATGCAAGTTCTTGAGGTGTTTGCAGTTGTTCAATGACATTGTTATCTTCGATATTTGTGTTACCAGGATCTAAATCCATGGCATCTTGAGCAGAATCCAAAAAATTCTTATTTTTAATCAAACATCAACGTAACTTTTAATTCGGTCAAAAAAAAAAAACTATAAATATAAGGAAACTTTAATTTGTTTGATTTTGCTAATTAAGATATATTTGGTATGTAATCCATGAGTAAATGATTTCAAGATCAATTTGGTATCTCTTATTTGGCAACTAATTAAATATTATATGGTATTTAAACAAGGATTTTATGTATAGATTTATTTTAAATCTTTTCTTTTTGGAGACTATCTTTGATTTGGTAATAACAATTGGAATATTGTTAATTAAGTTTTTTTTTTTTTGGTAACAATCTTTAATTTTGATATGAGGCAGTTTTAAATATCAATATTTAAGTAAGGATTTGGATTGATTTGGTAATTAAACTTTCCAATTTTTTTTTTTTTGTATTTCTTTCTTAACTTCTGTTTTTTTTATATATATAAAAAAAAATGATAATAAAGTTAAGCTAAGAATAAAATTTGGTAATTAAGAAAACTAAAATACCAAATGTTATAATCTGACCTAACAAATGGATGAATTAAAAGTAGTTGTCAGGTTAAGAGAGAAATCTTTAGGGTTTCTTGATTAGTTTAAGACGACTTCTACTTCTCTTTATCTACGTTCCATCAAATGGTTTGTTTCACTCCGAAATAATCCATTCCAGTTCAAGTCTTAGTTGCAGACTATTAGGTATTGACCAGATTGAATTTGAACGATTCGTTAGATGCCATAACGTTTCGTCTCGGTTATTATGCAGTTTGTACACGTTTTGTACAAGCAGCAATTGGTTACCTTTTTTTTTATGTACTTTTGTACTAGTTAGGTACAAAAAAGAACTTATACTTCTTCCTCTTCTTTCCCCTGCCATGGTTTTCATTAGTAAGAGCTGTAAGTGTTGGGTTACACTATGTTGTCATGAGGACAAGTTCTGTCGCAGAAAATAAGGTCGGCGCCTAAGTGTCCATATGACCCTGACCTTTTCTGAGAATCTTGCCTGGATGTGGTGTAATTTCAATGGCTGCTGGCTGAAGAGAAAACTATCGCTTTCTTTTCTTATCTTAATGCAATGCATACTAGCTTGTATGGTTGTATCTCTCTCATCTGGTCTCTTTTGAATAGTTTGTTACTTACCAAAACAAACTGTTAATGGCTTGACGATTTGTATGTATTCCATACGATTCGTTACTTAAATACCTTTAGGTTTTGCAACTAGGTTCAAGTTAAATCATCTTAGGTCAGATTTGTTAAACTTTTCAAATAAGTTAAATGTGCATAATGAAAAGATTATGTTAGGGTATAATTCAAGTCCATTATGAAGGTATTAAATATATATATTTGTGTATTGGGCTGACTTTGTTGTCATCCCGCCAAAGTGGGCTCTCACATCATAGTTGTCTCAAAACCAAAGTATAAAAGGGTTTCGTGCACGTAATAAGTTCAGATATTGGATCGGCCCAAAGGAAGGACAATATTTAGACATATTACGTGAACATTCTTGTAGTAGTAAATGGGTGATGATTATTAGGTTTATATGTGTACTCAATTAATCCGCCCAAAGGAAGGTTAGTTGATTGACATGTTATGAATCGTCACATTTGATTACTACACCTAGTTGATTGAAGTTTGTTTGGAGACTCCAAAGAGCACTTATAAATGAATAAAAACTAGTGATGGATATGGACCTTTATTATGTGAATTATAATTATACAATAAATTACTAATATGAGTGCATTTTGTTTTGTCTTTGGTTTATTTTAGCAAATATAACGGCCAACATCAATAGCATTCCAAAGCTGTCAGATACAAACTTCAAGGAATGGCGTGAGAACTTAGAATTAATTCTCGGCGTTCTTGATCTTGACCTTGCAATAAGGATAAACCCTCCCACTGCAATTAATAATCAAAGCACTATGCTTCAGATTAAGGAATTTGAGAAATGGGAGCGGTCAAATCGCATGTGTCTTATGATTATCAAGAAATCCATTCCTGAAGCTTTTAGGGGCACAGTTTCTGATTCTACCAATGCTAAGGAAATATTGGGAGAAATTGAGAAGAGGTTTGCCAAGAATGAAAAGTCTGAAATTTGTACATTCATGGCCAAACTCACATCAATGAAGTATAATGGAAAGGGCAACATAAGGGAATATGTTATGGAAATGTCTCATCTTGCTTCAAAGCTAGGTGCACTCAAGTTAGACATATCTGAAGAAATTCAAGTGTGTCTTGTGCTAAACTCTCTTCCAAGTCAGTTTAACCAATTTAAGGTTAGCTATAACTGCACTAAGGATAAGTGGACCCTCAATGAACTGATTTCACATCTAGTTCAAGAGGAGGAAAGATTGAAGTTAGATAAGATAGAAAGTGCTAATGTTGCTTCTACTTCCAACAATAAAGGTAAGAATAAGAAACGTAAAGTTGAGAATAAAGAAAAGGTTGCAAAACCACAGAATAAACCCGATAACAAGAAAGCCAAGAAGGCTAAAGATCCAAACGGGTGTCACTTCTGTGGAAAAGCGGGACACAAGAAGGCAAATTGCACCAACTATCATGCTTGGCGCAAACAGAAAGGTATGTCTCTCGCTTTGGTCTGTTCAGAGATTAATTTAACTTCAGTACCTATAGATACTTGGTGGATTGATTCGGGTGCAACAACTCACATAAGTGTATCTATGCAGGGTTGCCTGAGCTGCCGCAAGCCAAATGATGGTGAAAGATACATTTTCGTAGGCGATGGCAAGAAGGCAAAAGTTGAAGCCATAGGGCATTTTAGATTATTACTTAGGACTGGATGTTATTTGGATTTGTATGAGACTTTTGTAGTACCGTCCTTTAGACGGAATTTAATTTCAATTTCTGTATTGGACAAATCTGGTTATGATTGTACTTTTGGAAATGGAAAATTTAGTTTGTCTCTCAATTCAAATTATATTGGATCTGGTTCTCTTTCAGCTTATGATAATCTATACTCTTTGGATATAATGGCTTCTTTTAATGAAAACTTGCATACAAGTACTAGAAGTGTTAAACGAAAATTAACTCACGAGAATTCAGGTGCACTTTGGCACAAACGCTTAGGTCATATTTCTCAAAAGAGAATAGAACGACTTGTCCAAAGTGAAATTCTATATCCTTTAGACATGACAGACTTAGGTCCTTGTATAAATTGTTCTAAAGGAAAACAAACTAATAAGAAAAGATATGATGCCAACAGGACTCAAAGCGTCTTAGAACTGATTCATACAGATATTTGTGGGCCATTTCCTATACCTGCTAGGAATGGTCAAATTTATTTTATCAGTTTTATTGACGACTATTCAAGATATGGCTATCTATATCTCATTAATGAGAAAGCGCAAGCTTTGGACGTTTTCAAATCCTATAAGGCTGAAGTTGAGTTACAACTCAACAAAAGGATTAAGCAAGTCAGATCTGACCGTGGTGGTGAATACTATGGCAGATATGATGGTTCAGGTGAGCAACGTCCAGGGCCTTTTGCTAAGTTCCTAGAGGAAAGTGGCATTGTTCCTCAATACACCATGCCAGGTTCGCCCAGCATGAATGGTGTAGCTGAGAGACGAAACAGGACACTTAAAGACATGGTTAGGAGTATGCTTAGTCATACTTCCCTGCCTAAATCACTTTGGGGAGAAGCGCTAAAGACTGCAGCCTATTTGCTCAATCGAGTACCAACTAAGGCAAATAACAACAAAACTCCTTATGAAATGTGGACCGATAAGAAACCAAGTCTACAACACTGTCGCATTTGGGGATGTCCAGCTGAAGCTCGACCTTATAAGCCAAATGAGAAAAAGTTGGATGAAAGAACAGTTAGTTGTTATTTCGTTGGTTATGCCGAACGATCCAGGGGTTACAAATTTTATGATCCCACCACTAATAGTATGTTTGAGACGAATATAGTAAGTTTCTTTGAGGATGTTTTGGTTGCGGGGGGTGAAATGACACATAAGGATTTTATCTTCGAAGAAGAAACAGAAACCGAAAAAGAAATGGATCGTTTCATAATTGAAACGGACCATTTAGATGATACTATGGATTCTGCTCAAGATGCCATGGATTTAGATCCTGGTAACACAAATATCGAAGATAACAATGTCATTGAACAACTGCAAACACCTCAAGAACTTGCATTGAGAAAATCCACTAGGAAAAGAAAATCAGCAATATCAAATGATTATGTTGTTTATCTTCAAGAACATGAGTTTGACATTGGAATTATGGATGATCCCCAAAATCTCCGTGATGCATTAAAAAGTCAAGACTCACAAAAGTGGATTGATGCCATGAATGAAGAAATGAAGTCCATGTATGATAATGACGTTTGGGATTTAGTACCACTGCCTCAAGGCAAGAAACCTATTGGTTGCAAATGGATATTTAAGACCAAAAGGGATTCAAAAGGCAATGTGGAAAGGTATAAAGCACGTCTTGTCGCTAAGGGCTTTACACAAAAGGAAGGTATTGACTATAAAGAGACTTTCTCTCCAGTTTCATCGAAAGACTCTTTTAGAATAATCATGGCACTAGTGGCACATTTTGATCTTGAGCTTCATCAAATGGATGTTAAGACAGCATTTCCCAATGGAAACATTGATGAAACAATCTATATGATGCAACCTCCATATTTTGTGTTAGGTGACTCAAATAATATGGCTTGCAAACTTAAGAAATCCATATATGGGCTCAAACAAGCGTCTCGACAATGGTATTATAAATTTCATCAAGTGATTGTCTCATTTGGTTTCGAGGCTAACTTGGTTGATGATTGTATATATCACAAGTTCAGTGGGAGTAAATTTATTTTCTTGGTTTTGTATGTGGATGACATATTGCTTGCCACAAACAATAAGGACATGTTGCATGAAACTAAGAGATTTCTATTTAAGAACTTTGAAATGAAAGATTTTGGTGATGCATCATATGTGTTAGGTATCAAGATCCACAGAGATCGCTCTCAAGGTATCTTGACCCTTTCACAAAAGGCCTATATTGATCAAGTGCTCAAGCGATATGGTATGG
The DNA here is from genome assembly GCA_027725995.1 of Rhynchospora tenuis. Classification (NCBI taxonomy): domain Eukaryota; kingdom Viridiplantae; phylum Streptophyta; class Magnoliopsida; order Poales; family Cyperaceae; genus Rhynchospora; species Rhynchospora tenuis. The sequence goes on from CM050889.1 coordinate 122,792,583, forward strand.
AAAATTGCAAACCATCTGAAACTCCTGTATCTAAAGGAGACAAATTTAGTCTCAAACAATGCCCTACTACAAAATTGGAAAAGGTAGAAATAAAGGGCAAATCCTATGCTTCGGTCGTAGGGAGTATCATGTATGCTCAAATATGTACGCGTCCGGATATTGCGTTCATTACAGGAATGTTAGGTCGTTATTTGCACAATCCAGGTTTGTCTCATTTAAAAGCAGCCAAACGTGTTCTCCGTTATCTTCAGAAAACCAAAGACTTTGCACTCACATATCGGAGGTCAGATAAGCTAGAGGTCATTGGATATACTGACTCTGATTTTGCGAGATGCCAAGATAGCATGAAATCGACTACAGGATACATCTTCATGATGGCAGGAGGAGCTGTTGTATGGAAGAGTGCTAAGCAATCGCTTGTAGCATCCTCTACCATGGAAGCAGAATTTATAGCATGCTATCAAGCATCAAAACATGGAGTATGGCTGCGAAATTTTGTCACTCAATTGCGTGTGGTGGACTCTATTCAAGCACCACTAAAATTATATTGTGACAATAAATCAGCAGTCATGTATGCCAGCAACAACAGAAGCACTGCCAAGTCAAGGCACATTGACATCAAGTTTCTAGTTGTGAAGCAGAGAGTTCAGGATGATGAGTTGTCAATCGAGCATATTGGAACAAACTCTATGATAGCAGATCCGCTCACAAAAGCATTAATACCCAAACAGTTTCTGGAGCATGTTGCTCGTATGGGTGTAATTTTAGTTGAGGGTTCTGAACTTTAGTGGGAGTTTGTAATTTTAAGAGAAGCTTGATTAGACATATTTTGAGTTAAATTCGTTGTATTATGTAATGATATTTCTGCAGAAAAGTAATGAATAAAGTTTCAAATTTTCAGTTTACATCCTGACTCTATTTTGACCTCACTTATGTTTTGGGCGACCAATTAAAGTTGAAATTAGACACGTTACAGCCATACTTACGTGCATTTTCATGCCACCTATACACATCAAAATTCAATGTCATTCATTTATGGTAGTAATGTGATCATCGTGGGTTGAGTGGCGACAACTTTGCAAGAATTTATTTCTTGTAATTGTTACTATGCCACAATAGCCTCCTTGGTCTTTTATTATTGTGATTGATGGACGAAATTAAGGACACAAAATTAAGTACCATATAAATATGAGCTCATTAAGTTAAAGACAACATATAATCATTAAGCATATTGTCCAAGTGGGAGATTGTTGGAATATTTAGGAAATCTTGCAAGAAATATTCCATCATTATGGACATATATTGTTTAATGAATTAGGATTGTTGAATATGGTAATATCTCAATAATAAATTTGGCTGATAAGCATAATATTTGAGAGATTTGTGTATGATTGTGATGCCTAATATTGGTGGATTTACAATTAAATATTGCCATATGTTGATGGACCATTATGGTAATACTTGGATGGCACTCTTGGGTTTCTTGCCCTAGGATGCTATCTCTACTATAAATAGGGGTTGGTCCCCAAGAGACAAGACAAGCACAAAATACACACGCTACACCCCTCTCTAATACTCTCCATCAGTTTTAGCGAGAGAGAATAGTCGAGTTTAGGCACACTGTTCTCAAGGGTTGTCTTGCTCTCTTGGAAGATCATTTTCCCAACCTTAGTGCGTGCACAGACGCTGCTGGAGCATAGAAGACATTCAAGATCATAGAATAAACCAGATGGATCAAGGTAACGCTTCCGCTTAATTTATGTTAAAGGTTTCACTTGAGTCGTTCCTTGGGATTCAAAACCTAACATAGGCATGTTATTTTGGTTTCAATTTTCATGTTATTGTAATGCAGACTATTTTCCTTTATTTCTTGGCAAGTCCTCTAAATAAAGAGTCCCTTCATTCAAACAAATTAAAAGAAAAAAGAATTCAACGCATTCATATGTTAGCAAGTATAATGAAATTCCAGAAACATATTAGTTGCAAAAGGGTGAACAACAAAGTGAGGGAGTAAGGCACCTTAATTATGAAAGAGCTTCAGTGATCTTAGAGGCTGGTAATATTGCGGAGCATCATGGTGTCAAGGTTGCACTTAATGAAAGAAAAACTCACATCTAAGCATCTTAGATTAGGGAAATTGGGCAGATCTTTTTCTGGTTCCAAAAAGATAGGACTTGGAAGTTGGAACTACATATATCTCCTCCGCCTTCCGGTAGAAAAAAGGAAGAAGGTTGAGGATGTATTTAATTGAAGCATAAATATACAATTCTACTCTATATGATTATTTAAATACAGATCTGTACCTTGGCATGAACAAGACCTCTCAATTTCAAAATTCACCTCAATATTATTATCAAGTCTTACATATATCTTTTATTCTCCTCAGTACAACATAAGTAAATAAGACAGAGAAGGAAGGGTACAGCTAATTATCCCGACTAGGCACTGACCTTTAGATTCAGGCTTAGTTCTTAGAAATACAATTTAGCAGCCTCATAAGTCATAACTGAAGTGACATCGTAGGCATAAACAGATAAACTTGATCAAGCCTAATAACAGCTCTCTTCAGTAGAGGAATTTCTCCATGGATGTGACACAGACCAAAAACAGAACCCCGGGTTTAGAAATGGAGTGCCTCCAATTAAGGAATTAAGGAAATTTTAGTAAAAGTGTATGTACAGATAAAATTAATATTCAGACTAAGCAAATATCTGAACAGGACATGTCTTAAATAAATAAATAAATAAATAAATAAGTCGTTCACACCAGCGTGAAGCTCTAGCAAGTAATGTAGCCATACATATATTACGCATTGTGTTGCATAGTGAGCGTCACAAAAGAACTGAAAAGCGCAATGGGAGTCCAAAACAGAACACTGCCGTGTAAAGAGGGGAACAAACCAAACAAAATCGAAACTATCGAACCGGACATGACCCGCGTTTTCAATTCTTTTTTTATAGCACACTCACTTCCCTGCATATACATGTAAAATAATGTGTTCATGCGTGCTGATGTTAGGATCTGATCATACACCATTCGTAAGGCGTGTTCTGTGCCATATCTTCATGTACCCATGGAAAAATGTCACATTGGGACCTCCTAAAAGAAATTCAGAAAATGCCTGGACCACTTTTTAAGATATTTGTTTATCTTGCTGTTTTTTCGATGAAGAAATGGAGGAGATAATAATTAATTAAGATGTGTAATTATAACGCTGATCCAAATTGATCCCAACAGTTTTTGAAGCCCCTAATTACAACGGATGTGCCAATGCGACGTGGCTTATCGCGAGTCGGATTTTTTTTTTTTTTTAATATTCGCTTTTTTGTTATACCAAGTACATTATATCTGGGGGGTTTCTCTCTTTAAATTTTAATATTAACTAGCATTAGCTTTAATTTTAATTTAGTTGAAACATTTAAATATTGAGCACAACTGCACAAATTCGTATGTATGTGTCTCTTGGCATTGCATATACAATTCGAAACCGAGGATTATAGAACTCTATAGTAAAAAATAATTTGGGGGCTGTAATTGTCTTTTTCATCTTTTTCTAGGCGCCTAGGCGGATTTAGTGATTTACATTGAAAAACTAGAATTGTAACTTCATTTTTTTTCATAAATAATAGTATTTCTATAATATTTGTACATATAACTTTTAAGAAATGACATATTGGACCCCCCCCCGACCCCAAAAAAAAAAAAAAAAAAAACAAAAAAAACAAAATCTATTTATAGTTTTGTCATTGATAAGCAATTTTAAATTGTTTAAACTATATATTAATAGTTGGTAGGTTCCTTAATATTTACAAGTTTTCTGACTCGTTTGGTACACAAGTTTTCTGACTCGTTTGTACCAACGTGATCTCTCCATTTTAGGATTTTAGGATGGCTTTCTGAATTCTGATTATTGTTTTATGTTTTTACTTTTTACTTGTTGCAAAAACAGTGTCATGACGCAAGTATTTTAGACGCAACCCCTGTTAGAATTTAAATATTTAGCACACCAAATAATTATTGTGTGATTCACGCATATCTTGACTAGAAATAAGGCTTATTGAAAATAACAACAAATTTAACATAATTCATTAAATTGAGATTTGGACCTAATAAATTCCTTATAATAGCACATTAGACAAGTGTCTGGGATTGTTTTTTTTTTTTTTTTTTTTTTTTTTTTTGGCAAATACTGTACGCATAGTTTTGACCTGGTTCAATAACATTTGTCAGAATTATGTTTATTTTGTTTCGGACTTTTTGACCTATGCACCTCCCTATGATATCAGCTCCAAGGTTTCGGTCTATTTTAAGCCATTTTATACCCCGTTTTCGGCCTCACTCGGATAAATTATTGAGCAGTGGAAAATTCTCGTGTGTTATTCTATGGAGGAAGCCGTAGAATACCATAATACAATTCTTGTTGTTAAGATGAGAACAAAACTCATAAGAAAAAATAATTAAGACAAGCCTCACATACTGTGAGGTATATAAATCAATCGTTAAGTTCTTTCTTTCATCTTAAATGGGCCCGACATGTTGCCACCATCCTATTTTCATACTTGTGCTGTAATCTTCTCGATATAATGTCCAAAGCTGCGTCAATGGATCCTATACAAAATGCGAACAAAAATCATATATCATATAATAAATAAATAAAGTAATTTCAATTAAATCATGACTAACTCATTATTTAGAAATTTTGCATTTATTTTTTTTTGAGGGTCAGAAATTTTGCATTTATACCAACATTTGTGAAATCTATTAAATTTCCCACGTTAATTTGTTCCCACATGTCAACCGTACACCTTTTCCCCCCTTGAACTTCCATTTCCTATCCAGTTCTTAAATTTTTATTGTAATTATAAATTGATTGTTGAGCTTTCATATCTATAGAAGAATCTCATCCCGTATGAGATCTCATGACTACAGAACATGTCTTAATTATAGTTTATCAGGACAATCACAAATTAGAAACAATAAGATTAAAAGGAAAATATAGTGAAACCTTTCTTATACTAAATGAGATATAACGATCTTCTCCATCATATTGAGAAAGAGGAGATACAGCTTGACCCGGGTAAATTATTGATGAATTATCAACAACAAAACCTGGACAATCAGTGTTGTAGCATGGATTACTTTTTGCAGTTTTAGCAGCATTATCCTGGAAAAAAAATTGTTCATACCATAATAAATTAATAATTCTTATTCTAAAAATTCGGAAAATGAAAAAAAAAAACCTACCGAACAAAAAAAAAAAAAAAAAAAACTTACCCACATCGTGAAAAACCGTAATCTGTTGTTATGATATAGCCAAGGAAAAACCTGCCATAGTACAATGTTAAAATAATTGGATATGCAACACGAGAAAATGATTTTACATCTCTTCATACGGAAATTTAAACACTTTTTTCCAACATAACAACGTTAGATTGTATATTATTTTCTAACAGGGGAGGAGGACATGCATTCATATCACCTATAATATTAAATTTACCCCTAAAAGTGCCAAAATAATATGCTATTCTATGTAAATTTATTCAATTTTCCCCATAAACATAAAAATTCCAGTATTTTTACTCCCCCCCCCCCCCCCCCTTCTATTCAAAATATATCCTAAAAAATATAATAGATCTTGAATTTTAGAAGATTGGATAGTACAGTTATAGTAGACTAATATATAGTAGTTAATTAAATAATAAAGTTCGATCAAATCTTATTACACACAGAATGATAATAGCAACGGAAGCGTACGTTGTCATATTAAATAATTATGGAAGAATCTTTCTGTACTTTAGTTGTCATGTATTCATAATTTCATATTAAACTTAAACTGACTACTAATCGAAAGTAGCTTAAATTTGGATGTTTTAGAATTGTAAGTCATAATTGAAGAAAGTTCTTTTTTTTTTAAATGCTAGCAAGTAAATAAATATTAATTCAAAATTATCTTACTTACATGGAGTCCGACTTTTAATGCACTTATGTGGCCAGTACCATTGGAGTCACCATTGAAATTGATGAGGGTTAGAGAAACTTCATATCTAGAATTGGGATTTATATCCGGAACACCCCATGCACTCATTCTTGTTTGACCTCCATAATATTCTCCCATGTATGTGACATATCCAGCGTTCTACATCATAATTCGAAATAAGAGAAAAATAATCCATATGAAGGACAAATAAAATATACTAAATAAATAATATGCGTATGTATAATAAACAAAAGTTTTGTAGATAGAAAGGTGTTCATTACGTGCGATATTAGACCAGCTATGAGTTTGCATGACAAGGAAAACAAGAAAAAAATGATCTTCAAAGCCATGGAAAAAAACCAAATCAACCACTCGAAAGAAACCGAATGCTTTAACCCTTGTCTTTGTTTCGATATATATATAACAAGAATCTCAATTTGCTGTTTTGACAACTTTTTTGGATACAGTAATATATGATACAGTAGCATTAATTGTTTCTTTTACAAATATGAAATAAATCAAGAAATGATATAGTAGCATTAATTGATTTTTTAAAATATATTTTTCATTTCGATTATTTGGATTTAGCAGTTATATGCAATTATAATACGTACATGTATATGTCGATATTTTGGATATAGGACTTATGGCACTTAATGTTCTGATACATTCTAAAATGTAAATTATTTAATTCAATAGAACATATCTGGTAGGGGTTAATTGGTAGGGTTGTACAACGGGTGGGTTCGCAATTAATTATCAATATTCCAACCTAACTCAATTATATCGGATTATAACATTTCTTTAGTTGACCCACCCAACCCAACCCACATAAATTTTTATCTAAATATTTTTACGAAATTTTAGGTTAAATGGGTTATGATTTATATATATGGTACATAAATAAAACAAAAAATATTAATTAAATAAAAATAACTTAACAACAGCTAAGTGTATTAAGCAATAGCTTAATAGTTATTTTTTAATAGATGATACTTCTATTTATTTAAAGCAAATCCAACGAATTTTGCATGCAAAATAGAAATAAGTACTGTTTAGTAGGGCTGGACGAAATTTGCAAATTTTGCATGCAATTCTAATAGATGATACTCTTGTTCACTTAATTAATTAAACGAATCAGATACCAATCGGATTATTAAGAATAAAAATATAAATCGAACCAGTACAACCGCATTAATAAAATTAAAAGCTGATCCAACCCGAATAATATTTGAATTCATCAAAATACGGATTGGATTGGACAAGTTAAATGGGTGGTGCGGATTTTTTTTTCCTTTGTAGAACCTATTGTTGGTAGATTTCATGTATATAATGTATATTATACGTATACGTGGTCATCTCTCGAATTCAAGGAAAGTAAATATCTCCCTCAAAGAAAATATGTTTGCAATGATTTGACGACCTTGAATGCAGAGAAATCAATTGTTACCTTCAGTTATTGTTTTCACAATTTCACTTGTGAAAGGTAGAACAAAATTCTTCATAAGAACTACGTTGAGTAAAATATTACATAACCAAAATGTTTCGTGTTGATGGTGAACTACGAAATATTGATCCTTATATTGTCTCCATTCTACTCTTTATATTCCTCTCAATACGTGTTTTTAATTGAGATAGAGAAATAGTGATACTCCTAATAATTCATCAAATTTACAGGGTGTATAAGGGTCTTTCAATTGTGTTTGGTTGCACCTAGAGTAAAGAAGAGGGTATAAGTGACCTATTTCTTGTACCACCTCTCCATGAGAACAGTGAATATGGCTTACCTCCATATTTATCCCTTGTTTGATTGTGTCTATTTCCTCTTTCATCTCTTCTATCGATGCAAACTAAAGAGTGCATAGTTAATGATTGAGATTATTCTAAATTAATCAAGAAATTTGAAAAAATGTGAATCTGTTTAAACGAAATCATATTCGTTTATTAACGAACCTCTCGCCCATTCCTTGACTCAACTTCATTTATTGTGCAGCAAGTACTCTACCAATTTATATGAGACGACTTTAAATCAGTGTTTTAAATACCCTATCGGACCGGCTAGTTCAACCGTAAAACTGGAAACCGGACCCTGGACCGGTAGGGTATGCCCATAATATCGGAATATAGTTGAACCGGGAAAAAACCAGAAGAGAACCAGGTAAACCGGGAAGAGATTATGAACCAGAGCGGACGAACCATCCTTGAATCAGTTTACAACTTGACCAAAGCAAACCAAACCAACTCAAGTGCAGTGAATAAATATGTTAAAATTATTTGCTTGCGTGGAGAATCAAACTCCCTACCCTATCTTTCATTGGCACGGCCAGCCACTACCATTGGGCCAAGAGCTCTTTTGTGATATTTCTGCCCATGATAGCTATATATTGTACTTTTGATTTTTGAACCGGTATATCCAGGTAATATCGGTAACCACCATACCATTGTTTCACCGGTTCGACAGCTAGTACGGTATTTAAAACATTGCTTTAAATCCCATCTTCCAGTCCATCGGCTAAATTTGACGATCTTCTTTTTTCCTTTTCTTTTTTTTTGGGTAAAAAGTACATAGACAATCTTCATTAATCACAAATTTTTGTTACATCAAATAGACAATTATAAAGTTACAACCCCTATTCACTATATATAGAGATGGCCCATAATTATAGTAGCTTACCTACAATGAACTAAAAAAGGTTCCTTTAAGTAATAAGCTATTTGAAGCACTGATAAGAAATTAATGGTGCCTCGAGGGTTTCCATCTCATGGATAAGGCAAAAGTCATGTGCTTTATAGTATCACAATAGGTTGTAAGAATATTTGTTAATTGTTAGCTCATTTATCCTTTAAGAAATAAATTGTCAGCAACCCCAATCATTATCCTAAAAGTCAATATTTAATGACTTAATTTCTTAGTTTATGTTATTGATGATATTTGATCATTTGTTCCTACAATTTATTATTGACAGATCATTAGGTTGAAGATCTGAATTGTAGATCGTTGTTGATCATTCATTAGAATGACAATAATAAATATAAATTGTTCATAATCTTAATAATTGAAAATGAACATTAATTGTCTTAAAAGATTGGTATGCAAGTTAAGTGATGATTATGTTCTACAAATCATGGGTAAGGAGTTACCAACTTAATTGCATATGTGTATGTTATTGGAACATAGTACAAGACATGACCCAATGAAATAAATATATGGATTGTGTTATGTGTCATTGTTTATTTCATATAAGTTTAATTCTAAGTTTGAGATGTTCACCTTTTCCACATGAGGATAGGTTCTATAAATATCGTTTAACGTTGATTCCTGATAAAGGCTGTTATACAGATTTTATTTATGCTATCTTGAATTGTGTTGAGAAAAGTTGAACATCAAGAAAACTGTATGTCCCTCATTAGTATACCTAATGAGTGATGATATCTATTTGGTCCCCTTGATGAAGTTGGATCGTATGCATGCAAACTAAACGATCAACTCTAGATCAAGAAATGTATAATTCTGCAAGAATGACACATTCATATCTTGGATTATACAATGATATCATATGACATAAGAACTAAAACAACAAAATTATCTATTTCTTATGCAGGATTGATATACTATAAAAGTATAGTATTTATTTATGTTAATTGGGAATCATAACGTGTTGCTAGATACCGCTTATGATTATTGAAAATAAATAACGATTTAATTTACATGGCCAACATAACATAAATCCTCAAGGGTCACATGAATAAAAGGCTCTTAATCAACAATGTATTGACATTAGTTTGTTTGCATTGGAGAATGCAATATATGATAAGTTGATTAATTAATTATATACCGTTACGAACTGTATAATTAATTATATCAAAGGGATCATATGAAACTAATTAATGCAAAGTCTAATCCTATAATAAGTATCAAATAGTTGATAATTATTTTTGTTCAACACAATTAATATGATTGTAGGAATTATATTAGTTAAATGGTACTTTTGATTACCCGATATGAGCCCAACTTAAGTGCAATTAAAGGAGAGTATTAAAGAGAGTTTAAAGACCAATTAATATGGGTTTGAAAGCCCATATTAAGGCCCACCACGTTCTAATATGGAGTGGTCCCTAAGGGTTAGGTTTAGATGGCTATATAAAGCATCATTTGAATGAAGCAAAATCTAATTTTTCTTCTCTCTTTCTCCTCTTCCCTAGCAGCCACTTTTTTCTCTTTGGAGCAAATTAGTTCCTGTCATTAGAGCTCTCTTTATTATATTTTAGTAGGGTTCATGAGTTGAACATTACCTTAATTAAATATCGATTTGATTGAAGAAATGTAGCATTGGATTAGGTGATTTCGGTTCTTTCGCTAGCACGAATCGTTGTGAAGTTGATTAATCCTTTTGTGGACCTAAGAAAGGAGAAGAAGGGGAGTAGACGAGCTCACCACCACCTCCTAAGCCAAGGATTCAAACCTCACGAATACAATTTCGTGAGAGGTATAACTCCTACTCTTCTCTCTTGATTAATTGTGTTGAATGATTTTGAGCATGATTCTTGATGTTTGATGATTAATTATGACTAATTAGTAGTTAAAAATTTAAAATTGAGCACCTAAACACAGTTTCTAACAAAAAGATCCATCGATATAATGTTGATACGCATGCAGATCATGTGTAATTTCTTGAAAATTGACCTTGTGCAGTGTGGAGTCTTGACAACTGCATAAATCAAAGCAATGAGGACATGTTGCAAATTTTTAACAAGTTCTTGAATGTGAGGCAGAGATATACATGTGACAATAATGTCATCATAAATCAAAACAATGAGGATATATTGTTTTAGATGTGAGACAAACAATGATGGATCATAGTGAGAAGCATGAAATTCACGAGAACTAAGAGCAGAAGGTGTGGAACCAGGCTTAGGAGATGTTTGAGACCATAGATGGTTTTGGAAAGACGACACACATGATCAGCTCGACTAGAGTCTTCAAAATCAGAAAGTTGACGCATGAACGAAGTTTCATTAAGCTGACCATGGAGAAACATATTCTATACATCCAATTGTAGAAGTGACCAACCATGAGTGACAGCTAGTGTGAGCACAATGCGAATAGTTGTATGCCAAACAACAGGACGAAAGGCGTCAAAATAATTAATACTCTCCTCCTGAGTGAACTCCTTAGCAACGAGACGAGCCTTGTAGCACTTAATATACTTGTTCGTAGGTCATTTGATGTGGTATATCCATTTGCAACCTACAACATTTTAATTGTCAGAAGATGGAACAAGCTCCCATGTTTTGTTAGTTACAAGGGCATGAACTTCAAGTGCCATTGCTACACGTCATTGAGAGAGAGAGTTAGCTTAAGAGAATTTTTGGGTTCTGCTTCATATTGTGCAATAGCAAGTAGGTGACATAGTCAAGAAAGACACGTGGTTGTCGAGATTTGTCACGTTTTCAAGTGATCATGGGATGAGAGGAAGTGGTTGACACAGAATAGGTAGTGAATTTACAAGGGTCTGTGCTGGCAGATGAGACCATAATGTGCATATGTTGGTCACTAGACTCGGACAAAGATGAAGCACCTGTATCAGACCTGTGTAGTGAGCAATCCAAAAGAGATGAAGTCGGCTCAGAAGAGGCACCATGGAGTGGCCCAGATGAGATCAACCTAGAGGGAGAAGAGCCTAAAGAAACAAGAGGATCTTCAGCTGAGCTTTGCACATGGAATATAAGCAAATTGATTGAAACGTATTGATTGTTTGAGCCGATATAGAAAGGTATATTCATAAAAAATAACATGTCGAGACATAAAACTCGATTGGTTGGCAGGTGAAGACAATAATAGCCTTTTCTGAGAGAGAGCATAGCCGATAAAGACACAAGGAAGAACTCAGTCTTGCAGTTTGTTTTGATTGTAAGGTTGCACATAAGGAAAGCAAAGAGATCCCAAAACTCGAAATTGTGTATAAGGTGGTTTGGTATTTAACAGAAGTTGATATGGAGAAGAAATAGAGTTGGAATAAGGGATACAATTGATTATGTAAACTATGTAGTAAAGATGTCATGCCAAAAGGAAAGTGTAATAGAAGCATGCTTCATCGTTGCCGAGGCTAATTCGAAAATATGCTGATGTTACGTTCTGCAATCCCATTTTGCTGTGAACTGTAAGGATATGTAGTTTGGTGAAGAATTTGAGGAAAGAACCTTGAGATGCGTTTATATTCGGCAACACCGTTAGTGCGAAGAATTTTAATTATTGTTTGAAGCATGTTTTTGACTTGTGCCTTAAACAGAGAAAATGTTTGTGTAACTTCGCCTTTTGAACGTAAAAAATTAATCCATGTAAGCTTAGAAAATTCATCTACATAGATAAGACAATAACAAAATCCTTTGTTTGACAACAAGAGGAAGGACCGCAGACATCAGAGTGGAAAGAAAGAGGTGACGAAGAAAAAGAATTGCTATATTGAAAAGATAACTTATGGCTTTTAGCAGTACAATAATATTAACAAAAAGATAAATATTCAGTATTACAAGGTAAATTTTCTGAATTAAGAACTTTAGAGTAGTAGATGATGATATATGACTATGTTACACATCTGCTGAAACTCATTTACTAAGGTAGGCTTGAACAGAAACTTGATTTGTTTGAGGAATATAGATGTTATAGAGACTTTTATGGAGCTTGGCTTGAAGAAGAGGCTGAGAGGTAAGGCGGTCCTTTATAAGACAAGAAGAAGAGGTAAATTTAAAAGAATAGAATTATCAAGAAACAATTTAGATAAACTAAATAGATTTGTAGTATAATAGGAAAATGTAAGATATCCTTAAGAAGAAACAGATGATTGGAAATTGAAAAAGAAGAATTGCCTACCTGAAGAATTTGAATAACAGCACCGTCACCGATTTGAAGTTTATGGTATGGAATTGTTTGACCTTAAAATTTCATGGTTAAATAAATAAAAGTGGTGTGAAGAGGATAAATTCCAAAAATATTATAAATCGTGGGACAATAAAAAATCATGGATGAGATATGGGTGTAATTTATTCAAAATATGATGTACTATTTTATAAAGATTCTAACGGTATATGGCATGCACGAATCAGGTATAAATTGAGCAAAACTACAGAAGATAAAAAGCTGTCGGTCCACAGATGGTTTACAAGTCGGATTGGATTGGACTCGGGTTCGAAGCCGACCTCCGGCTCACCATGAATCCCTACGCCAAGTGGTTTTTGCACATGATTGCGTGAGAGCCGCCCGATTGAAGATCAAAGGGTGGAGAGGCGACCCAAATCAGATAAAAGAAAGAAGTACGAAGAGGTCATGCGTGGAACGTTGAGATTTCATCCGACGACTAAAGAGGGAATATCGGACGCTTCCGTTGTAGGGGATCCACATCAGTCGCTGAGCCCCTCGCTATTCTTCTCTTTCGTCTCGTCCCTCTCGTCCATCTCCTTGTTTCGTTAAACCCTAGCACCTCAGATTCTCGAGAGAAATGGGCGAAATTTGAAATGGTAAGGGGAAAGCGAGAAGTGCCGTTGGACGAAATCACCAATCTCAACAATGGAGGCGAAGGGAAGTCACGTGAGGTACACTGAGGCGAGCACGCTGAAGTAGACGTTGAAACCTGGGCCCACAAGTCGGGAGGATCAAACGGCAATACAAGTCTGGCCTGAAGAATGAGGCTGTCAGGAACTGGGCCCCCACTAGCATGATGGGCCAGCAGAGATGATACCAGCCACTGAACGAAGAGAAGTGAAGCGTAATTCGATGGCTGAAGTGAGACAGGGGGCGTAACAGTAATTCACTTGTGTTCTTCCCCGATATCCCTCTAGACCTCCATTTGAGGGACCTTTTTTAAGAGAGAGAAAGAGAGTGATTAGAGATAGAAGAGGAAGTAGCTAGGAGCTGAGGAAGGAGAAGGGCTCAGCTCAACCAATTGTAACTAGGAAAGATAAGAGAAGAAAAGAGAAAAATGCGTTTTAGTGAATAATTTCTTGATTTAAATATTTCTTCTTTGTGATCCAATCTTCATTTGCTTGTTTTGAGTTTAATTTCATCCCAAAGTGTTTAGTGTTTACATTCTTCATTCCTTTCCCTTTTCTTAAAGAGGAATCAGTTGAGGGGACTAGGTCCATGTGACTGATCTTCTCTGGCACATTCATGTAGGATGCACTTAGAACGTTAATTAGTGGTATGACATCATTATTTGCACAACTAGAGAAATTGATTGAGGGGACAAGGTCAACTCAGTTAATTTCTCTATTTCATCCATCTAATAGGAAATTATATACATCATTGTCATAACTAGGATAATGTCGTTATTAATTGCACAATCAGAGGGAGGGGACAAGGTCTAGTCCCTCGCTACCTCAAATCCAAGAGAGATCAATGGAGGGGACAAGGTCTACTTCATTGATCTTCTCTTTTCAGGAGAACTTAATGGTGGTGATAACATCGCCTCTGTTAATATGTTCCTCTCATTCCAAATCAAGTTAGTGTAGGGATCATTTAGTATAAATGAAGTACAATTGCATAGGTCTTGCATTAGATAAGATAATTAGTACTAGAATTGCATTTATTGCATGACCAGAGGGAGGAGACTAGGTCCACTCCTTCACTGCCTCAATCAAAGAGAGATCAATAGAGGGGACAAGGTCTACTCCCTTGATTTCCTCTTCTTTTAAGAGACGTCAAGAAGAGGTGAATACATCATCTTTTTGTTGACACTCTCTTCCCACCATCAATCAGAGGCAGGTAGGAGTATGATTAGGTCAATTAGGGCTCAAATAGTGTTCTCATACTGTTAATTAGGGTTTAAGTGCCTCAATTTCGTGGTCTATGTATTAATTAGGTCAGTTAGAGTCTAACAGCATCATTGTTGCATCTATTAAAGTTCAGAGGATTCAATTGCATCATTCTTGAATTAGTCAAGGTTAATTAGGCTCAAATTGCATTATTATTGCGTCAGTTGAGGTTTAGGTGGCCGAATTGCATTTTGAAGTTGGAAATAAGCACAAAATGTATTGCATGCATGCTTTCTCAAGTCAATGCTGCTCACTGATGACTAGATTTGTGGCTGTTTGTTCATTCTTTATGATCTTTGTGATTCTTCAAGTGATTAGGACTTTGACTAGATTCATTTGTTATTAAAGTTTAAAAATCAACTTTTTCCTTGGGTATCCTTATAGTATGCAGGTTGACAATTGTTACTTAATGAATAATGTCATGATACCATAAGCTTAGAATAAGATTATTAGCATGGATACACTCATGAACAAATATTCTGTTGATACTATGCTGTGCTTCTTTAGTATAATTTTAAGTAGGCATATCAGCTTCGTGAACTTTTGTGAGTCGTCTAAGACTGTTCCATTAGCTTAAAGAGTCATTGTATTATTAAATGGTAGTGTGCTGTGTTAATTCATTTCTTGCTATGGTAACAGATAGTAAGTGATTGCAGTGATGGTGGGTGATAGAGAAGATGGTATAGTGCAACCTTCTCTGACTTCCTGTATACGCTTTGTTTATTTAGGTTATGGTCATATAATGACTAAGTTACCCAATTTAGTGTTCTATGAAATGTCAATGCTTAGGATGCTGCTGATGATATAGGAATACCCTTGAGTTTGTGATAATAATGATAGTACTCATAGTAGGCTTATGCAGCAAAAGTCCAGTATTGTTCGAGGCTAGCAAATGCCATACTCAGGTAGAATTTAAATTTGTGAACATGATGGGTTAAACTGCGAAAGAAGATGATTGTGTGATGTCACATTCTTGTGATAAGTGTCCTCTCGCGCCCTCCTCCTTCACTGAACTGCATTTCTTATTCACTCGAGACATAATTTTCTTTTATAGATGCACATTCAAAATAGTAAGGACTAGATTGTAAAATTTAAGTGTAGTCTGACCAAATTAGAGGCTTTCTGCAATTTGTGGATGTAAAGTGTTAAGGGGCATTCTCCCTCTTTTGTCATTATATAATATTCTAAGGTTCAGTTTGAGATACATATGCATAATCATTTGTGATATTTAAGTCCCAAATAAGTTTTTACAGTATGGCAATAGCCTAATACTTTTTTCTTGCTCATGCACTGTCATACAGCTCTGCCATACAGCTCACATGATTAGCCTCTGTAGATTCTTGAAAGACAAGGGTCTGTTAAGTGCCAATACAAGGCTGATTTCAGTTCAGTAACAACAGGAGCTTTGCTCCATACAACCCAGAAGTTTGATGCACTGTGTAGTTATAACTTACTGTACCAGCTTAGTATGCCTATACCATACCATTATGCTTGAATAAAACCTGAAATTGTTATAAAATTCAAAAATGTTAAAACATGTTGTTACCAGGTTCAGAAAATATGGTAATGACCCTTTATAATGGTAATATTATGGTCAACATGTGACATTTATGTTTAGTGGAGAAAATAAAACTTAGGCTAAGTTATATTATGTGTATTTTCTTTGTTTAATGTGAATAATGTCTACTGTACCACATACTGACTTCCTTTTCTTTATGACAGGTATTTGTGAAGAAAAGAAAAGCAATTTGTATGTAACAATAGATTTGCTGAAATAGATAATTGGGTTAAACTGATTAATTTGCATTAAATTTGTTTGTAATGATAAAGTGAAACTTCTAACATCTCGACTTCTTGTGTGAATTGTAGAGGTTAAAACTACCCAGCACCTGTGCTTTATTCCTCCAAGGAAATAATGTGGTACCATGAGACGTTAAATGAACCCTTGGTTTATGCTCTGAACTTTGTTATAATACCATGTACCGGTCTTTGTGTCATTGGAACTATATGAGCTGAAACATATGATGTATAGTATTAGAATATAACCTGTGCGAGACCCCTATGGCAGTGGTCAACAAAACCAAATAATATAACCTGTCAAGTGAACCCATTGAGTTAGCCACGAGTCTCATGCACGGTCATGTATAGTATTAGAATCCTACAGCAATATAGCATATGTGGCCTTGATGCCAATGTTGTACTATGCTTTTTGTATCAGTAGTAAATTGATTAAGATTGATAAGTAATTAAGGATTGAATACATAGCACCTGGAAGACAAATTAAACTTAAGCCCACAAGAGCCCAATGCAATAAAAGAGACGAGGGCTCACAACGTCGGAACTCAGCCCAATCCGAATATCTCATCTTTAGCCGCAGCCGATCTTCTGTGGCCGAAGGCCATGAAAGCCCTGCCGTAAACCGCCATACACGATCTAATCCGTCGAAACCTTTTCTCCCTGCGTTCTGGCGCTAAACCTGTTGCCAGCCCACTTTGGCCGATGAGTTAGACCAATCAAGAGAAGCCACGACAGCCGAGAACTTTAGAAAATCATTAGGAACATTAGAAAGTCCCCAAAAATCCAAACGAAATGCCTATAAAATCATAAAAATCTCAGAAAACTAACATTACTCATATTTTAGTATCAAAATCTATCAAAATAATTTCCTTTTGTATTTTCAAACTATTTTGACCCAAAAAAAAATGAATTTCATAAAGTCCTAAGAAAATTATAAACTCTCTAAATCCTCTTCAATAAAATTTGCAAAAGAAAATTAAGTAGTTTCAAACTAAAATGATAAGAAATGACCACAACTCTATTGTAATAGTACAACAGTTTGAGACAAAATTGAATCAGAGAGAGAGGATCTGAGCTAGCCTAACAGGAGCTGATCTTGTTTGAACCATACAAGGTATTAGGGATTGATTTCTACTTTTCGCCAGAAACAATGGTTTGAGCAGGTGGAGGTGTGGAAGGATCAACGAATTTAAAGAGACCGTAACTATGGAGAAGAAGAGCAATCTGACATTGCCAGAGTACGTAATTTGAGGTATTTAGTTTAGTGGAGATGGGGATATTTAGTGTAATTATAGATTCAATTGAAGAACTTTGATTAATAGAGACAAGGTTTGAGAGGTCCGATGTTTCGTTAGTAGACATAGTTGGTTGATTTGAGAATCTCTAGCTTGTGCTTGGAGATGGTAGAGAGAAAGTTTGAAAGTTTTGATTATGGAAGCGTTGGTGTTAGTGCCTCGATATCTTTGAGCTTTAACGTCTGTGAGCTAATACCATATGAAGATTTTAATGGAACAGAAATTGTTTTATTTTATTTCTTGATGATCGTTTACAGAGAAGCACACTTGCTTATATAATAAGATTACGTGAGTATATTAAACAACTCAAAATAAAAGTTTCTAACTTAGCATTACATAATCCTACACAATATTTGCTACAAAATCTTTTTGTCAATTGCATCAGATATTTCCATTGCTGCTTTTTATTTCCATGCCTTCAAGATACTGAGATATGTGATCACAGCATCCTTCAGATATTTTCATTTATTGCATATTATTATTTCTATTTGTTAAAGATTTTGAGATATCTGATGTTCTTCTTTTGTGATGAAGTTTCCACTTGGGAATGTATTAGTATGATATTTAATGAAATTTAAACAACAACAACAATAATAACAACATAAAGCAACGATAGTACTATAATTAGTGCAATTCAATACACATATATATGCTTCAACCTATAATAAAATCAATAGGACAAACACTCCAATACAGATACGAGCATAATAATAGCAGCAAACTTCACATGATATCTGAAATACAAAATAAAAACAAAATGTCAACTTGTAAACAAATATAATAATGAAGAATAAAATAATAAAGGAGATTATAGTTTATCATACCACATACTAGACTGGAGTGATGTCAACTATCTGGCGACACATGGGGCATGTGGGATGCAATAGGAGATGAGTCTGAAACTCTGAATGCATGTTGGATGGAAGTAGTGGCGGCATGGAAGAACTCGAATCTCTATCATATCCTCCCAACATATCGAACATCTCGAGTCTAGCTCATCATCTGGTCCTCGAGGAGGTGGTGGATATTGTATCACAGGCAAAGCCTCAATGGCTGTAAGCTCGAGGCCATGGGTAGGAGGTATAGGAATAGTAGGTACAGGAAGTGGAGGAGCAATCTGAAGCTCAAGACCAATATTTTGCCCCGCTCTGTTATGTCTTATTTTCCGGCACACCCATAGGATAAAGAAGTATGCTATGAGTACAACTCCCCATATACCGATGGCCCCAAGTACAATAACATAATCCGGTATATGGTAAGCTCTTTGTGGAGATTCCAGATAAAGTCCCGAAGGTGCTGCAATTTCATATTATAGAATAGAGATGTAACTTTCTCTTCTTTCATATTATAGAAAATCTAAATGTTTTTTTTTTAATCATTCTTACCATAAATAAATTATATAGGCCTACGAATCTACGATTAAACAAACAGGTTTTGATAGCAGAGAGAGACAAAATCAGATTTCGGGCCAGATTTCAATAATTAACACTTTGCCTATTTAAGGCCCACTTCATGCTGGGCCTATTAAATCGGAATGGGCTAGAAAGGAGAACCGAATATTATAAAAAATAATAGTAATAAAACAGAATTGGTATTGACCATCCATGGTTTTCCATCCAACACCATTCAAACTCAGATTTTCCGCTTGCTGACGTCAGCAAAAAATTTTTAACCAATTTTTGAAAATTTTTTGGTGCTGATGTCATCAAATATGCTGATTTAAAAGTTCAGTTAAATGTTTTAAGGGTTGAATTAAAGTATATAAGTGTTCAGTTAGATGAACCAATAATTTATTTCACTTTGTATGTTGAATATGACCATTTATTTCTTACTCAGGCAATTGTATATATGTTCAGTTTATTGTTGTAAATGTTCATATTGTTATTTTAAATGTTCGCTATGTTCAATGGGATTAGGAGATCATAAACCCACTAATCCTGCTGCACCCGAACCAACAATTCATGGGTGGGCCCTTGAATTTAGCTGGGCTTTGTTTTTTCCCTGGGCCATGTATTCGATATCGGCCTGTTAGAGACCAGTCCGAAATTTCTCTCTTTGTGTCTTTCTTTATTTTCTGAATGGGCCTATGTTATTTTCTTTTGGGCTGTCCTAAATATGTAAAGTTAATGTAAGCTTAATTTTTAAGATTGGACCGATATACAAAATATATGATCAAGTAATCCGATACGGGATACGGCCCAAAATTAACGTATTCGGTAACATAGTCATACCTTCATGACACCAGTCCTGTTATTCTAACATGGTTGGTACAGCAATTGAGTATATCTATTTTTACCATGTAAACCATTTGAGTAAATATCTTCTGGCATAAACCAAACACGAAACTCTGGAATGATCGAACCATCCAAGAGGATCCCGCAGGGATGTTTGAAGGAGGCCAACGTTGTGGTCAACTTTATTCAAGTTCTAAACTTCAAGTGTATGGTATGTGACGATTAACGAAGAGTGTTCACTTGGATTGTTATTTACACTCCAAGTAGATTTTAATTTCAAAGAACTTCAACTTGGGAAAAATAAAAATGAACACAGGAATAATCTTACGGGTGTCGGTAGGAGCAGAGCAGAATAGGCACATGCATGAAGCAAGCAGACACATGAAGAACAGACTCTGAAATGTAGTTTTTTGATTCATGTTTTCGAAGCAACTAAAGTCTCCCGCAAATTGAATGAATTGAAATTGAGAAAAGTATGGTAATTTCTGTTTATTTTTTTTTTCTTTTTTCTAAAGCACCTCTGTCGCCAGAGGTAATAGCAGGTGATTGCTAGCAAGTATTGTAATTTCTGTTTGTTTTATATCTCTACAAATTGCTCAAGTGACAGGCACGGATAACTGATCTCATCAATCAAGGAAAGATAGAATGCACTATTGATAAGAAAGATAAGAAAAAAAAAATGAAATAAGAATCTTGAGCAAAATAAGAAATTGCTAATTTAATCTGTGCCGTTCCTTCTCCACAAGGAAAGAAAACTTAAATAAGAACATTCTAAAGATAAAGTGCTTAATTGCAAGTTTATTCTTAATCAAAATTTTATTTGGAGTATTTAATTACACTATCATTATGATTTATTGATACGGATTGGTACCAAATCTAACATTACAACTCAATATGCTTGTATGCTTCTTCTAACAATTTTATCACAAAACCTCAATACTGGAGCTAATAATTTTTTATCTCTAAAATTCTTATGTGTTCCAACATAAGGAAAACGGTAAAGCCACACTACAAAATCGGCTTGAGTTTCACAAAAATGTTTTCATGCGTTTGTCAGAGTTTTCAGCAGAACCCAAACCCGTTGGTATACTCTAATGCAAATAGCCAAATATCTAGCGTGAACCCTTCAAACAAGCTTTTTGAACTAATAAAAGTTAAATTTACTCTTTCCTAGTCAACTAGAATGTCTAAAAAAAAAAGTTAAATCTATGCTTACACGTCATCAATTGAAAATTCATATCCAAATTCTTCTAATTTTTTATCTAGTCTACAAAGTGCCAAGACATTTGCTTAATTCATTCGAATAGAAACGAAAAGACAAATTAATAAGGGTAATTGAAACTCGTGCGCTGGGCATACATTAGGGATGAAAAAGGAGAATAAAGAATGATTCAAAATAATCTATTATCTAAGGAGCATAATAGAAAAGCCTAGAAAAAGGTTTTTAGAGGCAGAGCAGATTTGGATATTTACAAGCGAGTGGAGGCTGAGGAAAAAAATACTCTGGGAGTTTAATTCACAAACGAGAGGAGAACACTACGGAGCACATCATTGAAATGAAAGAACTTAATTAAGCCTAGGCACGTTTCCAACCCAAGTCACGACACCTTAATCTAAGATTCAAATTTTATGGGCTTCTAATTTCCCCAAAATTAAAAAAAGAATTTTCCGAAAACAAGTCCTGAGTAGGTCTCCCGACCAAAATCCTTGACAGCAGTGCTGCTGACAGCGATTTTGTCCGAGCCGTCCGATCAAATCTCGACGGTTAATTTTTTTCAGGCCTATCAATCTGGTATTATTCTCGGGGCACTCATCATCCATTGGACGGTTGAGATGAAACCGCAGCCAATCGCTCATATAAAAATGAAACAGGGAGTACACTGTACACATGGTGAAGACGAGCAAGTTGAATTGCACAGATAGGCCCGGTTAAAATCACATTTTTTTTTAACACGATTATTTCATATCATTTTATTTTATAAAAGTTTTTTAAATCAAATGGATGAATTTAATATCATTTGGTCGTAATTTTCATGTTATTAGATCTAACAAAATCTAAAAAACCGATTCTAATGAAATATAAAATGAAATGAAATTCCGTGTGAAAATTTATGATCCAAGACATCGCCGACCCAACGTACTAATAAAAAGAAAAAAAAATAGGCACCATGATACGAAATAGACCAAGCGTATAACTTATAATAAAACGAAAACAAAACGGAGGCACCCATGAATACGAATACTTTATAGACGAAGCTTATACATCATTTTTTCTCTGTTTGGCATTTCGTTGAATTCCAAAAAGATACATCATTTTTGGTTTTATAAAAATAGTTTTCAAGTTAGATTTTATTGAACTAAGATATACTAAATTTTATCTTGCAATAATTTGATTAATTGAAAGCATTATTGCTGCCGACGCAAGTGTTTATTTGTGAAATAGTCATTTTTCATCAAAATATTCAATTTCAATTTTAAATAACAAACATATTCAATTTAAAAGTAGAGGGAAAAAAAAACAGCTTAGATTGCATCAAAATAGTTCAATATGTTGATCAATATTGTATTGCAGTATGTTTATATATTAATTTAGTGAGTTGGACCAACTAAACCCCTCTGATAAGTGACAAACTGACAATGCATTCCCTTTGGAATGGAGACTGGTGAGCTCTTTGCGGAGACTTATGATAATGTCCTGGCGGTGGTGCTGCAATTTCATATTAAGAATAAAGATGTAACGTTCTCTTTCATATTATAAAAATGCTTTTAAGTTTTTTTTAATCATTCTTACCATAAATAAATTATATAGGCCTGCGATTAAACAAACCGATTTTGATAGCAAACACAAAATCAGATTTCGGGCTAGATTTCAATAATTAACACATCGCCTATTTAAGGCCCACTTCATTCCGGGCCTATTAATTCGAAATGGGCTAGAAAGGAGAACCGGATATTATTAAAAAAAAATAGTGAATAAATTACAAATCGGGTTCCTTTTCTTTCAGAGTTCCACCTTTGTAAAAAAGTATTTATGTTTTCAGAATTCATCTATAAATCTTCTATCTATAAATACTACAATGTGAGTAAACATTTCTACAGTAAAATGCTGACATCATATCATCATTTTATTATATCTCCTTTCTCAGTCTCTAGCGGATATTTTGTGCCGATTTCGCTTGTTCTTTTGTGCAACGTCTTTGTTAGAAGAATATGCTTCAATATGAAACGCAAAAGTTGTACGGATTCACTTACACAAATAAAACAAGGAAAAGGACAGTCTCATGTGGGTGGTGGTTTGATCGTTTGTAGTCACTCTCATGCTCCTCTATGTAATAAGTCATATGCAACTTATTCTAAACATACAATATAAAAAGTTATACCGAAATATACACACACAATTAATTAGGTGTTTTTTAAACAAATAGGAAAGCATTGATAGAGGCTTTGTTCGGTTTAACGCACTAATATTTTATTTTGTAATTTTTTTATTAGCCCCTCTACTTTCTTTTGTTAGATAATGAGCAAATTTCAGAAATTTCATTTCTTTTTTAATTGTTTACATGCCTTTTCAAAAAAAAAATTTTTATCGATATGCTTAAAAAAAAAATAGAAGGTATCCAGAGATATATTTTTTAAAAATTTTATATTTTTTTAAAATTAATGTTTTATTTTACGTTTTGTCGCTTAAAGCATTTATTAGAAATATTCGTTCGTATTTTTTAATTTGACTGTTATTAATTATAATTATATTATAGGATTATATATTTTTTCACCATAGTATATTGATCGGTATAAAATACAAAGAAACAAGTGATTTAGACCTATAGTAATTATTTCTGAGTGCAACTAATCATTATTAATTGATCGATTATGTTAAAATAATTTTTTCACCATAGTATATTGATTGGTATTAAAATAATTATTTCTAAGTGCAACAAATCATTATTAATTGATCGATTATATTCTTATATGTATCTTTATAATTACTTAATTTATTTTAGGACAATTATGCCATGAGAATCAATTTCTGAATCGAGTTTTGATCGTAACCGTTCATGAGTGCTAATCAATTAATCTTTGTTGGAAATGAGCAGTTGAGATGTCCAATTCAGAAATTGTATAGAGAATATCTATTGTGAACCATGATGCATAGAGGGCCCCGTGTACCATGACCGTTTGATCGGTGGTTTTGCAAATCGACAAATATAAATTAACCAACCCAATCTATATATTAAAATCTCATAGAAAACAAAATTTTACAATTTTTTATTTTTTATTTTTTTTACTATTTTTTATCGAATATTTTTAAAGCTTGCCATTTTTGGCTCCCTAGATTTATATCTTTTGATTAAATTTTATTTGTATGCTTACAAAATTATTAATCCAATGAGATTGAATTTTTTTTCCAGTGTTTACAACAATTTTCATGGTTTTTGTATTTTACTAATTCCACAAATTTGCATTATAACTTTTAAATTATTTGATGGTTTTTTAAATTTCTTTTTCATCAGATTTACATGAATGGTAAAATATTATGAAAAATCCATTGATGACAAGTATTTTAGATTATTTGTAAGATTTTATTCAATTTTATTAGTATTCAATTATAGATTATTAGCATATGAAAAAAAAATTAAAATTTGATCAAATTTGTAAAACTTAGAAACATCTTAAAACAATTGGTTTTACCCAAGATGCACACATTTAGTTTTTGTTCTCATAATTCTAATACTTTTTATGTATTTGCACCTCCTTTAACCTCACGTTTCACATAAAGTTAGAAGGTATGATTATGTGTTTCCTTTACCTGACATGGGCCTGAGAACAATTTAAAACTTAGATAATTGATATTTTTCTCGATGATGACAAATATAATGCAATTAATGCTTATATATGAGAGTCTTTACTATGTATCGCCACCTGATCATATATCAATATGAAGCCAGTCTTCACAAATTAACCTAACCACATATTTTTCTTATGGTGTCATCATAGACACAATAGTTCCTTACTCTAATTACAACCTTCAATTACCCGACTTTTACTGTATAATTGAAAGAACAATGCCTCACGCGCGAAGCGCGTATGAAAAGCTAGTTCTCTACATATTAAAGTAGTTTAATAAATTTTAACGTGGGTTACTATTTCGAAACTGGAGCTGACAATTGAAGCAGACCGCTCATGTGCTACGTGATTGTAAAGAAATAGAAATATAGGGATTTAATATTGTGATGGCTTTTCTTGAGAATGGTCCCCACCCCATGTGTGGAATCCATATTTTGTGTAAAGTGCAAACAACTACAAAAATAGTTACATATGAATAAATATTAATGAAAGAGCGCACATTTAAATGAAACATTTTTAATCGGACGACTTCCCTCGTAAAAAAATATTTACTAAAGAACCACAAACGAAAAAAATAATATTCTAAATCTAACCCGTATGTTTTTCGCCCCTATTTGCTACAAGAAAGAAATGTGCTGCTTTAATTATTTTGTTTTTCTTCTAAGTTGTGAAGACAAAATATGGCAACTCCATCCCAATTTACTGGAGATGCTGAAAACGAACTTTCAGCATTTTCACTTGCACCTCCACGTTGGTACCATGCCATGCCTCTTGACTCTTGAACAATGTTTTGAAAACTAGATCAGACTGGCCGGTTGAACCAGTTGGACCCGGATTCTTGTCAGTTTACTGGTTCAACTGGATTTTGACCAGTTCAACCATGGTTAGACCGGCAAACCAACCCACCCGGTGGCGTCCCCAATTCACCCTCCAGTCCAGTTTTTAAAACATTGCTCTTGACCTATGTTGCATTCAGGGGCGGATCCAAGATTTTTTTTTAGCCTAGGCACAATTTGTCTTAGGTCAAATCTTAAGCACAAAATTATTCTATCTTCACAAAATACCCAGGCACTAATCTTTTTTTAGCCCCGGCACAACCCAAATTAACACATATGAGCACTCAATTTTAAAAATTTTACCCCAGGCACTTGCCATGGGGTGTCCTACATTAGATCTGCCCCTGGTTGCATTGGTACGGGTACGAGTACCGTACTCGGTACGATTCGGGTACGTTGGTACGAAAATTATCAAAAATCTCTGGTACGGGTACGACGATATATATATATTATTTGAATATGTTATTGATCTATAATTATATTATATTACAAAATATAATATGTATAACATAATTTTGTTTAGCTACGGCTTAAAATTTGCACAAATAAATGACATAAACTTAGAATTTACATAAATAAATGACATAAACACTAATATCAACACGTTGACCATTGACTTGTACGGTACGTACTACCCGGTTCGTACCCGGTACGGGTACGGCTGATGTTTCGAAGTACCGGGGTAACATAGCTCTTGACACAATCTTAATGGAAAGTAGAACATGCCTCTGTGCCTTGTCTAGTTGCACGCAATAATGTTACATTTCTTTATCTTAACCCTCCCAATGCATATCCTCACAAGCATGCATCCATCAAATTGATAAATGCCTCGCCTCCTAATATTTCAACGCCTCTTGCTAACCGATTTCTCATAGCCACCCTGACACCCGAATTGTGACTTTTCTCACAATTGGTCATTGAGCACAATCAACAGGCCTGGAATGGACTCAGATCCATTTGGGTTGTCGGGGACTTTGGGTGGGGGGTTCCTCCTGTGGAAAAAGCCATATAGCCAACTACAACACACGGTCTCCTAATCTCTGTCCCCTTGCAAAAAAATAAAAAATAAAAAAATAAAAAAAAAAGAAAGAACTTCCACTCTATCATCACAAAATTAGCAAATTGTGATTCATCGCTATTTCTTCCATCTCTGCACCTCCAACCCCCGGACCACACGCCAATTTCCTGGCTTCGCCCCAGAATTGCACAATCGACAAGCCGAAATAGACGTACGACAATGCAACTCCAGTACCATCACAAAACATACTAGGGAAAACAAATATATATACAGTAATACATTGCGAAGTTCCGTTTCACTTACTGATCCAGAACCACGATTCCTCCAGTCAATTGACTGCCGGATAAAATTCAATAACAGGTAGCCCAACCGGGTCAGGCATATCTACCTGCCACCAGTATGTATCTTGTATTTCATACCTTCATGACACCAGTCCTGTTATTCTAACATGGTGGTACAGAAAATGAGTACTTAAGTATCTATTTTTACCATGTAAACCATTTGTAAATCTCTGGCATAAACCGAACGCGAAACTCTGGGATGATCAAACCATCCAAGAGGATCCCGCAGGGATGTTTGCAGGAGGTCAACATTGTAGTCTCTACAGAAAATTTATTCAAGCTGTGAACTTCTAATGTATGGTACGTGACGATTAACGAACAGTGTTCATTTGGTTTTATTTACACTCCAAGTAGATTTTAATTTTAAAGGACTTCAACTTAAGTAAAAATATGCTCCTTACGTATATTGCCTAAAACATCAAGTTAAATAATTAAATTAAATGGGGATAGCTACAAGGTATATAATCTTACCGGTCTCGGTAGGAGCAGAGCAGCAGGGGCAGAGACATGA
This sequence comes from Rhynchospora tenuis, assembly GCA_027725995.1. Classification (NCBI taxonomy): domain Eukaryota; kingdom Viridiplantae; phylum Streptophyta; class Magnoliopsida; order Poales; family Cyperaceae; genus Rhynchospora; species Rhynchospora tenuis. Next base: position 122,820,245 of record CM050889.1, read on the forward strand.
AGCAAGAAGACACATGAAGAAAAGAGTCTCAAAGTTACTTCCTCGATCCATTCTTTTCAAGGAACTAAAGTATCCTACAAATTAAAATGAATCCAAATTGAGATAAAGAACAATAACAGAGTGTTATAGAAAGTGAGTGTGATTCGATAAAACAAAACAAAAAGCAAGTAAAAAACTGCACGACTTGATCACGGTTGGCTCGTAATGGCACAAAAATAATGTACAGGTTGGAGAGAGATTTTTGGCTGGAGAGTATTAAGAAGAAAGGGAAGAAGGAGATGCCAGTGGTCGTTACTCTTTAGGGCAAGAAAGATGCGAACTAGTGGAAGTTGTAGAAAATGAGCAAAACAGGAAAGTTGTTCAAATGACCAAAACACCCCGGATTACAAGAATGGAAAGGAATGGAAAATATAGAAGGGAAGGAAATTGAATGGAATGGAATAGAAAAAATATTTACATCTATTTGTTTGGATGATTAATGAAAGAAAAGGAAAAATTTTTCTCTTCCTTTTTTTTTTTCTCCTATTTGGATGATCAAATTAAAATAAAGTAAAATATGGAGTAATTAATAACAAACGACCATTATGAGCTTTAGCACATTAAGCATGTTTCTTTCGAACTCAAAAATTTTGTTGCATAGACATGATCTAGTGTTTTTCTTTCAAACTCGAAGCAATAATTACAATCTTATAAAGTCAAAAAGTATACGTAAGAAAAGTTACACGTTTATATCTGGTCCTTATACAAGTACACATTTGACTTGTTGTACCGCTCTTCCTTTTTTATTATTTTGAACATCTTAAAATTTATATAAAAAAAATTGAAAAAGGTACAGGAAACTTAATACTCTAAGCAGGTACCAATTGATGCCGGCCAGGATTTGATGATACCTAAACATGTAATGCTATGGTACTATTGGTAGAGAAAGATATAATGTACCAAACCTGAGTACCAAGCCTCACGGCTCAAGAAATATCTACAACAATACTATAAGAACATGCAATCTCCCATACCTTGTCGTTGTTGATGCTTGCCTCTATAGGACCTATAGTGTACAACAATGACAAAAATTATATATATATATACAAATACTTATCAAATTGAGCAAAATATCTTATAAAGGAGATAATTTTAATGATTCAGTGTATAATATGACTGGAAAATACCGACACATTTAAGATGAAAAGAACCATAGTCAATTCAAATATGTTCAACTGATATACACCTCTAGCGGACCTGATGATACCAGGGGAGTCACAAGAAAATAGTATACAAGCTTTGGGACTTACTGATAGATATACAACCATAGTCAATTGGGAGATAGGACATCTCACTCAGGTGCAGGGATAGCACTTACTGATACACTGGTGGAAGGGAGTCACAAGAAAATAGTATACAAGCTTTGGGACTTCTGGTTTTAGATGTATTTTAGTTTCAAAACTCTTTCAGGATTGTTCCTTGCTGTAAGAAATTTAAGTCTGTTAAATCAATTTTAGGATTTTCTGGTACCGAGTGTTGGTATGTAAGAGTAGAGTAACTGTAAACTATTGGTTTCTTTAATGAAACAGGGTATCTCGGCCTCTTTTCAGGAAAAAAAAAAGTAGCTATGGATATTAAAGTTTGAATTTTAACAAACTGAGTGATCATAATAATCATACGTGAAACACGTACCTAATTATACAGAGCTCAAACTTCTTCAGAAAGATGCTTGAACTTCTCTCCTCCTCCTTGTACCGATGTGCATATATACACAATATAAGATCATATCAGACAAAAGATTAAAAATTGAAATTACTAATGTTGAAAGAAAGAAAGCACGCTGAATTAATTATAATGAAGCATAAACAATGTGGCACTTCTAACTCACCTGTTGGCGTACTTTAAATGAAGGGACTTTTCATTTTTACTACATTATATATGAGATAGTCTAATGTGCTATCGATAGCAATGACCCCTCCGTGCCACCCAGTTTATATCCCTCCGATTTCTTTAAAATTCGTGCGAGCGATTTAGATCAGCGTTTCAGATTCAGGCGCTGGGAGAGGCGATTTTTAATGTTTCTCCGTTAAACTCTTTTAATTCCCGTCATCTCTCTCCCTCCCTCTGGTGCACAGAAATTGTCTCTCACTTCGTGCTCTCTCTCGATCTCCTCCTCCAAAACCCTACAAAAGAAAAACGCAGATCTAACCTCTCCTCAAATCACCCACGTAGTTGCTCTCTCTCTGCCTTCTCTCCTCCAATCGTACTCACGCGCTAGAGTGGTTGCTCGCGACTACTCTTGCTCAGGTCCTCAACCCTAGATGCTCGATCGAAGTAAGCAGTAGCTTTCTCCTGTGATTGTAACCATAATTTCGCTAGTTTCGTTCAATTCAAGGTTAATTTCTTCGCCATTGGTTAATTTGGTTTACTTTGTTCCCTAATTTTGCTATTTTGGTTAAGATGTTTCCTATTTTTTAACGTTAATCAGTTCCCTAAAACGCCATTTGTTAATTTGGCCATTCTGAATCAGAATTTGCTTTTTTTGCTTTGATGGTTGACTCTTGATTAATCGGGTTTTTGCTATTCTTTGCTTTTTTGCTTTTTCGCTTTTTTGCTTTTTTCTTTCATTAATCGGCTTTCTATACCAGATACTGGTATTAGTATCAAGTGGGGCGCATATGAAATGGCACTAAAATCCCTTTGTTTGAGGAGATATATATATACCAGATATTAGTAACTTTGTTTCAGGAGAAATGACTATTACATGCTTCAAGAGAACACATCAACGAGCAAACCCTTCTTGTCTTCATATCGGTACTTCTTAATGGTTACTTGATGATGAGCAAGTAATGTTGTAGGCTTCTTCGTTCTGATGTCAATCTATGTTAAAAGGATGTTTGTAATGCTTGTAATAGAACCTTGTTTAATTCTATTTTGTACTAGAACATTGTAATCTTGGATGTTTGTTGGTAATGGAAATGATATTTGGCTAATGGTGATTCTTATTGTAATTCTTATTGGATTTCTTTCCTTTCTTGTATTTTCCTCACTGTGAAGCAATTAGTGTCAGTGTGCATGTTAACTTATAAAATAAATAGGAGTATGTTGTAGGCTTATAATAGGAGTCCTGGATATTATGCGCTATAGAAATGGAGTCCTGGATGGAATGCGCTATAATAGGAGCATGTTTCACTCCTGTTTTCGATCCTGTAACACCACGTGAAATAGGCACAATGTGATTCTTATTGCAATTCTTATTTGACGTTAGCATGTACCAAAGCATTGGATGTAAATACACTTAAATATAGCACATGAAATAGAGCATGTTTCACTCATGTAACACCACATGAAATTGAGCATGCATCCTTTATTCCAGTAAAAGCAGTTGCTTGTAAATGCAATTATATAAATGCAACAAATAACAAAATCGCTTATATAAATGCAACAAATAACAAAATTGCATGTGGATACAAAAATTCCAAGCAAGGTAATCAATTAATATCAAAGAAAGTTCATTGCAAATTTAAAAAAAGAATGTCTCCAGAGGAGACATCCCAGCTTCATTAAGCAAAAAACCAAAAAGGTAAAAGTTACAGAGTATTAGTCCTTAGAAACTAGCTAAAGTATCTAACCAAATTTAACCAAAACACTGCCTAATCAAAGGCCACAAAAAACACAGTAACATCCATTAAAACGTAATACTAAAATCTAAATCAAGCATCATCTGACATTGTAGGATCTGCAACAGCACCATCCATCCTATCAAGATCAGCATCACTTTGAGCTCTGGCTTCAGAAGCTTTAAGGAGATCACCAAAACTTTCTTTCAAATCTCCTGCAAAACCAGTCCAATTACAATAAAGACTAATAGCATTAAAAAATAAGGCATTAGAACTACAACCATTATTAAGAGAAAAGGCTCTCTTATTTCTATCAAGCCATTTAACCCAAACTATTCTAGTTACAAAGGATCGTGTTAGTTGTGTTTCATTTAATGAAGTACTATTCTAGTTACAAGGATCATGCTTTTATTATATATCCATTCTCTTCAAAATGCTTATCCAAAATGCTGTTGCCTGTATCCAAAACGCACTCCAAAATGCACTCTAATTGCTTCTACTAAATCGAAATCAGATCACGGTGAGGAAAATAGAATTAAAATAAGAATCACCATTAGCCAAAGATAATTCTAGTACAAAATAGAATTAAACAAGCCTTTGGACCTATGACAGTAATTTTTTTTAGCTAGAGATAAAAAAAAAAAAAGCAAACTCCATGATACTGTAACCAAATCGGACAAAAACCAGGGTACCAAATCGGAAGGCTTTCTCAACTTATTGTTACATGTCACAACAAAATTGGCAGCAAAATTGAAAATTACAACCGTAGTTGAGCAACTTAGCTATTTGGTACCAAATTGGCAAAGGTAATTCCAAAGAAAATGGGGCAAACCAAAGGAGATGCTAATGAGAAAAATTGAAAGGGCCTAGAGTTTTGAGGCAGTGAACGATAGAGGTAGAGAATAGAGTACAAGTACCTGGGCCTAGAGTTTTGAGGCAGTGAACGATAGAGGTAGAGAATAGAGTACAAGTACCTGTCACGAAGGGAAGCAGGGAGGCGGAGAGTGTGCTCAGAGTGAGGTCACGAAGAGTTTGGCGCTCCGTCTAGGGTTTCAAGGCGAATAGCCAGGAAGAGGTGAGGAGGCGAAGAGAGAGAGGTAGTGAGCTTTGACTTCTAGGCGGAGGTTAGGCTTAATGAGGGAGAAGAGTACTTCCAGATCGTCTTAGCTTCTCCAAATGAACGAGATTGAGAGAGGCGGAGCTTCGATTTCTAGGTTTTCTTTGTTTCGAAGGAGAAAGTGGGGAGCACGGTTCAAAATGAAACAGAAGAGTTCGAAATTTTGACGGAAACTAAAGGGTTTAACGGAGAAACATTAAAAATCGCCTCTCCCAGCGCCTGAATCTGAAACGCTGATCTAAATCGCTCGCACGAATTTTAAAGAAATCGGAGGGATATAAACTGGGTGGCACGGAGGGGTCAGTGCTATCGATAGCACATTAGACTATCTCTATATATATATATATATATATATATATATATATATATATATATATAGAGTATGGCTATGGTGAGTTGCAACTCACAGCCATTTTGGTGAGTCGCGATCCAGACCATAGGATCCGCGTCAAGATCCGTGCAAAGATGAGAGCGCTGATGCGTTTAAAATTTTCCGTCCGTCTGCGATTTCCTCCGTTTCCGTCTCTTTTCCTCTTATCTCTCGCTCCCTCTCTTTCTCTCTCTTCGACAGAAATCGAAAGACAAAGAAAGATGCCTCTGCACCTCCTCCTCCTCCTCCTCAAACCCTAGAAAAACAAATCGGAGAGCAGCGCGCGCTTTTCTCTCTCTCTCTCTTCCACTGCCTCTTCTCTCCTCTCAGCCGATAAACCCTAGAAATCGAAAGAGAGCCTCCTCCTCGACAGAAATCGAAAGAGAGCCTCCTCCAGTGCCTCCTCTCAAACAAACCCTAGATCGGAGCTAATCGGAGAAGGAGATTGGATCGAAGCGCATCACCGTCTCTGTGCGAAGGACTAGGCTTCCGTCGCTGCCTCCCTCCCTCTCACAGGTTTTCTATTCTGTTTTAATTTTGTTCGTTTTCTATTTTTTTTTCAAATCGTGGTTTGTTGACATTTCTTCTCTTTTTAATTCTGACATTGCTTCTCTTTTTTTTCCGCCAAACAATTTGGCTAACCTCTGTACTTATTTTTTTTTGTTGTATCTTAATTTGCTCACCACTGGTTTTTAGCGGGCATTATTTCTAAATCATGGTTTTGGTTGGTTGCTGTTGCAATTTTTTAGGTACATACAAGCTGGTTTAGCTGGATTTCTTTTTAAGTAAATATTGGCAGACTACAAACAATGGTTTAGGTGTATTTATTAGTTCAAAATCAGCTGAGCTTCTTTGAGTTAGTTAAACAACTCTACCTATTTGTCCCCATATGTGTTGTTGTCTTTGACATAAATGATAAATGGTGTTTAATATTTCTAATTTCAGTCACTGGAATGCTCCTCTCTATTTGTGCTGCCTTGCTGAAGAGACAATGGAAGGGCCACCTATGATGAACAAATCATTAACCACCATAAGCTACTGAGCTTGGAGGAGAGAACCTGAGATAATTGGAGAGGAATCGGATGGTGCATATGAATATGAAGACCTCTCAAGTTGAGACAGCATGGTTGTAGAATTGTTTTAATTTAGAATGGTTGGGTATATTTTGGTATAGAATTGTTATAGAATAGTTATATTTTGGACAAATAGAATATGGTTACAGAATCACTGATAAATCTGATTGGTATAGAATTTGTTGTAGTATGGCTATATTTTGCTATAGAATTGTTATGCTTTGATGGTTATAGAATCAGTGATTAATCAATGGTTACATAATCAGTATTGCTGTTTGTTCAATGTTATTTTTGCCAATATTTTTTTATGCTATATTGTAAATTGTACTTCTTGTTCCAGAGATATGATATTAATTTAGGTTTCCAGTAAATTGCGCATAGTATTGTTGTGCATAGTATTTAGGCATGGTAGAATAGGGGAGCATGGTACCACTCAATTGCACATAGCATTATATGTAGGTATCACTGAATAAGTATTTAAAGAAGAAAAATATGTGAAAAGAGAAGTACACTAAGCATATTAATTTCCATTCATTGACTTGAATATTACATCCATGTAACCAAGCAAATAGAAATCAAATTGATTCAAACGTATACCCAAACAAAGGGAAAAATAACTTCCCAGCTCCCCAAGTACTACCGAGTTTCAAAACCAACTCCCCAACTCCTTAACTGCCGAAGTTATAACCCAACTCCAGAACCTCAACTGCAAGAATAGCCAAGCAGTTTACTATCTTGGTTAGAATTTACATCAATCTCGTACCAATGTCATCACCTAGAAAATAAACGTTAATTGAAAATGCAAGTGTTAATATAAAGGCATATTATTGGAATATTGATCTGTAATAAAATAAATCATCAAAAGAGATAGCTTCCAAAGAAATGAAAAGGGTGAAACAGGTAGCTCTTTTCCAGCTATGAAACCAGCGTGCTACAACTATTCTTGTCCTCTTATCACTTCTCTTACAAGAGGTGCTATAAATAAAAAGTGTGAAACAGGGACATTTGTTTTATACATGGTACCACTATTATTCCAGAAAACATTTTAGCGTATACCTGAACTCAATTTTATAACATATACCTGTATTAAATACCTGTTTTATACATCATACTTAGAAGTTGGAAACCAGAGTCGAATGACTCATACCAGATAAAACACAGTTCACTGATTTTGCTTTCTATCTTTTATTTTTTCTCTTGCTTAATAATTTTGAGGACTTTGATAGATTTAAAATAAATAATAAAGGTTGCCTCTGAAACAAGATTACAAATATAGAAACATGAAATTCTAAATGATTTTTCAAAACAATTAAAAGGCTCAGAAATTCCAGTAGTTGCGATGCAACTCCTTGGAGCATCCTTGAGTTGGGCTTGATAATTTGGATAACTATGGCTAGATACCTTTGCACTAGTCAATCCATAAAGCAAACAAACTTCTAATCTCTTATGGATGACAGTTTTTTTCAATCTGCGAAAAATAGGTTCAGAGATTTAGTGAATACTGAATACCATGGGAACAATTAATAATAGGTTCAGAGACTTAATTGGTTCTTTTAAATAATAGCTCAATGAGCACATCCTGAATTTTCCCCTTTTCAATTAGCTCGCCAAAGTAACTAATTTTGAACAAAAAAATTGCGGGAAAAAAATAAATGTCAGAGAGCAAAACCTTGGTAGTAAAGAGAAGCAAAGAGAAGCAAGTCGGAACCTAGTCCTTCTCCGATCCGTCGGCAGCGACGGAGGTGAGCCGATCTGCTCCGATCCAATCTCCTTCTCCGATTAGCTCCGATCTAGGGTTGAGAGGAGGTGCTGGAGGATGCTCTCTTTCGATCTCTTATCACGCTGAGAGGAGAGAAGAGGCAGCGGAAGAGAGAGAGAGAGAGAAGCGCGCTGCTTTAGGGTTTGAGGAGGAGGAGGAGGAGGCGCAGGCTTTGTTTTTCTTTCGATTTCTGTCGAAGAGAGAGAGTCGAGTAGAGAGGAAAAGAGACGGAACGAAGAAAATCGCAGACGGACCGAAAATTTTAAACTCAATCAGCGCTCTTCCCTGGCACGAATCTTGACGCGGATCCAATGACCTGGATCGCGACTCACCAAAATGGCTGTGAGTTGCAACTCACCATAGCCATACTATATATATAGAGATAGTCTAATGTGCTATCGATAGCACTGACCCCTCCGTGCCACCCAGTTTATATCCCTCCGATTTCTTTAAAATTCGTGCGAGCGATTTAGATCAGCGTTTCAGATTCAGGCGCTGGGAGAGGCGATTTTTAATGTTTCTCCGTTAAACCCTTTAGTTTCCGTCAAAATTTCGAACTCTTCTGTTTCATTTTGAACCGTGCTCCCCACTTTCTCCTTCGAAACAAAGAAAACCTAGAAATCGAAGCTCCGCCTCTCTCAATCTCGTTCATTTGGAGAAGCTGAGACGATCTGGAAGTACTCTTCTCCCTCATTAAGCCTAACCTCCGCCTAGAAGTCAAAGCTCACTACCTCTCTCTCTTCGCCTCCTCACCTCTTCCTGGCTATTCGCCTTGAAACCCTAGACGGAGCGCCAAACTCTTCGTGACCTCACTCTGAGCACACTCTCCGCCTCCCTGCTTCCCTTCGTGACAGGTACTTGTACTCTATTCTCTACCTCTATCGTTCACTGCCTCAAAACTCTAGGCCCAGGTACTTGTACTCTATTCTCTACCTCTATCGTTCACTGCCTCAAAACTCTAGGCCCTTTCAATTTTTCTCATTAGCATCTCCTTTGGTTTGCCCCATTTTCTTTGGAATTACCTTTGCCAATTTGGTACCAAATAGCTAAGTTGCTCAACTACGGTTGTAATTTTCAATTTTGCTGCCAATTTTGTTGTGACATGTAACAATAAGTTGAGAAAGCCTTCCGATTTGGTACCCTGGTTTTTGTCCGATTTGGTTACAGTATCATGGAGTTTGCTTTTTTTTTTTTTATCTCTAGCTAAAAAAAATTACTGTCATAGGTCCAAAGGCTTGTTTAATTCTATTTTGTACTAGAATTATCTTTGGCTAATGGTGATTCTTATTTTAATTCTATTTTCCTCACCGTGATCTGATTTCGATTTAGTAGAAGCAATTAGAGTGCATTTTGGAGTGCGTTTTGGATACAGGCAACAGCATTTTGGATAAGCATTTTGAAGAGAATGGATATATAATAAAAGCATGATCCTTGTAACTAGAATAGTACTTCATTAAATGAAACACAACTAACACGATCCTTTGTAACTAGAATAGTTTGGGTTAAATGGCTTGATAGAAATAAGAGAGCCTTTTCTCTTAATAATGGTTGTAGTTCTAATGCCTTATTTTTTAATGCTATTAGTCTTTATTGTAATTGGACTGGTTTTGCAGGAGATTTGAAAGAAAGTTTTGGTGATCTCCTTAAAGCTTCTGAAGCCAGAGCTCAAAGTGATGCTGATCTTGATAGGATGGATGGTGCTGTTGCAGATCCTACAATGTCAGATGATGCTTGATTTAGATTTTAGTATTACGTTTTAATGGATGTTACTGTGTTTTTTGTGGCCTTTGATTAGGCAGTGTTTTGGTTAAATTTGGTTAGATACTTTAGCTAGTTTCTAAGGACTAATACTCTGTAACTTTTACCTTTTTGGTTTTTTGCTTAATGAAGCTGGGATGTCTCCTCTGGAGACATTCTTTTTTTAAATTTGCAATGAACTTTCTTTGATATTAATTGATTACCTTGCTTGGAATTTTTGTATCCACATGCAATTTTGTTATTTGTTGCATTTATATAAGCGATTTTGTTATTTGTTGCATTTATATAATTGCATTTACAAGCAACTGCTTTTACTGGAATAAAGGATGCATGCTCAATTTCATGTGGTGTTACATGAGTGAAACATGCTCTATTTCATGTGCTATATTTAAGTGTATTTACATCCAATGCTTTGGTACATGCTAACGTCAAATAAGAATTGCAATAAGAATCACATTGTGCCTATTTCACGTGGTGTTACAGGATCGAAAACAGGAGTGAAACATGCTCCTATTATAGCGCATTCCATCCAGGACTCCATTTCTATAGCGCATAATATCCAGGACTCCTATTATAAGCCTACAACATACTCCTATTTATTTTATAAGTTAACATGCACACTGACACTAATTGCTTCACAGTGAGGAAAATACAAGAAAGGAAAGAAATCCAATAAGAATTACAATAAGAATCACCATTAGCCAAATATCATTTCCATTACCAACAAACATCCAAGATTACAATGTTCTAGTACAAAATAGAATTAAACAAGGTTCTATTACAAGCATTACAAACATCCTTTTAACATAGATTGACATCAGAACGAAGAAGCCTACAACATTACTTGCTCATCATCAAGTAACCATTAAGAAGTACCGATATGAAGACAAGAAGGGTTTGCTCGTTGATGTGTTCTCTTGAAGCATGTAATAGTCATTTCTCCTGAAACAAAGTTACTAATATCTGGTATATATATATCTCCTCAAACAAAGGGATTTTAGTGCCATTTCATATGCGCCCCACTTGATACTAATACCAGTATCTGGTATAGAAAGCCGATTAATGAAAGAAAAAAGCAAAAAAGCGAAAAAGCAAAAAAGCAAAGAATAGCAAAAACCCGATTAATCAAGAGTCAACCATCAAAGCAAAAAAAGCAAATTCTGATTCAGAATGGCCAAATTAACAAATGGCGTTTTAGGGAACTGATTAACGTTAAAAAATAGGAAACATCTTAACCAAAATAGCAAAATTAGGGAACAAAGTAAACCAAATTAACCAATGGCGAAGAAATTAACCTTGAATTGAACGAAACTAGCGAAATTATGGTTACAATCACAGGAGAAAGCTACTGCTTACTTCGATCGAGCATCTAGGGTTGAGGACCTGAGCAAGAGTAGTCGCGAGCAACCACTCTAGCGCGTGAGTACGATTGGAGGAGAGAAGGCAGAGAGAGAGCAACTACGTGGGTGATTTGAGGAGAGGTTAGATCTGCGTTTTTCTTTTGTAGGGTTTTGGAGGAGGAGATCGAGAGAGAGCACGAAGTGAGAGACAATTTCTGTGCACCAGAGGGAGGGAGAGAGATGACGGGAATTAAAAGAGTTTAACGGAGAAACATTAAAAATCGCCTCTCCCAGCGCCTGAATCTGAAACGCTGATCTAAATCGCTCGCACGAATTTTAAAGAAATCGGAGGGATATAAACTGGGTGGCACGGAGGGGTCATTGCTATCGATAGCACATTAGACTATCTCATATATAATGTAGTAAAAATGAAAAGTCCCTTCATTTAAAGTACGCCAACAGGTGAGTTAGAAGTGCCACATTGTTTATGCTTCATTATAATTAATTCAGCGTGCTTTCTTTCTTTCAACATTAGTAATTTCAATTTTTAATCTTTTGTCTGATATGATCTTATATTGTGTATATATGCACATCGGTACAAGGAGGAGGAGAGAAGTTCAAGCATCTTTCTGAAGAAGTTTGAGCTCTGTATAATTAGGTACGTGTTTCACGTATGATTATTATGATCACTCAGTTTGTTAAAATTCAAACTTTAATATCCATAGCTACTTTTTTTTTCCTGAAAAGAGGCCGAGATACCCTGTTTCATTAAAGAAACCAATAGTTTACAGTTACTCTACTCTTACATACCAACACTCGGTACCAGAAAATCCTAAAATTTATAGAGATAGTCTAAGAACATGCAATCTCCCATACCTTGTCGTTGTTGTTGCTTGCCTCTATAGGACCTATAGTGTACAACAATGACAAAAATTATATATATATATACAAATACTTATCAAATTGAGCAAAATATCTTATAAAGGAGATAATTTTAATGATTCAGTGTATAATATGACTGGAAAATACCGACACATTTAAGATGAAAAGAACCATAGTCAATTCAAATATGTTCAACTGATATACACCTCTAGCGGACCTGATGATACCAGGGGAGTCACAAGAAAATAGTATACAAGCTTTGGGACTTACTGATAGATATACAACCATAGTCAATTGGGAGATAGGACATCTCACTCAGGTGCAGGGATAGCACTTACTGATACACTGGTGGAAGGGAGTCACAAGAAAATAGTATACAAGCTTTGGGACTTCTGGTTTTAGATGTATTTTAGTTTCAAAACTCTTTCAGGATTGTTCCTTGCTGTAAGAAATTTAAGTCTGTTAAATCAATTTTAGGATTTTCTGGTACCGAGTGTTGGTATGTAAGAGTAGAGTAACTGTAAACTATTGGTTTCTTTAATGAAACAGGGTATCTCGGCCTCTTTTCAGGAAAAAAAAAAGTAGCTATGGATATTAAAGTTTGAATTTTAACAAACTGAGTGATCATAATAATCATACGTGAAACACGTACCTAATTATACAGAGCTCAAACTTCTTCAGAAAGATGCTTGAACTTCTCTCCTCCTCCTTGTACCGATGTGCATATATACACAATATAAGATCATATCAGACAAAAGATTAAAAATTGAAATTACTAATGTTGAAAGAAAGAAAGCACGCTGAATTAATTATAATGAAGCATAAACAATGTGGCACTTCTAACTCACCTGTTGGCGTACTTTAAATGAAGGGACTTTTCATTTTTACTACATTATATATGAGATAGTCTAATGTGCTATCGATAGCAATGACCCCTCCGTGCCACCCAGTTTATATCCCTCCGATTTCTTTAAAATTCGTGCGAGCGATTTAGATCAGCGTTTCAGATTCAGGCGCTGGGAGAGGCGATTTTTAATGTTTCTCCGTTAAACTCTTTTAATTCCCGTCATCTCTCTCCCTCCCTCTGGTGCACAGAAATTGTCTCTCACTTCGTGCTCTCTCTCGATCTCCTCCTCCAAAACCCTACAAAAGAAAAACGCAGATCTAACCTCTCCTCAAATCACCCACGTAGTTGCTCTCTCTCTGCCTTCTCTCCTCCAATCGTACTCACGCGCTAGAGTGGTTGCTCGCGACTACTCTTGCTCAGGTCCTCAACCCTAGATGCTCGATCGAAGTAAGCAGTAGCTTTCTCCTGTGATTGTAACCATAATTTCGCTAGTTTCGTTCAATTCAAGGTTAATTTCTTCGCCATTGGTTAATTTGGTTTACTTTGTTCCCTAATTTTGCTATTTTGGTTAAGATGTTTCCTATTTTTTAACGTTAATCAGTTCCCTAAAACGCCATTTGTTAATTTGGCCATTCTGAATCAGAATTTGCTTTTTTTGCTTTGATGGTTGACTCTTGATTAATCGGGTTTTTGCTATTCTTTGCTTTTTTGCTTTTTCGCTTTTTTGCTTTTTTCTTTCATTAATCGGCTTTCTATACCAGATACTGGTATTAGTATCAAGTGGGGCGCATATGAAATGGCACTAAAATCCCTTTGTTTGAGGAGATATATATATACCAGATATTAGTAACTTTGTTTCAGGAGAAATGACTATTACATGCTTCAAGAGAACACATCAACGAGCAAACCCTTCTTGTCTTCATATCGGTACTTCTTAATGGTTACTTGATGATGAGCAAGTAATGTTGTAGGCTTCTTCGTTCTGATGTCAATCTATGTTAAAAGGATGTTTGTAATGCTTGTAATAGAACCTTGTTTAATTCTATTTTGTACTAGAACATTGTAATCTTGGATGTTTGTTGGTAATGGAAATGATATTTGGCTAATGGTGATTCTTATTGTAATTCTTATTGGATTTCTTTCCTTTCTTGTATTTTCCTCACTGTGAAGCAATTAGTGTCAGTGTGCATGTTAACTTATAAAATAAATAGGAGTATGTTGTAGGCTTATAATAGGAGTCCTGGATATTATGCGCTATAGAAATGGAGTCCTGGATGGAATGCGCTATAATAGGAGCATGTTTCACTCCTGTTTTCGATCCTGTAACACCACGTGAAATAGGCACAATGTGATTCTTATTGCAATTCTTATTTGACGTTAGCATGTACCAAAGCATTGGATGTAAATACACTTAAATATAGCACATGAAATAGAGCATGTTTCACTCATGTAACACCACATGAAATTGAGCATGCATCCTTTATTCCAGTAAAAGCAGTTGCTTGTAAATGCAATTATATAAATGCAACAAATAACAAAATCGCTTATATAAATGCAACAAATAACAAAATTGCATGTGGATACAAAAATTCCAAGCAAGGTAATCAATTAATATCAAAGAAAGTTCATTGCAAATTTAAAAAAAGAATGTCTCCAGAGGAGACATCCCAGCTTCATTAAGCAAAAAACCAAAAAGGTAAAAGTTACAGAGTATTAGTCCTTAGAAACTAGCTAAAGTATCTAACCAAATTTAACCAAAACACTGCCTAATCAAAGGCCACAAAAAACACAGTAACATCCATTAAAACGTAATACTAAAATCTAAATCAAGCATCATCTGACATTGTAGGATCTGCAACAGCACCATCCATCCTATCAAGATCAGCATCACTTTGAGCTCTGGCTTCAGAAGCTTTAAGGAGATCACCAAAACTTTCTTTCAAATCTCCTGCAAAACCAGTCCAATTACAATAAAGACTAATAGCATTAAAAAATAAGGCATTAGAACTACAACCATTATTAAGAGAAAAGGCTCTCTTATTTCTATCAAGCCATTTAACCCAAACTATTCTAGTTACAAAGGATCGTGTTAGTTGTGTTTCATTTAATGAAGTACTATTCTAGTTACAAGGATCATGCTTTTATTATATATCCATTCTCTTCAAAATGCTTATCCAAAATGCTGTTGCCTGTATCCAAAACGCACTCCAAAATGCACTCTAATTGCTTCTACTAAATCGAAATCAGATCACGGTGAGGAAAATAGAATTAAAATAAGAATCACCATTAGCCAAAGATAATTCTAGTACAAAATAGAATTAAACAAGCCTTTGGACCTATGACAGTAATTTTTTTTAGCTAGAGATAAAAAAAAAAAAAGCAAACTCCATGATACTGTAACCAAATCGGACAAAAACCAGGGTACCAAATCGGAAGGCTTTCTCAACTTATTGTTACATGTCACAACAAAATTGGCAGCAAAATTGAAAATTACAACCGTAGTTGAGCAACTTAGCTATTTGGTACCAAATTGGCAAAGGTAATTCCAAAGAAAATGGGGCAAACCAAAGGAGATGCTAATGAGAAAAATTGAAAGGGCCTAGAGTTTTGAGGCAGTGAACGATAGAGGTAGAGAATAGAGTACAAGTACCTGGGCCTAGAGTTTTGAGGCAGTGAACGATAGAGGTAGAGAATAGAGTACAAGTACCTGTCACGAAGGGAAGCAGGGAGGCGGAGAGTGTGCTCAGAGTGAGGTCACGAAGAGTTTGGCGCTCCGTCTAGGGTTTCAAGGCGAATAGCCAGGAAGAGGTGAGGAGGCGAAGAGAGAGAGGTAGTGAGCTTTGACTTCTAGGCGGAGGTTAGGCTTAATGAGGGAGAAGAGTACTTCCAGATCGTCTCAGCTTCTCCAAATGAACGAGATTGAGAGAGGCGGAGCTTCGATTTCTAGGTTTTCTTTGTTTCGAAGGAGAAAGTGGGGAGCACGGTTCAAAATGAAACAGAAGAGTTCGAAATTTTGACGGAAACTAAAGGGTTTAACGGAGAAACATTAAAAATCGCCTCTCCCAGCGCCTGAATCTGAAACGCTGATCTAAATCGCTCGCACGAATTTTAAAGAAATCGGAGGGATATAAACTGGGTGGCACGGAGGGGTCAGTGCTATCGATAGCACATTAGACTATCTCTATATATATATATATATATATATATATATATATAGAGGATGGCTAATGTGCCATCGATGGCACAGAGGGGTCTGTGCCATCCATTTTCTGACCGTTCGATTTCTTTAAAATTCGCGTACAGATTTAGATCTGAGGTCCAGATGGAGGTGCTGAGAGAAGGGATGTTTAATTTTTCTCCGTTAACTCCGTTCCGTATAAACTCTTAATCCCTTCGTTCTCCTTCCAAAAAAAAAAAAGACAAAAACCTAAGCACGCCTCCTCTCACCTCCGCCTCCTATGGGAGCACCTCGATCGACACTTCCGCCCCCCTCCTCTCGAAACACTCTTTTCCCTTCGCCTCATCTTCTCGATCAACATCTCTGCCACCCTTTCCTCTTGAAGCACCTCTATCAACACCTTTCTCTCGGAGCACAACAATGGGTAGAAACCTAGACAGCTGAGCTCTCTCTTCCTCTTCTTCTAACGAAAAAATCCAAGGTATGCTGAATTCTCTCTTCCTTTCTGTAGTGTAGTTCTATTTTCCATTTTAATTTGTTCAATTTCGTTTATAATTTTGAAATTGACTAGAATTTGATTGGGTAAATGATTCAATTTTTCCTAGCATTATTTACACGTTCTTTGGTAACATGCTAAATTTTATGATTTAAACTTTTCCATGTTAGGATTCTGTCACCAATCTATTCTGGTAGTGAGAGAAACATATTTTGGTGTCTAATGTCAAATTAGTATTCAAATTGGATAAATTTCAGATTGGGTAAATGTAGGATCGAAATTTGTTTCATGTTGGTTTGAGTACCACGCTAAACAAATATGTACCATGCTGTAATTGTTTATGATACATCTTGTACCAATCTAGTGTACCTGTTTAAAGCATGAAACAAATTGAAATCATATATACCATGTGTTCAATTCAGCTGGATATATAGAAAGGAGCCTGTGAAAACTTAAAAATTTATTTCTTGAATCATATTTTTGTGGTAACATGAAACACTTATCTGGGGGTTCTTGAATCAGTCTTGAAGAGAAATGTGATATCAGTAGAGAGGAAGAGTAAATGTTTTGGTAATGTTATCTTTTTCGTAGTTTTTTTTTTTGATAATTTGATTTGATGAACAGGGAATATGCACAAGTAAACAAGAACTTATAAGTGCTCATATGGCTGCACCTGATGAAGAACATTTGTGCCTTTTTTTTTGGGTAAATGCTTACTGTTATTTTGAAAGAAAAATGGTGGTTGCTTGTATTTTCTGTGACAAATGATAATTATTGTAATGGAGCTCTATTTATTAATGGATGCTTGAGTTACTTGATATGTGTTGACAATTTGACATGAGCTAATGGATGCTTGTACCTGTAATTCAACTGATGGTTCTTATTTTCTTTGGTCAAAAATCCAAAGAGAGCTACAGTTTGTCTGAAAGCAAACCAGTAAGCATCATGCATAATAATTAAACCAGTAAGCATAATAATTAAATATCTCAGTACATTTAGACCATCACCACATGATCATCTCTACAAAATGAAACAACCTATCATCTATTCATGCTATATGAATATTATCACTTACAAAATAATACAAAATACTACTTTTCAATTTGACCAAGTCTTCATATTCACCGTCTGATTCCACATCTTCATCGTCTTATGCACCATGTGATTCTTCAACTTGAACTTTCTTGAGCTGAAATTTTAAAATATAATTAAATTTGTAAATAAAATTGAAAAACATCGCTTATACTCAACATGATTGCTTAACTTCCTACAAAATTGAACAACCAAATCGACAAATTTTAAAGTAAATGCAGTCAATTTAATGCTATTTGGTGCAATTTAGGATAGTGAATTACCATCAGAAGTTATCATCAAAAGAATTTTTTTGCAATATCAGAGAATGGGCGCAGTAGGAAATTTTTGAAAGATTCAAACTTTCTTTAAATAAAAACAACAATGGGCTGTAGTTAACATAAATAAATTAAAATCTTCACTATATAACCAATCTGCTATTTGATGAAATGTGAAGCAATGCTTGACTTTTGATATACCTACTTCCCATAAAAATTGAGAAGGCCGCATAATCTAAATGGACCATTTAGCAGAGAATTGGTTCATTGTAGGAGTGAAGTTCAACATGTAAACTTTACTGGCAAGGGAACTTACTGCAATGAATCATTCTCAATGATGCATCTTGATAGACTATAACAAAAGAAACGATTTTTCTAGCACAAAATAAAAAACCTGAGGCTGGTCCGCATTTAAAACTAGTTAGCATAAATCAGCTCTTATATTTCTGTAATGCCCCATCACTAAGCACATTAATTCATAATTGCCACCTAATTAGGATTATAAAAAGAATCCAGAACATCCCCCAATTGGCCAATTCTATCATCAAAGATTTCAAGAACCGAAAACTAAGTGTCAATGATTCTCCTTTTCCAATATATAAAATAAACTTAGCTAGGATGGTGCACGAAGACCAACAGTGGATCTATTTTGGCGCTGAGGATAAATTTGATTCCTTCGTCCCTCTAGGGTATTTCAGATCGAGAGAAAAATATAATTTCGCACTTAGCTAGGAGAGGCGAGTCAAACTGTCGAGAAAAGGATCGAGAGAGTAAGAGAGACGGGGATGCAGTGGTACTGGGTTTTCTTTTTTTCTCCTTAGCCGATGTCGGCATGTCGCTTCTTCTCATTCTAGAGAGAGACGGAGAAGAGGGGACATAAGGTAGACGGAGAAATCGAAACGGAATCGCAAAAAGTGGACGGAAAAAATTAAAAGTTCCGCTTCCTCAGCGACCTAACTCGAGACCGATAGATTTCATCTCTGCACGAATCGTAAAGAAATCGAACGGTCAGAAAATGGATGGCACAGACCCCTCTGTGCCATCGATGGCACATTAGCCATCCTATATATATATATATATATATATATATCAAGGTAACTATTTTATAAGGATATATATAAGCCAATAATTACTCATCATCTTTTTATGTGGAAAAGCTAATTACAT
Source organism: Rhynchospora tenuis (assembly GCA_027725995.1). Classification (NCBI taxonomy): domain Eukaryota; kingdom Viridiplantae; phylum Streptophyta; class Magnoliopsida; order Poales; family Cyperaceae; genus Rhynchospora; species Rhynchospora tenuis. The sequence continues at coordinate 122,839,180 of CM050889.1, forward strand.
ATTTATAGTAGAGTATATATTAACTGCACGGCTAAATATAAGCCAATAGCATTTAGACACTCATTAATGAATGAAATAAATGTATTTTGTTCCAACGAAGAGACACCATTGAACGCCTGGATGTTGGGCCAATAAATAAAACCTTTACAATCTCCAAAAAATATCGAGTTACAACAAGAAAAGCTTAAAACTGGTGGTTTATATATGGACAAATTGTATCACTATAGGACTAACAACATCATAGTAGGATATATATCAATTTAATTAAGCTGTCAAAATTTTAATATATATCAATGTTGATAATTTTAAGTAGTTCACATATTATTTTGATACGAAAAAAAAAATTATCCACATCAATCTTCAAAAAATATCAAATAAAATGTAGGAATCTATAAGCCCAAGCTTTATTTCAAATTAATAAACATTTATTAATTTTTAATCAAGTATTATTTTATATTATTTTTTTAATCAATTAATATTTATTAATTTTATATTATTTTTATTTGTAAACTAATATTTTTTCATTAATAAGATTTTAAAGAAAAATAGTATTTATATGTAACAAGTAAATATAGTATATATCAAATTAGGTATTAAATATTATAAATTAGTTAATTAAATTATATATCGAGTCAATTTCAAGTTAAATTTAAGCAAGTTGAATTTATTTCGAGGCCAAACCAAATAAATCTCAGCACTTAAAATTGAGAAAATGTCACGAGCCAATTTCAAATAAAAAACGAATCGGCCTCGAGCGAGCGATGAGTTTTTTTTTTCCACTTTTAGTCTATTTCAAAATTATATTAGTATAAGCCTACAAAAAAGTAGTAACGGGTTTCAAATAAGATTAATAGTTGTTAATTCATTATATTTTCAAGCAAGGTTTGTACATTTCCATTTCATTACATATCAATTTGAATGTCACTTGGAATATACTAGAAGTCAAAAATTAACGTTTCAATGAAGCAAACAACTTAAAACCAGTATTTTAATAAAATTGTAAATAATTAAGTTGGTGGTTGTCTTATTGACGAATTTTATATATATAGACCTAACAAAAGAGTTATTGTTTTATAACAAGGTTAATGGATTACCATTTTATTAAATATAAATTTAACAAAGACGAATTCATCAAATCAACATTTATGTCACAATAAAAGTACTTTAACAATTTTAATCAAATTAATTATTGGTACTTTATAATGTTGAAGAGATTTAAAAAAATATATCAATAGTTAACAAGAAAAAATGTTATAGCTTTCCTAATTCAAGTATTGCTTAACAAAATTAATAGACTCTCCATTATTCTTGTTCTATGATATTAATTGATACTAGAAAATTATCGTTCTTCAAAAAAATATATCAAATAAAATGTACCAATATACTAAAATATTAATCAGTATGATAAATTGGAATAAAATTGTACATACAAGTTGGTGGTTACCTTGTTTTCGAATTATATATGTATAGGCCTATCAAAAGAGTAATGGTTTTAAAACAAGGTTAAATGGTTAATGGATTACCATTTCATTAAATATCATGTTACATCTCATGGTAATATAAAATATATAATAAAAATTCACATGAAAAAAATCTTCAAAAATATTCTTTCAATGAATAGAATAACTTCAAATTTGTATTTTAATATTAGCACATAGGAATTATATATTTTCATTACCTACGAGTTTGTTCTCAAAATGTATGCTTCAAATATCTGATTCAAATCACTCAATCTCATCTTCATATTGAAATACTTTAGAAAACCAATTTTTATATATTTCTGAGAAATTTTACTATGGTTTTAAAAATTTTAGAAAATTGTCAATCTAATTAGTTTTGATCACTCCAACTATAATTATTTTTAAAAATTTAAAAGAAATATTAAAAAAAAGGTACTTGGGAAATTTTTATCAAATTAATTAGTGGTACGTTAAATTTTAAAAATATAACAAAAATATCAGTAAATATCATAAATAAAATGCTATGGCTTCTGACTCTATATCATACAATACAAGTTACATGATCTTATAAATATAATTTGAATCGTTGTTTGAACAGCTTTTTGAACTTACAGTAATCCTAGAAATAATTAAATTAGGCGCCATTTGGGAAAATTATTATGCTACCAAAATATTTGAACGGCTATATAGAACTTAGCTTTTTCTTTTTAAATCAACCACAGATCAAATCGATCGAACGGTAAAAATGCCTGTTTACACACTAGATCTAGCGTGTAACACCTGTTTACTTGAGCAATTTTTATCTAATTAATTAGTGGTGCTTTAAATTGAAAATATTACGAGAATATTAGTATATAAGAACAATAAAATGCTATGGCTTCTATTAATTCAAGTTTTTCTTGTGGCTTTATATCATACGATGCACGTTACATGAACTTACAAAATATAATTTTGAATTAGTTGTTGTTTGAACGAACGTTTGAACTTACAGCAATATTTTAGAAACAATAAAATTAGGCGCCATTTTGAGAAAATTATTGTGCTACCAAAATATTTGAACGGCCTATAGAACTTAGTTCCTTTTGGGAAACAGATCCATGCAAATTCATTAATACACATTTAAGTTTCCATCTGTCTAATTAATCACTTACCCCTTCTCTCTCTTAGCCATAAGAAAAACCCTTCTCTCTCAGAATTCTAAAAAAAAAGAACCATTTATCTCGTTCCCTCTCTCTCACTGCTCCTGCTAAGAAAAGGTAATTCCTTCTTTTTAACCAATCGAGTGAACGGGACTAACAAGAGTTTTCCGATCAGTCCCGTAAGTAGAGAATTATTTCAGTAAGGTACCTTACCCATGAAAGTCTTATCTAAACATTTCCTCATCTACTTAGTAGATCCCCAGTCTTCTAATAACAACTATAACTTCCCCAAGTTGACAATCCAACACCTATCCCGCATTCATCGGAGCACCAATTAATTCCATTTATATGATTTTTATTTTTATCTAGTTTAAATATTTAAAAGGTCGTTCACTACTTGAAATAAATTCTAGTTCAGAACGAGAGTTTAATATTTATACTTGATTTGTTAGCATGTCAATGGAAGTTGGAGTCGAGGAGGCTGTTGTTGATGAGCCTCGAGTCGAGGACGTGGCAGAGGAAAATATAGCTGAGGAGGCTTTGGTTGAGGATGCATTATCTGATCCTGGTTCGGAATCGGACCGATCTAGGTCAGAGACCTTCACCGAAGAGCGAAGAGAGCAGCAACCTATGGCGAGAAAACGCAAGTACAGGAAAGAGATGTGTGATGCTCGGAGGTCCACTATATGGCAAGCTATGTCAGCAAGAAATAAACAAAATCGTATCAAGGGGTTATTGGTACATCCCATCGCCATGGGTCTATCAATATATATGCTTATGCTATGAACATGGTATGTATTTGATTTTTAACGATTACTTATTATTTTAACATATTTTTGTTCATTTATAAAAATTTATTTTTTCATTTTTAACAATTCTTATTCTTATGCTATGAACATGGTGTGTATACTGAACATTCATATAAAACTTCAAAATTTAGTGTGCAATAAAATAGTGGTAAGTAGCAAGTGGGACAGTTAAGGTGGTACCGTTGGGATGCTAGTAACTAAGGGGCATCACGAAATTTGCATTTGTTTTCTGGTATGTGTGCCAGTATTGAGATGTTATAAACCTTATATTAGTGTGTTTTTTTCAGTAATGCATGTGGTTAAGTCGTGCAAAAAATAGAATCAAGGATCTTTTATTAATATAAGTCGTCAGTTTCTAAAATCTTATTGTCAACTAATTCAGATGAATAAATAAATAATTTATTTGTTGACTAGTCACATTTTTTTTTGACTTCTTCTTTGTTTTTATTTCATCAGCCTACTAAGTCACCTTCAACATCTACCGGAAGAAATGCTAAGGATATGTTTTATGATGAAGATGGAGATGGAGATGAGGGTTATGATGAAGATGAAGACGAAGATGAATATGAAAATAATGATGAACATGAACATGAAGATTAGTAGCTTAGATGAGTGGTTCTTTTGCACTTTTATTTTGTTGGTACTATTAATTGTTGGTTGTTGTGACTTTTGGTATAATTTTGAGTTGGATAATATCTATTTTAGATTGTTTTTTAATGTACTTGTTTTATGTGGTAATTTTAATGAATTATTTTAGTTAATTTTAATTAATGTGATATTTGTTAACAATTAATATGAATGAAGATAATGTTCAATTATTTTTATTGGTCAAATCAAGCAATTGTTTTCGTCAAATCATTACATATCACAAAAGTCAATTGCATCGGTTAACCTCATGCAAAATAAGTTAGTTGCATCGGCTAACTCAATGCCAAATAAGTGAGTTGCATCGGCTAAGTCAATGCCAAATAAATCAATTTGATCACATAGAAATGGATGCAAAAGAAGTCAACTGCATTCGTTAAGTCCATGCTAATTCCATCGATAGATCGAATGCAAAAGATGCCAGATGCATGGACTATTTCGATGTTAAAAAAGTCAATTGCCTCAACAAAATGAATGCAAAAGAAGTCAATCACATCAGCCCAACCCATGCTAAATATTTTAAGTGCATCGACTAAGCGGATGCAATAGATGCCAGTTGCATCATCTAATCCCATGCTAGAGAAGTTAATTGTCTCGGCAAAATAGATGCAAAAGAAGCCAAGTTCATCAGTCCAACCCATGCTAAACAAGTCAATTGCATCCAACAAACCCCATGCAAAACACATAAGTTGCATCTGTTATGCCCATGCGGCCTTGCATCGGTTTAGCTAATGCAACTAAATACACCCATGCAAATGAAATGCCCATGCAACCGAGCATTTGCATCAAAGCCAGTTGCATCGGCCCAGTTGCATCAGTATAGCTGATAAAGAATGCATGTTGCATCAGCACTGCGGATGCAGAGGGCCCATGCAACTGCTGCAGTTTCCTGTAGTGTGTCTCGACCCGGGTGATCCAGTCCAGGTATCACGAGGGTTAAGAACATATTCTCTCGCTTCATGACTGTATCAGGCGGGAGATTCAAAGGATAACAAACCACTGGCCAGCAAGTGTAATGTGGTCCACCTATGTTGAACGGAGCAAAACCATCGGTTGCCAGTCCCAAACGAACATTACGGGCCTCCGAAAGCAAACTCAGGGTGGACCTCGTCAAATCTTTTCCAAGCCTCCGCATCTGAAGGATGGTACATAATTCCAGGTTTCTCTGTAACACCTTCTTTGTGCCACCGCATCTTCTCTGCAGTTGCACTGGTCATGTATAAAATACATAATAAAATTTCAATCAACAGAATATTTTTCTAATCTCAATACATTCTCTACAATACACATGTACAATAAAAATTTTAAAGTCATCAGATTTTTAATCGATAGTGACGGTTCTTCATTGTACTTTAGTTGCTATTGAAAAATTGCAGTGTTCGCAATTCTCTATCTCCCCAAATAAGTTATTTTTTCCCCTTTCATCTGACGATGAGATAAGATAAGAGTATATACTAATTTTTCATCTGGCGACGAGATAAGATAAGTTTTTCATCCCTCCGAAATTTCATTCTCCCGAAATTTCCTCCCAAATTTCTTCTTCCGAAATTTCATTCTCCGACAATTTTCCATCTACGACAGATCTGAAAATTAGATATTTTCCCCCAAATTTTCCATCTACGACAGATCTAAAAATTAGATATTTCCGAAATTTCTTTGAGCGCTTCTACAAATTTTTTCCCCCCAAATTCTTCTTCCGAAATTTCTCTGAGCGCTTCAGCAAATTTTCCCCCCAAAATTTAGATATGAGCGATTCTATTTATTCCATATATAAGAAGATTGAGCATCTATTTCCTCCTGCTTTCTTCTCAAGTCAACTAAGAAGAACAAATTGGTACGATTCTATTTTCTAACTTCAATTTTTTCTCTTCAACTTTTTCTGTTAGGTTAATCGTTGGGTTTTATTGGAGGTACGATTCTTTCTCTTTCAACTTTAATCGTTGGTTTACAATTGTTTGAACTGAATTTGAAGTGCACAACAAGAATAAAGTTAGAACAACCAATATACCAGCTTGCTTAATTGGTTTCTGTATAAATATTGGTTGGGATTTGTTTCTTTCAACTTTATATGATTTTTTCTCCTCTAAAAGAAAGGTTTATATTTACCCAATTGTAAAGAACCAATTGGTACATATACCAGATAGGTGTATAAATGGATAAAATAAAGGTTTATATTTACCCAAATGTTTTCTGATAGGTGTATACTAGATAGGTACATATACCAGAACCAATTGGTATATATACCAGATATATAGGTGTATACCAGATAGGTACATATACCAGAACCAATTGGTACATATGCCAGATATATAGGTGTTTACCAGATAGGTGTATGAATGGATAAAATAAAGGTTTATATTTACCAATTGGTACATATTCTCTTCTATATTTTCTGCATATATTTTCTCACCCAATTTTTCTCACTTGTTTTCTCTTCTTTAATTCATGGGTTGTTTATCGACCGGATAAAAGAAGGTGGATAGTCTTGGAGGTATGGTTTCTCCATTTCTCTTCTCTCTATTTTTGTTATTAACGACTGCTATGAGATCAAATTTTTGGGTTATTTTATTGGTTCTGTTAAGAAAATAGTTGAGGTTAGTAGTCACAGCATAGGTTGTAACAAAAAAAATTGATGTACCAAAAATCCTTGTTATGGCTTTGTCAATTTGATACCATTCTTTCTTAGGTCTGATGAAATTTAGAAGCCTCAGATATAAAATACATGAATTTGTCTTCAATTCTGAAAATTGCATTTTGAAGTGAACTAATGTAAAATCCTTGTTATGGCTTTTATCAAATCATTTATGTCATAGTTTCTCTAACATTGATTCTCTCTGTAGGTTAAGTAAGCTTGTCCACTTCTGGAGGTATGATTTCTGTATCATCATTACTTTAACATTGATTCTCTCTGTAGGTTAAAAACCAGAATTTGGATAATTGATAAATAAACAATGTTTTTAAAGCATTCTTCTGAGTAGCAAAATAATTGGTTTTGTTAAGCCATCTATGGTTCCTTGTGCTTGTATCCAATTTAATTAAAATATTAGGACCAAAATGAATAAATGAAGCCCTGTCAATGATCTTTGGTCTTATCCTAACTTTTGTCTGATGTGTATTAGATGCATATAGTACAATATGGATGCTCATGTGCATTCTATACTTGCATAAGCTTCTTGATATAGTAGGATATGGTAGCTTATCTTTATTGTCATATAGTAATGAAAACTAGTTTTTGTGCACAAATGACAGATTGGGCGTCATGGTAACCAAGTCCGCAATGAAGAGGAGTCGGCCCGCAAACTATTCAGGGCAACAACAACAGCTCCAAATTGTGGAGGACCCTGGGGTGGTCCCTGTCGGGGAGGCTCCAAAAGGTGCACTCAAACGTCGAGAAAGAGGAAGAAGCACTAGGCGGGAGCCAACTAGTGTGCTTACCGATCCACCTCTGATCTGGCCGGTTGGTACGCATGAGTTCTACTCCTTACCATTTTGCAGCAAGCTTCCGACCACGATTTGCCAGCTGGCAATGGAAAACTTTGACGGGCCATGGAATAGTTTCCATGAGTTTAGTGCTGAGGCAAAGGCTTTGGTGATGGAACAGTTTTTGGTAAATTTTTATGCCACATCTTGAGTTCTTCCCTCGTATTGAAACAAGTGAATCATTACATCTTTGTAGGAACAAGCAATACTAGAACATAGGTGGTGTCCAGTAACATAGGTGGTAACATAGGTGGTAACATTAGTAATGATTCTTAAACTGAAATTAATAATGGTTTTGTTACAATAGTTTTGGAACCGTATCCATCTCTGTGTTTCATTTCCAGATTTATGTATAAAATAAGTGAATCATTCCCTATCCTGATCAGAAAGGACTAATTAAAGACAAAAGAAAGTATAAAATATAAATGACTATAAGAAACTAGAATAAATCAATAATTAACAAAACTACAAACTGGAATGCATTCTTGGATTTTTAATCACTGGTATCACTTATATTATTTCATACTGTTTTGTGCAGACTTGCTACGGGTGGAAGTGCAAAGATGAGACAGAAACTCCTGAAAAGTGTTGGGAGGTTCTTGAAAGTATTGCTGCCAAAAGGTTCAAGGATGTGCTCCGTCGATGCAGACTGGATTGCAAGGAAGAATTTGGCATGGACATTGAGAAATGGAAGACGAAGATCCCTGTGTGGTGCAAAAGTGCTAAACATTGGGAACCTTTGTGTGATCTCTGGGATTCAGAGGAATGGCAGCAGCTATCTGAAACGGCAAAAGCAAACAGAACCAACTCTGGGCAAGTGGCAAAACATTCTGGAGGAAGTATGAGTACATTTAGATATGTGCAAAAATGGGTATGAAATTTAAAATGTTAATATAGTTCATTGTCCAAATTTAAACACTAAATATATTATGTTCACTACAGCTAACATAATGTGGGTTTCATTGCGAAAATTAGATAATAAGACTGACCAGGAACCAGAATATGGAGACTTGTACATTCATCTCCATGTCCCTAAGAACAAAAAGAAAACTCGTCATGAAAGGAATGATGCTACAGGTGAGCTGGAAGGGAATGGCAGGGATGATGCTTCAAGTGAAGATGCTATTCAATTTTTTGATGATAAACAACAAGAGATATGGGTAAGAAATATTTTTGGATTCTAGTTTTATTAGCTATGTGTTCAGATTAAAAATCAGTTAGCTATGACTCTAGTTTGGGTATGTATTGCTGAACAAATAGTTAGCTATCACTCTAGTTTGGTTATGTGTTCAGATTAAACAAAATAATATGTGTTCAGCTTTTTAGCTATCACTCAGATAGCTATCACTTTAGTTTGGGTATGTGTTAGCTATCTGTTCAGATTAAAAATCAGATAACTTCTATATTTCTCAACAATTGTAAATTAATATTATGTGTTCAGGATCGAGTAAAAGAGTTGGAGCAGGATCCAGAGTATCAAGACAAGCCTAAGGAGACACTCTGGATGACTGCATTTCATGAAGCAAATAGGACAAGAAGTTATGGCTTTGGAAGCTTGTTCGACAAGATTGTCATGCCGACAAAAGCAAACACTCGAGCCAGACCCGCAAACTACTCATCCTTTGGGGCAAGCTCTGTAGCAACAGTCTACACCAAGGAAGAGGTTGAGAAATTGCTGGAGGACCGTGAGCAGAAGTATGCTGAGGAGCGCGCAAAAGAGCGTGAAGAGCGTGAGAGGAAGGATGCCGAGCGTGATGCAACGACACAGATTATGTTTACTCAAATCTTTGTGCAACTGGGGCAAATCATGCCCACCGTCAACATGCCAGTCAATATGATGGTAAGTACAACTGAGTGATACTGTAATTTAATGGATTATTAAAAGTTAAGGTTTAAGTAAATTTCAGGTTCTGAACTATTATGTTGATGTGTGGGGACAGATAATGAGTTTGTTTAGGCTATATAGTTAAATGAATTGGAATGGATTTTAGATGTTGCAATTGCTTAGAAATGGAATTGAAGTGGATTCTTAACTAAGGCTAGTTATATTGAATTGTTCCAGTATTCCTAATGAGTTTGTTTAGGTTCTTAAACTGAATTTTAGGTTAGTTACCATGATTCTTTACTGTTGTTCCTATCTACATGTTTATGTGGTCAACAAAATATAGGGTGAAATGGATTTTACCATCTGCCAAGCTACACAATGTTGGCAACATAGAAGTAGGCTTTATTAGGGTGATAGCTAACTGATTTTTTATTTCAGCAACATAGAAGATTTGGAATCCCACCTATTGGCAACCACACTGCACAAACGCCCACAAATGAAGAGCTCTTATCATCAGCAAGCCTTGGAAATGGTATGGGAGAGTTCATGAAGTTAGTTACCAATGTTTCGCGTGAGCAACCTCAGCACGATTATGTTGATGGTTATTAGGATTTATACTAGTTTTTAATTTTTGTTATGTGGATGGTTATTTGCAAATGTTATGTACTTTTCAATTCTAGTTTTTACCAAAACATGTGCAAGTTTGATATTTCCAACTCATGTATTCTGGATGTTGATTTTAAGTTCAATGCAATATGATATATATAATTTTTGTTCAATGAGAATATATGTATGCTTGTGAATTGCAAATAGCTTTGATGATTTAAATAATATGAGTTGTGGTACATAATTGGTACCAGAAAGTGGTGGTACATAATTGGTACTAGAAAGTGGTGGTACATAATTGGTACCAGGAGGAATTGAATGGCTGTATAAATGAAATTGATGTGAGTACTAATAATTGCGTCGGTATAGCGACGTCATGGATTCAAATAATTAGCAACGCACATACAATAATTTAAAGTGGGACCCAATAAAATCTGACAATATATTATCAGGGTCGGTAATTAACAGCGTCATAATGTCGATTATAATGGAATGTGGGACCCACTAAAATATGACAATATATTATCTGTGTTCCTGAGGCAAGGCGTTGGTATACCGACACAGTACGCTCTAAATAGAGACGTGCTTGATAGCAGAATCACCCGTCGGACGACAAGACATGCGTCGTTAATTGGACGCCGATCAAAACAAAATTAAGGACGTAATTAATAATTCGCGTCCCAGCGACGCAGAAGTTTATTATTTGCGGCTAGATTATCGGGGTCACGCGTCGTTAACGGGACGCGAACGGCTTATCGTGTCGGATTACCGACGCCTTTTGGTGTAGCAAATAACTGTAATTCTAGTAGTGGATGCAACCGAGAGCGGAGAGGAGAGACAAGAGCGAGAGTGGGACAGACAGTGAGGTGAGAGGTGATGAAAATCGGAGAGACGTGCGTGGAAAAAGTGAAGATGGTGACAGAAAGGAAGGGGACTCTCCTCACTCGTACGATGCAGCCACCTAAGGCCAGGGAAGAGGATGGACACATACAGCCTGACCATACCCACGTATTGAACGGCCAAGATGGAGAGACGCAAATCAATGGCTGGGATGAAGGAACTGTTCTTACCACAGTAAAAAGGCACTCTCACGTGAAACTCATTTTCCCACGATGAATATAGTTATTATATTATAATTACTATAATATTATAATTATAATTCTGGATGGCTATGAAGAGCATTTTAGTTTTGTTGCAGCCAGCCTAGCCGGCCTAATCACGCATGTAATCTACTCTTTCATACCCAACTTTAGTTTACTACAATAAAATAGGCATATTCTTTATATATTTATTTCATTTTCATTCTGAAGAAATTTCGCATTTTTTTTCGTATCTCACTACAGCATGCCGGATATGCCACGTACGATGGAGATTATTACGGAGGTCAAGCCAGAACTAGTGTATGGGGTGTTCCTAACATGAACCGTAATTCTGGATATGAAGTCTCATTAATTCTCATCAGCTTCAATGGTAACCCCGATAATAGCCTCAAAAGTTTTGCAAGAGTTGGACTCCATGTAAGTAACATAACTTATAATTTACTTTACTTGTTAACAATAAGTGGAAATTTTCTTTAATTTTTTGTTAGCTAGTAATCCCTAGAAATCTACTTTTCAATTGCGAGTCAATTAAAGTATGATATAATTAACTAGAACTCTTGGAATAAGCTCTTATTCGAAATTGTTAATTCTTGATGATACCAAACACATTTGAGAACAAACCGAATTGCTTGTTCCGACTCTTATTCTGATTCCAACATTTTGTTAAAATTAGCATGAAACTAAGTACCCATGAATCTTATTTCTTAACTAAACATCCAAACATCTTTTAAATTCATAAATAAACAATTCTTCACCATTCTTTATTCACCATCGTTGTTCTAAAATAAGCTATTTATTCTTTATTCACTACACTTCTAAACATAAAGATCCCATGTTTGATTGACCCAAATTTCCTTGTTCGTGAAAAGTAAAATACAATCTTAAAAAAAAAAAAGGAAAATACAACAAATCCAAGCTAATAAAATGTGTCCCTGATAAATTATATGAGATGTGGTTGTAATTAATATGAACATGTTATGTCGTTTTTATTTGGTTTGGTCTTGTTATAACATTTGGGCATTGTTTGCAAAAGTATTGATCGAGGTATTAACCAGGGTCAAATAAAAACCTTATTTACCTGACTAGTCGTTCGAGTAAAGCAAAGGTGTCGAACCCACAGAGACGGTGATGAATACTAATCTTATTTGTTTGCTAAAGCTAGAGAATAAAATATTTATATATTTTTTATTTAATGAAATTAAAGAAAGGTCGAAAATAACTAAACCAAGTAAAGTAAATGTTTTTTTTGTTGTTTTATGGAATAAAAATATGCAATTAAAGATGCCTTAGGGTTCGATTTCACTTAGGATTGGTCACAAGGATAAATTATTGCACTTTCGTGTTCTGACCCACCAATACGGTCCGTATTCCACTATGTAAACTCTATGTTCTGCTTGTTGATTTGAATAGTTTGTTCTAAAGGCCCATCTAGCCATACCTAAACTTCCTAGTCCTCCGCTTTCACCTATTGGACACGGTGTTTGGTACAGAACCTAGTGTTAACCCTCAACAAGTGTATTGTACCTCAACTTTCGTAATTTTGGTAGACTTACTCAAGTTTACTTGTTGTTTTCTACGATACATCTATTATGAATGGTCGTTCTAATAGAAACCTTCACCTTTCAGTTACAAGTTGATTGACTTTCGCCTTTTAACCTATCTTGAATTACTTGTGCAAGTTTTAATTATCAATTGATGTTTTAGTCCTAATAAGATGTGGCCATTCATCTATTAAGCAACACAATATAACAATCAATTCTATACACAAGCATAGAACATAAAATTCCAACAAGTAATAGCATAACTAATCAACAACAAGTATCACATAGCGAACCGAATTCTAAGCTACATCTACCCCTAAGACAACAAAAGTTCTATCCTAACATAGTCTCGAACAACACATAAATAATAATAAAACAAGATACAAACTTCATGACAACAATAAATAAGAGAAAATGAAGAGATACAACAATATCTTGCTTTTACTCCTATTTGAACCGAGTCTGAAGTCGTGGTTGGATTGAAACTGTCGCCATCGCGTCTAGAATCGCTCCAAAGTCGCTTCCATAGTCGAATGTTGCTGGGAAAGTGAAAATCCCACGCCTTTCGGCGTGAGAACGGTGGTGGAAGGTGGAAAAATGATGGCTGGAGGAAGATGAAGTGTTTCCCAAGAAAGGTGCGCTTATCTATATCCCCTGGACTTCCTTAACGTCCTAGATCTGTTTCCTAACTTGCAAAATCGATTTAGAAGCATTTCCATAAGAGAAAACGCCTTTCTAATCATGATAGAACTTTCTTTGTATGGAATACGGATCGTATTCAATGGAATTCGGACCGTATTGAGATAACCAGAAGCTGTTGAGGTGAAAGATCATATGATTGTGCATGTTGTGGTTGCATCCGGTCGAGTCGAGGTCTGGTCTAAACTAGAAATAAATCGTCTAGCCATCTAAGTTGTCCATTTAATGTCGGTTTCTTCTAATTCCTGTAAAACAATATAAAAACGACGGTAGTACCAAATTCTGGCAAACAAACACAAAAACATGGTAAATTCATGATTTTAGTCACAATTTCGATGTAAAGTCTGGCCAAAATAACTATATAAATGTAAGATATCAAGTACAAAGCAATTTGCAATTTGCAATAAAAAAAATGGAACCTTACGTAGTTGGTCTCACGTTGGGTCCTTAAATTCATGTAAAAAGTACCAAAACGCATGCTTCAAATGTTTCAATTTTCGAAAGCCAAATTGAGGCTCTGAGAAACATTCTTTTTAACTTAAATAACACCAACTAAATATCTGACTAAATCAAAATTACTCCGTTATATCAATCAATAGCAAACTTGTGTTTATGTATGAAACTTTACCCGTAGCAAATAAAATCTTCAATCAGCAATAAAAAACAAAAAACAAAAAAAGATCGTAAGCAATAAAAAGAGAGAGAGAGAACATTCTTAAACTCAGTCGCCTTAATGGCGCCTTCTTCAGACAACTTGATCTCACTCTCAGTGCGCTTCCCAGTTCTCCAGTCAATGAAAGTGAGAGAGACGCTCAAAACAAATAGGCACTCATCATCTCGAAGGTGACATCGGAGGACATAAAAATCAAGCGACGATTCTCCAGCTACCTCGTCTTGGAAGGCGGCAAGGCACACAACCTAGACCGGAAGGAATCGATGGGGTGAGTTCATTAGAAAACACAGAAGAGAGGAACCGACAGAGGAAACGAAGAACCGAAGAGCGTCGGCCCTTTTTCTCTCCCCTTGTCTTTCTGGCCTGGCACAGTTGATCTCTCTCTCGCTGTTCTTTCGGCTTCACGCAGAAAATAAAAAATAAAATAAAATTGAAGAATAAAGCTGTGGACTGGACGGACAGATGAAAGAAATCGCCAACCGGTTCGATCAGAAAGGCCAACTGAAATTAACGGCTTAGATAAATCACTGGATAAATCTGAAAGGGCACCGTAGATTATCTCCCTCAATTTGAAGTGTTTTTTGATGATTGATGAATTGATGATTTACATATCATTTTTCAGGCCGTAAAAGGGCCACCGCTCGCTCAAGTCTTTTCATTACCAGATCTTCAATCCATTTGATTATTCACAAAGTCCCTAATTTGCATAATTTACTATCAATCACATCATGTATAAAAACAATGCATGAATACGAACAATCCGCATTCAAGAGATTCAAAACCTTTTTATTGAGTGGCATGTCAAATTATTCTAACATTTTACGATGCCAGGTCTATCCATGGTTGTATCATGACACCAAATTGCGATTTTTCACATCGTGGTGGGTAAGTTTATTTTGTATTGTTTATCTTTTTTTTTAATTTTAAAATAAAATTGAAACAAGTACAAATAAGAATAATTATTGTATCTATTTTCAGGATGGTAATTCACATACTGGATGCCCTAACACTAATTGTCCAGGTTTTGTTGTTTCCAATTCATCAATAATTTACCCGGGTCAAGCTGTATCTCCCGTGTCTCAATATGATGGAGAAGATCGCTATATGACATTTAGTATAAGAAAGGTGACGCTATTTTCTTTCTTTGTTTTACTTGACATTTTATGACTTGTGTTTTTCTTGAAAACTATAATTAAAACGTGGACAATAGTAGAGGTCGTACATGGTGAGGTTCTACAGATCAAATGAAAATTCACAAGAGATAATTTGTAAAAAATTTGAAAAAATCGGGGAAAAAAAACCAAGAGAGGGAAACGATCGAAATGAAAATGTGTATTTGAAATGAGGGAACAAAGGTGAAATTTTGAATTTTTCAGAAAAAAGTTGTTATTAATCAAACTTTCTTATTAATTTTGATAAATAATTAAAATTTACTTCATATTTTTTTTCGAAACTCTTATCACAAATTACATTAACTACATGTTGACAATCAATAAATCTTATATTATGTAGCATTTGTTGGTGCAAATTCAAATAAAATAAGATAAATAAGTTTATTATATCTCAAGCGTGCAAGAGGAATCACAACCAAGATAATCAAGGAATCGTCACTCCTTGGAGCACGACCTTGAAAATGATTGATGAAATCCTCCAAAAAATATCGTAAAAACATTGATATATCGAGAAAAGAATTGAAGGAATGATAGAATTGGATATTGAGATAGAAAAATTATTTGATTACTTCTCCGAATTTTCCCATATCATTTTTTTTTTTTTTTTGTAAAGGACTTGTGTATATATATAGTCATCAATTAAACAACTGCTATGAATCCAAAATAATTAATAAGTAATGCATGAGTTATCTTCCTGGGAGATTTTGTGAGGAAATCACTATTCTTAATTGGTCCACTAAACAAGGAATAAATGATATGGGAAAATTCACATATCATTTATAGCAGTTGTTTAATTGATGATATGGGAAAATTCCAGGGAGATAACGGTCAAATGATCAATAGCAAATCAAAACTGATATGATCCCATAAGCATATCATAATGATATGATTCATGGTTACTGTACAAACGGTTAGTGAAAATAAAAGGCATTGATGTATATCAAAGTAGTGGTAAATTAATACTCAAAGCAATGGAAAATTATGAGAGAAATTTTTGAGTAGTTTTCTATAAAATATTCAACAGCCATTGGTTCAAATTCAAAAACATCGCCTTAGAAACTAACTAGATCGATGGCCTTTTAATTCACAAAAAAAGGAAAAAGAGTTGCTTTTACCAAAATTTAAATTTTAAATAATAAATTACGTACATGATTTTGTTGGCATTTGTATATATAGGATCCAGCGACACAGCTCTGGACTGTATACCGCGAAGACTACAACACGAGTATGAAAATAGGATGGTGGCAAAAGGGGATTTTGGGAGGCTTAGAGGACAAAGCTGATGCAGTACAATGGGGTAGTTTTGTTTCTTATCTCGACAGCGACACAGGTCCTTCGATGGGTAGTGGTTATTTTCCTCGGGAAGGTTGGCACAAAGCAGCGTATATGGCGGATCTTAAACACTTCGATCAGGCCAGAAATGTTTATAGTCCCAGCATATATGATCTGGCGATAGATGTTGATAGACCGGATTGCTATGCCGTGCTGCCTGCTGCTGCTTTTTTCCGTGAGATTGGCGATAAACACAAATTTTACTATGGGGGACCCCGTGGTTGTAGAAATTAAGGTTAAAAATTTAGTCAACTCAACTGACTAATATCGAATAAAATACTAGTGTTGAGCAAAAATGTATGTCAGAAGTAACAAAAGGTGTCAATGAATTTTAGTCTTCTATGTCTTTGTGCGAGCTTTTATTTTATTCCAAGTCCAATAGATCCAGCTTTAGATTATTTCTTCTCTAGTTGCGTTAGAGCTTGAAAACGTCGATAGGGAAGCTACGGCCGGTAAAAATTATCAAACTAAGAGAGCTGGTGACATTTCAGAATTAACTATACACGCTACCAAGAGGAATGTGCTTATCGCATCTTTTTTGGCATGTTCCCTGATTTGTTAGGGTGGAAGGGGAGACAATATATCATTTCCTCTCCCCATGAAAACAATTTTCTGTCTACCGTTCGAATCCATACAATTTAGCATCATTAGAGGTGACCTTTTCCTTAGCAAGTGACAAGTATATAAAAACGCGATAAGAATGAGGATTCTTTTGCCATTATATATTTTCAATTTTATTGTAGGTAAAGATTCAGGTATTAATTCACTCATCTAATTTTTCATTAGTCAATTTTTAATTCAAGTCCTAATACTATAATTAATAATTGTATTTAATATTTTGTAAGATTAATTATGTTATTATGATCTATATTTTCGTCAAGTCGAGTCAAATCATATAGTTGGCGTAGCCCCCACTTATGAGTAAATGGCTCACCTATTATTCCATTGAGAACGATTGAAGAAGTGGAGGTAGTGAGCAGTGTTTCAATCCAAGCAATGAACTTAGCAGGGAAACCTCTACAAGACATTGTGTTTAGAAAAAAACTGCTAAGAAATAGAATCAAAGGCCTTAGACGCCTTACGGAGGTCCAGTTTAAGTAACACATCAGGTTGACCGCATTTTGAAATGTGACTACCTCCCTCGCTGTGTTGAAATTTTCAGAGATTAACCGACCTCTGACAAACCCAGTTTGAGTGTAAGAGATGAGGGTATGAATTGAGAAAGCCTGTTAGTGAGGACCTTTGAAATTAACTTTGGCAGATAAGAGATGATACTGAAGGCTGTAAGTTGAGAAGCACCATCCTCTTTGGGCAGTAAGATTATGTGAGCTAGGTTGAGAGGCGATCAGGCGAAAGATCTAAGGAACCAAGGTAAAAGTTCTGAAAAATCTGCAGCAAATCACCTTTTATCAAATTCAAATTTTCTTTGAAGAATTCATTTAAAAACCCATTTGGCCCACACGCTTTATTATTTGACATAATCATGACAGCCCTTTTTATTTCCAACTCAGAAAAAGGAACCTCTGAGAAGTTTGAAGTGGGAACATCTCTGCCAATGAGATCTTTGCAGCACTGAGAAAAATCATTGGAGATGGCTACAGGTTCCACTAGTTCAGTATCCTCCACAATCAAACGGCCGATATACTTATTTCTGCATTTAGCAGTAGCAATAGCATAAAAGTACTTTGTATTTCTGTCTCCACAAGTAAGCCACTTTACTCGTGCTCATTAAAAATAAGAAGTTAGATCAACGGACAGCCAATTTAATTGGAAAAATATTTTTCAAAGGAAAAAAGCTCTGTCGTTACAGAAACTGTTCTTGATTTTCCAGTGTGCTCGCAAGATTTTTGAATTTGGATACGTTAGTTTGAATTATATTACATTAGCAAAAATTGAGAACTGTATATACATGTTAGAAGTCATTTTTGTTGCAAATGTGAACCATATCATTTTTAGTTCCAAATTAAATGCAAACTATGTATTAAGTTCGACATATTATATTTAATGTGCCGAATTTGTTCTTCTGAGCTGGACTTTACTTTTTCTTTTTTTGATGAAAAGCAGGGTAGGCCCTGCCACTTTCTATTAGAAGAAAGCAAATTACGTTACATTGTCCAACAAATCATAAAAATATCTATGGCAAAAAAGAACCATAGCACTCTGTACCAGCAAACGGTACAAGTGCACACACCCCTTATCTGCCTTGCACCCATTATTCTAACCCACCCTTATCATTAGTGATGGATCACTTATTTAGCAATAATTATCGAACACATCATAACAACTCAAAAAATTATCCACACACAACAAATTTGAAAATAAATTGAAGTTGTTGGTAGGCCTTTGTTAAGCGGCAGAAGCTCCAGCCCTAGCATCAGTCCCTTGTAATTGCATTGGGAGTTCCTCCATATCTGGTACGAGAGCAAGTACCTCTTCCTTCTTCCACCCAGGCCACATATCGGACCAATATATTAATAAACTTTTAATCAACAATGCACAAGATCTTAAAGTATGCGGTAATCTATCTCTAAAACAGACATTGTTTCTACTTAACCAAAAGACCCACAAAATTGCACTAAGGCATATCTTATAGCTCTCTCTCTTGTTGCGATCTAGAGCATCGAAAGAAGCTAACAGATCCTCAAGATTTCTAGGCCTAATAACATAAAATTGATTCAGAAACCAATCCCAAATCCCTCTATGTTGTCTACATCTAAAGAACAAATGATCTATCGATTCGTCTACTCCACAGTACACACATGCGCTGTCCCCATCCCAACCTCTTGCTCGTAATGTTGTTTTAGTCAATAATCTCCTTTTACTTAATAACCATAAGAATATTTTAATCTTCATGGGGATCGACAATTCCCAAATCTCCATATAGTTGACCCCGCGAACCCCTCTATCATCGATCCAAATGTACATATCCTTGGTGGAGAAATCTCCTCTCTCTTTATCATCCCATTTTAGAACATCAGGATTTAAGGGCAAGGGTAAGATAGTCAAGACCGAATGGTGCAAGTCTTGCAGGTCTCTATATTGCACTTCAGAGAGCTGTCTGTTGAATTTTATAGCACTAAAGTTACTCCTAATCGCATCTGCTACTGATAGTTCCTTATTGGTGCATATCTGAAAAAGAGAGGGGTAAGTCAAATACAAAGGAGTGCCATGAAACCATTTATCAGACCAGAAATTGACACTCTCACCATTTCCAATCCTATAGTAACAATGAATCTTAACCATAGGTTCTATTTCATGTAGATTTCTCCAAAACGGGGACCATCTAGTTTTATTATTTATGTTAAGATATTTAATTTGTAAAAGATCTTTCCACCACCCCTTATGAAGCGGGTCTTTGTACTTCCAAACCCATTTAGAGAGCAACGCTATATTCATATGCTTAATATTTACTGTTCCTAATCCACCTTGTTCTTTAGGTCTGCAAATATTAGTCCAGTTATCAAGATGATATTTCTTCTTGGTTTCTGGACTTTACTTTTAGATGGCTGTATTTGTTTTTTTTTTTTTTTTTTTTTTTTTTTTTTTTTTTTTCAAGTCCAACTAGGACTTTTCTTTACTAGGGACCTTGGGGCAAGTAGCTAGGCCAGTGAATAAAAAAAGGTAAACAAGCAGGTTAAATTGGGCGATGAAGATGCAACCAACTAAAAATTAGCACAAACGACTCACACACTACAATATAAAAAACCAAAGAAAATGTAGACTATACTAATCGGACCGAAACTAAAAAAATAAATAAATAAAAAATAACCTCATCTTGTGCCTATAAAAGTAAAACGATAAGAATAACTGATTTATTGCATATTAAATAATAAGATAAGATAAAACATTACACTTAAGCAATTAACTAATTATATGCAAACATGCAATTATAATATATAAAATAGCCTGACAGAGTCTTATATATGCAATAAGGAAAAAATGGAGAAACAAAATAACAACTATATATTTAATAATACAGGCAATTTAGAAATTAGAATGCATATATTACGACTAAAATACACTCATTTACTATGACGAACAGGTAGGATCGCTTCACAAGCTTATGAATATATATAAATATGGAGGCTATTATTGTACATTATTCATTATCCATTATTTAAAAAAAACTTCGTTATGCACGCATCGTCAAACATATTTGTGGTAACATATTGTAAAATTGATCATGCACACTTTCTTGAAGGAATTTCATTGACAGATCATAGGCACAATTCCTCTCCTAATTTCCTATTGAAAACTGAAATGTTGATCCTTTCATTAGCATAACTGATTCTAAAAGCCTACCAAAAGAAATTAAGAAGTCAAATTAATCATTAAAATTAATTTTGCATACTCATCAAGCCTTTTTTAAGCACAGGACGACACAGCAAAGGAAACTTACATAAAATAAAATTGGAGTGGAGAAAAGATAAAAATATAAATTTACAGCCCAGGCATTTCCTCCTAGAAGAAGCACTCGTGATTACCCAGGTCTCTCGACTGATCGTCAAATTCCTCTAAGAAATTAAGTTACTAAAATATTTGAATAATTGATTGAAAACAAAATTTCGTTCAACTCCCATAGTTTCAAATTTCAGACTGATTTTCAGAATCAAAATTACAACTCAACTTCGGTGGCTGCTGTCAAGCCATGAGAGCGAGAAATATCTCTGTTTCTGTTATTTTCAAATTTATGTACAATCGACCACCATGATTGTTTTTTTTTTTCCAGTTTTGGAATGTAACTTAACACTAAGATTCAGTATTTGCCTTTTTAAAATGTGTTGGTTCATGCTTTCCAAAAAGATTGGCTCATGGTCAAAAGGAATAAGTACAAGCGCGCATAGGCACGCAAGACCATGGACGGTAATCTAATGCAAGATTGCCAGAGGGACGATCCATTGAACAAGACGATTTACACAAAATACACGAAAACAAAGAGCATCAATGCATGAATTTAACAATTTCTTGCCACCTCCAATTGATATGCAGATAACACAAAATTTTGTTATTCTTTGTATTTCCTATTTGAAAAGGTCATGATGCGAACATTGCATTTACAATATTGCTACAGATCAGCCATAAAAATATTCTCAAATTGAACAATAATAATCTATCGCCAGTAAGATGTTTGATTGAACAAAGACAATTGCACAAAAGATATGCAAAAACATAATATTTGATGGGTAATGCATATTTAACAACAGCTCGATCCATTTGATCTGCAAAGGCAACAGTCACACAAATGTTTGATATATTTTATATACTTCCATTCTAATTGATGTTTTCTCATCCCATAGAAATCTTCTCAGTGTGCCCATCTGCACGCTCCAAGTGGCCGCACACTTGTGTCTCAGATTCTGCTTTCCAAACCTGCATTCAGTTCTTTCAGGCACAAAACAAAAAGTCCATGAAACTTTTAGTTTGTTCAGCCATGCAGTCTCCCTCAAATGAAATTAAGTGCAATCTTGAAGTTGCAAATTTCAATTTTATCGACAAGGGATATTACTCTTAAAATATTGAATAGCAAACAAATAATATGATAAAACTCAAGTACAGACATTTTCGACGCTGTCATTCTAGAAATTTCACAAATAAAATCTCTGAATAATCAAATAAGTTACACAGAGGATAAACTACGAACCAAGAATTTTAGAATACCTGAAGCAGATGTACGACTACTATTGCTGCCGAGGTTCATCTCAACCATAAGCTGTAGTGTTTATGTCACACCCCGCAACTGGGCATGACAGCTCCCGCCACGAAAGTGCAAATAATTGTACTCTCGTAAGGCTTAAGCTGACTTATGACCGTTTTTTTTTTTTTTTTTTTTACAGACAATATTATAGAATATCATCCAACTAAGGTAGAAAAGAGAAGAAACAAAACAAAAGAAACTTACTTACACTTAATCGTATAACACAGTTACTTTTACATAAATTATAAAGGTACAGTACAAGCGGACAGTTTAGGGTCTGTACATAGACTCTTCATCTAGTCCTACCTGATTACAAGAAGCACTACTTTAATCTATTCTAATAAAAAGGTGATCCTAACCTATTGATACTATTTTAGATAAACAAGTTAAGCCGAGTCTGGTAGTCTGGAAATATAATTAGACAATGGTGTACGAGAGGGGCCTGATCATCTCATCATACATAAGAATCATCAATGATCGCTTAGATGATTTCTTGCATAGCTTGTATGTTGTCTGGAACCCCCAACCACCGGGGAAAACATGCAAAACAAATACGGAATGAGAAATAAATTCTCAGTGCGGGTTTTAGTTCCAGACGTGGATTTCTGGTTGAAATCGTGGTCTAGAGTAACACCCGTTATAATCAACATGAATCACTAATTTTCTAACAAATAAATAAATAACTAATAGATGTAAAATATTATTTTCAAAACAATGCAACACATATTTAAAAACACTACATACCATGCATAACAGTAAAATGAGTCCAACTATGTCACATGAAATAATAGAATGGATGCAAATAAACCGAGCATAAACATAAAACGAATCATATTTCAAAAACGTATCACATTCGAGCATTCCATCAATTTCTCTTTCTTTATCTTTCCCTTTCTCTATCTTTCCCTTTCTCAAGGCACAAAAGAGACGTATCTCTTTCCTTGAGCACAAAAGAGAATTTCATTCAAAAACTCACTCAGGTTTTCCTTTCCCATCCGGTTTGGGCACAAAAGGAAACCTTTTCCTTTCTCAAGGCACAAAAGAGACATATCTCTTTCCCTGAGCACAAAAGGAAATTTCATATCCGAATAGCGCTACCGAACTGGTCGAAGCCGGGGATCAGTCGACCTCGAAGAGTGGTTTTGATTTCCATGTCATTTCAAAATTTTCATAATTTCCTTTCCACAATCATTCATATACCAACATATTCCATATTTCAGACTATCAAGCAAAAATAAGATGAACTGGTACAATTCAGTTCATCATAACAAATGAATGAGCAAACTTGCTTGAATTCATATCAAGTTTAACAAAGGAGATAAACAACATGAGTTGTAATATCTGTTTCTATAACTAAAATAATTAATTCATAATGCAATCAATGAGATTAGCAACATGCAATGCACATAAATTTAAAGTTACCGAGACCGGATTTCTATAAAAATCCACGTATCCGCACCTGTCGTTTGATTGAGGTCAGTCTCCGTCCAGCTGCCTGTAAGATAGGTCAAAAATCATCAAGATTCGACCAAACAGTACTAGACTTGACCTAACTGGAAGCTTAAATCTAAAAAGTCCGGCTTACGGTACCAGACTGACTGCTATTCATCCATTCCTGGTAATTGCTTGTATTTTCGGTTTATTATTTCATTTTAAACTATACTATTATACTTCTTTTAAATTATAGATTTATAATTTGATTTTATTGTTCATTATCAAATTTTATTTTCGAGTATCTGCTTTGTTGGTTTTTATTAGTTTATTATTTATCTTATTCAGTATAATTATTTAGATTATTATGATCTTATTATTTATTTACAAATGACAATATTTATATTTATCTTACTAATTAAAGTGTAGTTATTTTATCACGTGATATTTATGTTGTTAATTATTTTCTTTTAGTTAATTATTCGTTTAATATCGAAAGTCGATTCAAGATCAGAATTCGAAATTTAAAAATCAAAATTTAGAAATCAGAAATAAACTCATAAAATCATAAAACCATTTATTTTATTTTATTTTAATTTATTAAATAAATTTTAAATTTATAAAACTTCTTAATATTTTCTTTATGTAATTTAATTTAATTCTTTATATTTAATTTAAATTATTTCTTTAATAATTAAACTTATTTTTATTTAATAAAATTTTAAGTTATCGATAAAATAGAAATTCAAAATCCGAAAATCAAAATCAGAAAATTATAAAACAATTTAAAAGTCTGAAAATTTTGTTTTGATTTTATTATTGGGATCAGAAAGTCGGTGATTTTGGTCGTCGTATCTGTTCTCGACTCACTCGGACTATTCTCATCATCTCCCGTAAAAATCCGACTAATTAAAGAAATTCCCGACATTTAAGTGGCTTTTTCTTTAATTAATTATTTTATTTACTAAGCCCACATTTTTAAATAACTTAATCATTGATTAAGTTTAGATTAAGATTAATGATAATCATTAAATCCATAATCCTTTTTACTAATTATCCAAATTATTCTGCACTGGGTCTGGGCCGAAGAAAATAATCCCAAAAGCTTAACCCAATCCACAATCCGTACTGGGCTGTCATTTTTTTTTTCTTTGCCTCAGCCCAAAACCACAAAACCCACACCCTCACGAGTTGGCTGGACCAGGTCAACCTGGTCCAGTTGACCTGGATCCGACCAACGGGTCCGAAACCCATCCGACAGAACCCGCCAGCCAGGAAGTGAATCCGACCCGCAATCCTTTGCCTTTTTCTTATCAGGCCCCTGAATTCATTTATTCCTCACGAACAGGTCCTTAAACCATTTTTTTTCTCGCATTTTAGTCCCTGTCGCAACTCAACCCTGTACCAGTACGGTACCAGAGGTAAGAGCAACGTACCAAAATCTGGTACCAGGCCTCAAACCTCAAAGACAAGCCACAACAACTGCTATGCATACTCAACCGAACTCAACAATCCAAAACAACACTGGTTTCATCCATTTTTGATCGATTTACCCCAAACCCAATCCATAAATCTCAAACTTCCATCTCTAAACCTCAAAATTGTTTCAACTCTCTTCCAACCAAACAATTTAAGCTAATTAAACTCGGTTATAACCTCAGATATTAGTATTGAAGCTTAAACCCGAGATTAAGCCATAACCCTAATTTCCGATTTAACTCGAAATCCAAGTTAACTCGAGTTTAAAAAGAAGGGTAGAGGTTATACCTTTGCTCTTTGTGCAAATCCCTTCCTCTATCTCACTTCTCTGCCCTCACTCTCTTTTTTTTCTTTTTTTTTCTTTTTTCCGAGAATTTCCCCTAACTGACAGCCAAAAGAACAACCCAAGCTTCTCGGTTTCCTTTTTATACCCAACACACGAGAAGAAGAGAAAAGAATAAAGACTGGAAAAAGAACGATGAGGATTAATTGATCAAAAATTTCACTGCTCTTAAAGTCCAAATCATCTCTTACGGATAGGATCGGAAAAGAGGATAAGAACGAGGGAGTGTTGGCCACTGCCTATTGGTTTGCCTCACCACGTCGAACCTTGAGATCCGTGCTTCATTTCATCGGAGAAGAGAAGAGGCGATCGGATGGATCGAAGAGAAAGAGAAGAAAAATGGGGGAGAAGATGGTGCCAGCGCACCATCCGATTTTTTTTCTTTTATTAAAACTTCTTCCCTTGGATTTTCTACGGCAGGATTTGTATGGTCAAAGGTGTGGCAACTCAGATAAATGGTTTAATTAATTTCTTTTAGTAAGATACATTCAATTTATACTTAATGGTCATAATAAATTAGACTTTGATTTTGCTAGAATTATATAAATAAATTTTTAGATATTATACCAAGTCAAGATTTCGAATTCAAGTCGATTTTCATGTTGTTTCAGATTTATTTCTTTAGAATATTACTAATAATGTTCTATAATATCTCTATTATCAAATTTCTAAGTTATTTAGCACTAAAATTTCTTTGATCTTGAGTAGGATAAATTTTATAATATTATTTTATAATTAGCTTGGTATTTAAATAGCAAAAATATTCATGATTAACTATTGGTTCCAATTATTTTTATACATTGTTTCATAAATTTATCTATTTCAATTGTGATAATAGAATTAATCCAATTAATTAAACTAAAATTTAAGTTGACATTTTTCACTTATGTTACAGTTTATCATCATTTTGTGTGGAACACTGAATCATGCTCATTCGTTAAAACATTTCAGGAAAGCAGAAAACTAAAAACAGTGTAGATCTGCCCAATATCAAACATATATTGTTTGATTCTGAATGTGACCATGACCGTGGTTGGGTAAAATTCGTGCCTACCTGTCTTGAGAGGTTGAGAGGTTAATAGCGACAACTCATAAAACCAAATAGTGTAACGCATGACAAGTGCCATCATTTCAGCTTATGAGTGTATAAGCCCAAAAGCAGCCACACATTGAATTCTGCCATTCAACCTCAAGGTACAGTGACAGTCTGACAGGAACCATGTCCACACACAAAAGCGCATACCAGAAATTTGGGTCTTTGTAACCCTAATTTCAATGATCAGCAGCCCCCACCGCACCATTTCTCTCTCTCTTACCCTGAATTTTTTCGTCATATATTTCTTTTTTTCTCTTCGAGGGCTCAACCAATGGCTTCCACTGAGAATTACTTTAACTCTAATAATAAACCTTGCTCCAAATCCCAACCCGGAAAAAGAAGTGGAGGCAGCAGCCCCTCCAGCAGTCAAAATAAAGTTTAAGGGTGCAAGGTGTAAGCCGGACAAATACGCTGCAGAGCTCAGCCATGGAAACCAAAGAAAATGGCTAGGAACCTTCTGTACTGCTGACGAAGCTGCGTTAGCGTACGATTTAGCAGCCCTCCGACTGAGGAATAAAACCTACAATTTCCCTGTAGGAGCCAATGGTCGGATCATCACCACAATTGATCCAGCAAATCAGGTCAATGATTTTTAACACAAGTGAAGAGTGTAAACCAAATTTACCTCTAATAAAGTGATATTGACCGACAGGATATGATTGAGAAGAAGATAAATATAAAACTTGGGAGAAGTACCGGACCATGGGCTAATAATACCAGTGAGAGGCCAGATACCTCCATAAAAAGGAAACGAGCCTGCAAATCTGATAAGAAAGAATTTGAGCAGGAAGAAAGAAAAGAGAAGCAGAGGACAAACAAAGAGCCAAGGAGTTGGTGGGGTTTTTATAAGGCCTTTTTTATATTTTTCTTTTTTTATGAATTAGGGGTTTTTAAGGTTGAATGATTCAGTTGTAATTGTGAACCTGTTGGCAAGTTGGTAAACATTATTACTTTATTGTTAGTTGTAACTTGCAGTCAGATTTAAATCAACTTGATGTTAGATTTCAAATTGAAAATTCTTTAGCTCTAATTATGATTTTACCTGAAAAGGTGCTTCATAAATATTCACTTCGAAAGGAAATTTCAAATTTCTTTGCAATGGGAATGCATATAACTAAGCTCAAAGAGTGACATCTATTTAACATTAATGCAAATTAAAAGCATGCCATAAGACATTACCTGACAATTAAGCAATTTTAAATTAACTTTCAAATCATGATGATTTCACATGCAACTGATCAATTTGGCTTGACAGATCAAATCGTTCAAGGGAGAAGTCGATATTCTCAAAGAGTCCAATGAATTTTCTTTTTTTTTAAAAAAAAACTTATCAAAAAACTGCGAGTGACCTTTCTACTTGCCCTTCCTTCCTGCTAGAAAATTTTTTTTACCTGATTAACAAGTTCTTTTCCTTTAATGAAGGCCTTAGCCCTTTGACCTAGATCGTTAGCATTGAATCCAATATGTGAATCAAATATCGCTAACAAGTTCTTCTTTCAATTTCTACCTTATTGCTTGTTGCGGTCAATACACTTTTTGAAACACAAATTTGGACTAACACTCTCTCATGTTAAAATTCATGTACTGGTTTAGTTGATCGTTGTGATGGTGCGACCATCGCCACCAACATGGAGATTGTAGGCACTATGATCCTTATATCTCGAGTTGCCAACTCATATGCAAACGTAGCTACATCAACAACATGCAAGATCCTTAGCTAGATCATTTCATTTGCATGGTGATCTCTGTTGCATATTTGGCCAACTTAATAGGCCTTACACCCTTAGTACATTGGATGTTGTAGGAATTGCCTTGTCAGCTTTTATTATGTTGGGATATCATTGGGGTTGTTGAGCTATTTTCTGTAGAAATTGATTGAGCTTTTGCCTCAAAAAGAAAAGGATATGGAGCGGGAAAGAGACATAAAAAAGAAGAAAGACAGATAGATTATAGATATTTGCTTACCTTAGGCAAATTACTGAGTGGTGGAAGACCTTTATAGCATACAGGTTTTTAAAAGTTCACCAACCAAATCAGCCTCTGCCATATTGTTTCTGGTTGAGTCAATAGATTGATATCTATTGCCTAGAGGTTGTGCTAGAGGAAAAACACATACAAAGATACAAAGAGATGAGGAAAGGTCGGAGGAAATAGAGGAAAGGAGAAAATCTGAGATGTATGGTGGCTAGAGAAATGGAATGGGTAAATTTATAGAAAACTGGAAGAAAATTTTAGGGTTATAAAATTTCTAATTTGTTCAAAACCACTTGCTGCAAGAATTGAATAGCAGTCGTGTGGAAACATACTTGATCGATATCATAAGTAAAAGCAAGGGTGCTAATTCTACCAACACAAGATTTTTGGCGCATATCAAAGCATTCAACGGCTCCGTCTTCACCTCCACAAGCAATAAGCCCATGAATTGCACTGTAAAAACAAAACCCACAATAATAATAATTAAGAAAATTGAAAAAAAAAACCAGTTAAAAAAATTAAACATTATAATAAGCGAGCCTTTAGAAACTCCTACCATACATAAAAAGTAGGTAAGAAAATACGTAGTCAGGCAAGTGGGGGGCAGAATACTTAGTAAAATAAAGCCTCTTATGAGGGTGAACTATATGAACTAAAAGTTTACTATTGCCCGCGGCATTGTTTTATATTTCGAAACTCATATAAAGAGATAGCTAGTAACTTAGAGTCATTAGCTAAGGATCTCTACCCCGAGCTTGGAGTAAAGGGAAAAATTGATTTTGAGACTATAACAAAAGATAATCTTCCTTTAATTAAAGACGAATTAATCCTTGTCCTGAGACAGGAGATTATTATCTTAGCAGGGATCATGCTAAAAGCTCAAAACTGTCTGCCTGCATCTTGTTTGTCATATACAACAGTCACTGAATCGGTGACCCAATATGGGCTCTGTTCTTTCGGTGCATCAAGAAGTTGGCATGGGATAGACATTTGTCAGTGAGTGAGACTAGGAGGGAAAAACTGACCTCCGTGAAACTAGATTGATTCCAGGTGATTGAGAAGTAAGTGATTGCAAAAATCGTCCCTGAAATCAATAAGGTAGATAAACATAAATGCCCTATTTTTTTACGAAACTAAGCAGATTCATATCCAATTACTCGTGTCTATATTTAAAAAAAAAAAGATTTAAGATAATCACTTTGGAATAATGATTATAGATTATCTCATAAAATAAGTACACAATTAAAATGCGAAATAACTAAATAGTTTGTGCCAAGATGCAATTAAAATTCAAACACCTATATAGTCAAATAGGAAAAAAGAAAAAGATGAAATTATTTACTTGTTAAAGATAATGTTGGTAATTTCAATTAATGAAGCTAGTGATGATGCAGATTGGTCCAACATTTTCCGCAAAAAAAGAAATTAAAAGAACAATTACTTGTTCAAGATTAATTCTGTAGATATCAGGAGAGGAAGCAACACAAAGCAAATCACAGGACCAGCAATCATATGCAATATCTCTTCCCATCCTGAATTGGAAAAGATAGAAAAAAATATATATTAAAATCACAAAATTAGCAAGCGAAGATTTGCATCTGAGAAATTGTTCGAATTCAGAAATAAAAAATTTAAAGAATACTTTCCCTATGATGAAACCAACCTTGGTATTCGCAAGCTGTAATGGCTACCATACTTGGCATGCAAAGCAACCGACCGATCAGAACATAGAAATCCAAGCTTTGAATAGTCATCAGCTAAGATCTAGTAGAAACAAGAGATATTAGCTCATAAGAAACAGTAATTGTGGGCTTCAATAGTATAATAATCTTGAGCTGATAGAGAAAGAAGCAGGATAGTAATTAAAAATTTGCTAAAAACTACCTCAAAATTTATAATTTCAGATATCAAGTGCCTTTCAAACTTTTGTGACAATTCCTTCAGCTCAAAGACCTTAACTTGAGAAGGATAATTCCTACAATTCAAAACATAAATGAAACATTGCAAAGAGAAAAAGTGCTACAGGAAAAGCACACAAAATTTTTTTAACAAGAATTAAACTCAGAAACCTGAAGCTATAACGTAGTCTCCATCAGGAGTCACCTTGATTTTGTTTGTGGAAGTCTCAAACCTCAAATTCTGAATCAAATCCACCCGTTGGAGGTAATCTAAGCAAATATACAATTTAGCAATGGTCAGCAAAACTAAATTTGGCACAGTGCAGAAAAATCAAATCTCTAGGTAAAATATACTACTGGTATCAACAGTTGCATGAACAACAGTAAATGCTAATACAAAACAATCCTTGGCTTAAATTTTTTTCAAAAGTTACTTCGGTTCAACAATAGACAAAACGACTGAAGAATAGAGAAAATCAGCAAACAAATAGGGCTAAATACCTTTATATTTTCACAAAGCTCTCTTTTTCTTAGGATCGAGCAAGTCAGCAGTCGAGTGCTGGCCAGACAGTGTGTAAAGCTTCACACCATTAATCGAGGTGAAGTCGCCATCTCAGCTAGCGTTGGCAAGAAGGTCAGGTTAGAATAAATTAGGGGTTAGAGCAATGTTTACCATTTCAATGGTTCAATCGCTCCAGATTATCCATAATTATTATATGTAAATGTATTAAAAAAATTCCAACAAAATTAGTAAGTAGAGAGACTTAAAACCCGTGTTTATTTTTCTGAGGCAACAATAGTTGCTGAAGACCCAAAAACTGTGTTTAATAGAGCTGCCAAGTTCAGCCAAATTGAAAATTAAGTAGCTGCCCGGAGCAGAATTCAAAGTTTGAGTTACTAAACTGAATCATAACTCATTATAAAACCTCTACTGATCCTGTGAATTTGAATTTCTACTTAGCGAGGTTTATATGCTTCAATTCAATATCAGAACTTCTAATTCGAATCAAAACCAATGTAACTTGACAACTGTGGTGCGACTTGTCCTGTTGCACAACATCAATTCGATCTCTATACCTACAATGCGACTTCTCTGACATGCATTAATACACAGCACCATGACACAAAGAGAGAGTGAGCGAGAAATAGTACCGGGATGGCGGTTCAGAACTCGATAGTCTAGATAAGGAGCAATAGGCGGAACTCGGACGGAGAAAGAGCGAGAGAGAGAGCGCTCTCGCTGGAGTGGGGTTTTAGGGAGGCGCAGTCTAGGGTTCAGGTCCAAGTCTGAATTCAACCAAAAACTAAAAACTGGACTCTGAGTCCGGTCAAAGGTTAAACCGATACAATCGGTTCGGTCCGTTCCGGTTTATCCGAAACAGATTCATAAACGGCGTTTAGTGGCAGGGGCGCGAGGGAGCGTGGCAAAGGCAAAAATCTTGGCTGTAAACATTTTCCTATTTTTTTTCTTTTGTTCCGGTAAAAAGTTTTATTTCGATCAAACAATCATCAGCAAGACAGCATCACATACATCTAACGGGGCACAAATCCACACAAAAAAAATGCTGATTAAAATAAAGAAATTAGATCAACAGACCGTCAATTTAATATGAAACATGATTTTCAAACAGGAAAAAGATTTTTATAATCAACAGGAAGTGTAAATATGTTAAAAACTTTTTTTTTCTTTTTTTTTTTGGGCAGAGTAAGTGTGAACATTATAATTTAGGGAAAATTGGATATAATCTCTAATCTTCTCAATTTGGATATAACCCCTACAATTTTCAAAACTTCATATACCGCCTCAAATCATGTTTATTTTGGATATAACCCTTTTTGCTGGATTTAAATTATTTTTTATTAAAAAAAAACAGAAGAATAAAATTATGACTAAACTAACCTCATTTATGAAAACGTTTCACCTTCTTTCTGCATTGCTGGACTCAAAATCTCTCGTCCCAGCATCCCTCCTCCCCCCTCCGTTTACGCCCCTTATACTCCCTTTATCTTTGACTAAAATAAATGAGATCAGATTTTGGATGCTCCGGCCCGCACGTCCCAAGGCATATATCGATTTCATTTATTTGTGTCGTTCTCTCCCGCACTCCTCTTTAACCAATCTCAAAATCTAAAGTCTGATTGGTCTCAAAAATATGTCAAAGTACTTCGCTCTCAGACTCGAGAAATATAAATAAACTTTATCAAAAGTTCAAAGTGTATGGACACGACCTGCTGCCTAATATCAATGCTAAACCAAATAAAAATTTTAAGTCACTGGAAATCACTTTGCCTCTTACAGCTTAGTTTACATGACAATTACTTTACTGATAACAATATGTTTATTCACTGATAATGGAAACAAGCATGGTGTATGATGATACACTAAGTTATGAGAAAAATAACCTAGCTAGTCCAAATTCATCCGTGGTCTCTTTTTGTAATTTCTGTTGGAAAGGAGAAGGTATTAGATATTAAAATATTTATCATTATAATATCTTAATTAATAGCCTAAGATCAAGTATTTCGTATAAAAACAAATTCATGAGTTAGAACTTACAGGACTGAAGGGAAGACATCGTTAGGCGAAAAATGTGGTCTTCTCCAATTTTTCTTAGTCTAAATGATGGCAGAAAATAATGGCGTTTTTCTAATTCTGTCTAATTTTCTTTAATGGTGAAAATTAGAGGAAAGAGTGCCAAATAATGACAGATTATTAGAATAAATACTAAGGCAATTGAAGGGATCCGATTTTTTGAATGAACATGGTTCATCAGATTTTCTATCAAAATCTGATGCACCCTTCATTAAATGAATTTGGTTTACAAATTAAATATAGGCCATATTATTTATAATTAATAATTATAACATTCTCCCACTTGGCCTATAAAATATCATAATGTAACCCAAATTCAGAATTGGCCAATAAATTTAAACCTTGTTCAGTTAGAAATACCAAACTTAACTAATATAATCAAAATAACTATTATTGTTATTTGATCCCTATTAATTATAGAAGTGGTATTCTTTCCAACAAATGGTTAATTAAATTCATTCGATCCTCATAAGTATATTTGCTTATATTAATAAATGCGCAACATAAAAATAAGCAAACATTATAACATAGAAAGTCAATACATAAATGAAGCTTCAATACATAACATAATTAAATACACTATTGTTCATTACAACATCATAAGTCACTAACCAAACCCATGCTAGCTACGTGCTCTCTGAAGAGAGTAGGTGGTAGTGCTTTTGTTAGAAAATCAGCTAACATAGCTTTTGTATTGATGTATTGTATGACAATAATATTATCCTTGACTTTCTTTCTAACAACAAAATACTTGATGTCGATCCACTTAGTAGCACCGCTGGACTTGTTGTTTTTCGAAAAGAAAACAGCAGCCTCGTTATCACAAAATAACGTGATTGGTCTTGCAATACTCTCAATCACTTGAAGTTCAGGTATGAAATTCTTCAACCAAACTGCTTGACCAGTAGCTTCAAAACACGCTACAAATTCTGCTTGCATAGTGGAAGATGCAACTAAGGACTGCTTGGCACTCTTCCATGAAATTGGTCCCCCTGCAAGCATGAATATGTATCCTGATGTGGATTTCCTTGTGTCTACACATCCAGCAAAGTCCGAATCTGAATAACCAATGACCTCAAGGCTATCAGACTTTCTGTAAGTAAGCATGTAGTCTTTAGTCCCTTGCATATAGCATAAAACTTTCTTAGTAGCTCGCCAATGATCCAGACCTGGATTGGATTGATATCGGCCTAGCATGCCAACTATAAACGCAATATCAGGACGTGTGCAGACTTGAGCATCCATTAAGCTTCCAACAACCGAAGCATACTCATTATTTTCCATCTGCTTATGTTCTGATTCAAGTTTGGGACATTGAGACTTGCTGAATTTGTCACCTTTGAAAATGGGAGCAACACTTGGAGAACATTTTTGCATTTTGTAGTGCTTAAGCATTTTCTCAATGTATGCCTTTTATGATAAACCTAAGACCCCACGAGACAGATCACAGTGCCAATGACATAAGAGGCTTCACCAAGATCCTTCATTTCAAATTTCTTTGAAAGAAAACGTTTAGTCTCGTACAACATGTGTAAATCACTGCTCGCTAATAAAATTTAATCCACATACAAAACGAGAATAATAAATCTGCTCCCACTAACCTTGAGATATATGCATTGATCAAAAGTGTTTTCTTTAAATCCAAATTCTGTTATGACCTCATCAAACTTGAGATACCACTGCCTTGAAGCTTGTTTTAACCCATAAATTGATCGTTTCAACCGACAGCCCATATGTTCCTTGCCTTTGACAACAAAACCTTCAGGATATTTCATGTAAATTTCTTCATGCAAGTCACCATTAAGGAATGTTGTTTTAACGTCCATTTGATGTAGCTCTAGATCATAATGAGCTATAAGAGCTAAAACAATTCTTAATGAAACTTTTCTTGAGACAGGAGAAAAGGTATTGTCATAATGTATACCTTCTTGTTGTGTAAATCCTTTAGCAACTAGTCGGGTCTTGTATCGTTCAATGTTACCATGAGAATCAGTTTTAGTTTTGTAAACCCATTTACATCCTACGGGTTTAACATCGTTTGGTAACTCAACAAGGTCCCAAACATCATTTTGTTGCATTGAGTTCATCTCATCATTCATGGCTTCCAGCCACTGAGATGACTTATCACTCTTCATGGCGTCCTTAAAGGAAATAGGATCATCTCCATGACCTATATCGCCACCTTCTTCAGTAAGGTATACAACATAATCATCAGGTATTGTAGATTTTCGTTCTCTTTGCGACTTGCGCAAAGGCTGATCGTGTGGCAGCAAAGGTACTTCTTCATTGTTAGGAATGTTACTAACATTAATACCTTCATTTAGTGATAAAGGAGAAACAGAACTTGTAGCCTCCGAAATGACCGAAGTTGGGACATAAACTCGGTCTTCTTCATTAAGGTTTATAGTTCGTTTTTCATTACTCCCACTAATGTTGCCATTCTCAAAAAATACTGCATGTCGTGTCTCAACTATTCTAGTGGTGTGTGATGGACAATAAAATCTAAAGCCTTTGGATCTCTCTGGATAGCCTATGAAAGAACAACTAACGGTTTTGGGATCTAGTTTCTTAATTTGTGGATTGTAGACTTTTGCTTCAGCAGGACAGCCCCACACACGCAAGTATCCTAGTTGCGGTTTCCTTCCAGTCCACAATTCATAAGGTGTTGCTGGAACAGATTTACTAGGAACTCGATTGAGAACATGTGTGGCTGGTTTTAAAGCCTCCGACCAAAAAATTCTGGTAAAGTGGTATTACATATCATACTTCGTACCATATCCATTAATGTACGATTACGTCTTTCAGCCACTCCGTTTTGCCGAGGATCTCCCGGCATTGAGAACTGATGAACAATACCACATTCTTGAAGAAACAAAGCAAATGGGCCTGGACTTTGACCCAAGTCGGTGTGCCTACCATAATACTCACCGCCTCTATCTGATCGCACTACTTTAATTTTAAGATTATGCTGATTTTCAACTTCAGCCTTAAAGATTTTAAATTTTTCTAGTGCTTCAGATTTTTCAGAAATTAAGTACACATAAGCGTAGCGAGAATAATCGTCAATAAAAGTAATGAATGATTTGTGTCCGTTCAAACTCGAAGTGGGAAAAGGACCGCATATCGGTGTGAATTAATTCCAATAGTCCCCCACTTCGAGTGGCTCCTTTCTTGTTTCCTTTAACAAATTTTCCCTTAACACATTCAACACAATTTTCAAAATCAGAAAAATCTAATGTTGGGAGAATTTCATTCTTGATGAGACGTTGCATTATATCTCTTGAAATATGACCTAATCTGCGATGCCATAATTTGGAAGAATATCCAACATCGCGATTTCTTTTTGTGCCACGTTTATGATCAACACAATTAACATTCAGGGATAATAAAGAATCAGAAAAGGAAGAATCCAAACATAATTTATATAGATTATCACATAACAATTCAGAACCAACAAACTTAGAGTTATGATATAGTCTCAACTCATTATTTCCAAACTGAAACATAAAGCCACAAGCATCAAGTCTAGAAACAGAAATTAAATTCCTAATCACACTAGGAATATAAACTACATCATGCAAGTAGAGAATAAAGCCACTCTTCAAGACCAAACGAAGAGTTCCAACGGCCTCCACTTCAGCCTCTAATCCATTAGCTACTTTAAGCTTCCTTTTTCCCTTTTCCAGCATCGTCATGGAATGGAATCCCTGCAATGAGTTCGTAATGTGCACAGAGGCACCAGTGTCAACCCACCACGTATTTAAGGGAACATCAATTGAAAGAGATTCACAAATCATATAATTTAAATCATTACCCTTCTTTTCAAGCCATGCTCTAAACTTGGTACACTCCTTCCTCATGTGTCCAGGTTTCTTGCAGTGACGGCACTTAAGACTGTTAAGAAGTGCTCAATTTTAAATTTTTGGATCAATTACAACTAATTAATCTCCATTAAACATCAAGCAAGACAAGGATCTAGTGCTAAAGCATTCACACATCATGAGAAAAGGGATTGAACCATTACCTCTCCTTAAATCGTATCAAGGAGGTTTAGATCCAATGCGTAGGAGTCGGTGGCGTGCTCGCGCCTTGTCTCCACCACCTTGATCGCCTCTAGCCCACCAAAGATAGCAACCACGACTTGAGAGAGATGCTAGTTTCTCTCAAGTCCAAGCTCTCCCTTTTTCAAATCCAAGTTTCTCTTTCTATTAAACTATTTTAATGGAGGAAGAGAGATGAGATAGGGGTGCTCAACACATGAGCTCAAGAGAGAATGAGAGGGAGAGATGGCGCATGGGAGAAGAGGAAGAGAGAATGTGGTGGCTAGGGTTTGCTCTCTAAAAGGACCCCCTATTTATAGACCACCCATCTCTCATCCACACTTGTAGCTATTTACAAGTATGCCATCCACCCTAAGAGGCCACCTAATGGGCTTTCTTGGGCCATCTCAATAAAAGGCCTTTATTCATTAATTAACCAATTAATGAATCCCCTTTAATTCTCTTTAATTTGGGCTTTTAATTTACTAATTAAATAAAACCCATTAGCTCAATATAATTCTAGTAATTATATGTGTTGAATATAATTAATTTTTAACTTATTAATAATTAATTCTTGAAGAGCTTTATGCATTAAATTATTTCTAACATGATCCATTTGATATAATTAATTATTATGGTTCATAACAACATCTAATTAATTAATCAACTTATCATGTTTCGTATTCTCCAATATAAATAAATAATGCACGTGTGGTCAATATCTTATTTGTGCGACCCTTTTGAGGATTTATGTTACGTCGGCCATGGATAATAAATCATCATTTATTTCCAATAATCATAAGCGGTATCTAGCAACACGTTATGATTCCCAATTCGCATAAATAATGTACCGTTACAAAATCTCAATCCTGCATAAGAAATATTAGTATTTCTTTGTCTGATTCTTATGTCACATGATATCCTTATATAATCCAAGATAGGTGTTTGACTCCAAATTTTGCCACTTGAAGAAAATGACGGAATCTCCAAGTACACCTGCGAATGAAGGAAATGTTACAGTGAGAAATAAAACTCATAACCATGATCTACTCTTCAAACAGCAGAAAACCCACAGACAAGACGATAAAACCCACAGATATACAAAATAGTTAATTAATTGATTAAATTATGTGAAATATACCAATGCTCACATAATTAATTAATTAATTAATTAAATATAAAGGGGTCCTAAGAACGAAAATTGTGTAAAAGGTAGACACCGTGCACTTTTTTTTTTAGGAGCTCGAACCAAGCATGCCAAATCACTAAGTAATTGATTAGCTAATTAAATTATGTGAAACATGTTAATCCCCACATAATTAGTTAGTTAATTAATTATAAAAAAGAGGGGGGTGTGAAAATTGTATGATGGTTATACGTTGTGCATTTTTCCTGAGGGTTCATGCTAAATTCCATAGTAAGTCCCCGTACTATGACAATACCAACCAAATTGCTTAAAATTAAGCAATATAAAAATTCCAGTATATGAACAGAACCCATACGATGGCAAATATGGGCGACTCTACACTGAAACAACCAAGCAAGAGCATTTGGGCTTAGTACTGAGTTAGTTTCGTACATTGGGCTAATTAGATGAAATTAAAACTAAACCTATATCTATTATCCAAATATGGCCCGTTTGGTTTAATTGAATTGGGCCTAATTCAAATTCACTTGAGCCCAGCCCAACCAAAACGGATGCGTGTGTGTCCGTTCGCCGACTGAGCCTCGACTCAAATCACCTGAGCCCAACATCGCTTAACTGACTCGATCGAGTCAGCTTCAGGCTCAACACGTGTCGGCCAGCCATTGGCTCGTTCCGTGGGACCCATACTCCTTTCTGTTAATGGAAAAAGAAAGAAAGGAAGGAGAGAGATAGTACTTACCTGCGGAGGCAACTCGACAGCTTCGACCAAAGACCCACCTCTCGCCGGTGATACACGCCGTTATAGCTCAAGCCAAATACGCCGCTGAAGAGAGACCATCACCACGATCTTGTCGACACCACGCACGGCTACCTTCTAAACTTGCAACATGGCAAATTCGAGGGTTTTAGCGACTGGGTCATGATTTGGGAAAAAGCATTACATAAAATTAACGAAGATAAAGTTGATTGAATGACCTCAGGGGATTCTCAGAGATGTAAAGAGAAGGTTTCCAACACCAATTTTGGTCAATTCGACGGAGAAGGCATGCCACCAGCACTCGCCATCGACGGAAACGCTGAGCTTAGCAAAGCTAGCCTCCTGAGATGTTGTGAGTAAAATGCAAGAGAGGAAGATGCACAGAGGAACCAGGAATGGCTTGAGAGTGATTCAAAATGGATCCAAGGCTCGTGAATTGGCAAAAGCCAAACCTTACTCACGACTGGAGGGGTCCAGTGAAGGTAATGCATTGCAAATTCACGACTGGAGAATAGTGTTGCTCTCTGTACACAGCCTAGGACCTGAAAAGAGAAACCTATGCCTAAGGGATGCCTAGTAATTGTACTGGGTGACACAGAGAAAAGGGGTCTCCCTTTTGCTATTAGCCGTTGGATGATAAAAAGGGATGATTTAATACAGCCCATGATTGAAGAGAAGTGGCACAGCATGCAAAGAATCTTGCATCAACACCATCAATTTTAAGATTGAGGTATTGATGGAGGGTGAGATAATGCAACTATATATTCCCTTCCAGATGTATGCGAATGAATCAAACAAGAGAAAAGGGATGAACCCCTACGCGTGATACCCATCCCTGTCAAGGGTAAATCAGCCAATAAAAGGAACAGACAAAAGATTTTAGGGCATAATTGAAGAATTTTGAGGCATAAATACCCATTTTACCCCAGCTTGTCCCTGTCTACAACTAAGAAATGGATATTCTATGGTCAAGATTATCAGGACTCTTCAGAACCATAGGAATGAGTGATGATAACAGTCAAATGTAACTTCACCCAATGCCACAATAAATCATACATCTCCTTGGCGCCAGATGGATGATAAGAGATACAGCTGACTCAATAGCAAACAGCTGCTGGACCCAGTAGTAACTCACATAGGATTAGAAGGAATTAGTGACGAAATATAATTGACTGTGGGACAAATTAAGGGGCATAATAGGAAAATTAAAGATGAAAATACTGCCTAAAATCCTCTTCACCCTAAATTGAACTAAACTACATCAGTTACAGCCTACAAATGGCTCAATTAACCTCACACAGAATCAATGTCACTTGGTGGAGTCTATATCTGATTGTGGGACCAGTATTTACATAAACCCATGATCAGTTAGATGTACAAAAGGTTACACCAGCTGATAGGCTATAAATCATTAGTACAACACAAATGGAGATAATCCTGTGAGTTTTAGATGATCATCAAGCCTACCTAGCTAGAAGTATAGAGGGGGTACCATGCACTGAACCATCTCTCTCCATACAAATCCTACAATAGCCTTGATGCTTGCCACCTGTCAACTGGCGCCAGAATACCCCTTCTCCAAGTATATCTAGAAGGATGAGATCAAGAACATGGCCCATATGTCATATGGCCAATGCCCCAAGGTCCCCACATGTCAATGAAGACAAGAAGACAAGGAATTGAGGCGGCAAGCTCCTTGGCAGATCATAACCCTCCATCAAAAATCAAAATATGGAGCAAACGCCATGTGGCAACACCAGCTGGGCCAAAACCCTAGCCAATTGCCTATAAAAGAGAAGGCACTAGAAGAGAAGAGCCCCCCCCAGTTTTTGACATTTTAGTCGACATTTTTGTAGTTTTAAAAGCTGTAAACAGTGAAAGAGAAAGGTAAAGTAAACCATGCATTTTACTGTCTTGAATAAAAATTGTTTGATGAAATATTGCTTATTTCTTTTAAATTTCTGTGTGCACACCATAACCAGCCATGTTGTTGATACTATACCAACTTTTTAATTCTCAAAAGAAAGCTTTAGAGGGGGCAGCTTGATATTGAGATTTCTTTCTTTTCCTTTATTTTCTGTTTTCTTCATTTCTTTCTTCCTCTTTCTCTTATGTCTCTTTTCCTTAATGCATCATGATCGCATGTGACATCTGACAAATAGATTAGTAATATGTGCATCTGAGTTTCTTGCCTATGAGCAGGTACTTGGGTGTATATATGACTGTTCTGGTAAAAATGTGTATATAATGTCATACTTAACACTTAGAACTTGGATCAATTATGAATATGTTCAAATTTCTTGCCTGTGAGCAAGTATTTGAGCATGCGCATACTTGGTTCCAAACAGAAATAAGGTATCATAGGTTACTTACTTAAAAAATTAATGGATGAATTAATTGTGTATATGTCTAAATTTCTTGCCTGTGAGCAAGTATTTGGGGCGTGTGCATAACTGGTTCCAAGCAGAAATAAGATATTATAAGTTATTTGTCTAGTAATTACTGAATAAATTGATGTGTTCAGGTTTCATGTCTATGAATAAAAATGTATATAGCACTTAGTAAAGGAATCAGTAAGGGAAGCATCCAGGGTTCTTGCCTGTGAGCAAGTGTCTGGATGCATTCCTGATTGATTTAATAGAACAAGTGAACAAACAGTAGTCACTGATATGGTGTCTAATAAAGGGATTAAGTGTGGAAGCACCCAGGTTTCTTACCTGTGAGCAAGTATCTGGGTGTGGATATTGTAATAATCCGAAATTTTAATAAAATTTATTTTGTTAATATATCATTTCTATTGATCTTTGACCGAATTTCACCTTTGACTTTTGACTTTCGGTTGACCGAGTGGATAAAATTGATGGAAACATTGGATCAAATGTTTGCCGACTCAGCTTGTATGCTTATCCCATTTGCCACGTCCATTGTTCCCATTGGCTAGGAAAAAAAATGCCACGTAACAAACCGACATAACCTTTGTTCTTATCCCATTTGCTATCTCGTTTCTTCTTATTGGCTAGTATAAAGAGACAACACAATAAAATAATCGGTTCTACTTGTAGCCCAGGAATTAAAGCCGTATATATATACATGCACCCTTCTTTCTTTGTTAGCCGAATAGATCATCCCACCCCTCTTCATGAATATATAAATAATACCTTTACCATATTAAAGATCCAAAGAAAAATAGAAAATCCAATTGCAAATTTAATTGGTGGTTGATTAGTCGTCCGACTGAAATTCGAGTTCTACGTCGTAGTCGTTTGGATTACCGCTTATTGGGTCATCAGCTATAGCCCTTGAAATTGGGAGATTTACTTCTCAATGCCCGTCTATTTCAGGTGTGGATGCCTTTTGAGATTTTGTTATTCTTTTGATAGGAACTAGTAAATTTAATTGTGAATTATAAAAGTGAATAATTAAGGAGGAAATAAATGAAAGTGAAACAGAATGAGATCGAGTAGCTAAGTTGTTTTACCCGGGGTTTCCATTATCGGGAGATTGCACCCAAGCTTAATGCCGGTGGTCTCCTTATGATAGCGATCACGGGTAACGCAT
The DNA here is from genome assembly GCA_027725995.1 of Rhynchospora tenuis. Classification (NCBI taxonomy): domain Eukaryota; kingdom Viridiplantae; phylum Streptophyta; class Magnoliopsida; order Poales; family Cyperaceae; genus Rhynchospora; species Rhynchospora tenuis. The sequence continues at coordinate 122,881,672 of CM050889.1, forward strand.
ACTGATCTACTCTGCTATTCAGCCACTAGGCGGATTAGCGGTCATTTGATATGTATATATATATTCCTTTTCTTTGGACTGGCTATGACCTTTAGGGTGTGTAGAAGCGGACTACCCCGCGGAACTCCGAGGTAGTAACCCAGTACTGGTGTATACTAGCCCCCACTTCGTGCACGGTGGAGGACAGGAGCGGTTGCAAAGCAACCTGGGTCGGGTGTCTATACATTAGGTATACACTCGATGGGTAGGATCGAATAAGCACACAGGTATTGTCAGGAAACACAATATATTAAGGTAGATCTGGTGCGGGATTATTTCCCCAGGTCTAAGTAAGGATTGAGACATGTAAAGGTGGTTTGGTGCGTGGCCGTGTCCCGCAAGGTTGGAGTTATGTAAGGTGGAAACTCTCGTATTATATTATATGTTATTCCTCAAGAAAATACACTAAATCACACCTGAATCTCTTTTCTTGAATAAACCTAATTAAAAGTACTTTAGACAGGATTGACATGAATTTATGGATTTAAGTTCTAAGCTTTTGAATAGCTTAATCCCGAAATGGCTTACTCTATTACCACACTGAGTATTCACGTACTCATCCCACAATACTTTGATTTGTGGAGACAGGTTTTGGCTTGGCTGATGACAACTAGCTTATGACTGACGGGCCGATGGATAGATGCTGAAGATACCGCCCCACCCTCATGCCCCGTGCCTCGGTGCGGGGTGTGACAGATATGACTAAAGTCCATAAATTAAAAGTACATGATCTCATCTGTATATCATTTGTCATGTCATGTCAGCCTTAAACTTCTTGGATTTCATGCCTGTGAATATGTGTTCAAGCGAGGATAAGGTTGATAAAAAGAATAATAATGGTAGAGCAAAATAGATAACAGTCATACATTCACACTTAGTGTATTTAATGTTATTGCATACATGACTAATTTCAATAAAAAGAAGGATACTGAGATGTATATCAAAACTGGAATAAGTCCATAGTACCATAAAACTATTAGATTATATACTTCATCAGGGGTGCAAAAATATATATGTATATAAGAATAAATCATTTACCTCAGTCAGTTTTGCTCTTTCTAGATAATAACAGATAATAAATAAAAGATATCACAAAATGATAAATAATTCTTACAACATGGGAAGGCTCCGGGGTCATAGGTAAACAAATGGAATATAGTAGTAATAATAACACAAGCAATATGGTATCTCCATTATCATAAAAACATATATAACAATAATAAAGGAAAGGATATATAAAATTCACCTAGCACTTACTGTAATAAGAAAATAAGTCCGTCAGTATGCATGTTCATTTACTCTCTGACAAGCTGCATAAGCATACTCATGACTCATATTAGCATATCATACAATTACATGAGTAGCAAAAGTTGAAAGCAATAAAAATAGTAAAACTCTGAGTAAGGCCAAAAGAAGTTAAAATTTACAATCAAGATAAATAACATATGTGGCTAATCCCAATTTAACTCTTCAATAACACTCGGTTTTAAATAAAAGTGGAGTCAGATCAAGAATAGAATAATAAGAACTAAAGCTAGCTGGTGTTTGATGAAGAGTCAGTTCAGCTAGGAAGTCACAAATATTACTAAAGATATAATGATATTAGAAAGAGAACAAGTTACAAATAAAAGAAAACATGTATATGCAGAACTTTATAATTTTTTAATAAAGCACCAATATTCCGTACAAGGTCGTTTCAATGTAATGGTCAAACCAAGTCAAACATAGTCCCAAGGTTAATGTGTTAGACCCAACCAGTTCAGTTGGTGGTATGATTCACTCCAAAGCAGCCCAATAATACTCAGAGACAATCCAATTTGACCAAGAAAAGGGGAGGAGGGCTTCAATTAATGAACCCAATTGAGCCAGATTACCAAACCAAAATCAGAAAGATAATTAATCTGTGCAAAGGCTTCCCTGTACCCAATTGACCAAACTAGTAATACCAGCAACCCCGAGGTGAGTTAATTGTGCACAAAGGCTAGCCAATTTGATAAAAAGGCTATTAATCATTCCCAAACAAGTTCAGTTCGCAACCCAAAACCAGCCCAAATCGTAATTCAGGTCAATCCCTTCAAAAATAAAGAATGCAGCATGATTGCATGGTGTGGGGACCTCAGAAGATTACCACAATGATTCATGATGTGTCCCCAGCCATTGAATGTCACCAGAATTTGTACTGACATGGCTACTGGAGTCATCCAGTTCATAGCCAGGTTCTGTCACTCACGAGTCAAATCCAGAAATTGAAAGCGAGATGGGGATGAGGGAGAAATGGTGATTCTGCAGCTCCCGACTACGATCGGAATGGTGGTCGGAGCTGTAAAGTCAACCATGGAGGCTCCATCTCCGTCGACGGGTCAACAAAAGCGAGAGAGAAAGAAGAAAGATAAGTTACATAGGATTCTATGGGACACCACTCATGTGAATGGGAATAGCAGTGTACCCGAATGCTACAGAAAGGAAGGCAACATAGAAAGATGCATGGGAGTAGTCATAGAAATGAAACAACGTCCTCCCAAGCGAAAAAGCTAAATGAACTCGGCACACGGGCTCGCGTGTAGACCGAGCGCCTAAACTCATCCCAACTTCGTCTGATCGTATGAGACACCAAATGGTGTAACGGATCCCTGACAAGCAAACATGAAACACCAAACGCTGACCAATAAGAATTTTCCGAAACACAGAAATTTCAAAAATACACTAAAAATAGTCAGTAAGTCCGAAAAATTCGCATAAAATACCAAAATGTCCAGAAAAATATGAGGAACATTTTTCTATAACACTCCAAGTCCAAATTCCCAACCAAAAGATAATTAAAATTAAAGTCATGGGAAATGACTAAGATTAACAATGCAGAAATATCTAAAAAATGGAATTGTATCAAAATACAATAAAAATGTGCAAGGGTATGAACCCCTTTAACAGCAGGTACCTCACGATGACTTGGACAGCAGATACAATTAAACGGTAATTACCGTTAAAAATAAATTTTATGCAAGACTTCCGGGAAATCTGGAAACAAAACCCGCATCCAAATCCAAACCCAAACACAAATTAAATCCAAATCCCAAACCCAAAAATCCAAAATCTAAGCTTAAATCCAAAGTCCAAACCTAAGTTAAAAATCCAGGAAAACTCAAACCCAGATTAAACCCAAAACCCAGAAGATCTGAACTCAAATTAAATCCAAGCCCGGAAAACCCGAATCAAATTCGGATCCAGGAAATCCAGACTCAAGACCCGGACCTAAATCCAAAAGCAATACAAATCCAGAAATAAAATTCTATAATTATATACAAACTTTCTGAATCCAGGGACCAAACTTTAAATACGTCTGAAAATCAGAATTTGGTAAATTCTAGAACATATGAAGACCAAAGTTTAAAATGTCCAAAGTGACCAGAATTTCAAAACACGCCTTAATACCAGAGTTTGAAACGTTTTATAACCTAACTCTTGCACGTCACAGGGCCAGAAATTCAACACGTCAATAGTTGACTAGAATCGACACACGTTCAAGGACCGGAACCTCTACATGCTTTAATGCCTGAGTTTCCAGAAACGTCTGATAACCTTGATTCTAACACGTCAACAAATAGACCAAAGTTTAAATACGTCGATATATTGAAGTATTAAAGTAGTTAAAGCTTTAATATATCAGAATACCGAAACTTTACACGTCTATGTCCGTTCTCTTTAGATTTACAATACGTATGGTTTAAAGAGAATAAAACAAAAAATTGTCAAATATACAAAATAGGGTTAAGCTTGGGTTATTTGATAATCACTCAGGACCAAACTCTAGAAATCTTGGAATTCCAAATACAAACTAAATTCCTTTGCATCATGTTTTGCATCATGTTATAATGTCTGCTTTGTTCATGTCACCTTTCGCATATGTCCTTCTAACGTCAAGTGTCTTTTGCTAAAATGCTGGAATGCTAATGGTTATGCCTGGTCCATTGACTATCCCGATCTAGAGGTGCTCTTGACTTGGTTCAGAGGTAATTAACAGTAGGGGCTTGCGCCTACTGGAAAAAAAGGACCTGCAGTAAACAATCAAACTCTCGAGAGGTTTGAAACCACGTCAGTACCCCCATTCCTTTTCAGGTGGGTGCCGATGTCCGAGTTCCGAAACGATCGAGGGGTATCTCGTCCGCAATATCTTTTTCCCCCGCAGAAGCATCCGGTCATTTCCCCCTTCCGAGGATCAGGGTCCAAAAAGGTGCGAGACAATAGGAATGTGTCATTCTTGCAGATTATACATTTCTTGATCTAGAGTTGATTGTACAAGTTGGCCAAACAATCCAAACTCCATCAAGGGGCCCAAAAGGATATCATCACTCATTAAGTATATTAATGAGGGACATACGGTTTTCTTGATGAACAACTTTTTCCCGCACAATTCAAGAGAACATAAATAAAGTCCTTATAGCAGCCTTTATCAGGAATCAACGTTAGACTATATTTATTGAACCTATCCTCATGTGGAAAAGGTGAACATCTCAAACTTAGAATCAAACTAATATGAAATAAACAATGACACTTAACACAATCCAAATGTTTATTTCATTGGGTCAAGTCCTGTACTATGTTCTATAACATATACATATGCAATTAAGTTGGCAACTCCTTACCTATGATTTGTAGAACTTAATCATCGCTTAACTTGCATACTAATCTTATTTGATAATTAATGCTCCTTGTTAATTATCAAGATTATGGACATCTTTAGATTTATTATTGTCATTTATGAACAAATGAGTTATAGAGATCTACAATTCAGATCATCAACCTGAATGATCTATCAATAAATAAATCAAGGAACAAATGATAAAATATCACCAATAACATAAACCATAGAAGTAGCCAGAATGATTGGCTTCTAGGACACAACTCCAACAAAGACCACGCTTTGTACTTGGCGTATTTGCGTTGTTAACACCAGATGTTTGACCCTTATCTTTACCTTTACCATTGTTCTTTTTCGATTTTGGACTTTCAATGGCAGCATGTGCAAAGTCAAATTTATAATCTTAATCCTTTCTTCTTCTTCAACACACATGGCAATCAATTCGCTCATTTTCCACTTCTCTTTCTGCGTATTGTAATTGATCTTGAAAGGACCAAACTGAGCAGGAAGAGAAGTCATAATGAAATGAACCAGAAATCCTTCAGAAATTGCCATGTCCATGCCATTCAATTTTGCGGCCATATCATTCATCTTCATGATATGTTCACGTACACCGCTAGTCCCATTGTACTTGGTAGTGAGCATTTTCATTATGAGGGCACTCGCATTAGCTTTAAATGTACTCTTAAACTGCTCCTCAACAGAATTGAGATATTCTTTAGCTGTAAAAAGTTCACCTGCAGCATTCTTTTCATGAATGCCTCTCCGAATTGCCAAAGAGATGGTGCTTTTCATAATCATGTGAGACATGCGATTAGAACGCTCCTAATTTTCATAAGCAGTTTTGATTTGATCTGCAGCATCATCCTTTGGTTTTTCAAGTTTATCCATACGTAATGCTTGGTCTATTTCAAGAACACCAAGACCAATCTCAATTTGCTCTTTCCAAGTTGAAAAATTAGTTCCATTCAATGTTGCTATTCCATTGATTTGACTACTTAGATTGCTCAATGCTGCAAATTCATGACAAATATAATTCTTACTATTAACTAATCCACGGACATATAATAAAATTAAATTAGATCAACTATAATCAGGGGACTAATAATTAATTAATCTGAAATAATAAAACGCCAATTAATATTTCAGGTCTAATAGTTGATCCATTAAGAATCAATTCATATCACCGTTGGGCAGAAATAAATTGAACTAAGTTGAAATTCCACTCAATAAATTATACTTGACAATTAAAGTTGGTAAAATTGACAATTATAATTTATTAAATGTAGAGCATAATCGTAATACAATAGACATAATGTAAAGCATAATATCTTTTAATAAAATGGCAGTCACAATTAAAGTTGGTAAAATTGATAACAACCAAATATTAAAAGTAAATTTTATATGGTATTAATTATATATAACTTAGTTCCGTTGGGTTACATATTATATATAATATAAAACCATATACTTAACATATTATCATATCTAAAGCCAACTCAAAATAAATGTACGATTTTAAAAAATATATGATAATATTTATCAATTAATTAATCATAGTTTAAAGTGATAAACAAAATCCACTTTATAAGGTGTCGTGATTAAAGGTATAGCAAATATCATACTATGGTCACATGATTAATCAAGAGACAAGAAGATCCGTTCAAATTTACTTTTCCTAAATTAATGGCGTAGCAAACATTGTGGGGACCAGAAAGCGTGTAGGCCAGTATGCATAAAGGAAAGAAATAGAAGTAGTAAGTGGATCATCTACAAACTAGGTACAAAAACAGTGGTGCTTCCGACATCCAAACCATATAAGCAACTTTTGCCCCTTTGTACCTAATCAAGACTAAGGCATAAACACATATTACAACCATCTTTTGCCCCTTCTCTCTCTTCCGTTTCGTGCACATGTGAAAGCAAAAATGGAAACAAAAGGAAGTAATAATTCCCATCTCCATTTTGTACACGGAGAACAAAGATTACAGAAGGGAAAAATTACAAAAATAATTCTGTAAATTCCAAAAATTCCAGTAAATTCGGAAAAATACTGTATACTGTATTTTATACGAAAATACTTACTGCTCTGATACCAAATGTTAGATATTAAAATATTTATCATTATAATATCTTAATTAATAGCCTAAGATCAAGTATTTCGTATAAAAACAAATTCATGAGTTAGAACTTACAGGACTGAAGGGAAGACATCGTTAGGCGGAAAATCTGGTCTTCTCTAATTTTCCTTAGTCTAAATGATGGCAGAAAATAATGGCGTTTTTCTAATTCTGTCTAATTTTCTTTAATGGCGAAAATTAGAGGAAAGGGTGCTAAATAATGACAGATTATTAGAATAAATACTAAGGCAATTGAAGGGATCCGATTTTTTGAATGAACATGGTTCATCAGATTTTCCATCAAAATCTGATGCACCCTTCATTAAATGAATTTGGTTTACAAATTAAATATAGGCCATATTATTTATAATTAATAATTATAACAGAAGGTACTTTTGTCATAATTTTATTCTTATGATTTTTTTAATTAAAAACTAATTAAAATTCAGGAAAAGGGGTTATATCCAAAATAAACATGATTTGAGGGGTTATATCCGGTTTTGAAAATTACAGGGTTATATCCGGATTGAGAAGATTACAGGGTTATATTCAATTTTTTCTATAATTTATGAGTCTAGTCATCTTGGTATATATAGAATGTAGTTTTTTTTTTTTTTTTTTTTTTTTTTTGTTAGATGAAAAGTCCCTTCATTTAAAGTACGCCAACAGGTGAGTTTTTTTTTTTTTAAGTTAAAACCCGTAGGTTAACACAGGTGAGTTTTAATTCAATCTTCCAAGTTAGTTGCGGAATTTTCGAACTTTTAAATGATCTCTATCTGACCTGCAAGCAAGCCATTATCTGATTATAATTTCAAATCAACACACAAATATACTATATTTTTGTTAGAAATCTCACCTAAAAGCAATATCACCGAGAGACATTGTTGGAAGATTTTTGGTAGTAAAGACATTTTCCTTAGGATCTCCAGGAACAAAGAATGAAGAGGGAAAAAAAAAAGGAGTAAATTATGTATTTTTTAATAAAATAATACATAATATAAAGATATCCTATATCAAGTCCCACTACATTGAAATTAACTGCCACTAATGCATCTCTCAGGAATTTTCAGACTAATTTGTTCAACCAAATTAAAATTCGAGTCTCTAATAGCAAAATCTAAGTTGAGATTGTTTATTGGATTAGGATCTGACCCGTCCTTCGACTTAGCAAAGGAAGTATAAGAATATAGAGAATTTTACTAATATAATTAATTTACTCTTAGAGAATGTAAATGAAGTAGGATATCAAAAATCAAATAAAAAATAAAATATATATATATATATAAATAAAGATGTGTGGGTGTCGGATTGTTTAGTTAAATGTAGTTCGACACTTCAAGCATTGTGAAATAATAGTTTTTCTAATTTTTGTAACGTGATATTTTGTAACTATTTGTGCGTCGGGTATTATTACTCATAAAACTGACTTGATTCACCACCATACAATAATTTGGCAGCGCATTGTTTTGTTTTTAATTTTTGTGACCCCTTTCTATTATTAGTTTCATATTGACTTTGTCTCTCTTTTGTGTTGCATGCATAACAATCCATTCATAATCACTCATTATTAAATAATAATATTTTAAATTTATATTAATATGTCAAATTTCGAGTGAACCTGGATCGATTAGCTCTAGTTTGAAATAACTTTGCTACAATTTATTTAATTTCGGACTCGGTATTGTCACACCCCGAACCAAGCCATAATTCGGGATAAACAGCCCCGCCACGTGTACACACTCTACTATGCACACATAAGGCTAATAAACAGTGTCACAGATATAATATCACATAATAAAGGATTAGTTGTTCATACAACAAAAGGGCCGGTAAATGTTTACACAACAAAATTTCCAGCCAAAGTCTAAACAAAATCCTAAAAATAAGTAATAAGATAGCTACTCTAGCTCGGCTTGGTCTTCTGCTGAGTCCTCCTCCGCTAAATCAGCCAAACCTGAACCTGTCTCCACAAATCAAAGTATTGTGGGATGAGTACATTAATACTCAGTGTGGTGATAGAGTGAGCCTACAGTCCTGGTTAACTCTAGCTAGAACTAAACCATACTTAAACTCCATTAAATCCTAACTTGCAAATTCTAGAAGTGTGTGTGCATGATGAAGAGCTATGCTAAATGCAATGTCATGCCAAGAAATCAGAAAGATATCTGGATATGTAGCGGATTTAATATATTATAATAATATACGAGAAATACATATATAGTAATACGAAAATCAAGCACCCTCACTCAATGGTCCAATCCATAAGTCACATAAAATCCAGAAATAATCTCACAAATCCCACTATGACAAGGACCCCGTGCCTGCAGATCAACCTGGTTGCCCGAAGCTGCTCGTCTGGTTGCCCGAAGCTGCTCCAATCTCAAACCCCGGCCAAAGGGAGTGAGCAGTAATACGCGGTACCGGTAAACTGAATACGTGGAGAGATGAGAGGAAGTCTGATATCAGGACACATACCCATGGTCCAAGTCAAGTCCAACAAGATATAATATAATACTATAATGCATCACAATAACCATCGAGTGACCGCAGTACCGGCTGACGGTCGGCCTGCTGAGTGATCATCGGAAACGCGTTGCCCACGATCGCTATCATAAGGAGACCACCGACAATGGCTTGGGTGCAATCTCCCGATAATGGAAATCCTAGGCAAAACGCTCTTATCTCACTCGGTCTCACTATCCTGATCCATACCAATGCAGGTGTTGATTAAGGGTACTTTTAGGTTTATTAATCACTTTATTAATATGAATGCACATCCTATATATGCAAAACTAATCTTTAATTAATGACATGCGCTTAACTGTTTACTTATTGTTTAATGACATGATATGCACACAATTAATTATTGATCTAATCCTAGACTAAAGAATAAACAAAACCTAAGGCATCCACACCTGAAAGTAAGGCCTCGAAGTGACTACTCTGCTGGAGGGTCGATGGAGTCCTGCCCAGTGTCACCGTCCTCGTGCTCAGGGTAGTAGTAATCTCCCTGGTAGTCGGCCTGGTCACCTGGTGAACGAATTTACCGTTAAAAGTTAATTTAACGATTAACCCAACTATCCCTCCAAAAGGATTCAAGTTCCGGTTAAGTTATCTTTAACCATACTTAACTTCTAATTAGATTAAAAAGGGACTCGGTATTAAAATATATTATTATACTTAATTAGTTTATAAAAATAATTTGACGGAGTTCTGTTTGAAACTAGTTGAGAAGGAAAGTTAAGTTGTTACTTTTGGAAATAATTTGTTAAGTTCCAATTATAAAATTAATGTGTAGAAAGACGTTTTTGACGATTCCTATAAGTCCAACTACGACGTTTGGAGACGTGGCATACTGAGTTTAGTTTAGGAAATCGTTTGAAAAGTTTAGTTAATAATTAAATAGTGTTTTGCTCAAGTATGAAACGCTTTTGATAAATCAACTAAAGATAAGATAAACTTCGTTTCAAAAGATAAATAAAGAAACTTAGTTTGTTGAAAATGTTTTGGGATCATACTGTGTCCGTTTAAATCATAGTATCTGTATTGAAAATTATTTTACGGACAATCTAATCATCTCCCATTTGTAAAAACCCACATTTTATATTCGAATCCGTCTCGATTAATTTCTCGGCCCAAAAACTTTAATTCAAAATCCGAATCGAATTGCCAACATAAAATGCCAACACAAATCATAAAGTTCTAGTTTTATTTTCCAAGTTCTCCTTTTAATCCTAAAAATCCACAATTATAATCGGTTTATAAATCTCAAGCCAACAGTAGAAAGGAATGGGCCACGCACAGTAGGGATAACCAGCCCAAAGTTCACGGATCCAACAGAAAAGAAAAAGGGCCCACGGAAAAAGGGTCTGAACCCAACAGGAACAGAGGCCGTATGGCCAGAGAGGAAAATCACGCAGCCCACACGGAAGAGATCCAGACGGATCCAACCAAGTCAACACAACGCGATCCAAGCAGCCCACGAAAATTAACAGAAAGGACCCCGGATCTAAAATATTTACAGAACTCTTACACCTAAGCCCCCAATAACAGAAAGAATTGCAGAAAGGTCCTTACCCAGTTCTAAGTTATTTACAAAACAGTCCAAAACTCGGAAATCTTTACAAATAGGTCCCTGGTCCTAAAGAAAACCGTACCAGTATGCAACAGAAGTGTACCACAGCTGGTACCAGGCCTGAACCAGCCTGATATCAAGCCAGAAAACACACTACAAGTGAGGAACAACCCTGGAGAATAACCACAACACCTATGATTGCATTTATCAAGCCTATAACACTTATGCTAAACCTAAACAAACATTCACAGAGCCAAGCACAGATTATATCTACTCTACACTAATTCTACAAGCTAAACAAGAGGGGAAAATAAATACAACTCTAACTGGAGCACCTAATAGCTGACAGACCAGATATACAAGCCTTACCCAACACATTCTCAACCTTAGCCACTTAATTAGTCTAAATGCAAACTCAGGACAGAGATTAAGTCCCCACTAACAAGTTACCACAGCATTACTAGCAAGTATAGAATCAACAAACTACAACCTAATATCAAGCATACACCTAACACAGCCTTAAACATGTACCAGTGAGCAAAGATAAGAGAGGAATAACCGAAGTCAAGTGGTACAAACTCCACAGATCAGCCACAAACAACAATAACCCTCACACAAGTCATAAAAACCACCACAACAGAACAAATCAAGTGCATGCCTCAACACATTTACAATTTCAATTCACACACAGAAAGCACACAGATCCAACTCAAGCATCACAATATTTCAATCGAACACAGAGGCAAGTCACAGAAAACAAACACCAAGGAAAAGGGGTTAGGGTTTCAAAGTTATTACCAACCGAGAGAAGAAAGGAGGAAGAAAGCTCAGCCGTCACTCGCGCACACCTCGGCACCTCCACCTAGCCTCGTCGATCACTTCCGACTCCTCTCCAATCGTCTAGTTTCCACTCTCTCTCTCTTACTCCCTTTTCTTTTTCCTTTCTCTTTTCTGTTCTTACCTGAGGCAACGGTTTGAGCAGAGAGAGATGAGAGGGGTGACACAAATAGGCTGGGAAGTGGGGTCGGGGAAGTGAGCGTGCTGCTGAGGTGGCGGAGCAGGTGATGTCAGCGGAGTGGGTCGCGCGAGAGAGTCAAATCTCTCGTGTCAGAGGTGAGAGAGGGGTAGCACGAGGAGAGGGAAGTAAGTCAAGGTAGTGGGTTGGGTAGGTGGTAGAATCGCGACAGTCGCGAGGCTGTCAAGGGAGAGAGAGACGGAGCTCTCGAGCGAAACAGGAGAAAGAGGAAAAAGGTGTCACACCCTGTATTCGAAATACAAGGCGTGAGGTGGGACAGTATCTTTCGCATCCATCCGACGGCCCGTCAACCTACGTCACAAGAAATAAATGCAAAACGGAGTCAGCTTCAAAGCCGAGTCAACCTACGAAGGATTAAAACTCGATCCAACGGCTCAAATTAAGGGAAAAATTTAGAATTTAATTATACCAACATCAAAGTAGTTTTTTAGGATAAAAATTAATTCATGGAAAATTTTGTAAAAATAGATATTCAAACATATTGAAGCATGAGACATTTAATTAGGCAAATAACAATTTTTTTTTTTTGAAAATTTTTCAAATGGCCGGAATTAAAAATCTCATCGGATTCAAAAATAAAATCGTTCCTACTTTACAAATGGGGTTTATGATTAGATTTTTGTTTTTCTAATAATTAAATCTATTTGATTTCTTAGAAATTATAACTTTTTAATTTAAAAAGTTTGGGTTTTTACAGGTTTTTTTTTTAATCTTTTTATCTTTGTTTTTTTTTTTTTTTTTGGTTTAGTGCGGGTTTAGAAAACATATATTATCTTGTAGCCTTTCACATCCAATCTGAACCTCTGTTTGTGTGAATATCAAAGTCGTCTTTCGAGTACAACAAGCACTTTTCTTTTCTTTTGTTTTCTTCTTTTTTAAAAATAAAAAACTCTTTACTTTCTTTTGTCTAAGTTTTGTTTAAAAAACCCCTGTTTTGTTTTCTTTTGTCTAGGTTTTCATATAGAGTTGGCAACAAGTCGATTTTAAGCGAGCTAGGTCTAGCTCGATTCGATTCGCTAAGAATTTTTTAGTTGACAGACTTAGCTCCTATATGACTTGTATTAGTTCGAGCTAACTCGATTTAATTCATTAATAGCTCGATTTTAAATAAATGAACAATTAAACTATAAAATTCGATCATTAGATCTTGATCTGATGTCTCGGATGATCGGATCACAAGATCATAATGAATCTCATCAAAGTGAAAAGGAATTTCGAATTTGCTTACTCGCGAGCCAACAGCGAGCAAGCTCAGTCAAACTCTAATTCGACTCGAGATTAATTCGATCTCAAAAAGCTTGATTCAAAGGAGTTGCGAGTTTTGACCTTTTTTGCCAGTCCTAGTATGAAATAATGATATAATAAAAGGATGGAAAAAGACCGGAATATTATATAGGGTATAATTAGTTTCTAGAAAAGAAATTATTAAATCTATGAAGCATATAAGGCATTGAGACCACAAAAAAAAAAAATCTTCATCAAGATCTGGTCTCATGTTTCAATGTTTGGGCCATCTCCTTGACTCCTCGTCTCCTGGGACGTTATTGAAAAAATCATATATCTTCAATATGGAATGAACAGTATGCGGCTGTGTTTATTCTGTCTTCTCTCTGTGATTCTAATCCGTTGCGAGTCAAGTTGACCCATACAACAGTATAATTTGAACCATTGTATGAAGGGTTACGTGAATTTATCTTCAGGTGGACATATCAAAAAGGAATGTCATCTTTTGATGGATTAGTATGCACCATGTGCAACCAGTTTTGACAAAGACCATATCTTTCCTGAATATGAGGTGGGAACTATACATGTCTTGGTCTATGAAATTTATATTATGTTATTTGTCCATTTGCATGTAGGCTTAAATGTCTTGGATTTATTGTGTCCAATGATTTTGTCAGAGATTGAATGACTCTTAAGTCAAACTTTAGTGTTATTGTGATTATAGGTTAGGCTGCATGGGAGGGGTTTTGTAAATATTGACAGATAAATCTGTTGATATTTTTCCTGTTGTTTTTCAGTTTTGTATCGCTGATCCTGATTTGTTTAATTAGTTTTGGTAATAAATAGTGTGCCCTCCTTTTAAAAATTGAAATAAAAATATTCCTTCTTACGTTTTTATTTTTTCCAATTTTTACATGGAGTGAAGGAACATATGAAAAATAAAAATGAAAAAGTCTCTCTCTTCCTCAACTAATCTCCACTAGTAGTATTGGCTTTCATCTACTCTAAGTTTAATTTTATTGTTATTGTGATTTATTATTGTGAACGTCTTTAAATTTCAAAACTGAATGTGGAAAATATGCATAATTTGCAATTGGTCTACGGTCTACCAGCTGATGCTCTAAAAATTATTTGACCCAAATTAATGTAGAGAATTTGATTGACAGAATCATCATTGTAAACAAAAAAAAAAAAAAAAATCGAAGTATCAATTACAAAAAATAATGTCATGATTCATTCAGCAAGATAAGACTCCATACTATGTACGCATTGAAAAAAAAAAAAATTAATCTGATAGATTATTTGCATTGGCATGACATGGTAGCAAACTCGAAACAAGTTCTTAAATATTTTATTTATAAATTTGTCATTTCATGATCTCTTCTTGTGGCCCAAAATCATGTTGCAAATGTTCCAAAGTGGCATGAACTGCTCCGAGATGGGATTGACAATGCCAATCAGACTTCGCAGTTTTGACAACACAAATGGTGCCAATCAAGGTGCAGATGTCCAATACTGTTAGGAAAATTTTCTTTTTTTTTTTTTTTTGCCTTTTCTATTTTAAAATTTGATTCCACTCCTTGCACCAGTCTCCTTGCTTACTTTTATGGTTGTACGTATGTGATAGTTCTATACTTTTGTTCCAAAACTACTACAATTATGATGATGTTAACAAACCACATAAATTGACAATAAACTTCAAGCGCGGCATAAAAATGTTATTATTGCAATCTTCACTCGTAGGCATATCAATCTTGGTTGCGGCGAAGGATCTAGTTACATTACTAAAAGAGCATCATGTTGTTTCATGCATGGTTCTAAACAATAAGAATCGGAATCGGACTCAAGTTCATAATGAGGCTAGTTTGTTTAAATTTGGTAAAATTGTGATATCGTTTGATTATCTATAGAATCTCTTAAAGTTTACTCTTTTGGTATCTACCTTAGCTACACTACTTGGTAACTCAAAGTTCCTTGGTATCGTTGATTATGTATGGTATATCTTTGCTTTTTTTTTTTTTCTGCAAATGATGACTACAAATTGTCCTGAAGAGAATAGTAGTTAAGTTTTACTTTTTTTATAGGTACTTACATGAACTTGCAAGTTCAAGAAATTTAGATACCACTTATCAAGGAAGAGGGGTCATTTAGCATTTGTGATAAAATCATTTTATGAAATTATGTTAAATGTAGAAACTAGAAATTAGAAATATGTAGTACACAAAAGTCAAAAAACGACAGCCAGAGGCTGACTAAAAAAAGGAAAAAAATTCTATCACTAGAAATTAGAAAATACAAAAAGGCAAGTAAGAACATAGTAACCAAAAAGTCAAAAACAAAAAACCATCAAACAAGCTACGGAGAAGAAAAGAAATAGTAGCATTCTAATCAGCTAACGTAAATCAAGGAGGTTTTCTCAGAGAGTGTGCGCGCCATTCCAACATCCTAATTCTCTCTCTTATATATCATGTAGATTGTTATATCACTTGGAGGTAGACTTGTTGTAGGAGGATGATGCATTTCAGGGATTCTCAAACTTGACAAGGATGGATATTGTAGCACCTCCTTAAATCAGAAATTTCTCACGCCCCTTGTTTTGAATAAATAAGCAATATAGTTACTAATTTATGCTTTGATGTTACGTAGATTTAATTATATAGTGTAATTAATGTACATTTTGTTGATGTGGATTATTTGTTTATGATGTACAATAGTTGATGATATTTTGAGTTTATAATTAATTTTGAGTTTTGAATATAATTTATATTGTGTAATGTCTCTTTTGCAAAACTTATGATTTCATATTTCAAATAATTTAAAACATTAATTCTTATAAATCAATATGGAAAATGAAAATAAATATAAAATTTTATGTAAACTAGAGTGAAAATTCGCAAGAATGTTTAGTCATGCAAAAAGATCGATAATACTAATATTATTTTATAATTTTTGTGCACGCCAGAAGCAAAAAATAGCAAGGAGGAATTACTTTGTTTAGTCTCCCTTTGACGTGTTCATTACGCCATGTTTATTTAAAACACTAGTTCAGGTTTGCACAATTGATACAAGTAGCAAGTGCAAACATTGTCAAAGATGCAATTCACTAAATAATCATGAATTTTTAGTAATTATCGAACTAAAGGTATACGAAACTGCATATCAATATATGATGTCTACATATACGAACTACATATAATGTCTACAAATACAAACTGCATATATTAAATTAAAATATTAAAGTATGTACATAATATAATAAGAAATTTGATTTTTAATTAAAAAATGTATCTGAGGTATATGATCTCATAGTGCGGCTGCTAAGTGACCGCTATCCACTATCCGTTATGGCTTAAAGTTGTCCGCTATGAACTCATTATCCGGTATTTAAACCTTTCCTGTTTACATAATCAACATGTTCAGTGCATTAAAACTTCACATCTAAACCGCATATAGTCATATACCTACATTAATTTACATATGGGTCTCTAAAAGCAGAAGAAATCACAAAGTGTCCCCTTTAGTTTTTGCCAATGTTTTGAATAGCTGTCAATGGATAGGATATGATACATTTGTACTTCCTTCTTCCTCCAAACGAAATTCTGAATAAAAGGATATATAAGTGGATAACTACGTACACCATTTTCCTGCTAAGAGGTAATTAAGCTCGTCGCCCTCATTTGTTGCAGTCCCGGTAATTGAAATCTAACTTCAACTTATTTTTATAAATTTTCTCTTGAAAGTTGCAATAGATATATTTTTTGTAAGAATTAGTGCTGTATGAGTGAGTAGACGTCGGTTGCAAAGTTTCCCAATCTAAATGTCTGTTTGACTAGACAGTTTTAAACTTACCGGATTAAATGTCAAATATATATATAGAATGAAATGAAGGACACACCATTCTTGAATTGAAACTACAAAGTACATCAGGAAGAGGTTTTTTATGTATGGTATATGCGAAAATCAGATGAAAGATTTTAGAGCAGTAATTGACGAGACATCCAAAGTTTGGGAGGAACTCTTACATTGGAGAACAATGGTGAAGAAGAAACAAAGAGTAGATAGGTAAAGTTCATTCTGCAAATGCTTCTTTAATTTCTGCTTACCTAGCTAATTGCTTACCCTAGGTGAAAAGATTTAGTTATTTACTGGTGAACCATTTTACGGCCGAGAGATAGAAAGAGATATATCAAGAGAAAATGAATTGATTCTGTATATTAATTGATTGAGTATGATTTGCATTGGAGAACTATGTATATATAGCTAGCTTAGATACACTCAGGATTGCGAACACAGTCTAGATACAAAAGATATTATCACTCTGATATATATATAGATTATTGTGGATTATTGTGGTCAGATGATTATTGCGGGAACAGCTATTTAACTGTAGATTATTGTGGTCAGATGATTTAGAATGATTGTAGAATCGCTTAAAATGCACAACTATTAACCAGAATATGCTTCAACGCTCATTTTATGCATATTTTCCAAGTATAAATAAATAAGTTACAATAAAAATGCACTGAATTCAATTGTAGACAATATAAAATTGTTCAAATATAGATTTTAGTGATCAGATTGACTTAGAAAGTGTGCATAATCGCCTAAAATGCTCAAATATAGCCGGGAATATGCTTTATTTTCTCATTTTATGCATATTTTCTATGTATAAATAAATACTTTACAATAAATATGCTATGAATTATATTGTAGACAATATATATATTGTTTACAAAAATATTATAGTGATCAGATGAGTTAGAATGAGTGCAGAATCGCTTAAAATGCTCAAATATTGCCAGAATATGTTTTATTTGTTTATTTTTTAGCATATTTCTATGCATAATAAGATATTTCATAATAAATATGCTCTGAGTTATACTGTAGACTATATAAATTGTTTTAATTTAGATTATTGTGATCAGATGATTTAGAATGAGTGTAGAATCGCTTAAAATGCACAAATATGAAGCAGAATATGCTTTATTTGCTCATTTTATGCATATTTTCTATGTGTAAATATATAGTTTTATAATAAATATGCTCTGAATTATATTGTCGATATAAAGTATTTAAATATAGATTATTGTGATCAGATGATTTAGAATGAGTGGAGAATCGCTTAAAATGCACAAATATAAACCAGAATCTGCTTTATTTGCTAATATTACGCATATTTTCCACGTATAAATAAATAATTTACAATACATATGCTCTGAATTATATTGTAGACAAAATAAAGTGTTCCAATATAGATTATAGTGATCAGATGAGTTAGAATAATTGCAAATAGATTAAATTGCTCATAAATGTGCTTTATTTGCTCATTTTATGCATATTTTCTATGTATAAAATAATAATATAAAATACATACGCCCTGAATAATATTTTAGACAATATACAATGTTTAAATATAGATTATTGTGATCAGATGACTTAGAATGAGTGCAGAATCACTTAAGTTGATCAAATATTGCACAGAATATTTTTTTTATGGGAAATTCTGCAGTCTGGTCACAATTGCACTTTTTATCATTTTACGCGGGTCTGCCAGTGGGTGAGTTTGGACCCGAATGGACAGGACGGCAGAATTGCCCTTTTTTTATTTGCTCATTTTATGCATATTTTCTATGTATAATTAAATATTTATAATAAATATGCTCTGAATTTTATTGTCGACAGTCAAAAGTGTTTAAATATAGATTATTTTGAGCAGATGATTTAGAATGAGTGTAGAATCGCTTAAAATGCTCAAATATTAACCAGAATATGCTTTATTTGCTCATTTTATACATAATTTCCATGTATAAATAAATACTTTACTGTATATATGCTCTGAATTATATTTTAGACAATTTAAAGTATTTACACATAGATTATAGAGTTCATCTGACTTAGAATGAGTGCAGAATCGCTTAAAATGCTCAAATACTGCCAGAATATGCTTTATTTGCTCATTTTATGCATATTTTCTATTAATGATTAAATATTTCACAATAAATATGCTCTGAATTTAATTGTAGACAATTGAATGTGTTTAAATATAGATTGTTGTGATCAGATGACTTAGAATGGGTGTAGAATCGCTTAAAATGCTCAAATATTAACCAAAATATGCTTTATTTGCTCATTTTGTGCATATTTTCGATTTATAAATAAATGCATTACAGTAAATATGCTCTGAATTATATTCTAGAGAATATAAAGTGTTCAAATAAAGATTATAGTAATAGGATGACTTAGAATGAGTGAAGAATCGTTTAAAATGCTCAAATATTGCCCAAAATATGCTATTTTGCTCATTTTATACAAATTTTCCACGCACAAATAAATAATTTACGATAGGTATGCTCTGAATTATTGTAGACAATATAAAGTGTTCCAATATAGATTGTAATGAGCAGATGACTTAAAATGAGGGCGGAATCGCTTAAAATGCTCAAATATTGCCAAGAATATGCTTTATTTTCTCATTTTATACATATTTTCTATGTATAATTAAGTATTTTATAATAACTGTGCGCTGAATTATATTGTAGACAATATAAATTGTTTAAATATTGTTTAGATTGATCAAATGATTTTGAATGAGTGCCAAATTGCTTCAAATGCTCAAATATTGCTCAGAATAAGCATTATTTGCTTATTTTATGCATATTTTATATGTATAACTAAATATTTTATAATGAATAAGCTCTGAATTATATTTTAGACAATATAAATAGATGAAATATAGGTTTTTTAATCAAACAACATATAATGAGTGCAGAATCTCTTAAACTACTCAAATATTGCTCAGAATATGATTTATTTGCTAATTTTATGCAAATTTTCTATGTATAATTAAATAATTAACTATAAATGTGCTCTGAATTATTATTTAGACAATATAAAGTGTTTATATAAAGATTATACTTATCAGATGAGTTAGAATGAGTGCAGAATCGCTTAAAATGGTAAATTATTGACTATAATATGCTATATTTGCTCATTTTATGCATATATTCTATGTATAAATAATTAATTTACAATAAATATGCTCTGAATTATATTGTAGACAATATAAAGTGTTCAAATATAGATTATAGTGATAAGAAGACTTAGAATGAGTGCAAAACCGCTTAAAATGCTCAAATATTGCCATGAATATGCTATATTTGCTCATTTTATGCATATTTTCTATGTATAATTAAATATTTTATAATAAATATACTTAGAATAATATTTTACACAGTAAAAGTGTTTACATATAGAGAATTGTGATCAGATGATTTAGAATAAGTGTAGAATCGCTTAAAATGCTCAAATATTAACCAGAATGTACTTTTATTTGCGAATGTTGTGCATATTTTCCACGCATAAATAAATAATTTACAATAAATATGCTCTGAATTTTATTGTAGACAATATAAAGTGTTCAAATATTGATTATAGTGATCAGATGACTTAGAATGATTGCAGAATCGCTTAAAATTCTCAAATATTGCCCAGAATATGCTTTATTTGTTTATTTTATGCATATTTCCTATGTATAATAAAATATTTTATAATAAATATTCTCTGAATTATATTGTAGACTATATAAATTGTTTTAATATACATTATTGTGACTAGATGATTTAGAATAAATGTAGAATCGTTTAAAATGCTCAAATATTAAGCAGAATATGCTTTATTTGCTCAATTTATGCATATTTTTTTTTGTATAAATAAATTATTTTATAATAAATATGCTATGAATTATATTGTCAATATAAAGTGTTTAGCTATAGATTATTGTGGTCAGATGATTTAGAATGATTTTAGAATCACTTGAAATGCACAAATATTAACCCGAATATGCTTCATTTGCTCATTTTATGCATATTTCCACGTATAAATAAATAAGTTACAATAAATATGCACTGAATTCAATTGTAGACAATATTAAATTTTTCCAATATAGATTTTAGTGATCAGATGACTTAGAAAGAGTGCATAATCGCTTAAAATGCTCAAATATAGCCCGGAATATGCTTTATTTTCTCATTTTATGCATATTTTCTATGCATAAATAAATACTTTACAATAAATATGCTCTGAATTATATTGCAGACAATATATATATTGTTTACAAAAGATTATAATGATCAGTTGAGTTAGAATGAGTGCAGAATCGCTTAAAATGCTCAAATATTGCCAGAATAAGTTTTATTTGTTTATTTTTTTTGCATATTTCTATGTATAATAAGATGTTTTATAATAAATATGCTCTGAATTATACTGTAGACTATATAAATTGTTTTAATTTAGATTATTGTGATCAGATGATTTAGAATGAGTGGAGAATCGCTTAAAATGACAAATATAAACCAGAATCTGCTTTATTTGCTAATATTACGCATATTTTCCATGTATAAATAAATACAATAAATATTCTCTGAATTATATTGTAGACAAAATAAAGTGTTCCAATATAGATTATAGTGATCAGATGAGTTAGAATAAGTGCAAATAGATTAAATTGCTCATAAATGTGCTTTATTTGCTCATTTTATGCATATTTTCTATGTATAAAATAATAATATAAAATACATACGCCCTGAATAATATTTTAGACAATATACAATGTTTAAATATAGATTATTGTGATCAGATGACTTAGAATGAGTGCAGAATCACTTAAGTTGATCAAATATTGCACAGAATATTTTTTTATTTGCTCATTTTATGCATATTTTCTATGTATAATTAAATATTTATAATAAATATTCTCTGAATTTTATTATAGACAGTAGAAAGTGTTTATATATAGAGAATTGTGATCAGATGATTTAGAATGAGTGTAGAATCGCTTAAAGTGCTAAAATATTAACCAGAATATGCTTTATTTGCGCATGTTATGCATATTTTCCACTCATAAATAAATAATTTACAATAAATATGCTGTGAATTTTATTGTAGACAATATAAAGTGTTCAAATATTGATTATAGTGATCAGATGACTTAGAATGATTGCAGAATCGCTTAAAATTCTCAAATATTGCCCAGAATATGCTTTATTTGTTTATTTTATACATATTTCTATGTATAATAAAATATTTTATAATAAATATTCTCTGAATTATATTGTAGACAATATAAAGTGTTTTACATGTACATTATACTTATCAGATGAGTTAGAATGAGTGCTGAATCGCTTGAAATGCTAAAATATTGGATATAATATGCTTTATTTGCTCATTTTATGCATATTTTCTATGTATAAAATAATAATATACATTACATATGCCCTGAATAATATTTTAGACAATATACAATGTTCAAATATAGATTATAGTGACAAGATGACATGGAATGAGTGCAGAATCGCTTGAAAAGATCAAATATTGCCCAGAATATGCTTTATTTGCTCATTTTATGATATTTTCTATGTATAATTAAATATTTATAATAAATATGCTCTGAATATTATTGTAGACAATTGAAAATGTTTAAATATAGATTATTGTGATCAGATGATTTAGAATGAGTGTAGAATCGCTTAAAACGCACAAATATTAACCAGAATATGCTTTATTTGCTAATTTTATGCATATTTTCTATGTATAAATAAATTATTTACAGCAAATATGCTCTGAATTATATTTTAGACAATATAAAGTATTTACACATAGATTATAGTGATAAGATGAGTTAGAATGTGTGCAGAATAGATTAAATTGCTCATAATATTGCCCAGAATATGCTTTATTTGCTCATTTTATGCATATTATCTATGTATAAATCAATAATATACAATAAATGCGCCCTGAATTATATTGTAGACAATATAAAATTTTCTAGTATAGATTATAGTGACCAGATGACTTAGCATGAGTGCAGAATCGCTTAAAATGCTCAAAAATTGCCCAGAATATGCTTTATTGTCTCATTTTATGCATATTTTCTAGTAATGATTAAATATTTTAAAATAAATATGCTCCGAATTTAATTGTAGACAATTGAAAGTGTTCAATTATAGATTATTCTGATCAGATGATTTAGAATGAGTGTAGAATCACATCAAATGCTCAAATATTAACCAGAATATGCTTTATTTGCTCAGTTTATGCATATTTTCTATGTATAAACAAATAGTTTACAATAAGTATGCTCTTAATTATATTGTAGACATTATTATTGTTTACATATACATTATAGTGATCAGATGAGTTAGAATGAATGCAGAATATCTTAAAATGCTCAAATATTGCTCAGAATAAGCTTTATTTGCTTATTTAATTTATATTTTATATGTATAAATAAATATTTTATAATGAGCAAGTTCTGAATTATATGCTGGACAACATAAATAGATGAAATATAATGAGTACAGAATCGCTTAACTACTCAAATATTGCTAAGAATATGCTTTATTTGCTGATTTTATGCATATTTCCTTTTAATAATTAAATAATTGTCAATAAATATGATCTGAATTATATTGTAGACCGTATAAAGTGTTCCAATATAGACTATAGAGATGAGATGACTTAGAATGAGTTCATAATCACTTAAAATGCTCAAAGATTGTCCAGAATATGATTTATTTGCTAATTTTATGCATATTTTATATGTATAATTAATTTTTTTACAGTAAATCTTATCTGAATTATATTGTAGAAAATAGAAAAGTGTTGAAATATAGATTATTGTGACCATATGATTTAGAATGAGTGTAGAATCGCTTAAAATGCTCAAATATTATCTAGAATATGCTTTATTTGCTCATTTTATGCATATTTTCCACGTATAAATAAATAAGTTACAATAAATATGCACTGATTTCAATTGTAGACAATATAAAATTGTTCCAATATAGATTTTAGTGATCAGATAACTTAGAAAGAGTGCATAATTGCTTAAAATGCTCAAATATAGCCGGGAATATGCTTTATTTTCTCATTTTATGCATATTTTCTTTATATAAATAAATACTTTACAATAAATATGCTCTGAATTATATTGTAGACAATATATATATTGTTTACAAAAAGATTATAGCGATCAGATGAGTTAGAATGAGTGCAGAATCGCTTAAAATGTTCAAATATTGCCAGAATATGTTTTATTTGTTTATTTATTTTGCATATTTCTATGTATAATAAGATATTTTGTAATAAATATGCTCTGACTTATACTGTAGACTATATAAATTGTTTTAATTTAGATTATTGTGATCAGATGATTTACAATGAGTGTAGAATCGCTTAAAATGCACAAATATGAAGCAGAATATGCTTTATTTGCTCATTTTATGCATATTTTCTATTTGCAAATATATAATTTTATAATAAATATGCTCTGAATTATATTGTCGATATAAAGTATTTAAATATAGATTATTGTGATCAGATGATTTAGAATGAGTGTAGAATCGCTTAAAATGCACAAATGTTAACCAGAATATGCTTTACATGCTAATATTACGCATATTTTCCACGTATAAATAAATAATTTACAATAAATATGCTCTGAATTATATTGTAGATAATATAAAGTGTTCCAATATAGATTATAGTGATCAGATGAGTTAGAATAAGTGCAAATAGATTAAATTGCTCATAAATGTGCTTTATTTGCTCATTTTATGCATATTTTCTATATATAAAATAATAATATAAAATACATACGCCCTGAATAATATTTTAGACAATATACAATGTTTAAATATAGATTATAGTCAGCAGATAACTTAATATGAGTGCAGAATCGCTTTAGATGATCGAATATTGCACAGAATATGCTTTATTTGATCATTTTATTCATATTTTCTATGTATAATTAAATATTTATAATAAATATGCTCTGAATTTTATTGTCGATAGTCGAACGTGTTAAAATATAGATTATTTTGAGGAGATGATTTAGAATTAGTGTAGAATCGCTTAAAATGCTCAAATATTAACCAGAATATGCTTTCTTTGCTCATTTTATACATAATTTCTATGTATAAATAAATACTTTACTGCATATATGCTGTGAATTATATTTTAGACAATTTAAAGTATTCACACATAGATTATAGAGATCAGATGAGTTAGAATGAGTGCAGAATAGCATAAAATGCTCATAATATAGCCCAGAATATGCTTTATTTGATCATTTTATGCATATTTTCTATGTATAAATCAATAATGTACAATAAATGTTCCCTAAATTATATTGTAGACAATATAAAATGTTCAAATATAGATTATAGTGATCAGATGACTTAGAATGAGTGCAGAATTGCTTAAAATGCTCAAATATTGCCCAGAATATGCTTTATTTGCTCATTTTATGCATTTTTTTCTACTAATGATTAAATATTTCACAATAAATATGCACTGAATTTAATTGTAGACAACTGAATGTGTTTAAATATAGATTGTTGTGATCAGATGACTTAGAATGGGTGTGGAATCGCTTAAAATGCTCAAATATTAACCAGAATATGCTTTAATTGTTCATTTTATGCATATTTTCTATGTATAAATAAACACATTACAGTAAATATACTCTCAATTATATTGTAGAGAATATAAAGTGTTCAAATAAAGATTATAGTAATAGGATGACTTAGAATGAGTGAAGATTCGCTTAAAATCCTCAAATATTGCCCAAAATATGCTCTATTTGCTCATTTTATAGAAATTTTCCACGCACAAATAAATAATTTATGATAGATATGCTCTGAATTATGGGAAAGTTTAATATGCACCATAGTGCATAGAGCATTCTATGCACCACGGACTTTTTTGGGAATATTTTTGTAAATTGACAAATCTAATTTAAACAATCTAATCTAAATATTGAAATCTCATAGGAAATCAAATTTTACAATTTTTAAGATTTTCTTACTATTTTTTTCGAATTTTTTTAACTTGCCATTTTTGGAAAAAACTATTATTTACAATATAACAAAAATGGCAAGTTATAAAAAAATTCGAAAAAAATAGTAATAAAATCTCAAAAATTGTAGAATTTGGTATCATATGAGATTTCAATATGTAGATTACATTGGTAAAATTAGATTTGTCAATTTACAAATATATTCCCGAAAAAGTTCATGGAGCATAGAATGCTCTATGCACTATGGTGCATATTAAACTTTCTCCTGAATTATTGTAGACAATATAAAGTGTTCCAATATAGATTTAATAAGCAGATGACATATAATGAGTGCAGAATCGCTTAAACTACTCAAATATTGCTCAGAATATGATTTATTTGCTAATTTTATGCATATTTTCTATGTCTAATTAAATAATTAACAATAAATGTGCTCTGAATTATTATTTAGACAATATAAAGTGTTTACATATGGATTATACTTATCAGACGAGTTAGAATGAGTGCAGAATCGCTTAAAATGCTTAAATATTGGCTATAATATGCCTTCTTTGCTCATTTTATGCATATTTTCTTTGTATAAATAAATAATTTACAATAAATATGCTCTGAATTATATTGTAGACAATTTAATGTGTTCCAATATAGATTATAGTGATCAGATGACTTAGAATGAGTGCATATCCGCTTAAAATGCTCAAATATTGCCGAGAATATTCTATATTTGCTCATTTTATGCATATTTTCTATGTATAATTAAATATTTTATAATAAATATACTCAGAATAATATTGTAGACAGTAAAAAGTGTTTACATAGAGAAAATTATGATCAGATGATTTAGAATGAGTGTAGAATCGCTTAAAGTGCTCAGTATTAACCAGAATATGCTTTATTTGCGCATGTTATGCATATTTTCCATGCAGAAATAAATAATTTACAATAAATAAGCTCTGAATTTTGTTGTAGACAATATAAAGTGTTCAAATATTGATTATAGTGATCAGATGACTTAGAATGATTGCAGAATCGCTTAAAATTCTCAAATATTGCCCAGAATATGCTTTATTTTTTTATTTTATGCATATTTCTATGTATAATAAAATATTTTACAATCAATTTTCTCTGTATAATATTGTAGACAATATAAAGTGTTTACATATAGATTATACTTATCAGATGAGTTAGAATGAGTACAGAATCGCTTAAAATGCTAAAAAATTTGCAATAATATGCTTTATTTGCTCATTTTATGCATATTTTCTATGTATAAAATAATAATATACAATACATATGCCCTGAATAATATTTTAGACAATATAAAATGTTCAAATATAGATTATAGTGAGCAGATGACTTAGAATGATTGCAGAATCGCTTAAAAAGATCAAATATTGCCCAGAATATGCTTTATTTGCTCATTTTATGATATTTTCTATGTATAATTAAATATTTATAATAAATATGCTCTGAATATTATTGTAGACAATTGAAGGTTTTAAATATAGATTATTGAGATTATTTTAAATATTGCTTAATACACTTAGCTGTAGTCAATATTGTCAGTTTTATTTATGTACCATATAAATCATTACATATTTAACTCGAAATCCCGTAAAAAACCGTAGATAAAAATTTATATGGGTTTGGTTAGGTTACGGGTGGATTAACTAATTTTTTTTTAACTTGATATAATTGGATTGGGTTGAAATATTGATAAAAAAACGAATCCACCTGTTGTACAGCTCTATCAATTATATGCTATTGAAATAAATAATTTACATTTTAGAATGTTTGAGAACATTAAGTGCACCAGAAGTCCTACATCCAAAATATCGACATAAAGATGTACGTATTATAATAGCATATAATTGCTAAATCCAAATATTCGAAATGAAAATATATTTAATAAAATCAATTAATGCTACTATATCATTTCATTATTTATTTCATAATTAAAAATGAAACAATTAATGCTACTGTATCATTATCCAAAAAAATTTGTCAATACAAAAAATTGATTCTTGTCATGCATATATATATATATATATATAGCATATATATATATATAGAGAGAGATAGGCTAAAGTCCTATCAATAGGACAGAGGGGTTTTCCTATTCAGTTTCTGGACGTCAGATTGCTATAAGATTCGTGCAGGGATGAGATCGTATGGTAGAGAGTAAGATCGCTGATCCCCTTTTGTCCGTTAGTTTTAGAAAATTCCCTTCTATCCTCCGTTAACATTACTGTCTACCCCTCTCCATCTCAGTCTCTCTCTCTCTCCGCGTTCCTCTTCCTTTTATCTCCTCTCTAATCATGTTCTTCTCTTTTCTCATTTGAAGCCGAGAAATCTAGAAATTGGCGCACAGCCTTCTCTCTTCAAAATCGTGTTCCTTCTCCGCCTCCTCTCCTCAAATCGTGGTCTCTCTTCGCCGCTAACCTCAGTTGGTGTTCACGACGATTTCCCCTCTTCTCCAACACACGACTGTCCCTAAAAGCTTGATCCCGAGTAAGTACAAGCTTTTTCCTGTAATTGGTTTAATTGGTTTCATTTTTGCTTCTAATTGTGTACTGATAAAAACAGTAGAGGTTCCAGGAAGCACTGCAAGCCCCTGTAGTTGTTTTTTTTTTTTTTTTTTTCCAATTTTTTTAGGATTCTTGTTTGTACTGGTAAGTGTTGGTAGGAAGGGTCAGGGTAGGAAGCTACTTTTTTTACTTGCTTTTTTTTAAATTGTGTATGGTGTGGGGGTTTGGAGATGTATTGAGGGGGCAATTTGTGTTCTTACGAATTGGAATAGTTTCATTCCAGGTGTTATAATAACATATTGAATGCCTATATTGGTTCAATTTTGTTGAGGTGCAACATCATGGGTATGCACTTAAAATTAGATGGTACAATTAACATATATGGTATTTGTTAACATTTGTTTTTGTTACATTTCTGTTTTATTTAACATTTATGCTGGTTTTTTGTTTAACATTTCTGTTTTAAACTGCCATCTTTTTCAGCTAAGGAAAGCACATGGAAAGGCAAGAGGAACAAACGAGAGGATGATGATGTGGATAGTGGAAAGGAATCTCAAGATTTGGATTTGGATGGTTTTAATTTGCTCATTTTGTATAGACTAGCTGATATTATTAATGATGATATGTTGGTTTCAGTTATCTCATTTTGTATAGACTTGGAAAGGATGCAAATGATGATATCATGGTTCCTTTTATGAATTTGATATGATGAGTTTAATTAGCAATTGATATCTGACCTATTACTTTTTAAGACCATAAAATGCATTATGGATTTGCGCTTGATTGAGTACCCAATTTTTTTTTCTGATTTTGCAATTGACCAATTGATCAACTTTTTCTGGTTCAGGACGTACTGGTATGTATTAGTACAAGGATAAACTATTATAGCATTTTGACTTGAATTTATAGAATCTATTTCTAAAAAAAAAGACTTGAATTTATAGAATGCGCTTATGTTGGATTCAGTTCATAACAGTAGTGGTACAATGCTACTGCTAGTACTTGGTTTCAGGTGGTACATAGTATAGCTGCAAGTGCTATATTCAGAAAACGAAAAAATTAAATATGCATCTCATTTGCCACCATATTGAACTTCCATTCAAACTTAAAAGAAACAAATTGATGATACATCCTGTCTACCAACGGATTATACTTGGCATAGCTGCAAATGTTACATTACCAAAACAAAAGAAATAAAAGAAACAAATCGGATTTGCTACTTGAGAACACCAAAATTCATCACATCCCAAGTCTTCCAAGTCTTCTCAGACTCTAAAATTACAAAGAAAAATATATTAATATCTTACTTAATAAGGCTTATGAAATAAACAATGTGATTGCAAGTGCTGACACAATACAATTTTGATCAAGCAATAATTATTTCGACAAATAAGCATGTTATTTACTCCCTCATCTGGCTTATGTATTGCTCCTAAAGTTGTTTCCTTCGTCTTCACACATTTGATTAGGAAAGAGAAAGAAAAATAACTAAAATTTCTCTAAAAAAATATTTACAAAAAGCAACACACCCCGTCATAGACGAACTTTAATCCAAGTTGGCCCCTCAATTATGCGAATAAACGTTTAAATATATGATTTATTCAAACAAACCTCTTGCAACTACAAAATTACAAAATAAAAAAGAGTGAACAAAGGGGGTAGACAGAAATAGTAACGGAGGATAAAAGGAATAGTAACAAACCTCTTGAAATTTTTCTTTCTCCAACCTCGGTGGGTTTTTCTTTCTCCAACCTCGGTGGGTTTGCTTTCGCGAACAGAGGGGATAAAAGGAAGAGGAACGCGGAGAGAGACTGAAACGGAGAGGGGTAGACAGCAATAGTAACGGAGCATAGAAGGAAAATTTCTAAAAACTAACGGACAAAAGGGGCTCAGCGATCTTACTCTTTACCACACGATTTCATTTCTGCACGAATCTTATAGCAATCTGACGTCCAGAAATTGAATAGGAAAACCCCTATGTCCTATTGATAGGACTTTAGCCTATCTCTGTATATAGATTGGCTAAAATGCTTTGCAAAGCATAGAGATCTGTGCTTTAAAATTTATAAACGCTATGGATGAGTCGCTAGTTTAGACGCTGAAGTCTCCGTTTCTCCGTCAAATTTTAATTTTCCGTGTACAGCTCTCTTTTGCTCCCGTCTTCATTCATCCTCCCACAGACTAGCAGTCTAGCAGACCCCTCTCTTCCTTTCCTTCCACCCATCTCTCTAGATCTAGACCCCAAACATATTTCTCTCCTTCGAAAGAGGAAAAACCATATTTCTTTTCCTGCCTCTACAACTCTCTCTCTCTCTCTCTCTCCCGCCTCCCCTTCTTGGGACAAAATCCTAGGTGCTCCCTGCATCTTCGCCTCTCTTGACTGATTGAAGGTTCCTCCCCCCTTCTCAGCATCTAGTTCCTTCAGTGCTCACCTCCAAACGGAAAAGGTGCAACGGACCCTGAAATCTAGCCTCAATAGTTGTGATTAGTGCGTTTAATGTCAAGGAGAAGAAGCACGATAGTCCAAAATGGTAGTTGCCACAGGTACCTTTTTATATCTTTGGATAGTGAGTTGTAAAAATTGGCAATTCTATTGATTTTTGCAATATTTATTTTTGGGGTTCCAATTGAAAATTTCAATCAACACCCCGTAAGAGATAAATTTGCTACTTCTTATTAGTGGAATGCCGATGAAACTTCAACATTTGCTGCAATTGTTGAGAGAAAACTTTTGCTGCACTTTTTGTGGGTATACAATGCCTATAACAAATTCGTACTGCTAAAACAAAGTAAAATGCAAAAGATATAGAGCTCACTCATTAGAGTGAAATTAGGGCTCATTCGCAACTGGTGTCATACAAGAAGTTCTCTATTCAGTTCAATTAAGAATTTAAGACTTATTAAAGTGAAATTATGGGATATTCAAAAAGGAGCAATATACAGTACAACACAAATATGAGTGAAAAAAAAATGCAAGTTATTGTATTGTCTTCGATTATTGTATTGTCTTTGGTTATTGTATTGTATTGTCTTCGATTAGGTAATTTGATTTAGTAATCTTTTTTTTTCAATATCATAGTTTAATTTATAAATGATACCTGACCTACAGGCTAAACTTAATGCAAGTTTTTTTTTTTTTTTTCTATATGACTGATTTTACTCCAAATATATTTATAATCTGATGCAGGGAGAGCGCGTCAAATCAGCTACAATTGGCAAGCAAACAATCTGAATTGCGTATGATGGGCTAATTACACAATAATTAGGGTGCAATCCCTCTGAATTTCAGTGTTGTTAATTATGCTTGTGAAATTGTAATGTATACTTTTCACGTACTAGACCATTCTCTTTTAATTTCAGCGTTGTTGATTATATGTTTACAACTTAATGTGCTTGTCTTGTAAATTATGTTTGAAAGTGCTTATATGTTTGATGATGCATGTATATATGATGTAACATATTAATCGCTTTCAAAGGATGTGAGCCTTATAAATTTGGTAAGTACTATTTGCTATTTGTGAGGAAATGAATTTACTTGCCAGCATCCCATGCCCAAGGCTCGTCAACGTGAATTTTGATACATGGGAATATGAAATGATTAGAACTGTGAGCATATTACAAATCAAATTCATACAGGGTCAAGCTTGACAGAGTAGACATAATTGGATGCATTTTTTTATATTTTTTGGTAGGTGACACTTATGACGTATGGGAGTATATTTGAAAATGATTGATGTTTGTTTAATATAAATCGCATCCCTGACATATGTTGTTTTCCTTCAATCAAAAGTTCTTTGGAGCCAATTTGACTTGACTTAGGAGAAAATGACAGAAAATTTGGGGAAATGAAAAAAGAGGATGAGAGTGAGATTAACAAGGACGAAGTTTCCTATGTGGGAAATAATAGATCGGAAGAGAGAGCAGAAGGTTCGGGCTTTAGCGCACAAAGGGAATTGAGAAGATAAGGCTTATAGTTTCCAATTGATGAAGTCACCTCGCCGTCTCGTTTTTTATTTCCTATTTGGAAGGAGCGCTACACGGAAATAGGACAGCGGTACACGAAAACGG
Organism: Rhynchospora tenuis; assembly: GCA_027725995.1. Taxonomy (NCBI): domain Eukaryota; kingdom Viridiplantae; phylum Streptophyta; class Magnoliopsida; order Poales; family Cyperaceae; genus Rhynchospora; species Rhynchospora tenuis. The sequence goes on from CM050889.1 coordinate 122,914,254, forward strand.
AAGGAAAAATTTAAAACAAACGGAGAGTGCAGCGCTCTTACTCGAATCCATCTGAGCCATCAGATAGTTCGATCAAATGGTCCAAAACACTAAAGCATAGACCCTCTACGCTTTGGAAAGCATTATAGCCAACCTCTATGTATATATATCCAAACAAAGACAAGGGTTAAATATATATATCCAAACAAAGACAAGGGTTAAAGCATTCGGTTTCTTTCGAGTAGTTTTTTTTTTTTTGAAGAAAGCAACGGTCAAGCCCCAAAACTTTTCATTAAAATAAAATTTTCCAAAATACAACGCAGAAGATAACATCAGTTTCCTGGATGGAAACTAAAATAGAAGAAAAAGCAGAGAAAAGAAATACAACAAAAAAGTTAAAAAACTAGAAAATAAAGAAAAATATATAGCAGTAGATCTACTAAAGCAGTCGAGTTGTCGTGGCCCAAAAGTGGTTCGCACCCACCAACCAGAAGCCCCTGCCATTAGCGCCTATCGGACACACTGAACATACCGGCTTCACCAAGTAAACCGATTGTTTCCACAGGCCACCTTGCACATGCCGGCCACAACCGCCAGCTTCTCTGCACTTACCATTTGCTCCCAAAAATATCACGCACATGCCGACTTCACATGCCGGTTGTACAGAGACCGCACCACACACACCGGCCAGAACATGGAAATCTGGGTGCGTCATTGCCGAAGAAGGGAGAAGAAGACAAAGCAGATCTGAAGATTTAGGGTGTGTGCTCTTTTGTAGCAAGGTGAGGGAAGAAGGAGAGAAGATCCACTAAATAAGCATAAGAGGGAGAGAAGTGATATCTTCTATTTATATATGTATTTCTATCGTACTTAGCACCCAAATATTACTCAAACCATTGTAATTTCCTCATGAATTGCTATGTTTTCTTAGATTTTGGTACTGCTGCCGCTTCTCCATTTATTTTGTAGGATTTCTTGGAGATTGAAGACAAAACATGACAAATGAAGAGGTTGGGGTTAGATCATATGCCAGACGACTCATTCCTGGCTCAAATAGACGTGCTATGGACCATTGGAGGCCGGAACAGATCGAGTATTGAGCACAGGATTTAGTCTCAACCCAATTGGTGGGTCCAGAAGTGCATTTTGGATCCATTTTGGAGCCATTTCGGTCCGAAATCCGTACATTTCGGTCCGAAATTCATTTTTGGAAAGTTCAATTTTGGCAAATTTCGAAGAAGGAAAGAGGCAAACCGCCTTTCCTTGCCCTAGCCGCCTCCTGTGAGTATAGATAAGCGTCCCCTACCTCCTGAGAGGGGGACGGACCTTCCACAATGAATTTTCACCTCTCGTTCCATTGTTTTGGTTCTTTCCACGGAATTCTTTGAAGGACAGCAAGCCTTGATGGCGACGGCAGCAAGGCAGGCAGCTCTCCATCGATTCCTTTGCCCTGGACCAGCAAGTATTTGCATAAAGGGACACTTCGGTTACTCTTTTATGCTTTTATCTTGATATTTCATGGCTTGTATCTTGCTTATTTGCATGATATTTACTGTTATGTGAGTTATGGATATTAGTGAGTAGTTTTATTATGTCTTAGGGGTAGTTAGTAGATTAGCTTGGTATTTTGTGATGACTTGATGGATTTATGATATATTATGTAGTTTATTTAGTTGAGAAATATTGTCTATGCTTAGTTTTATTATTTGTTTGATTGATGTTTACCTATGGATGAATCGCGACGTCTTTAGAGCATTGAACTATAAACCAAACTTGTAATTGATTAAGTACTTGAGGTAAGCCAATCGCTCGAAAGAGGAGGTTAGTTTAATGACCGAAAGGTGAAACTTTTAATGATCTGAAAAGACTTTAAATACCTCTGGAAATCCAACTAAATATTCTTAAATTCCTAATAACCAAAACGCGACAGCTGAGGCTTAGTTATTTACGTGGTAAAAGCCGGTTCCATACCAAACCAGAACCAAAACGTGACGGCTGAGGTTAAGGTTTAGGTCTGGTCGTCGAGTAACCTCTACTTAGTATACCATAAAATTATCAAGTCAAAACAAGAGGTCTAAAGCAAGTTTTGGGACGAAACAGCATGGATTTCGGTCCGAAATGGGCTTCTGTGCAGGTGAAAATCATGTGCAGAAGTGCTTTAGAGCCAAACTAATTGAACACACAACCCTAGGACATATTTTTGCATCTGTTTTAGTAAAAAGAATTTAAAAAATCACCCAACAATATTTTATTATCTATTACTTATTTTATTACTTTATTTTTATTATATTTTATTTGATTGCATCTTATTCCAAAAATCATATAAAAATCATCCCTCTAGATTTTAAGAACGATCAAGTCCGGTAATCAAAATATTATTATTATTATTATTATTATTATTATTATTATTATTATTATTATTATTATTATTATTATTATTATTATTGGTTTCTTCATGTCCTTAAAAGCAATGTTCTTAAATCAATTTTATATTGCCAACACAATATAAAACTTAACATCAACAAAAATGACTACTTATGCTAAGAAGAGAAGAAAACCTAATATCTTCTTAAAAATATATATATATTAATGTTAGTGTATGTGTGGGATTATAGCTCTGCTTCAATTTCTAATGACAACAATCATAAATTGAGTCAAACAGTGACATATATGGATGAACATCAATGCATCTACTAAAAATATAATATGGACACAATCTACAGAAAGTATTTAAATCAAGTAATCAACACATAATTGCAAGGTTAAGTGTATCGATTGAACTTAAAAATGAACTTTTTTTTTTAAATTTATCAGCTTAATAACAAAAATATGCCTAGCAAACAATGTTCCCTTAATTTGAGATTCAGACTGCTGACATCATTTGATCTAAGTCTACGACCTTACTAAGAGAGTCACTTTGCTTTTTTTTGAATCAAGGCTCAGGCCATTACTAATCATCTAATATCATATATTAAAAATAATTATATTGACAGTTATTACGATCTTGCCGGTTTAATATCCGGTTGGGTTTTGAAAGCATATGTTATTTGAGGGATATATTTACTTTCCTTAAATTTGAGAGATGGCCACATGAGTTGCTATATGCAAACTACCAATTATATTCTATTGAAATAAATAATTTAGATTTAGAATGTATCAGAACATTAAGTGCACCATAAGTACTGTATCCAAAATATCGACATATATGTACGTACATTTCATATAATTATTATATCCAAAAAAATCGACATGAAAATATATTTGAAGTGGAAAAAAAATCAATTTATGCGACCATATCTTTTTTTGATTTAGTTCATATCTGAAAAATAAACAATTAATGCTATTGTATGATGACTGTATCCAAAAAAGTTGAAAAAACAGCAATTAGTTTCTTGGGTGATTGTTTTTCTTATTTCATGGCTTTAAAGAGCATTTTAATTTATTTTGTTTTTCTTGTACATTCAAACTTGTAGCTGGTCTAATCATGCATGTAATAAACGCTTTTATATATACAAAACTTTAGTTTATTATACATACGCATATTATTTATTTAGTTCATTTTCTTTTTCCTTTCATCTGGATTATATTTGTCTTTTTGTTTTTAATTATGTAGAACGCTGGATATGTCACAAGCAATGTAGAATTTTATGGAGGTCAAGCAAGAATTAGTGCATGGGTTATTCCTGACATAAATCCCAATTCTAGCTATGAAGTCTCTCTAATCTAACCCTCATCAACCTCAATGGTGACTCCAATGGGGGCCGCAGAAGTGCAGTGAGAGTAGAACTCCATGTAAGTAAGATAATTTTGAAATAATATTTTATTTACTTGCTAACATAAAATAAAGAAATTTCTTGAATTATGACTTACAAACCCAAATCCAATATAACACTACTTTTCTATTAAGAGTAAAGTCTGATATGATAACTAAAGGATATAAAGATTTTTCCATAATTAAATATGTTGATGCTTAGCTATTATCATTCTGTGTGCAATAAGATTTAATCGAACTTTATTACTTAATTAACCACTATATATACAAAGACAACTATAAGTTTACGGTCCAATCTTCTAATATCCAGGCCCTAAAATAATTAGAAATAAACATGAGCGGAGTTAGGATTTTGAAATAAAAGGGGCAAAAAGTATAAATACTGGAATTTTTAGATTGTTAGGGGCAAAATTGAATACAATAACATATAATTTTGACACTTTTAATGGGTTAATTTGATATTATAGGTGATAAAGACCACTTTTGAATGCATGTGCTCCGCCCCTGTTAGAAAATATTCAATCTAACGTTGTTACGTTGAACAATTAAAATATTTATATATCTCCGTATGAAGAGATACAAAATCATTTTCTGGAGTTGAAGATCAAATAATTCTAACATTTTACTATGGCAGGTGTTTCCATGGCTATATCATAACAATAGATTGCGGTTTTTCACAATGTGGGTAAGTTTTTTTTTTTTCATTTTCCAAATTTTTAAAATTAAGAGTTATTATGGTATTTTTTTTTCAGGATAATGCTGCTAAACATAGCACTGACTGTCCAGGTTTTATTGTTGATAATTCATCAATAATTTAACCGGGTCAAGCTGTATCTCCTCTTTCTCATATATTGTAGCTGCAGCAGTGTTGTCAAAAAATCAGAATTTTGAGGGGCATGTAAACCCATACACAAGGGCAAACTAATTAGCCTCTCCTCCTTTAGTTGTTGCCTATGTGCTTGTCGGCATGGTATGATAACGTTCACGGAGCATTATTTTAGAATATTTAGCTCTGTTTGTTGAGAACTACTTGCGGTAGAGGACAAAATTTATAGTAAATAATCTAGGCAATATATTTTTTTTCTTATATATAGGAAAAAAAATTAGGCACTATATGTTTTCCTTATGCATATGCCAATGGGTTCAAACTGTTCTAACTTTGCTGAGATTGCTGTTATTTTGGAAAGACGGAGAGAAGGCCAAGGTTTTTATTTTTCAAATAGTTACGAGTGATACGTACCTTTTAACTATTTTTGTCATTTTAGACTTCATAAATTCATTTGTATATATTCTAATTCATCTCTTACTAAAAATAAGTGTTTATTTGTTGCAGGTTAACATTGATTTTGAGAAAGGACCAATTGGAATCTCAAAGAATGGAATGGAGGTTTACTACTTGAGGGAACTGGCCTTCCTTTAAAGTTGCAAATATAAGATATTTGACTTTCATAGTATTGTTCTATTACTAAATAATTGCAACATGTATTTTTTTTGCTGACAGTTGACCTGGATTGAAGAAAATCAATACATCCTTCTTTCAAACTCTTATGAAGTCTGCTTCCTGACATGTTGATGAAGCACATCCGAAGTGATCGTCAAAGGGTATTTCATTTGGAATTTATATGTTAAAGATGTTCTGGTTGAATACTAATATGGATTTTTTTTTTTTTTTTTTTTTAGAATTTTGGAAACACATTTAAGTTGTATCTGATATCTGATAAATCCTTTTAGGCCAACTACATGTCACTGGAAATGAAATACCCAACATCCTTAAAGATGATATGGTTGAATGCTAATATGAAATTTGCTCAAAGAAATGAAGTTCTTGTGTAGTACGCTTAAAATTCAAATGTTAATTCATAAGTCTTTCCTTCTGTGATTTCTTTATCTGCTAGCATGGATACATAACTGTTTCTCTATTGCAGAGGTCCTATATTTATGTTTTTGTTTTTTATATTTTCATTATTGTACTTTTGGTACCTTTAATCTCCACATTTTTGGTGCTTTCACCTGAAAGAATCACCTGAAAATATGAGCTACAAGCTCGGTTTTGTTCCGTCTTATTTAACGCATTTAAGTTAGGTAAAATTGGATATAACCCCCTACAAACTTCTCAATCTGGATATAACCCCCTACAATCTTCAAAATCGGATATAACCCCTTCAAATCATGTTTAATAAGGATATAACCCCTTCTTATTAAATGTAGTTATTTTTTAATTAAAAGAAATCAAAAGAATATTTTGTTGACCAAACTACCCTCATATCTTCTAAATAACTCTTCACCTTCCTTCTTTCTAAAATGGACGATACCATGACTTTCTCTTTCTTTATTCCACACCCCTCTCTCTGCCAAATAAGAATGGAGATGGGGAAAAAAAAAACTAGTATTTGATTCAACGAAAGCAACTACGATTTGATTTTTATTTCTTTTTGTCAATGCTTGTTAAGGATTGCTATGTTCAGATTTCAATGGCACTTCTTTAATTGATTTTGGTATTTTTATTTACAAATGAATTTGATAAATTGTATTAACAATCTGGAGTCATGCAACATTTGATCTCGAGTCATCTGCATTTTCATTTTCCAATTTATCTTTGAGATTGAAAAAAAGAAAGGAAACATCCTTTACTGCATTATTACCTTAGTCATTGCTGAAACCTCTACTCGTTCTATAAAATAATACATTAATTTTGGTTATCATGAAAAATGTAACCGCCAATATAAAATAATACAAAATACAGCTTGAACTCATCGTGAGCTGGAACAGTGATGTGGCAATGGAATCTTTCATTGTTGTTGCTAAACAAGTTTACTTAAGTTGTTAGTTTGGTTTATTAAGATTAGTACATAAGGAAGAAAGTGATGGATATAGGCATAGAGCATGTAGATTTTAGATCTGAAAAATCATCTTTCTTTACTTTCTCGCATTTTCTAGTTGTAATATCGTATACTTGAATCTTGCTTATTAGTTGTTATATTCCTTTCGATTTTTGAATCAATTAGATCATTTTGATCGTGTTTAATTGTTCCCTTTATCAATTTTATGCCACAGTAATCAATTTCTCATAATTTCTTCTTTCTTTATGTTGTGGTCTGACTTGTTAGAAACCGATTCCCTGGAAATAAGCTGTGGTTACATGGACTGTTGAATTTCCCATCTCCATTCTTGCTCGGTGGAGAGAGAGAGGAAGAGATAGAGAAAAGATAAATCAGTGACTTAGAATAGATTTTGGTATCGTTAAATTTCAGAAAGAAGGTGAAATGTTATTTGGAAGGGACGAGGGTACTTTGGTCAACAAAACATGTTGCTGATTTTTTTTTAATTAAAAATAACTATATTTAATAAGAAGGGGTTATATCCTTATTAATCATGATTTGAGGGGGTTATATCCGGTTTCGAAGATTGTAGGGGTTATATCCAAATTGAGAAGTTTGTAGGGGGTTATATCCAATTTTGCCTTTAAGTTATACACATTCATGAAATTACCCTTAGAACTCCTACAAACAATTTTCCATGTTTAGTGCGAAATACTAACATATTTCAATTTGTTTGATTCGTTGGTCAGACTGTTACAATGTTTAATGTGATGAAGAAAGGTTAGCAACAGAAAGAGAATAAAGATTCAAATCCAGGAATCGGGCATATTGAAGCCCAATAAGAAATCTTTCAAGAAAACGTAGGCAAAACATGAACATTAGGAATCACTTTCTGGGGTCGTGAGATGATTGTAGAATTTTGTTTTTGTTATTAATTTTATTTTATCTTTTTGACTCGAATTTTGTACTGACATATTTCAATTTGTCTAATTCGCAGCTCATTGAGATGACAAAGAGCTGAAGCAAATATACCATTTTCCAAGGACTTCTATGCAAAAAAAAAAAACCTTTGTGTTTACCGATGCTTTTTCGAAACTTTATACATATATGATTTGCTTATGTAAATAAAAAGTATTGAATTTCTTCATTTCATTATTCCTTACGAGCGAATTACCCTTTTTTTAAAAAAAAAAGAAAAATGTGCTATTATTGTGTTAATTAATGTTGCAAGAGGATGAGTTAGTGAGATCATCCGTTGTAAGCATAGATTGATGGTTTATCTCTTGATTAACATTCCCTCTTATACTTTTTTTTTTTTGTTTCAAATATGTTTATGTGTTATACAGATGACATGGCACAATGTAACAAGTCGTAGACTAATTAAACAGGTAACCCAAGAATTTGTCTATTTCATGTAATTGACGCAATCCATTAATGATTAGTTGTGAAATAGCTTCAATCATTAGCAAATAAGGAAAAATAATTCTACATTTAAGTACTCAATAGCCTAAATTAGAAATATTCAACAAAGAATGAAAAATGGTGTTGATTGAACCTATTTCAATTATAGAAATTTTAATTAAAATAATTACGAGAGTAAATGACAAAATTTATTGTAGATTCTTGCTTTATTTTATAGGGGTATCTGTCTAAAAAATTTCAGCAGAATGCTCGTAGAGAAACGTCTGACTTGTGTCCAAAGCACCTCCCCAGAGATAGTTATATATTTCAGTTTACAAATCTCCGGCTAATTAGAATCAATAATGGATCAAATAAAGAAATTTGTACCTCCATGACATGAACGAATGTGCGTATTTTATTTTTAATTTGTTGTAGCCCCAATTATCATTAATAAGGAGAGCAGTTACAGGAACAATTACAGCGGAACTAAAGAAAGAATTAAATAATTGAAAAAAAAATATTAAGAGAGAATTACATTCTATTTTTAGGGCAATAATTGCACAAAGTTGCCCCCCTACAACAAATAGTAATGAGATGGACCTAGACAAGCCAAAAGATATCTCCACAAGTTTTATCACTGACATTTGTAATTAAGATTTTGATGAGATAATGGCTTCCAATTAAATATGTAATGTTGAGAGTTGCTTTTTTTGATATGGTATCGACGTGTCTACCACTAGAATTGATGTTTCTTTATTTGTTGATCATTGATTATAATGTCAATTTGTAATATTTTTTTAAAAAAATTCTACGAATAAAGTTTTTTATAAAACCTGAACTCATATATTGAATTTCTCTTATTACTAATCTAAATATAGGAGTTGGAAATTAAAAAAAAGAAGAATTGTTCTCATACTGTAGTTCTCATCAAAATTTGAGCTTTTTATTTAGATTTTATGAACTGAGAGGACAAAATTTTTATTGTACATGTTAGCTTTTATGAATTTATATTTCATTGTATTAGCATTTGTAAATTATCTTAATGTCTTGTGAATACCTATAGGTATGGTCATATTTGAGATGAAAAAAATTATATTGAAAAATTTCATTTTGTTTAAGTTTAGCATATTGAGATGGCAAGGAAAGAGGAAGGACTTCCATGAAAAAAAAAAACCCAATATTCTTGTTTTGAGGGTTACTATTTCGGGAAAAAAAAACTACTATCATTTTTCTTTTTTAATATTTGGCTATACAGTAAAAGTAAACAAATGCGTTGAAATTAAATATATAGGTATAAAAGCAAAATTAAGAGACTGAATATATGCATAATATTTTTTAAATAAAATTTGCCCACACATTGAACGGGGCTGTAATATTGTAATTATTTTATTATGACTTGATTTATATTTATTTTTTCAAATTATGACATCAATGTGTTCATTGTTTGATGTTGTATAATAAATTAAGCCAGATATTTTCTTCTTTTTTTAATCATTCGTCTGAACTTATCTCATGAAAATTTATGATTTCATTTGATAATAAGTGTCGTTGTTAGATCATGTGTAGCATTATTCTTTAAGAACAATTAAAAAAAATTAACGTAAAAAGAATATATACTAAAGAGTCTTTAATATTTTTGAAATATATCAAATAAAAATTTCTCGCATATTGAGCGGAAACCGCTGCTAGTATTAATTAAATAAAACTAATGAGGAAAAATGAAATAATACCATGATATATTTTTGCTAGCGGATTATATGAAATAATTGCAAACTATTGATTGACAATTAAGTGGAATTAGGTTGAGTACAGTGCACGCGATTCCAACAATGAATATATAGCATAATTGTACATATATAGTTACAGATTTACAATAGATATTTAGTTACCGTCCATCAATTGACAACTATTATATATACTAGTTTTAATCTCGCGCGTTGCGCAATTCATTCCTATCCAAATATGTTATAAAATGCTTTCCTAATGAGTGTGGATATGTTATTGGAATTTTTGCAAACATATGCGCAATATTTAGGATCATAATCAGCATAAAAATAAAAGGTTGCTTGACAGTATTCTAATTTATAAAATTACAAATATCCACCTTTTACATAAAAGAGGCTTATGTAAAAGGTTTAGGACTGGTACTGAGATGGCATCGGTTGCCTTTGTAATTATATGTTTTTTTTTCAAACAATTCAGTCTGGTCTTGACACATATTTTGTGATTGCCAATTTCAGCTTGCTTCATGTTTGCTTCAAGCCTGCAAAACATATAGAAAGAAGTAGGTATTAAATCAATATCTTATAATACAGTTGTCAAGGATGGAAACGTTCAGGACTATTGTAGTATTAAATACCGATCAGCAATAACTACCAAATATCCTACCAGATATCCTAAATCCTTAACTATGACATTTAAATGGAGTGCAGAACTAATGAAAAAGAACATCCTACACTCTCTATTATTGACAATTGAATCGCAAAAAATATGCCAAGTCCAAATTTGGATTTATCAGTAGACAGCAATTGAAATTATGAATTTGTAATGAACAATATAAATAAGTCAATACCTCATTGATTACCCATGCTTTACCGTCCACCTCTTGAATAACCACAATATCACATTTTAGACCCTGATTTTCGTTGACCCTCTATCCGTAGGCACCTATTGTAGAATGTAACTACTCTCAATATAAATTATTTAATTTTCTTCCAAGTAAAAAATATTTATCAATTAAATGAGAAAGCTTACTTTTGTATAAAAAAAGCCATGAGTCATGTCAGCCGATACTTTCAATCAGAAAATGCCTTGATTCAATAGAACCATGAAGAGCGCCATTGACCTATGTATACGAACCGAGTTAGTTTCCCAACACACAAATGATTATCCTTTTATTTCCACAAAAATTAGAAAGACCAACAACAAATCAATATAAGAAGGCTACATTAAGACTACATAAGGCGAGAGGGCATATACTGGTATACTTGCATGACAAAAAAAAGAAAAGACAATTCAATTTATACATGGATGCAGTTTAGTAATCATTGATTAAACATAAGAAAAAAAATATGAAATCTAGAGCTCAGAAAAACAGCAAGAGCTAAATATTTTGCGACATTGGGCTCCTGATATATAAGACAATCATATTTGCAAGCCAACTCTTCTTGTGCAACCTACATAGTTGAAAAACAGCAGGCGCAATGAACCTTTTAGATTGCTTTCAATCAACTTAAAAGCAACATGTATTTATTATTTTTTTGGTTTTTAGTAGGTTAATGTGCTTTAAGAAACATGCAATCGTTCAAAGGGTAGAACACTTTTAAAGCAAAAAGTAACTTGCAGCACAACATTATAAAACGTTAGTTTTCAAAAAAAAAATTCGAAATACATAGCAAATCATTTAGAGCAATTAAGAAAAAATTCCAAATACCTTGATTTGGAGAGCCAGAGCAGTAGGATGAATAACTTTTTCACCTTGTTTCATTGTTCCTAGGCCAGTAAATAAATGAAGCTATATCTTAGACGACAAAATTTCCCAGAATTTAGCACCTCAATCTGTCAGTGGAGTAGACAACTTCAAACTTAAGGGCAAAAAAGTAAAGATAAATTTATCAAAAGCAAATGTTATGCAACCCTAATTCTGCTGTGTTGTCAAACAATCTAAAAAGGCAATTCAAAATTTTGAAATTAAACAAAAAAAAAAACAGAAGCAACTAAACTAATTTAACTAAACAAAACTATAGTACAATTAAAACTGATTTCGTATCCATAAGCAAACAATAGTACCTTCTTTCTCTGAAATCTACCTTTAATCACAGATTCTGCTCCTTTTTCCTGCAATGAATATGTGAAAACTCTAAATTAATTCAATGGACCTCCTCCCTTGTTGAGGCGCAAGAGATTGAATTATAGAAAGAGAGTAACTCCACTTTACCAAAAAAAATAGTTTTTAAAAGTAGAAAACAATTAACATCGCTTGTAGGGTCAGAGCCATCATTTGAACTGGAGGGAGAACGGCATGCTGACATCTGAATGTCAAAATGCTAAAAAAAATAGCAATAAAAATTAATATAATCAAGTAATAAATGAAAATTTGTTAAATTATTTCAGTGAATTAATATAACAGTAAATTGAAGAAGAGAATGAATTTCTATACTAATTTCTCGTGACTCGATTACAATGCTTCAATGGGTATATTATATATAAGCTACAACCTATACATCTACTAACCTAATGACATCATCAATCTAATAATAGCTTGCATCACTTATAATAAAATCTTGAACCTACAGATACAACAATGTTGACTGAACCTAAACTGTTCTATAATTAGCTCATACCAGTACCATTAGTATTATTGTTAGGGACCCAAATACTAAAATAAACTAAAGTGATTTGTGTCATTGAAATTGTATTTTCTATTGGACTTTCTAGAAAATTATTATTTGGTCTTTTGAAATAATGGGGGGCAATGTCCCCCTTTGCCCCTTGTCACCTCCAACCGTTTTCATGAAGATAACTTACATGAGTTCAACTGCGAAAGCAACTGATATAGCACGACAACTACTTTTGGAAGCTAGCAAGAAGTTCAGGAAAAAAACTATTCAGAGAAGCAAGTGCATACCTCGAGTAATTGCAATCCAAGAAAATACTGATAGCACTAACCATACCGAAGGATCCATGACGAATGCTGCTATCTGACCATAATAAATTAATAATGAACAAAGCAAAGAAAACTGAATTCACAGCCTATCTTGAATATTTAATTTAAAACACAAAAGTGTTTATAGGCTAATGAATGTAGAAAATAATAACAAATTGTAATTTTAATTTTATAAGATGAACAACCAACGGTTTGTACTTTGTGTTCCTTCTCTTGTTTTGATTTCTCAAATTCTGCTATCAGTCATTCTTTGGTTTCTAGCTCTTTTTCTGATCGTCTGCGTCCTGCATTGCCAAATCTCAAATGATCAAATCTCAGAAAAGAAAATTTGCAAATAAAAAAGAAAATGACCAATTGAAGGTTCACTCCAAAATCCAAAGGAAAAGTAGAAATGGCAAAGTAGTAAACCAAAGAGAAACAACAATAAGAAACGAACTAAACCACTCACCTAGCAGTATATAAAAAACCTAGTTAAAAGTAAGTGCAAAAAGACAACCACCGAAATAGTAGGAATGATCTCCTTCAATTTCTAAGCGTATGCAACTATCCTATTTATTGTATCACTGTATCGATGTATCCCCGCAACCAACCAAGACAGTTACATATAGTCTAATGGGGAGCTTACTCCAGGCTTAGTAGAAGAAATATAAAATAGCAGTAAGATAAAAAAAAGCAAGTAAAATGACCACAAAAAGTAATAAAAAAATGAGCTAAAACAGCGGTACTTAAATGAAAGAAAGAGACATCAATACTCAAATTAGAGAGGAAGAAGCGATCTACACTTCTGTAGCAGTAAAATCGTTAGGCAAATTCGCTAAGATGCAGATACCTCCACTTCTGAGTCGAGAGCAAGAAAGAGAGGACTGTAACATCGTCTGGATTGACCTCTGCATCACCTTGATCAATGGATTTGATTGCTCATCAGGTTCTCGATCTTCTACGAATCAAGAGAGAGAGGCTGATCAAGTAATCCACTTGCACCTCCTTGATGAGTATCAATAATATCTACTCTGAATCAAATAATTTAATTATTATTAGTATCAATCAAGTACTAAATATTAGATCATTGTTAATAAGAATCACTTTAAAATTAAGCATGGTTAGCCACACTGCAAGACAGTATGATTACCCACATTATGTAGTGCAACCAGCAAAATACTAATAACAAATCATTTTCGTCTTTTAATCATATTTACTGACCAAATTTAGCCTCTGAAAGCCTAACCCTAAGTTTGGGAATCGATATTTCCATCAAGAAAGCATTATGTTTCTTTTGCACATGTGCTAAAATAAGCCTTGACTGAGCAAACTTAAATACAAGGGACATATACCTTAAATTATTCATCAGATTCGCAACAATTTTTCAAGTGGACTCTGCTCTCTTTTCTTAGCCCTAAATGCACCAGCTCTTTCTAAACCTTTTTATCCATCAGCTAGAAAAATGGAAAATTAAATTAAAATCACAATAAAGAAAGTCTCTTAAATACATCAAAAGGCATTACATGGTTTATCTAAATGCTTCCATAAAGATGAAGAAGATCACATGTTCTCAAAAGAAAACGCAATACTATAAATATAGACCTGAGAATAGGGCAATACATATTTGAGGCCATACCTAAGAACCGAAATATACTAATGTATTTTTTTTTGGAAAAAAAAAGCTAAATGCAAAAAGAATATGTATCAGTGCCACTGGGCTAATTTTTCAATATTGGATGGTCTGATATTTTGATAGCAGTACCATCCAATAATTTAATTTTGGGGTGAATCGCATGAAATATGTAGATTTGTGCCACTGGATTATTTATATGCAAAGAGAATATGTATTGAAAAGGCATTGAAGTACCAACAAAGGTCTTCAAAGTACCATCCAAAATTACTTCAATATATTGGGGTAATCACACAGAAATTACATTATTGGATCAGTACCACATGAAAATATGAAAAGAAAGACATGGTACTTCATAACCGCTACCTTACTGTGCCACTCTTCTTAATTTTGATATTCCGACCTCTTGCAAATTCGTTGGCACTTGAGATATTTCAAGATATATGAAGATGGCACTCGTTGACATTTTGCAATTTTATTTTAATCCAAACTCATGGAGAAGGAAAGGAAAAGCAAAAGAATTCCGACCAAATCAAGAGGAATCGCGAAATTTCATAGAAATGCTTAAGCTTTTAGAAACCTAAGATTTCAATCTTGAAGCGATGAGAACTCACCTTGACGAATAGACGGAAGATATCGGAGATCGCATTCTAAGGAGAGGCAATATGCGCGAACTGTTCCGAATGATGGAGATCTGAACTATTTGTTGTCTTCTTTTTCTCTTAGAGGTCGACAATGAGATCGGCGATGAAAGAGATGAGACATCCGGGACAGGGAGAGGGGGAGAACGATTCGGAAAAAAACCCTAGCACATCCGGGACTGGGAGAGGGAGAGAGATGGAGAGGCGACAAAGAGTGGTTCTTTGGAAAACCGAAGAGAGATACGATCAACACACGTGCACCAACGGTTCAGATTAACTATGGAAAATCAACGGACCAGATCAAATTACTGTTCTTACTACAGTAACTCACGCGGAACGCACGACACTCCAAATTTATATAGTTATTATGTTAGTGCCACCTATTGATTGACGAGGCGTTTTTCACTTAAGGAAAATTTAATTTCCAATTATGTTATTGCCACATTGGAATTAAGGAAAATTAAATGCTAATTGTGTTATTGCCATACAGATCAGATCATATCAATAACAATAAAACGGGTCGTGTTTGTACCCGGTTTATTTAAAAAAATCATAACTCAACCCAGTTGTATCGGGTTAGTAAACTTAAAATCCGAACCAATCCGAATCATACTTGAACCAGTTAGAACACGGGTTGGATCGGACGGTTTAAACGGGTTGGACGGATTTTTAATTTTTTTGGTAGAGCCCTAGTTTCTTCAATATTACTAGTAAATAGGGGGAATATTTGTGTCAATCTCCAAGTATTTTTTCTTATTTCTCATCGCTCGTAAGTATTACTACTAACTAGTTTTTTTAGTGGCGCATGCGGTGCAACTATTATTTAGGTAAGGTGGTTTATATCATTTATTGAGTTTATGAGTCTAATCATCTTGGTATATATATATATAATGGAGATAGTCTAATGTGCTATCGATAGCACTGACCCCTCCGTGCCACCCAGTTTATATCCCTCCGATTTCTTTAAAATTCGTGCGAGCGATTTAGATCAGCGTTTCAGATTCAGGCGCTGGGAGAGGCGATTTTTAATGTTTCTCCGTTAAACCCTTTAGTTTCCGTCAAAATTTCGAACTCTTCTGTTTCATTTTGAACCGTGCTCCCCACTTTCTCCTTCGAAACAAAGAAAACCTAGAAATCGAAGCTCCGCCTCTCTCAATCTCGTTCATTTGGAGAAGCTGAGACGATCTGGAAGTACTCTTCTCCCTCATTAAGCCTAACCTCCGCCTAGAAGTCAAAGCTCACTACCTCTCTCTCTTCGCCTCCTCACCTCTTCCTGGCTATTCGCCTTGAAACCCTAGACGGAGCGCCAAACTCTTCGTGACCTCACTCTGAGCACACTCTCCGCCTCCCTGCTTCCCTTCGTGACAGGTACTTGTACTCTATTCTCTACCTCTATCGTTCACTGCCTCAAAACTCTAGGCCCAGGTACTTGTACTCTATTCTCTACCTCTATCGTTCACTGCCTCAAAACTCTAGGCCCTTTCAATTTTTCTCATTAGCATCTCCTTTGGTTTGCCCCATTTTCTTTGGAATTACCTTTGCCAATTTGGTACCAAATAGCTAAGTTGCTCAACTACGGTTGTAATTTTCAATTTTGCTGCCAATTTTGTTGTGACATGTAACAATAAGTTGAGAAAGCCTTCCGATTTGGTACCCTGGTTTTTGTCCGATTTGGTTACAGTATCATGGAGTTTGCTTTTTTTTTTTTTATCTCTAGCTAAAAAAAATTACTGTCATAGGTCCAAAGGCTTGTTTAATTCTATTTTGTACTAGAATTATCTTTGGCTAATGGTGATTCTTATTTTAATTCTATTTTCCTCACCGTGATCTGATTTCGATTTAGTAGAAGCAATTAGAGTGCATTTTGGAGTGCGTTTTGGATACAGGCAACAGCATTTTGGATAAGCATTTTGAAGAGAATGGATATATAATAAAAGCATGATCCTTGTAACTAGAATAGTACTTCATTAAATGAAACACAACTAACACGATCCTTTGTAACTAGAATAGTTTGGGTTAAATGGCTTGATAGAAATAAGAGAGCCTTTTCTCTTAATAATGGTTGTAGTTCTAATGCCTTATTTTTTAATGCTATTAGTCTTTATTGTAATTGGACTGGTTTTGCAGGAGATTTGAAAGAAAGTTTTGGTGATCTCCTTAAAGCTTCTGAAGCCAGAGCTCAAAGTGATGCTGATCTTGATAGGATGGATGGTGCTGTTGCAGATCCTACAATGTCAGATGATGCTTGATTTAGATTTTAGTATTACGTTTTAATGGATGTTACTGTGTTTTTTGTGGCCTTTGATTAGGCAGTGTTTTGGTTAAATTTGGTTAGATACTTTAGCTAGTTTCTAAGGACTAATACTCTGTAACTTTTACCTTTTTGGTTTTTTGCTTAATGAAGCTGGGATGTCTCCTCTGGAGACATTCTTTTTTTAAATTTGCAATGAACTTTCTTTGATATTAATTGATTACCTTGCTTGGAATTTTTGTATCCACATGCAATTTTGTTATTTGTTGCATTTATATAAGCGATTTTGTTATTTGTTGCATTTATATAATTGCATTTACAAGCAACTGCTTTTACTGGAATAAAGGATGCATGCTCAATTTCATGTGGTGTTACATGAGTGAAACATGCTCTATTTCATGTGCTATATTTAAGTGTATTTACATCCAATGCTTTGGTACATGCTAACGTCAAATAAGAATTGCAATAAGAATCACATTGTGCCTATTTCACGTGGTGTTACAGGATCGAAAACAGGAGTGAAACATGCTCCTATTATAGCGCATTCCATCCAGGACTCCATTTCTATAGCGCATAATATCCAGGACTCCTATTATAAGCCTACAACATACTCCTATTTATTTTATAAGTTAACATGCACACTGACACTAATTGCTTCACAGTGAGGAAAATACAAGAAAGGAAAGAAATCCAATAAGAATTACAATAAGAATCACCATTAGCCAAATATCATTTCCATTACCAACAAACATCCAAGATTACAATGTTCTAGTACAAAATAGAATTAAACAAGGTTCTATTACAAGCATTACAAACATCCTTTTAACATAGATTGACATCAGAACGAAGAAGCCTACAACATTACTTGCTCATCATCAAGTAACCATTAAGAAGTACCGATATGAAGACAAGAAGGGTTTGCTCGTTGATGTGTTCTCTTGAAGCATGTAATAGTCATTTCTCCTGAAACAAAGTTACTAATATCTGGTATATATATATCTCCTCAAACAAAGGGATTTTAGTGCCATTTCATATGCGCCCCACTTGATACTAATACCAGTATCTGGTATAGAAAGCCGATTAATGAAAGAAAAAAGCAAAAAAGCGAAAAAGCAAAAAAGCAAAGAATAGCAAAAACCCGATTAATCAAGAGTCAACCATCAAAGCAAAAAAAGCAAATTCTGATTCAGAATGGCCAAATTAACAAATGGCGTTTTAGGGAACTGATTAACGTTAAAAAATAGGAAACATCTTAACCAAAATAGCAAAATTAGGGAACAAAGTAAACCAAATTAACCAATGGCGAAGAAATTAACCTTGAATTGAACGAAACTAGCGAAATTATGGTTACAATCACAGGAGAAAGCTACTGCTTACTTCGATCGAGCATCTAGGGTTGAGGACCTGAGCAAGAGTAGTCGCGAGCAACCACTCTAGCGCGTGAGTACGATTGGAGGAGAGAAGGCAGAGAGAGAGCAACTACGTGGGTGATTTGAGGAGAGGTTAGATCTGCGTTTTTCTTTTGTAGGGTTTTGGAGGAGGAGATCGAGAGAGAGCACGAAGTGAGAGACAATTTCTGTGCACCAGAGGGAGGGAGAGAGATGACGGGAATTAAAAGAGTTTAACGGAGAAACATTAAAAATCGCCTCTCCCAGCGCCTGAATCTGAAACGCTGATCTAAATCGCTCGCACGAATTTTAAAGAAATCGGAGGGATATAAACTGGGTGGCACGGAGGGGTCATTGCTATCGATAGCACATTAGACTATCTCATATATATATATATATATATATTTAGACATAGTACTATCTAGTGACATAACATGATATTGTATATATTTTGATAATGCTTCTAAGTTATACCGTTCTAGTTTTGATATATTTTGATTATATTTTTAAAATTACACCGGTCTAGTTATGCACGTCACCACGTCCACGGCTCTCACTAAGCCACGACTTTCATTTTTAAGCAAAATAATATGCATGAAGGGAATAATTAGCCTTTCTCATGAAGATATGACAAAGTAATTAGCCTTTCAAATAGCCTTTCACGGTGGATATGCACGAAGGGAATAATTAGCCTATCACATAAAATCTTAAGTCATTTTGAGGAAATTAATAATTAAATGGTAACGTATTGGACAACACATCCTGCTTAGGGATGAAAACGGATTAGATACGGAGCGGATTAGATACGGAAACAAATATGGATACGTTTGAATACGGATATGATTTGGATATTAAGCAGATACGAATACGGTCCGGATATTATCAGATACATAGTCAAATATAAATATAATTTGTCGGATACGAATCACATTACGATCGGTTTCTTTTTTATTCATTCCTTTAGAACTTTTTATCAATTTCATAGTGAATATGAAAGTTTGTCGCATATGAGAGTAGCTCAAACATAAGAAAACATTCACAGTATGAAATAAAATACATTCTGTCAATATAAATTATACGCTAATTAGGTAAATAGTGCTCAGACTTTGTTCATTCAATCAATCAAATACAAAATTGCATCGAATACTATATAATATGTATAAATTAAATTATTATTTACATTATTAATCATTATTTATAAACTCTATTAATTATACTATACCATATAATCTGTAATAACAATTAACTGAATACGATTTTTAAACAAGATAAATGCTTATACGTCAAAATTTTCAATAATGAGAAAAAAAAGTCTATAAGAAGGAACGAAAAAGAAAAAAGAAAAAAAAACACTTCAACTCATTTCTTTGTTATTAGTCGCTACCCAAAAAAGGAAAGTTTTAGAAAATTCGAAAAAATAGTAAAAAAAAATTCAAAAATTATAAAATTTGGTTTGTTATGAGATTTCAATATGTATATTTTATTGGTTTAATTAGATTTGTCAATTTGTAAAATAATTGACGCATAATGATCGCAATGTATATATTATGCACCGTAGCATACTTCTCTCTCTCTATATATATATTTTTCTTATTTGGATTCACAATAACTCATGTCAATTTAGTTTAACCTTAATTACCAAATTCAAGGCTCAAATTTCTAAACGAACGGCATAAAACCTAATCAAAATAATCTAGAGGCGAATATTCATATATATAAAGACAAAAAAATATAAATTAAAGGTGGCAGCGTAGTAGGTGGTTGAGGCAATATTTGTATTTAGCAGATTTTGGGTTCGATTCACAGCAAGCGAATTTTTTTTTTGCATAAAAAGCTGGACTACAGATCACTTAAGTTTTATTACTTTAAAGAGTTAAAAGTTTATATCCATAAAACAAGTACTGGTTGGCATCGTTGAGTACAGACCCGTACCAGTAAAAAGCACATAAATAAAGAACTCCCCTTTTTTACTCAATACATTCATATCCAATTGCATTGGTCAGGTCTATGCAATTGAAAATGTCAGTTGCATTGACATCACTTATGCAATTGATATTCATTTACATCGGTTTTATCTATGCAATAAAATGATAGAGAAAATATCAGTTGCATTGACATCACTCATGCAATTGATATTCAATTACATCGATTTTACCAATGCAATAGAACAATAGAGAAAATATCAGTTGCATTGACATTACTCATGCAACTGATATTCAATTACATTAGTTTCACCCATGCAATAAAGTGACAGAGAAAATATCAGTTGCATTAACATTACTCATGCAATTCATATTCAATTACATCGGTTTCACCCATGCAATAGAATGACAGAGAATCGGCTGACTTAAGTAAAATTGACATTCATTTTCATCGGTTTAAGCCAATGTAATTGTTATTCTTTTGCATGAGTCTTGTGTATGCAACAAGGTAAAAATCATTTGCATTGGCGGTCCCAATACAATTATCTCTGTTGCATCAGTTATCCTGTTGCAGAATAAATGCCGATGCAACTGATTTTGCACCACAGATGCAATTGAGAAATGCCGATGCAACTGCAGCAGTTTCCTGTAGTGACATAGACGTATTTCTTGAGCCATTGATTGATGAATTGAAAGAATTGTGGTCAGTCGGAATTGACACGTACGATGTCTCCTTGAAGGAGAATTTCAGAATGAAGGCTGCTCTGACTTGGACGGTCAATGATTTTCCGGCGTATTCAGTGTTGTCTGGGTGGATGGCTGCTGGTGCACTAGCATGCCCGTGTTGTATGGGCAAAACTAAGGCATTTTGGCTACCGAAGGGTGGTAAAAATTCTTGGTTCGACAGTCATAGGAAGTTTTTGCCCGAGAACCATCAATTTAGAGGTGACAAGAAAAAATTCATTAAAGGTAGAGTTGTGCGAGATCCAATTCCAGAGCTTCTTCTTGATGGGTCGGATGTACGAAGGGTGGTGGAAGCACTTCCAAATTTCAAATTGGGAAAGGATACACCTTTGAATCAATTTCCAGGGTACGGGGAATATCATAATTGGACCAAGAAATCTATCTTCTGGCGATTAGAGTATTGGCAGGATAATATGATAAGGCACAACATTGATTTGATGCATTGGGAGAATAATGTTGGTGGAAATGTCATATACACCGTGTGGGATATTCCAAATAAAACAAAGGATAATGCAAATGCCCGTAAAGACTTGGAAGTGATCTATGATCGCCCCGAGCTACATCTCACCGAAGGAGACAGCAAAAAAACTAAGGGCGAAATTTGCTTTGGATCGTAAAGAAAAGCTAGAGATTCTCAAGTGGCTGAAAGAAGATGTAAAGTTCCCAGATGGATATGCATCTAACTTGTCGAAATGTGTGAACCTCACCACTTGCACTTTCAATGGTTTGAAAAGTCATGACATGCACATCTTGGTCGAGCGCATACTCCTGGTTGCACTTCGTGGCTACATACCAGATTCTATGTGGGAGGCTTTCACAGATTTATCCAATTTCTGCAAGGAGGTTTGTGCAAGAGAGTTGGACCCGGTACGCCTCAAACAGTTAGAACAAGAAGCAGTTGTTATATTGTGCAAGCTTGAAAGGTTTCTTCCACCAGCATTTTTTGACAGTATGGAGCATCTCCTCCTTCATGTTTCCTACGAGGCTAGAGTGGGCGGCCCTGCAAATTGTCGGTGGATGTATCCAGTCGAAAGGCATGCTCTGTCACATTTTATGCTTTTTGTATATGTATGTATTGAATCACATATAATCGATTAGCTCTCGTCTTTATTGACACTTGTCAAATATACTCTTATTTATAGGCGTATCAAAGAGGCGAGGAAAAGAGTCACCAATAAGGCGCGCGTGGAGGGGTCAATTGCCGAATCCTACCTTACACAGGATGTATCTAATTATTGCAAGTCATACTTTGCCTATGATTCCGGCTCAAGAGTTGTGAATGGCGAAACTGGAAATGCCGATTGTCCTATGGATGTCGATAGCCTTATGGAAGATCGGTTGTCCATCTTCAGCTATCCAGGGCGTGCTCTTACTCGAGGTGATAAGAAGACATTGAACCTCCAGGACTTTAATAAGGCAAAACTCTGCGTCCTCTACAATTGCCCTGAGATAAAGCCTTATCTAGAGTATAATTCTAATTTTAACTCAATATTCATATATCTTACTCTGGAGTACAAATTAAGATACTTGATACTTAGAGCTAACATTAATTTCTTATAATATTTCGTAGGAGATATACTGAGCAAATCAAAAGGACGAGACGGCCGGCAAATGATAGCATTCTACAAAATATTGTAGATAAAGATTTTCCTATATGGTTAAGAAGGACTGTTTTAGATGAGCCTGATCCTAATCCTGGCATTAAAAATCTATGTCTTGAACCACGTCGAGAATACCATTCCTATGGGGCATATGAAGTTAATGGGTTTGTTTTCCATACTAAAACTCATGGGAAAACTAAATCCAAAAATAATACCGGGGTATGCATCAAGGGAGAGTCGGATGGTGGGGGAGAACTTGATTATTATGGAATTTTAGAGGATATTGTTGAACTCAAGTATAGCGGATTTGACAATAAAGTTGTCATATTCAAGTGTCATTGGTTTGATGTAATAAATGGTGTCAAGATAAACAAAAAATATGGATTGGTTGAAGTCAAATACAAATCTAACCTCTTGCCTGATGAACCATTCGGATTAGCAGCCCAAGCATTGCAAGTGTATTATCTTTCGTATCCATCGAAGAAGAGAAGTGATTGGTGGGTTGTGTACAAGTGCAATAGAAAGCGACAGTTTCCTTCTGGTGATAGCAACCCAACTTAAGAAGATGATTTTTTCCAAGAAGACTCAACTAATCAGTTCGATGGTTCGTTTGACGAAGGGATGGACGTGCTCGATCTTTTGGCTCAAACAGGTGTTGAGGACCCAGTCGACCCTGCTGAGCTCTCCAACTCAAACCATGAATCATCACAACTACCTGATCATGACATGTCCATTGCAAGTGAGGAATATGAAGATGAAGATGACACTCCTGCTACAAATTTAGATGACATTGAAGATGACCGGTATATATCTATCTAGTTATTGTAGTTCCATTTGAAATACTTTAGATTTAGAATACTATTGACAAACATGGCAGTCCCTGCATCATTTATTTACATTCGTGCATTTTATACTCTTCCAAGTTTAGAGACAATTATGATATTATGTTACTTCAAAACAATACATTACTTTTTGGTTCCTATGTTACACTTGCTACATTTTGATTTTGTCTACCAGGTGATGACTCACTCTTACACTTCGAAAAATGTGGTGTAGAAGAACTTGATGGATGTAACAACTGCTGCATTTTGTATTTGTGTTGCATTTTTATTTGATTGATGGATGTTATATTAACAATTCTCTCCAAATGTATTTGTGGCTTACTTGTTAATGGATATTTTGATATTGCTTTATGTATACTGTGAATTGGGATCTCATGTATGCTGTGAATTCGGGTATTGGGTTTATATATGCTGTGAATGGACGGTATTGAAATTGGTAAACAGCAGAAAACGAAGATGTTTATATGCGTCGGTACACTGACACATTAGATTACCAAGTCATTTTAATTTAAATAATTCAGTAATTTGTTTATTTGTGTTGCTATTGATATGTGTCAACTAGCGACTGTAATGAATTTTAGATTACGTGCCTGTTAGAAATAAAATCAGCGTCTCTGTCTGAAATTGATTTGGTGTCCTAACTAATATGCGTTCCTTTGATATGTGTCGGACTACTGACGTGAATGAGTTTCATGTTATGCGCGTCCCTACAGAGAAATTGATAGCGTCTCTGTATACAATATGCCCGCGTCCTAACTAATATGTGTCGGCCTAACGACGCCTATTTAAAGTTCTCCCGTCCGCTTTTCTCTTTCAACGTCCTTGCTTTATTTTGAGACACAGATAAGTTGGTGTTCCGATGCGGAAAAACAAAATTCTAGTAGTGATCCCCACCGTTTGCTTCTTCGCTCTCAGCATCCCCTCTTATTTCTCCATCTCTCCCAGGCTCCCAGCACAGCTCCCAACACAAACACAAAGAGAGAGAAATAGTTGTTACTGCTCTTCCTTCTCCAATCATGGCGGCCTCCGATATTAGCTCGCAACACAACTGCCGTAAATGAGTAGATCAGTCCCTCCTCTCTCCCTCGAGCCTTCCTCTTCCAAAATTGGTCTGAAAATCAAACTCTTCAGCTTCACCGCACTGATCGATACTAATTTGGCGATCTTTGTTAGCTCTACCCCTAATTTGGCGATCTCTGTTCTCTCTCCGCTGAGGAAATCATAAGCAAAATTGTACCAAATTGAAGGAAAAGAGGGATGAAAGATCAGCTCCTCTCCTGCTCTCCCCCAGAGTCTCCGCTGGTGCTATTCGTCGTCGAAATTCAGGGGCTTCCGACAACTGTTCTCACTGTCCTTTTCCTCTTCTAGAGGACCTCCGATTTGGACAAATGAGTGGGCATTGTTCTTAACTCCGCTATTTGGATGGTAATTTTCTATTTCCTTGTATTTTTCCCCTCACTGCTGATTTTTTTCGCTCCTGTTTGTCTTATAGGGGTGCCAAATTGTGGTTGGTGGACTCGCTCTCGCTGTCCTGGAGGCAAGCAGCTTTTCTGATTTTCCTGACGTTTTTCAGATGTTCTGTTAGCCTATCCTGTTCTTTTAGGTCTATTATGCATCATTTACGATTCTGTGTAGAGATGTTATTTGAGCAATATATGCTTGGCCAACCAAATACAGTAGTCATAATTTATTTATTAGCTCCTATTTTCTGTAATTTTTTAGGTTATAACGAGAAAGTTAAGTCATATTTGGTCAGTTCTTGGTTGGTTTTGACGACATATGCTCATCTTCATTTGTGTAACTATAACGAGAAAGTTAAGTCAAATTTATAAGCCCTTCATTTGTGTAATCTGTATTGAGAAGTATACTTTACTTCACTTTCTTCAAGTACCTTTTAGAGTCAGCTTAACATCTCATTTTCTATTGAATTCAGTTGTAAAATAAGATGTTGAAAAATTAAAGAAGTAAACAAGTCAATGTACTCTTTATTTTGCTATCTCATAAACAGGTCTTCCTTTGGAGCCAATTCATCTAATCAACTCATATTTAATAATTTTTTTCCCTTGATATGCATATTGGGTTTGATTTTGCCTAATCGATATCGGTGAAAAGAGGAGTTGTACAAATCTGTGCACTTGCAGGTTCACCTGGGGCATAATACTTTGGTGAGTATGCTTCAGTACGTAGCCAAAGTAGTTTTTTTTATGCCTTTTTTGTCTTATTGCCATTTACTGATGAAGTTATATTTGTATAGTTGTGTCATGAGCTACATGCACTAAATAGATCGGCTGAACTATAAAAAAATCGATGTGGACAAATAATGTTTAGTTGTTTATGTAAAATTAAGAGAATTAATTTGACGTGCTCTGTTTGCAGTCAAATTAGTTGTCATTGTAACAGTTCTTGATCATGATATAAGCATGAAGTCAAATTAGTTGTCACTGTTCAATGAGAACTTGAAGCTAATATTTCCTTGATGTATCCAGGTATTATACCAGTACCATTCAAACCAAGTAGCTATATATATCAGGTATTTCTCCTCTCTAATCTCTACTTTATGTTATCAGACCAGTGCCATTCAAACTAAGTAGCTTTTTTTCATTTTGATTGATCTACTAGTCTTGCTTTGGTCCAGCTGTTTGATATATCATGATAAAATAAATTAGCTTTCTTTGTCATATAATATATTCTTGAATATGTTGGTTTTACTCTATCAGAAAAAAATGTTCATGATTTCTCAATTCAGCTAATTATACAAGCGTGTCTAATATCACCAGTAGACAGTTCAAAGCATAGAAATAGTGAAGATACTCAAGCCAGCACTTGGAAAGATGTGAGTTTTTCCCTAATTTTGTTTGGTTGCTCCAAAACTAGGGAAAAAACATGAATTCGATGGATTCATATGGAATACATTAGAAAAAGCCATGCACACAGGATACTGTGAGACATTCATCTTCTCTCGCTTTGGATGTGCAGCGTAAATTTATATTTCAAATACCACAAACCAACTATAATGATGCCTACTAAAATCATATATCGCTCTTTCCAATTGAAATTACCAGCACCAACGCTCTAATATATTATTCCCATTCTTTTGAAATTTGACAGTATTTGGAGTTGGTGTCAATACAATTAAAAGACTTCGAGCATGAGAGCTGGACCGGGCTTATAAGGGGTAATTTTGTTAATATTATCTGAGTTACTCCTAGCAAATAAGAATTTGTTTTCTTGCTCTCTTTTTTTTAGCAATACAGTCCTTCATGAACAAAACATCCTCAATTTATTTGAATATGAAAATATAAATTAAATACAATATGTTTAATCTATAATTGAGGGTATTTTGGTTATTCTTATAAAAGTTTGAGTGGATTTCTTAAGTGAGGAGTGAAAAAGAAATTTCTCTATCAAAGCTACATAGGTTTTCTGGTTTTCTTTTTCTTGCAAATAATAAGCCACATAATCTTAGGTTCAGCAGTTGAATATTAGAAATATTAGGTTTCATTTGTCATTCGGCTAATGTAAAAATATATTGGACGTATTTTGCCACCAAATGAATTGAAAGGAGCATATGATATGATCATTATTTATGTTTCTGCAGTTATTTGTATTTTACAATTTACATGGCAAACAATTTTTTGACGGAAGAGAAAGGAGAACCACCTAAATACCAATTCCTCCTTCCATTGTACACTTATCCTTATGAACTGATCAAATTCCAAGTAACCAGTTAGGTCTGTCAATAAGATTTTGATTGATTTAAAACATAGCAATCATGGTCACAAATAAGACGAGGAACTTTGTTTCTTATGTTTTAAGTCCAGCCATTGTCATGTTTTCGAGAAAATGAAAGCATCCAGATATTGATTTTTTGTTGTGGTAGCAGTCTGAATGGTTTCAGTGTCATCCAAATGTGTAAAAGTGAAAATTTTCTGGTTTCGCTATTTGTTGCCAAATTTGAAATTGTAATACTTAATTTTTTTAATTATATGGTATTTCAGGTTGTCGTACTAGGATCAGAACAGCTCAGCTACATGTTTAATGAATTATTTGATGATTTTCTGTTCATGGACAAAGATGGAGATAAGGGGTGATATAAACCATTCACCATTTTCCCATCCATCCCATCCACAGGCCAAAAATGAGCCTCAGCCTCATTTTTTCGCATACTGACGTCAGCGAAAATTTTTCGGAATTTTTTCGAAAATTTCCGGATGCTGACGTCATCAAATGTACTGGTTTATTTGTTCAATTAGATGCCATAAGAATTGAATTAAAAGTCATAAGTGTTCAGTTAGTTGCATCTGAAAATGAAATTTTCGTATTTTTGTGTTCAATTTAATACGGCAAAGGATGAACTAAAAGTTTTATTTGTTCAGTTAGTTGCATCTTAAAATGAAATTTTCGTACTTTTGTGTTCAGTTTAATATGATAAAGGTTGAACTAAAAGTGTTTATTTGTTCAGTTCGTTGCATCTCAAAATAAAATTTTCGTACTTTTGTGTTCAGTTAAATATGTTAAAGGTTGAACTAAAAATTTTTATGTGTTCAATTAGTTACAGCAGAAATTTGATTTCGTAGTTAACATTTACTATTTACAGAATGCAACATTGCATTATTGTAGAATTACAATATACTAAATTCAATTTGGAATTATTCTTTTGTGCTCCTTTGGGAAGCAAACTGAAGGGACAGTTAAAAAAAATAGTATTGTTTTGGTGAACTCCCGATCTTTTTTTGTTTACAATTTAGATGGATTAAATCCAACTCGGCAAGTAAAACAGTGCTAAATCCTCAATTACTGTTTGCAAAAAAAGAATACACTGAAGTTTGAAACCATCCCTCAAAAACCATGAAGAAAGAGCCAACTCATTGGCCCGATCTGAATTAATTTGCTGAATTAATAAAAGAACTGAAAGTCTGAAACGTTATTTGGCTCTCTTTTTTCGATCAACTAAGAAATTATACAACCAAATCAACCATTGAGAACACTACTAAACCACTACTAGTTTGGATAAATGCGCACAAATTCTAGCAAAATCGGTGAATTTTTGACATACCATTGTGACGGCTTAAGTTAGATCTTCAAAACGTTCTCTGCCTCTTTTATATTTTTTTCTGAGCCGTCGAAGAAACCCTAGTTATGAAAAACGAGATTAAGTCAGGATTCGAGAATGGTAAAAGATATAAAACAATTTAATTTACAAATATAGAAAAAAATCAGGAAATATTTACTTAAGAAACTCAGGAAATACTAGAGAACTGCCTCCGCATCACTCGCCATGGCTAGAGAAAAAGGTAGATTGTAGAGACGAAATGATTTGGAAGATAGATCGCCTCTCTCTCTTTCTTTCTGTTGCGGCTAGGTTTGGAGAGAAGGATGTTTTGACTATATATGGAGGTGGGCCGGTCGCTGGGCCAAAAAAAATCTTTGTAGAGCCCATGGATGGTTGGATGGGAAACTTAAGGATGATCGGTACCAATTCTCATTTAGTATTGTTGCTCTTCCTTTAAACTTTTCTTTTGAACATTAAGTGCAGACTTAATTGAGGTGTCTTTTTCTTGAAAAAAAAAAGAAAATAGAATTAATACTTTTAATTATTGCATATAGTATTAAAAATTTCTTCGATGCATTGATTAGCTAAAAATGACTAAATTGCCCTTCATGTCATATTAACTCCAAATGACTAATTTGCGAGACGAAAAATCAAGCATCAAATTTAGTTATTTTGTTAGTTGAAGTATACATTTTATCTTTTTTTTTTTTCTTTTTCTTCAGGAGATCATCAGTTTCATGTATATTTATTTCATGATTTTGCATGGTTAAAAAAATGGAAATAGCTATACTGAGAGAGTTGTTATTGATTCCAAAGAGCCGTCAAATCTAGTCCTACATCACAGCTTATGTCCAAAACTTTCTAAGGCAAGTCTCATCCTAGAGTTATATTAGCTTATAAATTATGCAACATATTTGGTTCGCAAATTAGTCTCATTTTTAAAATGAATCACTTTGTCGGTGATTAGTTCACAAATTATGCAACATATTTGGTTCACAAATTAGTCTCATTTTTAAAATGAATCACTTTGTCGGTGATTAGTTCACAAATTATGCAACATATTCGATATTAGTCAACAAATAATCATTGACAATTGATAGAAGAAAAAAATGAATCGCGTGCGAGATTAGAACTAGTGAAAATTGACCACTACAAACCGAACTCTTTAACCTTTATATTAGTCTTTATTAGTTTGACACACACACACACAAAATAAAAAAAAAATATTTAATTATTGGATCTAGTAATGATACATGCATGATACAATAGCATTAATTGTTTCTATCTTTAAATATGAAATGAATCAAGAAATGATATAGTAGCAGTTGTAGTTTTTTTTTTAATTCAAATATATAGACATGCATGTCAATTTATTTAATAAAGTAATTTTATGAATTTTATGGTACGTGCATAAATATATATGTCGATATTAGATACAGTAATTATGATGCATTTAATGTCTTGATACATTCAAAATTTAAATTATTAATTTCAATAGAACATAAATGTTAACTTCATACAACAATATAAATGTCCAAATCTCAAATTCTAGGAAGTAAATATCTCCTTCAATCAATTTTTTAAAACTGAAGATATAAAAATATAATAACTATATAAGTCTATGACATATATAATTATTTTAAGAGGTAATTTAGGTTTAAGTCATAGAAAATATTTAAAATTGTAGATTGTCATCACTAAACGTAATAAACTTTTTCATTAAAAAATAATAATAATTGATTTTATGCCAACGAACAATTGAAATGACCATACTACTATTTTGAATGTGCCACTATAAAATATTAAAATTCAAAATATGCCATCGTAAAATAAATAATGAGATTTATACCATTATAAATTAATTAAAATTAGTTTATTCCACGATAAGATTTGCATAATTTAAATATATATATATATATATATCAAATTACTTTTGCACTGTGTTTGGTTACCAAGAAGGAAATGAAAAGGGAGGGAAATATAAAAGGAAAGAGATGGAATGGAATGGGAAGCAAACTAATTTTATTTTATTTTGTTTGGCAGTCACGCCCACTCAATGTGTGGGCAATTTTTTGTAAAAAAGATTAGTATATTTAAAAAAAATTAAAATATTAACTGAAAAAGATATATGTTTTTTTTATTCACATTATATAGTTTATTTTGTTATATCAATATTCCATTAAATATGTTAGCAATGATTTTTCATGGTATGCAAATCAATAAAATTTGATGGTGCTGTTGTATACAGGCTTTATAGTTGATAGATTCGATATTATTGTGTTCCGTGTAAAATGATTATTTTGGCTATATACTAAATCAAAATTGCTTACATCATCACCTCCACAATGTCATCACCATCATCACGCGTTTATCCCATCGCTGACTCTCATTTCCCCTCCCATCCAGTTCATCCCAATTAGACCTGTCAAATGTGGTGAATGGTCACAGAATTGACCGTGATCATTGCCGTTTCGTTTAATCATGTGGCACAGATTTGTTTGCCGTTAACCAAATCGTTTATGTAATGACAACAAAATCAATTTTGTTAATCGTTACGTTTAAATAAACGGTTTAAACGGTTTAACGTTATAATCGTTTATCATTTTGCCAACAACTAAAAAAAATTTGCCAACAATTAATTTGATATATCAAAATGTAATACAATTACATGAATAACATGCCCAGATTTCTAACATTAAGATAGTTTGCAACAACTATGAATCTATGATCATGTCCATAAATTTGATACATCAAAATTTCACGGAATCACACATATAACTATATAAGCCTATATCTTAACCCAAATACCCAATTGAACCCTGGAATTCATCCAAACTCAACCCAGATCTCAAACTACTAATCAGATATACCAATCTCAGCCAATTGACTGAACAAAGAAAGAACAAACACAAGCATCATCACTTTAGATCACTGCTTGAGATCCGAGGAGCCAAAGATATCAATCCAGGCTTCAATTGTTTATTAATGCAGCACATACAAACACAACAAAAGTGATATCTCATATTCATACTTTTATTTTGGCCAGACTTTACATCGAAATTGTGACTGAAACCATTAAATCCATCGTATTTTGTGCTACATTTGTCAAGATTGGATACTGTCGTGGAATTTGTCTTGTTTTGCAAAAACTTGGTGGATAGGCCACAATAATTGCAACAAATGGAGAATCTACAAGAAGGAAATGATCCAAAGGAATTCATATTACTGTGAAGCTCATTCTAAGCTTTCCAACGAGCTTTGAATCAACTCAATCGGGGTCCGGATGAAGAAGTTATGCCCCAAACACTGCGCAATGCTGGATGCACATGAATTCGGACCGCATTACTACCAATTCGGACCGAATTGCCACACTGGAAATTCACTGTTATCTGAATACGGTCCAAATTCCCTTGAATACGGTCCGTATTCCATACAAAGAAAGTTCTGTTGACTTTGGAAATGAGTTTTCTCTTTTGGGAACGTCCCTAGGTCGGTTTGCAAGTTATGGAAGGCTTCTAGGACGTCCAGAGAGGCATATTATTGATATAAATGCATACCCTTTCTTGTAGAGGAGGTATCCACCATTATCAACCTTTTTTTCCACCGTCCACCACCGTTCTCACGGCGAAAGGCGTGGGATTTTCACTTTTCTAGCAAAATTCGACCATGGAAGGAACTTTGGAGCGACTCTAGACGCGACGGCGGCAGATTCAATCCAACCGCGGCTCTGGACGTTCGGTATTTCGAGTTTGAAGGAATTCTCGATTTATTTCTTCCTTTCTCTTCATATTTGATCGGATGGAGTTTGTATCTTACTTATTTGCATTTTGTAGTTTGTTTTACTAGCATGTTAGGTTAGATCTTTGTTGTCTTAGGGGTAGATGTAGTTTAGGATTTGGTTCGCTATGTGATACTCGTTTATGATTAGTTATGCTATTTACTTGTTGGAATATTATGGTTTATGCTTGTGTTTAGAATTGATTGTTATATTGTGTTGCTTAATAGATGAATGGCCACATCTTATTAGGACTAAAAACATCAATTGATAATTAAAACTTGCACAAGTAATTCGAGATAGGTTAAAAGGCGAAAGTCAATCAACTTGTAACTGAAAGGTGAAGGTTTCTATTAGAACGAAAGTTTATAATAGATGTCTCGTAGAAAACAATAAGTAAACTCGAGTAAGTCTACCAACATCACGAAAGTTGAGGTACAATACACTTGATGAGGGTTCACACTAGGTTCTATACCAAATACCGTGTCCAATAGGCGAAAGCGGAGGACTAGGGAGTTTAGGTATGGCTAGATGGACCTTTAGCACAAACTAATCAAATCAACAAGCAGAATATAGAGTTTACACAGTGGAATACGGACCGAATTGGACACAATACGGACCGAATTGGACACAATACGGACCGTGTTAGTGGGTCAGAACACGAAAGTGCTACGATTCACGACCATGTGACCAATCCTAAGTGAAATCGAACCCTAAAGCATCTTTAATTGCATATTTACTCCATAAAACAACCAAAAATATTTACTTTACTTGTTTTAGTTATTTTTGACCTTTCTTCGATTTCATTAATACCAAAACACCATAAAAATTTATCATCTAGCTTTAGTAAAAGGATAAGATTAGTATTCATCACCGTCTCTGTGGGTTCGATACCTTTGCTTTACTCAAACAACTAGTCAGGTAAACAAGATTTTCTTTTGACCCTGGTTTATACCTCGATCAAAAAGCATCATCACCAAAGTAGCATCACTAAAGTACTTAATACAACAAAAGCATCATAACTAATAATAGCTTACTGACACTGTGACATAGCCTCATTCCTCAATGTCAATTCCTTCCTCCATGGTCCATAGAGGATCACCAATATCTTCACCAACCTCTGCATTATAGAAAGAATGAAACATTTAATAAAGATGCAAGAAAAATAACTAATAAAGAAGACAGTAAAGGAAGAGCTTCATACC
Source organism: Rhynchospora tenuis (assembly GCA_027725995.1). NCBI lineage: Eukaryota > Viridiplantae > Streptophyta > Magnoliopsida > Poales > Cyperaceae > Rhynchospora > Rhynchospora tenuis. Next base: position 122,947,922 of record CM050889.1, read on the forward strand.
ATTTATCGACGCCCGCAACCAATCCTGAGCACAGAGTAGTGCTTCAATGCTCTCATCAGAGAGAGAGCTCCTAACTGGGTTAAGTACTCTACCACTGTTACTGAATGCAGATTCAGAAGCCACTGTTGATATTGGGACAGCCAAGATGTCCCGGGCCATCTGCGACAGAACCGGGTACTTAGCAGACTTGATTTTCCACCAAGCTAGGATGCCAAACTCCTCATCCAAACTTGCTTTCTCAATTGAATCACCTATTTTCAGAAAAAACAGAGAATAAATTAAAATGACAAATTACATAAATACATGACATAATAAAAAAATAGAAATATAGACAAATACATCACCTAAATAGTCATATAATTCTGATTTTGGAGGTTCAGAGCCCTTCTTGCCTTTCATGAAGTCTTTCAATCCAGCCCTTGTATCAGTAATGCCAGTAGATGCACTAATACTTGTCTTTTGTCTGTTAAGAAAAAAAAATCAAAGTTAAAAAAACAAAGTAAAAAAAGATCCAAGTTAAAACACTAGTACCTCTTTCACTTTCTAGCTTGCTTCTCAGATGGATCATTTGCATTTGCTTGCACATACCCTTTTAATAATTCTTTCATGCAATTTTTCAAGTTGTCAATAAATCTGTCAACATCACCAGGGCTCATTTCTTTCATGTTGTACTCAACTACATGCATCTTACATCTAGGATCAAGCACACAACCAATTGCCAACAAAGAATTCCCCATTGCCCAATATTTATTAAACTTTACAAGCATGTCATGCCCCATTTCCACAATGAATGTGTAATCACTTCTTGACATTCTCCTAATGTTCAGATAAACCTCAGAAAACTCACTAAAGAAGAGGTTTAATATAGGATACTTTGTGCCACTGAACTTCATTGTGGCATCATAAAAAACTTTCAAATGACCAACTACAACCTGTACTGCATCCCATGGAAAGTCCTCTGGACAATACTTGTAGTTCTTGTCAATGTTACCATACCTAATGATGGCTGGCTTGATCTCCAATGCCAGCTGCAACATGGTATATGTGGATTTCCATCTTGTAGGAACATCCCAAGCTGGCCTTTTGTAGGGAACTGGGGCCTGAAAACAAAACAAAATAAAAATAAAAATATAATGTTAAGTAAAGTAAAGCAAATTAAATATGAAGCTAAGTAAAGCAAATTAAATATAAAGCTAAGTAAAAGAAACCTGAGAGCAAGCCAACTTGAACTTCTCAATTCTTGATTGGGAGTGACGAATGTACTTCATCGTGTCCCGTATCTTGTCTATCTCCTTCTCCAAAACATCAAGGCCATCATGGACAATCAAATTTAAGATGTGGCATCCACATCTTTGGTGGAACAGCTTACCACCAACTGGTAAGTCATCTACGATGGGTATTGACTCAAACAGTTCATTGATGCAAGCATCATTGGAAGATGCATTATCAAGTACAAGACAAAAGACCTTTTTATCTAAGTTCCACATTACCAGTCTATCATAAAATGCTTCAGCTATGTGTTTACCAGTGTGTGGACTTGGTAGTGGGACAAATGTGATAATCCTTTTTCTCAAACGCCAGCCATCATCAATGTAATGGCATGTAATAGCCATAAATCCTCTATCTCTACCCTTGTTTGTCCACAAATCACTAGTAAAACTCATTCTACACCTAAGTTGGCCCAAGTGTTTATATAGATTTGCATATTCCTCTTCATAAAACTTGATGCAATCTGCTCTAAGAGTGTTTCTGTGTGGACTTTTTCGTCATTTCTCGAAGAATGATTGAGTTTCCTCAAGAATGGGAATAAGTCTGAGATTCACCCCTCACGAGTTTAAATTTAAGTTTAAAATGCATCTTATCAACAAGAAAACATTAACGAGAATCTATTCTCATGAGGGTTTATTAATTTTGTGGATCATTTCCTTCCAATAGGCGCAAGCCCCTATTGTTAATTACCCCGTGACGAATCACGAGAACCTCTGATTAAGGGATTCGAGAAATTATATGTCGTAGACTAGAAAAGTTGTTATCTCGATTTATTTTGTGTTTTGATTTAGACTGAACTCAATTGATGGTACCAGACTTTATTGACGGGGCACAATTGAGAATTTATTTCTTTTGGCTTAAACCAGACTCAATTGGTGGTACCAGACCTAATTAACGGGACCCAATTGAGACTTAAAGCATTTGTTTTATCAGGTAGGTTTTGGATGATAGCTTGGTTTCGGCGATTTGTGGGAATTGGTTTCTGATTGTTTCATGACTTGTAAGGACAAAAGATTTTGGATTTTATTCCTGGGACTGTGTGAGTCGCTGTAGGAATTGGTTCTTGATTGTTTCATGACTTGTAAGGACAAAAGATTTTGGATTTTATTCCTGAGACGGTGTGAGTCGCTATAGGAATTGGTTTCTGATTGTTTGATGACTTGTAAGGGCAAAGCTTTTGGGATTTTATTCCTGGGACTGTGTGAGTCGCTCTAAGAATTGGTTCCTGGGACGGTGTGGGTCGCTGTAGGAACAAGGGAAATGTTTAATTCCTGAGACTGTGTGGGTCGCTGTAGGAATTGGTTCCTGGGACGGTGTGGGTCGCTATAGGAACAAGGAAAGATTTAATTCTTGGGACTATGTGGGTCGCTGTAGGAATTAGTTCCTGGGACTGTGTGGGTCGCTGTAGGAACAAGAAAGGATTTAATTCCTGGGACTGTGTGAGTCGCTGTAGGAATTGGTTCTTGGGATTGTGTGGGTCGCTGTAGGAACAAATGAAATGATTTAATTCCTGGGACTGTGTGAGTCGCTGTAGGAATTGTTTCCTGAAAGGACGATTTGACTTTGAGCTTGCGTTAATCTTGATCTCGGGGCATGACTTTTCCTTACCTGAAGAAGTCTCGGTTTTGACTTTGGTCATCGTATTTGGGCTTTTATTTTTCTAATATTTCTCTTTGGGCTTTAGTGATTTTTTATTATTTTTCCTTTATTTTGGTTTTAGAAATCTAAAGATTTAAAATTCATTTTTACGTTTTTGAAAATGCTTATTTGAAAGTACTTAATTGAAAGTAGCCCTTTGAAGATTGTTTTAATATTGAAATTATTTAAATTTTGTTTCAAAATTCTATAGAAAATTTATTTAAGATTTATTGTGTTTATTATTTGTATGAAATTCAATTTGTGTAGCAAAAATACTTCAAAAATATAAAAGGCTAATATTTTGAAAGATTTTAATATCAAAGTATCAAAATATTAGATTCTACAAATTTTTAGAATTTTACGGATATTTTATTTGAAATTTTCTGGATTTCCTACTATTATTAGTGAATTTTTAATGTTTCAGTTGATTTGGCGTTTTCTGATTGGGCCATCTAAGCAAAAGAGCTGGCGTGGCAGCTGTATGGATTTAGTGAGATGGTGGAGGGGCACAACGTGACTAGGCTTTGTTGATTTTCTCTTGAGTTTGGGCTTTTATACTAACAGGACCTTTACATTTCTTTTCCTTTTATTTAATCCGAAGCTCATTTCATATAGCGAGTGTCTGACAAGATTACGAGCCTCTCGGCCATACAAGATCAAGGGGGCTTGGCGCTGGAAATCAATTAGAGAAGACGGGTCTTATTTTCTTGTTAACGGGCTCGCATAGGGACGGGTACGGATCCAGCATCGATTCCGGCCACCGCAATGTCGGGAGATGAGTTGCACGGCATCGTGAAGCCAAGAGGAAGTCAATGGTGCTCTTGGTTTTCTTTGTGTTGGCCTCTGATGGTGAGGGAACCGAGGGCTGGTACGATGGTTCAGGGAAGTAAGTACCGAGAAGGTTTTCAAAGGTGTGTTTGTACCAGAAAGGAGCCATTTGGTGTTAACACAGTGGAGAGAGAGTTTTTACTAATTCAATTTAACTTGCGTTTACCTTAATTTGGTGAGAGGTGGGTATTGGAGGCTGATACAGCTAGTTTAATGGGGCTCAATTAAACTCGGTTTGCATTGAGACATGATATGGTACAAGAGATGGTACATAAGACATAACTTCAGTAATTTCATTTTGCGTTGGGACCATCTATGCTTCAATGTAATAACATAATCCAAACAAATTACACCTAATACAATGTACTTGTGGGCTGGTTGCGTCTAATTAGGCATTGATGCTATATATTAATAATCCTATATTCCTGTACACAAATGATTTCTATACTTTCCACAAGGTTTCAAATAAGATTATGTATGCAAATACTTAGCCACCCATAACTTGCGTGCTTTTTTAAAAGTCAAAGCTGATGGCACTAAAATATGCAAACAGATGGACCATTTACAGGTTTACTAATATCAATAATTAATTTTACAGAAAGGAAATAAGCTGGCCACGAAGAACAATAATTTCAGAACCTTTACTGGCTGATCCAATTAATCACTCATAATTGCTGTATGAACCTTAGCAGGCTGTTACGACCATAGTCCAGTAAACACTAACCTCTTTAAATAAGGAACTCATAATCAAAGTCAGAAAGCCTTTTGCAAATAAACCGACACATTTCACATTGTTGCACAATTTTCTTTATAGAGAATGTTGGATATCAAACTGGCATTTTTGAAGTACAATCACTCAAGAATTGCATTTTTGGCTCACGCACGAGCTATGTACAGAAGCAGTATGCAAAACTAAACTAAACTACGAAAGAAGCACCTAGGTCTTATTATGCTTTTGTAATTGGTTCATATCTTTCTTACCAGTTAGCAAGTTTAGTCAATGCTATTACTATACAGCAACTACGAAGACTACCACTCATCTTGATTTATGTGCTTTTAACAAGTTCAGGTATACTCATTACAAACAGACCCTATATTTCTTAATAACCACCAAGGCAACAATTAAGATCATCAATCATACAAGAAACTGAGTAGTGAATTCTTATACACAAAAATTTCACTTTGGTCCAGTAACCTTCACATATTACACTTCATCATTATTGTTCAAGATTCAAAGCTCTGGTATACTATTGATCCATGGTCCATAAACGATTTGGTTATAGAAATTTCATGCTCATGTCTTTGTAAATACTACAACTATGCATTTCAGTCCAGATAACTCCAAATTTATGCATGTAGAGAAATTAAACCAGAATATAACTTAATGCTTTAAAGGAATTGTTTCTATTACAAAATGGTGATAAACACAAGCATTTCTACATCTCATAGAAGCTGAGCTAGGCTTCAGACCTCTAATTGATGTGCTTATTTTCAAATTCATCCCAAATGTGACTGAGCTAGGCTACAGACCACATGAGAGATGAAGGCAAATTGATGTACCTCACCATGGCTACTAAGCTAAGCTATAGACATCCATGGGGGCACTTGAATGGAGCTTCTCCACTGCCATGACTGAGCTATGCTTCAGACCACGGCTAGGGAGTAAGCAAAAAGACAATTTTTTGAGCATTATTTAGAGAGTAAGAACAACTTAGGGATCAATCTTCAACTTCACCATGACTGAGCTATACATCAGACCATGGTAGAAGATGAGATCTAAACCTAACAGGATGTCATCACTTACAAAGAAGAAAGTATTGAAAAGGACATTAACACATTCATACGATCTAAGCTGTGCATCATACTTACAGGAAATGTAAACTCGCAATCATGTTCAAAATTCGTTTCAACTTAGCTATTGAAGATTTGATTCTCTCAATATGATTACTGAGCTAAGCTTCAGACAACCATAAGGGATTCATTCTTCAATTGCTACACAGTGAACTATGACAAAGCAATACCATGAGGGAAACAGAAGGGAATCAATTGAACATTGCTTGGAGTGTAACAACAATTCGAGGAGTGATCTTCAACTTCACCATAACTGAGCTACGCTTCAGACTATGGTAGAAGATGAGATTTAAATGCTAAGCGAAAAGAGAGTTCGGACAAAATCAATAACAGGATTTAAAAGAAACGACGGTGAAACAGCAAGTAAGCTCTCCCTTCACCATGACTGAGCTATGCTTCAGACCATGGCTGAAGATTGAGCTCGAAAGAGAAGAAAAGAGAGATCAAGTAATGCTAATTCAATTAACTTTGAAAGTAATTTGGAGAAGAGGAGAAAATCAGGTTTCAGCAAAATTCAACTTCAATACCTCGTAAACTTACAAGATTTCACAAGATTTCGATTCAAATTGACACCTCTTACCTGTTTCTCTTACAAGATTTCTTATAGAACTTCTTTTCTAGCTCTCTCTTACTCTCCCTTCCCACGCTCACTAACTGTTTGTTGTAATGCTACCTAAGCTAGTGCGTGTGTGTGTGAGTGTGCTTGAAACAATGGTGTCCCCTGAGGTTTGCCTAGTGTCTTCTATTTATAAACGAAGCTCCTGGCCTCCTTTCTGTCCAGATTCAATGCATCTCCATCTAAAGCCCGGCGGTTCTCGTAACAACTTCCTTCAACAGCATTCTGTTGGATCTCTCTTCCTCTCTTCATTTCTTCTTTCTGGTTGTACCTAGCGCATGATAAACCAGGCCATCTTCAAGGGACCCAGCACTCCTAGTTTCCATTCATTTCCTGTACACCGTGTACATCTTATTTTCCCTCACGAAGTGATCAAAATTTAATCGAGACGAAGCCTCAGCGACTTGCCTCTCTATCTCCTTTGCGTGCACCTAGTCTGCCGTGAGCCAAACAACACTTGCTGGTTGTCATACGTGGTAAGAACAAGAACAGGTGCATTCACTTCCCTTTTGTGTACGGAGGGGATTTCAAATCCTCCAGCTTACTGCCTCTCCATTTATTTAATTACAGCATCTCTCCATTTGTTTGCTTTATCCAATTTTTGTTGATTGCCGAAATGAAATAAATTCTCTGAAGACTTTTCCAATTGATTCTGCTCTTGAAATTTGATGTGTAGACCCACAAAATTATAGAGAATTTGGTGAAATTTCTCATGAATCTATTTTGGAGATTTTATGGATTTTGGAGGTTTCTTTGCAAACTGTAAGGTTTCTGTTGTTATTTCTGGGGTTTTAAAATTATGAAAATTCATCATAATTCTTAGAGAATGCTTGGGTAATTTTTTGAGATTTTGGGAGTCTGTTTGGTATTTTTCATAAATTTTTGAAGTCTTATGTAAATTGGTTTATTTCTCCGGTCGTGAAAATTTAGGGTCAAACAGTTTCTTGATGGAATTTTGAATAAAGGTTTCAAGTCATTAAGAAACCCTCTGAAATAATAATGGTTTACAATGTTGAAGGGATATTCATGCGACTGGGATCCTCAGCAGTCGTTTTAAACGACTGCTGGGGCAGCCGTTCAATATTTTTGTTAATATTAAAATTTTTTAAAATTCAAATGACGAATCCAAACCGTTAATCTTGTTGAATTTTACGGGCGATGCGTTTTCATATAAGTTTTATAAAATTTGGAATTGATTTGATACTTGAATAAGTGCTTTAATTATGAACGTATTAGAATTAATCAAACCAAATTCGTTAGTTTATTAATCACTTAATCACATATCAAATCAATCTCAAATTTTATAAAATTTATATGAAAACGCATCGCCCGTAAAATTCAACAAGATGAACGATTTGAATTCGTCATTTGAATTTTAAAATATTTTATTATTAATAAAAATATTGAACGGCTGCCCCAGCAGTCGTTTAAACGACTGCTGAGGATCCCAGTCCGATATTCATGGGCTATTACCATCTTAGCCAGACCCTTCCTACACTTCATCTGATCAAAAACCCATGCAACAACTTTCTGCCCCTCTAATTTAAGAAAATAAATTAAATTAGCAAGTGTAGTATCATATTCATATCAGTATCAAGTGTAGTATCATAATTCATATTCATATCAAAACAATAACACAGATACAGTATGATCAAGTGTAGTATCATATTCATATCAGTAGCAAGTGTAGTATCGTAATTCATATTCATATCAAAACAATAACACAGACACAGTATGATCAAGTGTAGTATCATATTCATATCAGTATCAAGTGTAGTATCATAATTCATATTCATATCAAAACAATAACACAGACATAGTATGATCAAGTGTAGTATCATATTCAAATCAGTATCAAGTGTAGTATCATATTCATATCAGTATCAAGTATAGTATCATATTCATATCTAGTCTAATATTGAGCAAAGATTATACCTTCTGTTTTTCCAGCTTGCAGCAACTTTTGCATAGCAGGACGCAAATTTTTTGGAAACTGTTTGCACCCTTTATCAATGTGATTTCTCATGAGCTTGTGCCCCTTTGTTGCCCTTGCTTGTATTTGGTACCACAGTAAATGCAAGTGGCATAAAAAGAGCCATCTTCATCTTCAGGTCCCTCTTTGAAATGTTTCCAAACTGCAACACGAGTTTTTCTTCTTTCCTCTTTTTAGGACTTTCTTTTTGTCTTTCCTCTTCACAATCTGTTGCCTTCTCACCATCTTTCACAGGATCATAATTGACATCAGCCTGTACTGTTCCAATGACACCCATGCTGGTAAGACAAAAAAAAAAGGTTGGATCAGAAAAGAAAGTATAATCAAGAACATATGAACAAATAAGAAAAAAAAAATATAATCAAAATTAGAAACTTACTCATCACTATCTCCTTTTGGCTCAGATGGATCGGATTGAGATGGTGAATCTACATAAATCGTACTATCTGCCATTCTGATTTCTGACTATCTGCTATTAAAAAGGTCACAATAGAAAAAAAAAATTAGACAGAAAAAAAACACAACAACAGAAAAGAGAAAAATCAAAACGAAAACAAAAAAAAATTAGAAATAGAAAAAACACAAAATTAAAAAGGTAATCAGAAAAATTACCCTCTATCTTCACTGTTTGTGGTTCCTCTTTGCCAATCTTTTTTTTCCTTCCACTATGCCTCTCTTCGTTTTCTCTTTTTCCTTCATCTCTGTCTTTCTTCTTTCTTTTCCTTTCTTTTGTACCGCTGTTCTTCTTCATATATACCACAAAGCTCAGAAACAGTCATGATTGCTACTGGCGTCCTCTTAAGCTACTCGATTTCTGGGAATCAACAAGAGATCAGCATATTTTCAAGACAATACACCTATTAGACTACCAAATCTGACTAGATTTTAGAGAAAGAACAACAAACACAACTACATAATCATGAGTTCTTGACTCGTGAGTCGTGAGTTTTACTTCTCAGAGGAGATCAGGAGAGAGGCTCACATCACATAAGTACATAACTAAGAGAGACTGAGAGAGAGAGAAGTAGAAAACTTATCGGATTTAAGCGTGATTCGCGAAGATTGAACAAACTCTGAGCTTGATTGAGAATCTGAGGTTGACAATCTCGAAGATTGAACCGCTTAAGGCCGACATACTGTCGGCGACGAAAGTATTGCGCGTGACGCGTCTAGGGTTTCTCCTCTGCATGCGAGGAAAAGAGGGAAAAAGATGAGAGAAGAGGGAGAAGACAGAAAATGAGCGCAGCGGCACGTAGGGTTTCAGATGTGATATATCTGTATACCCTCGTGACCCCTCGTTTTCTCCGTTTTTCATCCCTGAAATTATACAAATTCTAAAATCGTAGAATGTTAAACGAAATAACGAAATAACGATTATTCCGTTTACAGTATCGTTTAGGTGTCTGAAATTTCAGCCATTTCGTTTGCCGTTTCGTTTCAGAAACGAAATGCATTTCGCTTCCGTTAACCATTTCGTTTGGGTTAACAGAACGGCATAACGTCCTTTTGGTTTCCGTTGTCAGGTCTAGTCCCAATGCTGCTCAGTGCCTACCTACAGTTACAATTGCTTAAAAGCTTCGGACTTTACTTAATTTTTCTCTCTTAGACTTGTCTCTCAACTGTTTGACAAAAAGCCACTCATTTCTCTCACTGCCTAAATGCTAGAAAATGGGAATTGTTTGTGTTTCTCTTACTAGCAACGTTTTTAAATTCCTACCGGGTACCGGTAATTTCCGGTAAAATCGGGTTTCGGATAAGTACCCCGTAGGAAAAGACATTTAAAACCCGTTGGTCAATAACCGGAGAAAACCGGTCAAAAACCGGAAAATTCCGAAATTACCAGCTTAACTGGTTTCTTCCTTTCCCCTTTCGCAAGAATAAATCCTCAAAATTAATTGTGCATTGGGGGAATCGAACGCAGGTACACTTTACAGGAGACAACACCTCCAACCACTGGGCCTAGAGGCCTTTTATGCTTGCTACACTTGTTAAATAAGCATATATATTATAAACAATGCCAACCAATGCCAACCAATGCCAACCGGTACTAACCGGCACAAACCGATAAAATCGGTAAAAACCGCATACCGCCGTCCTGGCCGGTTTGATGGCCGGTAGGGTATTAAAAACATTGCTTACTAGTGTTCTCTGATTGCGTATGTGTGTGTAAAATGAGAGGCCCCTTCTTTAATCTTCAGTGGGGTACGTATTTTTATAGGTATTCAAAGCCTGTAGCGAAGCTACTTCGGTGTGATCTTGGCCCTCCATATAAAGTGAAATAATCTAAAGCTGGGTCTATTGGAATTGGAATAAAGTAAAATCTCGCATACGGACATATATAGAAGATCAAAATTCATTGTCAATTTTTGTTACTTTGACATTCATGTTGCTCATCACTAGTATTTTATTCGATAATATTAGTCAGTTGAGATGACTAAATTTTAACCTTAATTTTTACAACCACGGGGTCCTCCATAATAAAATTTGTGTCTATCGCCAATCTCACGGAAAAAAGCAGCAGCAGGCAGCACGGCATAGCAATCCGGCCTATCAACTTCTCTCATCAGATCATATATGCTGGGACTATAAACATTGCCGGCCTGATCGAAGTGTTTGAGATCCGCCATGTACGCTGCTTTGTGCCAACCTTCCTGAGGAAAATGGCCACTACCCATCGAAGGACCTGTGTCGTTGTCGAGATAAGAAACAAAACCACCCCATTGTACTGCATCTGCTTTGTCCTCTAAGCCTCCCAAAATCCCCTTTTGCCACCATCCTATTTTCATACTCGTGTTGTAGTCTTCACGGTATACAGTCCAAAGCTGCGTAGCTGGATCCTACATATACAAACGCCACCAAAATCATGCAGGTAATTTATTACTTTTAATTTTAAATTTCGGTAAAAGTAACTTGTGCTCTTTTCGTGAATTAAAAGGCCATCAATATAGTTAGTTTCTAAGCCGATGTTTTTGAATTTTGAACCTAAGACTACATAATATAAGATACAGTAATCTTGTCAACATGTAATTTGTGATAAAAGTTTCGAAAAAATATGGAAAGAGTAAAATTTAATTATTAAAAAAAAATTTGTGAAAAAGTTCAAAAGTTTCACCTTTGTTCCCAAATGTCAAATACACATTTTCATTTCGTTTCCCAGTCTTGGTATTTTTTCTATTTTTAAATTTTCTTTTTTACAAATTATTTCTCGTGAATTTATGTAGAACCTCACCATGTATATATCGCCTCTACTATTGGGCACGTTTTAATTATTGTTTATCATGACAAGCACAAGTGTTTCTTTTTTTTTTTTTTTAGAGAAAAGTAACCATTGGGTTACGGATTTAATTATAGAAACTGAAGTTTGTACAATTATTTAACCCAAAAACAAAGGAGCCGTAACACTTGGCCCAGTTGTTTTTGTCCTGAAGATTAATTGTTCCCCACCCTGAACAATTACATCAACAGCCCACACACGTTAATCGTTTTCCATCCTGAACTAGAAATAAAAACAACATTCAACGTTGTAAACAAGGCATAAAATGTTAAGTTAAAAAAGAAAATAGCGTCACCTTTCTTAAACTAAATGCAATATAGCGATCTTCTCCATCATATTGAGATAGGGGAGATACAGCTTGACCCGGATAAATTATTGATGAATTTGCAACAACAAAACCTGGACAAATTGTGTTGTAGCATCCAGTATGTGAATTATCATCCTGGAAAATAGATACAATTATTATTTTTATTCGTGCTTATATATTTTTAAATTTTGAGAAAAAAAGAGAAAGAACAAAAATAAACTTACCCTCCAGTATGTGAAAAACCGCAATTTGGTGTCATGATACAACCCTGGAAAGACCTGCCACTCAATAGAAAGGTTTTGAATCTCTTGAATGCGGTTGTTTGTGTTCATGCATAATTTTTATATACGATGTGTGTAACAATACTGACTAATTAGGCGGTAAATCAAGTTCCAAGTTATTTGAGTTAGGAAGTAATTTTATCATTTGAATGGTATGAGCAAGAAATAAATTAGAGTAGCAGTAAATTTTGACGGGATGTCTCATCTGAGAACATGAAATGTTTATAGGAGTGAAAATGGGTCGGATACAGAGCGGATAATGATCATACCATATCCGTATCCATATTTTTTTCGGATACAGATACAAATACGGATAAGTTAGGAAATGGATACGACGCAGATGTTAAAAGGATACGAATACAGTTCAGATGTTGTCTGATATGGATATGAATACATATATATTTTGTCGGATATGGATAATATTTTGCTCAATTTATTTTATTAAACAAAAGGCAATATTCGATAGGAAGAGAGTGTAATGTTTATTTTTTTTATGACTAGTATGGAATTAACTAAAAAAACAGAGAATAGAAAAAAATTAATTTTTAATTTTGTTATCATATATAATCATCTTAATAATTGAAAATAAAATTAATTTTATATTAATAGTCCAAATCAAAATATTATTGTAAGAGAATATATCTAATAAAAGTCTCTCTAATGTAGAGAAGGAATTATATTACCATCTTGTGTCGTTAAAAATACGGATAAACGGATTAATATCTATCGGGTACGGATAATATCCATATTTTTTGTTGGATACGAATACGGATACAGATCAGATAATATCAAATCATATCCGTATACAAATCGGATAATATCAAATCATATCTGTATCCATATTTTTTTGTCGGATACAGATACAAATATGGTTCGAATATTACGCTCATTTTTCGGATTCAGATATGGTTTGGAGTGGGGTTTATCCGCACTGTTTTCATCCCAAAATGTGCATCATAATTTTCAGAGTAATTCTGTATATTTTCCATAATTTTTCTGACTTCTGAGATTGGTTAAATTTTTTTTTTGAAATAAATAAATTACAAAATGATTGTCAGAGGTTTGTTACATAGACCACACAAATTTTGCCACAGAAGATCTGAGGTGTTTTAACAAAATAGGTCTACGAAGACCCCTCTCTCTGTCTCGTCTCTTCCGTCTGATATGTCGCCTCTCTCCTTCTCCTCCTCTAGCTCCTCTCGAGCTCGTGCTCTTTTCTTTGTGTCGCGCTGTGAGTGGATAGCACTACAGTTGCCTTTGAGGTGCCACGTGAGCACACGACACCTCCGATTACACCTCTTGCCTTTCACACTCTGAGCACGAGGAGGGCTTCTACTCTTCCCTCCGATCGATGGGTGTTGTCAGACATTGAATGGGCACTTGCGTGGCTCGTTCCCTTCTTTAGCTTTGTTCATTTCTTCTCCCTCTTCCCTTCATCTGAGGTAACTTTATTTATATAGGGTCGAGTCAGGGTTTCGGTTTGGGTTTGAATTGGAGAAGAAGAGAGGAAGATTGAAACTCAGGGAAGTAATATCCTTGTTATCTCTATCGATTTCTTAGCTAATAGGATTCAATTTTGATTAGATTTGCTTTCCTAATTCTAGGGTTTTCTTGCTTTGTGCATAGAACTAGCTTGGTTAGTATTACTTTGATCTTAACTTTAATCATGCTTGAGTTCTTGCGACGTTTTGTTAAAGACTAGGAAAGAGATATGACCTTATCAAATGCTAATTTTGAGTTACTTAGGCCCTAATCACAATGATTTTTACTCGGGATTTCATTTCATTTGAATTGATTCCGTAAGATTTCATAGGATTTCGTTAAACCTAATTACATAGGAATCCCAACTAAATGACTCCAAATTCGCTCACTGTGATCAAGAATTTTCCAATGAAATGAAATGAATTGAAATCCTACGTTAAAAAAAAGGATTGTGATCAGGGCCTTAGTCTAATACTTAAGTATTAATGATGAATTGGAAGTATGCTGTTGTGTAGGAGATTTATATAGTAATAAATCTGCCTATATGTGTGTTTACATGTATATATGTGTATACATGTTTATTTGAGTATAGACAGAGTTGATTAAGGGATTATAAACACTTAACAATTAATGTTTATTTTAGAGATGATGAGATTTCTCAGTTGCTAACTAAATTATAGCCTAATTTGTATGGTTGTGTGAGGGATTAAAGCTGGGTCTATATCTGTTAAGCTCTGGGTTAAGTTGTTAAAAAAATATATGCATATTGTGTATATACAAGGTTTATATTACTGCTGAGTTCATTTAGGAGGTGCGTGCATAATTGAGTCAATGATGTTTTAAAACTGAGATATAAAATAGTTATATAATCAGTTCATTTATGCAATGTCAGAGGTGTATAGAGCATCTCCAAGTATATAAAAATATTATACAGTTACAAGTTAACATAAATAAAGGATCTAGCATGAAATAGGGGTATACAAGGATATTAGAGTGCATGGCAATGCATATTTGCTTGTATATTAGAGGTTTCTTTGGCTCATTGGCTGTTGAGATATTAAAGTAATGATTTTTCATACATACAAGACTATCATGTATACTGAGGTACTTATGGGAACCATATGCATTTCTTATAGTAAAATCTTATGAATTACAAAGTATTTGGTGCATCTCATGTATAAATGGGTCTGTGGCACAAATATAGTTGCATATTTGCATGAAATAGTGATGAAAATGGGTTATAGCACCTTGTATGAGTACCTATTAGAAGGGTACAGGTGATTACATGCTTATAATAACTTATTAGAGTTGTACCAATTTGTGGTACAAAGGATTGACCTCTAGTACATTTGGTATGCTGAACCGAGTGCTCTAGGATAAAAATGTGAAGGAAAATAATTTCTGAGGACTTTTGTGTAAAAATAAGTGGGCTTTTATGGAAAATGGTAGGAGTTATCGGATCAGATAGAAATTAATTTGGCAGATTTAGATTCGGATCCAGACTATGGTTGGTGCACCCATTACGGACTGGTCCAGTCAACTGAACCAGATTGACTGGACTCAGCCGAGTTGCGTTGGAGTCTGATTGCGCTATGTTGGGCTGGATAAATTTTCGGCTGAGTTAGAAAAATGAAATGGAAAAATTATGTGAGATTTCAGATTAAAATCCTAGTGTGCTGAATTATAAAGAAAGAATATGCAGACGTTATTTTCTGTCGGCTATTTTGGATTATTTTGGTGGGTTTTTTAACAATTAAGTTTTTGGTTTTGATTAGAGCTTAATTAATTGTAAATCGTATGGGCTTTTAAATCTGTTGAGCTTTGATTAAGTGTTAGACTAAAGACTCGAACCCAAATAAATAGTCTAATAATAATTGGTCGTTTTTAGGGAAGTGATGAGATGTCTAACAAAATATAACGGGTATTATGGCAAATACTCAGACATTCTGCTCCCATAAACAAAACAATAACTTATTTATTTATAATTCTCTGAGTTAAATTCTGATTTTTTTTATTTTGTTTTCTAAGTTGTGACTTTCGATATCTGATTCTATCTCTCTGATTCGATATTAGGAAATTAATATAATAAAATAAAACAAAATAATTTGATTCTGATGACTGGACAAGTAACTAAATAAGTTAGGAATCACAATAGTATTATAAGGAACATGGAACTATAACCGTCAGTCAGGTAATCGTTAGAAAACCATAATTACATTAGTAAGGTTCACCCAACGAATTATAGAAACTCGTTAAATAATCATTAACGAATCTTGATCTGTAAATTGTGAGCAAGAACCAGTAGTAGCAAGGAGCCATAAGAAAATTTCGAAGGTGCGGATATGCAATTTCTCTATTAGAATCAGAATTCAATATTTTTAAATTCATGCATAGCATGCTGAACAAACTTTGACGATAAATTCTATTCTTTCATATAGACATAAAAGCCCTAAATAAACAAATTGCATGTTGAACATCAGTCCGTTTGACCAGTTGAATTTGTTAAGTCTGACCTTGTTATCCGTTTGACTGATGAATTGAACCGTTAGACTTAAATAAAGATTGGAATAGTTTCCGTAAATTTATATATCACATGACTTTATTTTGTGATAGAAGAATCGAACTTTCAACCAGAAACCATTCACGCTCAGCCTACATAAGCATAACTTATGATTTTATGTATTGTTGTACTCTTCGGTGATTGGTTTGCTACCAACCCGGCCAGGTTTATTAGTGCTATTAGCTCTAGGTATTCTCTCTGTCTGATATGCACCATACGGTAAAACCTATAGTTTGGAAAAAGTTCTCTCTGAATCTGTCTGGCCATGAGAACTTGAGTGTTTAGTTATATTAGTGTTTCAAATATAACAATTATGCTTGATTTGTCTATGTTTGTGCATTTGCATGTTATAGTATGCCGGTCTTAGGGCCTTTTTGGTTAATACCCACGGTATTGATCTGTCTCAGATACTCGGATACTTCGTGTCTTATAAATAATAACTTTATTATTAATTCGAGGATTAGTTTGATGCTCGGATTCATACAAAAATTTTGCGTACTGTAACTAAAACCAACATTGAGAATTGTTCTCATCTGTGTATTTATTTTTCATGTGCCTCGATTGGTCGGGAGTTCCAGGAACGTCGCAAGCTATCTAGACCCCAAGTGATAGCTACCATAGAGTGTTCATTTGTCAAACTTGAGGTGTACGTGCCGAGTCTGCATTGCAATGTTACTATTCTGCTCAGTTTCGATGACCTTCCGGAGATTTTTTCGTATGTAAATTTGAGTTTCTTGGTAATGATGGTCTGACTGACGGTGTGGAACCTGAGTGGGAACCACAACAAGAGTTAGAAGAGGAAGTTTGACGAGCTATAGTTCCGCTTGTCCGTAGGTTTGTGTGGTGCATTTCTGGGATGTGGTCTTGTTGGTTTATGCCAGTCATCGTTGTATTTTGTATAATAGTGTACTATATACCATAGCCTGGTTAGATAAGTTAGGTTAGTGGTTCTGTCTGTCGCTTCTCTATATAATATGATGTATAATATGATTGGCGAACCTAAGATTAGCGGTTGGAAATAATTACCATGCCTGGTAAAATAAGTGTGTTGTATTAATTAAGCTTGTTGTAGCTTTCTTGTAAACTCTAGTTTGAATAAAGTGAAATAAAATCTGTTTGTTTGTCTAACTGGGACCAAACTTAAGAAGTTACGACTTATTACGATTTGACAGGGCTAAAAGTGATATTGGGAGGAAACTATATTTATTGTTTGTATGGTTTATAATTAAAATATTAAATATAATTAACTAGCTAAAAGGAATGATATTATATATAAATCGGATAAATTCAGTCTTAGTTCAGTGAAACGTAATTTAGTCTTTACACTTTGACAAACTTTGTAAGTTTATATCGAGATTCAATTACTTGATCGGCTCCAAGCCTCCAACAGAACCTTTGATTATTATTTTTCAAATTATTTCAGAGCATGAAAATGTAGAAGCGCAGACCGCATCATACATTAGTTATGTATAGTATAATTCGATAAAATATTATTGCGAAACAAAATGACAATAGCTAGGAGAAAATTATAGCTGAATCTTTTAATTCTTTAGTTATATATCATATCATACTTAATTGACTCGCAGTTGAAAAGTAGAATTCTAGGAATTATATACTAACTAAAAATTGAAGAAAGTTGGCACTTATTGTTAAAAACTGAAATAAAATATTAATATAAAGTATAATTTTATGTTACTTACATGGAGTCCTACTGTTGTAAAACTTACGGGGCCACCATCGGAGTAACCATTGAAGTTGATGAGAGTTAATGTGACTTCATATCTAGAATTAGGGTTCATGTTAGGAACACCCCATGCACTAGTTCTAGCTTGACCTCCATAATAATCTCCATCGTATGTGACATATCCGGCATACTGTAGAGAATTAGGAACAATGAAAGGCAAAAATTATTCAGATGAAAGGAAAAGAAAATGAAATAAACAAAATTAAAGAATATACCCATTTCATAAAAATAAACTAAAGTTGGGTATGAAGGAGCTGATTAAATTTACATGCGTGATTAGGCCGGCTAGGCCGACTACAATATTGCACGACCAAAACAACAAAACTAAAATATTGCTCTTCAAAGCCATCGAGAAAGAAAATCGACCACGACAAACCGAATGCTCTAACCCTTAAATTAGTTCGGATATATATATATAAGAGGAAAAAAAAATAATGTTGTTGTCTCGACTTTTTGGATTTAGTAATTAATGATACATGATACATTAGCGTTAATTATTTCTATCTTTAATTATGAAATGAATCAAGAAATGATACAGTAGAAGTTTTTTTTTCTCGGAATATATATACATGGATGTCAATTTTTTTTGTAATAAAGTAATTTTATGAAAGTATGATATATACGTGCATGTATATGTTGATATTGGATATAGTACTTATGATGCATTAAGGTCTTGATATATTCAAAATCTAAATTACTTATTTCAATAGAATATAAATGTTAGTTTCCTACAGCAATTAATTGCCGTATCTCAAATTCTAGGAAGTAAATATCTCTCTCAGTCAATGTTTTAAAAACCGATCGAATCGGGTATTAAACCAGTCGGATTGTAATAACTATGATATAATTATTATTTTTATTAGTCCAACTTAGGTAAAAGGGCTGGGTCTAGATCTCAACAAAAGCAAAGTGACTCCCTTTGATCAGATGCCACTATGCCGGTATGCCACCGTCTGAGGGAACATTATTTTAGCGTGGATATATATTGGAGGGAGATTAAACCAATCCAATTGACCGATTTCGGTCCGATAAATTTTCAAATTAAAACAGTCTTTAAATTTTTAAATAAAATGTTTTGCTGTATATATATATCTTTATGATGTGTTTAATCCGCTCTTAAATTTATTCCCAATTCTATCTAAAATCAGTTGCAAACATACAACAATCATCTAAGTATTATCGGGGTCGAACCACAAAGACGATTTTTCAATTAATTAAGTTTATTAAACTTTGACTAATTAGATTTGGATACAAAAGAATATTATTTCGAACAAGTAAAAAGTAAAGGTTGCAGGTAAATTAAAATCCTAAATTAACAATTCAAATGAATTAAAAAAACTTAAACACTAATTGAGAATTAGAATTTAGACTAGTAGCTAATACTTTTTAGTTAACTCTAGAATTAGCGGCCCGAAGACTTGCGTAGCGGCCCACCGAAACTCAGGTCACTGTCTCCTAAGTGGGTCGCTGAAGGCAGTGGGCATAGACAACCCGCTGATTCTTCCTGCGACCTGCTAGGTTAAGCACAGACTCAACTTTTTTGTTATTTTAGATATTACTTTGTGTAGGGAACGTGCTCTAACTAAGGCTCCTCAATCCCACTTTCGTTTAAGGCCAGGTTTCCTATAATTAACCCAAATTCCCTCGAATACAACCTAGATTTTCAACTTTCGTTTCTTGGTCTAAGTTATATTAGTTTATGAAGGATTTCATGATGCGAATCGGATAATTTTAAAATTTTATTAACCGATAACATCTAGGATCGTTCTTATTATTGCTAACTTTCCTTTAATTTATTTGCATCACAATCACATATATTCATATATAAGAAGGATTGTTAAACCATACCTATGGTCTCTAACGAAGCTTTATTCCTCTTCGGTTCACCTTGAATCCGAAACAAGAATGACAGTCAAATACGTGCTAGTGAATTTCCGTCAACACCTAGCTCCGTCGCCCGTATCTTAATCGATTGCTTAATCGATAGAATATTTTAACAAGTATTTAGAAGAAAAAGAACAAAGCTTCAACACATGAAGACTTATTTGTCTTCTCAATTTTTCTCATCAGTTTTTACACAAAAACATCTGAATAAAACCTCTCAAATTCGTATAGCATTTAAAGCCACTAACCAGAAATTAAAACAACACTTTAATTTCTGACGTTGCAGCACTAAAACCTTGATAACTCTCTGTAGGAAACTCCAAACGTCCTGAAACTTGGACCATTGGATTCTACACTTCAAGGGCTACAATTTTCATATATCATTTGCCCAAAATGGTTATCGTTTGCTATACTAATTTTCTGTTTAAAGTTGGCTCAAATTCTGACACGAATTTAAGGCCTTCTTTCTTCTTCATTTGTTAAAATAATTGGGCTTGGGCTTCAAATAAATTTATACATTTCATAATAATATTCATATATTATTATAATATGTGAAACTTATATTATCCTTATAATATACACATATTAATAAATTTATTCTTTGCTAGTTAATCACGTCATGTGATATAATTTTCTATTTGTACTTTATTTCATGCAACATAAAACCTTGTACATAGAAAATATATTTCTTGTTTCCCATTCAGTTGGTGTGACCTATGTTGAGGATCCATATTATGTTGGCAATGGAATAAATATTTTATTCCATAAACTATAAGCGGTACTCTAGCATACATTACAGTTACCCAAATAATATAGATGTTTAGCAAATCTTTTTACGAAACACGATCCTTCTAGTAATGTTAATAACATTACTTGTGTCTATTCCTTGCCATATGATATTATGATTATTATACAAAGTAGGACTGTGTCATCTTCGTATTATAATCTTTTCTTGGTCTCATATAAGTATGATTATATAATTATAACTGCACTTCAGTTATATTGGATCCATTTATAATCTCACTTTACCAAGGGGCCTGATGAAGGCGTAAAACCTAAGTATCAAATAAATTTGTACCTAAGACTTAACCTCACTAGTCGTTATTGGTAAAGTTCTAGGGTCGAACCCAAGGGACGGACTATGAATACTAGACTTATTTGTTCTCAAAATCTAGACGAATGGTTTTTAATGAATTTTGGTAAGAACTATAATAAAGAAAAGCTATATCTAAAGTAATTGCAAGTAAATCTTTTTGGTCTTTTTGCTAATAAAAATAAACAATAAACAAGTAAATGATTTTGGGGATTTTAACAATATAAAAGAGCGTCTTAGGATTCGGATTTCACTTCAGTTTGGATCCAGAAACTTAGATCTTATCACTTTCGTGCATCAATCAAAGTTTCCAAACATATACTCTCTGTCCGGTCCGAGCAGTGTCCTGCTCGGTCCGAGCGCAGTGTATAAGTGCTTTGACTTGACTCTTTTGATACTTTACAACTTGATAAAGGGTTCGTTGGCTAATCTTAGACTTCTACCCTCAGCTGTCACTTGTTGGAATAGGGTCTGGCTTAATCTCTACTTACCCTAATTAGGTTAATTAACTCACAACTTTTGGTATAGACTTTAATCAACCTAAACTTGCTTGTTTGTGTTCTTAGGGATATTTAGAGGTCTTTTGGACTTGTCTAAAAGCTACACTTTTGGTGTTAACTAATCTCCCCTGTCGGATCTACGATTTACCCCAAATACTTGTAAGAACTAACCTAACCCGTTTAACCTTGGAACTTAACTAGATGCGGCCGACAACTAGAAGTAAATTAAACTAAGCTAAGCAATTCATACAAGCAACAAGTAATAATACAAAACAAACAAATATCAAGTCATATCATAGCAAAATATATCAAGTCATCACATCCAAACATCCATTAATTTCCTACTCCTAAGACTACATAAAACTTAGCCTAACATAGTATTAAAACACACAATAACAATAATATAAATCACAAGATACAATCCCATGGAAAATAGAGAAGAAAACATAAAAGAATAAACCGAATACTCCCTTATGCTTCTAATCGTCTTCTAGGGCAGTGGGGTGTTGCAAGGCGTGACTCCAACTCTATCTTGCTGCCGTCGCGTCAAAATAGGGTTAGAACGTGGCTGGAGGCTAGGGTAACCAATGATGTACCTCCTCTAAGAGAAAGAAGCATATATAGTAGGTCTCAGACACTTGGAGGGCAAGTTAGGGCACTAGGTCGGCAGAATCTTACCAAATTACATCATTTCCATCCTTGAAAACTTGCCAGAATCTGTAAGTCGGCACCGCTCGACCTGAGCAAGAGATTGCTCGATCCGAGTACAAAAGAGGAAAGATGTGTGTCGGCTACAGTGTCGCTCGAGTCGATCATCTGAGTCACTCGGTCCGAGCATGAGTCATTCGGTCCGAGTGAAGGAGAGAGAAAGGTGGTTGTGACTCTGTGCCTTGCTGGGTCCAAGCAGAGGTCCACTCAGGTCGAGTAAAGGCTTGGACAGAGGTGCCATGTGCTAGGAATGAGCCATCTAGCATGCGAAAGTGTTGAGAAACCATCTACAAGCTCGAATATCATGAAAATCACCTAAACCCTGTAAAATAAGAGAATATACGACGACGTAGCCAAATCCTAGAAAATGATAGCAATTTATCAAATAATTCAATGGTTCGAGTGTTATTTGGGTGTCAAGTACGGTACAAATACCAATAAATAATAATGATATCAAATTCCCCCAAACTTGAACTTTGCTTGTCCTCAAGCAACGCCTTAAGCTTAGAATTTTAGACTGTACTTAGACTTAAATATCGTGTCACATCCCAAACCAAGAAATGTCGTGAAACCAATTGCTTATGCCTAAATTTTTCACACTTCAACAAATAAGCTAAACCAAAAGCAATCTCAAGGACTAAGTTTAGTGTTCTATTAGTTAATCAATGCTTCTCTTGGTCCTAATGAAACTTTTCACAATTCAAGGACTCTAGCTTCACTTTGTCAATTCAAAAGCAATCTCAACTTCATTCACCCGTTCGTTTCCACATTTCACAAAAATTTGTAAAGAAAATTTATCAAAGTCGGAAATTTCATGATGAATCTAACTCAAAACAGATTTTCGATTTCACCAATTTGAATGTGCAAGTCCAGTCGCGGTGATTTACATCACTTAGGGTTTTACGCTATTGAGACTTAAATTGAGCTACCGGCACATGACGCACCGGGGAGGTCGGACCGGTTTTTACGCCTTACCGCAACGGTCCACTTGTGGATCAATTACGCCTTACCGCAACCACCCTCCAATATTTGTGGATTTTTTTTTTTGTTTGGTTGTATTTTTAAGTCTCTTCGCACCCTCATTTTCACAACTATTTAGATTTTGTCCAATTAGGTTTGCTCGTTGGTGATTCAAGCGATTAAGAATAGTTTCAAGGAGTCAAGATTCATCTTATAATTTCCAAAGTTGATAAAATCTCTTTTTGAACAAAAGTTTGCGAAATAGAAATTCGTTCACTTGGTGAAAACTCATGAGAACTGACTAATAATGTCTTGACAATTTCTAAGCAACTAATTCGAGTCCTATCCTTTCAAAAATATTTTCAATTCGGTCCATTGGTGCAAAAATCAACATGAGATATCTAAACATTCTAAAGCACTTGAGAAATTTTTTTGAATTGCTTAAAAACCTTTCAAAACAGTGTGAATTGTCATTTAAAATCCAAATTGAGAGAAACTAGGCACAATCAACAAATTTCTCAAATAAAACAAGGCAAGTCCAGTGCAAAAAGTGTCCAGAAAAGCCTCCGCTCGGACCGAATGGAATCCTGTTCGGACCGAACAAAGAGTGAAAAATGCAAAAATTTGGCGATTTTTGTTGAAAATTCTGATTTTTCCTCCTATTCCCCTCCCCCAAACTTAAATCAAGCATTGTCCTCAATGCATCAATCAGATATAAAAATAAATAGGAGAGAAAAAGAGAACTTAGCCAATTTTTGCTTTGCACTGTGTCGATTTGATCCTAGTTTGTCTTCTCAATGTCTAGGATGGCTCCAATTTTCTTCTAGATCTTTGATGCAACCCGTATGAGGTCGTGCGAGGGTTGTTCATATCATCAAACCCATGGTGCTCTTGTACGAATTGCATCTAGCATTTGATTGATCCTTCAATTCAAAACAAAACTCCACATTAAATATTGTTTTTTTTATCTTTTTCTTTTTTTATTTTTTTTATTTCAATTTTTGTATAAACTTAAATAAAAAGAGAGAGAGAGATCCTTGGGTTGCCTCCCAAGAAGCGCTTGTTTTAGGTCCCTAGCTTGACCACCTTTTTCTAAGTCTTGACTTGATCGAGCTCGAAAAGCGAGACGGCAAACGACTTGTCATATCTTTCGTGGTTGATGTCTTCCAAGGGAGTTCCATGCATACATGTCGAGGGATCGATATCCTTCAAGTTGTCCATTGAGTACCCCATAGCTCCTTTTTCAACCAAGAGCTTCTTCATTCGGCCTGCATCTAGCTTAGAATTAGCAATAACGGGGTTCATTTGACTAAGGCTAAGAGATTCATACCTGAGAGAGGCTGGAAGTGGTTTAAGTTTGACCTTTGGTGGCTCTGCTTGGACCGAGCAAACAATTTCTCGGACCGAGCGTCTCTCACTCGGGTTGATGCTTGAGCTGAGTGGTTGAGAATGCTCATTTGTAGAGTTTGCTCGGGCCGAGTAGACGACCATTCGACTCGAACATGGGTCAATCGGGTCGAAGAGAGGTTCGAATGCCTCAACAGCAGCAGTCTGGAATGTTGCTCGGTCCGAATAGTCGACTGTCCAATCCGAGCAGGGGTCTGGATCTTCGTTCTGGCCTTCAATCACCTCATGCATTGATTCTTCTACCCCTATTGACTCTTGAATGTCATAGAGGAAGCTCTGGTATTTGATGAGGGCTCTCAAGTATTGGTCATCAAGGGTTTCCTCTATCTCGGACTCAATCCCTTGTACCGTAAAGCAAGAAAATATAGGGTCGGGGTCAGGACATTTCATAGCGTGATCAATTGAAAATTCGAGCTGCTCCTCCCCCACTCTGACCAAAATTTTTCCATCTCGGGCATCCATCATAACACCCGCAGTTCTCAAAAAGGGGCGCCCCAAAATAATAGGCACCTCCACATCCTCCTCCATATCCATCACTACAAAATCTGCTAGTACAAAAAACTTGCCCACTTGGACGGGCACATCCTTTAAGACGCCCAATGGTAGCCGTACTGATGAGTCAGCAAGCTTCAAAGTAATCGGTGTGGGCATGAGATCATCAAAACCAATTCTTTCATACACCGACTTAGGCATGAGACTAACACTTGCACCCATATCACACAGGGCTTGTTTGATCACAGCTTTACCAATAGTGCATGGGATAGCAAACCGACCTGGATCTTCTAACTTTGGAGGCATCTTGCTCTTCATGGCATCGCTGCACACTTGTGATAGGGCCACTGTTTTCAGCTCTTCCAAGGACCTCTTTCCAGTGCATAGCTCCTTGAGGAATTTAGCATAAATCGGCACTTGAGCTACAACATCAGTGAATGGGATGGTGATTCTAAGTTGCTTGAGGATCTCCCAAAAGGTCCTGAAGCGAGCATCTTCTCTAGACTTGGCAAGCCTCTGAGGAAATGGCACTGGGGGTTGATAAACTCTGGCAGGTTGAGCTGCTGGTGTCTTTCCCTTGCTTGGGACGACCTCTTTTGTGAGCTGCTCGGACCGAACAGTCGGTTGCTCGGGTCGAGCGGCTGTTGCTGCAGATGGGCCAGGGAGGGACCCAGAGTGTTGCTCAGTTCGAACGATGGGTTGCTCGGGTCGAGCGGATGTGGCTGGCCCTGGCTCTTGGAGTGGAGGGAACGGCAAGATTTGCTCCAGCACTGGTTCGTCGTCCTGTAATGCCGTATGCTCGGACCGAGTGTGTGGCTGCTCGGACCGGACAGCGCCCTGTTTAGCCAATTCTTCAGGCATAGGAGGGTCCTTGTACTTTGTTCCGCTTCTCAGAGTGTGCAGTGCCTTAACTTCTGCATTTGGATTGACCTCAGTTTGGCTGGGAAGCTTGCCCTTCGAGTTGTATTGCTGCAACATCATGCGCTCAATTCGTTGCAAAGTACCTGCATTAGCTTTAAGTGCATCCATATCTTTAGCCATAGCTTGATTAAAAATCTCTTGTTTATGCATAAATTCTTGAACAACAATTAGAATATCTTCCTGGTTATGGAAAGATTTCGTTGGAAATGGTTGGTCTCTATTGTTGTTAATGAATTGGGCATTCCTATACAAGCTTGGCGGGTTCTGGTTTGCATATTGATACTTTGGAACATAATTCCCGTTGTCAATGGAGTTGACTCGAGCAAGAGGGCAATAAACAGAGGTGTGTCCTTTTTCACCGCACGCTCCACAAGAGTCGGAGTTGAGATGAGAGCCTTGATTGGTTTGGTATGCTGCCAATTCGGCTTCAAGCTCAGCGATCCTCGCATCCTTTGTTGAGATTTCATGCACTTGTTGCCTGTGGCCTGAACGGCGAGTGTTCGCGAGTGGGTACCAAGTGTAACGCCTCGCGCATTCATCAAGCACATCTCTTGCTCGCATGGCATCCAATTTTAGAAAACTCCCACCTGAAAGAGAATCGAGGTTAATCTTGATGTTATCATATAAACCATTATAAAAGGACTTAGCAATCAACCACTCTTGAATTCCATGGTGTGGGCAAGAGTTTTCTAAGTCCCTAAATCTTTCCCAAGCATCCCTCATAGTCTCATCATCCTTTTGTTGGAAGTTGTTTATTTCCCTTCTAATCGCATCAGCCCTATCGGTGGGGAAATATCTATCAAGAAAAGTTTGTGCCATGGCATCCCAAGTCTTAATCGATCCCTTTTTCAAAGTCTTATACCATTTTTGGGCCTTGTCCTTGAGACTAAACCTAAACAGCAAAAGTCTAATGGCTTGTTGAGGGACACCATTTATTTTGATAAGTCTAGTGTAGTCAATGAAAGTTTGCAAATGAGAGTGGGGGTCCTCATACTCGTTTCCGTAAAACGGGCTTTGTTGCACAAGTGTCACGTGGGCGGGGGCAATCTGCATGTTGTTGGCGTCAATCCCTGGAATGACAACTGGCCCGGCCACGTGCTTGGTCCTTGGAGCACCATACTCCATGAGAGATTTGTTGGGGTTGTTGTCGTTCTCCCCATCTGAGTTGTTGCCAACGCTCTCATCATCGTTGGCCCATCTGCGACGCTCTTCGTCGAATTCTCGCTTTTCACGCTCGAGCTGGAGTCTTAGCGCATTGAGGCGCTCTGTTTCGGCAACAAGGTCTACATTGTTGTTGTTCTCTGCCATCGCGACTGGTGTCTGCTCGGGTCGAGTAGAGGGGCGCTCGGACCGAGTGGAAGATGGGTCGAGTCGAGTAGTGCTTGATCGAGGAGATTCTGACTGGCGCTCGAGTCGACTAGGAGACTGTTCAGGTCGAGTGGCACCTGGCAGAGGAGATTCTGGCTGGTACTCGAGTCGAACAGAGGGGTGCTCGGTCCGAGTTACGTGCCTTTGGATCGAGCAGAGGGTCTGGCAGAGATCTGGTGTTGTCTCTGGATCCTCCAGCAGGTTTCTGAAAAAGTATCTTCTGACAATAGGGGGCTGAGATTTGGATCGTGTGCGCCTCCTATCTGCCAGTCCTGCAAGAGAGCAATGAGAAAGGGAAAAGATTAAATAAAAAAAAAAATCTGGCCTCTTGATAGTAAAATAAGTATCTAATATCAACACCGTCCCCGGCAACGGCGCCAATTTGATGAAGGCGTAAAACCTAAGTATCAAATAAATTTGTACCTAAGACTTAACCTCACTAGTCATTATTGGTAAAGTTCTAGGGTCGAACCCAAGGGACGGACTATGAATACTAGACTTATTTGTTCTCAACATCTAGACGAATGGTTTTTAATGAATTTTGGTAAGAACTATAATAAAGAAAAGCTATATCTAAAGTAATTGCAAGTAAATCTTTTTGGTCTTTTTGCTAATAAAAATAAACAATAAACAAGTAAATGATTTTGGGGATTTTAACAATATAAAAGAGCGTCTTAGGATTCGGATTTCACTTCAGTTTGGATCCAGAAACTTAGATCTTATCACTTTCGTGCATCAATCAAAGTTTCCAAACATATACTCTCTGTCCGGTCCGAGCAGTGTCCTGCTCGGTCCGAGCGCAGTGTATAAGTGCTTTGACTTGACTCTTTTGATACTTTACAACTTGATAAAGAGTTCGTTGGCTAATCTTAGACTTCTACCCTCAGCTGTCGCTTGTTGGAATAGGGTCTGGCTTAATCTCTACTTACCCTAATTAGGTTAATTAACTCACAACTTTTGGTATAGACTTTAATCAACCTAAACTTGCTTGTTTGTGTTCTTAGGGATATTTAGAGGTCTTTTGGACTTGTCTAAAAGCTACACTTTTGGTGTTAACTAATCTCCCCTGTCGGATCTACGATTTACCCCAAATATTTGTAAGAACTAACCTAACCCATTTAACCTTGGAACTTAACTAGATGCGGCCGACAACTAGAAGTAAATTAAACTAAGCTAAGCAATTCATACAAGCAACAAGTAATAATACAAAACAAACAAATATCAAGTCATATCATAGCAAAATATATCAAGTCATCACATCCAAACATCCATTAATTTCCTACTCCTAAGACTACATAAAACTTAGCCTAACATAGTATTAAAACACACAATAACAATAATATAAATCACAAGATACAATCCCATGGAAAATAGAGAAGAAAACATAAAAGAATAAACCGAATACTCCCTTATGCTTCTAATCGTCTTCTAGGGCAGTGGGGTGTTGCAAGGCGTGACTCCAACTCTATCTTGCTGCCGTCGCGTCAAAATAGGGTTAGAACGTGGCTGGAGGCTAGGGTAACCAATGATGTACCTCCTCTAAGAGAAAGAAGCATATATAGTAGGTCTCAGACACTTGGAGGGCAAGTTAGGGCACTTGGTCGGCAGAATCTTACCAAATTACATCATTTCCATCCTTGAAAACTTGCCAGAATCTGTAAGTCGGCACCGCTCGACCTGAGCAAGAGATTGCTCGATCCGAGTACAAAAGAGGAAAGATGTGTGTCGGCTACAGTGTCGCTCGAGTCGATCATCTGAGTCACTCGGTCCGAGCATGAGTCATTCGGTCCGAGTGAAGAAGAGAGAAAGGTGGTTGTGACTCTGTGCCTTGCTGGGTCCAAGCAGAGGTCCACTCAGGTCGAGTAAAGGCTTGGACAGAGGTGCCATGTGCTAGGAATGAGCCATCTAGCATGCGAAAGTGTTGAGAAACCATCTACAAGCTCGAATATCATGAAAATCACCTAAACCCTGTAAAATAAGAGAATATACGACGACGTAGCCAAATCCTAGAAAATGATAGCAATTTATCAAATAATTCAATGGTTCGAGTGTTATTTGGGTGTCAAGTACGGTACAAATACCAATAAATAATAATGATATCAGGGCCCTTTATAATATCATTCCTCAATTAATGAGTGGCAATTAGCTATTGACATATATATTTTTCCTCCTACACAAGTTACATACAAAGAACTATTACTTTTATCACCACTTGCTTCAAATGGCTTTTAATAATAATTACGTTGCATATTTCTTATGTGAAAAATATATCATATCAATCTTAGAATTAACGACACGATAAAAATATTAATGACACAAACACAATCCATATAATATTTTTATCAATTAGGTCTGTTCAATATATGAAATTTTTCATATACTCGTGTTATTAAATGATAATCCTTTTTCAACGTTTACAGAACTACAACGTATTTTAATCAACACGACAGTCTTATATGGCATATTAGTGTTCCTGCTAATATCCAAGACCTGTGAACATTTTAGAGGTATATATTCATTTTATTTAGAGTTCTGCGGTTCAAGACCAAGAGCATCTTCTTGAACACTTCTAAATATGAATATAAACTCATGGAACAAAATGTAATAACATCCAATTCATAAATATAACATATAAAAGTAATCACTATAAGATAACTTTTAGAACACAATTCCAACAATCTCCCACTTGTTCTTAAAGTTACTTCTTATACATTCCTATGTATTAACTCTAAAACTTAGGTTGCCTTTTGACTCATTATGTTATCTCTATCCACTCTCCATGCATCTTCAAACACGTGGAATCAAAGTGGACTTTGCCATTGGCTTGAGAATAAGGCTTTGTTGGTGGATATGTTGTGTTACTATCCGTGTTCACCTTTAATAATTTTAATCTATCTTCTTTAATGAAGTATTGAATGACAAATTATTTTCTATCTATATGTTTGATCTTGTGGTGTAAACCACGTCAAGTTCTTCAATGAACTCCTTGATCAAACATTTTCTTTGTTGGCTTTAACAACAATCATCACTTCTGATTGGATGCTTGAGTCAGCTGTTTGCTAAGTGTTTGAACCTTTTCAAACTAACAGCACATCCATTCAGATTAAATACATATCCAAATTGCGACCTTTTCATCATAATAGGTTGCAAAACTCGCATCGGTGTAGCCTTCTACAACGGGTTCCCTTTTCCCTCCATACACAAGAAATTTATCCTTATTTAAGGATATTCTTGACTACACTCCAATGTGCAGAACCTGCATGGGCTTGATGACGACTTGTCATACTTGGAGCATACGTGACATCAGGCCGTGTACACACCATATCATACATGATAGAACCAATTGTAGAAGCATATTCTACATTCTTCATGATTTCAATGTCTTTACGTGTCACAACACGTTGAGACTTGCTAAGTGTTACACCTTGACTCATTGGCACATTTCCTTTCTTATAATTTTGCATGTCGAATCGTTTCAACACTTTGTCAATGTATGTACGTTGACTTAAACCAATGAGTCTACGTGACCTGTCTCTACATATCTTGATTCCCAAGATATATTGGGCTTCACCCAAGTCTTTCATTGAGAAAATCTCTTTCAATGAAGTTTTGTTTGCTCTATTAAGAGAACAAAGTTGCCTATCAATAGTATGTCATTGACATACATAACCAAAAAGTATATAGCTCCCACTGACCATCTTGTATGTACAAGGTTATACAACTCCCACTGACCATCTTGTATACACAAGACTTTTCCTTACTTTGAATAAATCTAAGGCGTTTAACCTCTTCATCAAAGCGCTTATTCCAACTCCTGGATGCTTGCTTCAGTCCATAAATAGACCTTTGAAGTTTGCATACTTTACTGCCATTATTTGGATCTTCAAAACCTGGAGGTTGTACCATGTATACATCCTCTTTCAAATTTCCATTAAGGAATGTTTGTTTTGACATCCATTTGTCATATTTCATAATCATAAAATGCGGCAATGGCTAGTAATATCCGAATTGACTTAAACATTGCAACAGGCGAGAAAGTTTCGTCATAATCAATCCCTTGAACTTGACTAAACTCTTTCGCTACAAGCCTTGCCTTGTATGTTGTCATGTTTCCATCCATGTCCATCTTCCTCTTGAAAACTCATTTGTTTTGAACAGCTTTCTTTCCTTGAGGAAGGTTACCAAGATCCACACTTGTTTATCATACATGCATTTCATTTCAGATTTAACGGTTTCATACCATGATTTTGAATCTTCTCTTTTCATTGCTTCTTCAAAGGTCTTTGGATCTTTCATATCCATTACCAAGATCTCATGAAGTCCTAGATATATATCAGGTTTCTTTCTAGATCTTGTTGACCTTCTAAGTTCTTGTAGCTCTTTATGCTCATCTTGAGTATCTTGAACCTCTTGCACAATTTCTTGTGGAATTAGTTCAATACTCGATTGAACACTATGTGGTGATGCGTGAACCTCTTCCTCAATAAATTGAGAAACTTGTACACTTATACTCTCACTAGCTATCGGAACTATGGTTGGGTTATTTCGATCTACATGGGTGTCATCCATGACCTGATCAAGGTCTTGTAATGTTTCTTGAGTTTCCTCAAGCGTTACATTACTCCCATTACTTTTGATTCTTTCGAGAAACTCTTTCTCTAAGAAAATTGCACCCCTTTCAACTAATATTCTATTTGTTGACTTATGCCAAAAGTAGTATCCTTTTGTTTCTTTCGGATAACCTATAAAAAAGCATTTTTCCGCTTGGGGTTCTAGTTTGGTTGACATCAATCGTTTGATGTAAGCCTCACATCCCCAAATTTTGAGAAAAGATAATTCATGAGTTTTTCTTGTCCACAACTCATATGGAGTTTTCTCGACAGATTTGGTTGGAACAATATTCAGTGTGTAAGCCGCAGTTAGCAATGCATGTCCCCAAAAATAAAGAGGCAATTCAGTTTGGCACATCATTGACTGAACCATATCAAGCAATATTCTGTTTCTCCTCTCAGATACACCATTCCACTGAGTTGTTCCTGGTGGAGTCAATTGTGGTATGATACCACAGTCTTTCAGATATATACCAAATTCATTACTCAAGTATTCTCCTCCACGATCAGTTCGCAAAATCTTAATTCTCTTATTAAGTTGATTTTCAACTTCATTCTTGAATTCTTTGAACTTGTCAAAAGATTCACTCTTGTTCTTCATTAGATAAACATAGCCAAAACGACTATAGTCATCTATGAACATAATGAAGTACCTAAAACCATCTCGTGCACTTGTTCTCATTGGACCACATACATCAGAATGTATCAATTCCAACAAGTCTTTTGCCCTTGAACCTTTCTTCTTGAAAGGTTTCTTAGTCATTTTACCAACTAAACAAGATTCACATGTCTCTATTGCATCGCAATCCATGAGACCAAGAAGATTACTATCTTGTAATTTCTTAATGCGTTTCTCGTTTATATGACCAAGACGATAGTGCCATAAGAGAGTATTATTTTCATGAGATATTTTGAGTCTTTTGTTATTGACATTTAGAACATGTTTATCATTCACTTCTAGCAAATATAAACCATCATGAACAGTAGCATTTGCATAGAAAATTCCATCTTTTGCAATACTCATACACGAGTTTGAAATAGTAAATACATAATCATCTTTGTCCAAACACGACACAGATATAATGTTCTTACATATAGACGGAATATAATAAACATTATTCAAATTAATTATTAAACCACTAGATAAATGAAGGTTTATTGAACCAATGGCCATCGCCGAGATACTAATACCATTGCCCACCTTCAAAATGACTTCTCTCTTGATATGTCTTCTATTCATTAGTGCCTTCATATTTACACAAATATGAGCACACGATCTAGTATCAGTTACTCAATCGTGAATAGATGTGGTTAAATTAATTTCAATAACATAGATACCTTTTGAAACCTTGGGACGCTTCCGCTCTATTTTGCCTGAGTCTAAGTCAGCCTTATACTTTGGACAATTCACCTTGAAACGTCCTTACTCATGAAAATCTCAGTTTGCGGAGTTAGCAAGTTTTTTTTCTCTTGCTTTTGGAGGTGCTCGCTTGAGCTTCTCCTTTCCCCTTGTTCTTTTTAGGCATCTTCTTTTTGCCTTTCTTTTGAACTTTCTTGCTATTCTGTGATTGCAAGAACATCTTGAATGAAGTTTCATTATCTCTTTTGGAGCATCGTTTATGAACTTTCTAGTAAGTTCAATTACTATACTTGCCAATATGAGACCTTGAACATCCAGTTCATTTTGCAATACTTTTCACGCCAAGCATTTTTCTTCATCAGAGGGTTTCATACTTAGTAATGGTGCATTGTGCTCCAATACATTTACAAGATCCTCCTATCTGATGATAAGTTGGAGTTTTACTTTCTAATCAAGAAAATTAGAACTAACATTTTCCAACAAGCACTTTTCGAGTTATGGATTGGATAAGTACGTTGTTTGTCATTCTATAGAAATAAAATTAAAGGATTTCATGTTAATATTTATGTAACACTTCATACTACATATTTAAATTTGTCCATTATGCAGTATATTCAAGATCCTATCATAAATAAAGCGAACTCATCCGAATTATAAAATCAAGGTAAGTAATCTTTTCCTAATCATAACCTTTTAGAAAAACTTTTGCAATCGTTTGCAATTTTCTAAACTTTATGACTCTTGTTGTTTATTAAGAAGCTTTTCTTATTAAACGATTTTCCCGAGACTTCAAGCCTAGATCTTGACTTCCCTTTAAGCAAACTTATTTTATTGGTCAATATGTTCGGCTAATTATCTCCATAAAATAAATGTACCAAATGCCTCACATTTAATCCATTTATTAATGGCCTGATAATATATCCTAACACATTCCACGATTTCTAAAGATTAAAAATTACACTCATGCATCTTAATAATCTTTAGCTTAAAGTGGATAAAATAAGAAGGAAAAAATACTTAATTTTTCATTGGACATTTTAAATGTGACTATAGTTTGGTAGGTCCTGTTTCCATACACCCATACCTATCCTAACATATCATTCACATATAATCATAAAGCACATAACATAAAACAATCACAAAACATTTGCGAGTTTGTATGTCTCTTGCGCTTCTCTTCATCCACTTTGTCTTCTTGCACCATTGGATGAAAAATTGCATAAAAATAAATATGCTGTCCAAACTTTATTATGAATCCTTTCAAAAAATAAAATTTGCTAAGTGCAAGTATTAGGAACCCATCTCATTCTCACAATGCATATGATGTAAAAATAAATAAAGGCATCTATACATAAATTACCTTTTGTGCCTAATTAATAAACGCTTATTAAACTTGCTTACAATCAAATATACACATCACATAAAATTTACATCACACAAGGCATTGGAATTAGACATACAAATTCAGTTCCCTGCAAAACAAAATTATAATAGGAATTGCATACCGATGCACTATTTTGTACCTTTTAATTAATTTCCATTTCTTAAGTAATTGCGGTTCCCTAAATCATTTAAATCCATAAAATGATTTATAATTCTCTGTTACAATTTGCACCATAGTTTGAAAAATAATCTTTTAATCATTTAAAAGAAAATACAAACCGTTATTGTCCTTGTCACATAAAAACTGCGCACTGTTGCTGTTTTGGCTTTGTGACGAAAATCTATAAAACTTTTGAATAGGAAAGTTTTATTATTTCAAAATTAGACTTAAATATCTAAATTTAGAAACTGGTTTTATCAAAATATGTTAATCCATTTGAGAGAAAACGTTATTTTGATTTCAGCAAAAACTGCTACTGTTGCTGAAAAATTCCAGCAGCGCACTATTTTCTTTATTTTTGTTTAATCTCATAGATCTGTCCAAAAACCTTGATCTATATAATTATCTTATTCTAAACTTCTTCTACTGTAGTAAGAATTTTAGAAAATACAAAAATAATTAACCAGTAATCTTATTACAATATTGCAAAACGTGTAACAAAAATTCAGCACGAATTTAGAACCGCAAAACAAAAGAACAATTAACTAAGCACTTATGTAATTAAAATTACATAATAAAATAGTCTAATTAGCGATAATAAAGAACCTATGCTCTGATACCAATTGAAGGATTTCATGATGCGAATCGGGTAATTTTAAAATTTTATTAACCGATAACATCTAGGATCGTTCTTATTATTGCTAACTTTCCTTTAATTTATTTGCATCACAATCACATATATTCATATATAAGAAGGATTGTTAAACCATACCTATGGTCTCTAACGAAGCTTTATTCCTCTTCGGTTCACCTTGAATCCGAAACAAGAATGACAGTCAAATCCGTGCTAGCAAATTTCCGTCAACACCTAGCTCCGTCGCCCGTATCTTAATCGATTGCTTAATCGATAGAATATTTTAACAAGTATTTAGAAGAAAAAGAACAAAGCTTCAACACATGAAGACTTACTTGTCTTCTCAATTTTTCTCATCAGTTTTTACACAAAAATATCTGAATAAAACCTCTCAAATTCGTATAGCATTTAAAGCCACTAACCAGAAATTAAAACAACACTTTAATTTCTGACGTTGCAGCACTAAAACCTTGATAACTCTCTGTAGGAAACTCCAAACGTCCTGAAACTTGGACCATTGGATTCTACACTTCAAGGGCTACAATTTTCATATAACTTTTGCCCAAAATGGTTATCGTTTGCTATACTAATTTTCTGTTTAAAGTTGGCTCAAATTCTGACACGAATTTAAGGCCTTCTTTCTTCTTCATTTGTTAAAATAATTGGGCTTGGGCTTCAAATAAATTTATACATTTCATAATAATATTCATATATTATTATAATATGTGAAACTTATATTATCCTTATAATATACACATATTAATAAATTTATTCTTTGCTAGTTAATCACGTCATGTGATATAATTTTCTATTTGTACTTTATTTCATGCAACATAAAACCTTGTACATAGAAAATATATTTCTTGTTTCCCATTCAGTTGGTGTGACCTATGTTGAGGATCCATATTATGTTGGCAATGGAATAAATATTTTATGGAATAAAACTATAAGCAGTACTCTAGCATACATTACAGTTACCCAAATAATATAGATGTTTAGCAAATCTTTTTACGAAACACGATCCTTCTAGTAATGTTAATAACATTACTTGTGTCTATTCCTTACCATATGATATTATGATTATTATACAAAGTAGGACTGTGTCATCTTCGTATTATAATCTTTTCTTGGTCTCATATAAGTATGATTATATAATTATAACTGCACTTCAGTTATATTGGATCCATTTATAATCTCACTTTACCAAGGGGCCCTTTATAATATCATTCCTCAATTAATGAGTGGCAATTAGCTATTGACATATATATTTTTCCTCCTACACAAAATACATACAAAGAACTATTACTTTTATCACCACTTGCTTCAAATGGCTTTTAATAATAATTACGTTGCATATTTCTTATGTGAAAAATATATCATATCAATCTTAGAATTAACGACACGATAAAAATATTAATGACACAAACACAATCCATATAATATTTTTATCAATTAGGTTTGTTCAATATATGAAACTTTTCATATACTCGTGTTATTAAATGATAATCCTTTATCAACGTTTACAGAACTACAACGTACTTTTAATCAACACGACAGTCTTATATGGCATATTAGTGTTCCTGCTAATATCCAAGACCTGTGAACATTTTAGAGATATATATTCATTTTATTTAGAGTTCTGCGGTTCAAGACCAAGAGTATCTTCTTGAACACTTCTAAATATGAATATAAACTCATGGAACAAAATGTAATAACATCCAATTCATAAATATAACATATAAAAGTAATCACTATAAGATAACTTTTAGAACACAATTCCAACAGTTTATGCTTTTCGACCTACGACTTCCTATACTTTCGTAATCAAAAGGACTTCAACTATCGTTTCTTGATCCTAGTCTAACCTTTCGACATCAACTCTCATGTTAACCATACTTATACTTAATTACTTGAAAACGTTTGGATCTAACCACCTAACAATTAAAAGACGTCTCTCTAAGTTGTGCAAGCAATTCAATTCAAACAATTCAGTGAAAGTAATCTAAACGATTAAAGAAAAGCATAAAACACGACATGCAAACAAATCAAATAGTCTTAAAGCATATTATCAATCATAAACTAAAAAGGTTCACTACTATGGCCCCTAATAAACGACTACTCACGAGTATACATCACAAAACAAACAAAGGTATTTGAATAATAAAAGAACATAAAGAAAGAAATCAGATTACAACAGTTTGAATCCAGACTTCTCTCTCTTCTGCTCTTTGCCACTCAATCAGCGGTCCGCTGATGCTCCTGGCAAACCCGCTGAAATCTCTTGGCTATCCTTTCAATTAGCAGAAAATACTCTCAACTCACGAACCCTTTCTCTAGTGGCACTTTGTTGTTTATATAGACATTGGAAGGCTCTAAAACTATCAAGAACGTTAAAATTGAGGCTCTCAGAATAGGTAAGGCAGTGTAGAGATGGATGCAGAACTGGCTGAGCTATTTCTGCTGTCGATTTCTCGTCCAGCAGCCCGCTGAAATTCTTCAGTGTCGCCAGTCTCATTTACTACCTGTTATGCTCTCTGTGGGTCGCCAAGGTCCCTAGTGGGTAGCCAATTATGTCCAGATGTCAGTTTTCTCGCGTCTTGGGTGGCAAAATCAAATAGATTCTGTACAAAATAAAAGTAGTCATCGCAGTACCTAGCTTCTACCCTAAATTAACAAATAATGCATTAGAAACACATATAATTTAATGGAATTAAGTCCTAAACAAGCGGTATTTATATGCATAAAAATCGCTTATCACTTTACTAGCAGCAGTGCCCTCACATTGTGCGGGAAATTTTATTTGGTATATTTCAAAAGGATTAAAGATTCTTTAGTGTATATATATATATTCCTTTTACGTTAATTTTTTAAAATTATTCTTAAAGAATAACGCTACACATGATCTAATAAGGACATTTATTATCAAATGAAATCATAAATTTTCATGAGATATCTTCACACGAATGAGTAAAACAAAGAAGAAAATATCTGGCTTAATTTATTATACAACATCAAACAATGAACACATTGGTGTCATGATGTGAAAAAAAAATATAAAAATCAACATAATTAAAATATTACAGCCACGTTCAATTTGTGGGCAAATTTCATTTGAAAAATATTATGCATATATTCAGTCTAATTTTGCTGGTATACCTATATTTTCAATTTCAACGCATATGTTTACTTAACTGTATAGCCAAATGTTAAAAAAGAAAAATGATATTTGTTTTTTTTTTTCGAAATAATAACCCTCAACACAAGCGCAGTTTTTTTTTTCATCAAACAAATTGAAATTTTTCAATATAATTTCTGTTAGATCAAATCTTGTTAGAAAGATAGTAATGTGTTATTCTTGCACATTATATATTTCTTGATTTAGAGATAATTGTAAAAGTTGCTAGGAAACAATCCATCTCCATCGAGGGGCCCAATAGACTCACTAGGTATACTAGTGAGAGACATACGATTTTCTTGATGAATAGTTTTTTCCCGCACAATTCAAGAGAACATAAATAAAGTCTGTATAGCCGAAATTTTTGAAAACGGAAATAAATGAATCAAAATTTTTAAAATGAGAAATAAACTTTTCTTTTAAAAGACGCATCGCTATTGCGCCCTTTAAAATGGCACAATAAAAATGAAAAAAACGACAAAAATATGAGGCCTTATTGCGCCCATTAGAATAGCGCAATAGGCTAAACTCCAAAACCTGCGTGGCCCTTTTTCTCCTCTTTTTCTGTGCATGGTTTTGTGTCAGGGGATGTCTTCCAATTAAAAATATACTATCCCATATTCCCATCTGCAGTGAGATGTCTTCCCACGAAGGGGTCAGATCAAATAAAGCTATCCTCCAGAGAAATTATATAAGAAACAACAGCCATAACACTTTTGCATGGCCTGTTGAAAAAAAATTATTTTTCTGACACAAGCATCCATAAAAGGCTTTTAAACATATTTTATTACCATTTTCGTACTTGTACTACTAGATATCTTCCGGCCGACCCATTTAGTATCCATTTTTCCTTTTAAGTTAATGTCTATAATCCTCTTGTTTCTTCTATATTAATTAATTTATTTCGTGAAAATAAAAGAGGTTAGTGAGGCTCTTCAAAATGGTCAAGATATATAAGAAAAAAATAAATAAAATGTTTTTATGAACATTTTTCTACATACTACTAATAAAATTTATTGCCAAAGAAGTTAAAGAACAAATAAAAACTGATATACTACTAATATATTAAACAGCTAGCATCCAAAGCCTACATTGATAGATCACTATTTTACATTAAAAATGCACTGTTGTTTGAACTTGTCAAACTTTGGCACATGCATATTTGGTTAAAAAGTAATATACTGTTTGTGAAGTTAAGGCACTCTTCATGTGACCACATGTGACGACAAACAAACTAAAAACTAGGAATGCCCTTATTTTATTTCAGCCAAAGTTTAATTTAGCCTATAATTGCGCCATTTCAATGGACGCAATAAGGCCTCAGATTTTGTCGTTGTTCTCATTCCTATTGCGTCATTCTAAAGGGCGCAATAGCGATGCGTCTTTTTAAAAAAAAAAATAGTTCATTTCTCCTTTTAAAAATCTTGATTCATTTTTTTTCGTTTTCAAAAATTTCGGTCCGTATAGCAGCCCTTATCAGAATTCAACGGTAGACTATATTTATAGAACTAATCCTCATGTGGAAAAACTGAACCATCTCAAACTTAGAATCAAACTAATATGAAATAAATAATGACATATAACACAATCCATATATTTATTTTACTGGGTCAAGTCCTGTGCTATATTCCAATGACATTCACATATGCAATTAAGTTGGTAACACTTGACTTATGATTTGTAGAATTTAATCATCACTTAACTCGCATATTAATCTTATCTAATAATTAATGTTCCTTGTTAATTATCACGATTGTGAACGTTTTAGATTTATTATTTTTCATTTAACAAAATGAAACACAGAGATTCACACTTCAGATCCTCAACCTGAATGATCTGTCAATAATAAAATCAAGGAACAAATGATCAAATATCATCAATAACATAAACTAAAGATAATGTCAATAACTGATTGGTTCATAGGACATATCTCTAACAAATCTGACCATACCTAAAGATATTCACAAGACATTAAGATAATTTACAAATGCTAGTGAAATATAAATTTATAAAAGCTAACATGTCCAATAAAAAATTTGTCGTCTAAATTCATAAAATCTAAATAAAAATCTCAAATCTTTATGAGAACTACAGTATGAGAACAAATTTTTATTATTTCCAACTCCTATATTTAGAATAGTAAAACTTAGACAATAAGAGAAATTCAATATATGAGTTCAGGTTTTATAAAAAAATAATTAGTGGGATTTTTTAAAAAAAATATTACAAATTGACGTTACAAATTGACACGGCATGACACGGCACAAATGTTGAATTGGCACGACACGAATCGTGTCGTATGGGGATATTGAAAAGTTTGACACGGTCCAACACGACACGATTCAACACAACACGACACGATTCAACACACAACACGATACGAATACGACACGAACATAAATTAACATGATACATCAACACAAATCTAATTATTAATGCTGATTATTTTAACAAAATTAATAATTTAAATGCTGATTATTTTAACAAAATTAAGAATCTACAATAATTTTTGTCATTTACTCGTAATTATTTTACATACAATTTCTATAATTGAAAGAGTAGCGTTCCGCTGCCCCTATAATCCGTTGCCCCCAAATGTCACACATCTTGAACCGTTAAATTTAATTTATATCAACGATTGTGATTGGTTATCTCTGCCTTAAATTAAAATAGTTAAGACATGGTTTCTCTCACAATCTCACTTTCTCGAAACACTAAAAAAATTGAAAAAAAAAAACTAACATCCAAGTCCCAACAACTCCGAGGCTTTTGGGATTGCAACCCATTAAGGATTAATCTTCCATACAAATAAAATCCTTTGCTCTCAAGTAATGCCTTATTCATCTCTAAAGATTGCCTTAATCTCTATGCCAAAAAGTTTATATACGAATAGAAATATCAACAAGAAAGGTGAGCGGGATCAATGTCGGATAAAATTTGTAATTAAATCGAGTAGCTACATTATGATGGCCGGAGATCGAAAAAGATTCAGATGCATTTTATTTTCAATCGTATATACTACAAGGAAGTATAATTAGCAATATAACAAACATAATAATAAAAGAAGAATCCTTTATGATTCGGCAACAAAAAAAATTTACAGGATAAAAGGTGCATGTTTGCCAGGAATGACTTGGTAGGGAAAAAAAACAAAAATGAATCACTTGGTCACAACAATAGCATATAAATAAATAAAGTAATTTTACATTAAATGTAATTTATTTGAAAGATGTCCAGAAGGTTTTGGGCTTGGCTATTGTCAAATTTATGCACCTTAAAAAATAAATTTCGTAGAAGATATTCTTACTATCATTGTCTACCGCTTAATTTTCATATAAATTCCGTAAAACATAATAGGAAAAAGGCATAATTTTTAACTGTTACAGTCTTACCTTTTGCATTTTTTATTACCTTGCTTTTTTTAAATGACAATCAATGAAAATGTAACGATAGTTATTTGTCTAATGGCATATCCATTTCTTATATTATTTTCCTTTGTGGCCTATACAAGATATTTAGAATCTTAGGTCTATATATGCATCTCTCTTTAATTGTATGAAATTTATTTTTTAATATCAGATTTTCGAAATCCTTTTTGTCTTCAATTTTCTAGCATTTCATTTTTAGCTACATAAAATCCAATTTTTTTTTCCCAAGTTTAAACAGAATTAGTTGATCAACTGCAAAGAATTCACATAAATAAAGCAATCCATTTTCATCTGAAGTTAAACTGTACTCTGGTCTCTGGGCTAGGATTCCAATGAGTTGTGAATCAAACCGACTGGTTTGTCCGAGCCTATTCTAAATAGTAAATTTATAGAAGGAATAGTAATGCTGTATGTTTGTTTTGCTTTTATTTTGTCTTGATTGATTTTGCAAAATTTAGCACATCGAAAATAAATATGTTAATTTTGATTTTGGATAATTTTATTTTCACATATCACATTTTAAAATCCGCCCGCACATTGAGCGGGCACTGCTGCTAGTTAAGAATAAAGATGTAACTTTCTCTTTCATATTATAAAAATGCTTTTAAGTTTTTTTTAATCCATGATTTATTATATTATACCCAATAACTATACCAAAGTCTTTTAGTGCGGTTTGTTAACTGCTGCAGATTTTGTGCTTGATGTTGCTCGACTTGGTACTGAATTTATAGGCCAACGGCATGCAAGCTGGGCCCATCTTTTCTGACAAATGCTATGGTGCAAATTTTTCAGACTTGTCACACCAAAGAATGAAATTGATTTATTTTTGGATTATGAGGTTAGTAAGGTTAGTGGTGTAGGGTTAGT
Source organism: Rhynchospora tenuis (assembly GCA_027725995.1). NCBI lineage: Eukaryota > Viridiplantae > Streptophyta > Magnoliopsida > Poales > Cyperaceae > Rhynchospora > Rhynchospora tenuis. The sequence continues at coordinate 122,990,715 of CM050889.1, forward strand.
ACTTTTTGGGATTTTCGAGATATTTTTTAGAATTTCGAGGTAGAATAGTGAGGAAATGAGATTTTCGAGGGAATCCAACTAAACTCGCTAAACTCGTTAATCCCGCTCCCCAAACACACTAAATTTCTTACATTATAGTATTATACTATTATAGTATGGCGGCCCCCTGGGACCATAATAGTCTTAGCTATTCACAATGCTCCTATCACTGTCAGTGCTTGATATATATGTACTTCCATTCATAAATATAACATCAAGACCCAAATATAGCAAATTAATGTGAATGGGAAATCAAAAGGAGTAGACAATTCAGGCAAAGGCTATATAGATATTTTGTTGTATAATTTAAACAGGTCTTGAGTGACAGCACGAATATATTGATGTTAACTATAATTATTGTTGTTCCAAATTGATATTGTTCAGCATTACAAGAAAAATTGAACTTGAAAAGATGAACTACGTACGTACGTGAAAGTGTAGCATAAATAGTAAGCGACTCCATCTTTTTATCAATTTCCACTGAGAACAAAAAAAAAATAAAAATAATAATAATAAATTGTATGGTTCACACAGTGGATATGTCATTCTAAGTACATTACTTATTTACATAAATAAGGATCAATAGAACATGAAAGGGGGAAATTTGGACTTAAGGAAATTTTGGGAGGGAAATGACAGAGGCAAATAAAAACGTGGCAACTTTTTGTGATCATATAAAGTCGGTTGAGAATGAGATGAAACTTTTGTTTTATTGGATAGACCCATGTGATAAATTAGTTATATTAAAATTATTACATAAATTTTTTTTATTTTGTATACAATCTTAATCATTAAAAAAATATAACATTATTAAACTTAAAAAATCATAACACCATACACATTATTAAAATATTAATATTAATTAATATATTAATTACATGATTTTTTTAATTAAAGACAAATTCAGTATATGCAATTTAAAGCTAATTAGCATTGTACTTATATTTGACATATTTTAATTAGCATATTAAAATTAAAATATCATATTAACGAGCATGATACATGGCACAAAAAATAACAATCCAGGACATACCACATGTCAGCATTTAAGTAGAATTGAAAAATGGTTGGGAAAATATGTCAGAAAAGAAAAATGTGTTAATAAGGCAAAACATCATGTGCCATTATTTTAAAAAGATCTAACGATATTTTAATTTGCATTTTCAATCTATTCGTTTACTAAGATTGCAAATGCAAAAAAAATCATGTAATTTTTTATTGAATTGTATTTTTTTATGATATTTTTCTTGAATTTCAAACCATTCTTAATTTTTTTTGTGATATATTGACAGTGTTTGTACTATTTTTTTTAATTTTGCATTTTGAAATTTAAAAATTCAATGAGAATTGTTTCGTGTCGTGTCAAATCGTGTTGTGTTAAACCTTATCATATTTCTGTCACACCGACACACCCATCTCGTGGTAACATGGATATGTATCGTGTTGACATGGATGATATACCACAATTTGTAATTTACAAATTCTAATAATACAAATTAATTTTCATAAGATTAAATGTGTTGTCTTAAAATATTAATAGTGAAATTTTAAAATACAAGGTAAAATGTGTTCTCCTTTCATAAGATTAAATTAATTTCTCGTGGTAAAATTACATGGTATGTCGGGTCAAGGTAAGTAATGAGTGGGAAGAATTAACAAAAATTAAAAGAGCCAAATTTTAAAATACGATTTTAAATTTTTAGTGAAATTTTTGGGGGAAGGAACGAGCCAAATTTTTGGCTAGGAAAATGAAATATTTCCTGATGAAAGTTCTATTGACATTTTTTAGTGAAATTTTTGGGGGGAAGGAACGAGCCAAATTTTTGGCAAGGAAAATGAAATATTGCCTGATGAAAGTTGTATTGACATATTTTAGTGAAATTTTTGGGGGGAAAGAACGAGCCAAAATTTTGGCAAGGAAAATGAAATATTTTCTGATGGAAGTTCTATTGACATTTTTTAGTAAAATTTTTGGGGGGAAGGAACGAGCCAAAATTTTGGCAAGGAAACTGAAATATTTCCTGATGAAAGTTCTATTGACATTTTTTAGTGCACAAGGTGAAAGAAAGTTAAAATTTTAGTGACATTTTTGGAGGGAAAAATATGAGCCAAAAATTTGACAAAGAAAAATATAATATTTTTTTACTTAAATATTTGGTGGGGAGAGGAAGAGAACATCAAAAAATTAATACAATGATAAAAAAAAAGTTGCATAAGAGTTTATATTTCGAACCATTTACATTGTTATGTATATATTCTCTTAAAATTCGCAATTAAATTTGTCCTTTTCCTTTTGTGATCAAATAATTTCTTATTGATTTTAAAATAGAAATTGTTCATTTCCTTTTAAAATTCAATTGAAGATTAAAGAAGTCATCCATTAGAATTAGAGTTAAAGGTTATTATTATCATTATAAATGATATTATGGTTATCCTTGTCATATTGAAGAAGTCACATTGAACAGTTTGGACCGTTTATTTGAACTTTCGAAAGTGAGATATAATGAAATTAATCGGGATTCTGGTCAAATGAATTTGATTGAATCCATACAATTGAGCAATGAATAAAAAAAAATGAACAATAAACAAATTAAGCACATAATATTTTATACATACAATTGAACAAATTAATTTGCATTGTATTTGATTACTTCTTTAAGCATAAATTAAGCAATACGACTGTAGATATTTTTCTTATTGTTTTTGAAGATTAATATTTTTCAAGTTGTAACTCAATATTAAAGATCAGGAATAACGTTGAAGTAATTTTTTTTTTTCACAACCATAAGAAATAATCAATTTATCAGTTAAAAGACATTAAAATGAATCTAAGTTTGTTATATTTTAAATCGTCCTAATTGGTATTAATAGTCCAACTCATTGGTATTTTTATAGGAAATATTTTTCAAGATTGATATTTTTCTAGTTGTAACTCAATATTAAAAGAACAAGAATTTGTTATGTATTTTCTTCCACAACCACATAACTAAGTTTATCAAATTATAAATTGTTCTTATTTTTTTAAAAAAGAAAAAAACTAAGTTTTTGTCTATGCCACTAATCAATAGTTTTATTCAATATAATTTAATATAGAAAAGATATTAAATAACCAATATTCTCATCAACATTATTGATAAGGGCATTGAAAGCCATTGGATTTGATCCAACGTTGCAAAGGTTGCACAAATAATTGATAAGGGCATGAAAAATGAAAAATTTATTTAATAAGTGCATTTATGAAAACGGTATGGATGGAAAATGGTCAGAGATGAAGATGCGTTGAATAACGACATTATGAAAGGGTTTAATTTTTTTGGTAATTACTATCTACCATCCACCGCCATCCAAACTCAGATTTTCGCGTGCTGACGTCAGCAAAAAAATTTTGACAAATTTTTGAAAAAAATTTTGTGCCGACGTCATCAAATATGCTGATTTAAGGGTTCAGTTAAATATTTTAAGGGTTGAATTAAAGTGTGTAAGTGTTCAGTTAGATGCAACAATAATTTATTTCACTTTGTATGTTGAATATGATAATTTATTTCTTACTTACGAAATTTGTATATATGTTCAGTTTATTGTTGTAAATGTTCATATTGTTATTATAAATATTTGCTATGTTTGTTGTACATGTTCATTTTGTTTTTTTTTTTTATTTAACTAGTTTAATTGAACACAAAAACTACGAAATCAAATTTCTGCTGCAACTAACTGAATACATAGATACTTTAAGTTCATCCCTTAACGTATTTAACTGAACAAAAAATACTAAAATTCTAAATTATTGCTGCATCTAACTGAACACATACATACTTTTAAATAATCCCTTAAAGTATTTAACTGAAAACAAAACACTAAAATTTCAAATTATTGGTGCATCTAACTGAACACTTATACACTTTAATTCAACCCTTAAAACATTTAACTGAACCCTTATTTATTTAACTGAACCCTTAAATCAACATATTTGATGACGTCAGCACCAAAAAAAATTCGGAAATTGGTCAAAAAATTTTGCTGACGTCAGCAAGCGGAAAAAAAGCTATTTTGGCCTGTTGGATGGCGCTGGTTCAATTGGATGGTATTGGATGGTTTTTTGTTGGATGGTGTATGTCATTTCTGAATTTTTTTTTTAAGGACATTATGAAAGGGTTTAATTTTCTTGATTGGAATCAGATATATAATTTCATTCCTTAAACGTCTAAAAATTTTGGCGGGATAAGTTTGGCGGGAAAGGAGTAGGAAAAATAAAGAAAATTAAATTATTAGTTGAAAATTGCTCTTTTGTTTCATGGGCCCTTTGTCATATCCGAAGCATTTGGATTTACGAGCAGTAATAATAAACAATTAATGTTTTGAAATCGGACCGGCTATCGAACCGGCGAAGTACAAATATATGGTTTGACGGTTCGATCGGTCTGACCGGTCGGACCGGTGGTTCGAACCGTTGGCAGAATCTAATGACATATTTTTGATATGTACAAAAAGTTAAGTTTGTTAATTCAAACATTGCAGGATAACAACGTTCAAATTTCATTTTTTTCAAATCTAATGTTGAGTAGTCTTATGAACGCATGCTTTGGACCTTGGACCTCTAAAAATTAATTTTTAAAGAAAAACTCTGCCCAGCATTTCGTAAAGATCCAATCCAAAAAGACAAAAGTACAAATATATGCTAGGCATTGATTACCTAGGTCCCACCATGTGCTGTGACAGAGCTAAAATGGGAAATGGGTTTGCAAACTTATAGACAGAGTCTGAAAAAATGAAAATCGGCGGTTCCGGTTGGGCGGTTCAATTGAAAACCGGACTGAACCGGCCAGTTTTTGTGAGTCGCTAACAGGGGCCTTGCTGGGTCAGATTGGACCGGACTAGCGTCCGGTTCGCGGTTGAACCGGTCCGACCGGCCGGTCCGGTCCGGTTTTCAAAACATTGTAAACAAGATCTAGCGATCAGACGTCAAATTCATTCCTTTTTCCTTTTGACTACGGAATATAGATTCTAGAGACCAAACAATAGTAATTATGTGATAATAGCTATACAATAGAACTGGAAATAGTTAGTAAAAAATTGGGATTAAGAAGGTCGAAATTTATAAAGACCAAACAAAAAAACAAAATTGGTATTTGATTTAATGAATTAACAACTTTCAATGATAACAAGTTGTACGTAAGCCAATTATATTCAGATATTCAGTAAAAATAGTTCAATGATATGCTAACTAACCAATAAAAATATTCAAGTAAGATAGCTAAAATTTCCACTGTTCAAATAATTAAATTTTTCTAAATTTAAAACTTAAAATCAATTAAGCTAAATTTCGTTTAATATGGATCGTTAGATCATTGGTTTAAAGCTTTTAAATATCGTGGATCATGGGATAGGAACCGGACCCCAAACCTTAATTAACTCCATTGTAATTTCTCTCTCCTGTTTGGATCCGCAGAACCCCAATCTGTTTTCGGACAATTTTCTTATTAATCTTAAATTAAAATCGAAATTTCACGTCCGTCCTAACGTCACTAATTAATATCACAAGTATCCTAAATCTGGCCGCCACTTCAGTTGGCGGCCTGGTTTGCCACCTGGACGCGCCACGCGGGACGCCACCTCAGCAAGGTCTGAAAATTTTTTAATATACTTTTCAAAAATTTTTTAATATACTAAAAATTTTAGTATATTAAAAAAAGTATGTCAAACTAGGCCGCCAACTGAAGTGGCGGCCAGATTTAGGACACTTGTGATATTATTTAGTGACGTTAGGACGGACGTAAAATTTCGATTTTAATTTAAGATTATTAAGAAAATTGTCCTCTGTTTTCGCCCTTCTTCCTCCATTCTTATCCCCTCTCTTCCTCTCCAGTTGGCTCAAACAAACCTGCCTGTAAATCCCTCGCACAATGCAAGACTCGGAGCCTGTAAGAAATATGTGTCAACTAGCGATTCCAATTAATTTTAGATTACAAGTGCCTGTAAGAAAAAAAAATTAGTGTCTCTATCTGAAAATGATTTGGCATCTCAACTAATATACGTCTCTCTTGATATGTGTCAGTATACCGACGCCAATTAGATTCAGATTATGCGCCTCCCTGCACGTAAATTGATAGCATCTCTATCTGGAATATTTCTGCGTCCTAACTAATATGTGTCGGTCTACCGACGGATATTAAAAGTCTTCTTGTCCGTTTTTTTCTTTCTGCGTCCCTATTTGATTTAGAGACTCTAACACGTTGGTGTTCTGACGCGGAAAAACGAAATTCTAGTAGTGATCATTCTTACCATAAATAAATTATATAGGCCTGCGATTAAACAAACAGATTTTGATAGCAAACACAAAATCAGATTTCGGGCTAGATTTCAATAAATAACACGTCGTCTATTTAAGGCCCACTTCATTCCGGGCCTATTAATTCGAAATGGGCTAGAAAGGAGAACCGGATATTATTAAAAAAAAATAGTGAATAAATTACAAATCGGGTTCCTTTTCTTTCAGAGTTCCAACTTCGTAAAAAAGTATTTATGTTTTCAGAATTCATTCTCTACATATTAAAGTAGTTTAATAAATTTTAACGTGGGTTACTATTTCGAAACTGGAGCTGACAATTGAAGTCAATTGTCAGACTGCTCATGTGCTATGTGATTGTAAAGAAATAGAAATATAGGGATTTAATATTGTGATGGCTTTTGCTTGAGAATGGTTCCCACCCATTAGGCCTGACTAATGTGGCTAACGGTCACAGAAGTGCCATCCTCCGTTATCGTTTAGTATCAGTGAACGACACAGATTGTGTTGTCGTTAACCAGTTCGTTTATCAAACGGTTCAAATTTTCGTTTTGTTAATCGTTTCCGTTTAAGTAAACGGCATAACGATTAAACGTTTATACCGTATTTTTTTTGCCTTTATGAAGGATTACGAAATTTAATTCAAAAAAAATAATGCAAAATGCAAAAAAATCACACATGATATAAAGAAAATATGCATACATTAATACAACAACATATCAGTACAAAAAACCTTCCAACATATCAGTACAAACAACATATATAAACAAAATATGCTAAGTTGTCTTTAAATACATTGTCTACTTTGCCACAAACACCACAAAATATGCCAAATTGCCTATCTAAATCCTAAACCCAGATCTGAAACTGCATTCTCAGGATTCATTGAGGAGCCAAAGACATGCAAATATGCAATCCAGGCTTCAACCAAAAGAACAAAAAAAAAAACATCATCATTGAATATCGCTTCAGATCTGAGGAGCCAAAGACATGCATATATACATTCCAGGCTTCAACTTTGTATCAAGGTACCAAAAATATACTAAATGATAGGCAACATTGACTCAACCAACGAACAAACTAGAATCAACTTACTGACAAGTGACAAAGTGACAAATGACAACATAGGGGAGCCAACAGAAGTACACAACATCATTCCTCAATGCCACCTCCTTCCTCAATGTTCCATAGAGGCTCACCAATTTTTTCACCATTTTCCGTATCAACACAAACAATGAATCATGTTAATTATTTGTAAATAAAGATTGCACAAAGTAAACTATAAATGAAGCAATTTCATGTAAACAATGAGTGAAGGCATGAAAGATACCATTAATTGATACCCTCAACCAATCTTGAGCACAAAGTAAAGCTTCAATGCTCTCATCATTGAGAGAGCTCCTAGCTGGACTAAGTATTCTGCCACTTGTACTAAATGCAGATTCAGATGCTACTGTTGAAATTGGGATATCCAAGATGTCCTTGGTTAATTGACACAGTATTGGGTATTTAGGAGACTTCAATCTCCACCAAGCTAGGATGTCAAAGTTCTCATCAAAACTTGCTTCATCAACTTCAGTAGCTATTTTAAAAAATAAATAACATAAATATTAAATATAAATGCAACAATTAGAAACTTAAAAAAGAAAGGATGAGTGGTACATCGAACCAGAATCCTCTGCGTGTTTTAAGAAAAACACGCACGGTGCGGATCCGTCCGATTTAAATCAGACGGTTCATTTTTTTCGGGCCAATATATTTTCGGGTGTGGTGGAATGCACGAGGCTCCCTTATAGCAGTTAAGATTAAATCAGACGGTCCAGATCCCCGGCCGTCCACCAAACACGCAGAGGATGGACACGCAGAGGATCTGATTTTGTGGTACATCACCTAGATAGTCATCAAGCTCAGATTTTTGAGGTTCATTGTTCCTCATTTCCTTTATATAGTCTTTCAATGCAGCCCTTGAATTGGTTCCACTACCACTTGCACTAGCAACAGCAGTTGTCTTTTGCCTATTATGCAAAACACAATTATGAAGTTAAAATAAGAAAAATAAAATTTAGACTAATATAATTATATAAATACTGAAATGTGATGTGACTACCTCTTTGACATTCTAGCTTGCTTCTCATCACTTGCATTTTCTTGAACATACTCATTGAACAATTCTTTCATGCACTCTCTCAAATTTGCCATGAAGTAAGCACATTGTTCAGGACACAATTCTTTCATGTAGTACTCAACAACATAAAGCTTACATCTAGGATCAAGCACACAAGCTATTGCCAATAGAAAATTACTAATGGTCCAATACTTGTCAAACTTGGCAATCATTTGAGCCCCCATTTTCACAATGAATGGATATGGACTACTGGACATCCTTTTAATGTTCAAATAAACCTCAGCAAACTTAGGGAAGAAAAGATTTAATGTTTGATACTTAGTGCCACTCAATTTAATGTGGCTTCATAAAAACCTTCAAATGACCAACTAAACATTCCACTTCATCCCATTTGAATTCATCCCATTTGAACATGTTAACATATCTCTTATCAATGTTACCATACCTACAAATTTCTGGTTTCAACTCCAAGGCCAGCACCAACATCAAATATGTGGAGTTCCATCTTGTTGGAACATCCCAAGCTGGCTTCTTAAATGGAATTTGACTCTGCAAACAGAAAATAAGAAAATAATATATTAATTAGATGCTAATAACAATACAAGATTATATATAAAAAAAATAAAAGAATATATTAAACATAACCTGAGAGCAAGCCAACTTGAATTTCTCCATCCTTCCTTGAGAGTGTTTAATGTATTTCATCGTGTTGCGTATATTACTTATCTCATCTTTCAGAACACTTAATCCATCTTGTACAATCAAATTTAGGATGTGGCAACCACATCTCTGGTGGAAGACTTTACCATCCACTGGTAAGTCATCTTGGATGGGTGTGGTTGCAAATAGTTCAGTGATGCAAGCATCATTGGAAGAAGCATTATCAAGGACAAGATAAAATGCCCTTTTATCCAAGTTCCATAATACCAATTTATCATAAAAAGCCTCAGCTAAGTATTTACCAGTATGTGGGCTTGACAATGGGACAAATGTGATGATCCTTTTTCTCAAAATCTATTTTTCATCAATGTAGTGACATGAAATTGCCATTAAGCCCCTATCTCTACCCTTGTTGGTCCACAAATCACTGGTAAAACTAAATCTACAAGTAAGTTGCCCCAACTGTTCATAAAGAGTAACATGTTGTTCCTCATAAAACCTAATACAGTCTGCTCTAACGGTGGTTCTTGATGGGATTTTGAATGAAGGTTGCAATTCATTAAGTAACAACCTAAAATAATAGTGGTTAACACAGTTAAAGGGATATTCATGGGCTATTACCATGAATGCCAAAGCCTTTCTACATTTCATTTGATCAAAGACCCAAGGAATAAGTTATGTTCCTTCTGTGTTAATAACAAATAAAATAAAATTTATCAGTAATAAATTAAAACAATTAAATGAATGAAAATAAGTTATAATAAATGAATTAAAAAAGTTGTACCTGCTGATTTGGCAACTTGCAACATTTTTTGCAAAGCATCACGCCTATTTCTTGGAAATTTTTTACACCCTTTTTCAATGTGATTCCTCATAGAACTTGTGCCTCTTTGTTTCCCTTGCAAATACTTGTTACCACAATATTTGCAAATGGCATAATAGCTTCCATCTTTGTTTATTAGTCTCATATTTCGGCCCATTTCGTTTGACGTTCCGTTTCATTAATGAAACTGATTTCAGTACCGTTATTCGTTCCGTTTATATAGACGGAACGGCATAACGTTTTTTTTGTTCCGTTGGCAGGGCTACACCCCATGTGTGGAATACAGATTTTGTGTAAAGTGCAAACAACTACAAAAATAGTTACATTTATACTTATAAATGCACATAACAAAAAGAGTAAACATGTCATATAAAAAGGTGTAAACAATTATTATATCAATTATGGACCATTGATTTGTGTAATTTGATCTGATCAGTGGTCTAGATCTTAATTTCGAAATTAAATGGTCAAGATTTTTTATTAGAAAAGATTAAGTTAATACCAAATTAGCTATTTATTTAAAAGGAAAGACTAATAAATTATTGATTTTACCATGTCTTTATTGTCTATAATATGTTCTATATGAAACAAAAATAATATTAATATTTTATTTTGTTATTTGCCCATATATTGAGGGCATTTTTTGCTAGTATGAATAAATATATTAATAAAAGAGCGCACATTTAAATCAAACAATTTTAATCGGACGACTTCCCTCGTAAAAAAAAAAATATATTTATTAAAGAACCACAAACGAAAAAAATAATATTCTAAATCTAACCCGTAAGTTTTTCGCTCCTATTTGCTACAAGAAAGAAATGTGCTGCTTTAATTATTTTGTTTTCTTTTAAGTTGTGAAGACAAAATATGGAAAATCCATCCCCCTCAATTTACTGGAGATGCTGAAAACGAACTTGCAGCATTTTCACTTGCACCTCCACTTGGTACCATGCCATGCCTCTTGACTCTTGACCAATGTTTTGAAAACTAGATCAGAGTGGCCGGTCGAACTAGTTGGACCGGGATTCCTGTCAGTTTACTGGTTCAACCGGATTTTGACTAGTTCAACCGTGGTTAGACCGGCAAACTCCGTGGTTAGACCGGCAAACTAACCCACCTGGTGGCGTCCAGTGGCGGATCCACCATTGGGTCGGGTGGGGCTAGAGCCCCACCTAGCTCCGTTGAGTCCATGGAGCCCCACCTTAGCCCCAACTAATTTTTTTCTGCCATTGGATTACTCGAAGGTCCATTGTATGAGATGAATATATGATTAACTTATGTCGGTCCAATGTTCTTATAAACTCAATCCCACCTAAATATTTTTCCTAGATCCGCCACTGGTGGCGTCCCCGATTCACCCTCATATCCAGTTTTTAAAACATTGCTCTTGACACAATCTTAATGGAAAGTAGAACATGCCTCTGTGCCTTGTCTAGTTACATTTCTTTATCTTAACCCTCCCAATGCATATCTTCACAAGCATGCATCCATCAAAAAAAAAATTTAATCATATATGATTAACATATCTTTACAAGCATGCATATCTTTTTCTGCCATTAGAGTACTCGAAGGTCCATTGTATAAGATGGATATATGATTAACTTATGTCGGTCCAATGTTCCTCCTGTGAAAAGAGGTACAGAACCAACGCACGGTCTCCTAATCTCTGTTCTCTCGCAACAAAAAATAAAAAAAAAAACAACAAGAAGAAGAAATAACTTCCACTCTATCATAACAAAATTAGCAAATTGTGGTTCATCGTTGTTTCTTCCATCTCTACACCTCCAACCTCCAGAGCACACACGCCAATTTCCTGGCTCTGCCCCAGAATTGTACAATCAACAAGCCGAAATAGACGTATGGCAATGCAACCCCAGTACCATCACAAAGCATACTAGGGAAAACAAATATATACACAATAATACATTGGGAAGTGTTAAGAATTCGAGCGTCTACGTAGTGGAAGTTGAGTTTTAAGGTTCGAGGAGACACGATCCAAGTGCAACTGCATATGAACCGTGTCCCTTAGGGCTAGTTAGCACGAGGATCCCGGAATAAATCAATCACACAATAAGATACAAAGAGAACACGAGATTTAACGAGGTTCAGCACCAACTTGATGCCTACGTCCTCCACACACACGCACACTCTCTTTTTGAGGGAGAATGAGAAGATAAATAGATATAAAATTACATAAGGCAACTAACCTTTTTGGTAATAAAATTAATTCACAAAATTTTATCTTTATTCTTCATATTTCCTTCTCTTCTAAAGCAAATCAGATCCTCTTCAATATGGAAAACATCCCATAATTTGCACCCATCTTCTATGGAAAGATTTGACACAACATTGTAATTGCTCCTGCCAAATATGCTAGGTCGGCTCAGGAATTCGATCCGAATTAGACCCAATTCGGTCCGAATTGGGTCGCACCTCATTCTCTGACTTCTCAATTCGGTCCGAATTGATACCAATTCAGTCCGAATTACTCCTTGACAGTGATATTTACTTTTCTGTTCGGTCCGAACAGAGATTGTGTTGATCCGTTTACTTCACATGAACTCACGCTATACCATTCGGTCCACACACACGAGTAGACCTCATATATTTCAACATGAAGTTCCATTTCACTTGCTGATCCAGAACCACAATTCCTCCAGTCAATTGACTGCTAGATGAAATTCAAATTAATAACATTATAACAGGTAGCCCAACCGGGTCGGGCATGTCTACCTGACACCAGTATCTTGTATATTATGTCTTCACTCACAGAGCCCTGTTATTCTAACATTCTTGGTAAAGCAATTGAGTAAGTACCTATTTTCATCATGTAAATCGTTGGAGTAAATATCTTCTAGCATAAACTGAACGTGAAACTCTGGGATGATTACACCATCCGAGAAGAACCCACAGAGATTTTAATATAACAGAACCTTAACTTGGATAAAAATATGCTTCCAACATATAGCTAAAAGGTATAATTTTACCGGTCCCAGTAGGAGCAAAGCTGCAGGGGTACAAACTTGAGGCGAGCAAAGTTATGAAGAGAATAGCCTGAAAGTCACCCACGGGATGTGATCTCATAACAGTCTCTGGAAAGGCAAAGCTGTTAAGCACAAACAAAATTTTTCATTAGTGATTTGGACTTGGCAAGACGGAAAGAAAAGGGCTGCTACTTCGTGTCCATATAATTCGGGAATTCTTCCTTCCGTCACTCATGCTATGGTTGAATAGTTCCCTTAGGGCAAGCCTGTACGGAAAGTCGGCCCACTCTAGTTAAGCTTAGAACGCCTAGTTCAGAAGTACCCCGGGATGGAGCCAAGGGTATAAGCTCGGGTGCCGACGCCTAGTCAACTGTACAAACAGACTATGATATGAACTAGCACAGGTGAACTAGCACAGGTGAACTAGCACCGGAGTTTTATTGGCTGTCCCAACAGAGTGAGCTACTATACATTTTGTTCCTTCCTGTCAAACTATTCGTTCCAGGAGAAGCACACGGTGTTCCCTAAGTATTATTTAGGGACTTGTTATTTCTTCCCACAGTGAAATGGCTTTTAGGTATCAATGAAACACAGTAAGTCGATGTATTATAGCCCCTTCTCTCTTGAACTTCACCCAGATTTTCCAAAGTTCCTCAATCGGGGGTTATGTGATAGGATCGTCTTCTTTAATATGAGGTTAAGTGGATAATAGTGGAGATAAATGAGATACTTAGAAACTGAAATTCTTCATTCATATACTTGATACAACTCTCTTACAATTGATATTTTCTCTCTTCTAAATTCTTCTAAGTTCTGAATTTCTAATCCCTCTTACATTGTTTATATAGATACAAACTCAACTACTTTCATTAACTAATATTGAATTATCTAATCAATGACATAGTCTTCTAGACAATAAATAACAACATCTTCCTAAGAGTTATTCTTGTAATTATAAATAATTAAACTCTTTGACCATGCAAACTTAATTGAGTTTATATTTCCAACATCCTTCCTTAAACTCAATTATGGTCCAGCTCGCATCCCGAGCATCTTCTTGAATCGATTGAACAATTCTGCTCCAAGCGGTTTAGTGAATATGTCCGCTACTTGATCTCGACTCGCCACATGAGTCAACTCGACATCGCCATCTTTCACATGTTCGCGTATGAAGTGAAAGCGAACATCAATATGCTTACTCCTTTCATGATGCACCGGGTTCTTTGCCAACTCGATTGCTGACTTGTTGTCGACTCGAATCTCCGTTGGTTGATCTCGAGCGAAGTTCATATCCTTCAATAATTTTCTCAACCATATCGCGTGACATACACACGAAGATGCAGCCACATACTCCGCTTCACAAGTTGACAAAGTCCCAATTGGTTGCTTCTTCGACACCCATGTAAATGCTGTGTCTCCTATGTAGAAAACAAACCCCGCGGTGCTCTTTTTATCATCGACATCGCCACACCAATCGCTGTTCGTATATCCAACAAGATCAAACTCGTTAGTATAAGAATAGAATAAGCCATGAGATAAAGTACCTTTCACATAGCGAAGAATTCGCTTTATGGCTTTCCAATGTGACGTCTTTGGCTCCTCCATGTATCGGCTTAAGCCGACACCATATGCAATATCTGGCCTCGTGCACATAAGATAGCGCAAACTTCCAACCAAACTTCTGTATTGAGTTGCGTCTACGGCCTTGCCTTCATCATATCGAGACAGCTTTGTCCCGCTCTCAACCGGAGTACATACCGGATTGCAATCATTCATCTTAAATCTTTTCAATACATCTTTTGCATATGTTTCTTGTGAGAAAAATTCCAGATTTGTCTTGCTTCACATCCAACCCGAGAAAGTATGACATCAATCCCAAATCTGTCATCTCGAACTCTTTTGACATCTCGAGTTTAAACTTCTCAATCATTTCATTATTATTCCCCATGAATATCATATCATCAACATACAAAGCAACAAACATAATGTCATCATCACATACCTTCACATATAAAGCATGCTCATACGGACATTGCACAAATCCGTGCTCCTTGAAGTATGTATCAATTCGGGTATTCCAAGCTCGTGGAGCTTGCTTCAACCCGTACAACGCCTTCTTCAATTCCAGCACCTTGTTTTCTTTTCCTTCCTTAATATAACCTGGTGGTTGCTCGATGTAGACTTCTTCTTCGAGTACACCATTGAGGAATGCTGATTTCACATCCATTTGATAAATATTCCACTTGTTTTGGGCAGCCAATGATATCAACAAGCGAATAGTCTCCATTCTCGTAACGGGGGCAAAAACTTCTTCATAATCAATCCCTGCTTTTTGCTTTTAACCTTTGGCTACTAACCTCGCTTTGTATCTTTCAACCTCGCCTTTAGCATTGAGCTTCTTCTTGTAGACCCATTTCACGCCAATCGGCTTATGATTCTTGGGTAACGTCGGAAGTTCCCAAGTATCATTCTTCACAATAGCATTCATCTCTTCATTCATAGCTTGCTGCCATTTCTTCTCTTGAACGGCTTCTTCAAGTGTAATGTTCTCGGCATCCGCCAAAAGACACACCAAGTGCAGCTTGCTTGTTGCCTCATACAAGTCTTGCAAGGTTCGGGTTCGAGGTGTTCTCGCCTCGTCATCACTCGAGCTCGCACTTGGCTCAGCTCGCATTGTTGTGTTTGTCGAAGTTGAGCTCGCTATGACTTGCACTTCTTTCTCAACGTCATGCGACTTCTCTTTCATAGAATTCCAGCACCATACACCTTCTTCATTAACCTGCTGTTTGACCCAAAAATATTAGGCCAAATTGCATGAACCAAATAACCTATTTTATGGCAAATAAATCCAAGAAAGCCCAAAAATCCACGAAAAATACCAAACAAACTCCAAAAATTACCAAAAAAATACCCAAAAATTCCCCATGAATTATGATGAATTATCACGGTTCTAAAATCCCAAAAATATCTACAGAAACCCTCCATTTTGCAAAGAAACCCCAAAATTCCACAAAATTACCAAAAATTAATCCATAAAGAATTTCACAAATATTTTTGAACCATTAAATTCCCTATATTTTCCTGAACCTACCCACAAAATTTCATTCAAAAATACCCAAAGGAAGGCCTCCAAATGATTTATTAAAATTTGGCAGCAAATAATTAATGGAAATTTAAATCAAATGCCAAGAAAATCCCAGAAATATCCGTCGAATTGGGCGCGTCCGACCCATTGCAGGGGATCCGGCGGAGGGAAGATGTCGCTGCTCCTTTAAAATTACCCTCCCCGTGTGTAAATTTGGATAGACCTGTTGCATGAACCAAAGAGCTCTAAAATATTGAATCTTTCACTGGTCCACAGAAGACCGAGAGTGTCCATATCCTTCTCTCTCATTGACTCTAACAGGCGGGACCCAGGCGAAGAGTCGTCTTCTTCCCTGGTAAAAAGAAATCTTCGCGTTTTACCGCGCGACGTCGGGTAAAGTGGTGAAAGAGGTGTTTTCCGTCGACGTGGCTCCTCTCAACTCCACAAATGCAAAACCAGACACCTTGGCCCATGGTTTTCCGAAACCAAACCCTAGGCGCAATCAATTTTCAACCGTTGATGGAAAGTGGAAGGTAGAGATGAGCTTTCGGCCAAGAGGTCAAACCCTAATGCCTGGCCTATTTAAACTAAAAATTCGAGCTACAGAGGGGGAGGAGAGGCAGCCGCAGCTAGGGTTAGGTTTAGAGATTAAAAATTAGAGAGGAATTAGAGGGTAAAAGGGAGACAATTCGTCGAACAGTGGAGAAAATAGGGAGAAAGGTAAAGTTAGGCAATATAGCTTTGTAAATTTTTGTGTGAAATGAAATAAATCAAATTGAAGTGTCAATTAAGTCTTCTTCTTCCCTCTCTTCCTTTGTCTCAGCCACTAATCAATAGTGTGCTTGAGTTGTGTAAACACAGCTCTCATGGACCATGGTCTGCAGCCTAGCAGCAGTCATGGCCATGAGAGAAAGGTTCTCTTGGTGTCTCCTGAATGTTTGGAGCTCAGCTCCTCGATTCATGCGATATCCTCTCGGCTGCCACTTGAGAATTTGAAGCTTGGCTCAATTCTCATGTGGAGAGCTTTCAATTGACATGGCACAGGTCCAGAGCGCAGCACTGGCCTGGCCATGATCAATGTGCTGTCACTAAAGCTCAAAATAGTACAGAAATAATGAATTAATGGTATACTAACCCCCTACCAGACCCTTGTGTGATTCACCCAAAATGATGGACCTAAATGCATAAAATAAGACATGTTATGTGTTCTTTAAGTTATCTTTTCATTTCCATGAAATACAAATGCATATGTGAATATATTTAAATCTGGCCAGCAATTGAAAAATAAGAAAAGCAAGGTTATCCTTGCATAAAAATATGAAATTGAGCATGGACAGCAGGTACTTGATCTTATGGACAGCAGGGAATTGATTTTTCCATTTTTGGAATTTTATACGATTTTCTATGAATTTTAGAAGGCTGCAAGGGCATTTGGAGAAATAAAATTTTGTTTAATGATTTCTGGACTTTTATGATAATATGTCTGAACCAAAGATTCCCAGTATCTTTAATGACTTGCTCTGCCAATTTCCTTGATTTTTGAATAAGTATAAGAGTATGTTTCATTTTATTTTCAAAGAGGGTAACAATAGGTATATGGATCAAATATTTGAAAGGTATGCCTCCTGTATACTTAACTGCCAATAGAAGCTCACTGCAAGTGGATTTACTGCATTTAGGCAAATAAAACCAAAATTCCTCAAAAACAGTAGATAAATAGTATGAAAACAAAAACTGAAAATTGAGAAAAACGCAAAAAGACTTGCTCTTGTCATCTGTACTGTTTTTAGCATTCAAAACAATCTCAATTGGACCTAAGTTGAGCCTTGAATCAAACCCACTTGCTGTAAGTTAAGTTGCATGCAATTTAGAAATTAGGCAAAAGGGAACAAAGTGTACATTTCTGCACCTCCCTTCTTCACCCTATATTGCCACATTCCAAATTAAATTAAAGGCTTAATCCCACTTAAATTGAGCTCCTGAAGCTATTGGAGAGATGACTGGCATCAAACGAATTTTCTGTGGGTCCCAGAGCAAAGACCCAAATCAAGCCAGATTTAGGTCGTCGTGTCTCAGTCAAGATCATCTCTGTATCGACTTCTCTAAGCGAAATTGACCCCTCTCTTGAATTTTTCATATTCTCACGAAGACAATAAACCTCCTTCTGGTAGATTGAGATGACCGGAGCGCTCCAAATGCCATTAATGGCATCCCGAACCCTCTCAGGTGCCACATGGCCATACAGACTTCCCCAGCATAATTGGAGCCCACCAACGTGTTCCTCTAGTCTCCACGATTCCGACGAACCTAGCTTCGACTAGATCGGTGACCTGAGACGCCGAAATTTAGTCGGAGAAGTTTCAGGGGCTTTTCTGCAAAAGCGCCGTCGACTGTCGGAGAAGAAAGAGTCTGAATTCAAATTCGCATGGATCTTCTGTGGTGGGAAGCGTGTGGCAGGTTGCACCACTCGCCACACGGATTCCAGAGAACAGTCAGCGCGAATTCACCCCAGTCAGCGCCACGTGGCCCAATAGGAATTTTCCAAATTA
Source organism: Rhynchospora tenuis (assembly GCA_027725995.1). Classification (NCBI taxonomy): domain Eukaryota; kingdom Viridiplantae; phylum Streptophyta; class Magnoliopsida; order Poales; family Cyperaceae; genus Rhynchospora; species Rhynchospora tenuis. The sequence goes on from CM050889.1 coordinate 123,009,263, forward strand.
GCTAAAAACTTCAAAAATCAATTAAAAATAGTATACAACTCAGAAAAATTCAAATAAAATATCCATAAAATCCTAGAAATCTGTAGAATTTAGATTTACTGATATTTTAGTATGAAATTATGTCAATTTATGCCTCTTTTGTATTTTCAAAGTATTTTCTCCTTAAGATGAATTTTATAAATTGTTAAAAATTTCATAAACTCATCAAAATTAGTAGCAATCTCAGAAAAATCCAAATAAAATATCCAAAAATTTCTAAAAATCTAAATAAACCAAATTCAATATTATTTTCTATTAAATTCTGACAAAATTAAGAGTTTCATATTTTTGAAGTGTTTTATTGTGAAGAATAAATTGTACAAACTCTAGAAAAATAGTAAAACAACTCATTAAAATTCCTAAACAAATTTAGAGATATTTTCATGATTAAAAAATGAATTTCTCATCATTTAATTTATATAACAAAATTCTAAATTCCAAATTTCAAATAAAAAAAAAATCAATCAAAAATCAAAATTGAAAACATATTGAAATCTAATGTCAAAATCAAATTAAAGCTAAAAATCTAATTCAAATAAAAAAATCAATAATTAATAATTAAATCAAAGCTCAAAGGAAAAGAAATTAAATTTCAAATTTCAAGATTTTCTCCAAAAGACATTAAAAAAAAAAGAGAAAAGGGTATCTTAAACTTTAAATATTAAATCTTTGAAACAAATGAATAAAAAAATAAATAAATAAAAGTAAATAAAAATAATAAAAATCCAAAATCATGATAAACCTAAGTTAAAATTAAATCCAAGTTAAATTCATCAAATTTTAAAATCCAAAACTAAATAATAATAAATAAAATAAAATAATAAAATAAAATAATAATAATAATAATAATAAATGATAAAGATTTAAAAATCAAAATAGTTCCAAGTAAATCAATATAAATTAAATTAAAGTTCAAACCCTCTTAGTAGAAATATTTCAAATAAGTAGTTTTAGTTTAGATGTCTTAAAAGCTTCAAATAATTAATTTTGGGTTTAGATATACCAGGATTTTCTCAATTGCGCCCCGTCAATGAGGTCTGATGCCTCAATTGAACCTTGCTTAAGCCAAAAGAAATAAACTGCTTGTTAAAATACAAAAATCATTTGAAAGACGACTTTTCTAGCCTATTACATTTAGTTCCTCGAATCTCTTAATCAGAGGTTCTCGTGGAAAACCACGGGGTAATTAACAATAGGGGCTTGCGCCTATTGGAAAGAAAGGATCCACAAATTAATAAACCCTCATGAGAATGGATTCTAGTCGATGTTCTCTAGTCGTTAAGAGGCATTAATACTTGAGTTCAAGCTCGTGAGGGGTGAATCTAAGACTTATTTTCGTTCTTGAGGAAACCCAATCATTCTTCGAGAAATGACGAAAAAGTCGCCACAGATTCTCTGGCACGCCCGGTGGGACCTCTTTCTCCTCTCATCTTTGAGATTTGAGGGATTCAATGTATAATGCTAGAAAAGTTGTTTCAAAATTCTAAATAAACATCGCTAACCATGACATTTAGAGTTGTTTTCTTGCAGGAAATGGCATTCACAACTGTTGACATGAGTAAGCCTAATGGAATGTTCAGGATTGGGGCAGTACCGATCTACTACCAACATGAATTCATGATTGGAACCATGCCATATGGGCACTCCTTCGTGCCTATTGTGCAAGTTAAAGATGGGAGTTTCCAACTTGCCCATGTTACTGAAGAGCCACAAGAAGAGCCATTGGTGGTTTCGAAGATTCCTGAAGTTTCCGTTGAAAAGGAGGAATGGTCTCTTGTTTCTCAAAAGAAGGTCCAGTCAGGGGTAGCATCTTCTTCCAAGAGCACAAGAGCTATTAAGAAAGTGGAGGGAGCACATAAAAGTGAGTTGGATGAAAGACCCAACACCCCAATCAACAACTCATTCACACCTCTTCGATTAGTCCAGGAAGGACTGGGGCATGCTAAGGGGAACAAGGTGTTTGGGGTGACTAAAGAGAATACACAATTGGTGATTGAAATGACCGACCAAAAGCCACATGATAAGAAAGGACATACGATGTGGCATAAGCCCATTTTCCATGCGCAAGTAAACATGATAGAAGTGGATAAAGATATAGAAATGCATGGCTTTGTCCATATGACTAATAAGGATGGTAAAGCTTCTGTGACAGATGAAGAAATCATTGAGCCGTTAGTGGCGATAATGGGGCGAGATAGAGAAATACCCCATAATGATCAAGAAAACTTGTTTGATAGAAAAGATGAAAAAATGGTTAATGTGGAAAGAAAACAAACAAGTGTATCAGAAGAAGATGAGAGGTCAAGATTGGAAGAGAAAATAAGAAAACAGAGTAAGGAGATACTCAAAATGCAAAAAGAATGGGAGGAAGAAAGATCACAATATGCAAAGCTTATGGGCTTCTTACAAAGAAAGGAATTGTTCAAAGAATTTGTGAATGAAGAGCGTGACTCACCGCCTAAGAAACGAAAGCTTGTTAAGGGGTCCTTGGATGGAGAAGATGAAAGAGATTCGTTAAAAGTAGTTAGTGGAGATGAGACATCTGAAAATATGTCAGATACTGAGTCTGAAGGAGAAAAGACAAAACATCTTGTTAGAAGCCTGGTTGATCAGCAGCTTCAAGCGATAGGGACAAGTACAAGGAAGAGAAGTGGAAATCCATATCCTAAAGAATATGACCAGGTATCTTACCCTGAAGGATATCAAATTCCTGAATTTGTGAGGTTTGATGGGACAAGAAATAAAGAGATCAGTCCTGAGGAGCACTTGTTCCATTTCAAAAATGCTTGTGCAAATACAACCAACCACGATGCTCTATTATTAAGGCAATTTTCACTAAGTCTAACTGGGGCAGCCTTCAAGTGGTATGCGTCTCTTGGAGAAGGTAGCATCAAATCTTGGAAAGATATGGAGGAGGCATTCATAACTAGATTTAAGAAGATAGTGAAAAAAGTTATGGTGGCCGATTTGTTTCAAGAAAAACCAAGAAAAGGAGAATCTGCTTCCAAATACATCAATAGATGGAGATCCATGAGCATTAGGTGTGGATACCAAATACCAGAAGAAGAAGGAGTTGGAATTTTGTTGCGAAATTTGGAAGGATGGATGCAACGACATCTCACCGTGGCTGATATTCATACATATGAAAGACTCTCCAAGAAAGTGTGTGAATTAGAAAGGGTGGGACCGCCACAGGAAGAGCACTTTGCAAGAAGTCAAAGAAAAAGAGGTAGAAGTGCAAAGAATGCTTCGACACAAATGGTTGCAAGTTCAAGTAAGTCTAAAGCCAAGGGAAGCCACAATAAAAATCCCAAGCCATTATTATCATTGGCAAAGTTGACCAGTAAACCGTATTCTTTCAAGAAACAAGTAGTTCCAAAGATATTTGGGAAGGTCATGGGAAATAAAGCGCTTGAATTGCCACCATGCAAACGCCCAGAAGATATGAAGAAATCAGATGATCCTAATTTCTGTCCTTATCATAGAATCTTAGGACACAAAATTGAAGATTGTTGGGTATTTAAGGATTGGCTTGAAGAGAAATATAGAAAGGGTGAAATCTCACTCCCTACTCATGCCTTGCAAAGCCCTATGCCTCATGAGTAAATCTGAATAAAAGGAAAAATGAATGAGAAGAAATAAAAGGAGGAAAGAATAAAGGAAATGAAATAAACAAGAAAATGGTGAAAGAAAGAAAGGCAAAGAAAATATAAATAAAGGAGATCGAGGGTCTTTTCAACAAAGAAATAAAGTGTCAAAACCAAATGAAAAATGAAACCGCATGTCTTGGGGAGATGTGCATGAAAACTAAAACCTAGACTTAAAATGATAAAAGAAAAGAAGAAAAAAGAAAGTTGGGTGAGCTCGCATGGCGCGGGGCACTTAAAATGATAAAAGAAAATAAGAAAGAAGAAAGTTGGGTGAGCTCGCATGGCGCGGGGCACTTAAAATGATAAAAGAAAATAAGAAAGAAGAAAGTTGGGTGAGCTCGCATGGCGCGGGGCACTTAAAATGATAAAAGGAAAGAAGAAAGAAGAAAGTTGGGTGAGCTCGTATGGCGCGAGGCACTTAAAATGATAAAGGAAAAGAAAGTTGGATGAGCTCGCATTGCGCGGGGCACCTAAATCGACAAATGAAAAGAAAAAAATGAAATCACTAAGAAATGAAATTACCAAGAAATGTTCCTAGACATTAAGCTGGCTGAGTGCATCATGCTTAGGTGTTTAGAAGAAAGAAAGCAATAAAGAACCTCAATGTTCACGCTTTCTTTATCGACCTCAATGTCGAGAAGACACAAAAGAACCTCAATGTTCTAGTCTTCAAGTGTTGGCTCAAGGTCAACGAAGAAAAAAGAAGAAAAATGAAATCACTAAGAAATGAAATTACCAAGAAATGTTCCTAGACATTAAGCTGGCTGAGTGCATCATGCTTAGGTGTTTAGAAGAAAGAAAGCAATAAAGAACCTCAATGTTCACGCTTTCTTTATCGACCTCAATGTCGAGAAGACACAAAAGAACCTCAATGTTCTAGTCTTCAAGTGTTGGCTCAAGGTCAACGAAGAAAAAAGAAGAAAAATGAAATCACTAAGAAATGAAATTACCAAGAAATGTTCCTAGACACTAAGCTGGCTGAGTGCATCATGCTTAAGTGTTTAGAAGAAAGAAAGCAATAAAGAACCTCAATGTTCACGCTTTCTTTATCGACCTCAATGTCGAGAAGACACAAAGGAACCTCAATGTTCTAGTCTTCAAGTGTTGGCTCAAGGTCAACGAAGAAAAAGAAGGAAAAGAAATTACCAAGAAATGTTCCTAGACACTAAGCTGGCTGAGTGCATCATGCTTAAGTGTTTAGAAGAAAGAAAGCAACAAAGAACCTCAATGTTCATGTTTTCTTTGTCGACCTCAATGTCGAGAAGACACAAAAGAACCTCAATGTTCTAGTCTTCAAATGTCGACCTCAATGTCGGCTCCTAGGTATCAAGTGGACATAGCACTTTGGACGACTTCACTGGGACAATCCATTGGGGCATCCCTCACATATCCAAAAGCAAGATCAAATCAATGATACTTGAAGACTCAAAATAAAAATCAAATCAACCACAAAACGAACCTTGATCGATTTGGTATTCCTTTAAACCTTCTTTTTACTTCCTTTGTTCGAATACATACATTGGGGCAGTCCTTAATGCAAGTCACGTGTTAGGAATAAAAATAATAAAAAAATAATAATATCATAAAAATAAAAATAAAAAAAAAAACACACATCATGCTTAGGGTTGCATCATAATATGTTTTTGTTCTTGTTGCATCAACCAAAGAGAAATGAATAAAAATGTCGTATCATTTAGTTGCATTTAATCCATGTAATTTCCATACAATAAAATTTGAAAATTGATTGAATGTGCTTCTATGGTGCTTGAATTGAAAGTTCGACCAAATATTAAAACGAAGAAAATTATACTTCACACGAAATGTTAAATGAAAATGGTAGTCAAGGTTGTTTACAAAGATATTGAATTTTAAGTAATCTTTTGGTTGGTTTGTTGTGCCAATGGGCTGAAAGGTTGGAGATTGAAATCGATGGGACTCGAAATTTGGTTGCTTATAATTGTTAATCGCTATTAGCCAAAGTCATAACCTTTTGCCGAGTGAACGGATTTGTGCTTTACACGCGGTTTTGTTCAAAAAGGATATCATTAACGTGTGTAAACTTGTTTTAAGTCTTGGTTGATGTTGCTTTTAAAATGCTTGGCACACCAACAAGCAAAATTAATCGAACTTATTTTTAAGTGACAAAATGAGCGGTTCAACCACAAAAATATATTATTCTTTTATTTTCTGCTGTTTACTTTATGCGCAAGTAAATAAAAAAAAACAAACAACAAAAAAAAAGGGAACTAAAGCGTCGCCTAGTTGATGGCTAGGCGGGTGGTTATAGGATAATTGTGCCTTGCGAGAGATCCGAGCGTCACAAATTTCTGACCACCTTTGTCGCAATATTTATGCCCCACAATAAAAAAAGGGAACTAAAGTGGCGCCTAGTTGATGGCTAGGCGGGTGGTTATAGGATACATGTACTTGCGGGAGACCCAAGCGTCACATACTTCTGGCCACCCTTTGTCACAATTTTATGCCCTGCAAAAATCTTGTTATTTTATTTTCGTTGTTATGTTTATTGCATGCAAAAAGGGAGAGCCGCCTACTTTTGTTGCTTTAAGTCTCTTGCATAATAAATTGGTGAAAGTGGTGTTTTTGGGAAGACTCAAGACAAGTTGACATTTTAATGAAATTTTTTTACAAAATCGTGGAAAGTATGGAAAAGAACGGGCTAATAAAATTGACTCTGCATGTTGTTTAACAAAGAGAAGCTAGAGTCCCTGAGGCCAAAATCGAAATCCCTAGGACCAAGTGTTACACAAATCAACCAGGAGGGCACTTAAGGGTTCAATCCTTTGGAAATAAATTGCGAGAACCCTTTGCATTACTTTGAAGTGTGAAAACAATACTTGCACATTTAATCAGTTTTCAAATCTTGTAGTCATTTACGACATTTGAGTTCAAATTTAGATATCGTCAAAGTGCTTAGAATTTTTGCACAAACAAAAAAAATCATCAAACTTAAAGCTCAAAATTTTATTCATAGTTTACTTTGTAGAAATTTGGTATTGCTTTTGGTTTATTTTGCTTTGTAGGTACCACGAAGAATAAAGAGAAGAAGGAAATGAAAATAAGAAACAAGAAAAGAAGTCTATCAAAGATACCATCCCCGACATTCACCATGACCATGTCACTTATGGGAAGAAGACACAATTGCCAAGTGCAAGGAAAGCCAAAGCGCTCGAGGCCGATATCAAGAAAGAAACTGAAATTGGAGCAAAAACCCAAGAAAATGCAAGTGTGGCCTGAAATACCCACATCCAAAACCCAAACTGAAAGAAAGTATATGGAATTCATGGAAAGCCTTGAGCATGGAAAGCTGACCAAGCACAAATTCAACGAGTACTAAAGGAATGAAACCTTATGATCCAAGAAGAAATGAAATCTCATGGTCAAAAGAGGCCACTGGAATCGCTTGTTCCCATTTCAGAATTGTCACAACCAATTCCAGTGGGGGGCATTTGTTTGACCCAAAAATATTAGGCCAAATTGCATGAACCAAATAACCTATTTTATGGCAAATAAATCCAAGAAAGCCCAAAAATCCATGAAAAATACCAAACAAACTCCAAAAATTACCAAAAAAATACCCAAAAATTCCCCATGAATTATGATGAATTATCATGGTTCTAAAATCCCAAAAATATCTACAGAAACCCTCCATTTTGCAAAGAAACCCCAAAATTCCACAAAATTACCAAAAATTAATCCATAAAGAATTTCACAAATATTTTTGAACCATTAAATTCCCCATATTTTCCTGAACCTACCCACAAAATTTCATTCAAAAATACCCAAAGGAAGGCCTCCAAATGATTTATTAAAATTTGGCAGCAAATAATTAATGGAAATTTAAATCAAATGCCAAGAAAATCCCAGAAATATCCGTCGAATTGGGCGCGTCCGACCCATTGCAGGGGATCCGGCGGAGGGAAGATGTCGCTGCTCCTTTAAAATTACCCTCCCCGTGTGTAAATTTGGATAGACCTGTTGCATGAACCAAAGAGCTCTAAAATATTGAATCTTTCACTGGTCCACAGAAGACCGAGAGTGTCCATATCCTTCTCTCTCATTGACTCTGACAGGCGGGACCCAGGCGAAGAGTCGTCTTCTTCCCTGGTAAAAAGAAATCTTCGCGTTTTACCGCGCGACGTCGGGTAAAGTGGTGAAAGAGGTGTTTTCCGTCGACGTGGCTCCTCTCAACTCCACAAATGCAAAACCAGACACCTTGGCCCATGGTTTTCCGAAACCAAACCCTAGGCGCAATCAATTTTCAACCGTTGATGGAAAGTGGAAGGTAGAGATGAGCTTTCGGCCAAGAGGTCAAACCCTAATGCCTGGCCTATTTAAACTAAAAATTCGAGCTACAGAGGGGGAGGAGAGGCAGCCGCAGCTAGGGTTAGGTTTAGAGATTAAAAATTAGAGAGGAATTAGAGGGTAAAAGGGAGACAATTCGTCGAACAGTGGAGAAAATAGGGAGAAAGGTAAAGTTAGGCAATATAGCTTTGTAAATTTTTGTGTGAAATGAAATAAATCAAATTGAAGTGTCAATTAAGTCTTCTTCTTCCCTCTCTTCCTTTGTCTCAGCCACTAATCAATAGTGTGCTTGAGTTGTGTAAACACAGCTCTCATGGACCATGGTCTGCAGCCTAGCAGCAGTCATGGCCATGAGAGAAAGGTTCTCTTGGTGTCTCCTGAATGTTTGGAGCTCAGCTCCTCGATTCATGCGATATCCTCTCGGCTGCCACTTGAGAATTTGAAGCTTGGCTCAATTCTCATGTGGAGAGCTTTCAATTGACATGGCACAGGTCCAGAGCGCAGCACTGGCCTGGCCATGATCAATGTGCTGTCACTAAAGCTCAAAATAGTACAGAAATAATGAATTAATGGTATACTAACCCCCTACCAGACCCTTGTGTGATTCACCCAAAATGATGGACCTAAATGCATAAAATAAGACATGTTATGTGTTCTTTAAGTTATCTTTTCATTTCCATGAAATACAAATGCATATGTGAATATATTTAAATCTGGCCAGCAATTGAAAAATAAGAAAAGCAAGGTTATCCTTGCATAAAAATATGAAATTGAGCATGGACAGCAGGTACTTGATCTTATGGACAGCAGGGAATTGATTTTTCCATTTTTGGAATTTTATACGATTTTCTATGAATTTTAGAAGGCTGCAAGGGCATTTGGAGAAATAAAATTTTGTTTAATGATTTCTGGACTTTTATGATAATATGTCTGAACCAAAGATTCCCAGTATCTTTAATGACTTGCTCTGCCAATTTCCTTGATTTTTGAATAAGTATAAGAGTATGTTTCATTTTATTTTCAAAGAGGGTAACAATAGGTATATGGATCAAATATTTGAAAGTTATGCCTCCTGTATACTTAACTGCCAATAGAAGCTCACTGCAAGTGGATTTACTGCATTTAGGCAAATAAAACCAAAATTCCTCAAAAACAGTAGATAAATAGTTTGAAAACAAAAACTGAAAATTGAGAAAAACGCAAAAAGACTTGCTCTTGTCATCTGTACTGTTTTTAGCATTCAAAACAATCTCAATTGGACCTAAGTTGAGCCTTGAATCAAACCCACTTGCTGTAAGTTAAGTTGCATGCAATTTAGAAATTAGGCAAAAGGGAACAAAGTGTACATTTCTGCACCTCCCTTCTTCACCCTATATTGCCACATTCCAAATTAAATTAAAGGCTTAATCCCACTTAAATTGAGCTCCTGAAGCTATTGGAGAGATGACTGGCATCAAACGAATTTTCTGTGGGTCCCAGAGCAAAGACCCAAATCAAGCCAGATTTAGGTCGTCGTGTCTCAGTCAAGATCATCTCTGTATCGACTTCTCTAAGCGAAATTGACCCCTCTCTTGAATTTTTCATATTCTCACGAAGACAATAAACCTCCTTCTGGTAGATTGAGATGACCGGAGCGCTCCAAATGCCATTAATGGCATCCCGAACCCTCTCAGGTGCCACATGGCCATACAGACTTCCCCAGCATAATTGGAGCCCACCAACGTGTTCCTCTAGTCTCCACGATTCCGACGAACCTAGCTTCGACTAGATCGGTGACCTGAGACGCCGAAATTTAGTCGGAGAAGTTTCAGGGGCTTTTCTGCAAAAGCGCCGTCGACTGTCGGAGAAGAAAGAGTCTGAATTCAAATTCGCATGGATCTTCTGTGGTGGGAAGCGTGTGGCAGGTTGCACCACTCGCCACACGGATTCCAGAGAACAGTCAGCGCGAATTCACCCCAGTCAGCGCCACGTGGCCCAATAGGAATTTTCCAAATTAGCTAAAAACTTCAAAAATCAATTAAAAATAGTATACAACTCAGAAAAATTCAAATAAAATATCCATAAAATCCTAGAAATCTGTAGAATTTAGATTTACTGATATTTTAGTATGAAATTATGTCAATTTATGCCTCTTTTGTATTTTCAAAGTATTTTCTCCTTAAGATGAATTTTATAAATTGTTAAAAATTTCATAAACTCATCAAAATTAGTAGCAATCTCAGAAAAATCCAAATAAAATATCCAAAAATTTCTAAAAATCTAAATAAACCAAATTCAATATTATTTTCTATTAAATTCTGACAAAATTAAGAGTTTCATATTTTTGAAGTGTTTTATTGTGAAGAATAAATTGTACAAACTCTAGAAAAATAGTAAAACAACTCATTAAAATTCCTAAACAAATTTAGAGATATTTTCATGATTAAAAAATGAATTTCTCATCATTTAATTTATATAACAAAATTCTAAATTCCAAATTTCAAATAAAAAAAAAATCAATCAAAAATCAAAATTGAAAACATATTGAAATCTAATGTCAAAATCAAATTAAAGCTAAAAATCTAATTCAAATAAAAAAATCAATAATTAATAATTAAATCAAAGCTCAAAGGAAAAGAAATTAAATTTCAAATTTCAAGATTTTCTCCAAAAGACATTAAAAAAAAAAGAGAAAAGGGTATCTTAAACTTTAAATATTAAATCTTTGAAACAAATGAATAAAAAAATAAATAAATAAAAGTAAATAAAAATAATAAAAATCCAAAATCATGATAAACCTAAGTTAAAATTAAATCCAAGTTAAATTCATCAAATTTTAAAATCCAAAACTAAATAATAATAAATAAAATAAAATAATAAAATAAAATAATAATAATAATAATAATAAATGATAAAGATTTAAAAATCAAAATAGTTCCAAGTAAATCAATATAAATTAAATTAAAGTTCAAACCCTCTTAGTAGAAATATTTCAAATAAGTAGTTTTAGTTTAGATGTCTTAAAAGCTTCAAATAATTAATTTTGGGTTTAGATATACCAGGATTTTCTCAATTGCGCCCCGTCAATGAGGTCTGATGCCTCAATTGAACCTTGCTTAAGCCAAAAGAAATAAACTGCTTGTTAAAATACAAAAATCATTTGAAAGACGACTTTTCTAGCCTATTACATTTAGTTCCTCGAATCTCTTAATCAGAGGTTCTCGTGGAAAACCACGGGGTAATTAACAATAGGGGCTTGCGCCTATTGGAAAGAAAGGATCCACAAATTAATAAACCCTCATGAGAATGGATTCTAGTCGATGTTCTCTAGTCGTTAAGAGGCATTAATACTTGAGTTCAAGCTCGTGAGGGGTGAATCTAAGACTTATTTTCGTTCTTGAGGAAACCCAATCATTCTTCGAGAAATGACGAAAAAGTCGCCACACCTGCACATCGCGACTTATATGTATTTTATTAGTTGCTGGATCAATAAGCTTATATGCCTTCGATCTTTCATCATAGCCGATAAAAATCAGCTTCTTGCTTTTGTCATCGAGCTTAGTTCTTCGCTGATCCGGAATGTGCGCATAAGCCACACTTCCGAACACTTTCAAATGAGACACCGCTGGTTTCACACCGCACCAAGCCTCTTGCGGAGTCATGTTTTCCAAGCTCGCTGTTGGACATCGGTTTTGCAAGTAAACCGCACATTGCACAGCTTCAGCCCAAAATTCTTTTGGCATATTCTTACTTTTCAGCATGCTACGAACCATGTCGAGTATGGTCCGATTCTTTCTCCCAGCCACGCCATTTTGTTGAGGTGAGTATGGCGCTGTTAGGAAACTTCTAATGCCATGCTCCTCGCAGAAATATTCAAACTCCTTAGAGATATATTCGCCACCTCGATCCGACCTCAACACCTTTATGTAATTGCCATTCAACTTCTCAACTAGCACCTTGAACTTCTTAAAAATAGCAAATGCCTCGGATTTTTCCTTCAAGAAATATACCCAAGTTCTTCTTGAAAAATCATCAAGAAAAGTGATAAAATATCGGTGCTTACCCAATGAGTTTGGTGTGATCGGACCACATATGTCCGTATGTATCAACTCCAGCGGCTTCTTGGCACGATAGCTCACTTCTTTTGGGAATGAACTTCTCGGATGCTTTCCGAGCACACACCCCTCGCAAAACTTGTCACAATGATCAATTTGTGGCAGCCCCTTCACCATGCTTTTCTTTGACAACTCTTTCAAGCCGCCAAAATTTAGATGACCAAACCGCAAGTGCCACAACCATGCTTTATCAACCACACAAGCCTTCAAACACTTAGCTTGAACATTCATCAAATTTAACTTAAACATGCGGTTTCTAGTCATTTCAACTTGGGCTATCAATCTATCATTCTTATCTCTCAAATAAAGGGTTCGATCTTTCAGATTCACCGTATAATTCAATTCCAACAATTGACCCAAACTCAAAATATTACTCTTCATATTCGGTACATAATAAACATTGGTGATAAAAGTCTCACTTCCATTTTTCAGCTGAATGAGAACTTTACCTTGACCTTCAACTTTCACTTTCGATGCATCACCAAATGAAACATGACCATCTACAACTTCTTGCATCTCGGCAAACATGTACTTGTACCCGCACATATGATTGCTCGCACCGGTATCCAAATACCACACGGTCTCTTGATTGGGAGTTGCTTCTTTGCTCGCAAGCAATACCACGCCATCTCCAATCTTTTCTTCTTTCTTGTCATTCTCATCTTTCTTCTCATGTCGACATTCATAAGCATAGTGATCATATTTATTGCAATTATAACATTGAATACGAGACTTTTTACCTCCTCTTCCTCGACCTCGACCATTGCCAAACGAGCCTGCTATCCGCGACCACGACCACTTCGACCACGGCCACGACCTCGACCACGACCTCGATCACTGCTGGTCGGTCTCTCTTCTTTGAATGTCAACTTCGCTTGAAGTGCCTCCTCGAGCACCTCTTGTTTTTTCTTTTTCCTTCTTTGCTCATGGGCTTCCAACGAACCAGAGAGCTCATCAATAGTCATTTCATTCAAATCTTTCGACTCTTCTATTGCACACACAATATTCTCAAACTCGCTTGTCAAAGAGCGAAGTACCTTCTCAGTAACTCGAACTTCAGCGAGTGGTTCGCCATTTTGCTTTAGTTGATTCACCACAGTTTGCACTCTTGTCATGTACTCAGACACACCTTCGGTCTCTTTCATTTTCAAGGCCTCGAACTCGCCTCGAAGTGTCTGCAACCGCACTTGCTTCACTCGATCAGCGCCTTTGTATGTCTTCTCAAGAGTATTCCACGCCTCATGCAAAGATGTCGCACCGGCTATCTTCTCAAAACCCGACTCATCCACCACTTGATACATGATATAGAGAGCGGTCTTGTCCTTCTTGCGATTCTCTCTCAATAACCTCGCATTAGCACCCGTCAACGCCGTCGTATCGGCATGCTCTTGGTAGCCATCTTCGACTATCTCCCAAACTTCTTGCGCACCAAGGAGAGCTCGCATTTGTATACACCAGTTATCGTAGTTGCTCTTTGTAAGACGGGGCAGCGACATGTGCCCAACCGTCGAAACACCGGTACTTGTCATCGTCTCTGATACCAATCTGATAGGATCGTCTTCTTTAATATGATGTTAAGTGGATAATAGTGGAGATAAATGAGATACTTAGAAACTGAAATTCTTCATTCATATACTTGATACAACTCTCTTACAATTGATATTTTCTCTCTTCTAAGTTCTTCTAAGTTCTGAATTTCTAATCCCTCTTACATTGTTTATATAGATACAAACTCAACTACTTTCATTAACTAACATTCAATCATCTAATCAATGACATAGTCTTCTAGACAATAAATAACAACATCTTCCTAAGAGTTATTCTTGTAATTCTAAATAATTAAACTCTTTGACCATGCAAACTTAATTGAGTTTATATTTCCAACATTATATTCCAGCCGAATGCTAATTATTCTATTCAAGTACTATGATAGTGTGCTAGCTGAGGGACTAGCTTTTGATGTCAAGTAGTATAATACTGGCCTAATGTTAAGGACAGTACTGGAGAGGTCCGGTTTAATGAAAAGACAGAAGATACTGGAGCTATCCTTTGTCCATATACAAGAATTGAGTAACAGGATTTAGGATAGCATTAGTAATTATCAGAGTGATAATATCTTTTGTATCTTGTTAATTTTTGGAGAGGAAAAATATAATTTTGGTTTTTTGATTTTTATCCCTCTCAATTTCAATACAAACGGTACTATATATATATATATAGACAACTTGTCTATTTTACCATTGGAATACTAACGGATCCCTAGCCTAAACCCTACTCTAAATACATAACTGTACATTTCTATTTGGGGTAAAAAGGTAATTTCTATTTTCCCTAAATTGCATCATTTTTTATTTATTTTATTCCTAATTTTATTTATTTTCTCAACACTCACCCTCAAGTTAGGATAGTAGATGTCGAAAATTCTAACTTGCTTGTATTTTCTTGAAAAGTATTTTTTTTTTGCTTGTCGACCACTCGGATTGCTTCCCGCCGACCTTCTTGGTCGATTTTTTTAATCGTGTTAGTTGGCCAATTTCTTGGCCGGATATTTTCCAATCGATTTTTGCTTGCTTATTATTTTGCCATCTAGGTGCATAGTGGTGAGCTTTTGAGTTGGATTCGCGTCGTCATGTGATCATCGACCTTCCTCTTCGGTCTCTCCATACTTGCCATCTTTAATGGTCAATTATGTTGTACCATTGAGGTGCATAGTTGTGAGCCTTTAGGTTGGTTCGCATCATCTTGCGATCGTCGATCTTTCTCATCGATCTATTCTTGCTTGCCCTATTCAATGACAATTTTTGGTCTCTTTTTGAAAGAGCCTTTGCTTGATGATCAATTATGTTGTACCATCAAGTCTTGTTATCGGTATTGGACAAGTGTTCAAACTGGTCATTGGTATTAGTAGGTACTCATACCTACTATATATTGGTATTGGTATTAGATGGGTATTCAAACCTATTATTGGTTCTTCTCTGTTTTTTTTTTTTTGTGTGTTTTTCATAAATTTTTGGTTATACCCTTTGCTCATGACAAGTATATTTTTTGGTTTCAAATTTCTCAATTGGTCATTTGCAACAATTACACGTTGCAAACATTTTTTTTCTTTCCACCATTGCATCCGAACCAAATGTTTTGGTATACTGGACAGTAACAATAAGTTGCTTGGCTTAACTTATTAGAACCATTGAAAAAACAGTCATACGGGTCAATGGCAACCAAAACAAGAAACATTTTCAATTGTTGACCCTAAACAAATAGATTCAATTAATGAAATTTGATCGACTCCTAACGAGCTGTCACAATATTGTTGTCTACTCTAGAGAACATTGAAAACATCCAAAATTAAAAAGAAAATAGATATGGCAGTCGCAGGTTCGCTGCGCTATGTAAAATATAAAAAATTTTAATATAAAAAATAAAAATATGTCGTAAAAAACTTGTCAAAATTAATAGACAAAAATTTGTAAGTTCAAAATAAGAAAGTCGCTAAATAAACTTGACATATATTTTTTTTCAAAAAAATCTTGCTATTATTAATGATTGGTACAACTATTTTTAATTGGCACAACTATTTTTAATTGGTACTACTATTTTAAGTATTGCTATTATTAATGATTGGTACGATTATTTTTAATTGATACGACTATTTTTTAATTCAAAATTAAAAAATCGCTAAATAAACTGAATGGACCAGATTGATCATGAAAAATTGAGGGCTCAGATACCGCAAAAAAAAGCGGCATCAGCTTTTATTAATACTTTAAAAAGAAATTCATTCTGGACTTGCATAGTTAGAGAAAGAAAGAGTGGACCTTGTGGCACATATTGCGCTGGCCCAGTTCCTTTTCCTTCGTTTCATCATCGCCCCCATTAATCTTCCTTCTTCTGCCCCTTAGGTTTATCCGAGGAGATTTTTAATAAGAAACAAAAAAACCCTCACAATTTTAATAAGAACACAGGTCATACGAAAATTTTAATACAAGCACAGCTTTTGCGACATTTACAGAGGCGTACGAAATACTAGTTGCGCCCATCAAATTGGCGCAAATAGCCCTATTACGCCTTTCAGATGGGCGCTATTGGGAAAACGACAAAATAAAGGCGCGTGGCCTGCACTTTTGCCCGTTGGTTGCTGTTTTTCTGAGTTTCTGCGCCGAGAATTAAAGAGAGAGAGAGGGAATCTGCGCAGAATTAAAGAGAGAGAGAGAGGGAATCCAAGAGAATTAAAGAGAGAGGGAGCCCAACCTCTTCGTCCAGAGAAGGAGAGAAAGGAAAAAAGAGAAAGAGAGGAGAAAAGGAAAGAAAGAGGAGGAGAGGAAAAAAGAGAAGAAGAGAGGAGGTTCGGCCATTGGACGAAAAAGAGGAGGGGTTCGGCCAGAAGTGGAGGAGAGGAGAAAAGAGAAGAAAAGAAGGAAGGAAGTCGGTCATTCGACGAGGAGAGGTGAAATTCAGTTTCGACTCGACTCGACTCAATCTAATCCATCGTAAATGTAAGTTTTTTTTTTTAATTTGTGAAATATCGAAAGAAAATTGATGATGAAATTTTGGTTAATATTGAATAGAAATGTTTGAATGAAAAATGTGTGAAATTAATTTGTATTAATTTGAAATTGATTATAGGAATTAAAAATAGAAAATTGTACAAATTGTTGGAAATGTAAAAAAAATGTAAATTTAAAAATGTGAGAAATAATTTTATTTCGTTCGAAATTGTTTGTAGAAAATAATAGAAATTGAAAAAATGTTAAATTGCAAATATGATGGTTAAATAAAAATTGAAAAATTGCAAATTGCAAATATGATGCTTAAATAGAAATTGTTGGAAATTAGTTTGTATAGAAAATAGATAATTGAGATAATTGTTAAAAATGAAAATTAGTTTGTATGGAAATTATTATTACGTAATAGGACATGCATGTAAAAATTAGTAAATATTTCTTAAAATTATTGTTTTATGTAAATAATTTTTTATGGATTATTTATTGTTAGATATAATCAATTAGAATGGAAAAATTACTATATTGAAAGAAGATAACGTTAATTGACATTGTTAAAATTACTATATTGAGTATAACATGCAAAAATAATAGAAATTGAAAAAATGTTAAAATTAATAATAC
Source organism: Rhynchospora tenuis (assembly GCA_027725995.1). NCBI lineage: Eukaryota > Viridiplantae > Streptophyta > Magnoliopsida > Poales > Cyperaceae > Rhynchospora > Rhynchospora tenuis. The sequence continues at coordinate 123,026,492 of CM050889.1, forward strand.
CAACAATAAATGTTAATTGACACGTTAATTGACATGTTAATTTACAATATTGTTAAAAAAAAAATGTTTCAATAAAATAGTCCTGGGAATATTCTTATTAAAAAAAACAAGTTATTGAAGAGAAAAATAATTAGTTGCAATTAATTTTACACAATATTTTGACTTATTGACGTAATGTGTATTTAAGAATAATTATTTTATGGATAAATTATTGTATAAAAATTATTTTTTTAGATAAATTAAAGTGTTAATTAAAGTCATATGCATTAATGTTATTTATTAAATAATTATTTCTAACTATATATTGATATAATTTTTTTTACAAGTGCAACAAATTAGAAGATGATTTTAAACTTTGAAATTCAAATTGAACTATTCAAAATTTGTGTATATAATTAAAATTTGTATATTTCAATCAGATGAGGGCGATCCGTCTCATTCTGCGCCAGCTGGTACATCTAGGATTATCGGACGTAGGAATCGTACTTCTCGTCCTTTGCGATACGTCTTGAACGTAACAGAACGTGTGGGAGATCCGGATAATGGGCCTATATTATATGTGCCGACATGTCAGCATTTGATTGGCATACCAGTGGACGAGGTGAATATTTTGTAAATTGATTATTTTAAAGTACATATATTATTATATTACTTTAATAAAATTAATATAATTTTTGTATGATTGAAGCGTGAAAAAAATCTTATAATACGAGGGCATAAAAGAGAATTGCCCAATGACTTGCGAATCGAAGGTCGGTTGCAGAAACTTGGATTGATTCACATGTCGAAGGTGCCTAATGCCAACCTAGATGTACCTCTATTGAAGGCATTGTGCGAGCAAATCGCATTGCCTATGAATATCTCAGAAATTGTGGGAAACATGATGAAACTGATTGGAAAGAGAGACCAAAATTGTACATGTGGGCTCAGGCATTTGACAAAGGCCATCGGTGGGGGTTAATGACAAGTAACGGATTTGAGAGTCTGAATAGTATTTTTAGGGTGGAAAGGAGATTGCCGGTCACAGCAATAGTGGAAGGCACCTTTTATAAATGCGCAAACTGGATGAACGAGAGAACACAATTAGTACTAGAGAGGCACAGATTGGTTGAAATATGGCCAAAAAGGATCGAAGATAAATTGAAGAAGCACAGTGATAAAGCAGGTAAATAATTCAAATATATTTATTTCATAATTTATTTATTTCAATTAAAAATGTATTGTTTTAATTTATTTCAAATGACAGATTCGATGAGCACAACCACGTTGAGGCTCGATCTTGGAACATTTATTGTTAAGGCTCGAGGCGAATACAGGGATGGTCATGGCTTTGAAGTTTCGAAGTATCAGGTCCAAATTCCACCTGAAATGGTTCAGACTGACCCTCAGCTCCCTTTTACTCATACCAAATGCAGTTGCCAGAAGCCTCAACTAACCGGTATACCTTGTGCACATGTAATTGCCATTTGCAAGCAATCAAATTACAATGTTGATCAATTCGTGGATGCTCGCTACAGCTTGTACCACCAAGAAGCTATTTAGTCTGCGGGTCAATTTCATTGTTATAGGGATGAGGATTAGTGGCCAGTTTATGATGGTCCTACAATCATACCTGACAAGAGTATAATCAATCGTGGTAGGCGTAAGATTATTCGTACTGAGATGGCAATGGACAAAATGGAAGGCAAGAATAAAGATAAGTCTGAGGGTCCTAAACCGAAAAAGTCATCCAAGAAGAAAGGTCAGCCTTCAACAAGTGAAGCTTCCACAAGTCACGCGAGACAACGAGAACCACCATATCCAATGGATGCAATGCAATTTGGCCGTTACAGTAGCAGACCACCAACAAGGACAAACAGTCGAAGAAGCCAAGACCAACCAAACGTTCAAGCGGCACTCCAACCGACTATTCAACCTGCCCGTAGGTCACTTCATGTTGACAGGCCAAATAATAATGTCCAACCACGTCGAAATTCAATAAGCACTGATCCACGTAGCGTGAATGCTCCGTCAAGCACTATGCGATCTGAGTCAGCAAGGTTCACAACCTGCCAAACAAGCGGAGCTAGTACTTCTGGGAAAAAAAAAAGAGTCGGACTTACGTCAAAAATACGAAACATTTTTGGAAGAAAATAAAAATTTATTCATGTATGTTAGATTGAAATTTTTTTTTTTTTTATGGTTTTGATTGTGTGAGTTTTGTATTGATTTGGAATTTGGATTGTAATATTTGTATGGATTGTAATATTTGAAGTTTAGATTGTAATATTTGAAGTTTGGATTGTAATATTTAATGTTTGGATTGTAATATTTCAAGTTTGGATTGTAATATTTCTATGGATTGAAATATTATTTTCTAGTATTTGTATGGATTGATAATTTCACAAAACACCAAGAAATTTCATTTTCAAAGGAAAAACTGCACGGGATACCTTATGTTACCTGCTAGAAAATCAATAAGGAAAGTTCAAAAAAATCGAAAAAAATTATACAATGCTAACTATCATATCTATTTTCTAATACTCAAATTTCAAAATTTTTGGCCAAACCGTTTGATCACAATAAAATTCACAAAACACCAACAAATTTCATTTTCAAAGAAATTTCATTTTTGCCCAATCTTTTCTGTTGAATTCTGAAATGTTAAGCGTGCTCTGAAAAGCTCTGAAAAGTTAAGCGTGCTCTGAAAAGCTCTGAAAAAGTGTCACGTGCTCTGATGAGCTCTGAAAAGTTAAGCGTGCTCTGATGAGCTTTGAAAAAGTGTCACGTGAATGAGTTCCAGTGGAGAGAAATCGAGGTATTGATCTTCAAGGCAAGTGGTTTGTTTTGTTTATTCGTATTTTTAAATTAATGAAATTTAATATTTGAGGTATGTTTTTTGTTGCTTACTATTGAAATTGTCAAAAAAAAAACATAGAACTCAACAAAATAGATAAACACACTAAATACACTAATAGATAAACACACTAAATAAACTAATAGATAAACACACTAAAAGATAAAACAACCGCAAATCACTACAATGATACATAACTTAGAGATCTTGACTCTTTACATATTGAAGAATTTCATCCCACCATGGTTCATCCTCATCATTTTCGTTGTCATGTTGATTACTGGCACCGGCGTTGTCAGCCATATGAGCGCTTCGTTCCAGAAAGCCGCATCAGCCTCTTGTTTTTCTATCTCTGCCATACATCTTGCTGCATTTCTTCATTCTTCCTCTCTTTTTTGCCTTTTCAAGTCTATCGCGCATCTGCATGTCCTGAATTTCTTTTCGCCATTTCTCCTTCTCTTTTTCTTCTTTTAGCTTTTTCTTTCGCGACTCTTCTATTCTCCTACTCCAATACTCAGATCTAAGTTTGTCACTTTCTTCCCTCTTTTTTCTTTCGGCCTCTTTGTACCGAGCTTCCGTTTCTTCCGCTTCACGGCGATTGTGGTCAGAGTAGTGCTCACGCAGGATGGTTTCTTGGTAATTGAAAATTTGACCACACTTTGTACATATCACTGTGTGGTCTCCACGAAAATTATAAATGGATTCAACCATAAAGAAGGGTGATGGCTGGCATGTTTGCTGTTCTTGGGGTATCGGTTTAGGTGGTAAGTACTCTGACCAGTCATAATGCTTCGGCCTTTCTCTTTCCTTCTGTTCTTTTACGTGCTCGAGGTAATGCCATCTTAAGGGCAAGTCATAGTACGGTTCATGCACATTGTATTGGCAAGTTTGAGAACATTGACGACACATTGCGGTCCATTCCCCTCTTTGTTTTTGTTGGTCGTTGAGAGTAGAATGGAAGAATGATCCCCAGAACTCTTTCACAATTTCACTTGGATTAATTTTGTTGGTATTGTTGGAGTTTGAGCTATTTTCTTTTTCCATGGTGGTAAAGTTTTTATGAAGAAGATGGAGATTATTTTGTCTGGCTGAACCTGGGGAGTTCTATATAGATGGAGCTCTGGTGTACTGTACCAAAAGTCTGAATTAAATTCCACGTGATACTTTTCAGACTTTTTCAGACTACGTCAAACTTTTTCAGACCATAATAATGATTTCTCAGAGCACGCGTAGATTTTTAGAGCAATAATTAAAATAAACAAAATTTAATTAAGCAACGAAATCATGTATTTAATAAATAATATTTGAAAAAATAATAACAGTTATTTTAATAAATAATATTTGTTATTATTTGAAAGTATTTGAAAATTAATAATAGTTGTTTTAATAAATAATATTTGTTATCATTTGAAAGTTGTTGAAAAATTAATAATAGTTGTTTTATTAAATAATATTTGTTATCATTTGAAAGTTGTTGAAAAATTAATAATAGTTGTTTTATTAAACTCAATAACTTAATAATATAAAAAAATAACACATATTAATTTTTTTAACTTTTTCTCTCCATCTCTGGCCGAAACCCCTTCCTTCTCTCTTTAATTCTCTCTCCCGACTTTTATAACTCGGCACAGAAACTCAGAAAAAGTGCAGGCCACGCGCCTTTATTTTGTCGTTTTCCCAATAGTGCCAATCTGAAAGGCGTAGTAGGGCTATTTGCGCCGATTTGATGGGCGCAAATTGTATTTCGTCATTACGCCTCTGTAAATGGCGCAAAAGCTGTGCTTGTATTAAAATTTTCGTATGGCCTGTGTTCTTATTAAAATTGTGAGGGTTTTTTTGTTTCTTATTAAAAATCTCCCGTTTATCCGTCGCTAGATCGATCTCTATGCTCTCCTCCCAGGGAATAGTGCCTCTATCTTCTATTATCACGCACTCTTGACTCGACTCCGCCTAGGTCGGAGCTAGGTTGGGTCGATTCGACCGTATGAAGCGCGTTGGTGTGAGGAGACTAGTATGTGTATCTTGGCTCGACCACTCGCCAGACTTGTGCCGCCTTGCGCTGTCGTTGTTGGGATCCAAGACACCAGGGGCTGCTCCACACAACTTCCGCGTCTGCTTTATTCAGGCGCATCACAGCTCACTGTCGCTGCTCACACAGTTCTCGGCCACACCATAACTCAACCCACTTGACCTTGACAGGAAGGAGCTCGCCTCTATGACAAAGGTCTGTGCCTCACCTCAGCTAATCTCAGTTCATCAGACTTCTTCTCCCTCTGTCGAGCATCTCAATATCCAGTCGGTCTTTTGGCCTTCTGATCAGATCTGTCTCTTTTCTCCTCCGTCCTGCGAGAAAACTTAGATGGTAGAGGTGACTCGTGCCATGACAAACACAACTTTTGTCTCCGGTCAGAAAATTGTATCTGTTACTCAGAGACAAGAGGTTGAAGCATTGATGGAGTTCCTGGCAAGATTTTAGGCTAAGAGAGAGTTGATCTGTTCTGCACCCTTTGAAACTGACACAAAGGCCCACTTCCAATTTCCAAACCGGCAAGGCACCATCAGAATTGCTGCTTGGCTTTCTGACCTTCTTTGTTGTCAGAATCAGGCATTGGCCTGCATCACACTGACACAACAAATCCACTTGATCAGTGGAGTTTCAAGGTTTCAGCTTCTCCCTTGCAATCATTTTTTCTGATTGCTTGGACTTGCTTGTTGCTGGTTTTGCTAATTTTTATTTCTTTTGTATCTGGTATGACTATCTAGTATGAAAGTACAGATCATATGATCTGAATTTTATGTTTTTCTTTTTTTTTCAAAAATAGAATTTTGGTAAAAGGGAAATAGGAGAATATAAAGGGTTTATATCTGGATTGTATTTTTTGTGTGTTTATTAGAATATATAGTAGGATGACAAATGGGTCATATGTCCTGGAATAGGCGATACCTTATCCCAGAATCATTTTTTGTTCTGATACCATGTTAATTTTTTGAGAGGAAAAATGTAATTTTGGTTTTTTTTTTTTATTTTTATCCCTCTCAATTTCAATACAAACAATAGTATACATATATAAATAGACAATTTGTCTATTTTACCGTTGGAATACCAACGGATCCCTAGCCTAAACCCTACTCTAAATACATAACGGTACATCTATTTGGGGTAAAAAGGTAATTTTCTATTTTCCCTAAATTACATCATTTTCTATTTATTTTATTCCTAATTTTATTTATTTTCTCAACATATTTGGACTGTTCCCGCAATCCTGAGTGTATCTAAGCTAGCTATATATACATAGTTCTCCAATGCAAATCATACTCAATCAATTAATATACAGAATCAATTCATTTTCTCTCGATATATCTCTTTCTATCTCTCGGCCGTAAAATGGTTCACCACTCACCAGTAAATAACTAAATCTTTTCACCTAGGGTAAGCAATTAGCTAGGTAAGCAGAAATTAAAGAAGCGTTTGCAGAATGAACTTTACCTATCTACTCTTTGTTTCTTCTTCACTATTGTTCTCCAATGTAAGAGTTCCTCCCAAACTTTGGATGTCTCATCAATTACTGCTCTAAAATCTTTCATCTGATTTTCGCATATACCATACATAGAAAACCTCTTCCTGATGTACTTTGTAGTTTCAATTCAAGAATGGTGTGTCCTTCATTTCATTCTATATATATATTGGACATTTAATCCGGTAAGTTTAAAACTGTCTAGTCAAACAAACATTTAGATTGGGAAACTTTGCAACCGACGTCTACTCACTCATACAGCACTAACTCTTTCAGACCAGTCCGAAAGTTCTCTCTTTGGATTTTTTTTTTTATTTTCTGAATGAGCCTATGTTATTTTCTTTTGGGCTGTCCTAAATAAGTAAAGTTAGTGTAAGCTTAATTTTAAGATTGGACCGATGTACAAAGTACACGATTAACGGATTAAGTAATCCGATACGGGATACCGCCCAAAATTAATGTATCCGGCTAACATTTTCATACCTCATGACACCAGTCCTGTTATTCTAACAAGGTTGGTATAGCAATTGAGTATATCTATTTTTACCATGTAAACCATTTGAGTAAATATCTTCTGGCATAAACCAAACACGAAACTCTGAGATGATCAAACCATCCAAGAGGATGATCCCGCAGGGATGTTTGAAGGAGGTCAAAAGTAAAAATATGCGCCTTACGTATAGTGCCTAAAACATAAATTAAAGAGGTAGACTAAAATCAGCCACGACTGACGGATGAGCCCGTCAGCCGCGGTTAAATCTCAATTTTTGAGGTTCTAATGTCCGATCCGAACCGTTCAATACGTTCTCCATATTGAAATCTCATTGGAGACCAAATTTTACATTTTTCTGATTTTTCTTACTATTTTTTTGAGATTTTTAAAAACCGTTGTTATTGAAGGGTCCATAATTGTTTAGATTAAGAATTTTGTAAAATACCAAAAAAATACTAAAAAATTTCAGAAAAATGTAAAATTTGGTCTGTAACGAGATTTTAATATGAAGAACGTATTGAGCGGTTCAGATCGGACATTAGAACCTCAAAAATTGAGATTTAACCGCGGCTGACGGGCTCATCCGTCAGTCGTGGCTGATTTTAGTCTACCTCTAAATTAAATGGGGAGGCTAGCTACTAGGTCTTATCTTACCGGTCTCGGTAGGAGCAGAGCAGCAGGGGCAGAGAAATGAAGCAAGCATGCACATGAAGAAAAGTGTCTGTAATGTACTTCCTCGATTCATTCTTTTCAAGGAACAAAGTATCCTACAGATTAAAATGAATCCAAATTAGAGAAAAAATCTCAAATATTAATTGTATCGGAAGAAGGATGGGCTTCGAAGTTGAACAAGTCAAATGAAATTTAAAGATTATACCCACCTTATGGCCACGCAATGGTGCTGTAAAGATGGCCAACTGAAGAAGAGTGAAATAATTGTATGACTTAGCTTAAAGAGAAGCTTGTTCCAAGTATGAGAACCTTGATGATTGTTTGAAGAAAGACGCAATGCGCAGAAATGCCAAGGGTAGATGCTAGTGGCAGACACTTAAAACTTATTTAGAAAATGCAAATACGGCAAGCTGCCTAATTGAATCAAACTAGCGTTGTATACGCGCTTCGCGCGTGAGGTGTTATTAATGTCTGGCTAGTTAAGTTTGGAGGTGGAAAAGGGAAAAATAATACACGAAGGATGAACTTGATTAACATGATACATCTATCAATGAATATCATTTAAATTATGTAAACATTGATAGATAAATTAATATATTAAAACTCTAAAAAATATTAATTTATTTACGTAATTTTTGAAGACAATCCACAAAATTTAACACAAACAAATCTACAAAAATCTTATATACAACTAAACAAAAGTGGAAAGAAATGTATAAAAGAAAAACCTATATCACTTTGATTTCATATAATTTTTGTTGATTCATATAATATCATAAGAATATATTATTATAAGATAATTATAATTACTAATAGTCATATTTAAATATTTCAGGAAAAATGTTGTGTTAAAAATAATTTGTGTCTCGAAATAGAAAAACAATAAAATATTTACAATTTACATGAAAAAAATAGCATTTTGTTACGCGCTTCGCGCGTGATGTTTTGTTATGTTAATTAAGGAGGAGTAAAGAAATTAGATTAGTTTTCTTACGTATATAAAATTTTATAAATCAATAAATTTTGGAAAGGTTTAGAAACAATGAAAAACAAAATTATATTTATGAAACAATAGAATTGAGTAATCAGATTTAGAAATTTGACAAAAATATTTTAGAATTCTTTAACTATGAAATTTTATATTGCAGGGTATTTCATTTTTTTTTGATGAAGGATATAAAATTTTATGGTCAATTGAATTAATAAATGTCCTCAAATAATTTTAAAAGCACCAACCATATTCCATATTTCATATAATTATATGATTAAACTAAAAATTGCTCCATGACACGATTGGATTTGTTATAATCTTCACATCATTTATATAAAATTTCATACACTAATAAAGTTGTAAATATCTTATAATAATTAAAAACCTAATAACATTTATGAAATTACGGAAATTTAATTTTTGTGAGATTCAAAAAATTATTTAAAATATTTATAGGTTTGTAACTTTAAAATTTTACATCAATTAATTGTTCATATATTTTTGAGCAAGTACTTAAATTTTCATAGCCAAATGATTTATTCAAGGCCTCCAAACAATTTTAGAAACTTTTATGCATATTAAATTTTTTATGAGATTCATAAAATTATTTAAAATATTTTCTAAGTCTATAATTAAAAAAATTTACATCTTTAAATCCTTTATATTTTTACGAGCACACACATAATTTTTCATAGTCAAATGAATTTTTAAATGTTGCTAAACAATTTAAAAACTAAACTATATTTAATCTGAAATTTCTGAAATGGAGGTGTCCATTGTTTTTTCAAAATAGAGATATGACTTCATCCAAAGTTACTGTAGAAAATGTACCCAACATTGGAGTATTGTTTGATTGATATGCGCTACAATAAAAATAATAGAAATGAATGACCAGAATAGAAGATGCTGTGATAAATTTCAATTCTGATTTCAAAGATCATGAAACATGGAAAATGTCTAAATGGCTACGAAAATCACATTAGCATTTTTATGTTTATGTTCTCCTTTTATAGGATGAACATTGTTAATTAAGTGTTTTGAGATTTTAAAATTATATATAATTTAGTGGAATTTTTTAAAATTTTAAATGTATTCATAAATGTGTAAAACAATTATATAAAGTCATCCGGTTTTTGAAATTGGTACAACCGGTTAAACCGGTAAAATCTTGTACCCTTTGCTTCCTGGAGATCCCAAAGAAAATGTCTTTACTACCATAAATCTTCCAACAATGTCTCTCGGTGACATTGTTTTGAAGGTGAGATTTCTAACAAAAATGTAGTATATTTGTGTGTTAGTTTGAAGTGATTGTAATCAGATTTCAGACAATGGACTTGCTTGCAGATCAGATAGAGATCATTTAAAAGTTCGAAAATTCCGCAACTAACTTGAAAGATTCAATTAAAACTCACATGTTGGCGTACTTTAAATGAAGGGACTTTTCATTTTTACTTTTCATCTCAAAAAAAAAATAAATCTACATTCTATATATACCAAGATGACTAGACTCATAAATTATAATGTTCACACTTACTCTGCCAAAAAAAAAAGTATTTAACATATTTACACTTCCTGTTGATTATAAAAATCTTTTTCCTGTTTGAAAATCATGTTTCATATTAAATTGACGGTCTGTTGATCTAATTTCTTTATTTTAATCAGCATTTTTTTTTTTTTTGTGGATTTGTGCCCCATTAGATGTATCTGTTGCTGTCTTGCTGAATTCTGATGATCGTTTAATCGAAATGAAACTTTTTACCGGAATAAAAGAAAAAAAAAAAAGGAAAAGGTTTCCAGCCAATAGATTCTGAGAAAGACTAAAATCAGCCGCGACTGACGGATGAGCCCGTCAGCCGCGGTTATATCTCAGGTTTAGAGGTTCTAACGTCCGATCCGAACCGCTCAATACGTTCTCCATATTGAAATCTCGTTGGAGATCAAATTTTACATTTTTCTGAAATTTTTTACTATTTTTTTGTGATTTTTAAAAATCAGTGTTATTGAAGGGTTCAGAATCGTTTAGATTAAGAATTTTGTAAAATACCAAAAAAATAGTAAAAAATTTCAGAAAAATGTAAAATTTGGTCTCCAACGAGATTTCAATATGGAGAACGTATTGAGCGGTTCGGATCGGACGTTAGAACCTCTAAACCTGAGATATAACCGCGGCTGACGGACTCATCCGTCAGTCGCGGCTGATTTTAGTCTTTCTCATAGATTCTTGCCACGCTCCCTCGCGCCCCCGCCACTAAACACCGTTTATGAATCGGTTTCGAAATAAACCGGAACGGACTGAGCCGATTGTATCGGTTTAACCTTGATCGGACTGAAGTCCTGAGTCCAGTTTTTAGTTTTTGGTTGAATTCAGAACTTGGACCTGAACCCTAGACTGCGCCTCCCTAAAACCCCACTCCACCGAGAGCGCTCTCTCTCTCTCTCTCTCTCCTCTCTCTTCTCTGTCGCTCCCACTCGTCCGAGTTCCGCGGCTTTCTTAATTCTTACTCAAATACGGAAATACCTAGGCGCACGCTGCGCCGCGCGCCCGTCTCTGGCTCTCCGGCGCTCCGCTGCTTTCTCTCTCCGCCGCTCTCTCTCGCTCAGACGGCTCAGTCGCTCTCTCTCTTCGTCTCTAGCACCAAGTCTCTTTCACTGTTACTTGGTTAGTCTCTTCTCTCTCTCTCTCTCTCTCTCTCTCCCCCCTTTTCAATTTGCAGTTGGCACCAAGTGGATGGTTACCTGTTTGATAAAATGCCTAGCTGAAATATTTATGTCAACAATTTATGAAAATGCAATGTTTATTCATTTTTGTGATTCCATTAGCCACTTTTGATTCTGCTATGTTTAGATCTCGAGGTCTGGTAAAAAATGCTATTATTTGAAATTCTAGGTTAAAATGCATAAGTTATGTTTAAGGTGACATCTCTTTAGCTACTGGGTTTGACTGATTGCAAAAGTTCAATGGTTAATCATATAGAGCCTGAGGTATGGTAGAAACACAATTCTGTTTCTTTAAATGTGAAATTAGAGATTAAGAGTTACGTAACAAGTCCAGAGTCTTGCATGTGCGAGAATTAGAGATGGAGAGTTACGTAACAGATAATAGAGGGGCAGGGGTAGACCGTAGACGGGCCTAAACAAACACTTATGCCTGCATGCGGGTCCAGGTGTTGAGATTTAGACCCGTCAATAATCACAGGCAGGTGCAGGTAGAGCTTTTAGAAATGGCGGGCATAATATGGGTTAGGTTCTTAAGGCAAAGGTACCTGCAGGTGCCACTTATGCCCATCCCTAGTTCCACCTCTTGCTCCTTATCTAGACTATCGAGTTCTGAACCGCCATCCCGTTACTATTTCTCGCTCGCTCTCTCTTTGTTTCATGGTGCTGTATATTAGTGCTTGTCAGAGATGTCGCATTGTAGGTATAGAGATCGAATTGGTGTTGTACAACAGGACAAGTCGCACCAAAGTTGTCAAGTTACATTGGTTTTGATTCGAATTAGAAATTCTGATATTGAATTGAAGCATATAAACCTCGCTAAGTAGAAATTCAAATTCACAGGATCAGTAGAGGTTTTATAATCAGTTATGGTTCAGTTTAGTAACTCAAACTTTGAATTCTGCTCCGGGCAGCTACTTAGTTTTCAATTTGGCTGAACTTGGCAGTTCTATTAAACACAGTTTTTGGGTCTTCAGCAAAATCTTCCTCTTCATTTTATTTATTTTTTCCTATTGTTGTCTCTGAAAAATAAACACGGGTTTTAAGTCTCTCTACTTACTAATTTTGTTGGAAAAGTTTTTAATACATTTACATATAATAATTATGGATAATCTGGAGCAATTGAACCATTGAAATGGTAAACATTGCTCTAACCCCTAATTTATTCTAACCTGACCTTCTTGCCAAAGCTAGCTGAGATGGCGGCAAAAGTAGGGAGCATGAAGTCGACCTCGATTAATGGTGTGAAGCTTTACACACTGTCTGGCCAGCACTCAACTGCTGACTTGCTCGATCCTAAGAAAAAGAGAGCTTTGCGGAAAAATAAAGGTATTTAGCCCTATTTGTTTGCTGTCCTGTTTTTCTCTATTCTTCAGTCCTATTGTCTAGTGTTGAACCCAAGCAACTTTTGAATAGAATTTAAGCCAAGGATTGTTTTGTATTAGCATTTATGCTCTCCTTTATGAAACTGTTGATACCAGTAGTATATTTCACATATAGAGATTTGATTTCTCTGCACTGTGCCAAATTTGGTTTTGCTGACCGTTGCTAAATTGTATATTTGCTTAGATTACCTTCAACGGGTGGATTTGATTCAGAATTTGAGGTTTGAGACTTCCACAAACAAAATCAAGGTGACTCCTGACGGAGACTACGTCATAGCTTCAGGTTTCCAAGTTTAATTCTTGTTAATTTTTTTGTGTGCTTTTTCTGTAGCACTTTTTCTCTTTGCAATGTTTCATTTATGTTTTGTATTGTAGGCATTTATCCTCCTCAAGTTAAGGTCTTTGAGCTGAAGGAATTGTCACAAAAGTTTGAAAGGCACTTGATATCTGAAATTATAAATTTTGAGGTAGTTTTTGGCAAATTTTTAATTACTATCCTGCTTCTTTCTCTGCCAGCTCAAGATTATTATCCTATTGAAGTCCACAATTACTGTTTCTTATGAGCTAATATCTCTTGTTTCTACTAGATCTTAGCTGATGACTATTCAAAGCTTGCATTTCTATGTTCTGATCGGTCGGTTTCTTTACATGCCAAGTATGGTAGCCATTACAGCTTGCGAATACCAAGGTTGGTTTCATCATAGGGAACGTATTCTTTAAATTTTTTATTTCTGAATTCCAACAATTTCTCAGATGCAAATCTTCCCTTGCTAATTTTGTGATTTTAATATTTTTCTATCTTTTCCAATTCAGGATGGGAAGAGATATTGCATATGATTGCTGGTCCTGTGATTTGCTTTGTGCTGCTTCCTCTCCTGATATCTACAGAATTAATCTTGAACAAGTAATTGTTCTTTTAATTTCTTTTTTATGGGGAAAATGTTGGACCAATCTGCATCACTAGCTTCATTAATTGAATTACCAACATTATCTTTAACAAGTAAATAATTTCATCTTTTTTTTTTCTATTTGACTATATAAGTGTTTGAATTTTAATTGCATCTTGGCACAAACTATTTAGTTATTTTGCATTTTAATTGCATCTTGTGTACCTATTTTATGAGATAATCTATAATCATTATTCCAAATTGATTATCTTAAGCTTTTTTTTTTTTTTTTGTAAATATAGACACAAGTAATTGGATATGAATCTGCTTAGTTTCGTACCCAATAAGGCATTAATGTTTATATATCTACCTTATTGATTTCAGGGACGATTTTTGCAATCACTTACCTCTCAATCACCTGGAATCAATGTAGTTTCACGGAGGTCAGTTTTTCCCTCCAATTAATGTTTAATTTTTTAAACAGTTATTTCTTTTTTTCAAATTTCTTAATTATTATTATTGAGGGTTTTGCTTTTACAGTGCAATTCATGGGCTTATTGCTTGTGGAGGTGAAGACGGAGCCGTGGAATGCTTTGATATGCGCCAAAAATCTTCTGTTGGTAGAATTAGCACTCTTGTTTCTACTAATGACATTGATCAAGTATGTTACAACATGACTTCTATTCAATTCTTGCGAGTGGTTTTGAACAAATTAGAAATTTTTAAACCATTTATCATATCTTATTCAATATAGGAAGTGACAGCACTTAAATTTGATGAAAATCAAGGATACCTATTGGCTGTTGGAACCAGCACCGGCAAGGCATGAAATTTCTTACTCATCATAACCTTAAGCAGGCTCAATCATGTTTGTTGATATAGCTTTTAGTTCACTGTTAATATGTTATATATTTTGAATTGCAGATACCAATATATGACTTGCGTATGTCGGATCCTGTACGAGTGAAGGATCACTTGTGAGTTATAAAGATGAGGAAATCACTTGTTTATCATAAATGACAGCATGCTCAATCTGTCTAATCTTACTTTTCTCTCTTTGTAGTTATGGTGAAACCATATCAAGCATTAAATGGCATCAAACTTTGAATTTAACAGAACCAAAACTCATCACTGCTGATAGTCATGTTGTCAGGATCTGGGATCCTAATACGGTCAGTTATTACATCCTTTCACACCCCCATCCCTGCAAGAAAAGCACACATGGAGATGCCAAAGAAATGAAATAATCCATTCACTGTTTATAGGATATATACTTTTTTTCTTTTATTATTATCAGGGAGATGACATGGCCAAGGTAGAGTCAAGTGGTGCTACAATCAACGATGTTTGTATCTTTAGGAATAGTGGATTGTTGCTATTAGCTCTGGATAATGGGCAGATTCCTGCTCACTTTTTGCCTGCACTGGGTCCAGCTCCGAAATGGTGTTCCTATCTTGAAAACCTAACTGTGCGTGAGCTTTTAACACTTCCTTTTACTATTTCATCAGTTCACCATGGTCGCAATTATTACTTTAATTCAGTTATCATTCTCCATAAAAATCATGTCACCTGGCCAAATCATCAACGTGTACCCCCGAAATGCCCAGAGAGAATGGTCTTATTTTTATTATTTTTTTTTACTAAGTGGGAAAATGGGAATGAGTCAAATCTTCTTTCTTTTATTTTTATGTGCCCACAAAATCATTGTTATTTAACTGAATCATGGTTCATATCTTTATTGGTTTACATAGTTAGTCAGATGCTTATGATTTATGAAAACTTACCTTCCTTTTTTAGTTTATCTTTGTAATCATGCCATGTGAATGTTTTTGTTTCCTTTTCAGGAGGAGATGGAAGAAAATGCAGAAACTGTTATATATGAAAATTACAAGTTCTTAACAAAGGAAGATCTCGAAAGGCTTAATCTTACCAATTTGATTGGCACCAATCTGCTTAAAGCTTACATGCATGGTTTCTTCATAGATTATGGCCTCTATAAGAAGGTGCAGTGTCTGATATAATGACTATACACTTTATTATGTCTACTGCCCTCCAAAAATTACTTACTAGGTAACTTTCTCTGTTTACTACATTATAGGCGAAAAATTTGGCTGAGCCCTTCAACCCTGAAGAGGTTATTGCAAGGAAAAGGGAACAGGAAGAGGAGGCCAAAAGACAGGGTCGTATCACTGTAAGTTTTGCATTTAGTTATAAGGGGAGAATATGAATTGCCAAATTTGCAGCACTGCAAGGTTTACCTCCTATTTTTCATTATTATTTTCTTTGTCAATGTAGCTAATTAAGAAGCTGCCGAAGGTTAACAGGAGACTAGCAGCTCAATTACATGAGAGGGAAGAGGCAGATAATTATGAGAAAGAAAATGCTGATGATACGGGCGCAAAAAAGAAAAAGAAAAACAGAGGTTTAACCACCGATATTATGCAAGATGACCGTTTCAAACAAATATTTCAGAACCCGGTATTGTCTTCTCTCTCTCTCTCTCTCTCTCTCTCTCTCTCTGCACTGACTGAACTATATCTCGTCAAAACAAGGCTGTATGCATTTGGGAATATCTCAATAGTGTTCAGGGGTAGCTACAGTAGGCTAGATTGGGTTCAGCAAGTTTTTTTTATTTTTCAACAATCCCATATTGAGCTGTGCCAGGTAAAAAATGGTATGATGAAACTTGTCTGACCCCATACTTCCCAACATAGTTTTCTTTAAAAGTCTGATAACTTGTGATATATATTGAGCCCCACAGCCAAATGTCTCCCTCTTTCCTTGCCACAGAGTATATTGTCTAAATATCTGTTGATGTTAAAATTTATTTCTTTAGTAGAAAAGATTTTCTTGAATTTGTTAGTCGTACAAAATATCCTTAACGAAGTAACAGAGTTGTGTTTATCTATAGTCTCAACCTTTTTCTGCCTTTAGTTATTTTCACAAATCTCCGTTCATGAATTAAGCATGATTTGTGCTAAATGCAGGATTATGAAATTGACGAACAATCACAAGAATATCTACAATATCATCCTCAGCAATCAAGGAGAGATCCTTCATCTCTCATTGAAGAGCATTTTGAACCTGCAATGGATGATGAGGATGATGATCAGCTTGAAGCAGGCTCTTCTGATGCGTCTGAAGCTGATGAGCTCGAGGCAAAGAGATCTAAACCTGTCAGGTGTGTCAGTTGTGATTTCCTTTTGTTCTTTTTCTTTTCTTTTGCAAATTACATCCATGATTCATGAATTTGCATAACATAGCATCCCTGTTGTTGGTTTCTTACTATAACTCGAGAGTATTTATTACAGTGAGGTTAATTCATGTAAAAAGAGTTTTATGTTGCAAGGAAGTAATTCTGCATTTAAAAATCGAAACCCAACATGTTTAAGTTGTTTTTTTGGATTTTAGATTTATTCAGTTCTTGTGGAATATTTGAGAGCTGGCTTGATTTAGGGGTGATGCATTCCAGTGTTGGGTGCTGATTATATACCTCAAAAATGGTTGGTTTTTGCTGCTGATTTGAGAGATGTCTCTTTTACAAGTGCAATTGAATATTTAGTGCTGCTTTTGCACTGAAAGTCCTGACTCTTCCTAATCACCATGTTGATTCTTGTGATTTTTAAGCAGGCTATATGAGATCAGTTACCATATCATGTCTGTTGCATTGTATTATCAGGTTAGTAACTTGCGATTTTTCCAGGTTGTATGAAATTAAGGACGAGAGGCATGCTGAGGCATTTTGGAGCAACAAATCTCTTGCTCATGAGGATGCACTGCCGCTTGGAGACAGAGTGGCTGCATTACAAGCAAGAGAAAAGCACTCATCCCGAGGTAGGGGTACTAATGAAGTGAAGTTTGGGCCTGGAGGGTCACGTGAGGTCTCGTTTTACTCGAGGAGCTCGAAGAAATATAGGCAAGAAGAGGAGCCAAAAGAAGATGTAAAGAGGCGAGGGGTGCATTCCCTCGGGTTGAAAATGGGAAAGCAAGAATACTATTCAATGGGTGGTAATCGGGGTGGCAGAGGAAGAGGCGGTCGTGGCAGGGGCAGAGGAAGGGGACGGAGATAAAATTTGTTTAGGGTTTTGTATAATAGATTAGAAATTTTGAATTTCTGAGCTTGTTTAATTGCGATGATGTTTATTGGTGTATGATTGTATCGTTAACTGATTATAGGTGGCGCAAATTTTGCGAGGATAAAGCCCATCCGTATTGCGTTGCCTTTGTCTTGTCACACTTTTTTTTTTTTAAATATATTGACTTCTCCACAACCACTAGATGAGCCTATTAATAAACTTTATCCTTCTGTTATATTTGCTCGAATTCTTAGAATATACTATTATATCGGAAAAAAAATCTTGTTTATATTATATTTATATTAAAAAAAAATTCTATTAAGACAACAACATTTAGATATAAAAAAAAAATTGTACAATTCAGTAGTAGGCTTAATATTTTATATATTCTCCAACTCTTTTCTATTTGTTTATTTCTTCCTATACTTTTGTGTATTTCTTATTTGTCACTAAACTCTTCTAAATGATTTTTTATTTGTCCTTCAACTTAACCACATAGAGTTAACTATAATTATCTTATAAGAAAACTGAAATTTAATTATAAATTAAATTAAAAGGACAAAAATACCCTCGACCATTTTTCATTTTTTTTTGTCTTCGTTACTCCAGAATAACTCATTTCTGATTATACGAAAAAGGATTAATGAACACTAACTGAAAACACGTACCGGACCCATACTTTACCTGATCAAGAAATCGCAAGACCCAACCTTTTCTTTTTGTAAAACCATTCTATGGAACTAGAGACTGTATCTTACGGTACTTGAACTTAAATTTTCTCCCTTGATTAGTGCTTGAATATCTTCATCTTAGTATTAATTATTTGCACTGAAACAATCACATATTTTACTTATAATAGAATTTCAAAGCTTTTCTACATAATAAGACTTCCAACTACAAATTAATAATTAAATTTCTGTAATACCGAAGGCAAAACTGAGGAAAAACAAAAAATGGGCTAGGGATATTTTTGTCCTTTTAATTTAATTCATAATTAAGTTTTAATTTTCTTATAAGATAACTATTGTTAATTCTATGTGGTTAAGTTGAAGGACAAATAAGAAATCATTTAGAAGAGTTTAGTGACAAATAAAAAATACACAAGAGTACATGGAGAAATAAAGATTTGGGGGCATACAAAAAATTACGCGGTATCTTAATTAGTTATTACTTATTTGGACTAATAGACTTGCCATGAATTACGTCCCCTCTCATCCAGCTCCTGAAACAGTCTCTTGTTGGTAATTCTTGTAAGGAAGAAAATCTTGTCTACATAGCTAGGTTCGACTTTTGACAAAATAGAGATTGAACTTCTTTTAGGCAAGATAGTGTTGATCACTTTATATTAACTGATAATATGACCAAAAAAATTTATTAAAAAATAAAAAAAAAACATAAATGGACAGAAATATCTGAAACTCAATTTATTCATTTTTTTTCGAGTTAATGCATTTTGATAATCTTGTCGCAAAATCAATAAAACTATTTTGTCTGTAAACACGTCTGATCGAACAACCATGCGTAACCTTACTAGTTAATCTGAGAATTTCTGGATGGGATAAAAATAGGAATAACTTTCTATTTGGTAATTTTACATTAGGTACGCGAAGCCACGTTTATTTTGGTGGGTTAGGGACCCACCTCAAAAATAAAAATTTATATAAGATATTTGTAAATAAAAAAAATGCACGATGAAGTAGGGACCCATTTCAACAATTTAAAGGACCCATGTTGACATATTGTGTTTACTATGAATCACATAATAACTCTTGAAAAATTATATAGGGACCCGAAGCACATTAGTTCTTCATGAGTAACCTCCTATCTTCCTCCGCAATGAAACTAATTAAGATAAAACTTATAATATAATGGGAGATGCTTGTATGAATTTATTATGCAAAATTGTCAGAAAATAAAAATTTGTAGGAAATCATAATATATTTTTTTTATTGTCTTGAATTATTATTTTGGATATTGGTATTTTTTTTGAATTTTTGTGCTGTTATTTTAGATATATTTAATTTTTCATAAATTTTTTATGTTATTTGTATTACACATTATGTTGTACATATATTTTCAGCAAAAAAATTTTGTGGACCCACCTCATATGAATTTCTAGCTTCGCCCCTGGGTATGATAAATAGATAAAATATTTGTGAAAAATTATGGCATACAAGTTGTATATATAAAACAAATATGTATAACGGTTAGTTTGTCCTATTCCGATAAGGACATGAAAATTACTTCCTAAATAAAGGAACAAATGGTTCTTATCGCAAAAGTCAGACAAAGAAATGTTAATGGAAATAAACAAACAAAAATATCATCCTGCTGTATTAATTCATTTTATTATTTTGATTTTAATATACTTTATTTTTATGAGATTGTCAGATAAGAACTCATCAAATAAGAGCACTGCCGAATCACTCCTGAATTATTTTTATGCATTTGAACCGGCAGCTGATGAGCTTGTTTTCATAAAAATCACACTATGTTTGTTTGTTTTCAAAAACCATCTAGTCTCTAACACGTCTTTCTATTTTCGGAACGAACACTTGTTTATTTGAGCCAACCTCATTATCCCCCAAAATTGGTTATTGAACGAATCAAAAGAGGTTCCATTTTCCACTTCAATCTACCTATTACTCGGCCATGTTGAGGATTTTATTATTTTATTATTGATACATCTTGTTTGCGTTTTGCGAATCATCAATATTTTATGCTTAAAACATTACTTTCACGTTTATTCAAATTAATGATATTTTTTTGTACAGCGTGGCAATGAATATGACCGTTAATTTGGCCATATGAAAATACTATACTCAAATGATAATTCATTTCCACTTCTTTAAATGGATAATATTTTATGATTACTTTTATAACATAACATCCAAATATCCAACGTGGCAATGAATATGGACGTGTGAAATTATAGAACTGCCAAATTAAGCGATGTGTGTGGAGTGAAAACGAAACGTGCACGGTGCCATTTTAAGTGAAAGCGATGAGATTAAACTGGCTTAAGCAATCACTGGTCCCACTCTAGTGCTCCAATTATTGAAGAGCATTTTGCATCCTTTAATTAATTAATTACCCTTTATGTTTACAAATTACAAGCAATAACCCATCAAATTTCGTGGGGACATCTTCCACGTATGAATAAATTTCTGTGGTTTTAGCTTTGTTCTGTGTCGTGTGGTGCTTGGAAGTAATTAAGATCATGCAACTTAATTTATTGTAACACATTAAGACATGTTATTATTATAATTGTTTTGTTTATTTATACAAATTATTATAGTAGAGATATAGAAATCATGAAGCCAATAACTTACCATCTTAAATCTTCTTTATGCGAAATGGAGTCTAAAAATATTTGTGGGTCAATTCAAATTTGTACTTACAAAAATTACATATTAACATGTATATTCATGTCATCTCTTAACGCCCTCTTAACTTCCTCAGCAATCTATTTATTTAGTGAATGCAACAACTTCTAAATTTTCTTATTGTAATGTTAACAATTATTTTATCAATATTTTTGAAATATGTTAATCGTTTTATTTCCATCAAAAAATCAATTAGTTAATGAGAAAATAAAATGCCCATTTTATTAGTAAAAACAAATAACTAATTGCTTTCCATCTATTTTTTCCCCCTAGCATGAAGTTGCAATTTTGCATCCTTTTGTATCTAGTCTCTGCTATGTTGACCATTGAAGGCAACAGATAAAAAGAAACTAACCCTTGCCACAGAAAATCCTCAGAAGATGACACTACTGACGTCTACTTCCATCACTCTTCTCTCATTGGCTGCACATATCCTCGTCAGCTCCAACTTCCAAGAATCCAAAACCTCTTTTTTAGGTGGGATTCTCCACAGATACTATTACCTTCCATCTCAGATTCCTTATCTGTGACCTTACTATATTACAATATATCTCTTTATGTAATCTAAAAAAAAATACAATATATCTCTTTAATTAGAGACAACTCAAGCTTCTCTAATGGGAAATACCATGGTAGGCTGTTCAGGTCATGGCGAGAGACTTGTAACGGCCTCGAGAGAAGGTGACGTGGCAGAGGTGCAGAAGCTTTTACAAATTAACCCTGGCCTCGCTAGATACTCGACCTTTGGTTTGCTCAATTCGCCTCTTCATCTCGCTTCCGCTAGAGGTCACCATGAGGTATTCTCTTCTCTTCTTCTTTATGTATTTTGTGTTTTCTTTTTCCTCTTTGAAGTTTTGAGTAATTATTTATCTCAGTGACAATCAAAAGGTAGCATCATCTATTGTAAACATATTATGTTTTTTATTACTTTCGTTTAAGATATTTCGAATGATGATAAAAATAAACCATTACTTTTTCTTTTCCTCGAAAAGAAAAGATTCCTAATTTAGGCCCTTTTTTTTTTTGGGAGAACAAGGGGTAAATTTTTGTCGGCGTTTGGATATTAATTTGTTATATTAAATTTTTTTTGGCTCCTACAAATACTCCTGGTAGTGTTCACCAAGTGTTTGATACTTGGTCTTAGAGAGGTTTAAGTTGGTTGCATTGGTTTTGGTTTTTAGTGGGTTGGGTCGATATGTATTGGTCACCTGTCACCTTCGGACCTAGGCTATCTTTCTTAATTGCACAATGAAAAAATTGAAATATAACATTTAGGGACGAAAGATTTTATAATTAACCCTGAACACTTGATTAAAAATTGACGAAAGAGAACTGTGGCA
This sequence comes from Rhynchospora tenuis, assembly GCA_027725995.1. Taxonomy (NCBI): domain Eukaryota; kingdom Viridiplantae; phylum Streptophyta; class Magnoliopsida; order Poales; family Cyperaceae; genus Rhynchospora; species Rhynchospora tenuis. Next base: position 123,048,788 of record CM050889.1, read on the forward strand.
GGTTGTTGCATTGTTGCTGGAGAATGGAGCAGATGCAAATTCAAGGAACATTTATGGACAGGTAGGTAAATGTCATTTTACTCACTTTAGTACTGAGGCTGCGCTTTATTACTTCTCTTAGCAAATTATTTTCTTTATTCAAATTTTGTGACCTCATTCTCATTTGCTTCTCTCTTATAAGACTCCTTTGATGCAAGCTTGTCGCAACGGGCATTGGCAAGTGGTACAGAGACTCTTAGTTTATAGAAGCAATGTAAGCTATTCTATTCTATTTATTTTTTTGCTCTGGTACAAGTGTCAGTGTATTGCCCGATACCTTACCAAACCAGACCAGCACAAAGCAGAAAGTTCAAAATATGCAAGTAGATACCAGAGGTACAAAACAATTAGCAGAAATATTATCTCTTCTTATTTATTTATTTATTTTTATATTCTTGTGAAGGTTGACAAAGTGGAGGGTTTAGGCAACAAAACTGCTCTCCATTTCGCAGCTGCAGGGGGTCACGTCAGATGTATTCGTCTCTTGGTGTCTGATTTTGGCTCTGCTGCCTCTACTGGAGTCTCCATTTCTTCAAAGAAAGAAGCTACGGACACAAAGCACAACAGGTACATTTTAAATTTAGGTATCGCAGCATTTTGGGCATAAAAGGAAATTCATAAATAAAGAGTACCGCATTGCCTTTTGAACAGTGAATTATGCAACTTCATCAATAAGACAGCAGGTGGTGGCGTCACTGCACTTCACATGGCAGCCATGAATGGTCACTATGAATGTGTGCATCTGCTTGTAGACCTCAATGCGAATATCTCAGCACAAACTCTTCCTTATGCGTCTTCTCCAATGGGCTCAATTGGTATGTCTCTTTTGTGAAGTAATTCTTATCTCCAAACATGCATCCAACTATTGTACTTGAAGGAGTCTTTGGCTCTGTATTAATATTTTCCTTTTTGTAAAAAAAAAAAAAGGTTCTTTGCATGAGGAAACATATTCATTTTGTTTGAAATATAATGTCTTGGTAATTCCCGAGCTCAGCCATCTAGATGTTTATGACTATAATGGTAGTTCAATAAATTCTCTACAAATTAGCCTACGGGTTTTAACTTTTCAAAAAAAAAAAAAATATCTCTACAAATTACTTCTAGTTGGGATTGGAACTTGTGGTTCTTAAGTTTGGAGTATCTCCTAACCACCTAAGCTACTATGATTGTAATTGGTGGTAACTTTTGTAGAATCCGCATATTATTTAAGTGTTATTATTTATTTGATTTTCTTAATCCAAATTACAGGAGCTGGTAGCACCCCACTTCACTATGCTGCAAGTGGCGGGAATGCTAAATGTTGCCAGGCAAGTAGCCATTCTGTACTATGCTGCAACTAGAATGAACACATTCCAGCTTGCTGCTGGTTAATGATGTTCAAATGTTCAAGTCCCATTTCACTTAGTCAAATATCAAAAGTCAATGAAAATCAAAGCTCATAAAATTGGCTTAGAGTTCCGTACCCCTTTATAACAAACACCAAGTGCTACTTGAAAGTCTAAATACAACTATTTGAGCTGAAAATTACAATTGCTTGTTGGTGCAGATTCTAATAGACAGAGGAGCCAGCAGATTGGCTAGGAATTGCAACAGGTACACAATCCGACTGTTGGCATATATTAAAAAACAAATTATTTACCTGCCATACTTATTACAATCTGTTCCTGGTTTATATTTCTATACATGTAGTGTAAGAAAATTCATCTTAACAGTTTTACGTGCCTTTCAGCATTCTTTCGGTGTTTCTATATAACAATAATATGTCGTTAGCTGTATGTTTTATTGAAAATCACTCATACATTTGTTCACTTTTGTGTTTCCAGGTGGCTTCCACTTGATGTAGCTACAATTTGGGGTTGCCACTGGCTTGAGCAAATATTATCACCTCACTCAGTACTTATGGTCCCGAGATTTCCTCCATCGGGTTACCTCTGTTTGCCTCTCTCAAGTGTTTTAGACATTGCAAGGTACATGATTTCTGATTTAGTTAAAAGCACCTGAGGTTTAGAACATGTTGCAACAAATACCTGAAACTATATGCAAGTATAATTACTAAATCAAGGCGAACAAAGCAAAACTGACTGAACTACCCTTGACTTTATCATAGGAGCTTAAGTTAATTTCATCATAATAAAATTGTGCAAAAAAGTTATCAAAATATTTGAATCTGATTTCATGTTAGTTCATTATGAGATTAGTAAAATTAAAGGCACAATGCTCATTGCATAGTCTAATGATCAGGTGATGATAGTTAAATTTTTAGATAATAGTTCAAGGCAATGAGCAATACATGATTTTCCATTTGCAAATACCATGAAATGTGGGGCATAATTTGTAGAATCTTGTGTAAGGTCTTGTATGAGCTGATTGGTTAATAATTCTTCTCCTCTTTTCCTATTTAATCCATAGAGAATGTGGCATGCAATCAAACTCATCTTGTGAAGACATTGACGATGCTGATAATGATGTCTGTCCAGTGTGCCTTTATAGATCCTGTGATGTGGCTGCTGAAGGTATGCTTTCTCTGTTTATTCCCTTTAGTTCACAGATCGTTTTATTGAGTGCAAAGCTGCCAAATAGGTGGGCCAAGTTCCCTCCTGGTAAGGTCATGGCTCAATTAATTTCTCAGGTCTGTTCAGTTCTTGGTGAGTGTATGGTATCATTCAGGTTCAATTCAGGTTAGGTCAGGGTTAAGGTAGGTCGGAATGTTTGCTAGTGTATATTCTCTGGTACATACTTTCAGTTCAGCTGTCCGTACTGTATAATTCAATAAGCTGACATTAAAATGCAGAATCAAATGTTCATTCTTAAACTCTTTAAGACACCATATATCTGAAAAGTCTTGTTGGTAAACTGGGTAACCATCATTTCAGATAAGTGTGGCAAAATATGATCCTATTTAAAAAATTCTACTGTCTATCTGAATTCTGAACCCTATCAGATCTATTATTTTTCCAAGAACAATTCTGTATCCAATCATGCTGTCTGAGCTGATTAGCAGCTTAGAGTCCTAAATTAAATGTTAGAATCTCGTCCTCCTGACCTGGTAGTTTAACCAACCCAACTTGATTTGATGTAGAAAAAAATTCAACCACAAATAGAAAAGAATTTTTTTGGGATGACTCAAAACGACCTGGATTCCGATCCTGAGTAAGCGGGACCCAAACCAGGGATGAGACATAACTGGTATACCTGGAGAATTAGTTACAAAATGACCTTACCAGTAGCCACAATGACCTGTGCCTTGAATTTGGTCTGGATCCAAATTAAAACGCACAGACCCCCTCCTCTTTAGCACCAATGTTTGTTAGTGTAGAATCGACCAATTCTTACTCCTTTTCTTCTCATTCAATCTGTTTTCCATAATTTTGCATGGTGACTAATAATTGAAGCTTCGTCCATAATTGACTTTGCTCTTCTCTCTTCTTCAGGTTGTGAGCATGAGCTTTGCATTAGATGTGCATTTAATCTTTGTTCTACAATGCGATCAAACGATTCATTGGCTCCACCTGGAACAATGCCATGCCCTCTTTGCCGGGCATCCATACAAGCTTTCAGAAAATTACCCTCCTTTCAACCAAAGAAACCTGACTTAAATCCATGTCTCTCCAGTGGAAGTGATAAACCTCTAGTTGCTTGTAGGACAGAATACCGACGCAACTCCAGTAGTGTAGTCCCATCAGAGGTTGTTACATCTGTTCCTTGTACCTCTATCTCGTCTTCTGCAGTTGTCTCCTAAAGTTGGAGCTTTTCTATATGCCGTTGTCTATCAGGAATTGATTGATCAAAATAGGTTTAGAGGGTGCTAAGAAGATCGATTGGTTTAGTGTAAGTTATGTAAATAGTGGAATGAGTAGTTTGTACGACCATTGATTGGAAACATTCTTTGTTTTTTTTTTTCTTTATATTGATCATACTAGTCTGGTATATCACTAGCATCAATTCTTTTGTTGTAAATCATGTTCCTTACAACAAATTATTACGATAATGTAAATGCTCTTTTATAAAAGTATTGTACAAACCATACGACTTTTCTTTTCCTTGTTAATTGTTGTACGTACTCCGGTAATGGACAATTTTTTTTAATATCAAGTCTTGCAAAATGTGTTGTATAATAGTTGTCTTATACTTATTTTTTAACTTTAATAATAGGTAAGTATTATTTCGTCTCTCAAATTATGTGAAGACCCATTTTCAGAATTAAAGAAAAAAATGCACAAATCTTACCTCAAATTTTGAGGAACCTTATATTTTTTTCGATGATCATTATCTCAAATTATGAATGTAACAATAAAATTTTCCCTTTATAACAAAAGATTGGGGATTTAATAGTTTAAACAAAAGTTTGGAACCATTTTAGTAGCCTTCCTTTTCTAGGAAATAAAAAACAAAAAATTCACCAGAGGCGGACTATAGAATTCTAAACCAGCTCGGTGAATCAACAAAATTTACTATTACCTCGTTCCTTATTGCTTATGGCAACTGTTCCTACTCCTACAATTAACGAAGGTAACTGTAAATGCTCAGGAAAGTGACAATACAATTAATCTTAGCAGAAACACATTAGACGATCCATTTTTATATTTTATACTCTCAAAATAAAAACACCTAAATTGAATTGAAATAAATTATTATCCACCTTATACTAACAACGCAACGCTTAACCAAATCCGATTCCCCTAGAATATGCCTCAACCTGGCTAGAATACCATGGGGCGGAGTGAGTTCTGCGTGTAATAATATAATCTAAGTTTTTTCTTTTCCTTTGTAAAATGTAATGAACCTGCTTTAATAAAAGCCGGTAGCCATTTCAAAAAAGTTGAATTTGGAATTCTAGTTCGGTTTGTGTTTTTTTAATTTTTCTTTTCTGTTTTTCCTTTCCTTTCGTTTAAAGAAAGATTATGATGCTGATACGTCAACATTCCTAGCAAACGTATACTATTGAATTCGGGTCAAATCAATCACAAGACAAGTTCCCTGAAATTTATCTCCTCTCCTCACAATATGAATTCTGAAATTTCTAGGAAATGGTTCAAAGAATTTTTATGATGTACCACCACCGCCAACAAAGAATATTAGTTCCCTTGGTGACTCAAATTATCATTGCAAATGCATTGTCAAATTGGCAATTTATGTGTTACATGTCCTTTGTTTCATTTTGTTGCATGATGTGTGCATGGCACTGTGAATTGTGATCTAACCCGGTTGGTGGACAGGGAAGCTAACAGAGAGCAATTAATGGCTCACAAATAGACGTGCAAAACTAATTATGGATTCAAATCACTTGAAAATGAAGTGTTTTTTTTTTGTCATGTAAAATTATTGATTTCTTCCAACTCAAGAGAAAATATTATTTGAAAATTATTAATCTTGATCATTAAAATAAAATTTATATTAAAATCTAACATAGGGATATGACCCACATAGGGGCAAATGTTATTAATATATAAAATGATCATATTTTGACACATTCCGTAGAAGTAATTAATGTTTTTTACATATATCTACAAGAAGATGTTTGTCCAAATAATGTCATACATAACCAAATTTTCTAGTATAAATGTTCAATGACTCCGCTGTGCAAAAAAATTTTGAAAAAATTGCATGAGCTTGGAGGAAAATTACCGCTACTCTGAAAATTAAAAGAAAAAATTGGTCTTTAGAATTGAATGGCTCTTGAATAATAATAAAAAAAAATAAAAATTTGTCCTAGTTGAAATGGTTGATACATAAGAAGATTCAAATTGAGAATTTTTCAAACAAAGGTGCACTTATAACCGTCTTAGAAAGTTTTTTTTTTTTTAGTTTTGAATAAGTCTTGGAATGGTTCAACCAATTTAAAGTTCAGGTGCTGTTCTGTTCTGAGTTCTGACTATTTCAATGTCGAACTGGAGGTGGCTTTCTGTAAGTTTCCCCGCTGATGCTTTCCCTTTTCTCCGTACCTTCTCCTAAACAATCCTGACCATAGAATCACTGATCCAATCTCTCCAGTCAAAAAAACTGGAGAAAACAACCTTATCTCCTTACACGAAACAATAGAGAAAAAGAAAACCGGAAGTCCGGAATAAAAGAAATCAGAATTTGGAAAGTAAGGTTTCGTTTCTTCAATATTTATTGAAACAAATATTACCATTAGAAACCACATAATTTTTGCATGAATATACAATATACACATATTTACAAAGATATCACACTCTATCATTTTGCTATGCAACACAAGCGCTGCAGATAATGAGATACAACTAATCCAATGGACCTTTTTTTCGCGGTTTTAACTAAACCAGGATTTAACCAATACTGATTGGGCCCCCTAAGTGGGACCCAAGTTTCAGTGAGAGCAGCTAATTATATACTAGGAGAGCTTTTAAAGTTCCAATCACTGTTAATTGCATGTCTCACGAGGAGTGGAAAGAGTCATAAATAGCAGCCCACAAATCCAAACTTTTTAAAAGCCTCAACACATCTCAATCCACAGTTCCTTCCCCTTTCCAATTTCCATATACTTTCCACGTAAAGTCTCATTTCCTACCAAAACTCGCCACGTCAGACCAGGCACCACGGTTCCTCTGCTCCCATACCTGTGCTGCTGGTCCTGCAACTGGTATGCCGATAGCCACACGGCACCATCCCGGCTGAGGCTGAGGCTTAGGCCGTGCAACCTCTAAGCGGTCAACTCCTGGCCCCACCACCCTCGCTGCCACGTGGACATACCCGTGCCCCTTGCACCCATCCCTCGGGGACCGTAATGCGTAACTCAACCTCCGTCGTACCGCCGGTGGCTTGTACCCGTCCATTACATCACTTGCGCAAATTCTGCACCATCCTATCTCAGCAGGGCCGAGTAGTGGTCTCTTCGACAAGACGCTGACATGTACAGCTTCGCTCGGTGACTCATTCTTGGATTTACAAGCAGGTTTGAAGAAGGACCGGCTTAGAGGAACATGGAAGGTATGATTGAAGGTCGGGTTGTGCGTTCCTGACTCGTCAATACCGGTACGAAGCTCGGTCAAGGAAGCAGGAGAGGACGAAACGGCTATGTATGGTCTGAGCCGAAACGGGAGAATGGATGAAGGCGATTTGAGAGATTCGGCTGAGAGAATGGTTAGTTCTAGTGCAAGTTTCTCTTCTTTGTCGTCTATTTGCTCCTCCTCCTTTGGCATAGTGTGATTGAGTTGGAGAAGAGGTTAATTATTTGCATGCAATATATACATGGCACATGAAGAGGGAAGGAGAAGGGAAAATGGGAGGGAAGTTTACTTGTTTTCCAAAGGAGAAATTGCGAAGAAATGGAGGTGGTATAAAGAGGAGCCTTGGCGCGTAAATTCGTCGAGTTTTCTCTTAGATTTCTCTGTGGAAGTCTGGAACTTGGAAGACGTACAGAAAGAGAGAGATGAGAGCGAGAGATGGTTCATGAATTTAAAATTTGTACTGTGGGTCCTTTCGGCGAAGTCACGGTCGGTCCAGTGGGCCTAAAGGGAAAGCACCAAAATATTATAAATATTATAAATATTAGTTCGGAATATTGATTTGCACAAGTTAAATATTGACACATCAAAGTAACGTTTTCCCTATCCAATGAAAGAAGAATTGGTCCAAATTAATAATAAAATATTATAAATATAAGTATGCAAAATGTAAAAAGCATATATGGCTAGTTGACTACACTATTGTGTAAAATATGTGGTAGATATCCATTTAAAGTTTACAAATGCATTTAACCGCATATCAAAAATACATTTTTTTTAGTATTCATACCATCTATGGCAATTTGAGACTTACAAAGAGTACAAACATATTACTAGTACGAACAAATGTATGTTAGTGTTATAAATTAATATATTCTAACAGACAGATATATTTGCATAATAAATTTATGTGTCTTTTAGAATTAAGACAAATTATGAACACATGAACAAGTATTCATGTCCAATATAAAAATATTCATGCTTGAAATAGAAAAAATGAGAATTCTTTTGGCATACTATATTCTATGGCATTAACAATCTCATGCATAATAACAACGATTTAATTATATACGAAGACACAAAAAGACTGAATTGGTAATTTAGTTATTGTGCTAAAGTTATACTCGTTTTTATATCGGCAATTTCAAAAAAATTTTTTTAAAAAAAAAAAAATTTGTGTTTTCGAGCATGATTGCAAATTTGCACGAAACTGCCGTAGGCTAAAAGAAAGAGACAGATCCTGTCCCGCACAATCCAATGACAACCGAACGAACTATATTTCTGGAGTGGATTAGAGCGCTCGATTGGGACCAAAAAGGGTACAATGAACTAAACGTCTTATTTACACTTCTTTGATTGTATCCAAACTTTCGGACACACACAATTGAAATTGTATTTAATCAGTTATTTTTTTCTCAGCGGTTAAATTTTTCTTAAATAAATAAAAGTTACTAATTATTAATAGATTAAATATTGAAAAAGAATAATTTTGATAAGTTGTCATTTTGAACTATTAAACATTACTCTCCTTTCCGTCCGCAAAACAAAACATACAACCCAAAAAAAATGAACAACAAAAATCATGATCCCCAGACAAATCATATCTGGATGATTTTGATCAGACGGTCCAGACAAAGCCGCCTGATAAAAAAAAAAGCACACACTACGCATCGTTGGAACCGTACGATAAACAACAGAGACATCACACCCCACCACAATCTCTCCCATACAGTTGGAGACAATCCAAAAAACCAACCCAACATCCCTTCCCCAAACCCAAGTACCCAACTCTTCCAACTTCCCACCCACTAAACTCAACCAACCAACCGATCCAATTCAATTCGATCGGATCCAACTTCCAAATTCCAACAATGCACATTCCGGCGATCCCACCTCTCTTCCTCCACCTCCTGACCACCTTTCCCTGCCTCCTCCTCTCGCACCTCCTCCACCTCCCTTCCTTCTCCCTCTACTCTCTCTGCACCTACATCTACCCCGACTCCGCTCCTTCCTCCACTCCTCGCGCCCTTCTCCGCCCCGCCAACTCTAAACCCTCCAAGCGCAACCCTCCCTCCACTACTCCCTTCGACACCACTGCCGCTCAGCTCTATCGCCTCCGCCTCGACCACTCTGCTCTCTCCTCTCGCCACCGTTTCCCTTCCTTCCATCTCTCCCTCCTCCTCTCTTTCTCCCTCTCCCTCCCTTCCCTCCTTCTCCATTACTTCAACTCTTCCTCCCTTGCTTTCTTTCCTTTTCTCTTCGTGTCCATCTCGGTTACCTTTCTCGTAGTAACTCTTCTTAGACTCTCCCTTGAGAAATCGGCCTCGCGCCGATCCGAGAAGTTCTTCTCTCTGTTCGCATTTGTTGCTTCTCCGATTATATCTCTTATTCTTATTCAGTTTCTCTCTATAAACCCTCCACCAGGCATTGCTTCGGCATTTACTGGCTTGATCTCTGCCCTTGTTTTTATACCCGCAGCGCGGTTTGCACGCGGCTTCTGGCTTGGTACTGACCAGCTGAGGTTTGACTTGCCTGTGCTCTCATGTTCTTCGATTGGGCTTGTGCTGTTGTATAGTACAGCACTGGTGTCTCTTGTTTCTCCGGCACTGTTTCTGAAGTCATTCCTGCCCCCGTTTTTTGTTGCTACGGCCGAGGCTTTACAGGTTCCAGTTCTGGCAGTTGCGGCGATGTTGCAAATTCTTTCTCTCAGAGCTATGGTTCAGATGTATGTCAATGAGGCCGTAACTTGCTGGTAAGGTTCATTAATTTTATTGTTGAACTGGCTTAAATAGTATACTCCTGATTGTGTTGTGTTCCGGAATTGGTACCACTTCAGACTTTCTTGGACTAAATTGAAATGGGTTCACAGACAGCCACCGGCACAAATTAAATATGGTATTGAACACTGTTGAGTGAAATTAATCTGTAGTCATTTAGCACCAGCTGGATGAAACCATTGTTTACTGAATTACCGTGTCCTCCCCACAACTTCATGATTACTTTACCAGAATATATGGGTCTGCAACAATCTGGTACAATTTACCAAACCAGCATCTACTAAATCTTACATTATTGGATTATGTCCCTTTTTTATGACAAAATTGTTTTTAAGAGTTTTGTCCTTAAAAATTCAATTAAGATTTAAAAGGCCAGATGAGCCAATGACAAGTCTGAAGATTGCAGTACTTGGGTGCTAGCTTGGTATGACTGTTATTTTATGGTTTGGCATCTGAAACTTTGAATGGGGGCTAAAATTTGTGATATTGTCAGGTATCAACAATTGCATGTTACCCGGATCTCTGATTTAGATTATGCGCGTGCCAAGATGTTTCTACACAACCACCACCTCTGTACAGTTGCCACACAATTGTTTGCACCCCCTGCTTTGGTGCTTCTGCTCCTTGGCTTGTCTCAGCTGAGAGGTAACTTATTTGAGGGTGTAGAATTTTTTCAAAGTTTTGCAGATTTGTCTGATATTGTTAAGGAGATGGCTTTGTTCATGGCTTGGTGGGTGATGTTTGCTTGGTCAGTTGTCACCATGGCGATTCTTGCTTGTTACCGATACGGTTTGTTGCTTATTTCCTAATTTTTGGTCCTTAGATTTTGGTAGTTTTTTTTTTTTTTTTCCTTTTCAATTGGGCTTTGGGGTTAATTTTGATTCATGAAGCCATGAATATAAGTTTTGTATCAATTTTGAGTTCTTTTATTCTTAGCCAACTCCTATACCTTTTTCAATACATGCAAATCCACTAGCTTCAAGAGCTGAGTATATCTACTAAGTTTAACTGTTCACCTCTTAATTTGGTTTTCCCTTGAGTGTTATATACTTTTGCGAATCAAATTAAATGAGTAACTACTAAAACTACAAACTTCGCTGCCAGAAACAATCAGGTATGTGTTTCTCTTGTTATGCTGAGTGCTAATGTAGAAATCATCTGACATAGCAGTCTAAACATGTAAAATTGACAAGCAATTTGTAATACTTCATAAACCTGATTGCATGAAACTTTCACAAAAAACCTAATCCTAGTCTGCATGTCGAATTTATCCATTCATCACTATAGAAGTTGGAGAGAGATCCCTCAATCGTAAGAATTAATTCAATACATGTTTCCATAATTGCACATATGCAAGAGGGGCTGATCACTTCCAATCTTGTAAAGTTAGTCTATAATGTCTTTATCTTATACATATTGAAATTTGCAGTTATCAGTTTACAGGTTACAGCTTCTAGCTGCACTCCTCTTTGGAGGATTTTTACTGATTGAAACTTTCCAAAAAAAATTAACAAAATATACAGTATGCAACTTAGATTTTAGTACCAGGCATTGTACTAAAAAATAACGCATTATATGAATATATTGGACTTAAGAAACTACTTTTAGACATGTATGCTTCTGAAATATGAAGGGATTGTTCATGTTGTTCAATATGAGTCGCAACGAATCCCAATCAGCTGAAGATAAACAATTTCACTTAAATTAGAAAAAAGACGAGTCATAAGCATGTATTTCAGGACTGCACAAGTAGTACTTAATCATGCTACTGTTTTCGTGATTATCAGGACTTAGATGGTCGGTATGGTAACTCTTATCTAGTACAGTGCTTTAGCTATCAAACCACTATATTACCTTTTCACCTGAAGAATAAGTTAGTTCAATCTTCTCGATTCAGTTTATGATATGGTAACCTAGTAAGTAGTAACCTACATATAACATATCCCATCTCCTAGACTTGCCCACCTTTACTAGAAATTGAGAAATTTACTAGTGTCTGTGAGCGCACAAAGGATCATCCCCTCTTGGGCCACAAGCTCAAGGGCTGTGAGACCAAATGTCTAATTAAAAGTTGTAAGAATATTTATTTGCCTTTCATTAAGATAATGATTACAGAAGTATTTTATTCTTTCATTTTTCTGCGATGTTTCGGCTGCTAAAAAGGTTTGCAATATTAAATAATATGTTCTATTTGTTGGTATAAACAAACATATTCTAATGAGTTATGATTCATATTTAACTTTTTACTTTTAGTATGAACATGTTTCGACTGGTGATACAATGTTCGTAATAACGCAAATAGCTCGTAATTGAACACACTTGCAAATTTGTGCATTGTTTTTCTGTTAGCAAGACTTCAGTAATGGCGTCTCTTGGTTTGGAAGTAGGGCTGCATAACGTCGCAAACGATCACGAAATAAGGATCTTGCGTTGATCGTTTCGTTAATAGACGAAATTATTTTGTCTCTTGCGTCTTTCGTTTTGTTCTTATAACGCAATAAAAATTTGTTGCGCTAACTGTTTCGTTCAATAGAACGATCAAAAACGATTAACCGTCTAAATTTTCTTAACCGTTTCTTACAAATCAAAATATCATCCAAATTAACATAAAAATTTAAACAGATACAACCATACAAATTATAAACCTCCTACATCATTTGTCTCGTATCTTGCAACATGAAACAAAATACTGAAAAGTAAAGAAAAGAAAACCAATTCAAGTCTCAGTTACCTACCTCTTGAAATACCTACCTCCAATTCAAGTCTCAGTTACCTACCTCCAATAAAAGGAAATCCATACCGCTAGAAAGCATATAAGAAATCTAAACCAATAACAGCATCACTGAAAATGCAATTTCTGAGAAATCTACCAGTATACTCTATACCGTATTATTACATACTTCGACATAGATAGTAAAAATTCAATATTTACAACACAAATCAAACTCATCAACCAATAACAGCATCACTGAAATTGTGATTACTGATGAATAAAAAATTTCGATGTTTTGATGGATCATCATCATCATTTATCTGTAAATACAATAACATAATATAAGATGATGAAATGAATTATCAACCAAACACCAAGACAAAGTTAGTGTACTTCCATCAAGTTAAAATTTTGGCGAACTGACAAAAAAATTTCTACCTCCACCCCTTTAAAATAAAAAAGTTCTCTTACCCTTTGTAGAAAAAAAAAAAAAAAAAAAAACAAATCATAGTACAAATTTGTTGTCATAACTCATGAAGAAAAGAGGTGAGAGGAGGTTGCGGAGAAGAAAAAAAAAATAGTTGTCCAATTGCTCGCACAAATCAAATCCAAATGCCATGAACTCAAAATATATCGAACTTTTACTGACCTTTTAGTGCTTCAAGAAAGGGACGAATTAGATCATATATACACCTTCCTGGATACTCTCGATTTCAGCTACGACACACTCAACGCGAGACAGCACGGATCACCAATAAAGGTCAGAAGGGCCTTAAATGCACTCATTGCAGTCGTGACGGGCATTTAAGGCAGAATGTTGGATTTGGTGGGTGAGAGGGAGGTTGAGTGATCGGAGGTGAGGAGGTCACGGCGGAGAGAGAGAGTTTGGGTCTGGGTGCAGAGAGGCAAGGAACGAGAGTGAGAGAAGGGTATCGGTGAGGGAGGTTGGGTCTAAGTTCTGAGTGAGGGGTATCGTTGAGAGAGGGGTATCGGCGAGACAGGGAACGAGTTTGGGTCTGGGTTCTGAGTGGAGAAGGAAGAGGGAGGAGGTGAGAGCGAAGAAGATAGGGAAGTGGTATCGGTGAGGGAGGTTGGGGCAGCGAGATCGGAGAAGAGAGGGAGAGAAAGACAGAAGCGGCGCTAGGTTTTATCAACCGGCTTCGTTCTCTTCGCCATTTTTGTCTGTAATCAACTTAATAACAAAATCGCAGAAGGTAAAGCGAAACCGACGAAATAAACGATAACGAAACTGGAACGTTTCGTTAACCGTTTCGTTACTGAAACGAAACTGGTTTCTATTGGCGTTAACCGTTTCGTTCCTGAAACGAAACTGAAATCCTTAACCGTTACCGTTTCGTTTCGGACGAAACGAAACGGTTAAACGGTCGAAACGGTTGGCATTTTCACCCCTGTTTGGAAGGTGATACATGCAGTGACCCAGTCCAAAGACCGGGATGGGCCAGGAGAAAGAAAGATAAGTCGGAGACTCACTGGTGTCAGATTTAAATGAGGTGGGAAACATAAGTCAAATTTAAATTACAAATGGCCTCGGCATAATGAGTTAATGACTAGTTGACTACAAATGTAACGTCTCAGCTCAGTTTTGAATTATGAATTCTATACATCAACACAAACTATTTCACATACGTCAAATTAATAGCGTACACTCTTTACAATTGCGAACACCGGATATAAATACATCCTACACCATCAGATTTGAAGCAAGAGGCCAAGAGCTCATGTATCGCTCATGAGACGAGTTATGCTTAAAGAATTCGGTCCAGTACAATTAGAAAAACAGTCCTTAAAAAAAAAAAGCATCTAATTTGAACATGCTTTTGCTCCAACTGTGTTGAAATCCGTAGTAGTTGATCACTAGATCAATTTTGAAGGGCCTGTAATGGGCTTATGACCCAATATTAAAGTTACCATATTAGGTATTGGTTATTTTTCTGAAGTTTTTCATGAAACTAAATTGCTGTTGGGGCAAAAATATGCTCTATTTGCTATAAAAATAAACTGGAATATTTTTTATACAACGAATCTTTATCCAAACTAGGTCGTGCATGCTGGTGGTTGAGATAGAAAGAGACACCACGTGGCAGGTAATTAGCGGAATATGACTATCAAATTTTGGTTAAAAAAACAGGAGTCTGACTAGCTATCTAATAACCAATTTATTATTAAAATGAAGACGAGTGGAACCAGACGCGAAACCAAGATTAGCCAAGTATTGCTCCGCAACTCCCAACTTGTGTCCCCTTGTCATTTCTAACTCAACTTTAGATTGTGTCGCAATTGAGTTTGTATTTAGTAATTTCAAAAAACTTGTACATAAGCAAGGAAACTTTGTGGTATTTTCAATTAAAAAAGTTTTCATAAAAAGACATAAATTTTGGTGCTTCAACAATTTATAATGCAGTGCATTTAGCCCTCTTTTATTTTTCTTTCAATTAACAATTATAGGTACCTTCTGAAGTAGGATACCAAACTTTACTTGGGTATGTGGCGGTTAATTAACATGTTCTTGTGAATTGTGGCATATGCAGTGTTTGCAGTCTTTTCTATCTCACTAGTGTACAATGCATGATTACCTTAAAAATGGATAAATCAGGAATAACTAGTGGTTAGAGAGGTAGGATTAGATTCTATTGGTAACGAATCTTCTTCCCAAACAAAAGTTCTTTGTTTAGAGAACAGTCGACAAAGAAAGAAACAAAGGAGTCCTAATCAATCTCCTGGCCGGTTCCTAATGGATCAGGACATATCACATATCCAATTTAGTTAAATTATAAACCCAATTTCTACAATCACGGAGATTTAATGAAGAGGTACCAACAAATAATAATAATAACAATCTTTAATGCGCGATCCTACCTCAATATTATTATCTTTAATTAACAAGTGCTAATTTCGCGTGTTGCACGAACTCAACTAATCCGAATTATACTATTTTTTTTTCTTGTAAATATGTATCAAAATTCAATTGTATATGTTACATTCTATCTTATATTTAGTGCAATGGAATTAATTGGAGATCATAGGCGAAACTCTAAAATGAGAATTTCCCATTTCATAGATATTTTATAGAGCTTCCACAACATAATGAGACCTTGACACAAAGTAGATACCAGGTCCAAGCCAAGTAATAAATGATGCAAAAAAAAATGATATCAGTTCCACATTAGCTAATTAACTTTTCAAACAATGCAATCTTAACACAAAATAAATACCAGTTCCAACATCAGTTGCAAATTATCCAAGCAAATCTAAACACTAAATTATTGATGGATCTATTTTATACTTTCTTAACTTCAAAACATTTCCATATAAAAATTGAACATAATTATTACAATTTTTCCTACAATCGATTATACAAAGAGACAATCTATTATACAAAGAGGAACAACAATCTATTAGACAAAAGGAACAACAATATTCTCTCTCAGATGATAGTAATTAATGGATCAGCAATCAAATGAACTGAATCATCTACTTTGACATATTCACCATAAAATAAGAAAATCCACCAAAAGTCCATATTCCAAACTGAAGCTGCCGTGACAAAATTCACAATCATGAATTTGCCATATCACTTAGGTGTCAATAATTACCTCACACCCAACATTTAACTTCTCAATAACCCTGTAAGTTAATAGCACAATATATTCTAAATCAGAGGCATAAAATTTATTCTCAGATTAGTCCTAATCATTCAATTGGCATAACAATAAATTAGCCGATTATTACTGAAAAAGTGTACCCCTATATCTCAAAATGCCAAACTTGCCAAACTTGCAAGTACAAAGAAAATAAAATAAAAACTTGAACCTTAATACTGGCTTTAGCTAATTGAGTCCATGAGCTTCTACTTTTTGGTTCCACTTCTTTAGTAGACACCTAGAGATCTTCCTTTACTGCACATGGAGCAAAAAACATAAACATGTTGAAATAATTAATTTGATCTTTAACAAACTTCTTATATTTCCTCCTCAACATTAGAAGCCCCAAATCTTTTTCTGGACCTATGAAAAATAAAAATAAAAGCACAGATAAGAAAGTAATTGAATAGTAACTATTAAAAAAAAAAAAAAATCTAACTGTCATAACTCTATTATCAATCTCCCATAAAACCCACAATGTCTGAACTGAGCAAACAGTGACGTTCCATTAGCTTAAACAAAAGAAATAATTGCTAACAATCATGTTGCATCGTTTTTAAGTCTAATTGGATAACACATGCAAATAAACAAAACAATTAACAGGTGTGCAAGTATAAACTTGTTGAGCGTTGATCATGTTCCTTACCCAAAGTCATATATCTTCCCCTCTCACTTTGTCAGGACCCCTACTGTCACTATGCATAGTTCATTTATATAGAGACAAATATACATGATCAAACATCAAATTATATTTTTTTTTCCTTTTTTTGCAAAAAAATATTAATAACCTGTTGTTCATGTTTGTATTATATGTACCAAATACCACTATACTTTTTTGTTCATCTTGCAACTAATTACCATTCACCTGGCCAAATGGTGATCCACACACAACATCACTGTAGAATGATTCACCCTAATATCTCCGAGCATAATATATGTATAATAATGTATAGCATAATATATGTTTAATGTATAATTATTCCAATTAAAAATTTAGATAACAATTTCCAACCATATATTAGGGTTTATAATTCGAGCATTGTATACATCATCATCTTGTTCAAAATATGAGCATTACCCGTGACATATTCTAAAATGAATGATTCATTTTTGTCACTGAAATTGAAATTTTTTAATATTAACAAGAAATAGACTCATAAAAATAAAATTTATGAAATGATTATGGACCAGAAACATTATCATTAAATCACCCAAGGATGCCCACAAAATGTTGATGCACCAATGAAACTAAACCATGTACAAATATTAGAATAAATTTCGATGAGTCAGAACTATAATTTTTTCTTAATACAGATTTTTGTGCTTTATTAATAATTTTAATTAATTACAGTCACATATCTAAACTATCAGGAAAACAGAATATATTATCCTATGACTCATGAAATCCTGAACTACTTTTACTGATATATTATACAGACTTTTTATTAATTGTTTGAAGCGTCGAAATGGACAGATGGTACACATGAAATCCTGAACTACTTTTACAGTTTGTTCCAACTTTTTTTTTTTTTTTTTTTTTTTTTTTGGAATTACACAGTTTATTCCAACTTACAAGCTATTAACGCTTTTAATCAATTTCGGCTATAATTCTCAACAAAATACCAAAATGGACAGATAAATATTTATCTATAAACTATTCTCCTTTTTTTCTTAAAAAATAAACTATATATTCTCCTTTATGGGTATAAACATACTCTTCCAATTCCCAAATTAATGCATATACATCAAATAATGCGCACAAAATTACGTTTAAATGCATGTACAGTACTTTTAATGGCCGTTCTATTAATGTTTGTATCCATTCTTGTTACGTTTCGCAACCTAAAATAACCAAAATTTACAGTTTACGCTTTTATATTATCTTCTACGTACACAATAGAAAATTTTCCTTAATTAAAATATATTAAAACAAGTTAAATAACACTGGTAAATGCTTATGTGATCTGTTGTAATATTTTATGCAGATTTTTTTTTTTCTTTTTGGCATCCTTAAATAGATAAACAGCTAGAATATAAGTTTCAATTCTAGTTCTTATAATGTGAAGCTAGTTTAAAGATGGTGAACTATTTAAATTAAATGTAACGTAACTATAGTATAACATCTCAAAAACTCAATAAATTACAACTAGATTTTGAAAATATTTGGAGAGAAAGTGAAGATTTAAAACTTTCGTAGCCCCAACAAAGCTTGATGTCTGTAAGAAGTAAAATTGACAAATAATTGAAAAGAAGGGTAGATTAGTTATTTTCTAAAAATAAATAATAACCTACTCTCTTCAGATAATGATGGTGCAACAGCAGATAAACATGCGAGTGACTCGCCACACAGATGCACACATCCCCCCGCACACTTGAAGGTTAGTTTTCAGATGCCTCAGCTAATTGAGGACAAAAAGAACAAAATGAGTGATTGGAGCAAAAATGATTTCACTTTTAAATTGTACTTGCAAAATATTCAAATGATTTCTTTCAATTTGTACGTTAGCGTGATTTTGCTTTAATTGGACGGCATTAGTGCTCTTATGCAAGACCACGTGCATAGGGGCATAGCATTTGTCCAGTTGGTTACGCTGCACTGCACAACCCCAGCAAAGATCTAACCCATCTGCGACAGCTACCAAGTCTCCTAATGTGTGGCGAGTTACCTGACATGTAATAATCCCTTGTGTTGTACTCGCTCAGTGAAATATTGTATCATGAACACATCTAAATTAACACTAAAGAATCCAGATTTCCAATTAGAAAGGAACTACTCCCTAAAACACAACCTCAAAACCTACCTGCTTCCCACCCTCCCACCTGCTTTTGATGTAATCAGCACTATTTAAGTTTTAATTAGAGTAATAATTTCAGCACCGCACTTTGCAAAAGCTAGCCGATGAGATATTAAAATGTCGAGTTAGCGCGCATTGAGAAAGAGGGTTTCAGTTACTAGACAAAACAGTTATTGTCAGTGACATAAGGCACTATTATTAGTTATTAAATTATTTTTATTTGTTACTTGTTATTTTTGAAAATGTATCCAATCGACTATAAAAATTTGGGATACTTCAAGATTGGATATTTTGTTAAAATGTTATATATAGATGCCAAAATGGGATTAACCATGGCAAAGAAATGAATTTTACTTGAATAAATAGGAGCATATGAGAAATTATTATGTGAATAAAACACCAGATGAGACACTATGCACGGATCCAAACTCAAATGGTTTTTCTTTTTCTTTATTTTTATTTTTATTTATTTATTTTTTTTTTGCGCCGGTAGGCAGTACCATCAAATGAATCTATGAGACGAATTATTATTTTCTTCACTACCACAAAGACCTTCTATAACAAGCCATGTATGACATTTTTAATGAAACACGTTACAGAATTGTTGGCGCGAAAAAATATGATTTAATCTGTAACGTTTTTTCATATGGAACGTCATAGGTATTCCGTAAAAAAAAAAGCTGTTAAAGGTTCTATGACGTTTTTTATGTAAGAAACGTCACAGAATCTTATGCCTCTTCTGTGACGTTTTTTTCTATAAAATACGTCACAAATTCTTCAGATATTTTTTGTTAAAAAGATTACATCTTTCAATTATTTTTTACTGTTAAATATTCTGTAACGGTTTTTTATAAAATAAACGTCATAGAACTGTGACGCTCTTTTCGTAATAAACGTCACATATTTGTGCCGCTCTTTTCGTAATAAACGTCACAGATCTATAACGTTTATTTCCTAATAAACGTTACAGAAGGCCATATTATTTTTTTTGGTGTCGAAAGCTTATATAATTCTGTCTCATCTTCGAAAAATTTGGTAAGTTCCGAAATTTGAACTCGTGCTTCCTCTCTCAAAAACCTTCTATCTCACTCACCTCTCCAAACCCTCTCTCTACCAGCCTTTCCTCTCTCTCCGGCCACCTTTCTCCTCTCCGAAACAGAGCAACAACCACTTCTCTTCTCTCGAGCTGCCCTCGATTCGACCACCTCTCTGACAGCCGCTGCCTCCTCTCACGCCGCTGTCCTCGATTCGACCACCTCTCAAAGGCCTTTCTCATTCGACAGCAAGCATAGATTGACATAAATTGTCTAAGTAATGAAAGTAGTGTCGATGGAAAATCGTGGCCGAATGAATGAAAGGTGTGGCTGAGCGAACGAAAGGCGTGGCTGAGCGAACGAAAGGTGTGGCCTGAAAGCTATGGCCGATTGAATGAAAGTCGTAGCCGAGAAATGAAAGCCATGGTGGAATAATGTTTTGGTTTATTTTTTGTTTTATTTTGTGTTTTTGGTTTATGATTTTTATGAGTAAGAAGAATTCATATGTTGTAAAATTAATTGAACAATTTATAATTAATTAATTTTGATATGTTAATCATTAATGTTAATATGGTATCTGATTTTTAATTTAAATAATAATATTATTTATGCAATGAATTATGGAGAAAGGCACTATGAAATAAAACAAAACAAATAAATAAAAAAATAAATTGTATATCTGTGACATTTTTTAGGAATAAAGCGTCATAAATATGTGACGTTTAATTCATAATAAGCGTTACAGATTGTTCTGGAAAAATAAATTTAAAAAATAAATTTATTGTTCTGTGACGCTTTTTATAAAATAAACATCACAGATATGTGACGTTTATTACGAAAAGAACGTCACAGATTTGTGACATTTATTTTATAAAAAAGCGTCACAAATTACTAACGTTTTTTGAATTTATAACGGAGCGGTAACGTGCCCATGAACGTTATAGAGCCATTTTTATGAACGTTACAAAAATCCAAATTTCGCGTAGTGCTTTCTCCCCAAAAAAAAGAAAAAGAAAAAAAGGTTTGTTTCCTACCCACCTACTGCCTCATAAAAAATGTGCCCACGCTAAAATCATACCTAATTATTTTATGTCAATATAATTTTGGCGCATTAGAGAGTAATTTGACCAGCACTCGGCTTACTGACTAATTAATTAATAACAGGCAGGAAGGGAAAAGTTTAAGCATTATTGTCCAAAGTTGTCACTACCATCGTAAAGAAAAATAGCAGATAAATTAAGCAAATCGTGGGGTTGATTAGTTGAATTAATGAATATATATTTTTCTGAGATTCCAGATCTATTTTTTTGGTAATTTTTGCTTAGTGGGGAAAAGAGAGACAAGAAGCTGAGTTGTCTAGATAGAGATGTGTTGTATTAATGGGTTGGATTTAAGTGATACATCAATACCCATTTAGCTCTAACAAAATTTTGAAAAGTCACATTGTTAACTATTGTCCCTAATAAGATAAGTGGCTTAACCAATTTTAAGGTTTAGTGGAAGAGATTAGTTAGTTTTGGACCGGTTTTGGTATGAATTACCTAACACAATTCAATTGGTACCCAATACAATCAAGCACACACAATCAAGTCAAATATTGCAAGAAAATAAAGAGAAAGAGAGAGGAATTAAACACGTGATATGATTACGGAGTTCTGACCTGCTAGAGATAAACTAACCTTAGTCGTACGTCTCCGGGAGTTTTGCAACAACCAAAAGGGTGCGCTCCATTCAATTCCAATAAGAACGGAATTACAATTTTGAACCGAATCGTCTCGCCACAAGGACACTCGAGGTGGATCGGCCCAACTCGTATGGCACAACGACCTACAACAATGGCACTACGGCCTAGCTCAAACGGCTCAACGACCTCACTATTCAAGGGAGAAGAGCACTCAAAAGCTACGATATCTCTCAAAGTGATATAGCTACGAAAAGCTGAAGTGGGAGAATAACCATGTGCTCAAAGGCTCTATTCTGGTCTAATTTTGCAAGGCAAAGCTCTCTTTTTGAGAGAGAACAATGGGTGGAAATATATAGAGCTCAAACTGAGCTGTTTACCAGCAAAAACAGCCTCAAGCGTTGTACAATGCTATATAGCGTTACACAATGCTTGAATATAGCTATTAAATAAAATAAAATCTGACAAACCCATTGGAGTGTGTCAGTAGCGTTGTGCAACGCTTGAAGTAGAGAAAATCCAACGGTCGAATTCTTTGACCAAACGTTACACAACGCTATGTGCCGTTATGCAACGCTACAGAAAAAAGGCGTCGAGTGATGCTACAGAAAAAAGGCGTGGAGTGACACTACCAGGCGTTGAGTGATGCTACCAAGCGTTATGGTAACATATGCCATAGAGACCTCAAAATGGCCAAAAATCAAGCGTTAGATTTTTTCAAACAAGCGTTAAGTAACTATTGATTTTATGGACCGTTGTGTAATGCTACAAAGCGTTATACAACGCACTGTAGAAAGTGCAAACAACTGAGCTAACTTCATTAGAGAGTTATACAATGCAAGCAAACGTTGCATAACGTTTGACCAAGCGTTACACAACTGAAGGAAGGTTGTGTAACGCTAGAAAACTATTTTAACATTTTGAGGTGACGCTATAACCACAGAGAATATGATTTTTCTGGTTTAATGAGTTTTTTTTGCTATCAAGACCATTTCAAGGATAATTGAAAACTAAAGTATATGTTCTATCCTAGTCTAACCTAACTTACAAGCTCCCTAATGACTTGATCTTGATCTTACTTTAATCTTTTATCCAAGTCTTTGAAATTCATCTTCTTGCTATATAAAATTCAAAAAAGATTGTTAAATGCCAAATGATATTGTTTTGTAATCGACAAACCTAGAGTAGTTTAGTACAATAATCTCTTCCTTTAGTTTTGACGATTTGCAAAACAATATCATAAGTAAAGCGATTAAATTTTGGCATTCACAAGCTTTACTACATTAAGCATTTATCAAATAATTCTACCATCCTATTAGCAACTTAAAAAAAAAATAAAAAAAAATTCCTTCCAACAGAATTTTTTTTTTTTTTTTTTTTTGCACCTTCTTATAATAACGAACTTTATTTAAGAGCTGACGTTAGTGTCCTTTTTTGGTCTGAAGAAAAGAGGTGAAGTTAATATTAAACAAACAATCAAGTTTATTGCTTATTATTAAAGGAAACTCAATATTCAAATTATGCACTTCATAACATATACTGCTGAACTTCATTATTGGCATGTTCTGAAATGAATTAATTCAGTATTCTCCGTATGCTTTGGACATTGGTTCCTATCATCTGACCTAATCCGGCTTTTTTTTATGGGAAGTCGATCAATTAATCTTTCATTTCTAGTTAATTAATGGAAAAAACAAACGAAGTAGTTAATTAATTTCCATGTACGCCTAAACTTTAGAATTATTTAATATATCATAGAAACTGTCTTCATTGAGTTCGGACCTAACCCAATCAACAAAAACATTGGATGCAGCAGCTACATCTGAGTTAATGTATGGGTCGCATTATTATTTTATTATTCGAGAAGATTTATTTTCTTTCCTTTTTTCCTCATCTTATGCATGCAGATGTACTCATGTGAGAATCTTCATTTATCCGTTAAAGAAGCACGGGATATAACAGATAAAATGTCTATAAATTTTTTCCTGTTTTAACAACAAAGTTGAATAAAGTACATAATATCTGATCTACACAATAATGTGTGTCTGGATTTATTATCTATTCTCTTCAGTACAGAATCTTTGGGAGAGTAAGAAGTATTTTATATTGTTTATATAATGCCCAAGTATGAAAGAAAGATTAAAATCAAAATCCATTTGACAAAAGAAATGTTACAAACACAGAAAAATTGGTATTTTCTTGTAATTTGACATGCATCTTGAATAACCATCCAAATATGGTTATATGTGCATTAAAAATTCTGCCATATATACCATAAAAAATGTGATGGGATCCCTCCAACCACATTAGCATATATTTCGTCTAATCCTCCAATTAATTAATTTGTTCACAACAATTAATTATTTTTCTATTCTCGGTTTTTGCAGTGTTTTGGTGTGACCTTGCATGATCTATGACATGTTTAATATTAAAATAAATTTCACTTATTTTACAAATTATAATCGGCATCAAACAATGCATAATAATTACATAAACATCATAGAAAATTAGTTCATCAATCCTAGAAGGAACGTTGTCGTTCAAGAAGTAAGAATCGCAGAGTTGTTGTAACACAATCTTCTCTTAATTTAATAGCCTTTCTTTTTAGAGATATATTAGTCATACGTTAGACCTCAAATTAAAATTAAGCCAAACAACTTCAATTAAAATAAGCAAAGGGCAGACCGGTGAAAGCTATCTTGTGAAAGCATAAAGCATGTAAAATTATCAATGTTTATTCCCCAAAAGAATGGAAGTATCACAGCCATATTTAATATTGAGAACTTGAGAAGTCAATTTATTGTTGCTTTCCAAATTATGTGTTTTTCCTCCCAAGATAAGGTGTCATAAAAAATATAAATAAAGATGTGTGGGTGTCAAGACCATTTAGTTAAATGTGGTTCGACACTTCAAGTATTGTGAAATTATAATTTTTCAATTTCTGTAGCATGGTATTTTGTAACTATTTGTGTGTCGGATATTATTACTCTTAAAACTGACCCACTTCACCGACATTTAGTAACTTGGCAAGCATTGTTTTATTTCTTATTTTTGTGATTCCTTTCTATTTTCATTTTAATCATGTCTCCGTCTCTCTTTTAAGTTGAACAATCTATTCATAATCAACCATTATCAAATAATAATATTTTAAATTTATAGAAATATGTCAAATTTCGAGCGAAGCTCTAACGATTAGCCTTAGTAAATATGTAAGTTTGTGAATCAGTGAAGCATCAAATATTCCCCAGACTAATGAAAGAAAGGTAGACTAGTAGAGTATATAGTATTTTATATACTTAGAAATCCAACTTCTTTATGCATGAATAATGTATAAAATATTCTCTAGCAACTTCATTTGAATTGAATTTGAAGGATTTTTGACAAAGGAGGCGCTGAGGGAAGTGAGGAAAAACCTCTCTTTTTCTCTTTAAACATAAATTTATGCAGCTTTTGACAAACAAATTTCACCCATTTAGTGAAGAGTTGAAGTAGCTTGGCCACTAGCTAGGCTTCAATATTTATACCATCAAAGCAATTACAATTTACAGGAATCACAATAAACTATACGTAAATGACAAATACATAAGAACACTTAAAGTGGGTCTATTCTTGACAAAAAATGTACTTAAAAGAGATTTGATTACTTATAGTAAGAAAGGATAGTATATAGAGTCTGAAGGAAAGTAAGGGCCATAAGAGCAAACGCAGCTGTAACTGATATGATCGACCATGGATTACTGAAGTAGTCTCGCTTGAGTTTTGCCCTCCACATGTGCCTTTTAGCATTATAATAAATGCTAACATCTATCAGAAGTTTGTTGAGGTAGTGTCTTTCGTGGTCCAAATAAGAGCACTCAGTTAGCCTGTTGAAAAATGAAACCAGCTCTTCGTTTGTTGCTAACAGATTTTCTATAATTCCCTTTTCTTGAAGCAGGGTTACATCTCTAGTTGTTCTGACCAAATTACCCATGAAGCATGCATAGCTGGTCAGGTCCTTGTTGGTATTTCTATAACACTGCTCAAAGGACACTAGGTTCAACAAGCGGGACCTCCGTGTGTCTTCTATTGCAATAAAAGGGATTTCGAGAGTGCCATTCTGAAATTCAATATTGAAAATATTTTCTGTTGTTTTTATTAATCTTATGCCAGCCTCTTCTAGCTGAGTTGCTGATGGAATTGTTCGCGGGGCCTTTCCATTAGTTGAATTTGTTCTTCCTCTGAAACACATCTTCAGACGAAAAGCGAAACTAAAAATGAGCTGTATTATTGGGTTTAACCGCCTTTGGATGTGGGAAGTTCTTGTTGAGAGTTGGTTAAGACTCCGCGAAGGCACATAACAGAGGTAATATAGGTGTAAAATGTGTTCAATCTCATGGAGTATTTGGACAGGACGCCCTTTCTCCCTCCCTTCTGATAAGTATTTTAAAAGCATTCGAACAAGTAAAGATTCAGGGAAAGAAAGGAGACTAAAAAGTTTTTCAATAATAAAAAAGGGGATCTGATTCTCCATTAGGAGCAGATCGTTCCTTATCATTGGTAAAACCCACTCCACATTAGATATCGAATCTTGACTCCAAGAATGCGTTTGGTTCAAGGATACATCCTCTTCATCATAATACCATTTCATCAAGAATTCAATTATGAAGCACCCATCAAGGAGCATCATCTTCAAAAATTCATCACTTTGAAGCTCTACTTCCTCAAAATAGCATCTGCGTGCCTGGGATTCCAATCCCTTTAATTTACTGATGCAGTGCTCGATGTTGTTTGTAGGATTTCTATCGAGATAGTTTTGTAGATAACGCCATTTTTGCTTCTCCATGGCTTGCAAAGATTTATGCCCGTGGTAGTATGGGCCAATAGAAATCATCCTTGGCTTGTATAGCTCACTTTCGTTCTTCTCCCGAAAGTGTGCTGGTACTCGATAAATAGTGAACTTCTCAGCCTCCATCGGTTCTCTGGATAACTTCAGGAGATGTTGATTGATTTTATCTACCAAACTATTGTGGATATCTTTGGACCCATCAGCAGCATCCATTTCGAATGAGAGCTCTTAGAGGATATTAGGAAGAAACTTGGAATTTGAAGAATCTTTTACCCTTTTGTGTGGTACATTAAGAAGATGTATGGTTGTGGGAAAATTTTATGCTCTGGATGTGACCGCAGTCAATGTTCTGTTGATGGTTCAATTTAATAGATGGCGCCTCTGCACCTGTGCAATTATTATAGATGTAGCTAGCCCACGGAAACATGGAGAACCACTCGTCAATCAATAATGTCCTAAAGAATGTGATGGAATGGAAAGAAAAATTATTAATTTTTCGTATTTAGATGAATAATGAAGGGAAAAGGGAAAATAATTTTTCTTTCGTTCTTATCTACTGTTTGGATGAATTAATTTATGAAGGAGAAATAAATAAGTTTGACCAATTTACCCTTCAACCTTTTGACTCAATCATTTCATCAGTTGGTACAGATCCGACATTTTAAAAAAGCTGACAATATTATAACTTAACATACTAGTAGCATAAACTATGCATGTGCATCATGCCAGTAAATGGGCACAAATTCAAATTAAAGATAAGACTTAATATTCAATAAAGTGAATATATATATATATATATATAGAGTATAGCTATGGTGAACCATGGTGCACAGAGGGCTCCGTGAACCATGACCGTTTGATCGGTGGTTTTGCAATTTGACAAATCTAAATTAACCAATCCAATCTATATATTGAAATCTCATATGAAACCAAATTTTATAATTTTTGGAATTTTTTTGCTATTTTTTCCGAATTTTTTAAAGCTTGCCATTTTTGGACGATAATTAGTGAATTATCGTCCAAAAACGGAAAGTTTTAAAAAATTCGGAAAAAATAGCAAAAAAATTCCAAAAATTATAAAATTTGATTTCATATGAGATTTCAATATATAGATTGGATTGGTTAATTTAGATTTGTCAAATTGCAAAACCACCGATCAAACGGTCATGGTTCACGGAACCCTCTGTGCACCATGGTTCACGGAACCCTCTGTGCACCATGGTTCACAATAGCAATTCTATATATATATATATATAATATCTATTGTGAACCATGGTTCATTTAAGGGTTAGATTTGAATTTGCGATGTATTTAGGCTTTGTACATCGAAACCACATTGTTGATAGTTTTACAAATTAACAAATCTAATTAAACCAAACCAGTCTATATATTGAAATCTCATAACAAATCAAATTTTATATATTTTTTAATTTTTTTACTTTTTTTGAATTATTTAAAACCTGCCACTTTTGGAATTTCCTTATTATTAGTTGGTATCCAAAAAAGAAAAGTTTTAAAAAATTCGAAAAAAATAGTAAAAAATTTCAAAAAATATAAATTTGGTTTGTTATTATATTTTAATATGTAGATTGGATTGGTTTCATTAGATTTGTCAATTTGTAAAACGATTAACGGATAAATAATCGCGATGTACAAAAGCCTCAATGCATCGCGATGAGTCGCAATCAGAACTTCTAGATCTAGTTCACAATGACCGATCCAAATTGTCCAATATGAAGGAACACTTTCCAAGTGTCAATTTTAATTTTAAATCATATTTAAGCTAATTAAACAAGCACAAAGCAAGATCTAGTGGAATGAGCAAGCTTGGTGCAATAGATAGAGAATATGCGTTTAACTTCTCTTCATATCGTAACGAAGAGACTCGACCAACTCATTTGGAATCGATGGCGTGCTCTCCACTTCCTTCTTCTCATTTCTAAGGTCCACAAAAAGATTAATCAACTTCGCAAGATTTCGTACTAGCGAAACAAGCGAAATCGCCTAATCCAATGTTACCTTTCTTCAATCAAATCACTAATTAATTAAGGTAGCTAATGTTCAATTCATGAACCCATACTAAAATGCAATAAAGAGGTCTCTAATGAAAGCAACTAATTTGCTCCAAAGAGGAGAAGGTGATGGCTAGGGAAGAGAAGAAAGAGAGAAGAAAAACTATGATTTTGTTCTTCCAAATGATGGTCCTTATATAGTCATCCAATGTTAGGAACTCAAGTCCTTGTTCAATTTTAATTTTTATTAACATTTAATAAGCAATTAATATGCACGATTAACGGATCTAGTTATTCAAGCAGTTAATATACAAAAGAGAACGTGTAGGAGATTATACCTCTTTTAGAATCGTAACTAAAAGGCTCGACCTTTGCTTAGGAGTCGATGGATTCGCACCTTCGCTGTCTCTAGTCCACCTAGAAGATTAACCAAGGTCTATGAACAAGTGCTAGCTTGTTCTAAGACGATAGCTAATTCCCTATTAGTTTCTTTGCGCGATTAACTCTTAAATTCACACGAAAAATTGCTCAACACACAAGATAAAGAGGGAGGCGCACAAGAGAGAGAAGGGCACGAAATTTTCTGCCCTCTCTTTGTGCCGTCGGCCAGAAGAAAAAAGGAAGGGAGGAGAGGCTAGGGTTTTGGTCGTTTCCATAAATGACGCTTCCATAATTGATTGTTTCTAAACAAAGCTCTCTTCCCGTAATTTGGACTTGCCAAAATATCCTTTTAGGGCTGAAATTTCATGGGTGTTTACGGTGTAAACATATTTTATGAGCCCATTAATCTACTCCATTAATTAATCTCAAATCGGACTTTTAATTAACTAATTAAATAAAAGGCCAATTAGCTTAATATCTTTAATATGCGTTGAACAAACTTGATTATTAAATTATTAATAATCATTTTGGAATTAGCATATGCATCATATTATTTCTATATGATCCATTTGAGTTAATTAATTATGACAGTTCATAACGGTATATAATTAATTAATCAACTTATCATATTTTCGCAATACTCGTTATTGGAAATAAATAAATAATGCACGTATGGTTAAAGTTCTATTTGTGTGATCCTTTGAGGATTTATGCTATGTTGGCCATGGAAATAAATCAATATTTATTTCCAATAATCATAAGCGGTATCTAGCAACACGTTATGATTCCCAATTCGCATAAATAAATAATGTACTAATACAATCATTTAATCCTGCATAAGAAATGAGTTTCTTATTGTTTTGATTCCTATGTCACATGATATCCTTGTATAATCAAAGATAGGAATGTGTCATTCTTGCAGATTATACGTTTCTTGATCTAGAGATGATTGCACAAGTTGCTAGCAAGCAATCCA
Source organism: Rhynchospora tenuis (assembly GCA_027725995.1). Taxonomy (NCBI): domain Eukaryota; kingdom Viridiplantae; phylum Streptophyta; class Magnoliopsida; order Poales; family Cyperaceae; genus Rhynchospora; species Rhynchospora tenuis. The sequence continues at coordinate 123,078,648 of CM050889.1, forward strand.
TCTCCATTAAGGGGCCCAGTAGATATCATCGCTCATCAGTTGAACTAATGAGGGACATACGGTTGTCTTGATGAACAGTTTTTCCCCGCACAATTCAAGTGAACATAAATAAAGTCCGTATAGCAACTCTTATCAAGAATCAGCGGTAGACGGTATTTATAGAACCTATCCTCATGTGGAAAAACTGAACCATCTCAAACTTGGAATCAGACACTTAATACAATCTATATATTTATTTCATCGGAGTCATATCCTGTACTATGTTCTTGTAACATATACATATGCAATTAAGTTAGTAACTCCTTACTTATGATTGACTCTAGTAACATATACTAGTCTTATATGATAATTAATGTTTCTTGTTAATTATCAAGACTATGGACAGTTTTGATTTATTATTGTCATTTACTATTAAATGAAATACAATTCAGATCCTCAACCTGAATGAACTGTCAATAATAAAATCCAGGAACAAATGATCAAATATCATCAATAACATAATGTAAATAATTAAGTCATTAAATATTGACTAGGACATAACTCCAACATCCAAACCTAACCCTTGGTGACCACTCCATGTTAGAACGTGGTGGGCAGCCCATATTAGTTGGTCTTTAATTCCCTTTAATACTCTTCTTTAATTGCATTTAAGTTGGGCTCATATTGGATAATCAAAAGATATCCCATTTAATCAATATAATTCCTATAATTATATTTATTGTGTTGATCAAAATTAATTATCAAGTATTTGATAATTATTATAATATTAGACTTTACATTAATTAGATTCATTTGATTCCTTTGATATAATTAATTATAACGGTTCGTAACGGTATATAGTTAATTAATCAACTTATCATATATTACATTTTCCAATATAAATAAACTAATATCAATGCACTGTTTATTAAGAACCTTTTATTCGTGTGACCCTCGAGGATTTATATCATGTTGGCCATGAAAATTAAATCGTTATTTATTTCCAATAATCACAAGCGGTATCTAGCAAGACGTTATGATTTCCAATTAACAGAAATAAATACTATACTTTTATAGTATTTCAATCATGCATAAGAAATAGATAATTTTTTTGTTTTGATTCTTACGTCACATGATATCACTGTATAATCCAAGATAGGAATGTGTCATTCTTACAGATTATACATTTTTTTATCTAAAGTTGACTGTCTAGTTTGCATGCATACAATCTAACTCCATCAAGGGGCCTAATAGATATCATCACTCATTAGGTATACTAATGAGGGACATATAGTTGTCTTGATGAATAATTTTTCTCCGCACAATTCAAGAGAACATAAATAATGTTCATGTAGCAGCCCTTATCAAGAATCAATGGTAGACGATATTTATAGAACCAATCCTCATGTGGAAAAGCTGAACCATCTCAAACATAGAATCAAACACATATGAAATAAATAATAACACATAACACAATCCATATATTTATTTCATTGGTCAAGTCCTGTGCTATGTTCCAGTAACATACACATATGTAATTAAGTTGGTAACTCCTTATCTATGATTTGTAGAATTTAATTATCACTTAACTTACATACTAATCTTTTATGATAATTAATGTTCCTTATTAATTATCAAGATTGTAGACGATTTAGATTTATTATTGTCATTTAATTAAAATGAAATACAGAGATCCACAATTCAGATCCCTAACTTGAATGATCTGTTGATAATAAACTCTAGGAACAAATGATCAAATATCATCAGTAACATAAACTAAATTGAGTCATTACAATATTGACTTCTAGGACATAACTTCAACACAATTTGATCTCCCTATTAAAATCTCCATGCATACCAAATTTTATATTTTTTTGAAAATTCTAAGTTTTTTTTTTAAAAAAAAAACTGTTGTTTTTAAACGGTTCACTTCATATGTGAATTTTGTGAAGGATGGTGATGTTAAGTTGACTCAAGTAATGGGTCATGCTCAAGTGACAGATATATTCACTAAACCGCTCGGAGAAAAATTGTTCAATATATTCAAGAAGTTACACAGGATGCAAATACGATGATAATTAAGTTTAAGGAAGGCGGTTGGAAGTATAAACTTAATTAAGAGTTTGCATGGTTAAAGAGTCAAAGAGTTAATTGTTGTTTAGAGTTTCAAAGATAATTTTTATTATGCTTAGGAAGTTCAATTTTTTTATTGTCTAGAAGACTATGTCATTTAAATTAGATAGATTAGTTTATCTATATAAACATGTAAGAGTCATTTGCAGAATTTAGATGAGAGAGTGTATAACTAGAGAAAATTCTCAAGTTTATAAATGAAAATTTCAGTTTCTAAGTTTTTCTCTCACCACTTATATAAATATTGTCTCATATCAAAAAGAAGATAACATGACGTTAACGATGACATGACAATATGCATTTTCATTTCTAATATAATAATATAATGATGCCACCCATACATCAACTCAGAGGTTGCTAGTGCATCCAATGTTCTGTTGATTAAGTTAGGTCCGAACTCATTGGGAACAGTTCTATGAAAAATTAAATACTCTAAATTTTAGGCGTGGATGGGGACTACTTTGTTTCTTTTTTCCCTTAATTAAAAATTGGAAGATTAAGTGACCGACTTCCCATATAAAAGGCCATATTAGGTTAGATGACTTCACAACCATTGTAGCAATTATTGATGATTGATTCGGCGCTAAGCAAACTTCAATGGTCAAATTAAGATATATCGTCTAATTATATATCAAAATAAAAAATATAAATAAAGATGTGTGGGTGTCATAATAAAAAATACTCTATAACTATCTGCGTGCCAGGTATTATTGCTAATAAAATTGACACGATTCACCGGTAAACAATAATTTGGTAGTGCATTATTTTATTTCTGATTTTTGTGACTCCTTATCTCCATTCCTCTTTTGTGTTGCTCAGAGTCCTCCACTTTTGTTTTCTCCTCCTCCCCCGGAAGCAATGCCTCATACTCATGCGCTTCTTTTTTTCGTAAATCTAGCCCCATCATACTAAATTTAATTATCTTCGTTTTATGTATAAGTTAATTATAAGAACAAAATAAAAATTAATACAATAAAAATACATGTATTGAGCGAAGCTCGATGAGTTCCTCTAGTATATATATGTGTGTGTAGAGTTTTGCTATGATGAGTCACGACTAACCAGAGGGTATGTGAGTCGTGATCAAAACTCCTAGATCTAAGTCAAAATGACCGATCCAAACAGTCTAATATGATCTCCCTATTGAAATTTCCATGCAGACTAAATTTTATATATTTTTAAAAAAATTTAAGTATTTTTTTCGGATTTTTAAAAACTGATATTTTTTTCGCGACTCACCATAGCAAAACTCTATGTGTGTGTGTGTATGTATGTGTGTATGTATGTATGTACGTACGTATGTATATGTATAGAGTAGGGTTGTAGTGCCCACATTTTTGGGTGCTCCCAAATGCTCCCAACTCACTTTATTATTACTTTTTAAAAAAATAAAGTTCAAACATCGAATCTAAGCCGTTGATCTTATTCGATATAATGAGAGATGTATTTTCATATATTTTTTATAAATTTTGAAGTTTATTTGATACTTGATCAAGATGATAAAATATGAGCATATTATAATTAATCTATCATATTTAACTAGATTCGTTCAATATTCAATCTCTTGATAAAGTATCAAATAAACTTCAAAATTTATAAAACTTACATGAAAATACATCACTCGTTATATCGAATAAGATGAATGGTTTGGATTCGATATTTGAACTTTAGTTTTTTAAGAAGTAATAATAAAGTGCGTTTGGGGCATTTGGGGGCATATACAAATGTGGGCACTAGAACCCTCCTCATTTGTGTATATATATATATAATATATATATATATATAGAGTTTGGCTATGGTGAGTTGCAACTCACGGAGCCTTCCGTGAGTTGCGCTCAAAACTCTAGGATCTGATTCAAAATGACCAATCCAAACCGTCCAATATAATCTCCATATTGAAATCTCCTTGGAGACCAAATTTTATATTTTTTCAAAATTTTTATGTATTTTTTTGGAATTTTAGAAAATCGCTAATCTAATTAATTTTGTACCGTTCAAAAACAGCGATTTTTAAAAATCCGAAAAAATACTTAAAAATTTCGAAAAAATATAAAATTTGGTCTCCAAAGAGATTTCAATATGGAGATCATTTTGAACGGTTTGGATCGGTCATTTTGAATCAAATCCGAGAGTTTTGATCGCAACTCACGGAAGAATCCGTGAGTTGCAACTCACCATAGCCAAACTCTATATATATATATATATATATATATATATCAAGCTTTTAAAAAACGCCATTTAAATGTCATTTTTTCAAAAATAGAGGTATTTTGTATCCAACCGCACAAACATCATAGAAAAAAGCGATAAAATAACGTAATGCGTCATTTTCGTTTTTTTGGCGATTAAACGCGTCATTTCTGTCATTTCCGTTTTTTCGACGATAAAAAAATATTCTAGTGTTGCCCATGATGATAAACCTTTTTGTTGACATATGAATTTTGAAATATTTTATACAATGAATAAAGTTTTGTACTTCAATATCTATAAAGAATAATGGTGAAAATGACAATTTATCATTGTTAGATCAAATTTGAAGAATATAATACATAGAATATTATCAATATGAAGAATATAAACCCATAAGAAGAATATTTAAACAAGATCATTATCATCATTTTTTCACCAAAAAAATACTGCACCGTTAAATCTACTCCGGACCGTCATACCGAAAAAACGTATTTTAATAGCTTGATATATATATATATATATATCTTGATATATATATATATATATATATATATATATATATATATATATATAGTTTTGCTACGGTGAGTTGCAACTCACAAAGCCTTATGTGAGTTGCGATCAAAACTTTTAGATCTGATTCGAAATGACAGATCCAAACCATCCAATATAATATCCATATTAAAATCTCCTAGCAGAACAAATTTTATATTTTTTCGAAATTTTTATGTATTTTTTCCAAATTTTTAAAAACTGTTGTTTTTGAACGGTACATAATTAATTAAATTAGCGATTTTCTAAAATACCAAAAAAATAATTAAAAACATTGAAAAAAAATAAAATTTGGTCTATAAGGAGATTTCAATATAGGGATCATATTAGACGGTTTGGATCGGTCATTTCGAATTAGATCTAACAGTTTTGATCGCAATTCACAGAAGGCGCCGTGAGTTGCAACACACCATAACAAAATTCATATATATATATATATATATATATATGTGTGTGTGTGTGTGTGTGTGTGTATGTATGTATGTATGGTGGATGGATAAAAGACACTCTGGTGTACGGATCGTCCCTCGTACACTAGAGTCATTTTCAAAATCCAAAAATCAAATGGTCGATCCGAACCATTCAAGTTGTTCTCCTTATTAAAAAAAAAAATCCTTTAGAGACCAAATTTTATATTTTTTCGAAATTTTTTTTTGTTATATATTATGATATTTTCAAAAAACATTACAATTGGAGTATTTCAGCCCTCCAATTTGAAAATATCATAATATAGGGTCATTTGGATGGTGAGGAATAGGCTAGGAATAGCAATTCCGGGACTTAATTTAAGGAAAAAGTGAGATTTCGGGAAGTGCGGGAAGAGTGCTATTCTGGGAATAAGAATGTTGTTTGGATGGTGAGTTTAGAAATAGCGTTGGGAAGTGTGAAAAGTAGGGAGAAAAGTGTTGTTGGGAAGAGTGTTATTGGAAATAGTGCTATTCCTGGAATTGGTAATTGCGTTTGGATGAGAAATTTACGCCAGGAATAGGCTATTCGGGGAATAGGCCTATTCCCAGTAGATACAAACGACCCCATATAGAAAATATATATATATATATATATATAATATGAAGAACAACTTGAACGGTTTGAATTTTGAATTTTGAAAATTACTAACGTGTTCGGAGACGATCCGTAAACCATAGTGTATTTTATCATTCCTCTATATGTATGTGTATATATATAATTGTTAATTCTTGGGTTGTGCCTTTTCGTGGACTCAAATGGAACATTCGGACCTCAAAGGTCTGACAAACCAACTCCCAACCCTCGATTTTCGAAAGCTTTGGGATTTCTAGGCCCGGTTGTCCCAGGAGAGGAACAACCGGATCAATTGGTCCATCCTAGACAGTGGAGAAGGGATCGAGTTCCGCGTAATCAACATGAGACCACGCAGAGAAAAATGGTGACAAGAAAGAAAAAAAAAGAAAAGAGAGAAAGGAAAAGAAAGAGGAAGAAGAAGAGAGAAAGACAGAGGAGAATTAATTCCATAGCTAAAGGGGATGAAGAATTATTCCCATAGCTGACGAGATTTCGTCTCCCCCAAATAGCTCACCTGAAGTCGGAACCCCCGTGAAGGTGAATGTGTTGCGCGAGGATGCTCTACAGTAACATTGCAAGAGCAGCTCATAACAACAGCGAAAGAAGGGTCTAGACTCTTGACCGTGGGGAGAGTGCGGTCCTGACCTGCCTTCTGAGAAGCTTAATTGCAAGCAATTAAAGGAACTCTGATGGGTCGAACCACCAGTAGATCAAGACAGGGTCGACAAGTTTCAGTGCTCGTGCACCCCTTACATTCGGGTCGCACAAGCTATTAACAATACGGAGTCAATACAAGCAAACCACAACAAATGGAGTTGAACAAGGGTTTAAATATCGACAGTATCGGCCGCTATCTCGCCGAGATAGCGGAACTGACCGCTGGAACGCTACCACGCTATAGATTTAGCGTTATGTCTGGTAGCGCGCAGTATAGTGCGATTTAGCGGGTGATAGCGCCAATTTAGCGGGCATTTAGCGCATTTGTTATGTGTAGCGGCATATAGCGGTCAGCCACGTGTCTGGCTCTTAAGTGCCACGCGCGCAGAGGAATTATACTGAGGCTATACCATGACTACCTCATTGGTTATATACTATCCAGTAGAAGTTAGTTCTACCATGTGGGACTAAGTCTGTAGTTGAAAACCGGACATAAATTTTGTTTATTAAAATTGTCGAAGGTGGGAATCGACCTCCTATCATGTGGTATAGCATCAAATGCAACGACCACCCAACCAAGCTGTTGTTTTTGTATATTAATGTATGTTATTTATATATAAGATATAATATCCGCTATGGTCCGATAGCGTCCGCTAAATACCCGCTATCCCCTATGACATTAGCATGTCCGCGACGCGTCCACTATCCGCTATTTAAACCTTTGGTATATCTTATATAGAGTACAGCTGAAGAATTAACTTCAGACGGGTTTCTCCCAACTGAAACTAGGGGACTCGTGATAGGGCTCGAGACCCCATGGGCCCCTAGAATATTAATCCACTAGCAGGTCAGCCTTCAAGAAGGATCATAAAACCACCTAGCCTCGAGAGAGGAGGTCGAGAAAGCTGGCTCGGGTGATGGTCCGAGCCTCGGACGTCCCTGAAAGCTTAAGGAAATCCCCGAGGGCCGAGGTATGACCAGTACGATCCTGCAATACACTTGACAAGTTTAGAAGATCTACCCTCCGCAGTAGACTATACATCGAACCCCCCTCCACTAAGGAGGGAGTCGACACTTTACCAAATTCTATGTAATCAGACTTGTACTAGAAAAGTTTAATGAATGAAATCTTTCACTTGAGCCATTGATCTCTTTTAACTGTTCAAAACACCTCGAATCACACATTCTACACTAGACGGTGACAAATTTGTTACTAGGAACAAATGTAATATTTCTCCGGTACATACAATATAGAATATAGCTAGGTCATGATTGCGGTGGAGCCACAACTATGTATCAAGTTATAAATAATTCTTAAAAAATTATAATAAGTTCTTAAGTACTCTCTATTACAATTAATTGAAGTATTTTAAAAAAAAAATTAATATGACATATTACAATGGATGTACTCTCTATGTTATGCTTTGTTATTTGATTTTAGTCTGTCCCACACCTTCGTGGTGACTATAATGCAAATGAGTTGCTAAGTCATCAACCGGTTTAGGTGTTCCATTAATACTTGTGTGGAAATATAATAATTTCATTAAATATAAGGTGACATCCGTACGTACACTAGCTAGGTACCAATTAAATATGACGAAAACTCATATATATACCTCTTGAAAATGAAGTTATTTCATGGAACTGATCATATTATTTCTTCAATCACAACGTCTTCAATACCAACAAAGCATCTTTTTTCTAGAAGTATAACATGTCGTGTTTTATCGGTCGGATAAAAAATATAAGAAAAACTTTGCATTGTTTGTTTATTTGCAAGTATAAAAGGGTCAAGATGATAATCTAATTTCTTGAAATCAACAAATATGAACTTCTTTTTCTTTATTTTTTTCTCTTTTGACTCCTTGTCAACTGTCGATCCATTTACATTCAAGTATGGATATCTTGAATTTGTTGGAATTTTTAATGATTCATGAAATGAAAATTACGAATGAAATGAAAATTATAATCAAAACAACCAATGTTATTTATAGATTATTCACAACCTTTCGTTGGCACTATTGAATGCATCTCCAGTAAGTGTTTCCATGCAGGTTTTGGAGCCGCTAGACTCGGCATATTTTGAGGACAACTTGAAGGAAATCATAAATTAGTTTTCATAATTTATACATCCTTTGTAACACAATAGTTGTATATTTTTTTATCAATAATAAATTTATACTTATTTTTTGATTGTATGTGCACATACATATATAATATAGCACGTGCTATATTATATATATGATAAATATGTGATTTTCGGAGGTGAGTATAGATTTGTGTGATTAATATATATGTGTTAAAATATGGCTAGGAAAATGGGCTAGCTAGCCACCAGAACAGAACAATTTTTTTTTAAACACTTTTGATAGAGATTATTAATAGATCCTGACATCAGAGTTTTTAGCGATGATTATCTGTGACAAAAATTGTGGCTAAAGATCCTGGCATCACCATCTTTTAGCGAAGGATTTTAATTACTCATTTTTTTATATGGCTGCGACGCAATTGTTACATTTCTTTTGGGTAGATAAATGACAATCATACTTGTCCACGCTTTATGCTTTCACATGATAGGCCGCTCCAGGCTGTCCTTTGATTATCTTACTGAAAGTTGTTTGGTTTAATTTGAATTTGAGGTCTACACCTACGTATTACTGGAATAAAAAAGGACTCTGCAACTAATAATGTACATAAGTCGTTATAAAAAGAGATACGTACCGTTCCCTTGCCCACACAAAACAGACGAACAGCTAAGAATAATTGTAAGTTCTTTATACAAGTAGCTTTGTTGGATTAGCTATTTAGCTTCTTGGTCTTGTTCCAATTTTGCTAGATTTATATTTTTAGCAGCAGCATCGCTCGCTGCTTCGCTTTGTTAGCAAAAAGCATAAATAAGGTTTGTAGCTTTGTACAGTGGTTCCTATTAAAGTTTAATTATGTTTGAAAACAAGCCACTGAAACAACAGCATGTGATCCTCGAATTGTAGTTAACGTGTTAAGAACATCTAGCGAGTTATACCTTCCAATTTGGACGATAAGTAGGAAAATAACTTATAGGCACTGTTTCCGGACTTTTTCTCTACTACAATAAGTAGTTTTTAATCAGCCCAAATCACATGCATATTTTCTTGAATTATTTGTTCGGTTATCAAAGGCTCGCGAAGTTCAATGAAGATTTTTGCAAAGGAACTAACTGGGCGGCTCACAACTTTGGAATGCGATTCCACAGACACCATTGCCCACATTAAGGCTCAATTGGAAGATAAAACAGGTTTTCCAGTTGATGAACAGAGGATTATTTTCAATGGGATACAATTGAGTGGTGACTTTTGTGAGTACAGGACTCTGAATTACTATCGCATTCCCAATGAAGCCACCATCGTCGTTCCCCAACGATTGCGAGGTGGCGCTGCCGGAGAGTAAGTCATTCTTTCTAGTTTAAGAAAAAAAATTTCATTTTTTGTGCGGGCTTTTGAGTCAACCTTACAATAGGGTACTGCATGTGAACTTCGTGTTATAGAGCATGTGAATCAGACTCAACTATTAATTAATTAGTACAGTATAGTCGAATCGGACGAATCGAAAGTTCAGATTGTTTTTAATACAAAAATATTTTTTCTTAAAAATTTGAAAATAATATTTTTTAAAAAAATCCAAGTTAAAAATTAAAGATTGAAAGCATAAATTCAACTAAAATAATAAAATTATGGAATATTACATAATAATTACATACATATGCAATAATATTTTAATATTATTTCAGACAGGAATTTAAATGAAAACGATTTCTGTATGCACCAAAAAAAAAGAAAATTCAAATTGTCAGACTCACTTAATAGTATTGTTAGGATTTAGTTGGAAGGCCTAGCGTTGATGAAAATGCAACTAGGGACTGATGAGTAATTTCGAATGAATTATAAAATATTATCTGAAGTTAAAATATGCAGAAATAACATAGAAAATATAGTTATATAATATTAAACAGAATCTCTCAAATGTAATGTACCGGTAACTGCTTTTAGGTTGTACATGCATGTTAAAGGTTCCAAGTTCGACTCCGTACAACAATAACTTTATTCGGGAAAAATATTAACCCGTTTCACCCCGTTCCAATTTGATTTCATCCATCTCGTCCGATTCATATGGTAAAAATCACATATCTGTTTCAAAATCGGGAAAATTGGATTGTTTACCACCGACTCAACCAGAACAAAAATATATAGGCCGATTATCAATTAAATATCCATGGTTTAAAAGTTATAATAATTGATCATTTATACAATTGAAAATTTTTATATCATCTAATTGCAATCATAATTTTGCACTACCACAGCAATAAATGCTATATAATGATTTACTAATATTATTTTTGGACACAAGATTATTAATTTATATAGAGAAACATAACTCATGATAATTTATACAGTTTATCCTTCTTTCTCTAGGCAATTAACGACTAAATCATTGATCATCTCTATTTTTGCAAGATTTATTAATTCTGTATTTGTAGGAATGTAATTAATTCTTTTACGCGTGACTGCAGACGTGAAAGGCCTCGTTCAAGACGTGATAAAGATTACGTACATTATGCAGATCCATTTAGCTCTGAATGGCTTTGTGAGTATGCTCAACCATTTCTGAATTTGATTCTCTCGCATTGTCAACATGGTGCTATCACTGAGGAGGCATGGAGATCGATCCAGATGAACTTCTATTATCAAACGAATTATTCTTTTGAAATTGATTTTCTAAAAGCACGCTTGGATAATTACATGCAATTGTACTCATCACTTACACAGACTGATTCCCCATCATTCTATTTCGATCGGGAAAGAAAAACCGTCACCCTAAAGTGTGATAACTACTGGAGGGAGGTATGTTACTTGAAGACTCGTTATATATGGTAGATTTCAACTTTTTTACTTGTATTACAAATATTTTAACAATATAAATCAACTTACATTTAAAATGGCTGGTAGGCGCTTGAGGAAAAATGGAAAAGAGTTAAGCTCTGATCACATTCAATAAAAAAAAGATACTAATGACTATAATTAATTTGCAGGATAACCCTGAACTGTTATTCTTAGGCGGTCCGTATATATCATATTTCGACACTTTGGAACGGATATTCTGGTTATTACATTAAATACCCGATGAGAATCCTCAGAGCAACAGCTTGCTGCAAGTTTAAACAATATCAACAATAAATATGGACCCGTTCATCAAGGCATTCCTCAACTTTCTAATATTTAAACTATTGTTATGCGCATCTTTAATATCATCTTTTATCTGATTTCTTTTTGTCTTAGATTTGAAATTGTAAGTATAAAAGTGTGTAGCTCTACAAGGGATCCTGATCCTGTGTCGCGCGGCACCTGCGCTACACGCACCCTGAGCCATTCGATTTTGATCGAGCGGTTCATTTTTTTCGGGCCTATTAGATTCACGGGGCTCCCTTATCCATCAGATTCAAATCACGACGGCTCACAGCCTGCGCTACACGCTGTGCAGCGCGACAGCAGATATGAATTCCTCTACATGTGGTTTGTAATTTGTATATATAATAATCCCCATGATGTGTCTGTCTATTTTGATCTGCGTTGTTGACTAAAATTGTGAATAATATGGAAATAGTCAAGAATTCATGACATGCCGGAAAGCAGTGATTTCGCTGCTTTTCAACTGAAAATTATGAAAATTGCTTAAAACCACTAGAAACTTGCTGTTTTTTTTTTTTTTTTTTTTGAAAATCACTGAATTCATCGAAAAGTGGAAAATAAATGTTTAAAAAATAATGCGTCTTTACATTTCAAAATGAAAATTTGTTTGAAGAAAATATAATTTTTTAAAAAAATTAAACTGATAGAATAAAATTATTTCGATGTAAAATAAAATAATGTGTCTTTACATTTTCTCGATAAATTTTGTATGTTTTTATTGATTACGAATCAAAATAGTAATCATGTCCGTCTAATTCGTGGTAAATTTTTATTTAAAATTTTTTTGTTATACGTCTGTTGACTTCTAAATTTTCACAATCAAGGAAATGAGATATCAATTGAAAAAAAAAATTGAGAAATAATCTATGAAATACAGAGCCCTGATTCCAAACTTTTGCACATCACACCAAACAAACTCCAAAAAGTTCCAAAATAATATCCTAGAAATCTAAAGGGCCACAAAATTATGACAACCCAAAAAGACCAGAAATCATACCCCAAATCTTTAAAAAAAAAATGCAAAAGGGCCCTAGAATCACACAAAAAAAAAAAATGAATATTTTTAGCAAAATTGATTATATCACTGACTTCGCCATATTTTTCTGAGACTCCAAGCAAAATTTTGTAATAAAACTCGATCAATTGAGAAGAGGTTCAAATAATTTATTCACATTGGAGTAAATCAATTAATTGAAAAAATAGACACCTCCAACGTGCTAGAAATGGAGATAAGCAAGAGAGGGAGTTTGAATTTGAAAATATTTTTTTACAAGAAAACGAAAAATATAATAGGAAAGAAGATTCTGATCTACGTGACTACGTCCCATCAAAAACTGCTTAAATGTCCTTCTTCGGGTCAAAAGTTGCAAACGTCGGTCCTAAAACAATACATCATGCGCCACGACATACGACACATTAGTGAGGTCTGAGAAATTCTATTTTTTCTTCTATGGGTCGATCCTTGGAACATCGGCGTGCAGTTTTTGCGCATTATTTTATACTAGCAGCAGTGCCCGTTCGATGTGCGGGCGAAATTTAAAATGTGATATGTGAAAATGAAACTATCCAAAACTAAAATTAATATATTGTTATTTTCGATATGCTAAATATTGCAAAATCAAGACAAAAAAAAGTACCAGATTTATCTTGATATATTGTACTTATTTATACGAAAATTTTTATTGTACTATTTATACTTATTTATATACCGTTGTACTATTTATCCTATTTATACGAAAATTTTCGTATAAAAATTTTCAACTCTTATATTTTATGAAAATTTTTATTTTTTTCAACTCTTATATTTTAGTTTCATTTGTTGATAAATAAGTACCAGATTTATCTTGAGAGACCCCTTTAACAAAAGTTTCGTCTTGCGATATGAAAAAAAAAAATAGTTTGGACTTAACAAACAAATTTGTGTTGCTATATTAAAACTTCAAACAATAGAGAATATTTATGAAAATAATGGGTGTTATTCAGCTTGGCTTGGGCCGTTTATTTGAATAGGAAGTTTGTATCTAAAATAGCAAGCTATAATGAGATTGATCTCAATAGCGAATCAAGGACGAATTGGTGTCCAATCCGAATCTTATTTTATTTGTTATTAAATATGTCCATTTTGATCAGCCAAAATAATTACATGAGAGAGAAAGCAATATATGCGCAAAACAAGAAGGAATTCAAAATAAAATACTTAATGATGATGCTTTCCTATTTAGCCAATTAGAATCGAGAGAAAAAATATATGGAATTAAGGTAAAAAAAAAGGAAGATAGTACTCAAGCCAAAATAAGTGTTATATGAAAATATGTGATGATCATTACCTCCAGCTCATGCAAATTTTCTTCGTCCAATCAAAGATCACGGGGAAAATGCAAATTAATTAACAAAAAAAAAATAGAACTTATGTAAAGACAAACGGTTTAATATGCACCGTCATCTAGAAAAATTATGAATTTTTGTTTTATCTGGAAATCAAGCAAAGTAGCTTCATGAATTCACAACGACACAAATTAATTTAGGAAGGTGTTAATGAACACAATGGACACGTCTAGTAAGCTATGCACTGGAGTAATTAGGATAAACGACCACATAATCAGAACTGTTTTAGTGCTATGTAGTTAGGATGGCTTTTTGTATTTAGGCATTTTCTAGTTTCATGATTTATCTATTTGCCTATATAGGCCTCTGGCTGTATCTTTTCAATCACTGCAACATTTTCGATTATTTGTCCCGGTTTTAAAAGGTTATTACACTACGCCAAAATTTAAAGTCTGCAACGTTAAAAAATGAGGACCTGTAACGTTCACGCCCACGTTACTGTAGACCCCGTTGCAAATCTATAGAAACGTCACAGATATTAAAAAATAGGAGTTACAGAATATCGAATCTGTAACGCTCAATAGCTTATAAGCGTTACAGAATGAGGGTATCTGTAACGCTCATTAGCTACGAAACGTTACAGATTTTGACAATAAAAAATTAATATATCCAATCTATAACGATCCATAGCTAATGAGCGTTACAAATACCATCATTCTGTAACGCTTATAAGCTATTGAGCGTTACAGATTCGGTATATTTTATTTTTTTTTGTATTTTCTGTTTAGTTTTGTAACGCTTATTATGTAATGAGCGTTACAGATGTTAATTAAATTTTTTTTATATATTGTTGGTATTCTGTGGCTAGCCCATGTTGCTAGCCGTACCAACTGGTACATTGATTTTCAATGTACCAAAACAGAATATAAGTTAAACATTGCATGCATCACATAAACATACACACATAAACATTATATGCATCACATACACACATAAACATGCATCAAGCTAGTTCAACAAAATTTATATCAACAATTTTTACAAGTTCAACACAAATTGATCAACTATCCAAATATGTTACCATAGATGAAATGCATGAGTTCATCCACGACTTCTGAAATATCGTCGCTCGTGTATGGAACTCCAATCGGATCAATTTGCTACATTTAAAAACAAACCAAAAACATCATATTAATTAGTTAATTCCAATCGTCTCAAATCTTATCTAAACCCTAAACCCTAAATCCAAATTCGATCGGTGTTGGTATTCTAAAATCGTTATTAAACCCTAAATTTCTAAATTTTGAAATAAAGCAATACATTTGGTAGTTCTCCGGTTGATCTGACATAATGCAATACATGTCTCATGGCCAACAATGTGAAATAGCCACACTCTGTATTGTCATTTTGTTTTGGAGCCTAAAATCACAATTTAAACAAGTAGTTAGATACGAATTTTGTAATAATTTCAGAAAAACTAATCTGTAAACCACTAATCCATAGTTTTCGTACCTTTATTTCGTACCAGTTGAATAATTTGGCTTTACGTATATTCTTTCCCGTCTTCTCCATCTTGTAGATTTTATATGCCCTGCATTCAATTTATTTAATTAAATTAGAGTATATATATATAGCAATTCCCAAAATCTCAAATTAGCACTATTATTTTTCTTAATTTTAGAAACTTACGAAGTGATAAACGGCTTAATTATTAAGTCTGATACGGTATCGTCGCGAACCAAGGAATCTATGAAGTAAACCCTCTCATGCTTGATATCAACGACGATAATCGTCCAATGGAACTGATCGACGGTAAAACGCAACCAAAACAAATCCTTGGAGAAACCGACCTAATAGTTTATAGTAGTAGCTCAAGGGTCGAATCCACAGGGACGGATTGTTCAAGCCTTAGGGTCTAACTAATTCTAACTGGTTCAATTTGGCGAAAATTGGTCGAGGGTAAAAATAGAGTTGAATGGTCACTTTTTGGTATTTTTGGAATAAGAAACAATAATCGAATAATTAAACGAGTAAATAGTTGCAATAAACGATCCCAAATGGAATTAAACAGTTGCTAAAACACGAGGTTCGATAAATGATAAGGGGTCAGTAGCGCTGGCGTTGGACCGGATTGGACCGGATATCCTGATTCGGCCCTTCTTAATAAAGCTTGCCGTCCAATCCGCAGTCCACCCTTTGAAAGCTCGATTCGGTCCGATATCCATCAGTAAAAAAATGAACTGTCCGAATAATTCCGCTCGGACTTTCGAAGGGCCCCGTAATGGACATCAAGGAGTGCAAAGAAAAGAATAACTACATTTTTTTAAGCGGCAGGCCCTGTCATGCTTTCAGCCCACTGAACTTATCTGAATTATAAAATATGCGAAAGACCTATCACCTATATACTATTTTTACCGACTTATCCAAGTTTTTTTTGTTAATTTGGATACTTATATTCTATTCGAATTTTTTTTGTTAAAGCCATTTTCAAATACGATGTTCGCTGGACCTCAGTAGCAAAATACAAATACATTAAAACATTAAAACAAGATTAAAAGTTTCAAAATTAAATACAATACAACCGAAACATCGGTGCGACAAGCATTCACAGACGTGTGTGTGCAGACAAATGGCTATGTCGGGGAGAGCGTGAACAATGTCAACTCATATTTAGCATAAATGCTATTTAACCTCCTGTTTATTCTTTCTAATAGAACTTATGCCAAGCCCGTGTGAATAGAAAAGGGGGAAATAAAAACCAAATTCGATGAGAATAAATTTCCAGTTTCTCCCAAAATTTCTTGCATTAGGGAATTCTTACTTATTCTTACTACTCTTTCCTTTACTTTCTAAATTCTAAAAAGTAATAAATAAACAAAAATTGCATTATTGCCTATTTTAAAAGTCAAATTATTATACCAATATTTCCCGTTATTTGTAACACACTTCGTTTTCTCAGACATTCAGAAAGGGTACATAAGGGAACATTATTGCATGTCTATGCTGTGGCACATATAGCAGGGCATAGAACCCACTTCAAACCCTTTGACATACAATTGAGCATCATAAGGTAAAGAACAAATAAGGACGATAAGAGTATGTAAAATAGTCACTGTTGTACTGGTGCCTAAATATGTAATGTAATTTAACCCCTGCTCTATTATTTGTCATCTTATTTAAACACCTGATTTTTATGACAGATTCGCATGATGCACTCTATTGGCTACTTCCTTTCACTTACAATACCTGTTATACTATTTGCCATGAACTTGACATGGTTTATGAAGATTTTGAGAGGCCTTAAGAAATGTACTAAGCTAACAAAAGTAATTCTCCAAGGATTTAAACCTAAATTTTTGTACCTAAGATCACTTTATCCCCTACAATCCTATCGAAATGGTCCCACACAATTGATCTTTTCTTTGAATGAGTTGATCTGGTTTCAACGGTCTCACTTCGGCTCTCACTTTCTCCCACAACAGCATCAGTATCAAGACTTGCTTGGTCAAAGCACGACATTCTATCCCTACAAAGAGATATAAAAATTTATGTCATTGTCAAGGAATGTGATTCAGATTTCTTTCTTACAAAACTACTATTTGCCAATAGATCTTCAAACATAGGTTTAAAATTAAAATAAGGTTGAATTCTGATGTAACAAGCAAAGGCAATAATCTAATTTCTCCTGGAAATAAGGTTGAATTCCTTTTGTCCCAAAATTTATATTGGCTAAATAAGAGAGATTTCTCATATTGAGCATTGTTTAAACATAAAAACTACTTGTCAGCCAGAAACCAACATTTAAGATCACTAGTAGTAGGGGCTCTTGTATTGGCTAAATGACAAAGTTGATAATGTGAGACAGTTTTCGTGTGCTGCCAAAAGGACAACTGCAAAACATTATTTAAAGCAAGAAGCATTAAAACTTCTTACATTAGTAGGATTACACACCTGTAGAGAAGTGGCAAGGACAGGCAAAGGTACTGCTTTTACAGGTGTATCTTCACTGGGCTGAAGCAGTGCAGTATAGACTTATCAGTATTCATTGTCTGTAAGGGATGTAAAAAGATAAATGAATTATATATACACTTTCTAGAATCAGCAAGGACAGGCTAAATTGTATTGAGCTCATGTTTTTGCATATGACATTGCAACTAGTAAGTTACCTCACTAGGGTCCACATCCAAGATTTTTGAGGCTGCCAAAAATATATCAGGAGCTGGTTTCAAATTTTCAAAAGCATCAGCAGAAACAATTGCATCAAACCTGGGTATTAACAAACAATAATGAGTAAGAAGGTAAGCTGTTATGAAAACATAGTTTTCTTCTTCAAGAAAATTTGAACTAGTTAATCTATTCATAGACAATCTAATAAGATAATAGAACTTACAAGGAAAGAGGCAGCCCAGCAGCAGATAAATTTGCATCGACTTTTATTCTATCAGCACTTGAAGCAACAGCCACCTTGAGTCCTTTTTCCTTGCACTGATTTTTAGGGTGATAAGAGAGAGAAAAAAAATATGTGGTTACCGACATTTAAACCTCAGACAAAGAAATCTGGCAGCTATGCAAACATCTAGAGAGAGGTAGCTTGTGTAAAAATGGCAGAAATTCATTTTACCCAAAAGCATGATACAAATTGTGAAGAAACTCAAATTGATGAGAAGAAATAAAAGAGAGCAGTTAAATTTCATAGTTATATATACTTGAAAAGTTTCGTAACAAGTAAATAACTAAATGTGAAAAGACACAATTAATAACAAATTTTGGGTTTGCGTTGGAACCCAAAACCCATAATTATATCAAAGTCATTCATGCTCAGGGACTCAGAACTAGCGAAAAAATTGGAACCCAAAATCCAAATCCAAATAGCTAAATGGAAGCATAAACCAGTATTGGGTTTCCGTTGGAACGAGAGGCGAGGCGAGAGGAGGTGGTTGCACGCGGCCATGCGTCGTCGTCGAAGACTGGAGAGTGGAGGCGGCTCCTCGGCTCGGCTCGACTCTCAGGTTCGACTCTGAAGGTTCGAATAGGATCGAAGGGCCTCCGTCCGACCCCAGTTCAAGTATAATGGGTCGGGTTTAATGGATCGAACCGGATATCCGGAAAAAATTCGGTCCGATTTTAATTGTGATCCTATCCGGCCCTTAGGCCCACGAATAGGTTCGGTCCACTCTCACCCGGGTCAGGGCCAATTGCTACGGGTTCCAGTACCTGGCTGTCTTCAAACTGGGTCGTTTGGAATCAAACGGATCCGTTTGAACACAACGCCTGATCAATTCTTCTAGTTGAATAATTCTGTTTAAAGTGCAGGTTACAATTCTAAGCAGGGGTTCAAACCGTAACTCTCGTTCTTAGTTCAAAAACCCTAAATCAAATTGTAAACCTCCTACGAAACCTAAGTTTCAACTCTCGTTCCTTGGCTTAGGGACTGTAGGTCTGTCTTTCTATTCGTAGGACATCCTATATGTTGGAGTTATGTCCTAGAAGTCAATATTTAATGACTTATTTTCTTAGTTTATGTTAATGATGATATTTGATCATTTGTTCCTAGAGTTTATTATTGACAGATCATTCAGGTTGAGGATCTGAATTGTGGATCTCTGTGGATCATTCATTAGAATGACAATAATAAATCTAAATCGTCCATAATCTTGATAATTAACAAGGAACATTAATTATCATAAAAGATTAGTATGCAAGTTAAGCGATGATTAAGTTCTACAAATCATAGGTAAGGAGTTACCAACTTAATTGCATATGTGTATGTTATTGGAACATAGTACAGGACTTGACCCAATGAAATAAACATATGGATTGTGTTATGTGTCATTGTTTATTTCATATGAGTTTGATTCTAAGTTTGAGATGTTCATCTTTTCCACATGAGGATAGGTTCAATAAATATCGTCTAACGTTGATTCCTGATAAAGGCTGCTATAAGGACTTTATTTATGTTCTCTTGAATTGTGCGGGGAAAAGTTGTTCATCAAGAAAACCGTATGTCCCTCATTAGTATACCTAGTGAGTGATGATATCTGTTTGGGCCCCTTGATGGAGTTGGATCGTATGCATGCAAACTAGATGATCAACTCTAGATCAAGAAATGTATAATCTGCAAGAATGACACATTCCTATCTTGGATTATACAAAGATATCGTGTGACATAAGAATCAAACAAAGAAATACTTTTATTTCTTATGCAGGATTGAGATATTGTAACGGTACATTATTTATACGAATTGGGAATCATAACGTGTTGCTAGATACCGCTTATGATTATTGGAAATAAATAACGATTTATTTCCATGGCCAACATAGTATAAATCCTCAAATAGGGTCGCACAAATAGGATTCTAACCACTTGGTGCATTTATTGTTTATTCACAATAATGTGTATTGTGAAATGTGATAAGTTAATTAATTAATTATATACCGTTATGAACCGTTATAATTAATTAAATTAAAAGGATCATATGGAAACAATATAATGCATTAGCTAATCATAGATTAATTATTAATGAGTTAATAATTAATTATGTTCAACTTACTTTAATTAGTTTGAGCTAATTGGGCTTCTATTTAATTGGTTAATTAAAGGCCCGATTTAAGGAAGAATGAAGAGACAATTAAAGGAGATTCATTAATTGGTGAATTAATGAATAAAGGCCTTTTATTAAGATGGCCCAAGAGAGCCCATTAGGTGGCCTCTTAGGGTGGATGGCATACTTGTAAATAGTATGAAAATTGGATGAGAGTGGTTGGCTATATAAAGGGGTCTCTTTGGGAGAAAACCCTAGCCGTCATCTCTCTTCCTCTCCCCTCCCTTGCGCCTCCACCTAGAAGAGAGATTTTTCTCTCTTCTCCATGGCTCTTCCCTTCCTCTCTTAGCTCATGTGTTGAGCATCCCACCTCTCTTCCTCTCCATTAAATAGTTAATTAAGAGAAGCAAGGTGATTAGCAAGAGGTTCAAGAGAACTAGCATTCTCTTTGAGCTTGGTGGTGGGTCCTTGGTGGGCTAGAGGCGGCCATAGATGGTGGAGATGGTGGAGCACGCACCCCATCGACTCCCATGCCATGGATTCGAGCCTCATGAATACAATTTCATGAGAGGTACAATTTCTCCTACCTTCTCTCTTGATTGGATGTGTGATTGCTTTAGCACTAGATCTATTGATTTGCTTGTTGTTAATGGTGATTAATTAGTTGTAATTAATCTAAAATTAAAATATGAGCATTTCCTAACAGTGGTATCAGAGCTATGGTCGTGCTTAAGGTTTTTCACACTTAATTAAGTGAGAATTCGTAATTAATTAAGTTAATTAGTGATGTGCATGCTTGCTGGCCTGGAAAGGCTGTTTTCTGTCTTGTTGCTTATTTTTCGTGGTGTAAAGCTCTCTGAAATTTTTTCCTTCTTATTGGAGGTTGTAGCCCTTTGAGTTGTGGTTGTTTTCCCACTGGAATCATTGAAATTCGATGTAAAATGAATTTTTAGTGATTTAAACGGTAACGGTGCGCAGATCTGTTATTCTGCTGCACAGTTCTGTTCTTGTGGTTGGTAACAAATAAGTTTGTATACAAAGTACCTGTAACTTTTAGATAGGATTATTCTAAACTTGATGCTCTTTCTGGATATGTAAATTTTGTTACATATTTCGGATATTATGTGGGCGTTCAAGGATGAAAAGTGATGAAGTTGTCAGATCTGTTTTTTCAAACTAACTGATTGTTTTGAAAAACTGTACTTATTGAGAAACTTTTATGGAAAAGTGTTGAAATGGAAATGTTCTCCTTTAAGTCTGGAATCTGTGAAAATTAATTTCATAGATTTTCATAGAGATTTGATACCTCAACCGAGTGAAACCTTTTTGGTCGACGGTCTGTTCCAGAACAGGATACCTTGCTTAAATGCTTGTTATCTCGTTGATCTTGAATATAACTTGTGGATTTTCTTTTCATGGAATGATAGCCTATTGTATGTAGTATTTTTCTATGTAAATTGTTTGCTGGAAAAATATCAAGGGGATGATCATACAGATCAAAAGGTTGAGACCCATAACAGAATTTTCTCTAACGGTGCTTCGCGCACAATCTGAGGATTTGTCTTTTTTGGTTCTCCCTGATGGTAATTGATCTCTCCTTGAGATTTTTACAGGTAATCTCAATCTTTGTAAGGAGTTCTCTGGATTTATTTCAGATTTTTTGGAGACCGAATTATTTTGAATTTTTTCGGGTCCCGAATTTCGTATTTTAATTAGTTAAAATAGTTTCTAATTAATCAATTTATTGAAATGTTAATTAGAAGACTCCTTAAATACCCTCCTTTCTGTTTTGATGGTTGGATTTAATTTAAAAGGGCTTAAACAATTAGTTGTTAAGGTTAAGCCTTATTTGCATTCGAAAAACTTGAGCAACAAGTATGCACAAAGATTCTAATTAATGAAATTAATTAAGAGCAAGTGAATCATGTATATTGTATATGTGCTAACTTGTTTTTGTAGGAGGATGTGGGTTTGATATGGCTCAAGATGTCAATGCCTTGTGTGTTGTAAAATGTTGTGAATGCATGTGATTGCTTGTAAAGTGGCCTAAGGTGCCTTGATAATTAAGTGGTTAATTTTTGATGTAACTTGTGAGGCTTGCATGCCCCTAAGGCCTAGGCGGGGTTTTAGGAATTTTATCACATGTATTTATTTCCCTTAATTATTAGATAGGATCTTAGTAATTAGTGGGAGGGCTTGATTAGATTAGTCTCGTTACATGGAGATGCGACGAAGATTAATGCAAGCGGGAGCCATACAAACCCACGGCAATGCTTGAGATGCTTATGTTATGTGATTGTTTGTGAATGCCTTGAATTGTCATAGGTAGGTATGGGTGTATGCTTACACGACCACCAAACAAAGTCACGTAATTGCTTTTGTCCCAAACTAAATTGATTAAGTCGACCGCCTTCCTTCTCTCTATCCCCTTCACGTCAATAGCCAATCATGGCGCGGTCCGCCATAGCGGACGTCATGGTTGTCAACCTTGATAGTCGGGGTACAAATGAAAAGATTTGTTAGGAGCAAATAGAGAGAGGTTGCTTATCGATGGACCCAACAAGTTTTCTTGGACATCGGGGCGAAGTTTGTAAATATACTTAGATATTCACAAACCAAGAGTCATATGGTTGATATGATTGGTTGGAGAACCTACCTTGTCTAGTTAAGTAGGGTGTCGTGCCATAGCAGGCTCTACTTGACGAAAATGGGGATCTTGGAATCCATTACATTTAGGGACATTAATTAAATGTAGTGGAGTTTTTGTTTATCATTCCATAAACAAAACATTGCATAAACTAAATGACCTTAAATTGAAATTGTTATAGATATTAAATATGTTAATTTCGTTGCGATCAATCTTTGAAAAACGACAAGCTCGTTTCTAAGGTATTTACTTGGAGAAGAAATACCGATTCCTAAGACATGTTCTTGGAAATGAGAAACTTGAGCAAGTTTAATCCCAAAAACGTTCCTCAACTTCCCGAACATAGCTTCGCAATGATTGATTAGTTTTGACGAAAATTATTCAATAAAGCGAATGCTCATATCCTTTTAGAAGTTCTGGACCTTTGAATTGGAGAATTCATAAGGACTATACTAAGACTTCTATACTCTCATCCACTTACTCAAGAAGACGATCTTAGAGAAAGTAAAAGATAGACTCAATCATTAATGATCGAGTAATGAAATGTGAGTTAACCAAGAGACTCTTCTTATAAGAAGATAATTGTTTCATTAGCTTGCGAATCGAAAGATTTGAGTAGCTAATTGACAACTAGAGATATTAAGATCTCCAATATCAAGGATTGTTGATATTGTCATACAATCTCTTTCTATGGATAAAGGATATATTGTTCGCACACTTGTTAGTGCTAAAAAGTAATTGGTTAAGTATTAAAGGAATACTTTACCAAGATATGAGTTGAAACTTTGAGATCCTCACTAGTGACCGTGTGTCACATGAGATGTTTCATTTGCCATTTATGGGAGGCATTTGAAAGGTTGTCCGAAATACCATGATGTTCTAAACCTTAAGATATTTGTCGTTCAAATTATCTCACTATCTCTAATTCACACTAGTAATTAGGTGCTAGTTCATGTGTTCGCATTTAACGAAATGTGTAGACAATGATGAATAAGAGAAAGTTCGAGATAAGTAAAGTAAACTCCGTTTTGGAAATGGCTTATACGTCTAAGCCGCTACCATTGAATACGTAGAGTTATCTTTATTAAGTAAAGAGTTTGTTTAGGAATTTGAGGTTGTATACCTTATTCCAAACATCTTATAAAACCTTATCTTCATATTTGATGATGAATGATCATGTTTTGTAATAGAGAAATATTGTTCTCTTATTGTTATAAATTTGTGTATAAGATTTCATGCATCTTAATTGAATTTGCTTGAAATAGATTAACAAATTTTGAATGACAAATATGTAAGACTTCGCATAAAGTTTTTGACTTTTATGTAAAATAGTTGCTTAGTCGAATATAAACAAGAATCGCATTATGAGAGTCTACGTAACGTGGAGCTCGTAAATCAATTCGATTGCAAAGAATCGCATTATGAGAGTCTACGTAACGTGGAGCTCGTAAATCAATTCGATTGCAAATCAATTGAAATTCATGCGAATCGTGTTTGTTAAAAGACAAAAGCGCCTTTGACCTACGAAGGTTTAAAGGACAAGTAACCTTATTAAGACTTATACATATTGATGTATATAGACTTATAGGACTTGTGCAATTGAAAGGTTGTTGACACTTTACCACTTGACCAACGATCATTGTAGATATTAACGTATCTATTTGATATGGTATAAGTATGAATCTTTTGACAAGATCAAAATGATCTCAAGAGTAAAGTTGAAAAACTATTCAATAAAAGCAAAAGTCTTAAGATGGATCATGGTAAATAGTTAAGTCATGTAGTTTGATATATTGCCTAAAGAGTATGAAAGACGTTTCACTACTCGCTCCATGAGGAACATTTGGAAAAATGTATCCAAGGATGAAGGTATCGAACATTGTTTGATATAGTTCGATCGGTAATAAATCAAATTGACTTGTTTGACTCATGTAAGGGATTTGTGTTTGAGGACAATATTGTTTACACTGAATAAAAATTCCATCGAAGTCTATTGAGAAAGATATCTTACGAGATTCGATCTCTAGGTATATTGTTTCTCAAGATTTGGTATTGAGAAGCTTATTTCAAAGTTCGATTGATTGATAAGCTTGGACCCAAATAAGACGCTTATTATTTTGAAGGATATCTTGAATTAGCCAAAAGGTACTACTTCTATGAATATGATAAGAACAAAGTAGTTGTTGCTCATCATAACGTAATCTTAAAGAATGATATTCTTAAGATGAAGTAGTGGGAGTAAAGTGAGCATTAAAGGAGTTTATGCGTCACTACAAGAAGTACCTTTATGGGAAACTTGTCACTCCATACATGGTGTTTAGTGGGAGTTGAGCGGAACTTAATTCACAAGTAGTTGTGAAAGGAAGAAGTTTATAAGCACGCTCGCTTCTAAAGAGTACTCAAACATCTCATTACTGGATGATGTTAGAGAAACTCGTGCAGTACATTAGGATCAAGAACTTATTCTACAAGTTGTTGTAGAAGTAGTTCATAGACCTCAAGCACCAATCCTACAAAGATCAACGAGAGTGAATTGCCTAAACTGAAAAGTACATAGATTTCACAACATCCTCATACTTGACATGTGAGGATCCGTTGATAAATAAAGAAGCGATGGAAAGACCCGATTCCACAAGTATGGTTTGAATATGTATGATCTTTAAGTGCAATCCATATACATAACAACAAGGTATAGACCTTGATTGATGTTCAAGAAGGAGCGATCCATCTAGAACATTTAGATCTTTAAAGGAAAGATAGATATGGATAGCAAGTCGACTATGTACAAAGCACAAGTTCATGATTGTTGCTATGTCTAAGTCGATAACGAGTTGACCATGTACAAAGCACGGCTTCTCGCTTGTAGCTGTGTATAAGTCAATAAAGATCATTCTAGCAATAGTTATATTTCGTATATATAGATATATGGAAAGATACATCAAAATCGCCTTCTTCGATTGAAGGAAGGAAGTAGTTGTGTATTTGACACAAACCGAGGATTTGTTGTATTGCTAGAAACACATATATATATGCTTCAAAGATCAATTGATGAATTGAAGCAAGTATTGTGGAAACTGGAATAAACATTTTTGACAGGTAAGTCAAGGAGTTGAATTTCGTCAAAAGCATCTTGTATAGACAAGATATTAAGTGGGAGCATTATTATGTTACATGTATTGTACAAGATACAACACATTAATTGGGAATAAAAATAAAGAAATGAATATTGTCAAGATCTCATTGGAGAATGTTTACTCAATAGAGAACTTGGGTAAGTCACCTAAATCCAAGGAAACAAAATCTATGGAGATAGATTATGATGGATGTCAGGTTTGAGAAAATGTGCATATAATGACAAAGTGTTCTAGTTACACGAGAAGATAGACTCCTGTAAAGGATGTCTAACCACGTTGTATGGCATACACTTGAGTTCGACTAGGTGTGTTGCAACTCAATTCAAGAAGAGTGCACGATACAATTCGAGCATCCTTCTGTTATGAGTTTCATTACGTACGCCATACTTATGCACATGCCCCTATGTGTTGTACCCAAGGAGTATGACAAGCCGTTGTCAACTGGATACAAAGAAAAACACATTTGGACAATAATCAAGAATATCTTCGAGTATCTTATGAGAAAGAATGATACATTTTTCCATCTGATAAGATGAAAGAAAGCTCATATAAATTGTTATATTGATGCTAGTTTTCGAAAGATTGATATAAATACAATTAAGCTACATATTTTGTTTAATGTGGTGTTGTAAATTTAGAAGGTGTTCTAAATGGGATATTACAACCGTTTCCGTCACCAAAACAAAAATATATAGCAACTTGTGAAGCAATGAAAGAATGTAGTATGGATCGTGAAGTTCTCAGTCAAGCTAATATGGTTCTATGCATCTCGAACCATAGCTTAAACTTGAAGAACCCAATATTAAATTGGTGATCCAACTAAGATCTATGACGATGTCACTTGATCTCACATGATGATGATCAAGAACACATATATAGGAGTATATATGTATATAGGGTCAAATAAAAATTTGATAGGTTCGCGGACACAGCGAACACTCTAACTTAACCTCTACCTTAAGCGGTATACGAGATGCAGTTGTGCATCCATGCGTGATGGACGTATGAGTAACTTGCTTTAAGCGTATTATATCTTTTGAGGTTCGAGACATGTATATATATGGATATATGACATTGTTCTAAATTCTTCACTGGCTAGAAGTCACTATTGATTGACTCTAGGCCAAGTGGGAGATTGTTGGAGTTATGTCCTAGAAGTCAATATTTAATGACTTATTTTCTTAGTTTATGTTAATGATGATATTTGATCATTTGTTCCTAGAGTTTATTATTGACAGATCATTCAGGTTGAGGATCTGAATTGTGGATCTCTGTGGATCATTCATTAGAATGACAATAATAAATCTAAATCGTCCATAATCTTGATAATTAACAAGGAACATTAATTATCATAAAAGATTAGTATGCAAGTTAAGCGATGATTAAGTTCTACAAATCATAGGTAAGGAGTTACCAACTTAATTGCATATGTGTATGTTATTGGAACATAGTACAGGACTTGACCCAATGAAATAAACATATGGATTGTGTTATGTGTCATTGTTTATTTCATATGAGTTTGATTCTAAGTTTGAGATGTTCATCTTTTCCACATGAGGATAGGTTCAATAAATATCGTCTAACGTTGATTCCTGATAAAGGCTGCTATAAGGACTTTATTTATGTTCTCTTGAATTGTGCGGGGAAAAGTTGTTCATCAAGAAAACCGTATGTCCCTCATTAGTATACCTAGTGAGTGATGATATCTGTTTGGGCCCCTTGATGGAGTTGGATCGTATGCATGCAAACTAGATGATCAACTCTAGATCAAGAAATGTATAATCTGCAAGAATGACACATTCCTATCTTGGATTATACAAAGATATCGTGTGACATAAGAATCAAACAAAGAAATACTTTTATTTCTTATGCAGGATTGAGATATTGTAACGGTACATTATTTATACGAATTGGGAATCATAACGTGTTGCTAGATACCGCTTATGATTATTGGAAATAAATAACGATTTATTTCCATGGCCAACATAGTATAAATCCTCAAATAGGGTCGCACAAATAGGATTCTAACCACTTGGTGCATTTATTGTTTATTCACAATAATGTGTATTGTGAAATGTGATAAGTTAATTAATTAATTATATACCGTTATGAACCGTTATAATTAATTAAATTAAAAGGATCATATGGAAACAATATAATGCATTAGCTAATCATAGATTAATTATTAATGAGTTAATAATTAATTATGTTCAACTTACTTTAATTAGTTTGAGCTAATTGGGCTTCTATTTAATTGGTTAATTAAAGGCCCGATTTAAGGAAGAATGAAGAGACAATTAAAGGAGATTCATTAATTGGTGAATTAATGAATAAAGGCCTTTTATTAAGATGGCCCAAGAGAGCCCATTAGGTGGCCTCTTAGGGTGGATGGCATACTTGTAAATAGTATGAAAATTGGATGAGAGTGGTTGGCTATATAAAGGGGTCTCTTTGGGAGAAAACCCTAGCCGTCATCTCTCTTCCTCTCCCCTCCCTTGCGCCTCCACCTAGAAGAGAGATTTTTCTCTCTTCTCCATGGCTCTTCCCTTCCTCTCTTAGCTCATGTGTTGAGCATCCCACCTCTCTTCCTCTCCATTAAATAGTTAATTAAGAGAAGCAAGGTGATTAGCAAGAGGTTCAAGAGAACTAGCATTCTCTTTGAGCTTGGTGGTGGGTCCTTGGTGGGCTAGAGGCGGCCATAGATGGTGGAGATGGTGGAGCACGCACCCCATCGACTCCCATGCCATGGATTCGAGCCTCATGAATACAATTTCATGAGAGGTACAATTTCTCCTACCTTCTCTCTTGATTGGATGTGTGATTGCTTTAGCACTAGATCTATTGATTTGCTTGTTGTTAATGGTGATTAATTAGTTGTAATTAATCTAAAATTAAAATATGAGCATTTCCTAACACTATACCTCTCGGTCATAGGGAGAAACATACCTCTCGGCTAAGTTTCGGTTTCACCTCTCGGTCTACTACCTATCCTATAGCATGCAATCAGGAATTTACTCAAACCTACGGCTCTTAGTACCTAACATTTGACTTGGCCACCGTCAAATGGGTAAACTTTCAGTTCAAGCAATTCAAGATAACAAGTAAAACAACACAGATCAAGAAAGACAAAGCAATTCAACAAAATTTCAACTAGATTAGAAAATCACATAGCTACCAAGTTTAGGTTCCCTACAATTGCCCCTAACTAAGTTACTACTCACTATTCATCGTCAAACAACAACAAACAACAAGTTTAACTGTATCAATCATCGAATCAAACAAGAAAATAGAGATTACAACAATTATCGATAAAGCTCAGTCTCAGATCTGTCGTCAATCGGGTCCGTTTGAAGTCAATCGGGTCCGTTTGAGTCGTCTCAGGTGAGTCGGCGGCTGCTGTTCTCTCCTTTTCTTGCCCTAAATCGTGATATCCCCTCTGGAGATGAAGAAAGCCCTCTTATATCTCTCTCTGGGCGCAGAAGCTGTGGATAATCCAGCTGGAAGTTTCCAAAATCGGAGAGGGAGTGCAGACAGAGAAACATGATTTCCATATAAGTCTCGGCTGAGATCCAAACGGGTCCGTTTGGATCGAAACGGGGGTCGTTTGGATACTTGTCTTCATCAACTTCTCTTTGCCCAGCTTCGTTTGAATGCCTTCTTCAGTCCAGAAACGTGCCAAATCTTCGAAAAACCTGCAAAATAGTAAAGGCAATGGCAGTACCTTGATCCTAACATAAAAATAACATAAATCCTAACTAAAACACAGTTATTCAATTGAAATTGGGGCCTAAAATGGGTTGAAATGTTGACATGAAACCCCCCGATCAGGAACCTGTAATATAGTTCAATTATTGTTTTGATTGAAACAACTAACAATTAAGTTTAGTAAGATGATATTGTTTGCCTCTAAAATTCGGCAAAGTTAAACATACCGAAAGAAGACGTCAAGATGCATGAAAGAATACTCGCATAGAGCTACTCGGGCGAAATTGGCGATGATTATTTGGCAAGTTCAAATTGAATCCATATCAATCAATTTTGGCCTTAGCTAAATATATCAAAAGGGTTAATACCATGATGCTACAATGTAAGCTATGGGTTGGGCCCACAAATCATACAAATCCATACAAAATATGTGTGAAATACATGTGAAATACGTGCCAAATACGTGTCAAATACATGTACGAAATCATGCATAAAATACACAAATACACAAATACATAAATGAATACAGGCCGGGTTCATTTATAACAAATTAAATACATAAAAAATTCTCGGCCCATGACAGCCCACAGCGAACCCAGCCCAAATAGCCAGCTGGTTCGACTTAACCAAGTCACAATCCCGACTGAGTTCCGACTTAGACCCAACAGTGATTCGACTCGATCCAGATTCAGACCCGACACGCGATCGACCTGGATCCAGACACGGCTCCGACTGAGCCCAAATCAAACTCAGGCTACACACGTGGCAGCCCCTCATTGGATGCCACGGTGGACCCCCACAGTTTCCGTTAAAGGAAATAAAAAAAAAGAAAAGTACAGAAGGAGAAACCTTCTTCTCCGACGAAGGCCAACTCTCCTCCGCCGCTACACTCAGCCGTTGCTCGAACCAATAGCACCGCTGGAAAGGCGACAAGCCTACGAGTGCAATGACACCACGCTCGACTGGAAAGGTGTACGAAATCACCTAATTTCACAGAGAAGAGGGTTAGCACTCGGCACAAATACAAATGAAATTCTCCAAAATTGAGAGACAATTGACAAAGCTAAGTACCTGAGAAGCTTTCGCTAGGCTCAGAGAAGAGGCACGATAAGCAATTCGAACTCAATTCGGCTTGAAGTAAGCTTTCGCACCCATGGCCATGGCGGAGAAGCTCGAGTACTCGCTGTGTGAGCAATGGGGATCGCTACAGCCCAAATTGTTAGTGGGAATTGACTCACAGCAACTCAGAGAGCGTGTTCGTGCATGAAAAATGAAGAGAGAACATTAGAAACTCTTATAAGACATGATTAGTTCTCGGAATGGAGATGTCCAGTGAACAAAATCAAGTGAAACAGTTAACTGGAGATAATTTGTTCCTCAGCCTACAACCTGAAAAAGGTGGCATAGCCCTGCCGAAACAGTGTACCCCCTGACTGTGGGAGTAATTGGAGAGAAGAGGGTGCATTGCATCGTCTTCAGTGGTCCCTCTCTCTCTCTCTTCATGAAAAGCTAGGAAGGCACAGAGCTAAGGCACAACATAAAATCATGCTACAAACGCCAATGCATTATTGTTTCACTAAATTGCAAGTGCAGGATCATCCCAGCCATCCAAATGCTTATCAAGTTCAATGGATGGTTGGATCACACCTGGGTTGAGCAAAACATGCATCTATGTGCATATGCCATCCAATATAGAAAGAAAAACATCAGATTGTACCTGAGAGAGCCTCAAATGCGTGTCATCTCTTGGCCCATGGGCAAATCAGGTATTATCACAAGGGGACAAAGGAATGTTGTACATGAATCATTGAGGAAACATGATATAATGTCACATTTGCCCCTAGAATCCTCTTCTATAGAATGTTGCACAAAAGATACACAGGAGCTAGCAAATAAAATCAGCTAGTTTAGGCACTTGCCCATGATCATATGTGGACAAATCATTGCCTCACTTTGAGTAACACCTAGCCTCAGACCAAATGAATATGCAATTTATTGCCAAAGTTGGTTCATCATAGGCCAGGGGGTGCTAATTGATGCACACAATATGGGGGAGGCGCCAAGCTGAGATGAATCATAGCCAATCTCACTGTTAAAGCCAACACAAGTCCCTCAACAGAACAAGCATGAGCCCAACTTGCCAAAACATGGCAAGTGTTAACTCAAACACTTGCCTGCAAGGGAATCTGGCCACAGAAATGCAACCCACAAGTTGTATTAAATCCAACACAGCCTCATATCAAATCATGGGCTGGAATTAACCATCATTAGCCATCAGTTAAGGCTAAAATATGCATATGAGTATCAAATGGCATGTATCATGCCCAATGACAGCTCAAATATGCACAATTACAATCCAACAGTTACATAAAATCCACAAAAGGTAAAAATACCTTCATGCCTCATCAATTCCCCCTCCAGAAAAGTGTACCAACACTCAGGAGGAACATTGCATGCTATTAAGCGCCCATGCCAAACACCCAACATCCAATGGCACTAATTAAATCATGCCACCTGGATCAAGCAAAGAAAATAAACTAAATTAAATAGAAATCTCCAACAGGCACTGGAGAGGAGATAAGTACAGAAATTGAACTTGTCACTCTTCATACCTCAGCTGGGCACAGTGAAGTTACCATACTGACCCAGTGGGTCCCATAGGCAGCTGCACTGTCCAGCAACCATGTCAACAAGTCACTAGATACAAGCCATAGCCAATCCAAAGCCAAGGCATCATTGGAGAGGTTCATACACCCTCTAATGCACTGTCCAGCCTAGGATATAGCCTCCACAGCTATGCCAGCTGATGGAGATGCTCTCACAAGGGCATCCAGACCATTGAAACCCTACAAATCATGGATCAATGCCATCTGTCCAAGCCAATATTGGCGCCAGAATGCAACCCCTCTCCCAAGCCAAGAAGAGAAGGGCACAAACACCCCCAAATCAGCATGACAAGTGGCCCCATGGCCCACCTGTCATGAAAACAACAAAATAGCAAGTAAATTGAAGTAAATTATGCCAAATGGCCACTGTTTTCTACCAATGCCAGATGTCAAATGACCAATGGACAGTGTACAAGACAGTAACAAGCCCAAGTGCATGAAGACTCACCAATTGAGGCGGCAAGGAGAAGAATGCATCTGAGCCCTTCATCAACAACCAAAATTCCCAGAAAATGCCATGTGGCAGCCCCAATCCAAACCCTAGAACACCTCTACAGCTATAAAACAAGCTCTCCATCGACAGAAGAGGGGGAGGCAAAGTGCTATATTGAAACTCTGCCCATTTTGAAACTTAAGCTATTTTCTGTAAAAACAAAAGAAGTTAGTTAGTTTTCATAGAAGGTAATTAGTAGAAATGTAATCTTTCAATCGAAATAAAGCTTTATATTGTATATATTTACTTTGTTTCTACATCTGTGCATCTTTATGTTTTGTTCTTACTGCATGTACCTAGAATAACATAGTTACAAGCATGTCTACTCCAGTAATTAGTATAGTTCCTAAGTTTAAGCATCCAGATAATCATACTAGTAAGCCTTCAGTTGCATCTTGCATGAGAAACACAAAAAATGCATCAGCTTAGTTTCTATTAACTAAATAAAAGTGTAAATAAAAAGGGGAAACAAAAAAAAAATATAAAATATGCCTGTCAAACTCTCTTTCTTTGTCTGTGCAGCAGTCAGGTGACAAGCCAGTAGCAATTGAAGAAGAAGCTGAAGTGAAGAAGGGTACAAGCCCCTATAAGCTTGCTGTATAAGAGTCCTAAGAGAGCCATACTAATGGGTGTGCTAGCCATTGAGCAGTCACTCTTGGCTCTCCTTGGACTCAGATTTTGAGCTCTAAGTTGGAGCATAAACCAACCCTAATGGGTGTACTTGCCACTGAGCAGTCATCCAGGGGTTGTTTTGTGTTTCAAACAACAATAACATGTCTAAGTCTCTGTGATAATAGCCCCACAAACCACAAGTCAGTCAAGTCCCATAAAACAAAGCCCATACTCTACCAAATTTCACCTCAAAGCACCATAACAGTACTATACAAAACCATCATGTCCTAATAACACAGCCAAAACCCCTGTTAAAATCCTAATTACCCAGTCATGCTGCCAAAATTTAGTTAGGTAACTAAATCCAAAGAAAGAAAGCACCAAATACTCAAACAGCCAAGTCCTGACTCAAATAACCAAATCACAGCTCATACGACTTAATTAGGTAACACCGGTGACTTACATACTCAAACCCATGTGCTAATTATCCCTTTTAGGTCCACTTAGGTCCAGTTATCACAGGGAATTAGGCAAAAGAAAGCTCAAAATCGATACAGCAAGGTTATAGGGGTTTACCTCGAATTGATGCTCAAATTCACTTCAGGAACTCCTCCTAGTGCTAAGGCAAGTCGCCGATTGGCCCCACTTGGGTCAATTTTGACTGCAAGTACATCGTCGGAAAATCCCAAATTGAACATAGGTACGTCTCAATCGCTTCAGTTAGCGAGAATCGGCTCAGTCGACCAGCTGAGAAGGAAAGAGGAAGACGCGGCGACCTCAATGGTACCTCTCGCCGGCCAAACGGCTCTTACCTCACAGAGATCGAGTTGGCCACGAAGGTTTGACTCGAGTCAACCTCTCGTCGAGAGAGACGAAGAAGAAAGAAAGAAAGAGAGACAGAAAAGGAGAGTGCAGCGTTGAAATGTTGACTAACACGAATCTTGGCGCAGATCGACGCCCCTCGTTCGTCTCCGACAAATCAAAAGGAACCGATGGATCGACGTGGTGCACGGTGCACCAGGTCACTGACAGTGGGCCCCATAATGTCAGAACTCAGACACGTCGGCGCATCGACACGCGCGTGAACCAGCTGACTCAACCAACTCTCTCAGCGCCTTTCTCAGATCTTCTGTGACACCATGCGTGTAGCGAGTCCCTGACATGCAAAACACGAAACAGCAAATCCCCTGACCAGTCAGAATTTTCTAAAATTGCTAAAACTTCAAAAATGCTTTAAAAATAGCTAGAAGGGTCAGAAAATTACCAAAAAATACCAAAATGTTCAGAAAACTATAAAGAACATTTTTGTATGAGGCTTCAACACCAAATTTCAAAAGAAAAAGGGAGTTTAATTCAACAACATTAATTTCCCTTATAATGTCATTAAAAAACGTCTTAAAGACCCAACTGACATTAAAAACATGAAAAATCCAAAAGTTTAAGTGTCTCAACCACTTGGACAACAGGTACACTTGGACAATAGGTGCCTCAAGATAACTTTGATAGCAGGTACAATTAAGCAGTGATTGCCTCTACGCAAGAATTCCCGAGAATTCGGAAACAAAACCAGCAGTTCGATCAAATACTCAAAACCAAACCCAAATGAAAACTAGACCCAAACCCAGAAAGTACAAATTCAAATTAATCCAATAAATCTAAATTCGAATTAAATCCAAGACCCAAACTTAAGCTAAACACCCAGATTCAAGTTAAATCTGAAAAACCAAAAAAAGATTCAAACTCAAACCCAAAATATGTTTGAACCAGACATAGACCCTAAAAATCCAAATTCAAGATCCAGACTTAAATCCAAAAGCAATACAAATCCAGAAACAAAATTCTACAATTATATGTAAACCTCCAGAACCCAGGGACCAAACTTTAAATATGTCTGAAAATCAGAATTTGGTAAATTCTAGAACATATGAAGACCAAAGTTTAAAATGTCCAAAGTGACCAGAATTTCTAAATACGCCTTAATACCAGAGTTTAAAACGTTTTATAACCTAACTCTTGCACGTCACAGGGCCAGAAATTCGACACGTCAATAGTTGACCAGGATCGACACACGTTCAAGGACCGGAACCTCTACATGCTTTAATGCCTGAGTTTCCAGAAACGTCTGATAACCTCGATTCTAACACGTCAACAAACAGACCAAAGTTTAAATACGTTGATATGTTGAAGTAGTTAAAGCTTTAACATATCAGAATACCGAAACTTTACACGTCTATGTCCGTTCTCTTTAGACTTACAATGCGTATGGTTTGAAGAGAATAAAACAAAAATTGTCAAATATATAAAAATAGGGTCAAATGACCAAGCTCCAGAAAATCTGGGAGTCTCAAATATGAACTAAACATCCTTGCATCATGTTTTGCGTGGTTATGATATCTGCTCTATTCATGCCACCTTTTGCATATGTCCTTCTAATGTCAAGTGTCTTTAGTAAAATGCTGAAATGCTAACGGTCATGCTTAGTATATTGATTATCCCGATCTAGAGGTTCTCTCGACTTGGTTCAGAGGTAATTAACAGTAGGGGCTTGCGCCTACTGGAAGAAAAGGACCTGCAGTAAACAATCAAACTCTCGAGATGTTCGAAACCACGTCAATACCCACATTCCTTTTCAGGTGGGTGTCGATGTCTGAGTTTTGAAACGATCGAGGGGTATCTCGTCCGCAATATCTTTTTCCCCCGAGGGAGTATCCGGTCATTTCCCCCTTCCGAGGATCAGGGTCCAAAAAGGTGCGAGACAGATTCTGGCACGCCCGGTGGGACCTTTTTTTCCTCTCATCAGGGAATAATCAATAGAACAGGCATACCAGCATAGCATATTAGCATAACATGAAATTCATTTAAAATATATAAAGACACTGACGTTGACTTTAAGTGTTTTTCATTTGCAGAAAACTTACTCAAAGCCAACAAAATCAACATGGTGACTTGGAGCGAGATTGTGAGCGGTGCACACCTCAAGAAGGCCAGTAGTTCGGTGGCCGGGACTCTCACTGTGCCCGTCCAGGTGCCTCTGACCGCGCTTGCTGGTGAAGCGCCCGTGACTGCAACCGTTTCTCTCAACAAGAAGGCTGGGGCTGGTGCCCAGCGTCTCGAAGTTTCTCTCGCTCCCAAAAAGGCGAAGGAAACCAAAGTCAGGCTCTCGAGGTCTCAAGCCCTCCGCCTGGCCCAGGAAGAAGAAGTCAACACCGACTTGCCTCTGAACAATGCGTTTGCTCCTCTTCGCATTGTGAAGAAAAATGCTGACGGTCCGCGCCTGCGCGAGGACTGGGAGCTGCCCCAGTATGCTCCTCTGAAGGTTGAGGTGGTCCCCACTCCTAAGAAGCACCAAGCTGTGGAGGCCATCCATGCCACCTATCAAGTTGTCAAGAAGCTCCGTGGAGCCTGTAAAGCCTTCGCCAAACCCACCAAGAATACCCAAAAGCCCTCAATCAAGGAGAGGCTTCGGTTCCCGGTCTTCCAGCACCTCCGCTTCCCCTACTATGAGGACACCAGGATTGGGGATGCTGATTACAGTGCCCCGGAGAAGAGAGTTGAGGCCGCACCTCCTTCGGTCTTTGATCGCCTCACTTTCCCTCCCCTCAAGCCCAATGCCAAGAATATGAAAGCCAAGGGAAATGCTGCTCATGCTCGGAAGCCTAAAAATGCTCCTGATCCGCAGCCGGAAGGCGCCAGGTCCTCGAAGGAAAACAAAAGGAGGAAGAAAATCTCCGAATTGTCTGATGTTGTGTCATACATGACACAAGCCCCAGGAAGGAAGGTCCATGTGCCCAAGAAAAGAAAGGGTGCAGGATCTGTGTCTGTGTACCATGTTCATGCGGATGATGCTGACCATGATGATGACCTCACTGAAGTTCACATGGTTGGAACTGGCTCTCAGGAACCCCCACAGCCTGAGAGTATACCTGTCGAAACCCGGAGCCAGAAGAGCAAAGCTTCCGCCTCCGCCCCACCAAAGAAAAACAATCGTCCTAGAATCCCTGAGCCCATCACAGAAGAAAGGGTTCACCAAGCCAGTGATCATTCTGCTGGCGAGGAGGAAGAAAGAGGAGAAAACCCCGGTTCTAACAGGGGTGATGCCTCTGATGATAGCATAAGCGAGGAAAATGAAGTCCTCGAAGAAGTTGCCCAGCTCCGCAAAGAGTTGGAAGAAAAGGATAAGAAGCTAAAACAGCTCCAAGCTGACAATGTCCGTATAACAGAGGCCTGTGCTGAAATCCAAAAGTACATGGCCAAGAAAGGGACGGGACCCAACTCAAACCCAATATCTTCAAGACAAGGGAGCGCCAAACCCCCGATGTCTGAGCGCAAAAAGAGAAGAAAGTCCAAAAGCAGTCGTGACTCGCGTGAAACATCGGACGAGGAGTCACGTGATAAGAAGAATGCTTCCAAGGTCGACCCAATTGACCTCATGGAAGATATGAGAAGACAAATGGAACAGAAGTTCCAATATTTGGGAGTTGACGGACCTCAATTTCCCAACAACTTCACCGGAAGACCATACCCTGAAAGGTTTGACAGGGTTGAGTACCCGAGAGGCTATGTTGTGCCGAAATTCAAACCGTTTGAAGGAGTCGGTGGTAAAGTGACTCCCGATCAACATCTGTCCCACTTCCTGACGTCTTGTGGGGATACCACCAGGAAACAAGAGTGGCTGTTGAGGCAATTCCCTCAAAGTCTGACAGGGGTAGCCTTCGAATGGTATGCCTCGTTGGAGGAAAATAGTATCAAGAGTTGGAAAGAAATGGTCGCTGCTTTCAAGACCCGATTCAGAGTCACGCCTCGTCGTGTCACTTTGACCAGCTTAGTCAACACCAAACAAAACAAAGGAGAAACTGCCTCGGACTTTGTCGCGAGGTGGGAAAACATGTACACGCGGTGCCAGTCAAACATCTCTGAAAAAGAGGCGGTCCGCATGCTTATGAATGGGATCCGTCCACCTATGAAAGTGCTCCTGGCAGGACATAACGTTGCCACCTTTGAAGGCTTAGTGACTAAAATCATTGAGTTTGAAGGAATGGAGGATGACATTAACTTGATGTATGCTCTCCCTAAGGAAAGGCCGAAGAAAGCTGAAAGCAAAGCCGTGAAAACGAAAGCGGCCAGCAATCAGGTTGAAGGCACCAGCGGTGTCCAATGGGGAGAAAGTGACGAGGAAATGGATGACGCGCCACAAACTCGTGCCCCGAGACCCACCTTGAAGGAGTTACAAAGCAAGCCATACTCTTTCAAGAAAGAGAAGACCAAAAAGTTGTTTCAGCAAGCCATGAAAGTGCTGGAGATACGACTCCCGAGGTGTAAAAGGCCGGAGGAAGAAAACAAGGTCAATCACCCGAACTATTGCCCATATCATCGGGTCTTGGGCCATAGTATTGAAGACTGTTATGTCTTCAAGGACTGGATCGAGAAAAGAATCCAGGAAGGTGCACTTCCGCTCCATGATGATGCTAGACAAGAGCCAGCACCCCATGCCGGACCAACAAGAACTCCAGTTGCCAGCACAAATCGTGTCTCTGCCAGTTCTGACGGGAGACCACCTACCACTTGGAGTGTGTGTCTCAACAAAAGCACAAAGAAGAAACTGAAAATGCTCCAGGCTGAACCTAGGCTCAGGTGGAAGAATGCCATCACCCCCATCGTGCCAAGGAATGTGGTCATACCGGCAAGGTTGCCTCCTAGACCAAAGCGCAACTATGCCCCAATAGCACGGTCAAGCAATAATAGGCCGTTCTGGAGGAAAACTGCGCCTCAAGAGACCGAGGAGCAATACATCCAAGGGAGGCCAAGACAAGCAACCCTGGCTGACTTTCTCTCCTCGAAAGACTTTACCAAAATTACTGGTAGGGCCTGGAAGGATGTACAGGGGAGGAAAGAGCGTGAGAACGCAGAATCCGAAGAATTCTGGACGGCTACTTGTCGCCATATCTCGGATGGAACCCAGGGAGAAAATGATGCCAAAGTGCCCAACATCCCAGAAGAAACACCAGAAGTCCCCGAAGAAACACCAGAAATTTCAGAAAGAGCACTCGAAGTCCCCAGTGTGCTCGGATAACCTGGTCAAGCAGGGTCATCGTCATCTCGGGGAACACAAACCGAGACCATCCCTGCTAAAACCAAGAAGACGCACAGAAGTCACAGAAACAAAAAATCTGGCACCCAGGCAAATACACCTGGAGAGTCTTCTAGGACTCAAGGTCCTGGAGCCCCAGACTCAGAACTGATGATTCTTCCGGTAACCGTCAACGGACAAGAAAGGAGAGTGTATGTAGAAATCCCCAAAGAATGTCAAAGTGAGGATGGCGGTCTGGATCTGAACAACCTGGGTTTTAACCTACTTGTGCAAGACAAGGCAGGGCAACCTGAACTCCCTCCCTCTGTGATACAGACTTTGGCCCAACATGTGTCCGGTCTAATGAGTGAAGCCATAAATGCAACAAAACTCAGAAGAGATAGGGAAACCATGGCAGCCAGAAAGGCGCCCATTCCAGCCAAGTCCCCAGATAAAACCTCAGAACAAGAAGAATGTTACACTGAAGATGAATACTCATGGCCTGGTACCAGCCCGCCTCGCGATGACCAGGATAACAACTATGACTTTGATTGTCACTTCAGTAGTGACGAAGAAAGAGGTGGCGGTGGCACCGCCGATGCATGCTGTAATATCCTCGCGACCTCTGACACTGAGGACGAGGAAAATGGAAATGAAGATTACAGCGACTTCTATGAAAATGCTGAGGATGACATCGAACAACCAACAGAAGATACGGAGGTTGAGGACAAACATGTAATAGAGGAAACTGCTGCTGTGACTCCTTTTTCCCCCCTAAAAGGAGAAGGGTCGGCTGCAAGAAATGATGTCTTTTACCGAGAGGTAGAGCCTCGCGGACTTCCCACCCAACAAAGGATGAGAATGTTTCTAAAAGCTCGGAAACAGTGGCGAGAATTGGCCACTTGGTATCGCACGGTTGTGTTCCACCCCGAGCTAGAGACAGAAATCTTGGCGGATCCTATATGGTGGGTCCACAAACCGATGAAAGGAGATGATATCGATCAGTTGCTGGCCGCATGGCTGGTTGGCAAGTACCAACTGAAAGTTTCACTCAAAGAACCCCAAAGTAAGGAAACTTCAGAGACTTGCCGATATCTGAGCGCTTCTGACGAGTCTGAGGTAGAAAATGATAGTGATTCCGAGAGAATCATAATTCAAACCTCTGCTCTGAACTTTGATGACAACTCTGATGACGAGTCGCCACCAGAAGTGACATTCGAAGCGGTGTCTGAATACATCGACTTCTTGATGGACTTGAAAGTTCAAGACTTCGATTTATTTCAAGATGAATTGAAGGTGGACGAGGCCATAGATAATGTCGCTGACTTAGATCGTGATGGTATTGAGCTCCTAGCTACGAGGAAATTGGCTGTAGATATCATCTTGAACAATGGATGGGACAAGATAGGCGTGAGTGCAGTCTCCGCCATGACCAATGACCAGATTGCTTATGAACATGCCAAGGTGCTGGAGGCACGAGAAACACCACAGCATGAGGCTCCACTCTTTGAAGGAGGCTTAGGCCGATGGTTGCGTCCAAAACTCGGTGATAATGGATGCTCCACCCGAGAGGAGTTAATTGATGAATATGTTCAATACCTCAAGAGCTTGAAAATGATAGCCCCTGAGGAATTCCATAACATGTTGAACCCTGAAGATTCCTCTGAGTTGCAAGACTATGAAAAAGAGGCTATCGCAAGGATGTTCAAAGAGGAGGCCGAAGGCACCGGCCTCGAAGAAGGCGAAATCACCCCAGAACCCAGTTCCCCAGAAACCAACCGAGAGCCATGGATGTACGGCTACAGGCAACATCTAAGGGAAGTGAGAACCGGAAGACCAATGGTGGAAACCTCCAATCAAGTGGGGACGAGCCAACAAGAATCGCCAGAACAACTACATGATTCTCAACAACGTGAACATGAGGAACTAGTGGAGTTCTACGTCTCTTATCTCAAGGATTTGAGGGTCTCCGATCCCAGGACCTTCAAATATGTTATGGATCCTGTGCACTCGATGTTTGCTAGCGAGTTCGTCGAGGATTTCGAGAGAGAGGCTGTTGAGATAGTACGGAAGGGGTTGAGAAATGGAAAGACTCCTGCGTATGTATCCGATTCAGACAATGATGATGACGCGCCCTCAGCATCTTGCCGTCATATTACTGCTGATGATGACAATGATGATGAAAAGGATAAAGGTGAATCATCAGTGGCTTCAAGAAACAATGAGCCACAAGCGTCGCCACCACAAGGAAGAACCGGCTCCAGGCGGAATTCCAGGCGAAGACCAGGCGAACTCGGTCCCAATGACATAGACCCGAATGCACGTGTATATTTCACGGGAGGGCCTGACTCCTCAGAGCCCATTCTAAATCTAACCCCTGCACTTGAAAACCTCACTATACATCAATCGGCTGGAGTAGTCTTATACCTCGGTCATCTGAAGCAGAATGACCCAGGATTTATCGATATGATATCAGACAACGCTGAAAATAGCGAGATGTGGACCAGTTTCATGGAACATCCCGAACATGATCCCGACCGATCTAGGAGAAGAAGGCGGGAGAAATTTATAAGAAAACACTCAGCCGAAGCCGCTCGTATGAGAGAGGTGGCCGCCACTTTCCACAGAATTATAACCTCTGTTGCAAGTGATGATGACAGTGATGACAGCAATTCGGGAGCTGGCCCTTCTGGAACCTCTCGTCATATCAGTATCAATTGGGATGATGATTCAGACTCCGAGGATGAGTCCCATGAATCATCCCACTCCATGGGTGAGACTCTTACGACAGCAATAGAAGCCACAAGGCGTCAGAGTGCTGAGTTGTACATATATCTACAGAACCTGAGGGATAGAGAACCTTCTTTCTTTAGGTTTGTCGCTACAAATTTCCAGATGATAATGCGATATATGGACTACCCTTGCATCGATCCTAGTCCTATCTGGACCCGGAATCGGGCAAACTTTGTGCGGAGTCACCCAGTCGAGGCCGCTTGTGTGCGAGAAATTGCTGAGACTGCAAGATACATCTTCGCATCTACCGAAAATCACAACCCCTCCTCGACATCGTGTCATACGATCTCTCATGACGGTGAGGGAAGTAACAACAATGACCGAAATAGAGGGGAACAAACAAGAAATGCCCAAAGCAATGGGGCTAGAAGAGCTCGACAGAACTCCACATCAGAAGCACCCAATTCAAGTGATGCCTACTCAAGGGTGAGTGTGTTTTATGCCGGGGATCCCGACTCCAGGAGCCCACCTGTGCGAGTGTTCTATGATGAAAACCCTGGATCCGCAGAACCGCTCTTGGATGTGTCGGACGCCTTTGAAGGCCTCACTCTAAATCAAACAGCTGATGTCTTCTCATACATCAACCGCTTAATCCAGAATGACCCGGAATTTCTAGACATCGTGACAAATCACGAGCAAATCTGGACTCGTTGCCTAGAGCACCCACGTCACGAACCCGATCCGGCATGGAGAAGAAGACGGGAAAGGTTCACAAGAAACCATCCTGCCGAAGCTGCACGGATTAGAGAAGTTGTGGAAAACTTTGATGACTTGAGGAATTCCACTCCCTCTAATGACCACAACAACGAGGGTGAAAGCTCAGCTAATGCTTCTGGCACCTCTTGCTATGCCAGTGCTAGTAGAGGCGATACCCCCGGTTCAAACCGAGACCAGCCACGCAGACCAACCAACCTTTTGGTCGAAGAAACAGTGGCCCGAACGGGAATCACAAGGCGCCAAGGTATTGACTTGCATACATACCTTCAGGACTTGAGGAACAGTGAGCCGGCCTTCTTCCGGTTTGCAACGAAAAATTTTCAAATGCTCATGCGGTACATAGAATACCCCATTACGGATCCTGATCCTACCTGGAGAAGGAATCGTGAGAGGTTTGTGCGCAACCATCCTACCGAGGCTGCTCGCATGCGAGAAGTGGCAGAAACTGCCCAGCATATTTTCAGACCTGACAATGATAACAACTCCGGAGCTGGTCCTTCCGGGTCATCCCGCTACATCAGTAGCGACGAACCTGAAAGTCCCAGGGAAAGAAAATTCAATCGTCGTGCAGCTAAGATAGCGGAATGGACGGATGACGATGAACTTTCTCCAAAATCTCGTGGTAAAACTAAAGAAAAGAAAAGCCACAAGAAAAATGCTCGCATGACGGTCCGACCACAACCAGAATGGACTGAAATGTTCCCTGAAGGATTGGCAACCCTTATAGCAGCCACTGAAGGGAAGACAACCAGCGAACTCTTGCGGGAGCTACAGCTGACTGACGAGGAAGAGGCTTTCTATCTCTCCGAAGAAAGTGAATTCCCGGGAGAAGAAGACACAGTTAAAACCAAACCCCTCTTGGTCTATCAAAGAAGAAACAAGAGGAAGAATCAAAAGAAAAACAAGGCGCCTAAAGGTGAGTCCTCTCGAAATGTCGGTTCCTGCTACCGAATCACCTGCGGAGAGGCAAGTGATGATCAAGAGGAATCTGAAGCATCACAATCACAATCAGATCCACCTCAATCACAACCTGGAGAGCCACAGACACGGCCGGAAACATCACATTTGCGACCTGAAATGCCGCGACTTCAACCTGAAACATTCCGGCCACAGCCATCAACTTTCGGCCTACAATCTGAAAATCCTCAGTCACAACCGGGGACAGGATATAATCCAAATGGTAAAGATGATGGGATTCAGTATGACTATGAGTTTGTATTGGACCCCGAGTACCAGGTAAACCCAGCAGATTTGGAAGGACAGCAAGTCCGAATGGTGAACCTTGACATTCACATTTCCAACATCCCTGGCCATCCTGAGCTTACCTTGGAAGATCTGAGCGAAATTGTGCGCCAATTGGTCAATCAAACCAGGGAAGC
Organism: Rhynchospora tenuis; assembly: GCA_027725995.1. Taxonomy (NCBI): domain Eukaryota; kingdom Viridiplantae; phylum Streptophyta; class Magnoliopsida; order Poales; family Cyperaceae; genus Rhynchospora; species Rhynchospora tenuis. The sequence goes on from CM050889.1 coordinate 123,123,502, forward strand.
TATAATCATGGAAGAAGAAGACGCTCGCCAAAGACAGGGGGCAGCGGAAACTCCTTGCACTAGCCAGCCGGACAATACGTCTTCATCCTCTAACCCTCCTCAAGAGGAAGAAGAACCAGAAGAAAGCCAAGGATCTGAATCCTGTAGAGTAATATACATCTCTGATGATTCGGGATCCGAAGGATTTGAAACAGAAGAACTTTCAGATGAAAACTATGAGCATGACTTAACAGACCCGATTGGATGGACGGGTCACTTGATTAAAAATGTGGAAAAATCAGGTGAACCGGTCGGATGGCAAGGCAGTGATGAGGAACTCGAGCCCCAACACCCTCATTTGACTAGTCTTCAACCATTTGTGCTTGATCCTTGGCCCGCAACACGCCAACCAACTGCTGTGAGACAAGAAAGCGAAATTCGGACCGCCCCGCTCCCGTGGGTAGAAAGGATGAGATGGAATAGGTCTCGCAGGGAAGTGTGTAACCTGGAGTATGATCGTATCTGGAGGTTAGTCTATCCAGGTCAATCAGAAGGAAAAGAGACTGAGGAAGAACTCCTCCAGCGATTCCGTCAGACTTCAATCATCAAAGACACGAAAGGTCACGAGCCATCTCCTCATTACCTTGTCCCGGTGGAATGGACTCGGCATTACATAGATGAAGAGTTTCGTCGATACTATGATCCGGCCATTTGGGTAAATATCCAAAAAGATACATTGCCCGAGGCCCGGAAATTCAAAAATGCTTCGAAAAGAACAAGCACAGCTGAGACCGCTCGTGTCATCACAGTTGCAGAGTCAGACTCGGATGGTGAAGACAGATCTCCTGACAGGCGCTCCTTCAGCCCAGATAGACCTGTACCAGTCAGACCTGAAAGCAGAAGGGCACATTACCCTCTCAGGGCAAATAGCCCAAGACACGAGGCTACCCCAAAGTGTGATGAACGACAATATCAGAGACCTGAAGAAGGCGGCCCCGCCACTCGTACCCGGTCTCGACAAGCACAATCAAACCCTGTCCCGACCAATGGACAGGGGGCATTGCAAGAAAACCCTGTGGTCGATCAAAGTGAAATAGTGAGGATCAGAAGAAAGGTCGGTGCCTTAGAAAATACCCTCGCTACTGTGCTTAGACAAAATGACATCATTCTTGAGCTTCTCCGAATGCTACAAAGAATGAGCATAGGAGAATGGTCTGACAATAGAAGGTTGCTCATGGAAATAGAGCACAAGTTGGCTCGTGTCATTGAAGGACAACGTCTCGAGGCCAAAGCCAGAAGAAAAGAGAGGCGAAGACAAAACAAGGTGGAAAAGCCATCTGAGACACCACCTCCTCCTAGGAGGAGGGAAGTAGGCATTTCTATCCAAGAAGGTCATCAACCCTCAGTCAGGAACAACGAACCTATTGGAAAAGGGAAGGCACCAATGCCAGTCGCAGAAAAGAAAAAGAAACGCGACAAAACTCAAACCTACTCCCCACCAGCTGGCTCAAATGGCGGTAAGATGGAGAAGGGCGAAAGCTCATGCAGCCGACCCTCCAAAGAAGCTAGGGGCAAAACAAGCACCACAAAAGAAGAAGGCGCAACTCCTCGCAAAGGGAAGTATCATATCAATGTGAAGCTGCGCAGGATAGAAGAACCTTCCTCTGGAGGTGAGAAGCTGCCAAAATGGATTCATGTTCATGGCCAACTCCAAAGAAATAAGAAGAAGACTTCCTCACAAGCCGCATTACCTCTGCTCGAAAAGACAAAGCCCGACAGACATAGAAAGAGTGCCCCACAAAAGCACCAGAATGTCATCAAACGAGCCCACAAGCCAAAAAGGCCCAAAGGATGCCAAAAATACTGTGAGCATCATCAAGAATGGGGCCATTCCAGAGACGAATGTCTAGCCTGGCCCAATAATGATGGCAAGACCTCAAATGAAGAAACAGAAGGAGAAGAGTGCCACGCCACGACCTGGTACCCGGATCCCGAAAATTCAGAAGAGGAAGACTCAGAAAAGTCGGATTATGACAGTCCGGAGGAGGAGCCAACTGCAATGGCTACCCGTCCAATGACAACCATGCCCTTCGGAAGTGATTCTGAAGAAAATGAGACCGAAGAGGAGGAAGTTGCACCATTTCCCCCGAGTCGACCAAGTCCGGTGGCCCGACGGGCTCAAACCGAAATCCAACCAAAACAAAAGGGACAATGCAATGTCAGCTTGAGGTCTGGCACCAGAATACCTGAAAGACAACCCCCGAGGGATGTTCCTCACAACAGACGGAGTGCTCCGGAAGAGATAGCCGCTGAAGGAGATGTGAGAGTAAATGGCAGCAGACCCAGGATGACTGTAGGTGACTACAATGTGGTAGCACACTTGCGTAAAATACCGGCCTTGCTAAGTGTCTTTGATGCTCTCATGGTGTCACAAGAGCTCCGCGAATCTCTCATATATGCCTTACAAAACCCCGCCAGTTTCCAAGCATACTTTGCTCAAGAAGCCCGGGAGGAAGTAGCACAAATCGAGTCAGAACCACATATCACCTTCACTGATGAAGATCTGATGGCCGGAACAGCAGACCACAACAGGCCTCTCTACACCACCGGGGTCATATATGGTAAAAAGATCAACAAAATTCTGGTTGACCCAGGGTCTTCCATTAGCATCATGCCATTGAAAACCTTGGTTCAACTCTCACTCAGCATCAGAGAAACCAAGAAGGACAAAATCCGGATTCACGGGTTCAATCATCAATACCAAAAGGCCTTGGGGTCCACTATCATCGACATAGATTTTGGTGAAATTGTGACGCCCGTGAAATTCTTTATCATAGAGGCTGACACCACCTACAAGGCGCTATTGGGAAGGCCATGGCTCCATGAAAATGGTTTGGTCCCTTCCACCCTACATCAATGTGTCAAGTTCACCCGAGATGGCAGACAATGTGTAATCAAGGGCGATGACCGACCTTTTGAAGCACACGAAGCCGAATTGGATGATGCAAAATATTACCAGCCCAAGGTCGAACAGGGGGCAGCATCCACAAAGAATACCGCCTCTTCAGACGCCGTTAGAGAGGCAGTAAAAAGGGTGGTACTCAAAGCAGCCATCAAGGCGCAAACAGCCCAAATGTTGTGGGGAAGTGACAGTGAACCGGAGTCCTCTGAAAGAGTCGAAGATGATGTTCACATTCCAGCCCGGACATACAAGGATTCTGAAAGCGAGGAAGATGGTCAAACCTCCCTGGCAGTAGAGTTTTTGCCTATGAAACATTGCAAAGACCTCACGCCTCGTGAAAGGGAGCGAATCTCCAGGCTTAAAACATTCACTGTCCCACCAAAAATCGAAGAAGTGGAACATGGAACAGTGATTCATCCCAGCATCCGCTTTATCAAGATAGGAGAGGTCGATCCAGAAAATGATCAGGCTCCCCCCGAAGACTGCAAACGATGGTTGGAGGAAAACGAGGGTGAAGTCAAAATGCATCCCAAACTCCAAAGGAATACTGATGCTCGCCTGAAGGGCTTGTTCCACCGAACTCATTGTCTGGAACCTATCCCTAAAAGACGAATCGAGATGTTCCAAAAGCTCTGGAACGGTGACTCCAATGAAGTAACCAAGCTCAATGGAAAGACCGCCAATACCAGAGGCCTAGGCTTCGAGGCTCAACCAGGGACATCAAAGCTGAAAGCATCCAAAACCACCCAAGTTCAGACATGCCGACATATCTCCTCTACTGGAACGTGGACAAGAAACAACTCTAGGAGGCAACCCTCCAATGAGATAACCATGTTTGAAATACTTCAAAGACGTTTCCGGGACATGGCTCGCTCACAACAAGAGGTAGAGCGCTCTATGGAACGTCTGGTTGCCCGAAATCAAGACCTTTGTCGCCAAATAGCGGCAAGAGAGCAAGAGAATCAAACATGCCGGGAGAAGATAAAAGAACTCCAAAGGCGAGTCAACAAGCTGCGCCAGGAGATTGCTCGACTCCATGATGTTGGCAAAAGAGACAAGGATAGAATAATCCAAGTGCCTCAGAGGAATTTATCTCACCAAAGGGAGATAGACTCACTCAGTCGAATGGCAAGGGAGGCCAGAGAAGCCCTCGTTTCTGCCGAAAACCGAGCTCAATTGGAGGATACTCATTCGCACACATGCCACAGGGTCACCACATCCGACATGTTAAAAGATGAGGATCCTGAAGCTAGTAATAAGAAAAATGGTCCTGATAGAAATATGTCAATACAAGAGGTGGCCTCAATTGAGGCCTCAATTGAAGAAATAAAAGAACGTTTCCAAAATACTCTCCAGAATCTAATTCAATCCCACAAAAGGCTCGAGTGCGAAGTGTCCTGCCTCATAATCGAAAAATCAGGCCTACGCACCCAACTGGAGGGACTGTGGGAGAAGTACCAGGAAGAAAGGAAAGCCTCTCAAAGAAGGGAGCAACATCATGTATATCAGATTCTCACTCTAGAACGATTGAGACAAGAAATAGCCCATAGTCTAGAGAAAGAGTACAAGATAAATGACAAACTCCGAGAAAAATGCCGGCAAAGTGCACAAAGCGAGGCCGCCTGTAAACAAGAGATCCGCAAATTGCGGGATCAAATGTCGCATCATCGGACAGAAAGCCGAAGTGACAGATATCAAAAAGAGAAATCTCAATCCTATACAAAGAGGAGGGAAAAAGAAGAACTACTTGATAAGAATCGGGGCTCACATTCCGGTGGGTCTCGATACAAGGAAATCAGAAATCAAGGGTACACCTGTCATCGGGTCACCATAACGGAAGTCGAAGAGGAAGAAGAAACTCTCGAAGTCGAACCTGAGGCAACGGAAGGTGAACAATTCATCTTGGCTGCCAAAAGCGCCCCAAAAGAATTGGAAGAAGGAGGTCAAAATACCATTGACGAACTCAAGCCAGTAAATCTGGGTACTGAAGAGGATCCTCGACCTACTTTCATTAGTACCTCTCTCGACCCAGGTGTTGAAAGAGAATTGACGGAGCTCCTGAGAGAATATCGGGACTGCTTTGCTTGGAGTTACAGTGAAATGCCAGGACTGGACCCCGCTGTAGCTGTCCACAAACTGAAAATAGATCCAGAAGTCAAACCCGTAAAGCAAGGCCCCCGAAGAATGAGGGTCGAACTTGAGGAAAAGGTGACAGCTGAGGTCAAGAAACTGATCAATGCGGGGTTCATAAGAGAAGAAGAAACTCCTGATTGGGTCGCTAACATTGTCCCAGTCAAGAAAAAGAATGGTCAAATTCGAGTCTGTGTAGATTTCAGGGACCTGAACAAAGCATGTCCGAAAGACGATTTTCCTCTACCTGTGACAGAGATCATAGTGGACCATACTTCCTCCTATGTGGTGTACTCATTCGTAGATGGACATTCTGGGTACAACCAAATCAAGATGGATGAAAGTGATCAAAAGCATACAGCTTTTCGCACACCAATTGGCATCTTCTGCTACAAAGTCATGCCCTTTGGGTTGAAAAATGCAGGGGCCACATATCAAAGAGCCATGACCAAAATCTTCGACGACTTGATACACAAAGTTGTGGAGTGCTATGTCGATGATCTGGTGGTGAAATCTCATTCACACGAAGAGCATCTGGCCAACCTTAGGCTAATGTTTGACCGGATGAGAGCTCACACTTTGAAACTCAACCCTTTGAAATGTGCCTTCATGGTCTCTTCTGGCAAATTTCTCGGTTTCGTGGTGCGACATCGTGGCATAGAAATCGATCTAGAGAAGATCAGAGCCATTCAAGAGTTGCCACCTCCCAAGACGCTCAAGCAACTCAGATCTTTGCAGGGGCGATTGGCATACATCAGAAGGTTCATTGCTAATCTCTCGGGCAAAATCAAACCATTCACCAGGCTCACTAAGAAGGATGTCCCGTTCAGATGGGATGACGAATGTCAAAAGGCGTTTGAAGACATCAAGCGATACCTGCTGAACCCACCAGTCTTGGCAGCGCCCATTCCAGGAAAATCCCTCATCCTTTATACTACAGCATTGGACGGATCACTGGGGGCACTACTTGCCCAAGAAAATGAGGAAGGAAAAGAAAATGCTTTATACTACCTCAGTCGAATGCTGGTAGGAGCGGAACACGCCTATACCCCAATTGAAAAACATTGCCTAGCCCTTGTCTTTGCAATCAAGAAACTCAGACATTATATGCTGGCACACAAGGTCACGTTGATCTCCAAAACTGACCCCTTGAAATACCTCATGACTCGACCCATGCTCACTGGTCGATTGGCAAGATGGGCGGTTGCCTTAATGGAGTTCGACATAACTTATGCGCCCCAAAAGGCGATCAAAGGGCAAGCATTAGCTGATTTCTTGGCCGCTCACCCCATACCAGATGATTCCCCGTTAGCATGTGACTTTCCAGATGAAGAGACTCTGCATACAGATACTAAAGAAGACTATTGGAAGATGTATTTCGATGGGTCTTCTTCCATTCAACCAGCAGTCAAGCCAGATTTACCTAAACGGCAAGCCGGGGTAGGCTTGGTCTTTGTTACACCAGAAACGGGGATCATCAGATATGCCTTGAGTCTGACAGAACCACGCACCAACAATGAAGCTGAGTATGAAGCCCTCATTGCAGGACTTGAAATGGCTTTGGATATGGGTGTTGAAAAGATGAAAGTTTTCGGCGACTCCCAGCTGATACTCAGTCAATTGGAGGGACAGTTCAAAATACGAAAGCCGGAGTTGGTAAAATACTATGAAAAGGCTCTCGAGCTTATGGCCAAGTTCACTGACATTATACTGGAAAAGGTGCCCAGGTCCTTGAATGGTAAAGCCGATGCTCTGGCTCGCTTGGCCAATGAACTCAGTGATCCGATCAGGAAGAAATTCAAATCCTGGTTCATCGAAGAAGGTCACTATCCCCCTGTTTCCCGAAACTTCTAGAGGAAAATGAGGAAAGTACGCTGTTCATGGAGGTAGCGACATGGGAAGGAGAAACCATACAATAATGGGGAGAAAGCACTCAAGCCATGGCTATTGAAGATACCGATGACGAAGATTGGAGAAAACCTTTCCTCGACTTCTTCCAACAAGGAAAGCTTCCTGCAAACAAGGGACTTCGAGAACAAATCAGAAAAAGGGCTCTGAGATATGTTTATGTTAACAACACTTTGTACTGGAGGTCTTACGAAGGTGCATGGTTGAGATGCATCACCAGAAATGAAGGCTATCAAGTGATGAAAGAAATACATGCTGGGGCATGTGGATCTCACCAATCAGGTTCCAGAATGCGGGTCCATATCAAATTGCTGGGCTATTATTGGCCCACGATGATCGCTGACTGCGAAAACTTCTCCAGACAATGCCATATGTGCCAAATACATGGGGATTTCATCCACCAGCATCCAAATGCACTGCACCCGACTGTAGTGTCATGGCCCTTCGAGATTTGGGGAACAGACATCATAGGTCCCATTGACCCTCCAGCCTCGAATGGGCATCGATTCATCTTGGCAGCAACTGACTACTTCTCGAAATGGGCCGAGGCTCGGTCATATAGGGAAGTCAAAGCATCAGATGTGGTAAAGTTTTTCACTACCCACATCCTCTGCAGGTATGGAACCCCCAGGAAGATTATATCCGACAACGGGACTGCCTTCAAGAATACCAGAGTTGATGAATTCACCAAGAAATATAACATCGAGTGGAGATACTCCTCTGTGTACAACCCTAGAGCCAACGGATTGGCCGAGACATTCAACAAAACACTGATAAAAATCCTCCGAAAGACTATTGGGAATAATCAGAAAGACTGGCACAACAAATTGTCAAAAGCACTATGGGCATACAGGATTACACACCGGACTCCCACTCAAGCCACTCCATACTCCTTGGTATACGGGACCGAGGCGGTCCTGCCCATTGAGGTTGAACTCCCTTCACTGAGAGTAGCCATGGCCTCAGAAATCCCCATGACCAAACAAATGCAACTCAGATTTCAAGAGTTGGATGGTATGGACGAAAGAAGACTCATTGCGCAACAAAATCTGGAGTTATATCAAGCTCGAATGACACGGGCCTATGAAAAGCTCGCAAGACCAAGAGCATTCAGGAAAGGTGAATTGGTGTTAGCGCTAAGGCGACCAATCACTGGCCGACACCACGGCCCCAAGTTTGCGCCAACTGGGAAGGCCCCTTCATAATTGATCAAGTCTATAATGGAGGCGCCTATCTTTTAGCCACGGAAAATGGAGAACACCCATTGCCAGTCCTAAATGGGAGATATCTCAAGAAATATTATGGCCAAAACCAACCTCCAAAACATGCAAGACCTCAACGGCGTCCAGAAGAAGATTTCATTGCCAATTGGGGCGAGGCCCACGAGGAAATGACACGACTGTTCTCACAACAGTGAGACACAAAATTGGTGAAACTTACCGGTGAAACTTACCTAATAAAGACTCCATGTTGAGGGAGCCTGTGTGGTTCCTGAATACATGGAGCATGGTGAAATTTACCCAAAAATACAATCCGCTTAATGAAGGAGTCTGTGTGGCTCCCGAAAGCGAAAAGGTGCTTGAGGAGGCTCAAACCTTTGTGGTAGCTGAAAACACCGAGGACACGCCCCATGAAGCATATCTGAGGGCGTGAGCCTCACCAACCCACCATGTTCCCTAGTAAGGTAGGGATCTCAAAGGCGATTTGTCCCTGTGGCCCCATAAGTCGACCTTTACACTTAATAACATACCCGATAAATCCCACGGTTCATGATCAAAGTTGTACCTCAAACAACTATACATACGCGCATATCTCTATATATATGCATGTATCCAAGTAAACAAATCCCACGGTTCATGATTAAAGTTGTACCTCAAACAACTATATATATATGCATATCTCCATATATATGCATATATCCAAGTAAACAAATCCCACGGTTCATGATCAAAGTTGTACCTCAAACAACTATACATACGCGCATATCTCTATATATATGCATGTATCCAAGTAAACAAATCCCACGGTTCATGATTAATGTTGTACCTCAAACAACTATATATATATGCATATCTCCATATATATGCATATATCCAAGTAAACAAATCCCACGGTTCATGATCAAAGTTGTACCTCAAACAACTATACATACGCACATATCTCTATATATATGCATGTATCCAAGTAAACAAATCCCACGGTTCATGATTAAAGTTGTACCTCAAACAACTATATATATATGCATATCTCCATATATATGCATATATCCAAGTAAACAAATCCCACGGTTCATGATCAAAGTTGTACCTCAAACAATTATACATACGCGCATATCTCTATATATATGCATGTATCCAAGTAAACAAATCCCACGGTTCATGATTAAAGTTGTACCTCAAACAACTATATATATATGCATATCTCCATATATATGCATATATCCAAGTAAACAAATCCCACGGTTCATGATCAAAGTTGTACCTCAAACAACTATACATACGCGCATATCTCTATATATATGCATGTATCCAAGTAAACAAATCCCACGGTTCATGATTAAAGTTGTACCTCAAACAACTATATATATATGCATATCTCCATATATATGCATATATCCAAGTAAACAAATCCCACGGTTCATGATCAAAGTTGTACCTCAAACAACTATACATACGCGCATATCTCTATATATATGCATGTATCCAAGTAAACAAATCCCACGGTTCATGATTAAAGTTGTACCTCAAACAACTATACATACACGCATAATCTCAAAGACATATGTGTATACAACACTCAAGGGGCTTCACCCCTGACGAAACCTAGAGCCATAAACCAAATTCAAATCCAAAGGAAACCTGGTCAGAATCTAAATCAGCAATACTTGGTGTTTAGAACCTGCCATAAACCAAAGAAAATAGAGTATTCAGACTAGCCTAGTGCCTCGTGGTTGGTACCTCACCCAAAAATTTTGGTATCAGTCGACACCGTGTCCCGAGCTAGTATCTCATACTCGAGTCAAAAGGGGAAGCAAAGAAAAACCTCTCTAATATCAAACTGACACCATGCTTCATGTTTGATGTTTTAACCCTTTGTCTCACCGGTCTAAAAACTCGTAAAAGAAATGCCTTGTCCTTCTGGACATCCTTAAAGCATTTCTCCTATAAAATCCCCACTAAAGAAAATATATATCTCCCACCTCCATAAAAGGATGTCCAGAGTTTTGTGCTTTGTGCTTTAAACAAGGTACCGGGTGCCTGATCACCTCACCTGTTAAAAAGGATGACCAAAAGTTCTGTGTCTTAAAACTCTAAAGAAGACACTTGGAGACGTAAGCCTAACGCCCTAACTTGTGTTGAGAAAGACTGTGTGGCTTTCGAATACGCAGACCATGGGGCACTTACCCAACATTTTAAAATCCGCTTTATGAGGGAGCCTGTGTGGTTCCTGAAGGCGAAAAGGTGTTTGAGGAGGCTCAAACCTTTGTGGTAGCTGAAAACACCGAGGACGCGCCCCATGAAGCACATCTGAGGGCGTGAGCCTCACCAATCCACCATGTCCCCTAGTAAGGTAGGGATCTTAAAGACGATTTGCCCTCACGGCTTCATAAGTCGCTCTTTCCACTCGATATCAAACGATAAAAGAAATTCACACCACGGTTCATGCCTAAAGCTATACCTTAAATAGCTATATATATGTACGCATATCCTTATAATATGTGCGTATATTCAAATAACGAGTCCCACGGGCCACGCCTGACACCCTATCCCAAAACAGGCATACATGTGTACATATTCTCAAAGCGTATGCGTATACCCAAACAACAGCCTCATGGTTCATGCTTAAAGCTATATCTCAGGCAGTTATATGTGTACACATATTCCTATAATATGCACAAATGATAAGTCCCGCCTGCTGTGTTAATAATTTTATGGACCCTACTTAAACTACAGCCTAAAAGGTTACAGAGGTCTGAAAACACATCCACAAGGATCAAATGCGTATATGCACGCCTATATAGACATACATCCAGTATACATCCCTGCGGTTACCCCAAAGCAGATGTATCATCACCCAAAACAAGCAAGCTACAGTCAATTAACAAAAAAATCCAGTGACAAGAACAAACAGTCAACCAAACAACAAACAATAAACAATAAACAGTGTCATCAAAAAGACAAAGTACCGAAAGGAGACGCCTATGCAGGGGGCAAGGCCGCACTCCCTGCCAGCTTGTTAACAGCCTCAGACAGCGACTGGAGCATCACCTCTATAGCCTCCAGACGCGCATGCAACTCCCCAAGCTGCTGATCTAGTGAAACTTGAGCTGGCAGGGGGTCTCCAATAGCAGACCCGTCATCTGAGGGAGAAGAAGCTTCTCTTATCGGACTGTACTGGTTCACGGTAGCATTTTCCTGCAAGATATATCCATTAACCAAATGATTGGGGTCGGGCACCAAATGCCCGTCTTGATCACCAACCCACCCAAAAGAGGGTAAAACATCCAGAAGGTTGCGACAGTACACCATGTCCCTCTCGGATACGGGCCTCCCCCACAGCATATCAGGCACTGGGATCAGGGCTCGATACATCAAAGTCGCTACCAGATGACCATAAGGCAAACACCCATGTGTAAACTTTACTGCCTGATGCATGTGCTGAAGAATCAGGCTGGCCAAATCAGGCTTGTCACGTCTGCGGATAAACGGGCGAAGATAAAACAGACCGCCTGGTCGAGAAAGGTTGGTCAGACTCCCTTGCGGGAAGAGAATTTGAGTCACCACCAGGAAAAGAGCCCTACAAATAAACCTGGTAAAGTCAGAAATGCTCAAGTTAAAGAAAAATGCAAGTGTGAATGTACCTATGAAGAGCAGGCAAGTGCTCGGTGGATACAACCTCGGCACCTCTCTCATAAGGATGAGCTTTGAACCAGCGACGACATGCGCCAAAAGTCCCAAAACCCTGAGGCCAATACTCATAGGCATACACAGCCATGCCACCTAGACTCTCGGTAGCCTGGATAAGAGCAGCCAGATCCTCTCTCCCTATATGGAACTCTCGGCCGAATAGATAAGAAGAAGCAGAGGGGACTCCAAAATGATCAAATGATACCCTAAGATTGGCATAAAATAAGCGCACAATCGAAGGATAGTAAGGGCGATTGAACAATGTCAAACCCTTAAGATTCCAGGCACTCAACCAGCCATCAAGCAAGTTCTTAGGCTGGCCTACTATGGCACCGTCAGGGGCAAAGAAGAAACAATCGGCTACTGGGCGCCGATCACCGCCAGTATTGTGAATATGGCAATCAAAGGCCTTCGTGTCACGAAAAAGGTAGCGGTTCCCCGGGTTCAAAGACCAGTCGGGAACAGTTGGATCCGGACCAGCCACCGAAGAACTAGAAGCATCCCTAAGACGCTTTGGTTTCGAAACAGACATGGCAAAAAGAAAGAGAGGGTGGAAGAAACAGAAACCCTAAAAGCAAAGCAGGCGTAGCAGCGTCACTGCGGCGTTTGAAAAGAAGAGAAAGACATGATGCCAAAATCCCAAACTTAAATATAGGTGAAGATCAGGCGTCAATCGCTCCGTGATCTTGGGAAAATGCCATAAAAGAGCGTTTAAACCCATGAAAGCCAAATGGTGCATGAAATATCACATAGATATAAAGCAAAAAAAAGGGGAAAGCAGGCAAATCAATCAACAAGTCTCATACAGTCATACAAGACAAACATAATGTCATGACTGAATCCTAAAGTGCGATAAAAGAGATACAAGGGGCAACCACATAAAACCCCACTTTAAAATCAAAGTACATCAAATGAGAGCAAGCTCAGTCTCCACTGACTCCTACGCTACTCTCGGCTAAAACAAGAGGACACGGCAGAGCTAGGACCACCCCGGTGGCCGGTATGTCTGTATCATCCTCTGAAAATCCAACACCAGTCCCGCCGGATGTCTCTGCATCTACAACTCTGCAGTAGAAAAGCTCCGACGAATCAACTCCTGGCACGTCTATCTCCTCTGTCTTCATGGCTGAAGGTGGAGCGACAGCCAAAGGAATGGCATCTGAGAATATAGCCTCCCACTCGGACGGGTTCAGCATCGCCTCAGCTAAACATGCCATGATCATGTCCAAGTCCTGCCCGACAGGGTCACAAAGGGAATAGGAGATATGCTCACCGAGTACAGTCTCCTCAACATGCCCACCTGTCAAGGAAATTAAGCTTAACAACTCTCGAAGAAATATCAGAGTTAAAAGCGTATAAAATGCACAGAGTTCAGAGGAAATACCTGAGGATGACGGAATGTCGTCACAAACCTCTAACTCTACACTAGGAACAGCGCCGGCTAGATCACTCACGCTGACAAAGCTACGCGATGAAAGCCCATAAGAACGGCACAACTGTCCCAGTCCAGAAGTCCATAGGTCAACATCAAAAGCCGTCAGGAGAAACGGAAAGTCACCTACAAGGATGACTTGGCATTAAGGACTACAAGTGAAAGTTATCACAAACCAACAGAGAAAGCACAAGATAAATGCATCACCTGAGCCTTCGAATGCTCGAGGAATATCGGGGAAAGGAGCACCCTCACATCCCCACACAGGAACGATAGCCAAAGAGTCATCCGAAATGAAAAGATCATCGTCCCTGATGAATGGAGCAGGAACTGTGGGGTCTGGAAACAAGGTATCCTCAAACGGAATCTCCAAATCCTCTATCTTCACCTCCTCAACATCAATGTCTCCGGCCTCTATGTCGACACGATGAACAGTATTTGTCCCACCGACATGAGACTCCAATGCGCTTCCCCATAATCCAGAACAAGGGACATCTACATGAAGAAACAAAACCAAATCCTAAAACTCTACAAAAAATATATATGCAAAGAGTAATGGGAAGAAAATACATACCTACAAAAGATGTGAATAAAGGTGGCTCCATGGAGAATCCGGCATCAAAAGAGCTCTCTCCCAGTCGTCTCCGCAACTCATATCGAGACATTTCCTCATCTGACGGAGGACTCTCTCGAAGTCTCTTCCCTGGCTCCTGAGAGACTTCCTCCTCGATATGATCCGAAGAATACTCCGGAGAAAGGATAAAAGAAGGTCTCTCTACACAGTAAACTAGAAAATGATGCCCCCTATACTTGCCAATATTGACAGAAAAGGGAAGAAAAGAGTAATACCTGGGGTGGTAGCAAAGTACTCAAAATCATCAGGAACTGCTGTTTGGGCCGGCGAACTGATACCCTCATTGTCGTAAGTCCCATCCACCACAAGCCTGAAATCAAAGACACAATGAGACAAGTAAAGGATAAACAGAAGAAAAGAACAGGTTAAGGTAAAAAAATATAGCTTACCAGCATTTGCAGGAGGCTCCAAATACCCAACACGACCAACAGTAGGGTGAAGACACCTGTCTAACCCGAAAGTGCCTTTCAAAGGTCGAGGATCCTTCCGAGAAGAGTCCAAATGCGAAGGGATAACACGGCGAGAAGGATAAATCTTGCTCTTCAACACACTTAAGTCTAGAGCAAGCGGAATCCTAGCCCATCCCCGGAACCAGTGGTCAAAACCGACAGTCAACTCGCCTACTCAAGTAGCTGGAGGAACAATGCACCCAACACCGATCCCAAAACGCAACGAAGACATCCCATGAGCAGCACAAGACTCTATGGTGGCCTCTACGGGACGGAGAGGAACGCTAGCCGAAGGGACTGCCTGATCATACCCAAACTGCCATGCACACCTCTGAGGACTATACCTCTCATGAATCACTCTGTCTCCCATCCTCACAGACAGACATCCCTCACGAATGCCAAGCATGTAACTCCGCTGGCGTGAGAAACGAGAAGCCCACAAAGCAGGACGAGCTCCAGAAGCATCTGCAACAGGGTCTTCAATGCGATAATGCTTCCCTTTCTCCTTAGGCCAATCTTTGTAAAAGGCCTTAGGACGATATGAAGTCAGGTGGCGACTGCTCCGAGTAAAGTACTGATGAACTGCAATCTGGTCGGGGGGACAAGCCGTTGAACCCGCAATCAGGCTCAGAGCTGGCAGTGACTCCCTAAACTCACTAGAAGTAGAGGAAGGATAACAGTCACTCCAATAGACATGAAACCACCCATGTAGAATGTGCAAAGGCATAGCTACACGTGCTCTCGAGGGATCCCTAGAAGAAGTCAACTCCCTCATAGCACGATAAGTATTCACTAAGGCTCCAGACGCCAATGAAACTCCATATCCACGGGCCAGGGCATTGGCAATAATGAAAACCCCGGGCCTGATATATCCAACAGGATCGGCTACCACCACAAAATAGCAGATCCACCATGCCAAATAAGCGGTCAAAATAGTCTCGTTATCCAGAATACGAGAACTCAAAGACGACCAAGGCACACACCGATCGGGATCATATGGTCTGTCAGAACCCGATCGCACAGGCTCAAGTGGAGGTGCAAAACCAGCTGCATCTCTCCTAGGTACCCTGTCAATGAAATACCTAACCCAGTCCTTAAATGGAACATCCCGGCTCTGTCCTTGACAAGCACGAGCCGTAGCAATCTCCTGGTAGATCCTAAAGACGGTCCTCAAGGAGTCATGATGATAGTTCTTCCCATTATGACCCAAGCCATACAGCTCAAAGTCCGGTGGAACTCTCTCCTCATAAAATGCTCCATCAGACGGTACCCCCAGCAAACGTACCATCTGATAAAGGTCAATAGTCGCCATCCTATCCTCCAGAACGAACACATTGTGGATATAATCCCAGTTCGTGGCCATAGCCCTTAAAATGGTAGGATGCCAGGAATACTTAAACAAGGCTAAAGACACGCCTCCAAAAATCTCAACCTTGCGCAAGTCATGTCCCATGCTACCCAAAACATAGCGGGTCCACTCAGTTTGACCCGGGACCCACTCTAGCGCACCCAGAACATCCAAGCGTTTAGGATCCCAAGGGATAACCTGATCCTCAAACATCTCCATGCTCAACAAATGGTAATCTGAAGAAGAACCCTCTTTACCAGTCGGGTTTAGAAAGATACCTTTGAGTAGATGATTTGAACGCTTGAACCGAGGACGATCTCCAGCAGCATGATCATCATAAGAACGGTCATCACGCTCATAAGTGTGAGAAGTCGGCTCAGGCATCACAGACGGGTACTCGTACAGATGTCGCAAAGGGGACCTGTTATGACGGTCCAATAGCCCATGGAAATTGTCCCTTCCTCGAAGGATGGCCCGTTTCCACTGGGGATGCAATCGAATATGGATCTTCTGTGGGTCCAGATATTGCTCGATATAGGAATCTATAGCCCTGTCGGAAGGACCATAAACTCCTCTCCTGATGATGTCGAAACGCGGCTCAGTGCTATAAATCTCCTCCAAAGGCTCCATAATGCCTACAATTACCAAAATCCAACATGGACCAGAAAAATGAAACTGAGAAAAGCAAGAACGTGACAAACAAGAGTACTGCTTAACTTGGGGCACACCAGAGTGAATTGTTCACATAAGTTTCGCAACTCACTCTGGTGGGGGGCATTTGTTTGCCTCTAAAATTCGGCAAAGTTAAACAAACCGAAAGAAGACGTCAAGATGCATGAAAGAATACTCGCATAGAGCTACTCGGGCGAAATTGGCGATGATTATTTGGCAAGTTCAAATTGAATCCATATCAATCAATTTTGGCCTTAGCTAAATATATCAAAAGGGTTAATACCATGATGCTACAATGTAAGCTATGGGTTGGGCCCACAAATCATACAAATCCATACAAATATGTGTGAAATACATGTGAAATACGTGCCAAATACGTGTCAAATACATGTACGAAATCATGCATAAAATACACAAATACACAAATACATAAATGAATACAGGCCGGGTTCATTTATAACAAATTAAATACATAAAAAATTCTCGGCCCATGACAGCCCACAGCGAACCCAGCCCAAATAGCCAGCTGGTTCGACTTAACCAAGTCACAATCCCGACTGAGTTCCGACTTAGACCCAACAGTGATTCGACTCGATCCAGATTCAGACCCGACACACGATCGACCTGGATCCAGACACGGCTCCGACTGAGCCCAAATCAAACTCAGGCTACACACGTGGCAGCCCCTCATTGGATGCCACGGTGGACCCCCACAGTTTCCGTTAAAGGAAATAAAAAAAAAAAGAAAAGTACAGAAGGAGAAACCTTCTTCTCCGACGAAGGCCAACTCTCCTCCGCCGCTACACTCAGCCGTTGCTCGAACCAATAGCACCGCTGGAAAGGCGACAAGCCTACGAGTGCAATGACACCACGCTCGACTGGAAAGGTGTACGAAATCACCTAATTTCACAGAGAAGAGGGTTAGCACTCGGCACAAATACAAATGAAATTCTCCAAAATTGAGAGACAATTGACAAAGCTAAGTACCTGAGAAGCTTTCGCTAGGCTCAGAGAAGAGGCACGATAAGCAATTCGAACTCAATTCGGCTTGAAGTAAGCTTTCGCACCCATGGCCATGGCGGAGAAGCTCGAGTACTCGCTGTGTGAGCAATGGGGATCGCTACAGCCCAAATTGTTAGTGGGAATTGACTCACAGCAACTCAGAGAGCGTGTTCGTGCATGAAAAATGAAGAGAGAACATTAGAAACTCTTATAAGACATGATTAGTTCTCGGAATGGAGATGTCCAGTGAACAAAATCAAGTGAAACAGTTAACTGGAGATAATTTGTTCCTCAGCCTACAACCTGAAAAAGGTGGCATAGCCCTGCCGAAACAGTGTACCCCCTGACTGTGGGAGTAATTGGAGAGAAGAGGGTGCATTGCATCATCTTCAGTGGTCCTTCTCTCTCTTTCTTCATGAAAAGCTAGGAAGGCACAGAGCTAAGGCACAACATAAAATCATGCTACAAACGCCAATGCATTATTGTTTCACTAAATTGCAAGTGCAGGATCATCCCAGCCATCCAAATGCTTATCAAGTTCAATGGATGGTTGGATCACACCTGGGTTGAGCAAAACATGCATCTATGTGCATATGCCATCCAATATAGAAAGAAAAACATCAGATTGTACCTGAGAGAGCCTCAAATGCGTGTCATCTCTTGGCCCATGGGCAAATCAGGTATTATCACAAGGGGACAAAGGAATGTTGTACATGAATCATTGAGGAAACATGATATAATGTCACATTTGCCCCTAGGATCCTCTTCTATAGAATGTTGCACAAAAGATACACAGGAGCTAGCAAATAAAATCAGCTAGTTTAGGCACTTGCCCATGATCATATGTGGACAAATCATTGCCTCACTTTGAGTAACACCTAGCCTCAGACCAAATGAATATGCAATTTATTGCCAAAGTTGGTTCATCATAGGCCAGGGGGTGCTAATTGATGCACACAATATGGGGGAGGCGCCAAGCTGAGATGAATCATAGCCAATCTCACTGTTAAAGCCAACACAAGTCCCTCAACAGAACAAGCATGAGCCCAACTTGCCAAAACATGGCAAGTGTTAACTCAAACACTTGCCTGCAAGGGAATCTGGCCACAGAAATGCAACCCACAAGTTGTATTAAATCCAACACAGCCTCATATCAAATCATGGGCTGGAATTAACCATCATTAGCCATCAGTTAAGGCTAAAATATGCATATGAGTATCAAATGGCATGTATCATGCCCAATGACAGCTCAAATATGCACAATTACAATCCAACAGTTACATAAAATCCACAAAAGGTAAAAATACCTTCATGCCTCATCAATTCCCCCTCCAGAAAAATGTACCAACACTCAGGAGGAACATTGCATGCTATTAAGCGCCCATGCCAAACACCCAACATCCAATGGCACTAATTAAATCATGCCACCTGGATCAAGCAAAGAAAATAAACTAAATTAAATAGAAATCTCCAACAGGCACTGGAGAGGAGATAAGTACAGAAATTGAACTTGTCACTCTTCATATCTCAGCTGGGCACAGTGAAGTTACCATACTGACCCAGTGGGTCCCATAGGCAGCTGCACTGTCCAGCAACCATGTCAACAAGTCACTAGATACAAGCCATAGCCAATCCAAAGCCAAGGCATCATTGGAGAGGTTCATACACCCTCTAATGCACTGTCCAGCCTAGGATATAGCCTCCACAGCTATGCCAGCTGATGGAGATGCTCTCACAAGGGCATCCAGACCATTGAAACTCTACAAATCATGGATCAATGCCATCTGTCCAAGCCAATATTGGCGCCAGAATGCAACCCCTCTCCCAAGCCAAGAAGAGAAGGGCACAAACACCCCCAAATCAGCATGACAAGTGGCCCCATGGCCCACCTGTCATGAAAACAACAAAATAGCAAGTAAATTGAAGTAAATTATGCCAAATGGCCACTGTTTTCTACCAATGCCAGATGTCAAATGACCAATGGACAGTGTACAAGACAGTAACAAGCCCAAGTGCATGAAGACTCACCAATTGAGGCGGCAAGGAGAAGAATGCATCTGAGCCCTTCATCAACAACCAAAATTCCCAGAAAATGCCATGTGGCAGCCCCAATCCAAACCCTAGAACACCTCTACAGCTATAAAACAAGCTCTCCATCGACAGAAGAGGGGGAGGCAAAGTGCTATATTGAAACTCTGCCCATTTTGAAACTTAAGCTATTTTCTGTAAAAACAAAAGAAGTTAGTTAGTTTTCATAGAAGGTAATTAGTAGAAATGTAATCTTTCAATCGAAATAAAGCTTTATATTGTATATATTTACTTTGTTTCTACATCTGTGCATCTTTATGTTTTGTTCTTACTGCATGTACCTAGAATAACATAGTTACAAGCATGTCTACTCCAGTAATTAGTATAGTTCCTAAGTTTAAGCATCCAGATAATCATACTAGTAAGCCTTCAGTTGCATCTTGCATGAGAAACACAAAAAATGCATCAGCTTAGTTTCTATTAACTAAATAAAAGTGTAAATAAAAAGGGGAAACAAAAAAAAAATATAAAATATGCCTGTCAAACTCTCTTTCTTTGTCTGTGCAGCAGTCAGGTGACAAGCCAGTAGCAATTGAAGAAGAAGCTGAAGTGAAGAAGGGTACAAGCCCCTATAAGCTTGCTGTATAAGAGTCCTAAGAGAGCCATACTAATGGGTGTGCTAGCCATTGAGCAGTCACTCTTGGCTCTCCTTGGACTCAGATTTTGAGCTCTAAGTTGGAGCATAAACCAACCCTAATGGGTGTACTTGCCACTGAGCAGTCATCCAGGGGTTGTTTTGTGTTTCAAACAACAATAACATGTCTAAGTCTCTGTGATAATAGCCCCACAAACCACAAGTCAGTCAAGTCCCATAAAACAAAGCCCATACTCTACCAAATTTCACCTCAAAGCCCCATAACAGTACTATACAAAACCATCATGTCCTAATAACACAGCCAAAACCCCTGTTAAAATCCTAATTACCCAGTCATGCTGCCAAAATTTAGTTAGGTAACTAAATCCAAAGAAAGAAAGCACCAAATACTCAAACAGCCAAGTCCTGACTCAAATAACCAAATCACAGCTCATACGGCTTAATTAGGTAACACCGGTGACTTACATACTCAAACCCATGTGCTAATTATCCCTTTTAGGTCCACTTAGGTCCAGTTATCACAGGGAATTAGGCAAAAGAAAGCTCAAAATCGATACAGCAAGGTTATAGGGGTTTACCTCGAATTGATGCTCAAATTCACTTCAGGAACTCCTCCTAGTGCTAAGGCAAGTCGCCGATTGGCCCCACTTGGGTCAATTTTGACTGCAAGTACATCGTCGGAAAATCCCAAATTGAACATAGGTACGTCTCAATCGCTTCAGTTAGCGAGAATCGGCTCAGTCGACCAGCTGAGAAGGAAAGAGGAAGACGCGGCGACCTCAATGGTACCTTTCGCCGGCCAAACGGCTCTTACCTCACAGAGATCGAGTTGGCCACGAAGGTTTGACTCGAGTCAACCTCTCGTCGAGAGAGACGAAGAAGAAAGAAAGAAAGAGAGACAGAAAAGGAGAGTGCAGCGTTGAAATGTTGACTAACACGAATCTTGGCGCAGATCGACGCCCCTCGTTCGTCTCCGACAAATCAAAAGGAACCGATGGATCGACGTGGTGCACGGTGCACCAGGTCACTGACAGTGGGCCCCATAATGTCAGAACTCAGACACGTCGGCGCATCGACACGCGCGTGAACCAGCTGACTCAACCAACTCTCTCAGCGCCTTTCTCAGATCTTCTGTGACACCATGCGTGTAGCGAGTCCCTGACATGCAAAACACGAAACAGCAAATCCCCTGACCAGTCAGAATTTTCTAAAATTGCTAAAACTTCAAAAATGCTTTAAAAATAGCTAGAAGGGTCAGAAAATTACCAAAAAATACCAAAATGTTCAGAAAACTATAAAGAACATTTTTGTATGAGGCTTCAACACCAAATTTCAAAAGAAAAAGGGAGTTTAATTCAACAACATTAATTTCCCTTATAATGTCATTAAAAAACGTCTTAAAGACCCAACTGACATTAAAAACATGAAAAATCCAAAAGTTTAAGTGTCTCAACCACTTGGACAACAGGTACACTTGGACAATAGGTGCCTCAAGATAACTTTGATAGCAGGTACAATTAAGCAGTGATTGCCTCTACGCAAGAATTCCCGAGAATTCGGAAACAAAACCAGCAGTTCGATCAAATACTCAAAACCAAACCCAAATGAAAACTAGACCCAAACCCAGAAAGTACAAATTCAAATTAATCCAATAAATCTAAATTCGAATTAAATCCAAGACCCAAACTTAAGCTAAACACCCAGATTCAAGTTAAATCTGAAAAACCAAAAAAAGATTCAAACTCAAACCCAAAATATGTTTGAACCAGACATAGACCCTAAAAATCCAAATTCAAGATCCAGACTTAAATCCAAAAGCAATACAAATTCAGAAACAAAATTCTACAATTATATGTAAACCTCCAGAACCCAGGGACCAAACTTTAAATATGTCTGAAAATCAGAATTTGGTAAATTCTAGAACATATGAAGACCAAAGTTTAAAATGTCCAAAGTGACCAGAATTTCTAAATACGCCTTAATACCAGAGTTTAAAACGTTTTATAACCTAACTCTTGCACGTCACAGGGCCAGAAATTCGACACGTCAATAGTTGACCAGGATCGACACACGTTCAAGGACCGGAACCTCTACATGCTTTAATGCCTGAGTTTCCAGAAACGTCTGATAACCTCGATTCTAACACGTCAACAAACAGACCAAAGTTTAAATACGTTGATATGTTGAAGTAGTTAAAGCTTTAACATATCAGAATACCGAAACTTTACACGTCTATGTCCGTTCTCTTTAGACTTACAATGCGTATGGTTTGAAGAGAATAAAACAAAAATTGTCAAATATATAAAAATAGGGTCAAATGACCAAGCTCCAGAAAATCTGGGAGTCTCAAATATGAACTAAACATCCTTGCATCATGTTTTGCGTGGTTATGATATCTGCTCTATTCATGCCACCTTTTGCATATGTCCTTCTAATGTCAAGTGTCTTTAGTAAAATGCTGAAATGCTAACGGTCATGCTTAGTATATTGATTATCCCGATCTAGAGGTTCTCTCGACTTGGTTCAGAGGTAATTAACAGTAGGGGCTTGCGCCTACTGGAAGAAAAGGACCTGCAGTAAACAATCAAACTCTCGAGAGGTTCGAAACCACGTCAATACCCACATTCCTTTTCAGGTGGGTGTCGATGTCTGAGTTTTGAAACGATCGAGGGGTATCTCGTCCGCAATATCTTTTTCCCCCGAGGGAGTATCCGGTCATTTCCCCCTTCCGAGGATCAGGGTCCAAAAAGGTGCGAGACAGCTATGTACCCCTGATTATACGGCAAAAGAAAGTATTGACACTCTGGATTCTCAAGGAACGACTTTTTCATGAAGTCCACGTTAAAATCTGCGTTGTTTTTCCATGAACTTCCATGTAGAAATTCTGGATCCCACAAGGTGATGCTTTTATCGAACCCATATTCTTTCTTAAGTTTGATCATCCAATACATGCAATTATCCAATACTTCGATATATATTTTAAATTGAAATTTGAATATTGAAAATAAAAATCAAAGTTAGAAAATAATACCATGAGTACATCTTGACCATCGATATGCTTAGGCATTCTCTTTTGAAACATTCCAGAATATCACCTAAGTTGAATGTGAAAGGCACAACGGTGTGTGTACCCCAAGGGTTGCACTCAGGCACTTCAAATAACTCCTCCCCTTTCGGAGTGAACTTCAACACTGTGTATAATTTCCGCTAAGAATCCAAAAGTCTCTCAATAATCGTCTGATCTAACCGTTCTTCGCCCAAAATAGTAGATCCTTCACTTGGGACCCCCGCCCTATTGGCATTATCTATTTCTTTTTCCCTTCGAATTCGTTTTCCTTTCTCCTTCTCCTTCTCCTTCTTCTTCTCTTTCTCCGCACGTGGGTTTGGTTTGGTCTTACTCTGCATTCAAAGTAATCAGTCAAGTCAGTATTATTAATATTACAAGTACAAATGTGTCCGAATAGATTGTGATACCTTTTGGCGTGGCTCCACATCAGCTGACGGCCAAGGGTATCGTCCTCCAAAACTCAATCCTAATTGCTCCGTCGATGAGCCAGGAATATACTAGTCTCGGAATTCATCGCCACAATTGCAAAGTTGGATTAACGTTTGAAATTTAGTTAGAGGCACACAGTATACTAGCATACCGACAAATGATGGAAGTATCAACCCCTTTGCCGCTAAAACACGCCCTCGTGATTAACAATGCAAGTAGAGATCGCATTCAACCTAAACCTGAAAATTGCCAAAAGATTAAGATCACATCATTATTTATAAATAATGAATAATATCGAAGAATTCATTAGTTAATAGAAAATGATAAGATGAAATCAACCTGTGCATCACCAGTCGGATCCGGAGGCACAGTGTTTGAGGCAACACCTCTACGCATTGCTGAGTCCACCTCGGTCGAAAAAACTTGATGCGGCGTCTATAAGAATTGCGGCGGTAATTCTGGAATTTGAACTCCGTTCATGAGAAGCCAACTTGTCATCTCTTGCCTCAATTCATTCTTACATCTCTCCGTCACCGCATCCATCAAGTGTGCAATCTGGCTCGGTGTCAAGCATTCCGCATGCACATTTTTTCTGGACTTTCTCCCATATAAATCCGACTTGTTAGAAAATCCAGAAGTGCCTCTCTTCTACCTGAATATTCCTGCCTCCCAACCGCCTTACTCAACACTTCTTTAGGCTCGATTGACCCGATACTGACTTCTTGAGACATAGTCTGTAACCGACGAAATGCTTCAATCGTCGCCGTATCCGATGGATTGAAGGTGTAAGAACCTATATATCAAATCACATTCAATATCAAAATTTAAATTCAATATCAAATCAAATTGGTGGATTGTGCAATTAAGTACCTTCTGTCCCAGTAGGCACGGCTCTTCCCATGAAATACCTTTGGCTCCTAGGTTCTAAGTCTCTAATGACGATGCTTGTGGAACCGACACCCTCCGAATCACCACCTATAGTAATCGTATCCGTCGGTTTCCACATACCCTCCTTTCCTTCATAGCCAGTCGAACCCATCCTGTGAGGCCCCTTCCATTTCTCTCTCAACTCCTTCCTCTTTTGACTATTTTCCTCAAATTCTTCGGTAGATTTTTTTTGGTAAAACTCATCCCAAACCTTCAATTTCAATCAAAATCATTAATCAAATTCATTTCAATCAAAATATCATATCAATCAAATGTAAGGAGCATTTAGGTAAAACTCTTATCGTACCTTCTTTGAGAATGGGAATATGTCCCACGGTTGTTTGGGATTTTGTTTTCTAATAAAATCCTCCACAAGACTACTCCTAAAGGTCCTGTGAGTTCTGCCCATTACTTTGAGAGTTCTCTCCTTGCCACTATCATCTTCGATGTTGAACGCTTTCTGAAATTAAAACATGAGACGTTCAACTCAATTTCAAGCAATTACAGTTTTAAATTCCCAAAAGAGTCAAAAGTTACCTTGATCTCCAACCACGTCTCATCTCTCATTTCTTTTGTAACGTCTTTCTTCCAATCATCAATTGTGATTGGCACTCTCAACTTAGCTAGATAAGCACAATATGTGTCGAATTTCGAGACAGATTTTTTCTCACCAGTTGGCACTCCTTCTTTGTTAAACGTAATCTTGAAGTTGTGCCCTGAACCCTTTAGTCGCCTAAATTCTTCCATGTTTGTCCTACTTCTTTTATGACTTGCTACTACACTGGATCCTTCTTCCACGTTGGTTTGTTCTTCCATGTTGGTTTGTTCTTCAACATCTCTTTCCTCTCCAGAAGACATCTATTAAATTGATATAACAATTTCAAGCAATTAACAATAACTAAATAACATTAAACATTAAACAATTTCACAAACCATTAAACAAGCAATTAACAATAACTAATTAACATTAAACCATTAAACATTAAATATTAAACATTAAATAAGTTCACAAACATCAAACTCAGTTCACACAGATCAAAACATTAAACAGACACAAATCCAAACACGTTCATACAAATCAAAACATTAAACAGACATCAAACTCATTCAGACCCTAGCCTGCAAGAAACCCTACTTTCCCCCGTCAACCTCCTTCTGACTTGATCCCCCTTCTCCTCCGCCTCCTTCTCCTCCTCTTCCTCGCTTGGCTCCTCCTCGATTGGTACCTCATTATCACTTGGGTCCTCCTCAGTTGGTGCCTTCTCCCTGCCGTATCCCGGCGGAAAACGACGCACAATCGAGGCGCCCCTCATCTTTGGACCTGGACCTTTCATTTTTCTAACCCAGTGATACCAGCACTCTTCTTCCTTCTCCTTCTCTTCCTTCTTCTCTACCTCCACTTGCCCCTTCTTGTCCTTCTTGTCCTCCAAAACAATCTCCTTGTTCTTCTCCATCTAAACCCAATAACAAAGATATTTTAGAAATTTTGACATGACCTCCCCTATACATAGTTATTTTACCCAAAACTTTTAACCTCAAAAAAGCCCCAATATATGCACATAATTTAACCTAACCCATTATCTTTTCATGCAAATCACATATCACATATCACATATCACTTAGCAGAATTTTTTTTATTCCAAACAAGTCCCTAAGCAAATTTGTTATTCACAAACAAGTCCCTAAATAGATTTTTTATTCACAAATCAGTCCCTTAACATATTTTTTATTCACAAACAAGTCCCTACACAGATTTTTTATTTACAAACAAGTCTCTAAATAGATTTTTTATTCACAAACAAGTCCCTAAATAGATTTTTTATTCACAAACAAGTCCCTAAATATATTTTTTATTCACAAAAGAGTCCAAGCCGAGAGTAAAAATGGAATTTATTTTAAAAATAGAGTAATACCTTCAATGTAGAGGTGGCAGAGGTGGCGCTATGGAGCCGAGAGTAATGGAGGTGGCGCTGTGGAACCGAGGGAGAGAGTGGGGAGCCGAGGGAGAGCGGTGAGCCGAGCTTGGGAGATCGACGAGAGAGAGGGTTTGAGGCGGCGAGAGAGGAGAGGGGTTTGAGGCGCTGGTGGCGGAGATCGACAAAGAGAGGGAGATGAGAGGTTTTTCTAACTTAGGTTTTTTTCGACAAAGAGAGGGAATGAGAGTCGACAGATGAGAGAAGGGAGAAAGAGAGGTTTTTTAGCTTTAAATTTAGATTTTGTAACGCTCAATAGGTAGTAAGCGTTACAAAAGCAGGCAATCAGTAACATTCATTACCTATTAAGCGTTACAAATTGAGCGAATCTGTAACGTTTAATAGGTAATGAGCGTTACAAAAGCTCATTAAATTTTTTATTCGTTTCGATTTTTTTATTTCTGTTTTTTGTTTCATATATTTATTTAATTTCATTTTTATTTATGTTTCTATTTTTTGCTTTTTTTTATTTTTTATTTCGGTTTCATTTTTATTTCATCCTTTTTTAATTTCTATTTTTGTGCTAATTAAAAATAAAAATAATGAATTATTAAATTTAAAAAAATAAAAAACTTACTAAAATATAAAAATGCAAAAATTAAAATTACATTACACATGATAAAGCTAAAATAAATAATCCTAATTAAGTAAATTTTGTTAGAAAGTGCCTAATTTTAATTTTTAAACTAACATTTAGCTTAAATAACAATTAAACACAAGAGGAACTAGTGCTAGAAGCATTCACACATCAAATCCATGAGAATTAAGGAGGAGATTTATACCTCTCATGAAATTGCATTAATGAGGCTCGAATCCCTGGCATGAGAGTCGATGGGGTGCGTGCTCCACCACCTCCACCATCTATGGCGCCTCAAGCCCACCAAGGAGCTAACCACGAGCTCCAAGAAAGTGCTAGCTTTCAAGAGCTCCCAGCTAATCCCCTCTATAAACTTCTTCATCCTATTAACTATTTTAATGGAGGAGAAGAAGGAATGGAGCTCAACACATGAGCAAGAGAGGAAGAGAAGAAGCGTGGCGGCTAGGAAGAGAGGAGAGAGAAAGTGGATGAAGGTTAGGACTTTCCCAAGAGGTGACCCCTTTATATAGCCAACAACTCTCATCATCTCTTTGAACTATTTACAAGTATGACACTAGGGCTCTAGCTGAAATTAATAGGGCCATTTTAGGCTACATCAAATATTGCAATGGCCCAATAAACCATCCCATTAATTACTCTTTCATCCTTCCTCAAAACGGGCCTTTAATTAATTAAATAACTAGAAGCCCAAATAGCTCAAACTAATTAAAATGCATTAATTCGTTTTCATATAATTTTTTTGACTTAATTAATTATAACGGTTCACAACGATATATAATTCATTAATCAACTTATCATATTTCGCAACACTCACTGTTGTGAATAAACAAATAATGCACCGTGTGGTTAGAGTCCTATTTGTGCAACCCTATTGAGGATTTATGCTATGTTGGCCATGAAAATAAATCGTTATTTATTTCCAACAATCATAAGCGGTATCTAGTAACACGTTATGATTCCCAATTCGCATAATAATGTACCATTACAATATCTTAATCCTGCACAAGAAATATAAGTATTTCCTTGTCTGATTCTTATGTCACATGATATCATTGTATAATCCAAGATAGGAGTGTGTCATTCTTGCAGATTATACATTTCTTAATCTAGAGTTGATCATCTAGTTTGCATGCATACGATCCAACTCCATCAAGGGGCCCAAACAGATATCATCACTCATTAAGTGTATTAATGAGGGACATATGGTTTTCTTGATGAACAATTTTTTCCCGCACAATTCAAGAGAACATAAATAAAGTCCGTATAGCAGCCTTTATTAGGAATCAACGTTAGACGATATTTAAAGAACCTATCCTCATGTGGAAAAGTTGAACATCTCAAACATAGAATCAAACTCATATGAAATAAACAATGACACATAACACGATCCATATGTTTATTTCATTGGGTCAAGTCCTGTACTATGTTCCAATAACATACACATATGCAATTAAGTTGGTAACTCCTTACATATGATTTGTAGAACTTAATCATCACTTAACTTGCATACTAATCTTTTATGATAATTAATGTTCCTTGTTAATTATCAAGATTATGGACGATTTAAATTTATTATTGTCATTCTAATGAATGATCCACAGAGATCTACAATTCAGATCATCAACCTGAATGATCTGTCAATAATAAACTCTAGGAATAAATGATTAAATATCATCATTAACATAAACTAAGAAAATAAGTCATTAAATATTGACTTCTAGGACATAACTCCAACAATCTCCCGCTTGGCCTAGAGTCAATCAATAGTGACTTCTAGCCAGTGAAGAATTTGGAACAATGTCATATATCCATATATATACATATCTCGAACCTCAAAAGATATAATACACTTAAAGCAAGTTACTCATACGTCCATCACGCATGGATGCACAACTGCATCTCGTATACCGCTTAAGGTAGAAGTTAAGTTAGAGTGTTCGCTGTGTCCGCGAACCTATCCAATTTTGTTTGACCCTATATACATATATACTCCTATATATGTGTTCTTGATCATTATCATGTGAGATCAAGTGACATCGTCATAGATCTTAGTTGGATCACCAATTTAATATTGGGTTCTTCATGTTTAAGTTATGGTTCGAGATGCATAGAACCATATTAGCTTGACTGAGAACTTCTTGATCCATACTATATTCTTTCATTGCTTCACAAGTTGCTTTATATTTTGTTTTGGTGACGAAAACAGTTGTAATATCCCATTTAGAACACCTTCTAAATTTACAACACCACATTTAAACGAAATATGTAGCTCAATTGTATTTATATCAATTTTTCAAAAATTAGCATCAATATAACAATTTATATGAGCTTTCTTTCATCTTATCAGATGGAGAAACATATCACTCTTTTTCATAAGATACTCGAGGATATTTTCGATTATTGTCCAAATGTGTTTTTCCTTTGTATCCAGTCAACAACTGATTGTCATACTCCTTGGGTACAACACATTGGGGCATGTGCATAAGTATGGCATACGTAATGAAACTCATAACAGAAGGATGCTCGAATTGAGTTGCAATACACCGAGTCGAACTCAAGTGTATGCCATACAATGTGGTTAGACATCCTTTCTCGGAGTCTATCTTTCGTGTTACTAGAACACTTTGTCATTATATGCACATTTTCTCAAACCTAATATTCATCATAATCTATCTTCATAGAGTTTGTTTCCTTGGATTTAGGTGACTTGCCAAAGTTCTCTATTGAGAAAATATTCTCCAATGAGATCTTGACAATATTCATTTCTTCAATTTTATTCCCAATTAATATCTTGTATCTTGTACAATACATGTAACATAGTCATGCTCCCACTGAATATCTTGTCTATACAAGATACCTTTTTGACGAAGTTCAACTCCTTAACTTCCTTGTCAAAATGTTTATTCTAGTTTCCACAATACTTGCTTCAATCCATTAATGGATCCTTGAAGTATATATATGTTTCTAGCAATACAATAAATTCTCGGTTTGTGTCAAATACACAACAACTTCCTTCATTCAATCGAAGAAGGCAGTTTTGATGTATCTTTCCATATATCTATATATACGAAATATAACTATTGCTAGAATGATCTTTATTAACTTATACACAGCTACAAGCGAGAAGCTGTGCTTTGTATATGGTCAACTTGTTATCGTTTTAGACATAGCAACAATCGTGAAATTGTGCTTTGTACATAGTCGACTTGCTATCCATATCTATCTTTTCTTTAAAGATCTAAATGTTCTTGACGGATCGCTCCTTCATGAACATCAATCAAGGTCTATACCTTGTTGTTATATATATGGATTGCACTTAAAGATCATATAGATTCAAACCATACTTATGGAATCGGATCTTTTCATCGCTTCTTTATTTATCAACGGATCCCCATATATCAAGTACGAGGATGTTGTGAAGCCTATGTACTTTTCAGTTTAGGCAATTCACTCTCGTTGATCTTTGTAGGATTGGTGCTTGAGGTCCATAAACTACTTCTACAACAACTTGTAGAATAAGTTCTTGATCCTAATATATTCCACGAGTTTCTCGAACATCATCTATTCGCGAGATATTTGAGTACTCTCTAGAAGCGAGCGTGCTTATAAACTTTTCCTTTTTCAACTGCTTGTGAATGAAGTTTCGCTCAACTCCCACTAAGCACCATGTATGGAGTGACAAGTTCCTTATAAAGGTACTTCTTGTAGTGACGCATAAACTCCTTTAATGCTCACTTTACTCCCACTACTTCTTCTTGAGAATATCGTTTTTTCAAGATTACAATATGATGAGCAACAACTACTTTATTCTTATCATGTTAGTTGAAGACTTGAAGTAGTACCTTTCGGTTAGTTCAAGATATCCTACATAATATTAAGCGTCTTATTTGGGTCCAAGCTTATCAATCAATCGAACCTTAAAATAAACTTCTCAACACCAAATCTTGAGAAACGATATACCTAGAGATCGAATTTCGTAAGATATCTTTCTCAATAGACTTCGATGGAATTTTTATTCAGTGTAAACAATATTGTCCTCAAACACAAATCCCTTACATGAGTCGAACAAGTCTATTTGATTTATTACCGATCGAACTTTATCAAACAATGTTCGATACCTTCATCCTTGGATACATTTTTCAATATTCCTCATGAAACGAGTAGTGAAACGTCTTTCATACTCTTTAGGTAATATATCAAACTATATGACTTAACTATTTACCACGATCCATCTTAAGACTTTTGCTTTTATTGAATAGTTTTTCAACTTTACTCTTGAAATCCTTTTGATCTTGTCAAAAGATTTATACTTATACCATATCAAATAGATACGTTAATAACTACAATGATCGTTGGTCAAGTGGTAAAGTGTCAACAACCTTTCAATTGCACAAGTACCTATAGGTCTATATACATCGACATGCATAAGTCTCAATCAAGTTACTTGTTCTTTAAACCTTCGTAGTTCAAAGGCGCTTTTGTCATTAAACAAATACGATTCGTATGAATTTCAATTGATTTGCAATCGAATTGATTTACGAGCTCCACGTTACGTAGATTCCCATAATGCGATTCTTGTTTATATTTGACTATGAAAGTCAAATACTTTATGTGAAGTCTTACATATTTGTCATTCAAAAATTTGTTTATCTATTTCAAGAAAATTCAATCAACATGCATGAAATCATATACACAAATCCATAATAAGAGAACAACATTTCTCTTTTACAAAACATGATCATCCATCATCAAATATGAAACAGAGATAAGGTTTTATGAGATGTTTGGAATAAGGTGTATAACCTCCAATTCCTAAACAAACTCTTTACTTAGTAAAGATAACTCTACGTATTCAATGGTAGCGGCTTAGACGAATAAGCCATTTCCAAAACGGAGTTTACTTTACTTGTCTCGAACTTTCTCTTATTCATTATTGTCTACACATTTCGTTAAATGCGAGCACATGAACTAGCACCTAATTACTAGTGTGAATTAGAGATAGTGAGATAATTTGAACGAAAATATCTTAAGATTTAGAACATCATGGTATTTCGAACAACCTTTCAAATGCCTCTCATAAATGGCAAATGAATAAAACTCATGCGACATATGGTCACAACTGAGGTCTCGAAGTTTCAACTCATATCTTGGTGAAGTATTCCTTTAATACTTAACCAATCACTGTTAGCACTAACAAGTGTGCGAAAAATATATCCTTTATCCATAGAAAGAGATTGTATGACAATATCAACAATCCTTGATATTGGAGATCTCAATATCTCCAGTTGTTAATTAGCTACTCAAACCTTTCTTTTCGCAAGCTAATGAAATATTTATCTTCTTATAAGAAGAGTCTCTTGGTTAACTCACACTTCATTACTCGATCATAAATGATTGAGTCTATCTTTACTTTCTCTAAGAACGTCTTATTGAGTAAGTGGATGAGCGCGTAGAAGTCTAGTCTAGTTCTTATGAATTCTCTAATTCAAAGGTCTAGAACTTCTAAAAGGATATAGGCATTCGCTTTATTGAATAATTTTTGTCGAAACTAATCAATCATTGTGAAGCTATGTTCGGGAAGTCGATGAACGTTTTTGGTATTAAACATACTCAAGTTTCTCCTTTCCAAGAACATGTCTTAGAAATCGATGTTACTTCTCCAAGTAAATACCTTAGAAACGAGCTTGTTGTTATCAAAGATTGATAGCAACGAAATTAACATATTTAATATCTATAACAATTTCAATTTAAGGTCATTTAGTTTATGCAATGTTTTATTTATAATGATAATCAAAACTCTCACTACATTTATTTAAAGTCCCTAATGTGGTCGGTTTCCAAGATCCTCATTTTCGTTGAAATAGGGGCCAGCGTCGGCATTACACCTAAAACAACTAGATAAGGTATGTTCTCCAACCAAAAATATCTTGTCCATATGATTCTTGGTTTGTGGATATCATAAGTATATCCACAAACTTCGTCCCAACGTCCAATCCGAGTGGGTCCATTGTAAAGCGACATCTCTCTATTTGCTCCTAGTAAATCCGATTTACACCTCGACTACAATGATGAACTACGATATCCGCGTTGGCATGAATACATCAATAGACAATCAATTGTATTGAAGGGGATAGAGAGAAGGAGGACGATTTGGCAAAATCAAGTTAATTTGGGACAAAACAATTATGTGACTCTTGTTTGGTGGTCATGTAAGCATACACACATACCTATCTATGACAATTCAAGGCATTCACAAACAATCACATAACATAAGAATCTCAAGTATTGTCGTGGGTTTGTATGGCTCCCACTTGCATTGATCTTCGTCACATCTCCATGTAACGAAACTAATCTAATCAAAACCTCCTACTAATTACTAAGATCTTATCTAATAATTGAAGGAAAATAAATATATGTGATAATTAATCCTAAAACCCGCCTAGGCCTTAGAGGCATGCAAGCCTCACAAGTTACATCAAGAATTAATCAATTATTAATTATCAAGGCACCTTAGGCCACGTTACAATCAATCACATGCATTCACATCATTTTACAACACACAAGGCATTGACATGTTGAGCCATATCAAACCCACATCCTCCTACAACAACAAGTTAGCACAATATACAAATATATGTCTAAGATGTTCATAATTAGTGAACTTTCAAGTATCTTTGCATATTGTTTGGTAGTTCGTGTCTTTCCATGCAAAGAAGGTTTAACATTCAAACAACTAATTGCTTAAACCTTTTGACAAAATTCAACATTCAAAAATTTCTATTAGAGGACTGCAAGGAGTGTTCTAATCAACATATCAACTATTTGATTAATTAGAACAACCACCTTTGTACAAACGGAAATCGAAAAAAAAATAAGAAATTGTTCGATCTCCAAAAATTCCAGGAAAAATTATGAGCAATCCTTATCAAGAGACAAACTACCTGTTCAAATTTCAAGAGGAGATCATTTACCAATCGGGAGAACCAAAATTAACAAACTTCAGGTTGTGTATTAAAACACTGATTTGAAGTTTCAGCTTTTGGCCTCAATCTTTTGGACTGTTTGATCACTCTCTAAGTTCATTTAATGTAAACTAATTTCACAATAAACAACTACAAGTATAAGACTAGCAAATCATGAAAGAATCTCATTTTTACTCATTCAAAATCATCAAGTTAAAGGGGTTTGAATACAAGTCCTCATGTTCTGTAACAGCACGTCGATGAAATTGATTTTCAGTGGTTGGGATAACAAAACTAGTCCGATTGATATGAAATTAATTTTTATGGATTCAAGACTTCAAAATGAAGCTTTCCATTCAAAAACGTTTTCTATAAAAAGTCTCAATCAATACCAGTTCTTAAAATAATCCAATCGGTACTGAAAACAGATTAGACCGTTCTTGTCTTTCATTGCTTCAAATAAATAGAAAGACTTCGATCCAAACAATCAAATTGGTAGGGAAGGAAGTAATCCAAGTCTACTTAATCCCTAGCTAATAAAAAAGGGGTCTCCTTATCAAAATAACACAGATAACACCCACAAACTTAGATCTGGCCGCACAGAAACCTGTCCTGCGCACCGTCACGAAATAAATCACTAAAAATCCATAATAAATCTGATTAAAGTGAAACAGTAGAGAAATTCTCACAACTTGTCCCTCTATCATCTCCATCAAAAAGCAAAATCAAATCGAAAGCTTTGCAACACGAAAAACACAGAAAACCACGAAAAAAACAAGTTCCAGGCAGCAAACAAAGGCAACAACTTAATTAATTCACTAATTACTCAATTCTCATCCAATTAATGTGCAAAATAGCTTAAGCACGACCTTGTGCTCCGATACCACTGTTAGAAAGTGCCTAATTTTAATTTTTAAACGAACATTTAGCTTAAATAACAATTAAACACAAGAGGAACTAGTGCTAGAAGCATTCACACATCAAATCCATGAGAAATAAGGAGGAGATTTATACCTCTCATGAAATTGCATTCATGAGGCTCGAATCCATGGCATGGGAGTCGATGGAGTGCGTGCTCCACCACCTCCACCATCTATGGCGCCTCAAGCCCACCAAGGAGCTAACCACGAGCTCCAAGAAAGTGCTAACTTTCAAGAGCTCCTAGCTAATCCCCTACATAAACTTCTTCATCCTATTAACTATTTTAATGGAGGAGAAGAAGGAATGGAGCTCAACACATGAGCAAGAGAAGAAGAGAAGAAGCTTGGCGGCTAGGAAGAGAGGAGAGAGAAATTGGATGGAGGCTAGGGTTTCCCAAGAGGTGACCCCTTTATATAGTCGACAACTCTCATCCTCTCTTTGAACTATTTACAAGTATGTCACTAGGGCTCTAGCTGAAATTAATAGGGCCATTTTGGGCTACATCAAATGTTGCAATGGCCCAATAAACCATCACATTAATTACTCCTTCATCATTCCTCAAATCGGGCCTTTAATTAATTAAATAACTAGAAGCCCAAATAGCTCAAACTAATTAAAGTGTGTTGAACAGAATTAATTATTAACTCATTAATAATTAATTTTGGATTAGCTAATGCATTAATTTATTTTCATATAATTCTTTTGACTTAATTAATTATAACGGTTCACAACGGTATATAATTATTTAATCAACTTATCATATTTCGCAACACTCACTGTTGTGAATAAACAAATAATGCACCGTGTGGTTAGAGTCCTATTTGTGCGACCCTATTGAGGATTTATGCTATGTTGGCCATGAAAAGAAATCGTTTTTTATTTTCAACAATCATAAGTGGTATCTAGCAACGCGTTATGATTCCCAATTCGCATAATAATGTACCATTACAATACCTTAATCCTGCACAAGAAATATAAGTATTTCCTTGTCTGATTCTTATGTCACATGATATTATTGTATAATCCAAGATAGGAGTGTGTCATTCTTGCAGAATATACGTTTCTTGATCTAGAGTTGATCGTCTAGTTTGCATGCATACGATCCAACTCCATCAAGGGGCCTAAACAGATATCATCACTCATTAAGTGTATTAATGAGGGACATACAGTTTTCTTGATAAACAACTTTTCCCCGCACAATTCAAGAGAGCATAAATAAAGTCCGTATAGCAACCTTTATCAGGAATCAACGTTAGACGATATTTATAGAACCTATCCTCATGTGGAAAAGTTGAACATCTCAAACATAGAATCAAACTCATATGAAATAAACAATGACACATAACACGATCCATATATTTATTTCATTAGGTCAAGTCATGTACTATGTTCCAATAACACACACATATGCAATTAAGTTGGTAACTCCTTACTTATGATTTATAGAACTTAATCATCACTTAACTTGCATACTAATCTTTTATGATAATTACTGTTCCTTGTTAATTATCAAGATTATGGACGATTTAGATTTATTATTGTCATTCAAATGAATGATCCACATAGATCTACAATTCAGATCATCAACCTTAATGATCTGTCAATAATAAACTGTAGAAACAAATGATTAAATATCATCATTAACATAAACTAAAAAATAAGTCATTAAATATTGACTTCTAGGACATAACTCCAAAAAAATTGACCAACGACCTGCAAAAATAAATTGAACTCATATTAAAAATAATTTTGAATATTAATATTAAAAAATAAATCCTTAATTAGTAAATTGAACTCACATGGGATTATGCATCTGCTTTCTTTTTTTCCTTTACTTATTGACCCACACGCCTTCGGTGTTGTCTGTACGCCTATAAATGATCGATATCGGTTGTGATGCATCATCGATACCATCTGAAAATGGAGGTGCTTCATCGAAGTGGTCATATGCTTCTTCGTCCACGACATCTCCAACACCGACAATGTGTCTCTTTCCTTGAAGGACAATATGTTGATTCTTATCGGCCGGATCTTGAGCGTAGAACACTTGCATTGCTTGCTTATTTGCAAGTATAAAAGGGTCGTCTTCATAAGCCCTTTTTTTGTAGTCAACAATTGTAAACCCATTTTTGTCTTTCGACTCCACCGCGTAAGTTGTTGATCCATGCACACTTCAATAAGGGTATCTTGAATTTCGTGTAATCTAGATCCCATATCTCTTCAATCCAATCTTGCTTTGTTAAATTGAATTATGCTGCAGGTAGCCAATCTTGCTTTTTACCCTTAGCTTGTGCTGCTAGATCCTTCTGAATTCCCATTTCAACCATGTCCTTCCTCGCATTCACGCCATCTTTATTTTTCCCTTGAATTTCCAGAAGACAATCAATCAAAGCTTCACATATGTTCTTGATTATGTGCATCGCATCTAGGCAATGCCTAACCTCTAAACACTGCCAATATTTAAGTTCCCAAAATATAGACTTCTTTTTCCATATTCCTTTCGGAATCTCATTTGCAAATTTCTTACCAAATTTTACCTCTAGGTCCTTGACCTGTCGATATACTGCCCTTTCGAATTTTGGCATTGGGGCCCTGTCATGCTCCTCTATACCATCAAATCTTTCCTTGTCTAGATGGTAAGGGTGGTTGCGGAATCTAAGAAACCTGCGATGTCCCAAGTAAACATTTTTTCTAGAGTTTTTCAAGTAAACAAAATGAGTGTTTTCCTGGCAAATGGGACATGCTTTGGCTCCTTTATTCCTATACCCCGACAGATTGCAATATGCAGGAAAATCATTAATCGTGCAAAATATCATGACAAGGAGCTTGAACTCAGTTCTAGAGTTTGTATCAAATACTTTCACTCCCTCAATCCACAATTTGTTAAGGTCATCTATCAATGGATGCAAATACACATCTATGTCATTCCCAGGTTGTTTAGGACCTGAAATCAACAAGGGCATCATCAAGTATTTCCTTTTCAAGCACAACCAGGGAGGAAGGTTATAAATACACAATAAGACGGGCCACGTTGTACTACGGCTACTCATGTTTCCATAAGGATTCATACCGTCCGTGCATAATCCCAGTCTCAAATTTCTGGGTTCGCTGCCGAAATCGGCAAAATTACTATTTATATCCGTCCAATCAGGACAGTCTGCTGGGTGCCTTAACATTCCATCGCCTCTTTTCCTGTAGTCCGCGTGTCATCTCAACAATTTGGCATCCTTCAAATTAGCAAAAAGCCACTGAAATCTTAGAATTTTTGGGAGATAAAAAACAACCTTCGCAGCTGGTCCCTTACTACCGACATCAATTTGATCACCCCTCGGTTTAAACCGTGATGCTCTACACTTTGGACATTTATCGAGATCTTTGTACTCATCTCTAAATAATATGCATTCATTCGGACATGCATGAATTCTCTCTACATCTAGTTTCCAAGGACACAACATCTTCTTGGCCTTATAAATAGAATCCGGCAACTGGTTATCTTTAGGAAGAAAATCTGTACGCAAAAGTTTAAGCAAAGACATGAAATTGGCATCACTCCATTCATTTTTGGCTTTCAGATTAAATAGTTTGAAAACAGCATTAAGTTTTGATAATTCACAACCGGGACATAACTTAACCTTATCTTCTTCACGTAACATACCAAAAATTTCAGCATTATCAACAAAATCTGCATCCACATTGTTCACAATTTCATCTAAATCAGCATTCAATTATGGATTAACTACATTTTCATCATCAGAAATATTTTCATCATCAAACACATCATTTTCATCATCAAACACACCATTTTCATTATTAAATATATTTTCATCATCCAATAATAAATTTTCTTCCTCATGTTATGAATCCAATACATTGGTACTAGTTCTGTAACACCCCTGAATTTTTATACGTATTTTCTTATTTTTTTTTTCTACCATCAAAATACAGTTTATATATATATATATATATTTGTTCTATGCTGCATATATATTGCATATTAATTTTTATAAAACGTATTATTTTATTTCAAAATATATTTGGTGTACTATATTTTGATATTTATATCCTCTTTGAACCTTTGACCGATCCTCTATGGGTATAGTGATGATTTTTATAATGTTGCCACAGCCATTAATTCCTATGTTTCCTATTGTGTCCTTTATCATTTACAATTCCGTATATATTCCTTGATATCTTATTTCCTAACAATAGCAGCTTTTTTTTCGATTTTATTGTGGCAGAATTTAATTTCAGTTATAATCGTTATTTCCCAAGATATAACCATACTAAAATAAAACTTCTTGTCTTTAACCGTGCCCCACTAATATGCCTTTGAATTACTACCATTAAATTCGAATTAATATTTCTTGCGGCAGAAATAAATGGTTATATCTTATTTGATTGCCAAACCTTTCATTCATTCATAAAAGCCAGCCTTATCTTGTGTTCGGTTATTATAGAAATTATTGGACTTGGAGCCCAAGCACCTCTCTCCCCTATAAATTATTTCATGTCGCTCATCATCCGAGAAAGAAAATCATTTCCCAAGTTTATTTGATTTGTCATTAAATTCGATATTCATCTCATTTTGAAATATCATGTTCGAACATCAAGTGGTACGTGATGATCCATCCGATTGGAATTCGAGTTCTACGTCACGATCGATATTGTTCAATTTTCTAATTTGCTCGTCAGGTAACCGGACTTCTCTATAATTTAATTTTCGTATTGATTGATTTAAATATCGTTTGGCTTATTGATTGAATTGAATTGATATATGAGAATTGTGATTGATGTATTTTGCGAGTCAACGGGTCTCTATTGTGATTTGAATTGAAGTGGAAAAGTGGAAATGGAATAGTGGAATGGAATGTGAAGCGGAATCGCCTAAAGAGGGATTCGCGCTAGTGGAAAAGTGATATGAAAAAGTGGATTTGAGAAAACCTAGACCCGTTGATCTCTGTAAAATATATTTAATTTGTTTGTTATTGATGTGTGGATTAATCCGATCGATTGATTTTTGGTTATATAAATTGGTTATAGAGAAGCTGCGTCGTTAAATAACCGGTTACTCGGCTTTGTAGCTGACTCCGTTTGCTTTTATTTCTTGTGACGTAGGTTGCTGGACCGTCGGATGGATGCGAAAGATACTGTCTCACCTCACGCCTCGTATTTCGGATACGGGGTGTGACATTTGGTATCAGAGCATTCGTTCCTCGGGCTGTGTTTGGGTCCGTAGTCGTTTCGTTTGAAGTTACTTTTATCTTGTTGGTTTAGTTCTAATTCGTTTGAAATAATCCGACTTGAATTCAGTTGTCCCAGTTGACTTGTTATCATCTATTTAGATCTTGATTCGATTCATTTGAATTACAAGTTGTCTGAATTTCGAGGACGAAATTCTTTTGAAGGAGGGAAATATGTAACACCCCTGAATTTTTATACGTATTTTCTTATTTTTTTTTTCTACCATCAAAATACAGTTTATATATATATATATATATTTGTTCTATGCTGCATATATATTGCATATTAATTTTTATAAAACGTATTATTTTATTTCAAAATATATTTGGTGTACTATATTTTGATATTTATATCCTCTTTGAACCTTTGACCGATCCTCTATGGGTATAGTGATGATTTTTATAATGTTGCCACAGCCATTAATTCCTATGTTTCCTATTGTGTCCTTTATCATTTACAATTCCGTATATATTCCTTGATATCTTATTTCCTAACAATAGCAGCTTTTTTTTTCGATTTTATTGTGGCAGAATTTAATTTCAGTTATAATCGTTATTTCCCAAGATATAACCATACTAAAATAAAACTTCTTGTCTTTAACCGTGCCCCACTAATATGCCTTTGAATTACTACCATTAAATTCGAATTAATATTTCTTGCGGCAGAAATAAATGGTTATATCTTATTTGATTGCCAAACCTTTCATTCATTCATAAAAGCCAGCCTTATCTTGTGTTCGGTTATTATAGAAATTATTGGACTTGGAGCCCAAGCACCTCTCTCCCCTATAAATTATTTCATGTCGCTCATCATCCGAGAAAGAAAATCATTTCCCAAGTTTATTTGATTTGTCATTAAATTCGATATTCATCTCATTTTGAAATATCATGTTCGAACATCAAGTGGTACGTGATGATCCATCCGATTGGAATTCGAGTTCTACGTCACGATCGATATTGTTCAATTTTCTAATTTGCTCGTCAGGTAACCGGACTTCTCTATAATTTAATTTTCGTATTGATTGATTTAAATATCGTTTGGCTTATTGATTGAATTGAATTGATATATGAGAATTGTGATTGATGTATTTTGCGAGTCAACGGGTCTCTATTGTGATTTGAATTGAAGTGGAAAAGTGGAAATGGAATAGTGGAATGGAATGTGAAGCGGAATCGCCTAAAGAGGGATTCGCGCTAGTGGAAAAGTGATATGAAAAAGTGGATTTGAGAAAACCTAGACCCGTTGATCTCTGTAAAATATATTTAATTTGTTTGTTATTGATGTGTGGATTAATCCGATCGATTGATTTTTGGTTATATAAATTGGTTATAGAGAAGCTGCGTCGTTAAATAACCGGTTACTCGGCTTTGTAGCTGACTCCGTTTGCTTTTATTTCTTGTGACGTAGGTTGCTGGACCGTCGGATGGATGCGAAAGATACTGTCTCACCTCACGCCTTGTATTTCGGATACGGGGTGTGACAAGTTCCAACATTAGATGATTCTCCCCGAGTCTCTCCATGAAGTGTCCACCGAGTATAATCCGGTACAAATCCATCTCTAAGCAAATGAACTCTCACTTCTTTTAAATTAGACCATTTCAACAAATTCTGACATAAACGACATGGGAAACACATTTTGTCATCTTCCCTCCTTTTTAAATCCGCTTCAGCACAAACCATAAATTCTTCAAGCCCTTTCAGAAACTCGGCAGAAAATCTGTTACTTGAGTACATCCAAGTCCGATCCATCTAAACAAGAAAAATGTATGCAAAATGTCAGGGTATGAGTCAATTTAGTCACATTAGATTTTCGGGCCGGTCACCATCCTAACTCACTCTTTGGATACTATGTCTCATTAACGAGCGTACGCTAGATGTAATCTGTTGTTTGAGAAAAATTCGGCAGCATTTCCCTTAATGTTCCCTGAATGCGCCAACACACGATTGCTCGTGAGAACGCATCTGTGGGAACATATAAAGGGAAATACCGTCGAATTTTCCTCAAACAACATATTACATCTAGCGTACGACTCACTAATCCTAAATGAGACAGAATATCCAAAGAACAGTCCCAAAACGGAGACTATCCGAGATTAATTCCTAATGGATTAATCTCGGACGGGCAACGACCTAAATTCGGTATTGTTCCGATATTTTGGTCCTATATGACAATCCATTAAATAATTAAATGCATATGCAAATTATTAATGCATGCATGAATAATTTGGTAATTAATTGAAATAAATAAGTAAGTTTTATGAAAATATACCTTCAATCCGATGAAATTATATCTTCAATCCCGATGAAATTATTCTCCTCTTGAATGAGATCTAAAATTATGCTATGAAAAATCAACTAATCATTAATTTAACCATAAATCAAAATAATTTACAGAAAAATAAGGACAAAATTGAAAAATATAAAATATAGCTCAAATTAAACTTCTTTTACATATATAATATCTAATCTCTTTCTCATTTTCAATCCAATTATAATTTTTTCAGATTTTTTTAGAATTATTTTCTATTTTTCAATAAAAACTGAAATAAATTAAGAGAAAAATATAAAAATATGAAATGTTGTTCAAATTAAATTTTTTTACCTCCAAACTGCTCTCCTTGTCCTTCTCTTTCAAATTCTAATTTTTTCAGAATTTTTAAAAATTTTTATCTATTTTTTTGGAGTGGAAAATAAATATGAAAAATGGAGTTAATGCATGGGAAATGGCTTCTGGTTGGTGGTTGGGGTGCGGCTGTGTGGATTGATTGGAGGAAGACGAAAGGAAAATTAACCTAAAAACAAAATTTTCAAGACTTCTGTAACGCTTATTAACAAATAAGCGTTATAGATTATGACCATTTGTAACGCTCCATAGGTTTGAAACGTTACAGATTATGATATTTGTAACGCTCCATAGGTTTGAAACGTTACCGATTTGTAACGCTCCTAAGATAGGAAGCGTTACAGAATCGTCTACAGATTTTTTTTTTTGTTTTGGGGTTGGAATATTGTAACGGGTTTGAAGTTGAGCGTTACAGACGACCCGTTACAAAAACCTATATTTGTTGTAGTGTTAGAATCGGTTTTGCATCGGTACTAAAAATACGTGGTTCTAAAGACATATAAAAAACCGGTTCTAAAAATGGCAGTGCTAAAAACAAGCTATTCTTGCAGTCGAATTTCAGTACATTTTTAGAACTGATTTTTAGTAAAACACCGGTTTTAATAATGAACAACTAGAATCGGTTTTTTACTAAAAACCGGTTCTAAAAATGTACTGAATTTTATTATTTTTAAATCCTTTTTTAACCGATTTTTAAATTAAATGTAGATTTTAATAATATTTTTGGAACCAGTGTTTTGATAAAAAATCGATTTTAATAATGTACCAAATTTTGTTATTTTTTAATCCCTTTTTTGAACTAATTTTTAAATTATATTCGGATTTAAATTATATTTTTAGAACCGATTTTTAACAAAAAATTGGTTCTAATTATTAAAACCAATTAATTTTTTTTTTGTTTGAGCTAGCCCAATTTTTGCTAGCCATACCAATTGACATTTATACATCACAACAAACACAAT
This sequence comes from Rhynchospora tenuis, assembly GCA_027725995.1. Taxonomy (NCBI): domain Eukaryota; kingdom Viridiplantae; phylum Streptophyta; class Magnoliopsida; order Poales; family Cyperaceae; genus Rhynchospora; species Rhynchospora tenuis. The sequence goes on from CM050889.1 coordinate 123,167,311, forward strand.
TAACATATCAAAACAAACATTTTAACAATAAACGTTTCATACGCACCAAATATACTAATTCGCATTCAACAATTAACAAAACAATTTAATTTAAACACATCACAAGTAAGTTTAACAATAACAAACTCATACATGCCTTCGTAAATATGCATACAACTCATCACAAGTAAGGTTAAGGTCTTGGTCGCTATAGGGTTCACCGGGCGGATGCAAAACCTGCATTTAATTAAACAAATTCAATTTGTAAAAATAAAACAATTTGGTTTCAATAAATTTAATAATATCGATTTTGAAATACTACACTATATGTAAATTCTCATTCTAAACCCTATAAACTTCAAACCCTAAACTCTAATTAATTCTTAAACATTTATTTTATGTATATTATAATTTATACCTTTGGCAAATGGTGGTATGCCGTGTAATTAGTCAGGATCATATGCAAATTCCTCATCGCATAAAACCCGCAATCGGTACCGTTTGGTTGACGTGGACTCTACAAGCAACAAAATTTGTTACAATTAATATAACATCCAATAAATGAGAAATGAAATGAAACTATTAGTCGAGCTATGTACCGGAAAGAAGTGAATATCGAATTTGGGACCTAATTTTAATCTGGATAAAGCACTACAATATTAAAATATAAAGTTAGAAATAATTAATTTGTAGATATTTACTTACTATAGATAATGCATGTGTTGACTAAAACAACTTACATGTTGTATGCCTTTATCATTGGAGAATCAACACATTTCGTCAAGAGAATCTGCAATCCACATTGTTTTTGTTGAGGGCTGTGCAATAATAACCACAAAATGATGCCTGTAGTTACATATTAAAGCTTGTTAGTAAAATTCACATTAATCCGTAAAATCTAAAATTTAGATTAGACAATTAGAAAATTTCTAACTAACGCGTTCTGATATAGCAAAACATGATAAACAGCCTTCATTTTGGAGAAAAGCATCATCAAGTAGCTTATTGTGCCTGAAGGATCCTTCAACGCATGTTTTCCTGCATTTCTTTCAGGATCCAAAAACTTGAAATCCTTAAGTTGCAGTTCCTTTCAATAGTCCCTAGCCCACCTGCATATTGTATTTATATATGTAATACGATAATATTGATTCAATTTACAACCATATATTATAATGTAATAGTAATCAATCGATTTTTGTTTAGTTGGAAAAATACTTACATTGCCAAACTTTCATTACTTGAAGAACAAGTTTTTTCCTTTTAAATAAGTCGTTGATATCTGAGAAATTGAGTATGAACTTATCCAGTGGTGAACCTTCGAACTTGGCCTTAATTTCGAAACTTGTCACGGAGGGATCCAACATCATCATATAGTTGTGCAGTTCTGCTGCGTTAGGTCCAAGTGGCTGCAATTCCTCCGAAGTACAAAATGAGTCCCGCATCTTGAATTCTCCGTCCAATAAGAAAGCAGCCGGATCGAAATCTTCGTCGACTTCCTCCTCTTCCTCCTCCACTTGCTCCTCCTCCTCCTCCTGTTGCTTTGCTTTCTTTTTCGTCGGAGATTTCGCCAATGATTGAGGTCGTTGCGGTTGTTGTCTCAGGTTTTCCTTTAAAATCAATACATTAGTCACAAACGATATTTTTCAATTCAATTAATACCATTTCATAAAAGTTTATAAGATTTACCAATTTCTGCATATCGATATCCAAAAGATGACTCGGCCACCTTAAAAATGAGTTCTGGATCATACCAAGCCAATCGTCTGCATTGGGAGGTGGATAAGGTGGCGACACTTCTTTCACATGATCGAACACTTCTAGGACTTGTACCTTAACCTCGTTCGGCCCCAATGGCTCTCCATGGACCGTCTCAGTCAAGGAACTATGTGCAAACACCACAGCTCTAGCAACGTACATGATCACACAATTATCTGCTGGGAGGATAACCAAGACTTCCTTGGAATCCTGCAATTATAAGCAAATACGAAACATATTTAATTACATATGCTAAACTTTTAATTCTATGTACTTGCAAGTAATATTATGTATACCTAAATATTAGGGCAAGGAATCGGATGTGGTTGATTATTGCTACCCTGTGATAGCATAATGAATGCTTGGTTCGTTATTGGATCGTACTGCTGCGTCACTGGTTGCCCTTGCGACCACATCCTTGAGAAGTTTTGCTCCATCTGTCTGGCTACTTCCTTTTGAACTTCCTCCTACAAGCGACGGCTCACTTCCTCCTGCACTCTCTGATCGATTTCCTCTTTGGAGTAGCCCTTGGATTTTCTCGTACCCTTACCAAACATATTTTTCGCACCGGCATAAACTGGGTGTCCTCTCACCCTGCCTGAGTGCTCTGGGGTCCCAATAGCAGTAGTCAAGATGTCACTCTAACGAACCGCTTGAAATTCACCAAGAGTCAGCTAAAGCAACCTGTCAGAAAATAAATTCATGTCAATTTAAGTTGAATTCGTTGAATATATCAATTTTTTATTTATTTGAGTTAACACACGTACTGCTTTATCAACGATCAGTGCATCTTAGGATCTGTACACACAATTTTATTTGTTTCTGGATCCTTCTTGGCGCGTGCCCTGCTCTTTGGATTTCACAACATATATCCAAAAGTCAGGGTTTAGGTTTGTAAGTTCAATGTATCACATGAGGTTTTCGGGTCGGTTACCATCCTACCCCACTCTTTGGATACTCTGTGTCATAAGCGAGCGTACGTTGGATGCAATGTGTTGTCTGAGAAAAATTCGGCAGCATTTTCCCTTATGTTCCCTGAATACGCCAAAGCATGATTGCTCGAGCGTACATATCCGTGGGAACATAAGAGGAAATGCAGTCGGATTTTTCTCAGACAACACATTGCATCCAACGTACCACTCGCTATCCTAAATGAGACAAAATATCCAAAGAGCAGTCCCCGACTGGGAACTATCCGAGATTAATCCCTAATGGATTAATCTCGAATGGGCACGACCTAAAATTGTTCAAATTCCGGCAATTTGGTCCTATATGACAATACAACTAATATATGCAAATGCCAAATAATTATTTCCATGCATACAAATTGATAATTTTATAAATTGAAACTATCGAGGGTTAAAATAGAAAATTACCGAAATTCTCTCGAAAAGATGATTTTCTCGCTTCAATAGAATAACCTCTTCTTCCTCTTCCTAATTTATCAAACCAAAATGGAAAAATCAATAACAAATAAAAAATTTGCTTGAATAATAATTAAAACAGAAAATAATACAATAATATACCTCAATTGTAATTTTTTTTAATTTCTATTGGCTCTCCTTTGCTTCCTCTTTTTAAATAGGTGGTTTTGAGTTATAGTAAATGCTCTCGGTTTTGGAAGAAAAAAAATCACGCATAGAATAGTAATGGTGGTGGGTGGCTTAGCAGGGTAGGAGTAGCAAATACTTAAAAAAAATTATTGATTTTTAGGACCGATTTTCTATTAAAAATCGATTTTACTAAGGTGAGAAAAAGAGAAAAATACGATATATTTTTCGAACCGCTTTTTTATAAATAACCGATTCTAAAGATATATGTTTAGAACCGGTCTTTAATAAAAATCTGGTTCTAAAAATAACCGGTTTTGTTTTTTTAATTCGTTTTTTAGAACCGGTTTTTATTAAAGAACTGCTCAAATAATTGTATTTTCAGAACCGATTTATTATAAAAATCGGTTCTAAAAATAAACCGTATTTTTTCTTTTTTTTAGTCAAAAATTTAGAACCGGTTTTTATAATAAACCGGTTCTACAAATAACCACTGGCTATTATTAGAACCGAATTTTTATCAACCAGTTCTAATGTGGCGTTTCCAAAAATCGAATCTGTTGTAGTGAATAATTAATCAAATTAAATACATTTACTAATAAGGACAAATTGTATAAAAGCATAACTTCATATAGTTGAGTATCAGTAGATATAGTACAAAAGGTTTTAAGGCAATGGCCATAAAAATAAAAAAGTAGCCTAATGAAATTACAAAAGGTTTTTAAGGCAATAGCCATAATAAAAAAAATAATAAAGTATCCCTCCACCACTGAAAATGGTAACCTCTGAAATTGTCATAAATCATGGTAACAGCCTGACCAACAAATCAAACAAATTGAAATATATCAGTTTATTGAGAAGCTTATTTTTCACTCACTATAAATATATTTACAAATGATTCGTGAGAACTTTCATACCTAATTAAAATTATAGGGGTTAAATAAAATTATTTTAGAATTGACATAATAAATAATCATATTCGAAGATATTAGATGCCCCATGCAACAAACATTCCTATAAAATGATCAATCAAGAGAAATACCAACACCAGCATGTCAAATCACATAATATGTTTAAGAGATACTTCTTTTTTGGAACTAAGTGGGGTGTTATCCCACCACTTCTCTTATTAATAAGAAAAGCTACATACACTGTTTCTCATCCGGTACAGACCTGTACAAAGCACTGAGCTAGCGAACTCAAGATTCCCAGTATCCCTAACCCTCTATTCTTTATTACAGGAAACTCATCTAGCCCTTTAGCCCTTGGACCTACATTAACACAGCTCACAAATCATAAAAGCCAAAAAGTAAACATAAGCAGATGCAAACACAATAACATCTTTAATCATGGAAACGCAAAAATATCAGGAAATAAATCTGGTCAGCTTCAACCGCTCATCCTTGATGTTCTTCACCTCTGCCTCTCTGCTTCATCTCTTCCAGTGATACCCATAGGGCCCACCTCAACATCACCCAACGTTTTCAACAGAACCAAATAAATGTCTCGTTAACAGAATGACAACAAAAGTACACACTACAACTTCATAGCAATAGGAACAAAAAATATAGTCAAAAGCGCATTTAAGTCTAGCTATTTGTCAGACAGCTCCTGCTGCCACCACTTCAGCTGTCATCAGCCACCCTTCATCAGATACCTCATCAATCCACTCTTCCACATCTTCCTGCATTTCTTCCATCCACCCAGGAAACTGCAAGAAGTGGGTATTCTGTGTATCCTCTGTCATCCATTGTTTCGTCAGCACCTGCATCTCTGCTGGCCAAGCTTCTGCCCAATAGTAGACGATAGCTTTAATTTTTTGACAATAAACTCCAACAGTTACAGGGACTGACTGCTGAAAGCAATATTTATTTCTCTCCAACCAGCAAACCCAACAAACAGCAGCAATATCATTTCTCAATTGAAATTATTCAAATCAATCATGCTTGCATTTTCTTAATGTGATATCACATGATTTTTTTAATGGATGTTTTGGGTCCTTTACTGGCATGTACCAGTACCAATTGGTAGCAACATAACCATTGATTATTGTATGGCATTGAACCTGAAAGAAGTGCACAAATTTAGGCAGAAAGGAGCCAAGCAAAAGGCTAAGGAAAAAAAGACTAACATATTGATCTGATGTGTTGACATTAAAGGTCCGAAATTAGCAATGGTCCACTTGCAAGCTTCGCTGAAAGTATGGGAGCTACAAGTTTAGAGAGATATATTCATTAACAACTTCGCTGAAAGTATGGGAGCTACAAGTTTAGAGAGATATATTCATTAACAACATGGAAAAAAAAACTGACAATCAGCGAATTAGTAAAAGTTGTTGTTGAGTGTTTACAATCTTGTACAACAATGAAAGCAAAGAGCAACCTAAATGAAGTTGTTGAACTACAATGAAAGCAAAAAAAAAAAAATCAAAAGTAAGAAGTAATAAATTTACACAAGTTTATAAGCATCCTACCAGGAGTGAAAATTAGAAAAGTAAAATTATCAATATGCATGAAAAAGGAGGATCGGTTTATCTAAGAATTGGAGATGGACTTGTCTAACAACAGATTATTAGACTTCTTTTCAATCAAACACATCATTAAAAAGCGTTAGATCACAAAAAATACAAAGAAAGGGGAAAATTCTAAACAAATGTAAAATATGAAGGAAAAAATAACCTTTGTTTATACTAATTTAAAATAACGACATTATTTCTCATGAAAACAGAAGTACTAATCCTTTTTTATTTGAAAAACTGGAAAAAATACAAACGTAGAGAGAAAGGAGAAGATATGGAGAGACAGGGAAGAACAAAAAAAGCCACACACACAACCCTAGCTGAACTGGAAAAGCAAAGGAAATGTTATCAATTTGAACATGAAAAAAACAGATAAAAATAAGAATACCTAAACATGACGAAGAAGAGCACTTGAACCAAATACCAGCTAGCACCTATGAAGATTTAGACTAGGTATAAACCTATATGCATATCTAACCTATGAAATAAACATAGAGTATTAGATATACCGCAGCGGAAGATGATCGAACGCATAGACTCTTCTCGGAGTTCGGTTCTGCAACGCCTTATCTCTCTCCGTATGCGACCGATGCACTACGACCTCAAGTTAGGGCCTAGCGCCACCTTTCACGATTCCAAGTGCCGATCTCCTCATGCGTGTGTGATCCGATTGCTCCAAGAAGTCGGATGGCTTCCTCCCTCTCAAATCCTGACATCTCTTTTTGTTTCTGGACCCAAACACGAAGGATTTCCAACAGAGAGGTCGGTTATAACAGAGGGGTATGTATAGGAGTCAATCAGAACAGACAGAGTCGGTTCTGATCCCGACATCCAGCGGCCCACAGGTCCAACCAGCGACCCGCTGGACCGTTCAGTTTTCAGCAACCCGCTGGCCCAGCCAGCGGCCCGCCGAAAACGGCTCCACACACTTTTCCTAACATCTCCCTCTTGGAGACGTTTTCCAAACAATTAGCTAGATCTCATGCGGCAAATGGAACGTGCGACCAGCGCATACACCTGTCAAGCGGGAGCTCAAAAGCCTAACCTAGAATTAATTCAAGGCCAGCGAGAGAGCATCTACCCTTTTATAAAAATAACAGTTAATTGTGCATACTAGTACCTTAGAAAGACTCAAGTCCGCACTATATCAGACATTATCGACCGCTCAATGATACATGTCTTTTCCTTTTCAGTCTTAGTCTGCTGTATGTTCCCAATCTCAGTCTCCAAGACGAGTTTTGGTGAGCTCTGAACACCAACAGATCTATCGTTTGTGCAGGACGAGTCGAATCTTCCTTTCGTCTCATGAAACTCAAAACAAGATCAGTCGCTTGCCCAGCAATGCCCCGACAGGCGGAATATACATCACCACTGGGTACACACCAAAGTAGCTGCACTGACCCTATCTCTCATGACATAGTCAAAAGTCAAAGGGTACGTAAACATGGAACTCACACATGGGGAGTCAGACGGTCTTGGTCCTGGAACCACTCAACCCACTTCCAAATGTCGCCTAGCACATGTGGTACGAACACATGTACAATGAAATATCTGCTCAACAGACGTGTGATCACATTCGTTGTACGAGTCTAGATTCAGTTCGCAAAACAAGTGTCTATGGTCTAGACCACTCCTTATTGCAACTAATCCTGAGATTCTACCACTTAGACACTCATCGAGTTCTAAGGAGATTCTCACCTCGGCTAATATTGAACTTACATGATCGTTTGGGGAACAATCATATCGGATCGCCTAAAAGAAAACAAGCCTCATTTCAGTCCCAGACTGAAGCGACAATGAGCTTTCGACCATCCCAGATGGCTCCTTAGTCCTCGACTAAGCGCACATAGCTCAATCTAGTCTCATCTCTACATGCCCCGGACAAAGGAGAGCCGCCAAAAGGTAGAGCCAATTATTGGCGGAATACTAGGCGAAGGCCAGGCGAACTCGCCCCAATGATGTGGACCCAAATGCACGTATATACTTCACAAGAGGGCCTGATTTCCCAAATCATCTGGCGAATGTGACTCCTGCATTCGAAGGCCTCACTATACATCAATCGGCCGGGGTAATCACATACCTCGGTCATTTGAAACAAACTGATCCAGAATTCATCAAGGTTGCATCTGAAAACGATGAAGTATGGAACAACTTCATGGAATTCCCGGGACATGACCCTGATCGAGCTCGGAGAAGGAGGCGGGAGAAGTTCATAAGAAAACACCCAGCCGAGGCCGCTCATATGAGAGAATGAATCTGACTCACAGCGATGATGACAACTCAGGAGCCGGTCCTTCTGGAACCTCTCGTCACGTCAGCATTAGTGTGCACTGGAATGATGACTCTGACTCCGAGAATGAATCTCAAGAACCATCGCGTCCTCTGGACAAGACCCCTGCGACGACAACAGAAACCACAAGACGTCAAGGTGCTGAGCTATATATGTACCTGCAAAATCTAAGAAGTAGGGAGCCTGCCTTCTTTAGGTTTGCAACCACAAACTTCCAAATGCTGATGCGGTACATAGACTACCCTTATGCCGATCCCAGTCCCATCTGAACTAGGAATCGTGAATATTTTGTGCGGAGTCACCCAGTTGAAGCCGCATGCGTGCGAGAGATTGTTGAGACCGCAAGGCGCATCTTCGCACCAAGTGATGATCACAACCCTGCCTCAACATCATGTCACAAAATCTCTCACGAAGATGAAGGAAGTGATAGCAGTGACGGGAACGAAGAGGAGCAAGCAGCAGATTTTGGGAATGACAGAACTAGGGAATCCTAGCAAAATTAAAATGAGTCCAGTCCTGGGGCATCTAATTCAAGCGATGCGCACTCGAGGGTGAGTGTATTCTATAGTAGAGACCCTGACTCCACTAACCCGCCTGTGCGCGTATATTATGAAGAAGACCTGTCTCCAGAGGCCCACTATTTGATGTGTCGGATGCTTTTGAAGGCCTCACTTTGCACCAACCGTTGACGTCTTCTCATACATCAACCATCTGATCCGGAATGACCCGGAATTTCTGGATATTGTGACAAACCATGAGCGGATCTTTACTCATTGCCTGGAGCATCTGCGTCACGAACCCGACCCAACGTGGAGAAGGAGACGAGAAAGGTTCATAAGGGATGACCCTGCTGAAGCTGCTCGAATCAGAGAAGTTGTGGAAACCTTCGACAACTTGAAGAATTCCACCCCCTCTAACGGTGACAGCAGGGTCGCAAGGCACCTCTCGCCACATCAGCACTGGCTCAGACTAAGGTGATGGCTCTGATTCAAACCAAAGTGAGCCATCAAGACGATCGAACCCCTCGGTCGAAGAAATAGCAGCTCGTGCGGGGATCGCAAGGCACCGAATCACCAACCTAGATGATTACTTGCGAAACCTGATGAACACCGAACCTGCCTTCGTTCGATTCGCAGCTGCACACTTCCCGATGCTCTTGAGGCACATCGAATACCCCATAGCCGATCCTGATCCCACATGGAGAATAGATCGTGAAAGGTTCCTACGCAACCATCCTGCCGAAGCTGCTCGTATGCGAGAGATAGCAGCAGCCACTCTTCACATCTTTGGAATAGGCAACAGCAGTGACAGCAACTCTGAGGCCGGTACTTCCGGCATCTCTTGCCATATTGGTACCAGCTCAAGTGGAGGTGATAACTCTGGTCCAAGTCGGAACCAACCACCAAGACCAACAAATCTCTTAGTGGAAGAAACAGTGGCCCGAACAGGGATCACTAGACGCCAGTGTATCGATTTACATACATACCTCCAGGATCTGAGGAACAGTGAACCCGCCTTTTTCTGGTTCGCAACGGAGAACTTTCAAATGCCCATGCGATACATAGAATATCCCATCACGGATCCTAATCCCACCTGGAGAAGAAATCGCGAGAGGCTGCACGCATGCGAGAGGTAGCGAAAACCGCCCAACACATTTTCAGGCCGGATGGCGATGACAACTCCAGAGCTGGTTCCTCTGGCACATCCCGCTACATTAGCAGTGATGAGCCTGAAAGTCCCAGAGAAAAGAAATTCAACCGACGCTCAGCCAAAATAGCGGAGTGGACGGATGACGACGAACCCCCACCGCGGTCCCGTGGCAAAAACAAAGAAAAGAAAACTCATAGGAGAAATGCCCGTATGTCAGTCCGACCACAATCAGAGTAGACAGAAGCATTCCCTGAAGGATTGGCGACCCTCATAGCCACCACCGAAGGGAAGACGGCTAGCGAACTCTTACGGGAGTTGCAACTAACTGACGAGGAAGACGTTTTCTATCTCTCCGAAGAAAGAGAGCTTCTAGAAGAGGAAGAAAGAACTGAGACCAAACCCCTTCTGGTCTACCAAAGAAGGAACAGAGAAAAAAAACAAGAAAAGAAATAAAATGTCTGGAGGAGAGTCCTCTCGGAGTGGTGGCTCTTGCTACCGAATAACCTGCGGGGATGTGGGTGATGATCAGGAGGAGAAATTCGAAGTGCCTCAACCACAACCAGACGCACCTCAACCACAATTTAAAGTGCCCCAGCCCTAGTCTGACGCGCCTCAATGACAACCTAAGGCACCTCAACCTCAACTTTGAGCCTCTCAGTTGCAGCCTGAGACATCCCAGCCACGGCCATCATCTCCCCCGCCACAGCCCGAGAATCCTCAGCCACAACCAGGGGCAGAACATGGAGATAACCCTGATGACGAAGACGATAGGATCCAATATGATTATGAGTTTGTGTTGGATCCTGAATACCAGGTAAACCCAGCAGATCTGGAAGGACAACAGATCAGGAGGGTGAATCTCGACATTCACATCTCTAACATCCCTGGTCATCCCGAGCTTACCTTGGAAGACTTGAGTGAAATTGTGCGCCAGTTGGTCAACCAAACAAGGGAAGCCATAATCATGGAAGAAGAAGATGCTCGCCAGGAACAGGGGGCAGCTGAAACTCCTTCCACCACCCAGTCAGACAACATAGCTTCACCTTCCAGTCCTCTTGAAGAGAAGGAAGAAGAAGAAGAAAGTCAAAGATCCGAATGAGTCATCTACATCTCCGATGATTCAGGATCCGAAGAATCTAAAGAAGAAGAACTCTCAGATGAGAACTATGAGCATGACCTGACGGACCCGATTGGGTGGACAGGTCATTTAATCAAAAATGTGGAAAAGTCAGGCGAACCGGTCGGGTGGCAGGTGAGTGATGAAGAGCTCGAACATGAACATCCTCACTTGACCAGTCTTCAGCCGTTCGTGCTCGACCCTTGGCCAGTGGCTCGCCAACCAACTACGGTGAGACAGGAAAGCGAAATCCAGACCGCCCCACTACCTTGGGTAGAAAGGATGAGATGGAACAGGTCTCGCAGGGAAGTGTGCAACCTGGAATATGACCGGATCAGAAGATTGGTCTATCCGGGCCAACCAGAAAAGAAAGAAACTGAAGAGGAGCTCCTCCAATAATTCCACCAAACTTCAGTCAATGAAGGCACGGAGAATCACGAACCGTCTCCTCACTATCCCATTCTAGTAGAGTGGACTCGACACTATATAGATGAAGAGTTCCACCGGTATTATGACCCAGCAGTGTGGGTAAACATCCAAAAGGATACCCAACACTTGAAAAAGGACAAATGCTGTCGAAAGTGTTCGCTTCATTACAGTCGCAGAGTCAAACTCAGGAAGTGAAGGCAAATCCCCTAACAGGCGCTCCTTCAGTCCAGACCGACCCATACCAGTCCGACTCGAAAATAGAAGGATCGATCACCCTCCCAGGGAAGGCGGTGCAAGACGCGAAGCCATCTTGAGACTGGACGAACAACGATTTGAGAGACCTGAAGAAGGCGGCCCTACCACTCGTACCCGATCTCGCCAACCGCAACCAAACCCTGTCCCAGCCAATGGACAGGGGGCATTGCAAGAAAACCCGGTTGTTGACCAAAATGAAATAGCGACGATCAGAAGAAAGGTCAGTCCCTTAGAAAATACCCTCGCTACTGTGCTCAGGCAAAATGACATTACCCTCGAGTTCCTCCGCACGCTGCAAGCAATGAGTGTAAGAGAATGGTCTGACAACAGAAGATTGCTCATGGAGATAGAACACAAACTGGCCCGTGTCATGGAGGGACAACGTCTCGAAGCCAAAGCAAGGAGAAAAGAAAGGAGAAAACAAAACAAGGAGGATAAGCCAGCTGAAACACCACCCCCTCCCAGGAGGAGAGAAGTAGGCATTTCCATTCAAGAAGGTCGTCGGCCTACAGCCAAGATCGACGAACCTGTTGGCAAAGGGAAGGCACCAATGCCAGTCACAGAAAAGGAAAAGAAGCGCGGCAAAACTCAAACTTGCTCCCCACCTGGAGGCTCAAGGGGTAGCAAGATAGAAAAAGGTGAGTTCACGCAGTCGGCACTCCAAAGAAGTTAAGGGTAAGGCAGGCACTGCGAAAGATGAAGATGGACCAGCCAGCAAAGGGAAATACCATATTGATGTGAAGCTGCGCAGGATAGAAGAGCCTTCCTCTGGAGGTGAAAAGGTGCCAAAACGAATCCACATTTGGGGCCAGTTGCAGAGAAATAAGAAGAAGACTTCTACCCAGGCTGCATTGCCTCTGCGCGAAGAGACGGAGCCTGATAAACGAAGAAAGTGCACTCCACAAGGATACCAAAGTGCAGTGGAACAAACCCACAGACCAAAGAAGACCAAAGGATGCAAAAAATACTGCGAATATCACCAAGTGTGGGGTCATTCTAGAGGTGAATGTTTGGCCTGGCCCAACAATGATGGTGACACTTCGAATGAAGAAATAGAAGAGGAAGGGTGCCAGGTTCAACAACCTGGCACCCAGATTCCGAAAATTCAGAAGAGGAAGACTCGGAAAAGTCAGACTATGACAGTCCGGAAAAGGAACCAACTGTAATGGCTACTCGCCCAATGACAATCATGCCCTTCGGGAGTGATTCTGAAGAAAGTGGGACCGAGGTGGAAGAAAGGGCCATGCCAACCCCTCCGAGCCGACCAAGCCAGGTAGCCCGACAAGCTCCGACCAAAGCCCAACAAAAACAAAAGGGTCAATGCAATGTCAGTTTAAGGTCCGGCACCAGGATACCTGAAAGACAGCCCCCAAGGGAGGTCCCTCACAGCCGACGAAGAACTCCGGAGGAAATAGCCACTTAAGGAGACGCGAGATTGAATGGCAACAGGCCCAGAATGACCGTAGGTGACTACAATGTGGTAGCACAAGAGCTCCGCGAATCTCTCATATATGCCTTACAAAATCCTGCCAGCTTCCAAGCATACTTCGCTCAAGAAGACCGAGAGGAAGTAGCGCAAGTCGAGCCAGAACCACATATTACCTTCACTGATGAGGATCTGATGGCCGGGACAGCAGACCACAACAGGCCTCTTTATAGCACCGGCATCATATATGGCAAGAAGATCAACAAGATTCTGGTTGACCCAGGGTCTTCCATCAGCATCATGCCATTGAAAACCTTAGTTCAGCTCTCCCTCAGCATTGGGGAAACCAAGAAAGACAAAATCCGGATTCAGGGATTTAACCACCAATACCAAAAAGCCTTGGGGTCCACCGTCATCGACATAGATTTTGGTGAACTTGTGACGCCAGTGAAATTCTTCATCATAGAGGCCAACAACACCTACAAGGCATTGTTAGGGAGACCATGGCTTCATGAAAATGGTTTGGTCCCCTCCACACTGCATCAATGTGTCAAGTTCACCCGAGATGGCAAACAATGTGTAATCAAGGGTGACGACCGACCTTTTGAGGCGCATGAAGCCGATTTGGATGATGCAAAATACTACCAAACCAGGATTGAACAGGAGGCAGCACCCACAAGAAATACCCCTTCATCAGACGTTGTCAGAGAGGTAGTAAAAAGGGTAGTACTTAAAGCTGCCATCAAGGCACAAACAACTCAGATGCTGTTGGGGAGTGATAGTGAACCGGAATCCTCTGAAGGAGCCGGAGACGATGTCCACATCCCGAGCAACTGCAGGTGGGCCCTTCTTGTCAGGTCGCAATGCTCGGTTCAAGTGGCAGCCCCCTCAGGTTGAGCAGTCTGAGCTTGCTCCCCCCCAAACTTGTTGTCTTCACTCGTGTTTGCCTCTAAAATTCGGCAAATTTAAACAAGCCGACAGAAGACGTCAAGAGGCATTGAGGATCGCTCATATAGAGCTACTCGAGTGTAACTAATGACGTATGATTGGAAAAAATTCAAATTGGGTCAATTTATATCAATTTTGGACTTAATCGAAGGCAACAAAAACTTAGAATGATATTGCTACAATTATGGGCTAACTAGCAAATCATTAACGAATCATACAAAGCCATACAAAATATGTGTGTGAGATACATGTAAAATACATGCCAAATACGTGTCAAATACGTGTATAAATCATGCATAAATCAGCAAATACATCAATGTATACAGGCCGGCTTTAACATACAAACAAATACACAGAAATAAATCAAGCCCATAACAGCCCGCGACAAAATCAGCCCAAATGGCTAATGGACTCGATCCAATCAAGTCGCGCTTCCGACTCAGTCTCGACCCGAGCCCAACAGTGGACTCAGACCCAGTCCCGACACGGCTCCGACTGAGCCTAAATCAAATTCAGACCCGACAGGTGTCACCACCTCATTGGACACCACTGTGGGCCCCCACTGTTTTTTGTTAAAAGAAATAAAGGAAAAGAGAAGGACAGACCCAGAAGGAGAAACCTTCTTCTCCGACGAAGGTTAACTCTCCCCCGCCGCTACACTCAGCCGTTGCTCGAGCCAATAGCACCGCTGGAGAGGCGATGAGCTCACGAGCACAATGACACCAAACTCGACGGGAAACAGTGCCTGAAATCGCACAATTCCAAGAGAAAGGGGTTAATACTCGAGAGAAATATAAACCGAATTCTTCAAAATTAAATGAGAATTAGCAAAACTAAGTACCTGAGAAGCGTTCACTGGACTCAGAGGAGATGCACGACAAGCAATTCGGGGTCAATTGGGCTTGAAGCAAGCTTTCATACTCATGGCCATGGCGGAAAGCTCGAGTGTGCACTGTGCAAGCAATGGAAACCACTATAGCTCGAGTTGTTGGTGTGAACTTCCTCACAGCAGCTCAGAGAGCGTGTTCATGCATAAAAAACAAAAGAGAAGTATTAGAAACTCTTATAAGCGATATTAATTCTCGGAATGGAGATGTCCAGTGGATAAAACCACATGAAACAGTTAAAATGGAGAGGAATGCACTCTTCCCTCAGCCTATAAACTGGAAAGTTAACTCTAGACCTGCTAATACAGTGTACCATCGCTGGTACCAAGCAGTTAAGAGAGGGAGAGCTCGCTGTGTCTCTGAAATCACCAACCAATGATAGGTCAATGGTCCCTCCCCTCTCTGTAAACAATTAAATGACATACTGAGCCAAAATAGGGTACAAAGCATGCTACAATCCCACAAGATATCATGCCTTCATCATTTCCCAAACATGGAGAACATCCAGCCACTGATAGGCATATCAAATGCAATGAATGGCCAGATATCAACTAAGCTATGCAAAGCTATGCATCTGTGTACGCAAGGGATCCAGCATAGAAAGAAAAGCATCAGACTATACCTGAAAAAGGCTTCATGCGTGTCATCCCTGACCCATGGGCAAATCAGGCATTTCCACATACAAACAAGGGAATGTGGCTCACATATTACCACAAATGGCACAACTAATGCCCATTTTATCCCTCTCTGCCCTTCTCCACTTGTTACACAGAAAATGTACAAGGAGTTGGCAATTAAAGATCAAGTAATCTACATGCCTGCCAAAGATTGAAGATGCACAAAATACATGTTGCCTTCATGTCAAGAAGCTATACAAGGCCTCAGATTAAATAATAAGGCAGTCAATTGCCTAGTTTGACTCATCACAGGCCATATGGGGGTGGCACCAAGATTGAAACTGCCCACAACCAAATACAACCAAATTACCATGCTTAGCAAATCAAAATGTGAGCACAACTTTTCCAAAAAATGACAAGTGATAACTCAAACACATGATTGCAAGTAAACCAACAAAATTGCCCACAGAAATGCACTACCTGCTCCATACAAAGACTGAGTTAAGCCTCATATCAAATCATTGGCTCAGTTTACCACAGTAAATCAACAATTGAAACTGGACTAGCCAACAGCAATGCATATGAGTACCAAGTGACACATTACATGTCAATGACAGCTCAAATATGACTAGCTGCAAGACTAGTTAGCCACAGAAAATCTATGAAAAGCACAAAAGCTTTCATACCTCATCAATTCCTCTCCAGAGAGAATGTACCCAATACATGCAACATACAATGCATGTTCAGGCGCCTAAGCCAACACAGCCAACACACAATGGCACCCACAGAGGCATGGCACCTGTACAAAGCCAGGAAACAACTTAAAACCAAATGGACATATCCAATGAGTTTTATGAAAAGTAAAAGAAGAAGGAAATCAAACTTGCCTCTTTTACACCTCAATTGAATACAGTGAAGCCACCATGCTGACCCAATGGGTCCCACAGGCAACTACACTATTCAGAAGCCACATCAACAAGCTACCAAATGCAAGCCACAGCTAATCCAAGGCCAAAACATCACTGGAGAGGATCATACACTCTCTATGTGCACTGTACCACCTAGGATATAGCTTCAACAGCTATGCAACAGATGGAGATGCTCTCACAAGTGCATCTGAACCATCAAAAAAACCTATGAACCATGGATTCATGCCATCTGTTCAAGCCAATTTTGGCGCCAAATGACAACCCCTCTCCCAAGCCAGAAGGAGAGAGACACAAATACCCCAAATCAGCATGACAAGTGGCCCCATGACCCACCTGTCATGAAAACACCAAGAACCCAGTAAACTGAAGTAAAGTCAAGCCAAATAGCCACTGCCTCTACCAATGCCAGATGTCAATTGACTATAGGATAATGTAGAAGACAGTAGAAAAGCTCAAGGCATGAAGAATTACCATTTGAGGCGGCAAGAAGCAAGGAAGCATCTCAGTCCTTCATCAACATTCAAAAATCCCAGAAAATGCCATATGGCAACATCAAGACAGCATCAACACAAACCCTAGGGGTCATCTTCCCCTATAAAACAAGCTCTCCATCGACTGAAGAAGGGGAGGCAAAGTGCTATATTGAAACTCTGCCCAATATTCAACTTAGCTTATTTTCTGTAAAAGCAAAAGAAATAGTTTAGTTTTACTCAAGGTAATTAGTAGCAATGTAATCTTTCAACTGAAATAAAACTTTTCTATGCATATATATCTATCTTATTTTACATCTTTGCATCTTTATTTATCTTCTGTTCATGCATGGCATCTGATGAAATAACATAAGAAGCATGTTTATCTTAGCAGTTCACATGATTTTTATACATACTAAAATACCTTCCTAATTCTATTAACAGCATACTAGTAGTATTTGCATAGGAAAAAATGACAAAAAGAAGCATGATCATCATCTGTCAATAAACCAAAACATAATTAAAACAGATAAAATGTCAAAAATCAAGTATATACCTGTCAAACTCTCCTTCTTTGTCTGTGCAGCAGTCAGGTGGCAAGCCAGTAGCAGTTGAGGAAGAAGCTGAAGTGAAGAAGGGTACAAGCCCCTATAAGCTTGCTGTATAAGAGTCCTAAGAGAGCCATACTAATGGGTGTGCTAGCCATTGAGCAGTCACTCTTGGCTCTCCTTGGACTCAGATTTTGAGCTCTAAGTTGGAGCATAAACCAATCCTAATGGGTGTACTTGCCACTGAGCAGTCATCCAGGGGTTGTTTTGTGTTTCAAACAACAATAACATGTCTAAGTCCCTGTGATAATAGCCCCACAAACCACAAGTCAGTCAAGTCCCATAAACAAAGCCTATACTCCACCAAATTTCACCTCACAGCTCCATAACAGTACTATGCAAAACCATCATGTACTAATAACACAGCCAAAACCCTTGTTAAAATCCTAATTACCCAGTCATGCTGCCAAAATTTAGTTAGGTAACTAAATCCAAAGAAAGAAAGTGCCAAATACTCAAACAGCCAAGTCCTGACTCAAATAACTAAATCACAGTCCATACGGCCTAATTAGGTAACACCAGTGACTTACACACCCAAACCCATGTGCTAATTATCCCTTTCAGGTCCACTTAGGTCCAGTTATCACAGGGAATTAGGCAAAGAAAAGCTCAAAATCAATACAGCAAGGTTATAGGGATTTACCTCGAATTGATGCTCAAATTCACTTCAGGAACTCCTCCTAGTGCTAAGGCAAGCCGCCGATTGGCCCCACTTGGGTCAATTTTGACTGCAAGTACATCGTCGGAAAATCCCAAATTGAACATAGGTACGTCTCGATCGCTTCAGTTAGTGAGAATCGACTCAGTCGACCAGCTGAGAAGGAAAGAGGAAGACGCGGCGACCTCAATGGTACCTCTCGCCGGCCAAACGGCTCTTACCTCGCAGAGATCGAGTCGGCCACGAAGGTTTGACTCGAGTCAGCCTCTCGTCGAGAGAGACGAAGAAGAAAGAAAGAAAGAGAGATAGAAAAGAAAAGCGTAGCGTTGAAACGTTGACTAGCACGAATCTTGGCACAGATCAACGCCTCTCGTCCGTCTTCAACAAATCAAAAGGAACTGTTGGATGAACATGGCGCACGGTACATCTAGCCACCGACAGTGGGCCCCATAATGTCAGAACTCAGACGCGTCGGCGCATCGACACGCGCGTGAACCAAACGATTCGGTCAGCTCACCTCAGCGACCTCGTGTGATCTCCTGTGGCGTCATGTGTGTAGCGAGTTTCTGACACCCAGAACACGAAACAGCCGATCCTCTGACCAATCAAAATTTTCTAAAATTGCTGAAACTTCAAAAATGCTTTAAAAATAGCTAGAAGGGTCAGAAAATTACCAAAAAATACCAAAATGTTCAGAAAATTACAAGGAACATTTTTGTATAAGGCTTCGACACCAAATTCTAAAAGAAAAAGGGAGTTTAATTCAACACTATTAATTTCCCTTAAAAATGTCATTAAAAATGTCTTAAAGACTAAATTGGCATTAAAGACATGATAAAATTAAAAGTTTAAGTGTCTCAACCACTTGGACAACAGGTACACTTGGACAATAGGTGCCTCAAGATAACTTTAATAGTAGGTATAATTAAGCAGTGATTGCCTCTACGCAAGAATTCCCGAGAATTCGGAAACAAAACCAGCAGTTCGATCAAAAGACCCCTTAAACCTGAACCCAAAATATGTTCGAATCAGACATAGACCCTAAAAATCCAAATTCAAGATCCAGACTTAAATCCAAAAGCAATACGAATCCAGAAACAAAATTCTACTTCCAGAACCCAGGGACCAAACTTTAAATATGTCTGAAAATCAGAATTCGGTAAATTCTAGAACATATGAAGACCAAAGTTTAAAATGTCCAAAGTGACCAGAATTTCTAAACACGCCCTAAAACCAGGGTTTAAAACGTTTTATAACCTAACTCTTGCACGTCACAGGGCCAGAAATTCAATACGTCAATAATTGACCAGAATCGACGCACGTTCAAAGACCGGAACTTCTACACGCTTGAATGCCTGAGTTTCTAAAAACGTCTGATAACCTTGATTCTAATATGTCAATAAACAGACCTAAGTTTTAAATACGTTGATAAATTGAAGTCTTAAAGTAATTAAAGCTTTGATATAATCAGAATACCGAAACTTTATACGTCTATGTCCATTCTCCTTAGACTTACCATGTGTATGGTTTGAAGAGAATAAAACAAAAAAATCGTCAAACATGTAAAAATAGGGTTAAACGACCAAACTCCAAAAAATCTTGGAATCTCAAATATGAACTAGATGTCCTTGCATCATGTTTTGCATCATGTTGACTCTCCCATAGTTATAATATCTGTTCCGCTCATGTCACCATCCATATATGTCCTTCTAATGTCAAGTGTCTTTTAGTAAAATGCTGGAATGCTAACGGTCATGCCTAGTCTATTAATTATCCCGATCTAGAGGTGCTCTCGACTTGGTTCAGAGGTAATTAACAGTAGGGGCTTGCGCCTACTGGAAGAAAAGGACCTGCAGTAAACAATCAAACTCTCGAGAGGTTCGAAACCACGTCGGTGCCCACGTTCCTTTTCAGGTGGGTGTCGATGTTCGAGTTTTGAAACAATCGAGGGGTATCTCGTCCGCAATATCTTTTTCCCCCGCGGAAGTATCCGGTCATTTCCCCCTTCCGAGGATCAGGGTCCAAAAAGGTGCGAGACAGATTCTGGCACGCCCGGTGGGACTTTTTTCTCCTCTCATCAGGGAATAATCAATAGACCAGGCATACCGGCATAGCATATTAACATAGTATGAAATTCATTCAAAATGTATAAAGGCACTGACGTTGACTTGAAGTATTTTTCATTTGCAGAAAACTTACTCAAAGCCAACAAAATCAACATGGTGACTTGGAGCGAGATTGTGAGCGGTGCACACCTCAAGAAGGCCAGCAGTTCGGTGGCCGGGACTCTCACTGTGCCCGTCCAGGTGCCCTTGACCGCGCTTGCTGGTGAAGCGCCCGTGACCGCAACCATCTCTCTCAACAAGAAGGCTGGGGCTGGTGCCCAGCGTCTCAAAGTTTCTCTCGCTCCCAAAAAGGTGAAGGAAACCCGCGTCAGGCTCTCGAGGTCTCAAGCCCTCCGCCTGGCCCAGGAAGAGGAAATTGACACTGATTTGCCTCTGAATAATGCGTTTGCTCCTCTTCGCATTGTGAAGAAAAATGCTGACGGTCCGCGCCTGCGCGAGGACTGGGAGCTGCCCCAGTATGCTCCTCTGAAGGTTGAGGTGGTCCCCACTCCTAAGAAGCACCAAGCTGTGAAGGCCATCCATGCCACCTATCAAATTGTCAAGAAACTCCGCGGGGCCCGCAAAGCCTTCGCCAAGCCCACCAAGAACACCCAGAAGCCTTCAATCAAGGAGAGGCTCAGGTTCCCGGTCTTCCAGCGCCTCCGCTTCCCCTACTATGAGGATACCAGGATCGGGGATGCTGACTACAGTGCCCCGGAGAAGAAAGTTGAGGCCGCACCTCCTTCGGTCTTTGATCGCCTCACTTTCCCTCCCCTCAAGCCCAATGCCAAGAATATGAAAGCCAAGGGAAAGGCTGCTCATACTCGGAAGCCTAAAAATGCTCCTGATCCGCAGCCGGAAGGCGCCAGGTCCTCGAAAGAAAACAAAAGGAGGAAGAAAACCTCCGAATTATCTGATGTTGTGTCATACATGACACAAGCCCCAGGAAGAAAGGTCCATGTGCCCAAGAAAAGAAAGGGTGCAGGATCTGTGTCTGTGTACCATGTTCATGCGGATGATGCTGACCATGATGATGACCTCACTGAAGTTCATATGGTTGGAACTGGCTCTCAGGAACCCCCACAGACTGAGAGTATACCTGTCGAAACCCGGAGCCAGAAGAGCAAAGCTTCCGCCTCCGCCCCAACAAAGAAAAACAATCGTCCTAGAATCCCTGAGCCCATCACAGAAGAAAGGGTTCACCAAGCCAGTGATCATTCTGTTGGCGAAGAGGAAGAAAGAGGAGAAAATCCCGGTTCTAACAGGGGTGATGCCTCTGATGATAGCGTAGGCGAGGAAAACGAAGTCCTCGAAGAAGTCGCCCAGCTCCGCAAGGAGTTGGAAGAAAAGGACAAGAAGCTGAAACAGCTCCAAGCTGACAATGTCCGTATAACAGAGGCCTGTGCTGAAATCCAAAAGTACATGGCCAAGAAAGGGACGGGACCCAACCCAAACCCAATATCTTCAAGACAAGGGAGTGCCAAACACCCGATGTCTGAGCGCAAAAAGAGAAGAAAATCCAAAAGCAGTCGTGACTCGCGTGAAACATCGGACGAGGAGTCGCGTGATAAGAAAAATGCTTCCAAGGTTGACCCAATTGACCTCATGGAAGATATGAGAAGACAAATGGAGCAGAAGTTCCAATACTTGGGAGTTGACGGACCTCAATTCCCCAACAACTTCACAGGAAGACCATATCCTGAGAGGTTTGACAGGGTTGAGTACCCAAGAGGCTATGTTGTGCCGAAATTCAAACCATTTGAAGGAGTCGGTGGTAAAGTGACTCCCGATCAACATCTGTCCCACTTTCTGACGTCTTGTGGGGATACCACCAGAAAACAAGAGTGGCTGTTGAGGCAATTCCCTCAGAGTTTGACGGGGGTAGCCTTCGAATGGTATGCCTCGCTAGAAGAAAATAGTATCAAGAATTGGAAAGAAATGGTCGCCGCTTTCAAGACCCGGTTTAGAGTCACACCTCGTCGTGTCACTTTGACCAGCTTGGTCAACACCAAACAAAACAAAGGAGAAACTGCCTCGGACTTTGTCGCAAGGTGGGAAAACATGTACACGCGGTGCCAGTCAAACATATCTGAAAAGGAGGCAGTCCGCATGCTTATGAATGGGATCCGTCCACCCATGAAAGTGCTCTTGGCAGGACACAATGTTGCCACTTTTGAGGGCTTAGTGACTAAAATTATCGAGTTCGAAGGAATGGAGGATGACATCAATCTGATGTATGCTCTTCCCAAGGAAAGGCCGAAGAAAACCGAAAGCAAAGCCGTGAAAATGAAAGCGGCCAGCAATCAGGTTGAAGGCACCAGCGGTGTCCAATGGGGAGAAAGTGACGAGGAAAAGGATGATGCGCCACAAACTCGTGCCCCGAGACCCACCTTGAAGGAGTTACAAAGTAAGCCATACTCTTTCAAGAAAGAGAAGACCAAAAAGTTGTTTCAGCAAGCCATGAAAGTGCTGGAGATACGACTCCCGAGGTGCAAAAGGCCGGAGGAAGAAAACAAGGTCAATCACCCGAACTATTGCCCATATCATCGGGTCTTGGGCCATAGTATTGAAGACTGTTATGTATTCAAGGACTGGATCGAGAAAAGAATCCAGGAAGGTGCAATTCCGCTCCATGATGATGCTAGGCAAGAGCCAGCACCCCATACCGGACCAACCAGAACTCCAGTTGCCAGCACAAATCGTGTCTCTGCTAGTTCTGACGGGAGACCACCCACCACTTGGAGTGTGTGTCTCAACAAGAGCACAAAGAAGAAGTTGAAGATGCTCCAGGTTGAACCTAGGCTCAGGTGGAAGAATGCCATCACCCCCATCGTGCCAAGGAATGTGGTCATACCGGCAAGGTTGCCTCCTAGACCAAAGCGCAACTATGTCCCGATGACACGGTCAAGCAATAATAGGCCGTTCTGGAGGAAAACTGCACCTCAAGAGACCGAGGAGCAATACATCCAAGGGAGGCCAAGGCAAGCAACCCTGGCTGACTTTCTCTCCCCGAAAGACTTTACCAAAATTACTGGTAGGGCCTGGAAGGATGTACAGGGAAGGAAAGAGCGTGAGAACGCAGAATCCGAAGAATTCTGGACGGCTACTTGTCGCCATATCTCGGATGGAATCCAGGGAGAAAATGATGCCAAAGTGCCCAACATCCCAGAAGAAACACCGGAAGCTCCAGAAAGAGCACCAGCGGTCCTCGGCATGCCTGGACAATCTGGTCAAGCAGGGTCATCGTCATCTCGGGGAACACAAACCGAAGCCATCCCTGCTAAAACCAAGAAGACGCACAGAGGTCACAGAAGCAGAAAATCTGGCACCCAGGTAAATACACCTGGAGAGTCTTCTAGGACTCAAGGTCCTGGAGCCCCAGACTCAGAACTGATGATTCTTCCGGTAACCGTCAACGGACAAGAAAGGAGAGTGTATGTGGAAATCCCCAAAGAATGTCAAAATGAGGATGGCGGTCTGGATCTGAACAACCTGGGTTTTAACCTACTTGTGGAAGACAAGGCAGGGCAACCTGAACTTCCCCCCTCTGTGATACAGACTTTGGCCCAACATGTGTCCGGTCTAATAAGTGAAGCCATAAATGCAACAAGACTCAAAAGAAATAGGGAAACCATGGCAGCCAGAAAGGCGCCCATTCCAGCCAAGTCCCTAGCTAAAACCTCAGAACAAGTAGAATGTTACACTGAAGATGAATACTCATGGCCTGGTACCAGCCCGCCTCGCGATGACCAGGATAACAACTATGACTTTGATTGTCACTTCAGTAGTGACGAAGAAAGAGGTGGCGGTGGCGCCGCCGGTGCATGCTGTAATGTCTTCGCAATCTCTGATACTGAGGGTGAGGAAAATGGAAATGAAGATTACAGCGACTTCTATGAAAATGCTGAGGATGACATCGAACAACCACCAGAAGATGCGGAGGTTGAAGACAAACATGTAATAGAGGAAACTGCTGCTGTGACTCCCTTTTCCTCCCTAAAAGGAGAAGGGTCGGCTGCAAGAAATGATGTCTTCTACCAGGAGGTAGAGCCTCGCGGACTTCCCACCCAACAAAGGATGAGAATGTTTCTAAAAGCTCGGAAACAGTGGCGAGAATTGGCCACCTGGTATCGCACGGTTGTGTTCCACCCCGAGCTAGAGACAGAAATCTTGGCGGATCCTATATGGTGGATCCACGAACTGATGAAAGGAGATGATATCGATCAGTTGCTGGCCGCATGGTTAGTTGGCAAGTACCAACTGAAAGTATCACTCAAAGAACCCCAAAGTAAGGAAACTTCAGAGACATGCCGATATCTAAGCGCTTCAGACGAGTCTGAGGTGGAAAATGATAGTGATTCCGAGAGGATCATAATTCAAACCTCTGCTCTGAACTTTGATGACAACTCTGATGACGAGTCGCCACCAGAAGTGACATTCGAAGCGGTGTCTGAATACATCGACTTCTTGATGGACTTGAAAGTTCAAAACTTCGATTTATTTCAAGATGAGTTAAAGGTGGACGAGGCCATAGATAATGTCACTGACCTAGATCGTGATGGTATTGAGCTCCTAACTACGAGGAAATTGGCTGTAGATATCATCTTGAACAATGGATGGGACAAAATAGGCGTGAGTGCGGTTACTGCCATGACCAATGACCAGATCGTCTACGAGCATGCCAAGGTATTGGATGCACGTGAAACACCACAGCATGAGACTCCACTCTTTGAAGGAGGCCTAGGCCGATGGTTGCGTCCAAAACTTGGCGATAATGGATGCTCCACCCGAGAGGAGTTGATTGATGAATATGTTCAGTATCTCAAGAGCTTAAAAATGATAGTCCCTGAGGAATTTCACAACATGCTGAATCCCGAAGATTCCTCCGAGTTGAAAGATTATGAAAAGGAGGCTATCGATCGGATGTTCAAAGAGGAGGCCGAAGGCACCGGCCTTGAAGAAGGCGAGATCACCCCAGAACCCAGTTCCCCAGAAACCAACCGAGAGCCATGGATGTACGGCTACAGGCAACATCTAAGGGAAGTGAGAACCGGAAGACCAATGGTGGAAACCTCTAATCAAGTGGGGACGAGCCAACAAGAATCGTCAGAACAACTACATGATTCTCAGCAACGTGAACATGATGAACTAGTGGAGTTCTATGTCTCCTATCTCAAGGATTTAAAGGTCTCCGATCCCAGGACCTTCAAATATGTTATGGATCCTGTGCACTCGATGTTTGCTAGTGAGTTCGTCGAGGATTTCGAGAGAGAAGCTGTTGAGATGGTACGGAAGGAGTTGAGAAATGGAAAGACTCCTGCGTATGTATCCGATTCAGACAATGATGATGACGCGCCCTCAGCATCTTGTCGTCATATTACTGCTGATGATGACAGTGATGATAAAAAGGATAAAGGGGAATCATCAGCGACCTCAAGAAGCAATGAGCCACAAGCGCCATCACCCCAAGGAAGGACCAACTCCAGGCGGAATTCCAGGCGAAGACCAGGCGAGCTCGGTCCCAATGACATAGATCCGAATGCACGTGTGTATTTCACGGGAGGGCCTGACTCCTCAGAGCCCATTCTAAATATAACCCCTGCACTTGAAAACCTCACTATCCATCAATCGGCTGGGGTGGTTGCATACCTCAGTCATCTGAAACAAAATGACCCAGGATTCATCGACATGATATCGGATAACACCGAAAATGCTGAAGTATGGGTCAGTTTCATGGAACATCCCGAACATGATCCTGATCGATCTCGGAGAAGAAGGCGGGAGAAATTTGTAAGGAAACATCCAGCTGAAGCCGCTCATATGAGAGAGGTAGCCGCTACTTTCCATAGAATCATAACCTCTGTTGCAAGTGATGATGACAGTGATGACAGCAACCCAGGAGCCGGCCCTTCTGAAACCTCCCGTCATATCAGCATCAATTGGGATGATGATTCAGACTCCGAGAATAAGTCTCATGAACCATCCCACTCCCTGGATGAGACTCCTGTGCCAGCAACAGAAGCCACAAGGCGTCAGAGTGCTGAGTTATACATGTGTTTGCAGGACCTGAGGGATAGAGAACCTTCATTCTTTAGGTTTGCCATCACAAATTTCCAGATGATAATGCGATATATGGACTACCCTTGCATCGATCCTAGTCCTATCTGGACCCGAAATCGGGCAAGCTTTGTGCGGAGTCATCCAGTCGAGGCCGCCTGTGTGCGAGAAATTGCTGAGACTGCAAGATACATCTTCGCATCTACCGAAGATCACAACCCCTCCTCGACATCGTGTCATACAATCTCTCATGGAGGTGAGGGAAGCAACAACAATGACCGAAATAGAGGGGAACGAACAAGAAGTGCCCAAAACAATAGGGATAGAAGAGCTCGGCAAAACTCCACATCAGAAACACCCAATCCAAGTGGTACATACTCAAGGGTGAGTGTGTTTTATGCCGGGGATCCCGACTCCAGGAGCCCACCTGTGCGAGTGTTTTATGATGAAAACCCTGGATCCGCAGAACCACTCTTGGATGTGTCGGACGCCTTTGAAGGCCTCACTCTAAATCAAACAGCTGATGTCTTCTCATACATCAACCACTTAATCCAGAATGACCCGGAATTTCTAGACATCGTGACAAATCACGAGCAAATCTGGACTCGTTGCCTAGAGCACCCACGTCATGAACCCGATCCAGTATGGAGAAGAAGACGGGAAAGGTTCATAAGAAACCATCCTGCCGAAGCCGCACGGATTAGAGAAGTTGTGGAAAACTTTGATGACTTGAGGAATTCCATTCCCTCTAATGACCACAACAGCGAGGGTGAAAACTCAGCTAATACTTCTGGCACCTCCTGCTATGCCGGTGCTAGTAGAGGCGATACCCCCAGTTCAAACCGAGACCAACCACGTAGACCAACCAACCTTTTGGTCGAAGAAACAGTGGCCCGAACGGGAATCACAAGGCGCCAAGGTATTGACTTGCATACATACCTTCAGGACTTGAGGAACAGTGAGCCGGCCTTCTTCCGGTTTGCAACGGAAAATTTTCAAATGCTCATGCGGTACATAGAATACCCCATTACGGATCCTGATCCTACCTGGAGAAGGAATCGTGAGAGGTTTGTGCGCAACCATCCTACCGAGGCTGCTCGCATGCGAGAAGTGGCAGAAACTGCCCAGCATATTTTCAGACCTGACAATGATAACAACTCCGGAGCTGGTCCTTCCGGGTCATCCCGCTACATCAGTAGCGACGAACCTGAAAGTCCCAGAGAAAGAAAATTCAATCGTCGTGCAGCTAAAATAGCGGAATGGACGGATGACGATGAACCTTCTCCAAAATCTCGTGGTAAAACTAAAGAAAAGAAAAGCCACAAGAAAAATGCTCGCATGACGGTCCGACCACAACCAGAATGGACTGAAATGTTCCCTGAAGGATTGGCAACCCTTATAGCAGCCACCGAAGGGAAGACAACCAGCGAACTCTTGCGGGAGCTACAACTGACTGACGAGGAAGAGGTTTCCTATCTCTCCGAAGAAAGTGAATTCCCGGGAGAAGAAGACACAGTCGAAACCAAACCCCTCTTGGTTTATCAAAGAAGAAACAAGAGGAAGAATCAAAAGAAAAACAAGGCGCCTAAAGGTGAGTCCTCTCGAAGTATCGGTTCCTGTTACCGAATTACCTGCGGAGAGGCAAGTGATGATCAAGAGGAATCTGAAGCATCACAATCACAATCAGATCCACCTCAATCACAACCTGGAGAACCACAGACACGGCCAGAAACATCACATTTGCGACCTGAAATGCCGCAACCTCAACCTGAAACATTCCGGCCACAGCCATCAACTTCCGGCCCACAATCCGAAAATCCTCAGTCACAACCGGGGACAGGATATGATCCAAATGGCGAAGATGATGGGATTCAGTATGACTATGAATTTGTATTGGACCCCGAGTACCAAGTAAACCCAGCAGATTTGGAAGGACAGCAAGTCCGAGTGGTGAACCTTGACATTCACATTTCCAACATTCCTGGTCATCCTGAGCTTACCTTGGAAGACCTGAGCGAAATTGTGCGCCAATTGGTCAATCAAACCAGAGAAGCTATAGTCATGGAAGAAGAAGACACCCGCCAAGGACAGGGGGCAGCGGAAACTTCTTCCACCGGTCAGCCGGGCAATACACCTTCACATTCTAACCCTCCTCAAAAGGAAGAAGAACCAGAAGAAAGCCAAGGATCTGAATCCTGTAGAGTAATATACATCTCTGATGATTCGGGATCCGAAGGATCTGAAACAGAAGAACTCTCGGATGAAAATTATGAGCATGACTTGACAGACCCGATTGGATGGACGGGTCACTTGATTAAAAATGTGGAAAAATTAGGTGAACCGGTCGGATGGCAAGGCAGTGATGAGGAACTTGAGCCCTAACACCCTCATTTGACTAGTCTTCAACCATTTGTGCTCGATCCTTGGCCCGCAACGCGCCAACCAACCACTGTGAGACAAGAAAGTGAAATCCGGACCGCCCCGCTCCCATGGGTTGAAAGGATGAGATGGAATAGGTCTCGCAGAGAAGTGTGTAACCTGGAGTATGGTCGGGTCAGGAGATTAGTCTATCCAGGTCAATCAGAAGGAAAAGAGACTGAGGAAGAGCTCCTCCGGCAATTCCGTCAGACTTCAGTCACTGAAGGTACTGAAGGTCACGAGTCATCTCCCCATTACCTTGTCCCGATGGAATGGACTCGGCATTATATAGATGAAGAGTTTCGTCGATACTATGACCCGGCCATTTGGGTAAATATCCAAAAAGATACATTGCCTGAAGCACGGAAATTCAAAAATGCTTCAAAAAGAACAAGCACAGCTGAGACCGCTCGTGTCATCACAGTTGCAGAGTCAGACTCGGATGGTGAAGACAAATCTCCTGACAGGCGCTCCTTCAGTCCTGATAGGCCTATGCCAGTCAGACCTGAAAGCAGAAGGGTACATTACCCTCTCAGGGCAAATAGCCCAAGACGCGAGGCTACCCCGAAGTGTGATGAACAGCAGTACCAGAGACCCGAAGAAGGCGGTCCCGCCACTCGTACCCGGTCTCGCCAAGCGCAATCAAACCCTGTCCCGGCCAATGGACAGGGGGCATTGCAAGAAAACCCAGTAGTTGATCAAAGTGAAACAGTGAGGATTAGAAGAAAGATCGGCGCTTTAGAAAATACCCTCGCTACTGTGCTTAGACAAAATGACATCATTCTTGAGCTTCTCCGAATGCTACAAAGAATGAGCATAGGAGAATGGTCTGATAATAGAAGGTTGCTCATGGAAATAGAGCGCAAGTTGGCTCGTGTCATGGAAGGACAACGTCTCGAGGCGAAAACCAGAAGAAAAGAGAGGCGAAGACAAAGCAAGGTGGAAAAGCCAGCTGAGACACCACCTCCTCCTAGGAGGAGGGAAGTAGGCATTTCTATCCAAGAAGGTCATCAACCCTCAGCCAGGAACAACGAACCTATAGGAAAAGGGAAGGCACCAATGCCAGTCGCAGAAAAGAAAAAGAAACGCGACAAAACTCAAACCTACTCCCCATCAGCTGGCTCAAATGGCGGTAAGATGGAGAAAGGCGAAAGCTCATGCAGCCGACCCTCCAAAGAAGATAGGGGCAAAACAAGCGCCACAAAAGAAGAAGGCGCAACTCCTCGCAAAGGGAAGTATCATATCGATGTGAAGCTGCGCAGGATAGGAGAACCTTCCTCTGGAGCTGAGAAGCTGCCAAAATGGATTCATGTTCATGGCCAACTCCAAAGAAATAAGAAGAAGACTTCCTCACAAGCCGCATTACCTCTGCTCGAAAAGACAGAGCCCGACAGACATAGAAAGAGTGCTCCACAAAAGCACCAGAATGTCGTCGAACGAGCCCACAAGCCAAAAAGGCCCAAAGGATGCAAAAAATACTGTGAGCATCATCAAGAATGGGGCCATTCCAGAGACGAATGTCTAGCCTGGCCCAATAATGATGGCAAGACCTCAGATGAAGAAACAGAAGGAGAAGAGTGCCACGCCACGACCTGGTACCCGGATCCCAAAAATTCAGAAGAGGAAGACTCAGAAAAGTCGGACTATGACGGTCCGGAGGAGAAGCCAACTGCAATGGCTATCCGTCCAATGACAACCATGCCCTTCGGAAGTGATTCTGAAGAAAATGAGACCGAGGAGGAGGGAATTGCACCATTTTCCCCGAGTCGACCAAGTCCGGTGGCCCGACGGGCTCAAACCGAAATCCAACCGAAACAAAAGGGACAATGCAATGTCAGCTTGAGGTCTGGTACCAGAGTACCTGAAAGACAACCCCCGAGGGATGTTCCTTACAACAGACGGAGCGTTCCGGAGGAGATAGCCGCTGAAGGAGATGTAAGAGTAAACGGCAGCAGACCCAGAATGACCGTAGGTGACTACAATGTGGTAGCACACTTGCGTAAAATACCGGCCTTGCTAAGTGTCTTTGATGCTCTCATGGTGTCACAAGAGCTCCGCGAATCTCTCATATATGCCTTACAAAACCCCGCC
Source organism: Rhynchospora tenuis (assembly GCA_027725995.1). Classification (NCBI taxonomy): domain Eukaryota; kingdom Viridiplantae; phylum Streptophyta; class Magnoliopsida; order Poales; family Cyperaceae; genus Rhynchospora; species Rhynchospora tenuis. Next base: position 123,198,068 of record CM050889.1, read on the forward strand.
AGCTTCCAAGCATACTTTGCTCAAGAAGCCCGGGAGGAAGTAGCACAAATTGAGTCAGAGCCACATATCACCTTCACTGATGAAGATCTGATGGCCGGAACTGCAGACCACAACAGGCCTCTCTACACCACTGGGGTCATATATGGTAAAAAGGTCAACAAAATTCTGGTTGACCCAGGGTCTTCCATTAGCATCATGCCATTGAAAACCTTGGTTCAACTCTCACTCAGCATCAGAGAAACCAAGAAAGACAAAATCCGGATTCACGGGTTCAATCATCAATACCAAAAGGCCTTGGGGTCCACCATCATCGACATAGATTTTGGTGAAATTGTGACGCCCGTGAAATTCTTTATCATAGAGGCTGACACCACCTACAAGGCGCTATTGGGGAGGCCATGGCTCCATGAAAATGGTTTGGTCCCTTCCACCCTACATCAATGTGTCAAGTTCACCCGAGATGGCAGACAATGTGTAATCAAGGGCGATGACCGACCTTTTGAAGCACACGAAGCCGAATTGGATGATGCAAAATATTACCAGCCCAAGGTCGAACAGGGGGCAGCATCCACAAAGAATACCGCATCTTCAGACGCTGTTAGAGAGGTAGTAAAAAGAGTGGTACTCAAGGCAGCCATCAAGGCACAAACAGCCCAAATGTTGTGGGGAAGTGACAGTGAACCGGAGTCCTCTGAAAGAGTCGGAGATGATGTTCACATTCCAGCCCGGACGTATAGGGGTTCTGAGAGCGAGGAAGATGGTCAAACCTCCTTAGCAGTAGAGTTTATGCCTATGAAACATTGCAAAGACCTCACGCCTAGTGAAAGGGAGCGAATCTCCAAGCTTAAAACATTCACTGTCCCACCAAAAATCGAAGAAGTGGAACATGGAACAGTGATTCATCCCAGCATACGCTTTGTCAAGATAGGAGAGGTCGATCCAGAAAATGATCAGGCTCCCCCCGAAGACTGCAAGCGATGGCTGGAGGAAAACGAGGGCGAAACTAAAATGCATCCCAAACTCCAAAGAAATACTGATGCTCGCTTGAAGGGCTTGTTCCACCGAACTCATTGTCTGGAACCTGTCCCTAAAAGACGTATCGAGATGTTCCAGAAGCTCTGGAACGGCGACTCTAATGAAGTGACCAAGCTCAATGGAAAGACCGCCAACACCAGAGGCCTAGGCTTTGAGGCTCAACCAGGGACATCAAAACCGAAGGCACCCAAAACCACTCAAGTTCAAACATGCCGACATGTCTCCTCTACTGGAACGTGGACAAGAAACAACTCTAGGAGGCAACCCTCCAATGAGATAACCATGTTTGAGATACTCCAGAGACGTTTCCGGGACATGGTTCGCTCACAACAAGAGGTAGAGCACTCCATAGAACGTCTAGTTTCCCGAAATCAAGACCTTTGTCGCCAAATAGCGGCAAGAGAGCAAGAGAATCAAACATGCCGGGAGAAAATAAAAGAACTCCAAAGGCGGGTCAACAAACTGCGCCAAGAAATTTCCCGACTCCTTCAAGTGTCTCAGAGAAACCTGTCATACCAGAGGGAAATAGAATCACTCAAGCAAGAAGCAAGGAAGGCCAAAAATGCCGACACTTCTGCTGGAGACCAGACACAACCAGAGGATGCTCAGTCCTATGCTTGCCACAGGGTCACTATATCTGAAATAGCAGAAGAAAACATGGATCCTAAAACCGACCACCAGGAAAACAACCCTAGTGGAAATCCACCAATACAAGAGGCGCCCTCAATCGAAGAAATGAAAGAGTGCTTCCAAAATGTACTCCAGAATGTGCTCCGATCCCATCAAAGGGTCGAGCACGAAATGTCCTCTCTCATGGCCGAAAATTCAAGTCTGCGCCACCAATTGGAGAGCTTGAGACAAAGGTGCCAAGAAGAGATAGATATATTCCGAAGAAGGGAACGACATCATGAGTATCAAATCCTCGCCCTAAACTGGCTGAGACAAGAAGCAGTCTGTCGTTTAGAGGAAGAACTTAAAAAGAATGATAAGCTCCAAGAAGAATGTCAACAAAATGCACAAAAGGAAGTGATTCTCCGGCGAAAGATCCATGGGCTGCAAGAACTGACATCTCATTACAGTGCAGAGAGCCGAAGTAATAGATGTCAAAAAGAAAAGGTTTATCCCCACTCCCACACAAAGAGAAGGAGAAGGGAAGAGCTACCTGGCACGAGCCAAGATTCATACTCCTGTCATCGGGTCACTATAACGGAAGTCGAGGAGGAAGAAGAAACTCTCGAAGCCGAACCTGAGGCAACGGAAGGTGAACAATTCATTTTAGCTGCCAAAAGTGCCCCAAAAGAATTGGAAGAAGGAGGTCAAAATACTATTGACGAACTCAAGTCAGTAAATTTGGGTACTGAAGAGGATCCTCGACCTACCTTCATTAGTACCTCTCTCGATCCAGGTGTTGAAAGAGAATTGACGGAGCTCCTGAGGGAATATCGGGATTGCTTTGCTTGGAGTTACAGTGAAATGCCAGGACTGGACCCCACTGTAGCTGTTCACAAACTGAAAATAGATCCAGAAGTCAAACCTGTAAAGCAAGGCCCCCGGAGAATGAGGGTCGAACTTGAAGAAAAGGTGACAGCTGAGGTCAAGAAACTGATCAATGCGGGATTCATAAGAGAAGAAGAAACTCCTGATTGGGTCGCCAACATTGTCCCAGTCAAGAAAAAGAATGGTCAAATTCGAGTCTGTGTGGATTTCCGGGACTTGAACAAAGCATGCTCGAAAGACGATTTTCCTCTACCTGTGACAGAGATCATAGTGGACCATACTTCCTCCTATGTGGTGTACTCATTCGTAGATGGACATTCAGGGTACAACCAAATCAAGATGGATGAAAGTGACCAAAAGCATACAGCTTTTCGCACACCAATTGGCATCTTCTGCTACAAAGTCATGCCCTTTGGGTTGAAGAATGCAGGGGCCACATATCAAAGAGCCATGACCAAGATCTTCGACGACTTGATACACAAAGTTGTGGAGTGCTATGTCGACGATCTGGTGGTGAAATCTCATTCACACGAAGAGCATTTGGCCAACCTTAGGCTAATGTTTGACCGAATGAGAGCTCACACTTTGAAACTCAACCCTTTGAAATGTGCCTTCATGGTCTCTTCTGGCAAATTTCTCGGTTTCGTGGTGCGACATCGTGGCATAGAAATCGATCCAGAGAAGATCAGAGCCATCCAAGAGTTGCCACCTCCTAAGACACTCAAGCAACTCAGATCTTTACAGGGGCGATTGGCATACATCAGAAGATTCATTGCTAATCTCTCAGGCAAAATCAAGCCATTCACCAGGCTCACTAAGAAGGATGTCCCGTTCAGATGGGATGACGAATGTCAAAAGGCATTTGAAGACATCAAGCGATACCTGCTGAACCCACCAGTCTTGGCAGCGCCCATTCCAGGAAAATCCCTCATCCTTTATACTACAGCATTGGACGGATCACTGGGGGCACTACTTGCCCAAGAAAATGAGGAAGGAAAAGAAAATGCTTTATACTACCTTAGTCGAATGCTGGTAGGAGCGGAACATGCCTATACCCCAATTGAAAAACATTGCCTAGCCCTTGTCTTTGCAATCAAGAAACTCAGACATTATATGCTGGCACACAAGGTCACGTTGATCTCCAAAACTGATCCCCTGAAATACCTCATGACTCGACCCATGCTCACTGGTCGATTGGCAAGATGGGCGGTTGCCTTAATGGAGTTTGACATAACTTATGCGCCCCAAAAGGCGATCAAAGGGCAAGCATTAGCTGACTTCTTGGCCGCTCACCCCATACCAGATGATTCTCCACTGGCATGCGACTTCCCAGACGAAGAGACTCTGCATATGGACACTAAAGAAGGCTATTGGAAGATGTATTTCTATGGGTCTTCTTCCATTCAACCAGCAGCCAAGCCAGATTTACCTAAACGGCAAGCCGGGGTAGGCTTGGTCTTTGTTACACCAGAAAAGGGGATCATCAGATATGCCTTGAGTCTGACAGAACCACGCACCAACAATGAAGCTGAGTATGAAGCCCTCATTGCAGGACTTGAAATGGCTTTGGATATGGGTGTTGAAAAGATGAAAGTTTTCGGCGACTCCCAGCTGATACTCAGTCAATTGGAGGGACAGTTCAAAATACGAAAGCCGGAGTTGGTAAAATACTATGAAAAGGCTCTCGAGCTTATGGCCAAGTTCACTGACATTATACTGGAAAAAGTGCCCAGGTCCTTGAATGGTAAAGCCGATGCTCTGGCTCGCTTGGCTAATGAACTCAGTGACCCCGATCAGGAAGAAATTCAAATCCTGGTGCATCGGAGAAGGTCACTATCCCCCTGTTTTCCAAAACTTCTAGAGGAAAATGAGGAAAGTACGCTGTTCATGGAAGTAGCAACATGGGAAGGAGAAACCATACAAAAATGGGGAGAAAGCACTCAAGCCATGGCTATTGAAAATGCCGATGACGAAGATTGGAGAAAACCTTTCCTCGACTTCTTCCAACAAGGGAAGCTTCCTGCAAACAAGGGACTTCGAGAACAAATCAGAAAAAGGGCTCTGAGATATATTTATGTTAACAACACTTTGTACTGGAGGTCCTACGAAGGTGCATGGTTGAGATGCATCACCAGAAATGAAGGCTATCAAGTGATGAAAGAAATACATGCTGGGGCATGTGGATCCCACCAATCGGGTTCCAGAATGCGGGTCCATATCAAATTGCTGGGCTATTATTGGCCCACAATGATCGCTGACTGCGAAAACTTCTCCAGACAATGCCATATGTGCCAAATACATGGGGATTTCATCCACCAGCATCCAAATGCACTGCACCCGACTGTGGTGTCATGGCCCTTCGAGATTTGGGGAACAGACATCATAGGCCCCATTGACCCTCCAGCCTCGAATGGGCATCGATTCATCTTGGCAGCAACTGACTACTTCTCGAAATGGGCCGAGGCTCGGTCATATAGAGAAGTCAAAGCCTCAGATGTAGTGAAATTCTTCACCACCCACATCCTTTGCAGATACGGCACTCCCAGGAAAATTATTTCCGATAACGGAACTGCCTTCAAGAATACAAGAGTTGATGAATTCACCAAGAAATACAACATCGAGTGGAGATATTCCTCTGTGTACAACCCTAGAGCCAACGGATTGGCCGAGGCATTCAACAAAACACTGATCAAAATCCTCCGAAAGACTATTGGGGATAATCAGAAATACTGGCACAACAAGCTGTCAGAAGCACTATGGGCATACAGGATTACACACCGAACTCCCACTCAAGCCACTCCATACTCCTTGGTATACGGGACCGAGGCGGTTCTGCCCATTGAGGTTGAACTCCCTTCACTGAGAGTAGTCATGGCCTCAGAAATCCCCATGACCAAACAAATGCAACTCAGATTTCAAGAGTTGGATGGTATGGATGAAAGAAGACTCATCGCGCAACAAAATCTGGAGTTATATCAAGCTCGAATGACACGGGCCTATGAAAAGCTCGCAAGACCAAGAGCATTCAGGAAAGGTGAATTGGTGTTAGCGCTAAGGCGACCAATCACTGGCCGACATCACGGCCCCAAGTTTGCACCAAACTGGGAAGGCCCCTTCATAATTGATCAAGTCTATGATGGAGGCGCCTACCTTTTAGCCACGGAAAATGGAGAACACCCATTGCCAGTCCTAAATGGGAGATATCTCAAGAAATATTATGGCCAAAACCAACCTCCAAAACATGCAAGACCTCAACGGTGTCCAGAAGAAGATTTCATTGCCAACTGGGCCGAGGCCCACGAGGAAATGACACAACTGTTCTCACAACAATGAGACACAAATTGGTGAAACTTACCGGTGAAACTTACCTAATAAAGACTCCATGTTGAGGGAGCCTGTGTGGTTCCTGAATACATGGAGCATGGTGAAATTTACCCAAAAATACAATCCGCTTAATGAAGGAGTCTGTGTGGCTCCCGAAAGCGAAAAGGTGTTTGAGGAGGCTCAAACCTTTGTGGTAGCTGAAAACACCGAGGACACGCCCCATGAAGCATATCTGAGGGCGTGAGCCTCACCAACCCACCATGTTCCCTAGTAAGGTAGGGATCTCAAAGGCGATTTGTCCCTGTGGCCCCATAAGTCGACCTTTACACTTAATAACATACCCGATAAATCCCACGGTTCATGATTAAAGTTGTACCTCAAACAACTATATATGTATGCATATCTCCATATATATGCATATATCCAAGTAAACAGATCTCACGGTTCATACTTAAGCTGTACCTCAAACAGCTCAGAAACAATCCCACGGTTCATGATTAAAGTTGTACCTCAAACAACTATATATATATATGCATATCTCCATATACATGCATATATCCAAGTAAACAAATCCCACGGTTCATGATTAAAGTTGTACCTCAAACAACTATATATATATATGCATATCTCCATATACATGCATATATCCAAGTAAACAAATCCCACGGTTCATGATTAAAGTTGTACCTCAAACAACTATATATATATATGCATATCTCCATATACATGCATATATCTAAGTAAACAAATCCCACGGTTCATGATTAAAGTTGTACCTCAAACAACTATATATATATATGCATATCTCCATATACATGCATATATCCAAGTAAACAAATCCCACGGTTCATGATTAAAGTTGTACCTCAAACAACTATATATATACATGTGCATATCTCTACATATATGCATATATCCAAGTACACAAATCCCACGGTTCATGATTAAAGTTGTACCTCAAACAACTATATATACACGCGTAGTCTCAAAGACATATGTGTATACAACACTCAAGAGGCTTCACCCCTGATGAAGCCCAGAGCCATAAACCAAATCCAAATTCAAATCTGAAGGAAACCTGGTCAGAATCTAAATCAGCAATACTTGGTGTTTAGAACCTGCCATAAACCAAAGAAAATGGAGTATTCAGACTAGCCTTGTGCCTCGTGGTTGGTACCTCACCCAAAAATTTTGGTATCAGTCGACACCGTGTCCCAAGCTAGTATCTCATACTCGAGACAAAAGGAGAAGCAAAGAAGAACCTCTCCAATATCAAACTGGCACCGCGCTTCATGTTTGATGTTTTAACCCTTTGTCCCACCGGTCTAAAAAACTCGTAAAAGAAATGCCTTGTCCTTCTGGACATCCTTAAAGCATTTCTCCTATAAAATCCCCACTAAAGAAAATATACATCTCCCACCTCCATAAAAGGATGTCCAGAGCTTTGTGCTTTGTGCTTTAAACAAGATACCGGGTGCCTGTTCATCTCACCTGTTAAAAAGGATGACCAAAAGTTCTGCGTCTTGAACTCTAAAGAAGACACTTGAAGACGTAAGTCTAACGCCCTAACTTGTGTTGAGAAAGACTGTGTGGCTTTCGAATACGCAGACCAAGGGACACTGACCCAACATTTTAAAATCCGCTTTATGAGGGAGCCTGTGTGGTTCCTGAAAGCGAAAAGGTGTTTGAGGAGGCTCAAACCCTTGTGGTAGCTGAAAACACCGAGGACACGCCCCATGAAGCACATCTGAGGGCGTGAGCCTCACCAATCCACCATGTCCCCTAGTAAGGTAGGGATCTTAAAGATGATTTACCCTCACGGCTTCATAAGTCGTTCTTTCCACTCGATATCAAACGATAAAAGAAATTCACACCACGGTCCATGCCTAGAGCTATACCTCAAATAGCTATACGTATACGCATATTCTTATAATATGTGCGTATATTCAAATAACAAGTCCCACGGGCCACGCCTGACATTCTATCCCAAAACAGGTATACGTGTATGCACATTCACAAAGTATATGCGTATATCCAAACAGCAGTCTCATAGTTCATGCTTAAAGCTACGCTTCAGACAGTTGTATGTGTATGCATATTCCTATAATGTACACAAATGACAAGTCCCGCCGGCTGTGTCAATAATTTTATGGACCCTACCTAAACCATAACCTAAAAGGTTATAGAGGTCTGAAAGCACATCCACAAGGATCAAATGCATATATGCACGCCAACATATGCATACATCCAGAATACATCCCTGAGCAGATGTATCATCACCCAAACAAACAAGCCACAACCGATTGAAAATTCAGTGACAAGAACAAATAGTCAACCAAACAATCAAAATATCAAAACAACAAATAGTAAACAGTGTCATCAAAAAAAAACAAAGTACAGAAAGGAGACGCCTATGCAGGGGGCAAGGCCGCACTCCCTGCCAACTTGTTAACAGCCTCAGACAGTGACTGAAGCATTACCTCTATAGCCTCCAGACGTGCATTTAACTCCTCAAATTTCTGGTCCAGTGGAACCTGAGCCGGCGGAGGATCTCCAATGGCAGATCCGTCATCTGAGGGAGAAGAAGCTTCTCTTATCGGGCTGTACTGGTTCACGGCAGCATTCTCCTGCAAAATATATCCATTCGCCAAATGATTTGGATCGGGTATCAAAGGGCCATCGTGACCCCCTACCCACCCGAAAGATGGCAAAACATCCAGAAGATTGCGACAATACACTATGTCTCTTTCAGATATAAGATTGCCCCACAACATGCCAGGCATGGGAATCTGAGCGCGCCTCATCAGAGCCTCTATCAGATGACCATAAGGCAGACACCCACATGAAAACTTCACCGCATGATGCATATGCTGAAGAATCAAGCTAGCCAGATTGGGCCTATCACGTCTCCGAATAAAGGGACGGAGGTAAAACAAACCCCCTGGCCGAGTGAGATTAGACAGACTCCCTTGAGGGAAGATGATCTGATTCACCACCAGAAAAAGTACCCTGTAGACAAATACAAAGTCAGGAGTGCACAACCAAGAGAGATACAAGCATTAACGTACCTATGAAGGGCAGGCAAGTGTTCAGTAGATACGACTTCTGCACCTCTCTCATAGGGACGGGCTTTGAACCAGCGACGGCAGGCCCCAAAGGTCCCAAAGCCCTGAGGCCAATACTCATAAGCATACACTGACAACCCATCTAGATTCTCGGTAGCTCGAAGGAAAGCCGCCAGATCTTCTACCCCGATGCTTAACTCCCTACCAAACAAATAGGAGGAAGCAGACGGAACCCCGAAATGATCATATGCCACCCTAAGATTGGCATAGAATAGGCGCACGATCGCGGGATGATAGGGCCGCTCAAGCAGTGTCAAACCCCTAAGATTCCAGGCATCCAGCCAACCATGAATCAAGTCCTTGTGCTTATCCAAAAGGGAGCCATCAGGACGAAAAAAGAAGCAGTCGGCCACCGGTCGCCTGTCACCGCCAGTATTGTGAATATGGCAATCAAAGGCCTTCGTGTCACGAAAAAGATAGCGGTTCCCCGGGTTCAAAGACCAGTCGGGAACAGTTGGATCCGGACCAGCCACCGAAGAACTAGAAGCATCCCTAAGACGCTTTGGTTTCGAAACAGACATGGCAGAAAGAAAGAAAGGGTGGAAGAAACAGAAACCCTAAAAGCAAAGCAGGCGTAGCAGCGTCGCTGCGGCGTTTGAAAAGAAGAGAAAGACATGATGCCAAAATTCCAAACTTAAATATAGGTGAAGATTAGGCGTCAGTCGCTCCGTGATCTTGGGAAAATGCCGTAAAGGAGCGTTTAAACCCATGAAAGCCAAATGGTGCATGAAATATCACATAGATATAAAGCAAAAAAAAGGGAAAGCAGGCAAATCAATCAACAAGCCTCATACAGTCATACAAGACAAACATAATGTCATGACTAAATCCTAAAGTGCGATAAAAGAGATACAAGGGGTAACCACATAAAACCCCACTCTAAAATCAAAGTACATCAAATGAGAGCAAGCTCAGTCTCCACTGACTCCTACGCTACTCTCGGCTAAAACAAGAGGACACGGCAGAGCTAGGACCACCCCGGTGGCCGGTATGCCTGTATCATCCTCTGAAAATCCAACACCAGTCCCGCCGGATGTCTCTGCATCTACAACTCTGCAGTAGAAAAGCTCCGACGAATCAACTCCTGGCACGTCTATCTCCTCTGTCTTCATGGCTGAAGGTGGAGCGACAGCCAAAGGAATGACATCTGAGAATATAGCCTCCCATTCGGACGGGTCCAGCATCGCCTCAGCTAAACATGCCATGATCATGTCCAAGTCCTGCCCGACAGGGTCACAAAGGGAATAGGAGATATGCTCACCAAGTACAGTCTCCTCAACATGCCCACCTGTCAAGGAAATTAAGCTTAACAGCTCTCGAAGAAATATCAGAGTTAAAAGCGTATAAAATGCACAAAGTTCAGAGGAAATACCTGAGGATGACGGAATGTCGTCACAAACCTCTAACTCTACACTAGGAACAGTGCCGGCTAGATCATTCACGCTGACAAAGCTACGCGATGAAAGCCCATAAGAACGGCACAACTGTCCCAGTCCAGAAGTCCATAGGTCAACATCAAAAGCCGTCAGGAGAAACGGAAAGTCACCTACAAGGATGACTTGGCATTAAGGACTCCAAGTGAAAGTTATCACAAACCAACAGAGAAAGCACAAGATAAATGCCTCACCTGAGCCTTCGAATGCTCGAGGAATATCAGGGAAAGGAGCACCCTCACATCCCCACACAGGAACGATGGCCAAAGAGTCATCCGAAATGAAAAGATCATCGTCCCTGATGAATGGAGCAGGAACTGTGGGGTCTGGAAACAAGATATCCTCAAACGGAATCTCCAAATCCTCTATCTCCACCTCCTCAACATCAATGTCTTCGGCCTCTATGTCGGTACCATGAACAGTATTTGTCCCACCGACATGAGACTCCAATGCGCTTCCCCATGATCCAGAACAAGGGACATCTGCATGAAGAAACAAAACCAAATCCTAAAACTCTACAAAAAAATATATATGCAAAGAGTAATGGGAAGAAAATACATACCTACGAAAGATGTGAATAAAGGTGGCTCCATGGAGAATCCGGCATCAAAAGAGCTCTCTCCCAGTCGTCTCCGCAACTCATATCGAGACATTTCCTCATCTGACGGAGGACTCTCTCGAAGTCTCTTCCCTGGCTCCTGAGAGACTTCCTCTTCGATATGATCCGAAGAATACTCCGGAGAAAGGATAAAAGAAGGTCTCTCTACACAGTAAACTAGAAAATGATGCCCCCTGTACTTGCCAATATTGACAGAAAAGGGAGGAAAAGATCAATACCTGGGGTGGTAGCAAAGTACTCAAAATCATCAGGAACTGCTGTATGGGCCGGCGAACTGATACCCTCGTTGTCGTAAGTCCCATCCACCACAAACCTGAAATCCTGACTCCTATAACCTCTATAGTCTGCAATCAAAGACACAATGAGACAAGTAAAGGATAAACAGAAGAAAAGAACAGGTTAAGGTAAAAAAAATATATAGCTTACCAGTATTTGCAGGAGGCTCCAAATACCCAACACGACCAACAGTAGGGTGAAGACACTTGTCTAACCCGAAAGTGCCTTTCAAAGGTCGAGGATCCTTCCGAGAAGAGTCCAAATGCGAAGGGATAACACGACGAGAAGGATAAATCTTGCTCTTCAACACACTTAAGTCTAGAGCAAGCGGAATCCTAGCCCATCCCCGGAACCAGTGGTCAAAACCGGCAGTCAACTCGCCTACTCGGGTAGCTGGAGGAACAATGCACCCAACGTCGGTCCCAAAACACAACGAGGACATCCCATGAGCAGCACAAGACTCTATGGTGGCCTCTACGGGACGGAGAGGAACGCTAGCCGAAGGGACTGCCTGATCATACCCAAACTGCCATGCACACCTCTGAGGACTATACCTCTCATGAATCACTCTGTCTCCCATCCTCACAGACAGACATCCCTCACGAATGCCAAGCATGTAACTCCGCTGGCGTGAGAAACGAGAAGCCCACAAAGCAGGACGAGCTCCAGAAGCATCTGCAACAGGGTCTTCAATGCGATAATGCTTCCCTTTCTCCTTAGGCCAATCTTTGTAAAAGGCCTTAGGACGATATGAAGTCAGGTGGCGACTGCTCCGAGTAAAGTACTGATGAACTGCAATCTGGTCGGGGGGACAAGCCGTTGAACCCGCAATCAGGCTCAGAGCTGGCAGTGACTCCCTAAACTCACTAGAAGTAGAGGAAGGATAACAGTCACTCCAATAGACATGAAACCACCCATGTAGAATGTGCAAAGGCATAGCTACACGTGCTCTCGAGGGATCCCTAGAAGAAGTCAACTCCCTCATAGCACGATAAGTATTCACTAAGGCTCCAGACGCCAATGAAACTCCATATCCACGGGCCAGGGCATTGGCAATAATGAAAACCCCGGGCCTGATATATCCAACAGGATCGGCTACCACCACAAAATAACAGATCCACCATGCCAAATAAGCGGTCAAAATAGTCTCGTTATCCAGAATACGAGAACTCAAAGACGACCAAGGCACACACCGATCGGGATCATATGGTCTGTCAGAACCCGATCGCACAGGCTCAAGTGGAGGTGCAAAACCAGCTGCATCTCTCCTAGGTACCCTATCAATGAAGTACCTAACCCAGTCCTTAAATGGAACATCCCGGCTCTGTCCTTGACAAGCACGAGCCGTGGCAATCTCCTGGTAAACCCCAAAGACGGTCCTCAAGGAGTCATGGTGATAGTTCTTCCCATTACGACCCAGACCATACAGCTCAAAGTCCGGTGGAACTCTCTCCTCATAAAATGCTCCGTCAGACGGTACCCCCAGCAAACGTACCATCTGATAAAAGTCAATAGTCGCCATCCTATCCTCCAAGACGAACACATTGTGGATATAATCCCAGTTCGTGGCCATAGCCCTCAAAATGATAGGATGCCAAGAATACTTAAACAAGGCTAAAGAGACGCCTCCAAAAATCTCAACCTTGTGTAAGTCATGTCCCATGCTACCCAAAACATAGCGGGTCCACTCAGTCTGACCCGGGACCCGCTCTAGTGCACCCAGAACATCCAAGCGTTTAGGATCCCAAGGGATAACCTGATCCTCAAACATCTCCATACTCAACAAATGGTAGTCTGAAGAAGAACCCTCCTTACCAGTGGGGTTTAGAAAGATACCTTTGAGTAGATGACTTGAACGCTTGAACCGAGGACGATCTCCAGCAGCATAATCATCATAAGAACGGTCATCGCGCTCATAAGTATGAGAAGTCGGCTCAGGCATCACAGTCGGATACTCGTACAAGTGTCGCAAGGGAGACCTGTTATGACGGTCCAATAGCCCATGGAAATTGTCCCTTCCTCGAAGGATGGCCCGTTTCCACTGGGGATGCAATCGAGTGTGGATCTTCTGTGGGTCCAGATATTGCTCGATATAGGAATCTATAGCCCTGTCGGAAGGACCATAAACTCCTCTCCTGATGATGCCGAAGCGTGGCTCAGTGCTATAAATCTCCTCCAGAGGCTCCATAATGCCTACAGATTAACATAAAATCCAATATGGATACAAATGAAACCAAGAAAGATATGTACACGACATATAAAGTACTATTGGACTTGGGGCACACCAGAGTGAATTGTTTCACATAAGTTTCACAACTCACTCTGGTGGGGGGCATTTGTTTGCCTCTAAAATTCGGCAAATTTAAACAAGCCGACAGAAGACGTCAAGAGGCATTGAGGATCGCTCATATAGAGCTACTCGAGTGTAACTAATGACGTATGATTGGAAAAAATTCAAATTGGGTCAATTTATATCAATTTTGGACTTAATCGAAGGCAACAAAAACTTAGAATGATATTGCTACAATTATGGGCTAACTAGCAAATCATTAACGAATCATACAAAGCCATACAAAATATGTGTGTGAGATACATGTAAAATACATGCCAAATACGTGTCAAATACGTGTATAAATCATGCATAAATCAGCAAATACATCAATGTATACAGGCCGGCTTTAACATACAAACAAATACACAGAAATAAATCAAGCCCATAACAGCCCGCGACAAAATCAGCCCAAATGGCTAATGGACTCGATCCAATCAAGTCGCGCTTCCGACTCAGTCTCGACCCGAGCCCAACAGTGGACTCAGACCCAGTCCCGACACGACTCCGACTGAGCCTAAATCAAATTCAGACCCGACAGGTGTCACCACCTCATTGGACACCACTGTGGGCCCCCACTGTTTTTTGTTAAAAGAAATAAAGGAAAAGAGAAGGACAGACCCAGAAGGAGAAACCTTCTTCTCCGACGAAGGTTAACTCTCCCCCGCCGCTACACTCAGCCGTTGCTCGAGCCAATAGCACCGCTGGAGAGGCGATGAGCTCACGAGCACAATGACACCAAACTCGACGGGAAACAGTGCCTGAAATCGCACAATTCCAAGAGAAAGGGGTTAATACTCGAGAGAAATATAAACCGAATTCTTCAAAATTAAATGAGAATTAGCAAAACTAAGTACCTGAGAAGCGTTCACTGGACTCAGAGGAGATGCACGACAAGCAATTCGGGGTCAATTGGGCTTGAAGCAAGCTTTCATACTCATGGCCATGGCGGAAAGCTCGAGTGTGCACTGTGCAAGCAATGGAAACCACTATAGCTCGAGTTGTTGGTGTGAACTTCCTCACAGCAGCTCAGAGAGCGTGTTCATGCATAAAAAACAAAAGAGAAGTATTAGAAACTCTTATAAGCGAGATTAATTCTCGGAATGGAGATGTCCAGTGGATAAAACCACATGAAACAGTTAAAATGGAGAGGAATGCACTCTTCCCTCAGCCTATAAACTGGAAAGTTAACTCTAGACCTGCTAATACAGTGTACCATCGCTGGTACCAAGCAGTTAAGAGAGGGAGAGCTCGCTGTGTCTCTGAAATCACCAACCAATGATAGGTCAATGGTCCCTCCCCTCTCTGTAAACAATTAAATGACATACTGAGCCAAAATAGGGTACAAAGCATGCTACAATCCCACAAGATATCATGCCTTCATCATTTCCCAAACATGGAGAACATCCAGCCACTGATAGGCATATCAAATGCAATGAATGGCCAGATATCAACTAAGCTATGCAAAGCTATGCATCTGTGTACACAAGGGATCCAGCATAGAAAGAAAAGCATCAGACTATACCTGAAAAAGGGTTCATGCGTGTCATCCCTGACCCATGGGCAAATCAGGCATTTCCACATACAAACAAGGGAATGTGGCTCACATATTACCACAAATGGCACAACTAATGCCCATTTTATCCCTCTCTGCCCTTCTCCACTTGTTACACAGAAAATGTACAAGGAGTTGGCAATTAAAGATCAAGTAATCTACATGCCTGCCAAAGATTGAAGATGCACAAAATACATGTTGCCTTCATGTCAAGAAGCTATACAAGGCCTCAGATTAAATAATAAGGCAGTCAATTGCCTAGTTTGACTCATCACAGGCCATATGGGGGTGGCACCAAGATTGAAACTGCCCACAACCATTACAACCAAATTACCATGCTTAGCAAATCAAAATGTGAGCACAACTTTTCCAAAAAATGACAAGTGATAACTCAAACACATGATTGCAAGTAAACCAACAAAATTGCCCACAGAAATGCACTACCGTCTCCATACAAAGACTGAGTTAAGCCTCATATCAAATCATTGGCTCAGTTTACCACAGTAAATCAACAATTGAAACTGGACTAGCCAACAGCAATGCATATGAGTACCAAGTGACACATTACATGTCAATGACAGCTCAAATATGACTAGCTGCAAGACTAGTTAGCCACAGAAAATCTATGAAAAGCACAAAAGCTTTCATACCTCATCAATTCCTCTCCAGAGAGAATGTACCCAATACATGCAACATACAATGCATGTTCAGGCGCCTAAGCCAACACAGCCAACACACAATGGCACCCACAGAGGCATGGCACCTGTACAAAGCCAGGAAACAACTTAAAACCAAATGGACATATCCAATGAGTTTTATGAAAAGTAAAAGAAGAAGGAAATCAAACTTGCCTCTTTTACACCTCAATTGAATACAGTGAAGCCACCATGCTGACCCAATGGGTCCCACATGCAACTACACTATTCAGAAGCCACATCAACAAGCTACCAAATGCAAGCCACAGCTAATCCAAGGCCAAAACATCACTGGAGAGGATCATACACTCTCTATGTGCACTGTACCACCTAGGATATAGCTTCAACAGCTATGCAACAGATGGAGATGCTCTCACAAGTGCATCTGAACCATCAAAAAAACCTATGAACCATGGATTCATGCCATCTGTTCAAGCCAATTTTGGCGCCAAATGACAACCCCTCTCCCAAGCCAGAAGGAGAGAGACACAAATACCCCAAATCAGCATGACAAGTGGCCCCATGACCCACCTGTCATGAAAACACCAAGAACCCAGTAAACTGAAGTAAAGTCAAGCCAAATAGCCACTGCCTCTACCAATGCCAGATGTCAATTGACTATAGGATAATGTAGAAGACAGTAGAAAAGCTCAAGGCATGAAGAATTACCATTTGAGGCGGCAAGAAGCAAGGAAGCATCTCAGCCCTTCATCAACATTCAAAAATCCCAGAAAATGCCATATGGCAACATCAAGACAGCATCAACACAAACCCTAGGGGTCATCTTCCCCTATAAAACAAGCTCTCCATCGACTGAAGAAGGGGAGGCAAAGTGCTATATTGAAACTCTGCCCAATATTCAACTTAGCTTATTTTCTGTAAAAGCAAAAGAAATAGTTTAGTTTTACTCAAGGTAATTAGTAGCAATGTAATCTTTCAACTGAAATAAAACTTTTCTATGCATATATATCTATCTTATTTTACATCTTTGCATCTTTATTTATCTTCTGTTCATGCATGGCATCTGATGAAATAACATAAGAAGCATGTTTATCTTAGCAGTTCACATGATTTTTATACATACTAAAATACCTTCCTAATTCTATTAACAGCATACTAGTAGTATTTGCATAGGAAAAAATGACAAAAAGAAGCATGATCATCATCTGTCAATAAACCAAAACATAATTAAAACAGATAAAATGTCAAAAATCAAGTATATACCTGTCAAACTCTCCTTCTTTGTCTGTGCAGCAGTCAGGTGGCAAGCCAGTAGCAGTTGAGGAAGAAGCTGAAGTGAAGAAGGGTACAAGCCCCTATAAGCTTGCTGTATAAGAGTCCTAAGAGAGCCATACTAATGGGTGTGCTAGCCATTGAGCAGTCACTCTTGGCTCTCCTTGGACTCAGATTTTGAGCTCTAAGTTGGAGCATAAACCAATCCTAATGGGTGTACTTGCCACTGAGCAGTCATCCAGGGGTTGTTTTGTGTTTCAAACAACAATAACATGTCTAAGTCCCTGTGATAATAGCCCCACAAACCACAAGTCAGTCAAGTCCCATAAACAAAGCCTATACTCCACCAAATTTCACCTCACAGCTCCATAACAGTACTATGCAAAACCATCATGTACTAATAACACAGCCAAAACCCTTGTTAAAATCCTAATTACCCAGTCATGCTGCCAAAATTTAGTTAGGTAACTAAATCCAAAGAAAGAAAGTGCCAAATACTCAAACAGCCAAGTCCTGACTCAAATAACTAAATCACAGTCCATACGGCCTAATTAGGTAACACCAGTGACTTACACACCCAAACCCATGTGCTAATTATCCCTTTCAGGTCCACTTAGGTCCAGTTATCACAGGGAATTAGGCAAAGAAAAGCTCAAAATCAATACAGCAAGGTTATAGGGATTTACCTCGAATTGATGCTCAAATTCACTTCAGGAACTCCTCCTAGTGCTAAGGCAAGCCGCCGATTGGCCCCACTTGGGTCAATTTTGACTGCAAGTACATCGTCGGAAAATCCCAAATTGAACATAGGTACGTCTCGATCGCTTCAGTTAGTGAGAATCGACTCAGTCGACCAGCTGAGAAGGAAAGAGGAAGACGCGGCGACCTCAATGGTACCTCTCGCCGGCCAAACGGCTCTTACCTCGCAGAGATCGAGTCGGCCACGAAGGTTTGACTCGAGTCAGCCTCTCGTCGAGAGAGACGAAGAAGAAAGAAAGAAAGAGAGATAGAAAAGAAAAGCGTAGCGTTGAAACGTTGACTAGCACGAATCTTGGCACAGATCAACGCCTCTCGTCCGTCTTCAACAAATCAAAAGGAACTGTTGGATGAACATGGCGCACGGTACATCTAGCCACCGACAGTGGGCCCCATAATGTCAGAACTCAGACGCGTCGGCGCATCGACACGCGCGTGAACCAAACGATTCGGTCAGCTCACCTCAGCGACCTCGTGTGATCTCCTGTGGCGTCATGTGTGTAGCGAGTTTCTGACACCCAGAACACGAAACAGCCGATCCTCTGACCAATCAAAATTTTCTAAAATTGCTGAAACTTCAAAAATGCTTTAAAAATAGCTAGAAGGGTCAGAAAATTACCAAAAAATACCAAAATGTTCAGAAAATTACAAGGAACATTTTTGTATAAGGCTTCGACACCAAATTCTAAAAGAAAAAGGGAGTTTAATTCAACACTATTAATTTCCCTTAAAAATGTCATTAAAAATGTCTTAAAGACTAAATTGGCATTAAAGACATGATAAAATTAAAAGTTTAAGTGTCTCAACCACTTGGACAACAGGTACACTTGGACAATAGGTGCCTCAAGATAACTTTAATAGTAGGTATAATTAAGCAGTGATTGCCTCTACGCAAGAATTCCCGAGAATTCGGAAACAAAACCAGCAGTTCGATCAAAAGACCCCTTAAACCTGAACCCAAAATATGTTCGAATCAGACATAGACCCTAAAAATCCAAATTCAAGATCCAGACTTAAATCCAAAAGCAATACGAATCCAGAAACAAAATTCTACTTCCAGAACCCAGGGACCAAACTTTAAATATGTCTGAAAATCAGAATTCGGTAAATTCTAGAACATATGAAGACCAAAGTTTAAAATGTCCAAAGTGACCAGAATTTCTAAACACGCCCTAAAACCAGGGTTTAAAACGTTTTATAACCTAACTCTTGCACGTCACAGGGCCAGAAATTCAATACGTCAATAATTGACCAGAATCGACGCACGTTCAAAGACCGGAACTTCTACACGCTTGAATGCCTGAGTTTCTAAAAACGTCTGATAACCTTGATTCTAATATGTCAATAAACAGACCTAAGTTTTAAATACGTTGATAAATTGAAGTCTTAAAGTAATTAAAGCTTTGATATAATCAGAATACCGAAACTTTATACGTCTATGTCCATTCTCCTTAGACTTACCATGTGTATGGTTTGAAGAGAATAAAACAAAAAAATCGTCAAACATGTAAAAATAGGGTTAAACGACCAAACTCCAAAAAATCTTGGAATCTCAAATATGAACTAGATGTTCTTGCATCATGTTTTGCATCATGTTGACTCTCCCATAGTTATAATATCTGTTCCGCTCATGTCACCATCCATATATGTCCTTCTAATGTCAAGTGTCTTTTAGTAAAATGCTGGAATGCTAACGGTCATGCCTAGTCTATTAATTATCCCGATCTAGAGGTGCTCTCGACTTGGTTCAGAGGTAATTAACAGTAGGGGCTTGCGCCTACTGGAAGAAAAGGACCTGCAGTAAACAATCAAACTCTCGAGAGGTTCGAAACCACGTCGGTGCCCACGTTCCTTTTCAGGTGGGTGTCGATGTTCGAGTTTTGAAACAATCGAGGGGTATCTCGTCCGCAATATCTTTTTCCCCCGCGGAAGTATCCGGTCATTTCCCCCTTCCGAGGATCAGGGTCCAAAAAGGTGCGAGACAACTCGTCCCGAGTGATGTTGTGCTCAGGGTGACCAGTTTTTAGATTCCCTCTCCTGTCAGTCCAGGATGGCTCGAGTTGTTATCCTGCCTAGGTTGCTACTCGCATGAGGTCGTGCGTGGCTTTTGTTAGGCCGTGGTGCTCTAGCACGAGGAGCATATCTTCAAAACATCTAGTCTGCAAGATAACAAATATCAATTAATTGACAAACTTCAATCACCAAGAAAAGTGCTCACGAATTTTTTTTTTGTTTTTGTGAAAATAACTAATTCAAAAGAAAAGAAACGAGAAAAGAGCAAAGAAAGCCTTGGGTTGCCTCCCAAGAAGCGCTTGTTTAAGGATCACTAGCTTGACCGTATCACTTCTCATTCGGCTATGTGGGGCTCGGAGAGCGAGATGGCAAGGAGTTGCTCTTGATGCTCTCCAGCGATGTAGTGCTTCAAACGCTGCCCATTGACTGTGAATGGCTCTCGTTCATCGTCACTTATCTCAACGGCGCCATAGGGGTGGACTTTCATCACACGAAACGGTTCCGACCATCTAGACTTGAGTTTGCCCGGGAAAAGCTTGAGGCGTGAGTTGAAAAGAAGCACTAACTCTCCCTCCTTGAATTCTTTCCTCAAGATACGCCTGTCATGCACAAATTTGGTTTTTTCTTTATAAAATTTAGCATTCTCATATGAGTTTAGGCGTACCTCATCCAACTCATGTAATTCAAGGGTGCGCCTCCGGCTTTCTTCAAATCCATGTTGATCATTCTGGTTGTCCAAAACGCCTTGTGTTCAATCTCCACTGGAAGATGACATGGCTTGCCATACACGAGTTTGAATGGAGTCGTGCCGATTGGGGTCTTGAAGGCTGTCCTATAAGCCCAAAGTGCGTCATCGAGCTTATTGGCCCAGTCCTTTCAGGTCCTAGCCACTGTCTTCTCCAATATGCTTTTAATTTCCCTATTTGACACTTCTACCTGCCCATTTGTTTGAGGGTGGTAGGCAGTTGCAACTTTGTGAGTCACACCATGCTTCTTCAAGAGTCCATCAAACTGCCGGTTTATGAAATGCTTCCCCCCGTCGCTAATCACTGCTCTTGGAACACCAAAACGGGGGAAAATGATCTTGAAAAACAACCGAATGACAGAACTAGAGTCCGCAGCCTTGCATGGTATTGCTTCAACCCATTTGGATATATAATCAACCGCAACCAAGATAAATTGATATCCTTGAGAACTTGGAAACGGTCCCATGTAGTCCACACCCCAAACATCAAAGATCTCCACTTCAAGTATAGGGTTGAGGGGCATCTCATTTCTTTGAGAGATATTTCCTGTCCTTTGACATTGATCGCAAGAGAAAACAAAAGAACGAGTATCCTTGAAAAGCGAGGACCAAAAGAAACCTGATTGGAGAACCTTAGCTGCCGTCTTGGAGAATGAAGCATGTCCGCCGTAGGCGGATAAGTGGCAGCTAGCAAGGATCGGGTTCACTTCTTCATATGGTACACAACGCTTGAAAATATTATCTACCCCAATTTTGAAGAGAAAGGGCTCATCCCAAAAATAATACTTAGCATCAGTCTTCAATTTTTTTCTCTCCTGCCAAGACATATCTGGGGGTAATGCTCCAGTAGCGAGATAGTTTGCTATATCAGCGTACCATGGTTGCTGATTTTTTGTCTGCCAAATGTCTGCTCGGGTCGAGTGAGTGTCTGCTCGGTCTGAGTGTGATTCAACAGAAAGAATGTGCCAAGTCAGGTCAGTCCAGTCTTCGTCGGTTAGGTCGGCTAGGTCCGAGCACCGGGGTGCTCGGGTTGAGCATAAGTCCGAGTGGATTCTCTCTTGATTCAACGTGGGTGGTTCTCGGTCTGAGTGCAGATCTGCTCGACCTGAGTAATGACTCAAACACATCAGCTGCTCATGAGGAAAGGAGTCATCAATAGGAACCTTGGTGTCCTCTTCTTCTTCCCAATGCAATCGAGAGAGATGGTCAGCCACTGAGTTCTCCGTACCCTTTTTATCTCGGATCTCAAGGTCAAATTCCTGAAGGAGGAGAACCCAACGGATCAAACGTGGCTTGGCATCCTTCTTGCTCAACAAATATCGGATTGCAGCATGATCAGTGTACACAATCACCTTGGACCCCACCAAATAGAATCTGAACTTATCCAAGGCGAACACTATAGCGAGTAGCTCTTTTTCAGTGGTCGTGTAATTGACTTGGGCCGGGTCAAGGACCTTGCTTGCATAGTAGATAGCAACCGGCTTCTTTTCCTTGCACTGCCCAAGCACTGCTCCAATAGCAAAATCACTAGCATCACACATAAGCTCGAAGGGTTAAGACCAATCTGGCGGTTGCAAAATGGGTGCCGAGATGAGAGCTTCCTTTAATCTGTTAAAAGCCATCAAACAATCCTCATCAATAATAAAATCATTATCTGTAATCAATAGATTGCTCAAAGGTTTTGTAATTTTAGAGAAGTCTTTAATGAAACGGCGATAAAATCCGGCATGTCCTATAAAGCTTCGGACATCCTTGACATTTTTGGAAACATCAAGCTTCTCTATCACTTCGATTTTGGCTTTGTCTACTTCAATTCCTCTTGATATGATCACATGCCCTAGAACAACGCCCTTTTGCACCATAAAATGACACTTCTCCCAATTCAACACCAAGTTGACCTCTTCACATCTCTGCAAGATTTTGGAAAGGTTAGCAAGACAAGAATCAAAGCAAGTACCATAAACCGAGAAATCGTCCATAAAAACCTCCATTTCTTTTTCAATGAAATCCGAGAAAATGGCCATCATGGCGCGTTGGAAAGTTGTTGGTGCATTACACAAACCGAAGGGCATTCTCCTATAAGCAAATGTACCATATGGACAAGTAAAGGTGGTCTTTTCTTGGTCATTGGGGTGGATGGGTATTTGAAAGAAACCCGAATAACTGTCTAAATAACAAAAGTACAAGTGATTGGCAAGTCTCTCTAATAATTGATCAACGAAAGGTAAAGGAAAGTGATCTTTGCGGGTGGCCGCATTGAGTTTGCGATAATCGATGCACATTCGCCATTCGGTGACCACTCTTATCTGAATCTACTCGTCTTTATCGTTCTTGACCACAGTTGTACCGCCTTTCTTAGGCACCACATGCACCGGGCTCACCCACTTGCTGTCGGAAATGGCGTAGATGATACCCGCATCATAGAGTTTTTGCACTTCCTTTCGGACCACTTCCTTCAAGTTTGGGTTGAGTCGCTTCTGTGCTTCCCTTGTCGGCTTGTGATCATCTTCCAAAAGAATCTTGTGCGTGCAGAATGAGGGGTCTATGCCCTTCAAGTCTTCAATCGAGTATCTTATCGCCCCCTTGTGTGCCCTCAACTCCACCAATAGCTTCTCTGTCTGTCCTGCATCTAGTTCCGCATTAACTATAACAGGGTATGATTGATTGGCACCAAGGAACTCATACTTGAGAGAGGCTGGAAGTGGCTTTAACTCAACCTTGGGTGGCTCTGCTTGGGCCGAGCAGATGGTCTCTCGGTCCGAGTGGAGCTTGCTTGGGTCGAGACATGTGTAAGGCAGTGGGGTACCTCCAGCCGGAGAGTCTGCTCGGGCTGAGTAAACAACCATTCGGCCTGAGCGTGGGTCGCTGGGGTCGAACAGGGGCTCAAAGGCTTCAACTTCAGTTGTTTGATCTGTCGCTCGGTCCGAGCAGTCGAGTGCTCGAACTGAGCAGGGGTCCTCATCTTCGTCCTGTCCTTCAACTATCTCATACATCGACTCCTCTACTCCAATTGATTCTTGAATATCATAGAGGAAACTTTGATAATTGATGAGAGCGCTCAAATAATGGTCTTCAAGGGTTTCCTCTATATCAGGCTTCATTCCTTGTACCGAAAAGCATGAAAAAGCCGGGTCAGTGTCGGGGTATTTCATGGCATGGTCAATTGAGAATAAGAGCTGCTCCTCTCCGACCCTGACCAAAATTGTTCCATCCCGGGCATCTATCATAACACCCGCGGTTCTCAAAAAAGGTCTGCCTAGAATGATAGGCACTTCCACGTCTTCTTCCATATCCATGACTACAAAATATCCAGGCACAAAGAACTTGCCTACTTGGACTGGTACATCCCTCAGAATACCCAAAGGTAGTCGTACTGATGAGTTGGCAAGCTTCAAAGTTATCGGTGTGGGCATGAGACCATCAAAACCTATTCTTTCATACGCCGACTTAGGCATCAAACTAACGCTTGCACCCATATCACATAGGGCTTGTTTAATCACAGCCTTTCCAATGACACATGGTAGAGCAAACCGACCCGGATCTTCTAACTTAGGGGGCATGGTGCTCTTTATGGCTTCACTGCATGTTTGAGATAGGGCTACTGTCTTCAACTCTTCCAGGGACCTCTTTCATGTGCATAGCTCCTTGAGAAACTTGGCATAGATCGTCACTTGAGCTATTGCATCAGTGAATGGTATCGTGATCCTTAGCTGCTTGAGTATCTCCCAGAAAGTTCTGAAGCGTGCATCTTCCCTGGACTTAACAAGCCTCTGAGGAAATGGCGCTGGGGGCTGGCATGACCGAGCAGATGAAGCTGCTGGCGCCTTCCCCTTACTCTGAACTGTTCCTCTTGCTGACTGCTCGGACTGGGCTGGTGGTTGCTCAGGTTGAGCAGCTGTTGCTGCAGACGGGCTATCGAGGGGTCTAGAACTTCGCTCGGTTCGATCGACAGGATGCTCAGGTTGAGCGACGCTGGTAGGAGCTGGAGCTCGGAGCGGAGGGAATGGCAAGACTTGCTCTATAACTGTCTCATCGTCTTGAGGTGCTATATGCTCGGGTCGAGCGTGTGACTGCTCAGCTCGAGGAGAGTTCTGCTTCTCCAAGTCTTCAGGCATGGGTGGGTCCTGATACTTAGTTCCACTCCTCAGGGTGTGCAGTGCCTTGACCTCAGCGTTAGGGTTGACCTCGGTCTGGCTGGGAAGCTTGCCCTTTGAGTCATATTGCTGCGTGATGATGCGTTCTATGCATTGCAACGCTCCCTGGTTGTACTTCAACTCGTCCAAACTTGAGCAAAACATCTGATTGAACTTTCCCTGCTCATGCATGAAGTCTTGGACCTATTGAGGAATGCCCTCTCGTGTGTACACTGATTTCTTTGGGACTGGTCCATTGGGGTTGCTTGGAACTGGCCCATTTCGTGAGAAGCTTGGTGGGGGCCGATTCCCATAGTTGTATTTAGGGACATATGGCCTAGCACGAGTGGACGCCATGACAGTGTCTTTGTACACTGGATCGTTCATGTGTTCCCAATCTTTTTGTTCTCCCTCATTCAGAGAATAACTACGGCTGAAGATGTGGCGGGGGTAGTATGATGGCTCGTTGTTAAGGGAATTCACTCGAGCCGCCCCTCTGTCTGGCTGTGCAAGGGAACAATCGAGAGAAGTGTGACCCTCTTCACCCCAACACCCACAGTCCTTGGGCTAAGGTGAGTGCCCAGGGCAGATTGGCATGCGGCCAACTCAGCCTCTAGCTCAACAATGCGCTCATTTTTTGGTGAAAGCGCTGAGATGACATTAACTTGCTGCTTGTAGGATCCGCGGTGATTGCTTGAAATGGGCATCCAGTGGTACAGTCGGGCACACTGGTCAATCTTGTCTCTTGCTTGCGTGGAGTCGAGATCCTTGAAGCTTCCACCTGAAAGAGAATCCAAATTGATTTTAATATTCTCATAAAGGCCTATATAAAAGTTTTTCACTAACATCCATTCTTGGATCCCATGGTGCGGGCATGAATTTTCTAAATCCCTAAACCGTTCCCACGCTGCACCCATGGATTCGTTCTCTTTCTGGCAGAAATTGTTCAATTCTGTCCTAATGCGATCAGCCCTGTCATCTGGAAAATACTTATCTAGAAAGGTTTGAGCCATTAAATCCCCAGAGTCTATTAAACCCTTCTTCAAAGTTTTGTACTATTTCTGGGCTTTATTTTTTAGGGTGAACTTTAACAATAAAAGCCTAACAGCCTGTTGGGGAACCCCGTTCATTTTAATCAATCTAGTATATTCAATAAAATTTTGAAGGTGAGCATGGGCGTCCTCATGTTCCTCCCCATGGAAGGGAATTTGTTAGACTGCTGTGACGTGTGCCGGCAAGATCTGCATGTTGTTCGCCTCGATGTCTCGGATGATCACTGGTCCTCCCACATATCAGGCCTTCGGGGCTCCATAGTCGTTGAGGGATCTGTTGGGGTTGTGATCATCGTCCTCGCCATCTGAGTTGTTGTGGACGCTTTCTCCATCAGCAGCCCACCTGCGGCGTTCTGCTTCAAGCTCTTTTCTCTGTTGCTGGAGTTGAGCTTCTCGTCGCTCGAGCTGGAGTCTTAGTTCCTCCAGGCGATGTGTTTCTGTTGCCACATAGATGGGATTTGCAACCCCTGACATAGCGGCACCTGTTTCCTCTGGTCTTGCTTGCTGCTCGACTTGGTTGTGGAGATGCTCGAACCGAGCGGGATGTTGCCTAGGTCGAGTGTCTGTTGGTCGGGTTGAGCAGTAGGTTGGATTAGGATCTGGTCGCTGCTTCGAGTTGACCTCTTCAAGAAAGTTTACTCGCTGCAACTCTGGATCTTCCTCCAATCGTCTGAGATAGTACCTTCGTACGACAGGGGGTTGGGACTTGGAGCGTGTACTCTTGCCCCTTCCTGCCAGTCCTGTAATTGAGGAAACAAGTAAAGATTAAAAACTGAAAATAAAATCTAGCCTCTTGATAATAAAACAAGCATCTAATATCAACACCGTCCCCGGCAACGACGCCAATTTGATGAAGGCGAAAAACCTAGATATCAAATAAATTTGTACCTAAGACTTAACCACACTAATCGTTTATGGAAAAGTTCTAGGGTCGAACCTAAGGGACGGACTATGAATGCTAGACTCGTTCTTTCTCAAATTCTAGACGGATGAATTTTAGTGTTTTGGAATAAGAAACAAATAAGAAACGGTAATTAGAGGAATGCAAGTAGATATTTTTGGTCCTTTTGCTACTAAAATTAAACAATAAACAAGTAACTGATTTTTGGGTTTTTCAACAATAAAAAGAGCGCCTTAGGATTCGGATTTCACTTCAGTTTGGATCCAGAAACTTAAACCTTATCACTTTCGTGCATCAATTTAAATCCCTAGACTTATACTCTCTGTTCAGTCCGAGTAGTATCCCGCTCGGTCCGAGCAGATTGTATAGTGTTCTAACTTGACTCTTTTGATACCTTACAACTTGATAAAGGGTTCGATGGTTAATCTTAGACTTCTACCCTCAGCTGTCGCTTGTTGGAATAGGGTCTGGCTTAATCTCTACTCACCCTAATTAGGTTAATTAACTCACAACTTTTGGTATAGATTTTAATCAACCTAAACTTGTTTGTTTGTGTTCTTAGAGATATTTAGAGGTCTTTTGGACTTGTCTAAAAGCTACACTTTTGGTGTCAACTAATCTCCCCTGTCGGATCTACGATTTACCCCCAAATACTTGAAAGAACTAACCTAACCCGTTTAACCTTGGAACTTAACTAGAAGTGGCCGACAACTAGAAGTAAATTAAACTAAGTTAAGTAATTCAGACAAGCAACAAATATAATACAAAACAAACAAAAATCAAGTCATAACATATCAAAATATATCAAGTTATCACATCCAAACATCCATTAATTTCCTACTCCTAAGACTACATAAACTTGGCCTAACATTGTTTGGCAAACAACAACAATAAACAGTGCATAAACGTAAAGATACAAGCCCATAGAAATAATTAATAGAAACATAGGAAGAATAAACCAAATACTCCTTCTATATCTCTAGAACAATCTCTGAAGGCTATGGATAGTGATGAGGCATGTCTCAAACTCTCTTTTGCTGCCGTAGCATCCAAGACAGGGTCTAAACGTGGCTGGAGGCTATGGTTGGTGGAAGATCCCTTCCTCGCTGAAGAACTTAGCTTATATACTGGTCTGGAGCACTTGGAGGGCAAGTTAGGGCATAAGGTCGGCAGAATCTTACCAAATAATCTTCTTTCCTTCTCTGAAAACTGGCCAAAATACAAAAGTCGGCACATACTCGACCCGAGCAAGGGATTGCTCGATCCGAGTACAGAAGAGGAGAATCATGTGCCGGATACAATGTCGCTCGACTTGATCAGTAGAGTCACTCGGTTCGAGCATGAGTCATTCGGTCCGAGTGAAGAGAGAGAAAAGGTGGTTGTGACTCTGTGCCTTGCTGAGTCCAAGCAGAGGTCCACTCAGGTCGAGTAGAGGCTTGGACAGAGGTGCCATGTGCTAGGAATGAGCCATCTAGCATGCCAAAGTGCCAAAAACCATCTACAAGCTCGAAAAATCATGAATAACACCTAGAACCTTGTAAAATAAGAAAAGACACGACGGCGTAGCCAAATTCTGGAAAAACATAGTTAATTGTTAAGTATTTAAAAGATTTGGGTGTTATTTAAGTGCCAAGTACGGTCCAAATACCTACAAATAATAATGACATCATATTTCATACGTATTTGGCACGTATTTCATAATTATTTCACGCATATCTTGTATGGATTCGTATGATTTGCTAATGTGACTAAGTATCCCATAATTGTAGCAATATCATTTTAGGCTTTTGTTGCATTTGATTAAGATCAAAACTGGTATAAATTGACCCAATTCGAACCTATCAAATGTATGTCATTATTTACACCCGAGTAGCTCTATACAAGCGATCCTCCATGCATCTTAACGTCTAAAGTCGGCTTATTAAAATTTGTCGAATTTTAGAGGTAAACAGAAAGAAACCAGAGTAACCATCTAAGTAACAATAATAAGAGTGATTAGCAAGTCTTTCCAAAAGTTGATCAGCAAAAGGAAGAGGAAAGTGATCCTTTCTAGTCGCCGCATTGAGCTTGCGGTAATCTATACACATCCTCCACCCGGTCACGACTCGCGTTTGAATCAACTCGTCCTTGTCGTTCTTGACCACCGTCGTGCCTCCTTTCTTGGGGACCACGTGCACTGGGCTCACCCACTTGCTATCCGAGATCGAATAGATGATACCAGCATCGTGAAGCTTTTGCATCTCTTTTCTGACCACTTCAGTGAGAATGGGATTGAGCCTTCGTTGCCCGTCCCTAGAAGGCTTGTGGTCGTCCTCCAAAAGAATCCTATGGGTGCAAATAGCGGGGTCGATCCCCTTCAGATCTTCTATTGAGTAGCCGATAGCGCTTTGGTGAGCCCTCAGAACTGTCAATAACTTCTCAACCTGCCCTGCATCCAATTCAGAGTTAACAATAAGAGGGTACGTTTGATTCGGGCCGAGAAATTCATACCTGAGAGAGGCAGGTAAGGGCTTGAGTTCAACTTGGGGAGGCTCAGTTTGGTCTGGACTGGCCTAGTTCGGGCTGGAGAGAGTCATCACTGCCTAAACATCATCTTGTGGGCCTTTCGTTCGACCCGAACTAGATGGGTTCGATCCGAACTGGCCCTCATCGTCCCCTTCACGACCTTCAGTTCGACCCGAACTTGGTGAGTTCGGTCCGAACTGCAGGTCAAAATCAGCCACCTCGCCTAGTTCCTCAATTTCGATCGATTCTTCGACCTCGACTGCTTCTTGTACTTCAGAAAGAAACTGTTGCTAATTGTGAAGGGCTGACTCATACTGTTCCTCGAGTGTCTCCTCAATCGTTGGCTCGATCACCTCGATTCTAAAACACGTGTCGGCGGAGCTTGGGAACTTCATGGAATGATTGATAGAGAACTGAAGTTCCTCCTCCCCGACTCTGACCAAGATTGTGTCGTCTCTGGCATCCATCAAGACTCCAGCAGTTCGGAGGAATGGACACCCCAAGATGATGGGCACTTCCTCATCTACTTCCATATCCATCACTACAAAATCTCCCGGCACCAAGAATTTGCCGACTTGTACGGGTATATCCCTGAGCATGCCCATCGGTAGTCGCTCTGTTGAGTCCGCAAGCTTTATAGATATCGCTGTTGGACTTAGCTCGCCAAACCCGACCTTTTCATATATCGCCTTGGGCATGAGACTGACACTGGCCCCCATGTCGCATAGGGCATACTTGATAATGGCATTTCCAATGATGCATGGGAGAACAAACCTACCCGAGTCTTCCAATTTGGGTGGCATTTTGCTTAAATCTTCGCTGCTCCCATGTGTCAGAGCCACGGTTTTCAATTCCTCTAGAGTTAACTTGCCGGTACACAATTCCTTTAAGAATTTGGCATATATCGGCACTTGTGTCACCGCATCTATGAAGGGGATCGTGATCTTCATCTCTTTCAAAATCTCCTAGAAGGCCCTGAACTGCGCATCCTCCTTGCTTTTCCTCAACCTCTGCGGAAACGGGACCGGAGGTTGGTAAGCGGGCTGGACTTGAGCATTTTTCTCCTTACTTTGGCCTGTTTTCACCTTTGGTTCGGATCGAACTGTGGTTGGTTCTGGTCGAACTGCCTTGGATCCAGGTGGAACTGGTCCTTGGGTTGATCCCTCGATCTCTAGTTCGGACCGAACAGGAATGGCTTCGGGTCGAACTGGGCTGGTCAGGGGCGAAAATGGGGCGATCTGCTGTAAGATTGGTTCTTCTTGAGCTGGTTCGACCCGAACTGGAACTGCTCCAGGTCGAACTGAGGGTTGATCATCTGATTCTGCCAGCATGGGCGGGTCTTCATACTGCTTCCCGCTCCTCAAGGCATGGAGGGCCTTGCTCTCGGCATTAGGGTTAACTTGAGGCTATCCCGGAAGCTTCCCTTGCTCTTTGGCGAGGTGTGCCTCCAACAATCGTTCCATCCTTTTGATGGCCCCTGTATTAAATTTCAATTCATCAACATCAAACCCAATTGAGAGATTAAACTTAGTTTGACCGACTATAAAAGTCTGGACAATATCAGTAAGTTCGCCAAAGGCGGACTTCCTTTGGAAGGGTTGGTCCCTATTGTAGGTGAATTGAGTGTTTCTATTAAAATTTGAGGGGCCCGGGCCGGTATACGGGTATTTTTTACCAAAATTCCCATTAACAGCATTGACTTGAGGGCTCTCGCTCTCGGGCTGAGCCAAAGGACAGTCGATGGAGGTGTGCCCTTCCTCGCCGCAACATCCGCATTCCTCTTTGTTGAGATGGGAGCCTTGTGCTGATTGGAATACAGCAAGCTCGGCCTCTAGTTCGGAGATGCTTTCATCTTTGGTTGTGACTCCGTGCACTTGCTGCCTTGAGTTTGATCGGCGAGAGTTGACCATCGGCATCCAATTGTATTGTCGTGCGCATCGGTCAAGCGTTTCTCTTCCGGTCACCGCATCAAGCTTGAGGAAACTTCCACCTGAGAGAGAGTCAAGGTTAATCTTGATATTATCATATAGACTGTGGTAAAAGGTCTTAACCATTAACCACTCTTGGATCCCATGATGGGGGCATGAGGTCTCTAGGTCCCTAAACCGTTCCCAAGCTTCACTCATGGATTCATCTTCTTTTTGATGAAATTGGTTATTTCCCTCCTTATTGTGTCAGCCCTATCAGATGGAAAGTATTTGTCAAGAAAGGTTTGAGCCATGTCATCCCAAGATTTGATTGACCCATTTTTCAAGGTTTTATACAACTTTTGAGCTTTGTCTTTGAGACTAAACCTAAACAGCAAGAGTCTAACAGCTTGTTGTGGGACCCCATTCATTTTAATAAGTCTAGTGTAATCATAAAAAGTTTGTAAATGAGCATGGGGGTCCTCGTGCTCGTTCCCATGGAACGGGCTTTGTTGGACCATAGTCACAATGGCGGGGGCGATTTGCATGTTGTTGGCATCAATTCCAGGGATAACAACAGGCCCTGCCACGTGCTTGGCCTCGGAGCACAATACTCAATGAGAGATTTGTTGGCGTTGTCATTCTCCCCGTCAGAGTTGTTGCCAACGCTCTCATCTCCGCCGGCCCACTTGCGACGCTCATCGTCGAATTCTCGTCGTTCTCGCTCTAGTTGGAGCCTGAGTTGCTCCAAGCGTTGTGTCTCGGCCGCGATATCAACCTGGGGGTTGTTCGCTTCCATGGTAGCTCCTGCTTCTCTCTGCCCTAGGGTCAGTTCGGGTCGAACTGGAGCTGTTCGGACCGAACTGGAGGTCGAAGCTGACCCTGGTTGCTGCGCTTGGTTGATTTCGCGAAGAAAATCGATTTGTCGCAGCTCCGGATTTTCTTGCAACCCACGGAGAAAATACCTACGCAAAATAGGAGGCTGGGACTTTGCACGAGGTCCCTTCTTCCTACCTGCCAGTCCTGCAAGATAGAGAGAAATCAAACGTGAGTAAAATAAAAGAAAAATCTAGTCTCTTGATACTACAACAAGTATCCAATATCAACACCGTCCCCGACAACGGCGCCAATTTGATGAAAGAATTAAACCCTAAGTATTAAATAAATTTGTACCTAGAACCTAACCTCACTAGTCGTTTGGAGTAAATATTTTAGGGTCGAACCCAAGGGACGGATTAATGAGTACCGGACTTACTATTTTTCAAAAGCTAGACAAATAAATAAGGGTGTTTTTGAATGAAATAATGAACTAAAGGAAAGTACAGAAATGTAGATGTTTTTGGGTAATCTGGACTCCAATAACTGTTGGAGTTATGTCCTAGAAGTCAATATTTAATGACTTATTTTCTTAGTTTATGTTAATGATGATATTTGATCATTTGTTCCTAGAGTTTATTATTGACAGATCATTCAGGTTGAGGATCTGAATTGTAGATCTCTGTGGATCATTCATTAGAATGACAATAATAAATCTAAATCGTCCATAATCTTGATAATTAACAAGGAACATTAATTATCATAAAAGATTAGTATGCAAGTTAAGTGATGATTAAGTTCTACAAATCATACGTAAGGAGTTACCAACTTAATTGCATATGTGTATGTTATTGGAACATAGTACAGGACTTGACCCATTGAAATAAACATATGGATTGTGTTATGTGTCATTGTTTATTTCATATGAGTTTGATTCTAAGTTTGAGATGTTCACCTTTACCACATGAGGATAGGTTCAATAAATATCGTCTAACGTTGATTCCTGATAAAGGCTACTATAAGGACTTTATTTATGTTCTCTTGAATTGTGCGGGGAAAAGTTATTCATCAAGAAAACCGTATGTCCCTCATTAGTATACCTAGTGAGTGATGATATCTGTTTGGGCCCCTTGATGGAGTTGGATCGTATGCATGCAAACTAGACGATCAACTCTAGATCAAAAAATGTATAATCTGCAAGAATGACACATTCCTATCTTGGATTATACAATGATATCATGTGACATAAGAATTAGACAAGGAAATACTTATATTTCTTATGCAGGATTGAAATATTGTAACGGTACACTATTTATGTGAATTGGGAATCATAACGTGTTGCTAGATACCGCTTATGATTATTGGAAATAAATAGTGATTTATTCTCCATGGCCAACATAGCATAAATCCTCAAAGGGTCACACAAATAGGACGTTGACCACACAATGCATTATCTATTTATTCGCAACAGTGAGTATTGCGAAAATATGATGAGTTGATTAATTAATTATATACCGTTATGAACCGTTATAATTAATTAAGTCAAAGAGATCATATAGAAATAAATTAATGCATTATCTAATCCCAAAATAATTATTAATGAGTTAATAATTAATTTTAGATCAACACATTTCAATATAAATGGTTATATTGATTAATTGGGTCGTTATTTAATAGGAAAATATATAGCCCAATTATAGAGCAACCTAATGGGACTTTAATTAGGTGAATTAAAGACCCAAATGAGATTGTGAGGTGGCCCATATAGGCCCAATTCGTGGCCAGCCATAGGGTGGCAAGAGGTGTAATTTTGGGAAAGTTTTCCCTAGGGTTTGAGCTCTATAAAAGGACCCCTTTGGAGGCTCCAAGAGCTAGCCTTTCTCTCTCCTCTCTTCCTCCCCTTTGTGGCTGCCATAAACCTCCTCTTTTCTCCCTCTTTTGCTCATGTGTTGAGCTCTATTCTCCATTTAAATGAAAGATTTATTTGCTAGAAGAGAGAAAGCTAATAGGATTAGGCTTGTTCTTGGGTGTGCTAGCACATACCTTGAGAACGTGGTTAATCTCCTTGGTGGACTCGAGGCCGGCGGCACAACCATGGTGGTGGTGGTGGAGAAGGCACGCCATCGACTTCCATGCCATGGATTCGAGCCTCATAAATGCGATTTCATGAGAGGTACAATTCTTCCTACTCTCATCTTGAAATGCTTGTGAATGATGTTGAAACCTAGATTCCTTGTGTTTAGTTGTTGTTTCTTGCTATTTGATGGCACAAAAATGGAATTAAACACTTACTAACAGTGGTATCAGAGCACATGGTCGGTTTTAATATATTTTGTGCATTAATTAGATGAGAAATGTGTAATTAGTTGAGTAATTAAGTTGCTGCCCTGTTTGCTTTCTGGAAATCTGTTTTTTCCGAGGTTTTCTGTGCTTTTCGCATAGCAAAGATTTTATTTCGATTTTTCCTTTTGATGTATTTGAAAGAGTGATGAATTGTGAGCATTTCCCCACTGGTTTCATTTTAATCCAAGTTACTATGGATTTTTAATGAATTTTTCCGTGACGGTGCGCGGGACTAGTTCCTGTGCGACCAGATCTGGTCTTGTGGGGATTATCTTAGTTATCTTGATAAAGAGACCCTAATTTTATTGGCTAGGAATGAAGTAGACTTGGAGTACTTTCTTCCATACCAATTTGATGGTATGGATCGAAGTCTTTCCATTTTTTTTTAATTGATGAAAGACAAGAACGGTTTGATTGGTTTTCTGTACCGATTGGATTGTTTTGAAAACTGGTATTGATTGAGACTTTTTATAGAAAAAGTGTTTGAAATAGAAAACTTCCTTTTGAAGTCATGAATCCATGAAAATTAATTTCATGGAAATAGGACCAGTTTTGGTTCCCCAACCACTCAAAAACAATTTCGTCGACGTGCTGTTCCAGAACAGGGGACTTGTATTCAAACCCCTTAAACTTGATGATTTTGAATGAGTAAAATTAGAAATCTTTCATGGTTACTAGCCTTGTACTTGTGATTGTTTACTGTAAAATTGTTTTGCATTAAAAGTTTTTGGAAGATGGTCAAACAGTCCAAAATGTTGAGGCCAAAACCTGAAACTTCAAACCGGTGTTTTAATACACAACCTGAAGTTTGATAATTTTGGTTCTCTCGATTGGTAAATGATTTCTTCCTGAAATTTGAACATGTAGTTTGTCTCTTAATAAGGATTGCTCATGATTTTTTCTGGAATTTTTGGAGACCGAAAAATTTCTTGATTTTTTCAGGTCCCGTTGAATGAAAGGTGTTCGTTCTAATTAATCAATTAGTTGATAAGTTGATTAGAACTCTCCTTGCTGTCATCCATTGGAATTTTTGAATGTTGATTTTATCAAAGAGTTTAAGTAAATGGTTGTTTGAATGTTAAACTCTCTTTGCATGGAAAAACACAAATTAGCAAACAATAAGCAAAGACACTTAATGGCTCACTAGTTATGAACAACTTAGACATATATTTGGATATTGTGCTAACTTGTTTTTGTAGGAGGATGTGGGTTTGATATGGCTCAAGATTTCAATGCCTTGTGTGTTGTAAAATGTTGTGAATGCATGTGATTGGTTGTAATGTGACCTAAGGTGCCTTGATAATTAATAATTGATTAATTCTTGATGTAACTTGTGAGGCTTGCATGCCCCTAAGGCCTAGGCGGGTTTTAGGATTTTATCACATGTATTTATTTTCCTTAATTATTAGATAGGATCTTAGTAATTAGTGGGAGGATTTAATTAGATTAGTTTCGTTACATGGAGATGCGACGAAGACTAATGCAAGCGGGAGCCATACAAACCCACGACAATGCTTGAGATGCTTATGTTATGTGATTGTTTGTGAATGCCTTGAATTGTCATAGGTAGGTATGGGTGTATGCTTACACGACCACCAAACAAAGTCACGTAATTGCTTTTGTCCCAAATTAACTTGATTTAGCGAAATCGTCCTCCTTCTCTCTATCCCCTTCAATACAATTGATTGTCTATTGATGCATTCCTGCCGACGCGGACATCGTAGTCCATCATTGTAGTCGGGGTGTAAATCGGATTTACTAGGAGCAAATAGAGAGAGGTTGCTTCACAACGGACCCACTCGGATTGGACGTTGGGACGAAGTTTGTGGATATACATATGATATCTCACAAACCAAGAATCATATGGACAAGATATGATTGGTTGGAGAACCTACCTTATCTAGTTGTTTTAGGTGTCATGCCGACGCTGTCCCTTATTTCAACGAAAATGAGGATCTTGAAAACTGACTACATTAGGGACATTAAATAAATGTAGTGGGAGTTTTGTTTATCATTCCATAAACAAAACATTGCATAAACTAAATGACCTTAAATTGAAATTGTTATAGATATTAAATATGTTAATTTCGTTGCGATCAATCTGTGGAAAACGACAAGCTCGTTTCTAAGGTATTCACTTGGAGAAGAAATACCGATTCTTAAGACATGTTCTTGGAAATGAGAAACTTGAGCAAGTTTAATCCCAAAAACGTTCCTCGACTTCCCGAACATAGCTTCGCATGATTGATTAGTTTCGACAAAAATTATTCAATAAAGCGAATGCCTATATCCTCTTAGTTCTAGACCTTTGAATTGAAGAATTCATAAAGACTAGACTAGACTTCTACACTCTCATCCATTTACTCAAGAAGACGTTCTTAGAGAAAGTAAATATAGACTCAATCATTTATGATCGAGTAATGGAGTGTGAGTTAACCAAGAGACTCTTCTTATAAGAAGATAAATATTTCATTAGCTTGCGAACCGAAAGGTTTGAGTAGCTAATTGACAACTAGAGATATTGAGATCTCCAATATCAAGGATTGTTGATATTGTCATACAATCTCTTTCTATGGATAAAGGATATATTGTTCGCACACTTGTTAGTGCTAAAAGTAATTGGTTAAGTATTAAAGGAATACTTCACCAAGATATGAGTTGAAACTTTGAGACCCTCACTAGTGACCGTGTGTCACATGAGATGTTTCATTTGTCATTTATGGGAGGCATTTGAAAGGTTGTCCTAAATACCATGATGTTCTAAACCTTAAGATATTTGTCGTTCAAATTATCTCACTATCTCTAATTCACACTAGTAATTAGGTGCTAGTTCATGTGCTCGCATTTAACGAAATGTGTAGGCAATGATGAATAAGAGAAAGTTCAAGACAAGTAAAATAAACTCCGTTTTGGAAATGGCTTATACGTCTAAGCCGCTACCATTGAATATGTAGAGTTAACTTTACTAAATAAAGAGTTTGTTTAGGAATTTGAGGTTGTATACCTTATTCCAAACATCTCATAAAACCTTATCTCCCTTTCATATTTGATGATAGATGATCATATTTTGTAATAGAGAAATGTTGTTCTCTTATCGTTATGAATTTGTGTATGAGATTTCATGCATCTTGATTGAATTTGCTTGAAATAGATAAACAAATTTTGAATGACAAATGTGTAAGACTTTACATAAAGTATTTGACTTTTATGTAAAATAGTCACTTAGTCGAATATAAACAAGAATCGCATTATGAGAGTCTACGTAACGTGGAGCTCGTAAATCAATTCGATTGCAAATTAATTAAAATTCATGCGAATCGTGTTTGTTAAATGACAAAAGCGCCTTTGAATTACGAAGGTTTAAAGGACAAATAACTTTATTAAGACTTATACATATTGATGTATATAGACCTATAGGACTTGTGCAATTGAAAGGTTGTTGACACTTTACCACTTGACCAACGATCATTGTAGATATTAACATATCTATTTGATATGGTATAAGTATGAATCTTTTGACAAGATCAAAATGATTTCAAGAGTAAAGTTGAAAAACTATTCAATAAAAGCAAAAGTCTTAAGATGGATCATGGTAAATAGTTAAGTCATATAGTTTGATATATTACCTAAAGAGTATGAAAGACGTTTCACTACTCGCTCCATGAGGAACATTGAAAAATGTATCCAAGGATGAAGGTATCGAACATTGTTTGATATAGTTCGATCGGTAATAAATCAAATTGACTTGTTCGACTCATGTAAGGGATTTGTGTTTGAGGACAATATTGTTTGCACTGAATAAAAATTCCATCGAAGTCTATTGAGAAAGATACTTACGAGATTCGATCTCTAGGTATATTATTTCTCAAGATTTGGTGTTGAAAAGCTTATTTCAATGTTCGATTGATTGATAAGCTTGAACCTAAATAAGACGTTTAATATTTTGTCGGATATCTTAAAATTAACTGAAAGGTACTACTTCTACGAACGTGATAAGAACAAAGTAGTTGTTAATCATAATCTTAAGGAATAACATTCTCAAGAAGAAGTAGTGGGAGTAAAGTGAGCATTAAAGGAGTTTATGCGTCACTACAAGAAGTACCTTTATGGGAAACTTGTCACTCCATACACGGTGCTTAGTGGGAGTTGAGCGAAACTTCATTCACAAACAGTTGTAAAAGGAAGAAGTTTATAAGCACGCTTGCTTCTAGAGAGTACTCAAACATCTCGCGAATAGATGATGTTCGAGAAACTTGTGGAATATATTAGGATTAAGAACTTATTCTACAAGTTGTTATAGAAGTAGTTTATTGACCTCAAGCACCAATCCTACAAAGATCAACGAGAGTGAACTGCCTAAACTGAAAGGTACATAGGCTTCACAACATCCTCGTACTTGACATATGAGGATCCGTTGATAAATACAAAAGCGATGGAAAGACCCGATTCCACAAGTATGGTTAGAATCTATATGATCTTTAAGTGCAATCCATATATATAATAACAAGGTATAGACCTTGATTGATGTTCATGAAGGAGCGATCCATCAAGAACATTTAGATCTTTAAAGAAAAGATAGATATGGATAGCAAGTCGACTATGTACAAAGCACAAGTTCATGATTGTTTCTATGTCTAAGTCGATAACGAGTTGACCATGTACAAAGCACGGCTTCTCGTTTGTAGCTGTGTATAAGTCAATAAAGATCATTCTAACAATAGTTATATTTCGTATATAGATATATGGAAATATACATCAAAACCGCCTTCTTCGATTGAATGAAGGAAGTTGTTGTGTATTTGACACAAATCGAGGATTTGTTGTATTGTTAGAAACATATATATGCTTCAATGATCCATTAATGGATTGAAGGAAGTATTGTGGAAATTGGAATAAATATTTTGACAAGGAAGTCAAGGAGTTGCACTTCGTCAAAAGTATCTTATATAGACAAGATATTCAGTGGGAGCATGATTGTGTTACATGTATTGTACAAGATACAAGACATTGATTGGGAATAACATTAAGAAAATGAATATTGTCAAGATCTCACTGGAGAATGTTTTCTCAATTAAGAACTTGGGCAAGTCACCTAAATCCAAGGAAACAAAATCTATGGAGATAGATTATGATGGATATCAGGTTTGAGCAAAATGTGCATATAATGACAAAGTGTTCTAGTTACACGAGAAGATAGACTCCTGTAAAGGATGTCTAACCACGTTGTATGATATACACTTGAGTTCTACTCGGTGTGTTGCAACTCAATTCGAGAAGAGTGCACGATACAATTTGAGCATCCTTCTGTTATGAGTTTCATTACGTACGCCATATTTATGCACATGCCCCTATATGTTGTACCCAAAGAGTATGACAAGCAATTGTCAACTGGATACAAAGAAAAACACATTTTGACAATAATCAAGAATGTCCTCGAGTATCTGATGAGAAAGAGTGATATGTTTTTCCATCTGATAAGATGAAAGAAAGCTCATATAAATTGATATATTGATGCTAGTTTTCAAAAGATTGATATAAATACAATTGAGCTACATATTTGTTTAAAAGTGGTGTTGTAAATTTAGAAGGTGTTCTAAATGGAATATTACAACCGTTTCCGTCACCAAAACAAAATATACAGCAACTTGTGAAGCAATGAAAGAATGTAGTATGGATCGAGAAGTTCTCAGTCAAGCTAATATGGTTTTATGCATCTCGAACCATAGCTTAAACTTGAAGAACCCGATATTAAATTGGTGATCCAACTAAGATCTATGACGATGTCACTTGATCTCACATGATGACGATCAAGAACACATATATAGGAGTATATATGTATAGAGGGTCAAACAAAATTGGATAGGTTCGCGGACACAGCGAACACTCTAACTTAACCTCTACCTTAAGCGGTATACGAGATGCAATTGTGCATCCATGCGTGATGGACGTATGAGTAACTTGCTTTAAGTGTGTTATATCTTTTGAGGTTCGAGACATGTATATATATGGATATATGACATTGTTCTAAATTCTTCATTGGCTAGAAGTCACTATTGATTGACTCTAGGCCAAGTGGGAGATTGTTGGAGTTATGTCCTAGAAGTCAATATTTAATGACTTATTTTCTTAGTTTATGTTAATGATGATATTTGATCATTTGTTCCTAGAGTTTATTATTGACAGATCATTCAGGTTGAGGATCTGAATTGTAGATCTCTGTGGATCATTCATTAGAATGACAATAATAAATCTAAATCGTCCATAATCTTGATAATTAACAAGGAACATTAATTATCATAAAAGATTAGTATGCAAGTTAAGTGATGATTAAGTTCTACAAATCATACGTAAGGAGTTACCAACTTAATTGCATATGTGTATGTTATTGGAACATAGTACAGGACTTGACCCATTGAAATAAACATATGGATTGTGTTATGTGTCATTGTTTATTTCATATGAGTTTGATTCTAAGTTTGAGATGTTCACCTTTTCCACATGAGGATAGGTTCAATAAATATCGTCTAACGTTGATTCCTGATAAAGGCTACTATAAGGACTTTATTTATGTTCTCTTGAATTGTGCGGGGAAAAGTTGTTCATCAAGAAAACCGTATGTCCCTCATTAGTATACCTAGTGAGTGATGATATCTGTTTGGGCCCCTTGATGGAGTTGGATCGTATGCATGCAAACTAGACGATCAACTCTAGATCAAGAAATGTATAATCTGCAAGAATGACACATTCCTATCTTGGATTATACAATGATATCATGTGACATAAGAATTAGACAAGGAAATACTTATATTTCTTATGCAGGATTGAAATATTGTAACGGTACACTATTTATGTGAATTGGGAATCATAACGTGTTGCTAGATACCGCTTATGATTATTGGAAATAAATAGTGATTTATTCTCCATGGCCAACATAGCATAAATCCTCAAAGGGTCACACAAATAGGACGTTGACCACACAATGCATTATCTATTTATTCGCAACAGTGAGTATTGCGAAAATATGATGAGTTGATTAATTAATTATATACCGTTATGAACCGTTATAATTAATTAAGTCAAAGAGATCATATAGAAATAAATTAATGCATTATCTAATCCCAAAATAATTATTAATGAGTTAATAATTAATTTTAGATCAACACATTTCAATATAAATGGTTATATTGATTAATTGGGCCATTATTTAATAGGAAAATATATAGCTCAATTATAGAGCAACCTAATGGGACTTTAATTAGGTGAATTAAAGACCCAAATGAGATTGTGAGGTGGCCCATATAGGCCCAATTCGTGGCCAGCCATAGGGTGGCAAGAGGTGTAATTTTGGGAAAGTTTTTCCTAGGGTTTGAGCTCTATAAAAGGACCCCTTTGGAGGCTCCAAGAGCTAGCCTTTCTCTCTCCTCTCTTCCTCCCCTTTGTGGCTGCCATAAACCTCCTCTTTTCTCCCTCTTTTGCTCATGTGTTGAGCTCTCTTCTCCATTTAAATGAAAGATTTAATTGCTAGAAGAGAGAAAGCTAATGGGATTAGGCTTGTTCTTGGGTGTGCTAGCACATACCTTGAGAACGTGGTTAATCTCCTTGGTGGACTCGAGGCCGGCGGCACAACCATGGTGGCGGTGGTGGAGAAGGCACGCCATCGACTCCCATGCCATGGATTCGAGCCTCATGAATGCGATTTCATGAGAGGTACAATTCTTCCTACTTTCATCTTGAAATGCTTGTGAATGATGTTTAAACCTAGATCCCTTGTGTTTAGTTGTTGTTTCTTGCTATTTGATGGCACAAAAATAGAATTAAACACTTACTAACAATAACAACACTTAAACAATCAAACAAACATAGGGAAAATTTGTGGTTTTTCTAATATTATAAAAGGGTCCTAGGGATCATATTTTACTTGGTTTAGCTTCTAGAAAAATCAGAATTAATTACTTTCATGATTAATTCGAAATTCTAGAAATCCTACCTTCAGTTCGGTCCGAACCAGACCAGTTCGGTCTGAACTGAGAGTATGGATTTGAGTTGTTGAGCGATTAACTTGACCTTGACGGTGCTACGGGTTTAGACTGGCTGTAGCTACAATTCCTAGCCCTCAACTTTCGTCTTTTGGATCAGAAACTAGCACAGGACTCTACTTCACCTGCTCAAGTTCACTAGACCTAAACTTTCGTGTTGGCACAAGTTCACAAGAGTTTTACTATTTGTTTTCCTTAGGTTATCTAAACACTCTTTCAAGCAGTTCAGAAGATGTACCTCTCGACACAACTAACCTATCCTTTCAGATTACTTTCGTGTTGGCACAAGTTCACAAGAGTTTTACTATTTGTTTTCCTTAGGTTATCTAAACACTCTTTCAAGCAGTTCAGAAGATGTACCTCTCGACACAACTAACCTATCCTTTCAGATTTGTGGCTTAACCAATACACTTAACTTACTACTATTGTTCATTTAAATTCGAAACTTAACCAAACCTGGCCTTAGGTTCAGAAGTAAGATAAATTAAACAACATCAATTAACAAAGCGTCAAATAATACCAAATAGATAAATAGCATGTCAAGTATCAAGCATATCATCACAACAACATCAAACTAAACTTAAGCTACATCTTACCGTAAGACTAAAGTAAACTACTCAGACATCGTACTAAAACAACAATAAACAACAGTAATAAAGCAATAAAGATACATGTCCATCAATAGAGAAGAAATAAGCATGAAAAGAGATAACCAACTACTTCTTTGCACACTTGTACATCGCTGTCTAGGACTGTGGAAGGTGGAGAATCGTGAGATCTAGTGCTGCTCGCTGTCGTCGCTTCGAAACAAGGTAGAAATCACCGGTATCGCGAAAGAACTTCAAGGAACTATGAGAATTCGTCCCAAGGCCAAGAGAGTCTGCCATTAGGGCAGATGGGACCTTATATAGAAGCCTCAGGTGCTTGGGGAGCAATCTACGGCGTCCAAGGCATCAAATCTCGCTAGAGATCTTCTTTCCAAGGTGGAAAATCATGCCATAAGTGCCAGTTCGGGGCCAGCCAGGGGTCAGTTCAACCCGGAGAGGAGCACTGCTTCGGACTGGAGTGGAATGGGAGCTGCTGCACTGAGTTCGACCCGAACAGGATGGAATTCGGTCCGAACTGGTGGCATGTAGTCCGAAGTAAGCTGCTGAGATGGCTAAGTCCGATGCAGAGCCTGGTTCGGTCCGAACTGGAGGTGTTCGACCCGAACTAAGGCCTGGACTTAGCGTCTAAGGTGGCGTGTGGCCCGTATGACGGTCTGGATCGTGTCCCTAGCGCCAGGAATGAGTCATCTGGCCTGAAAGCAAGCGTTGAAAGCTTCTCTGAGTTTATTTTCCCTTCATTCTTCATCAATACCTGTATACAACGAGCAAAAACGACGGCAAAGTCGAATCCTGAAAAAACACAAGAAAATGTCAAATAATAACAAGGTTTGGGTCAACTTTAGGTGCCAAGTACGGTTCAAATACCAACAAATAAAAGATATATCAAGCAACTTTCCTCGGCACCCAATCCCCTGGCTGATAATGCTTCGGGGCTACTTTTTTATCAAAGGCCTTTCTCATCTTTCTATGGTACTCCGCTTGTCGCGCTGAGGCCTCCTCCCTGAGCTCGTGGATCGTCTCAATCTCCTCCATTCTCCGCTCCGCGTTGCGCTGAGTAGAGTAGCGGATGGTACGCAAAGTCGGGTGACCG
Source organism: Rhynchospora tenuis (assembly GCA_027725995.1). Lineage (NCBI taxonomy): Eukaryota > Viridiplantae > Streptophyta > Magnoliopsida > Poales > Cyperaceae > Rhynchospora > Rhynchospora tenuis. Next base: position 123,242,094 of record CM050889.1, read on the forward strand.
ATTTCCATGGGGATAACTGCTTCCATGCCATAGACCAGGGCATAAGGTGACCTTTCTGTGGCTGACCGCGGGGTGGTGTTGTAGGCCCACACCACCTCTCTCAGATACTCAGGCCAAGTGTTTTTAGTTCCTTCAATCTTCTTCTTCAATCCCTCGAGGATGGTTCTGTTTGACACCTCTGCCAACCCATTGGATTGGGGGTGGCAAACGGATGCAAAGTTTATCTCAATCCCCAGTCCGAGACAGTAGTCATTGAAAGGTGCTCCCGTGAACTAATGACCATTATCAGTAATGATGGTATGCGGAATTCCATACCTGTACATTATGTGATGCTCTAAAAAATCTGTGATCTTTTGAGAGATGATCAATGACAGTGCCTTGGCCTCGATCCATTTGGTGAAGTACTCCACAGCGACTACGATGAACTTGAGATTTCCTCTTGCCTGTGGGAAAGGTCCAAGTATGTCCATTCCCCAAATATCAAAAGGCCATGGGCTTGTGATCGGCTTTAGTTTGTTAGGGGGTTTGTGGTCAACACGCGCATGGAATTGGCACTGGGCACACCTTCTCACCAAGTCTTCTACATCCTTCCTCAAAGTGGGCCAATAATAACCTTGGCGCGTGATCCTCTTTCCTAATGTGCGGGGTCCCTGGTGGCTTCCACAGATGCCCTGATGCGTTTCACTGAGAAGCTCTGCGGCCTTGGCCTTTCCGACGCAGGTCAGCTAAGGGTGGCGGTACCCCTTTTTGCATAACTCGCCTTCTATGATGGTGAATTCCAAAGACCACCTTTTGATCTTCCTTGCTAGATTCTTATCTTGTGGTAAAATTTCCTCAGTCAAGTACAGCCATATCGGGGAGTACCATTCTTTCTCATGGTGTAGTTGGAAGACAACCAGCTCAGGAAGCTCTATGCTAGGTGAAGGTATCTCCAAAACCGTTATGGGGCGGTCTTTATCAAGTCCGCTCTTGGCCAGTTTGGACAAGGCGTCTGCGGTCTCATTCTGTCCCCTAGGGACGTGCTCGATGAGGGCGCTGTCAAAGACGCTCATGAGTTGTTCTACCTTTTTCAGGTACTGGATCAATGTTTCATCCTGGGTCTTATATTCCTTTAACACCTGATTTACCACCAGCTGGGAATCGGAGCAAATTCTGATGCTTTTAGCACCTGCAGCCGCAACCAGCTGCAATCCAGCGATGAGAGCCTCATATTCAGCCACATTGTAAGAAAAGTTGAAGTTTACTTGTAGAGCATATCTGAATCTGTCTCCCTGTGGGCTGATTATTTCGACTCCTAGGCTTGTGCCCTTGCCAGACGAGGCCCCATCTACATATACTTCCCAAACTGTCTCTATGGGGGTAAAGCTCCCGCTGGTTCCCTGGACTATGAAATCCGCCAGGGCTTGGCTTTTATAGGCTGTCCTGGAGAGGTATGTGATGTCGAACTCTGACAGCTCAATGGCCCACTTTAGCAACCTTCCTGCAACATTGAACTGTCCTAGTGCCTTGCGGAGGGGTAAATTGGTCACAACGCGGATTGAATGAGCTTGGAAATAGGGCCGCAACTTTCGGGCTGCCGTCACGACTGCAAAGGCGCTCTTCTCTATCATTGGATACCTGGTCTCTGCATCCCTCAATATCCTTGATATGAAATATACGGGCTTCTGAACGCCCTCTTCCTCTCTCACCAAAGCCGCACTGATGGAGTCATTAGTAGTGGAAATGTATAAGAAGAGCGGCTCGCCTTTAATAGGTCGACTGATGATGGGCGGGGTGGAGAGGTATTCTTTGATTTTTCTCAAAAGCTTCTTGACAATCTGAACCCCAAACAAATTCCTGTGTTTTCTTCTTGATGACATCGAAGAAAGGTTTGCAAAGCATAGCAGATTTCGAGATGAACCTGCTAAGAGCAGCTATCCTTCCCGTGAGGCCTTGTACTTCCTTGATCGACTTGGGCGACTTGAGATTCACCACAGCTTGACACTTGTCTGGGTGAACTTCGATGCCGCGTTCAGAGATAATAAATCCCAAGAACTTCACGCTGGAAAGACAGAAGAAGCACTTCTTAGGGTTAAGTCGCATCCCGACTTGCCTCATTTTGGTAAAGACCTTTTCCAGGTGGGAGACGTGGTCTCGGCCAATACAGCTTTTTACTATCATATCATCTATGTAAGCCTCCATTATTTCACCTAATTCTTCCTTGAACACTTTTGAGACCATCATCTGATACTCTGCACTTGCGTTTTTTAGGCCGAATGGCATGACCTTGTAGCAGTATCAACCTTCCTCAGTAATGAAGGAAGTCTTCTCCTTATCAGCCGGGCTCAACCTTATCTGGTTGTAGCCAGAATACACATCCATGAAACTTAGATATTTAAACCCGGCGGTGGATCATCGCGTCGATGCTGGGTAAAGGAAACGGAGTCTTTGGACAGGCCTTGTTCAAGTCAGTGTAATCTATGCACATCCTCCACTGTCCGCTGGACTTCAAAATCAAGACTGGGTTAGCTAGCCATTGTGGGTATTTAACTTCCCTTATGGCGCCTATCTTTAACAACTTCTCCACTTCTGTCTTAATAGCCTTCCTCTTCTCTCAGCTCTGTTTTCTTTTTTTTTTGGGCAATCGGCTTGATACCGGGCATGGTGGTGATCTGGTGTTCTGCTATATCCCTGTCAATGCCTGGCATGACCTCGCTCTCGCAAGCAAAAATATCACGATTGCGTAGGAGACATGCTATCACCAAGTCTCGATCTTCCTTTGGCAGCACAGTCCCTATTTTAGTGACCTTCCCGTCTCCCAAATTGACCTCTTCTGTATCTTCCATCGGTCCGCCAGAAAGGCGGGCCGGATTGTGGAGAGGTATATCTTCAGCTTGGTCATATGGCTTGGGAGACTGAGGTTCTCCAAGATACTCGATCTGGGCCACTTGTTTTGGGATCGATGCTTGATAACATATTCTAGCCACCTGCTGCTCACCCCGCAGGGTGGCTACCCCATTCCGCGTGGGAAACTTGACTTTAAGATGGGGAGTGGAGGCTATGGCCCCGATGTCGTTCAAAGTCCTTCTGCCTAGAATGATATTGTAAGGTGAAGGGGAGTTGACCACTATGAAACTGACCCGGGATACCACATCCCTTGGCGCCTCCCCGAAGGTAACAGGCAAATCGATGATCCCCATGGGCATGAGCTAGTCACCTGTGAAGCCGGTGAGCGACGTGGCCATGGGCTTGTGAGGCTGATCATGCAGATGCAGCTTCTTCAAAGTGTCATATAGCGGAACTACCAGTATCAATGAGGATCCTGCCCACTCTAGTGCCATTAACCCACAGCATCAAGACGATGGCGTCATCATGAGGCAGATGAACTCCCTCGTAGTCTTCCGGTCCGAAGGTTATGTGCATGTTTGCTACAGAATTAGTCTCCCTGATTTGGAAGACTTCCCTTCTGGACGGGTTGCCTAGATTTCTAGGGCAGGCGCGCTCAGAATCTCCCCGGCTGCAGGTCCACCGGCTCTATACAGCACTGGTGTAGGGGAGGCTCTGGGCTTATCACGGTTAGTATCTGGTGGAGTCCTCGGTCATGACCGGCCTGCCTGTCTGTCCCGCTCATGTTGTCTTCTTCCGACATTGTAGTTTCCCTGGCGACCTCCTCTATTCCCTCTTCCTCTATTGGGCCACTGGGGCGCCTCTAAGTATCTCTCCAGCACCCTTGTGTTTCTGACCATTCTTTCGATTTCATCTTTCAGCTTGATGCACTCAGAGGTGGCGTGACCATACCCATTGTGGTAGCGACAATATTTGTTTTTATCTCCCCGATTTGTCTCTTCCCTGGAAAGGGGCTCCGGTCGCTTGAACTCTGGGTCTGCTTGGGCAACCTGCAAAAGTGTATTAGTAGAGACCGAAAAGACATGATAATTGGTATATTCCTGTCTATAATTTTCCCCAGTAGGAGGGAATCGAGGTTGTGTCACCAGGCCTTTATACTTTCGATTTGGTCGATTTCGACCATAAGGTCGAGGAGATATATCCCGTCGGATAGATGGAGGGGAACCTCGTTTCCTCTGAGGTGAAGCAGGTCGGGGTGGGTTGCGTCGGGGTTGATCTGGGCTTTTGCGAACTGCCCCGCGGCCAGCGGGGCGCCCTACTACTATTGCATCCTCTTCTGCTTGCAAAGTTTTCTCTGCTGTGGTTCTGAACTCAGCAAATGTTTTGAAGTTCTCTTCGACGGCTCTCCAACGCAGTACTCCCCCTGGTCTCAGGCCTTGCCTTATTGCCGCCAAGATGATCTCGTCATTATAATAAGCGATTTGGTTAGCCTCCTCAGCGAACCTGTTAAGAAACTTCCTCGTTGATTCTCGCTCACCCTGCTTGAGCATCATCAAGTCTATCGACTTCTTAGCTGGTGCTTGAATGCTTGGGAATCTCTGCAGAAACTGATCTTCCAGGTCAGCAAAATCCCTAATGGAGTTGAGCGGCAATTCCGAGAACCATTTCCAGGCTCCTATCTTCAAACATGCAGGGAAGACTCTGCACCACACACTCTTATCCAGGGTGGAAAGAGAGATCCTAGCTTTCAAGCTGGATAGGAACTCTCTGGGACACTGTAGCGTCTTGGTGGAGAATTTAGGAAGATTGCTGAAACTGTTCACATTAATAGGGTTGTGGTAAAAGTGGTTTGGAAAGACCCCTCTCGCTGGGGAATGGTGCCTGCGTCGCCCTGGGCCAGGGGTATCTTCACGTCTCCGCCTTTGTGGAGAATGTACGACGCTTCCTGTGTTGTGATGGTTGGGTGAACGAGAAGGATCTTGAGTTCGGTGGAGGGAGGTTCTAGGCGGGATCCCTTCCCCCCCGTTGTGCGGGAAATACTCTAGATATGGGACAGCTCGACCAAACTGATAGGGATGGAGTGAGGGAGTGCCCTGATTCCCCCCATGTTTCTCTCATATGGGGGCACTCGCAGCCCAGACATAGAAGGAGACGCATGTGCTTCCGGCATTTGTCTCCGCTCTTGAGGCTGCTGAGCAATGTGCGTCAGTATCGGGGTGGGGTTGGCTCCCAACATAGGAGAAGATAATGATAAGAACTGCCCTCAGGTTTGCAGCATATGCTGGTCCCAGATCTGCCGAAATGGGTTAGTCGGGGCGAGCTGGCCCGACCAGACTGGAGCGACTCCTGACCCGCTTAGGCGGGATGGCATGTCGGAGGGACCAGGCTGATTGAGTCCCGAATGCATATAGGGATTAGACGGGCAGATCGGGAATGACTAGGTTCCTGTAGGAACGAAACCGCAGGGGACAGTTGAGTTCGCACCATTTACTTCAGACGGTCCCGCGACTTGAGCTGCATAGATCGGCCTAGGGTAGCCAGGCGGTGCGGACTGAATTTCCACTTGGGGCATCGGAGTGACTGGTGTTCCTGGTGTCGCCTGGACGGCATCATGAGTGGCAACTCCCGCCGAGAATTCGAGAGGCATCCCGAGGGGAGTGCGTTCACCTTGCACAGGAGTTTGTGCTTGGTAACTGGAGGGATTTCCTGCCATCAGGAAATCAAAGGATAATCTCCTTGGCTCTATGCTCTTTCCTCGATCTAACATCAGCTGGATTTCTTGATGAAGGTATCTAGCCTCACGGTGGTTGTTACTACCAGTTATGGTAACAAGTTTAATACTAAAAGGGTAACAACAATGATATCAAAACGTAAACTCAAATCTATTTATTCATGATTCAATTGCGGTTTTACATCACTTTCTAAAGCTAAAATCACAATAATCCTAGAAAAATGACTAAAGAGCCGACCCTTTTCTATCCTATAGAGGGCCTATTTATACTAATCTGTAGGAATCTTCTAGTGACGTCAACCCTGTCAGAAACCGGTACTACTATCTGCTGAGGTGTCCTCCTTGTTTGTACGGAGATAACCGTTGTCCCCTCTCAACGGCCTCCCCTAGCTAACAGAAGCGGGGTGAAATGATCGCGATACCCCTCATTGTCGTCCTTTGAGCCATTGAAAGCGACTGGCATGTTGGGCCCGCGTACTAGGCTCTTGGGCCTTGTCGTACCCTTCTGCCTATTGGGCCTGTGGGGCAGGTTGGTATTTGGGCTTACCATAAGGGTAATTTAGGGCTTTATCAATAGTGAAAACAAGTGTCAAAAACATGGTACAGTATGGAACTATAAGCATGAAAACAATCTCCATAAATAATCTCATATATAATCCAAAATTGAATAAACGCAAGTGAATATCCATGAATAATAAAGTGAACAGAAACAACATCATCCATTAGATCCATTAGCCCGTAGTTAGCGCATCACTTTTTTACTTGTGTATACACAGGTACGGTACAGTACCTCAAGGAAACTGTGGACCCATGCACACATTCAATATCAGATCTAATACATCATCCTCTCGCACCTCCTCCACCTCCCTTCCTTCTCCCTCTACTCTCTCTGCACCTACATCTACCCCGACTCCGCTCCTTCCTCCACTCCTCGCGCCCTTCTCCGCCCCGCCAACTCTAAACCCTCCAAGCGCAACCCTCCCTCCACTACTCCCTTCGACACCACTGCCGCTCAGCTCTATCGCCTCCGCCTCGACCACTCTGCTCTCTCCTCTCGCCACCGTTTCCCTTCCTTCCATCTCTCCCTCCTCCTCTCTTTCTCCCTCTCCCTCCCTTCCCTCCTTCTCCATTACTTCAACTCTTCCTCCCTTGCTTTCTTTCCTTTTCTCTTCGTGTCCATCTCGGTTACCTTTCTCGTAGTAACTCTTCTTAGACTCTCCCTTGAGAAATCGGCCTCGCGCCGATCCGAGAAGTTCTTCTCTCTGTTCGCATTTGTTGCTTCTCCGATTATATCTCTTATTCTTATTCAGTTTCTCTCTATAAACCCTCCACCAGGCATTGCTTCGGCATTTACTGGCTTGATCTCTGCCCTTGTTTTTATACCCGCAGCGCGGTTTGCACGCGGCTTCTGGCTTGGTACTGACCAGCTGAGGTTTGACTTGCCTGTGCTCTCATGTTCTTCGATTGGGCTTGTGCTGTTGTATAGTACAGCACTGGTGTCTCTTGTTTCTCCGGCACTGTTTCTCAAGTCATTCCTGCCCCCGTTTTTTGTTGCTACGGCCGAGGCTTTACAGGTTCCAGTTCTGGCAGTTGCGGCGATGTTGCAAATTCTTTCTCTCAGAGCTATGGTTCAGATGTATGTCAATGAGGCCGTAACTTGCTGGTAAGGTTCATTAATTTTATTGTTGAACTGGCTTAAATAGTATACTCTTAATTGCGTTATGTTTCTTAATTGGTACCACTTCAGACTTTATTGAACTAAATTGAAATGGGTTCACAGACAGCCACCGGCACAAATTAAATATGGTATTGAACACTGTTCAGTGAAATTAATCTGTATTCATTTAGCACCAGCTGGATGAAACCATTGTTTACTGAATTACCGTGTCCTCCCCACAAAATTCATGATTACTTTACCAGAATATATGGGTCTGCAACAATCTGGTACAATTTACCAAACCAGCATCTACTAAATCTTACATTATTGGATTATGTCCCTTTTTTATGACAAAATTGTTTTTAAGAGTTTTGTCCTTAAAAATTCAATTAAGATTTAAAAGGCCAGATGAGCCAATGACAAGTCTGAAGATTGCAGTACTTGGGTGCTAGCTTGGTATGACTATTATTTTATGGTTTGGCATCTGAAACTTTGAATGGGGGCTAAAATTTGTGATATTGTCAGGTATCAACAATTGCATGTTACCCGGATCTCTGATTTAGATTATGCGCGTGCCAAGATGTTTCTACACAACCACCACCTCTGTACAGTTGCCACACAATTGTTTGCACCCCCTGCTTTGGTGCTTCTGCTCCTTGGCTTGTCTCAGCTGAGAGGTAACTTATTTGAGGGTGTAGAATTTTTTCAAAGTTTTGCAGATTTGTCTGATATTGTTAAGGAGATGGCTTTGTTCATGGCTTGGTGGGTGATGTTTGCTTGGTCAGTTGTCACCATGGCAATTCTTGCTTGTTACCGATACGGTTTGTTGCTTATTTCCTAATTTTTGGTCCTTAGATTTTGGTAGTTTTTTTTTTTTTTCCTTTTCAATTGGGCTTTGGGGTTAATTTTGATTCATGAAGCCATGAATATAAGTTTTGTATCAATTTTGAGTTCTTTTATTCTTAGCCAACTCCTATACCTTTTTCAATACATGCAAATCCACTAGCTTCAAGAGCTGAGTATATCTACTAAGTTTAACTGTTCACCTCTTAATTTGGTTTTCCCTTGAGTGTTATATACTTTTGCGAATCAAATTAAATGAGTAACTACTAAAACTACAAACTTCGCTGCCAGAAACAGTCAGGTATGTGTTTCTCTTGTTATGCTGAGTGCTAATGTAGAAATCATCTGACATAGCAGTCTAAACATGTAAAATTGACAAGCAATTTGTAATACTTCATAAACCTGATTGCATGAAACTTTCACAAAAAACCTAATCCTAGTCTGCACTTCCAATTTATCCATTCATCACTATAGAAGATGGAGAGAGATCCCTCAATCGTAAGAATTAATTCAATACATGTTTCCATAATTGCACGTATGCAAGAGGAGCTAATCGCTTCCAATCTTGTAAAGTTACTCTATAATGTGTTTATCTTATACATATTGAAATTTGCAGTTATCAGTTTACAGGAAACAGCTTCTAGCTGCACTCCTCTTTGGAGGATTTTTACTGATTAAAACTTTCCAAAAAAATTAAGAAAATATACAGTATGCAACTTAGATTTTAGTATCAGGCATTGTACTAAAAAAATATCGCATTATATGAATATATTGGAATCAAGAAACTATTTTAAGACATGTATGCTTCTGAAATATGAAGGGATTGTTCGTGTTATTCAATATGAGTCACAACTCACAACGAATCCCAATCAGCTGAAGATAAACAGTTTCACTTAAATTAGAAAAAAAGACGAGTCATAAGCATGTATTTCAGGACTGCACAAGTAGTTCTCAATCATACTGCTGTTTTCTTGACTATCAGGACTTAGATGGTCGGTATGGTAACTCTTATCTAGTATAGTGCTTTAGCTATCAAACCACTATATTACCTTTTCACCTGAAGAATAAGTTAGTTCAATCTTCTCAATTCAGTTCATGATAAGGTAACCTAGTAAGTAGTATAACCTACATATAACATATCCCATCTCCTAGACTTGCCCACCTTTACTAATTGAGAAATTTACTAGTGTCTGTGAGCGCACAAAGGATCATCCCCTCTTGGGCCACAAGTTCAAGGGCTGTGAGACCAAATGTCTAATTAAAAGTTGCAAGAATATTTATTAATTTACCTTTCATTAAGATAGTGATTACATAAGTATTTTATTCTTTCATTTATCTGCGATGTTCGCCTGCTAAAAAGATTTGCAATATAAAATAATATGTTATATTTGTTGGTATAAACAAACATATTCTTATGAGTGATGATTCATATTTAATTATTTGCTTTAAGTATGAACATGTTTCGACTGGTGATACAATGTTCGTAATAACGCAAGTAGCTCGTAATTGAACACGCTTGCAAATTTGTACTTGTACATTGTTTTTCTGTTAGCAAGACTGCAGTAATGGCGTCTCTTGGTTTGGAAGGGGATATATATATCTGTTACAAGCAGTGACCCAGTCCAAAGATCGGGATGGGCCGGTGAGAATTCTGGGTCAGGGGAAAGAAAGATAAGTCAGAAACTCACTGGTGTCAGATTTAAATGAGGTGGGAAACATAAGTCAAATTTAAATTACAAATGGCCTCAGCATAATGAATTAATAGGCCTGTCAAAACGGAAACGAAAAACGTGGTGCCGTTCCGTTTTAAAAAACGAAACGGAATGTGGCATCAATTTTCGCTGCCGCTTCAGAAAACGAAACCAAAACGGAATGGATAATTATACCGTTTTACCGAAATGGAACACTGAAATGAGGAATTATAATGGAAACCAGAAACGAAACGGAATGTGACATCAATTTTCCTTACCGTTTGAAATAGAGATTTCGTTCCGTTTTCCGAAATGGCACGAAAACGGAATGACCCCATTCCGTGTGCGTTTGGCACGTTTGCCAGGTCTATGAGTTAATGACTAGTTGACTACAAATGTAACGTCTCAGCTCAGTTTTGAATTATGAATTTTGTACATCAACACAAACTATTTCAAATACGTCAAATTAATTGTACTTTTTCATGCAATGGAAAAGTGGTGGGGTTTTCCCCACTTATTTCAAAAAAAAAACAAAAAAAAACGTCAAATTAATAGCGTACTCTCTTTACGATTGCGAACACCGGATATAAATACATCCTACACCATCAGATTTGAAGCAAGAGCACATGTATCGCTCATGAGACGAGTTATGCTTAAAGAATTCGGTCCAGTACAATTAGAAAAACAGTCCTTAAAAAAAAAGGCATCTAATTTGAACAGGCTTTTGCTCCAACTGTGTTGAAATCCGTAGTAGTTGATCACTAGATCAATTTTGAAGGGCCTGTAATGGGCTTATGACCCAATATTAAAGTTACCATATTAGGTCTTGGTTATTTTTCTGAAATTTTCATGAAACTAAATTGCTCTTGGGGCAAAAATATGCTCCTTTTGATATAACAATAAACTGGAATATTTTTTATACAACGAATCTTTATCCAAACTAGGTCGTGCATTCTGGTGGTTGAGATAGAAAGAGACACCCACGTGGCAGGTAATTAGCGGAATATGACTATCAAATTTTGGTTAAAAAAACAGGAGTCTGACTAGCTATCTAATAACCAATTTATTATGAAGACCAGTGGAACCTGACGCGAAACCAAGATTAGCCAAGTATTGCTCCGCAACTCCCAACTTGTGTCCCCTTGTCATTTCTAACTCAACTTTAGATTGTGTCGCAACTGAGTTTGTAATTAGTAATTTCAAAAAACTTGTACATAAGCAAGGAAAGATTGTGGTATTTTCAATTAAAAAAGTTTTCATAAAAACACATAAAAATTGGACATTAATTTTGGTGCTTCAACAATTTATAATGCAGTGCATTTAGCCCTCTTTTATCTTTTTCTGTCAATTAACACTTATAGGTACATTCTGAAGTAGGGTACCAAATTTTGCTTGGGTATGTGGCGGTTTATTAACATGTCCTTGTGAGTTGTGGCATATGCAGTGTTTGCAGGCTTTTCTATCTCCCTAGTAAACAATGTATGATTACCTTAAAAATGGATAAATCAGGAATAACTGGTGGTTAGAGGGGTAGGATTAGATTCGCTATTGGTAGCGAATCTTCGTCACAAACAAATCATCTTTGTTTGAAGAGCAGTCGACAAAGAAAGAAACAAAGAAGTCCTAATTAATCTCCCGGTTCCTAATGGATCAGGACATCACATATCCAATCCAATTGAGTTAAATGGATAAACCCAATTTCTACAATCACGGAGATTTATTAATGAAGAGAGGGACTAACCAATAAAAATCTTCATGCCGCGATCCTACCTCAATATTATTTTTTAATTAAATTATTCCAATTAAAAATTTTAGATAACAATTTCCATCCATATATTAGGGTTTATAATTCGAGCATTGCATACACCATCATCTTGTTCAAAATATGTGCATTACCCGTGACATAAACTAAAATGAATGATTCATTTTTGTCACTGAAATTAAAAAATTTTAATATTAACAAGAAATAGTCTCATAAAAAAAAAAAGATTTATGAAATGATCATGGACCAGAAACATTATCATTAAATCACCCAAGGATGCGCACAAATGTTGATGCACCAACGGAACTAAACCATGTACAAATATCAGAATAAATTTCGATGCGTCAGAACTATAAAATATTTTTATACAGATTTTGTGCTTTATTAATAATTTTAATTAATTACAGTCACATATTTAAACTATCAGAGAAACAGATATATTATCCTATACACACTCATGAACTACCTTTATTGTTTTTATTTATTTATAAATATATTTATTTATTTGCCAATTGTTTCAAGCATCGAAATGGACAGATGGTACACATGAAATCCTGAACTACCTTTACAGTTTGTACCAACTTTTTTTTTTTCCGAATTACACAGTTTGTTCCAACTTACAAGCCATTAACGTTTTTAATCAATTTCGGCTATATTTCTCAACAAAATACCAAAATCGACAGATAAATATTTATCTATTAGCTATTCTCCTTTATGGGTATAAACGTACTCTTCCAATTCCCAAATTAATGCATCAAATAATGTGCACAAAATTACGTTTAAATGCATTACATTACTTTTAACGGTTCTATTAATGTTTCTATCCATTCTTGTTACGTTTCGCAACCTAAAATAACCAAAATTTACAGTTTATGCCTTTATATTATCTTCGACACAATCAGAAAATTTTCCTTAATTACAAATATAATAAAACACGTTAAATAACACTGGTAAATGCTTATTTGATCTGTTGTAATATTTTATGCAGATTTTTTTTTCTTTTTGGCATCCTTAAACACTAAAATTAAATATAACACATTTAATAGATAAAAAGCTAGAATATAAGTTTCAATGCTAGTTCTAATATGAAGCTAGTTTAAAGATGGTGAACTATTTAAATTAAATGTAACTTAACCATAGTACAATATCTCAAAAACTCAATAAATGACAACTAGATTTTGAAAAATATTTGGAGACAACGTGAGGATTTGAAACTTTCGTAACCCCAACAAAGCTTGATGTTTGTAAGAAGTAAAATTGATAAGTAATTGAAAGAAGAGTAGATAAGTTATTTTCTAAAAATAAATAATAACCTAGTCTCTTCAGATAATGAAGGTGCAACAGCTGATAAACATGCGAGTGACTCGTCACACATATGCATACATCCCGCGGCACACTTGAAGGTTAGTTTTCAGATGCTTCAGCTAATTGAGAACAAAAAGAACAAAATGAGTGATTGGAGCAAAAATGGTTGAACTTTTAATTGTACTTGCAAAATATTCAAATGATTTCTTTCAATTTGTACGTTAGCGTGATTTTGCTTTAATTGGACGGCATTAGTGCTCTTATGCAAGACCACGTGCATTGCATTTGTCAGTGGGCGCGAAAGAAAACTATGACAACTTGTGTTTGCAGTTTGCACAGTAAAATTTTTCTTTGAGGAGACTTCAGAGAAAGCAAATGACCAAAACTCTTATTGTGTAATCACAAATTTAATTATGGACAAACGCAAAACTTTAATGTAAAACAGTCTTCATAATAATAAATAAGGCAACGTAGTTCTCCTGTTCACGGTGTAAAATTAATTGTTCATTTTACCAGGTCAATTACATTAAGTCATTAAGTTATATTTCTATAAAACAGTTATATATAATTTTCGACAAACTTCCAACAATTTTGATGAATTTCATTAGTGGAAACTTACGAAATTTATAACATCGTTGTTGCCACCGTAGGATTTTAATCTAAATTATCTTCTTTTATGTTATATAAATTTTTGTCTTAAATGAATGACAGATTAAATTACAGAAAGATTTGGAAGTAGCTAATTGGGTGCAAAAACATGAGTAGGCATAGCAAACTCATGTGATTTTTGTTTTCCGGTGGCATATACAACGGAGTCAAAAGTAGAAAATATGGTCAAAAAGGATTCGGCTCGATCTCGTCATGACCTAAATTTTATTATCTTAGTCCAAATTAAAAAGGTTCTATTATTGGCGGCCCACCCCACTCAAAATCCATAACATAAAATGACAAAAAAAAAATGAGGATTTCTTTAGTTATTACCAAAGATAAATTGCGCGCGCGATTCATCAAAGAAGGCTGCAGAGAAATATCAAATATGCAATATTGCAATGTTTCTAGCATTGACACGTCCAACTGTGTGGCTTGTCCATAGTCGACCCGGAAGAACAAAAATACTAGTCGGACCATACAACGAAAGGTCCTAAATAAATGGTTTTCGCCATTAATAGTGAAGGCATGGACGGATTACATTATTTACATGTATACTTACATTGATAAAATTATATATGAAAACTAGAGTAACTTTAGAGTCAAACACGTTTAACACTTCATCGTCAAACACGATCGGTTTTAATTTTCAAAATTACAATGGTCAATTCGAACTGTTTAATTAGCTTGTTCTACGTAATGAAATTTTCTTAGTGATCGAATTTTATATTTTTCGTATTTTAAGAAGTTCCCGATATAATTAATGTTGTACCCTCCAATTTTAAAAAATCTAAAATAGATAATAATTTTAAATAGTAAATAAAATTTGGTCTCAAAAAAAAATTATGGAGATCACATTGATCGGTTGTTTAAAATTTCAATAGATGAGCCTTGGATCACATTTGACGTCAAACATGTTTGACGATAGCATTACTAGAAAAAATATATATATATGGTAAATGATTAATGAATAATAAATGGAAATTGATTACTGTCATCTGCAATTTTGCTATCCCTTACCATCGCTTTAACAAAATGAACACATAAAATAAACAAGGTGAATATATAAATGATCAAAATGAACATTTACAAATAAATGAGTATAATAAAAATAAGTTGAACATGTATATAAAAATCTAAACAAAAATGACAAAACTTATTTGTTTGTATGTGTTCACTTTGATTATCTATATGTTCAGTTTGTCTGTTCATGTGTTCACTTTGTTCAAGCGATGGCAAGGGATGGCAAAACTGGGGATGACAGTTATCATTCCTGTTTACCGGGGATGATAACGGTCATCCAATCAAAAACCATCCGCGCCATCCAACCCTCCCCTCCCCTCCGTCTTTCGCTTTTTTTTCCGCGCGTCTGCGTGAGGCGCCCCTCACGCGCCTTCTGACTTCACGCGTCTTTCCCCTCCCCTCCGTCTTTCGCACTTCCTTTTTCGCTAGCGACCCTTCCTCCCTCGCACTACCTTTCATCCTCCCCTCCTTCCTGGCGATCTATTTCTCCTTTCTCTCCCTCACAGTTTATCCTGCCTTATAAAATGAACATATACAATAATAAATTGAACAGATACAAAGATAATATGAACATATAATCAAAGTGTATATATACAAGAAAAATAATGAACATACATAATAATAAACTGAATAGATATATCAACTAATTGAACATAATTAGCAAATAAACTGAACAAATGTAACAAATAGTGTTGGCTAATACAAAAAGTAAAAGTGGGTAAATAAACTGAACATAAATGACAAATAAATTGAACAGTTATAACAACTAAATAGAACAAATGTAACAAACATGTCGACTTGTATAAAAAAATAAACAGTGAACATAAACTGAACAGATATGACAAATAAATTGAACAAATACAAAAAATAAATTGAACACATATAACAACATAGATAACAGATACAAAAAACAAAGTGAACAAATATAAAAATAACTACATAAGAAATAAAAAGAACAAATCAAAACAAACAAAGTGAATACATAATACAACAAATTGAACAGATACAACAAACAAAATAAACAGATATAAAAATTAAAAGATTCGAAAATCAACTAAATAGAACAAACAAATTGAACACATAAAATTTAAAATAAACATCTAGAAGAATCAGTGAGAAATAGAGAAGAAAATCACCTGTGAGCACGAGAAAGAGGAGAAGACAGAAGAGATGGAAAGGATGTAGCGCGGAGAAGGGAGATGGAGATAGGGGAAGGTGCGCTCGGTAAGAGGAGCACTGTGGTGAGAGGAAGGTGCTTCAGAGGAGATGAGGTGCTGAGTGAGAGAAAGTGTGCTCGGATCGGAGGGAAAGGAAGCGGGGGTGAGGGGTAGATGCGCTCGGATCTGATCAGATCGCTGGTTGGTGCGGAAAAATGAAGGGAGCGATTTCGCTGGATGGTTTGGATGGCGAATCGCTGGATGGTATGAATCAATTTTCACTTTTTACAGTGTGTGTATAAAATAATTTGATCACAGCATATGTTTCGGCTCCACTGTATTGAGGAAAAATTCACCGAATAACAAGCAAACTTCCAGAAATATCGAAAGGAAAGGAAAAAAAAAAAAAAAAAATCATTTGATTAGGATCACGAAACCTCCCAAATAATTACAAAATAGGTATTGATAGGATTGAAATAATGAACTAGCACCTTTTCAGGGGGACCCAAAACCTGAATATCAAAATACATAAAAATAGCATTTTAATTTTCAGAAACAGTGAAAGGTTAAAATGCCACAGGATCTCTACCTCCCTATTTGAAACATGCTCCAACGCTTTCTCTTTTTGGGACCATTTGTTGCGCTGCAGTGCACAACCCCAGCTAAGATTCTAACCCCTCTGTGGCGGCCACCAAATCTCCTAATATGTGGAGAATTACCTGACATGTGATAATCCCTTGTGTTGTACTCACTCAGTGAAATATTGTATTATGAACACATCTAAATTAACACTAAAGAATCCGGATTTCCAATTAGGAAGAACTACTCCCCAAAACACAGCCTCAAAACCTACTTGCTTCCCACCCTCCCACCTGCTTTTGATGTAATCAGCACTACTTAAGCTTAAATTAGACTAATAATTTCAGCACCGCACTTTGCAAAAGTTAGCCGATCAGATATTAAAATGTCGAGTTAGTGCGCATTGAGAAAGAGGGTTTCAGTAACTAGACAAAACAGTAATTGTCAGTGACATAAGGCACTTCGATCTTATCACTTTTCTCTGTTTGTTAGTTGTTATTTTTGCAAATTATCCAATATATTTTGTTGAAATTCATAGATGCAAAAGTTGATCAACCATTCAAAGAAATATATTTATTTGAATCAATAAGTGCATATATGAGAAATTATTATCTGAATTTAACACCAGATGACATTATGCAGGGATCCAGACTCAACAAATATTTTTGTCAGAAAACGCCGTTTAACATCAAACGAATTCATGGGAGGAATTATTATCGACCCCCCCCCAACCAAAAAAAATGGGAAAAAAAAAAAAAAAAGAGAAAGGTTTGTTTCCTACCCACCCACTGCCTCATAAAAAATGTGCACACACTAAAATCACACCTAATTATTTTATGTCAATGTAATTTTGGCGCATTAGAGAGTAATTTGACCAGCACTTTGCTTACTGATTAATTAATAAAATCCAGGAAAGAAAAGTTTAAGCATTATTAGCCAAAGTTGTAACTATCAGTAGCAGATAAAATAAGGCAATCGTGGGGTTGATTAGTTGAATTTATAATTTTCTGAGATTCCAGATCTATTTTTTTTTGGTAATTTTTGCTTAGTGGGGGAAAAGAGAGACAAGAAGCTGAGTTGTCTAGACAGAGACGTGTTCTATTAACGGGTTGGATTTAATATCAATACCCATTTAGTTCTAACAAATCTTTGGACAATCACATTGTTAAACCATTTATCAAATAATGCTGCCATTCTATTAGGAACTTCAGAAAAATAAAAATGGCCTTTACCACAAAGAAAAAGCTTTTTGTACCATCTTATAACTTTATTAGGTGAAGTTAGTGTCAAACAAACCACCAAATTTATTGTTTAGAAGGAAACCCAACATTCAAATCATGCACTTCATAGTTCATCACATATACTGCTGAACTTCATTATTGGCATGCTCTGAGATGAATTCAGTACTTCTGTATGCTTTGATTGGACATCATTTTCTAAACGGGTTAATGGGTTGCTCTGTTTTATCCTAGCATGCAAGTACACAAGGAGCAAAAATGCTGAAGAGTAGGGAGCAGATCTTTGCATTGCTAGCAAGAGCAAGTTGCATCTGTGTCAGTACCATCCTAAATTAATTAAAGAGTTTACTAAGGAAAATTGGATTGATTTCTAAAAGCTGATGGCTATTCCCCTATCTTGGTCCACACAATCATTAGGCTATAAAAGCTTAGAGCTGCGGACTTGCGGGCTATATTTGAATTTGGAACGCCAACTTGGACCCGATAATTACATGCGAAATTATTATATACGGCATTCTGGAAAATTGCTTTTATTTCTTATAGTACAAAACTTAGATACGATTAAATCTGTGTTTAATCTTTCTAGTAATTGCATCTAAAAATTTATGTTTTTTTTCCCCTAATAGGTATTAAAAAAATCATTAAAGAGATTTGATATACTATAATTAAGAGATGAGTTATCCTAGCTAATACTCAGTTAGATATTTATTTTTGGTAAACAAAACAAGCTCATAGACACACCACTTCCTTCTTTCAACCCGAATATTTTGTATTGTTGCATCTCTAAAATGTACATTTTGTATGTCTTGAAATCAGTGAGCAGCTGGGAATTAGAATTATTTGTTAGATAATGACTATATATAGGATTTTTGTAATTGATGCTTTCCTTTATAAAATAATTATGTTAAGTGTGTGTATATATATTTCTAAAGATTCGAATCAGATGACAACTCTGATCAAATTCACTCCTCAAATCTTTATATTCGTCAATACAGGATGTTTCATCATTTATTTGTTCATTTTTTTTTTAACCTTTTAGTCCATATATCCTGTATCAGCAACTCCGGTGAAACCAACGTAAATCAACCAGAAATAGAAAGCAGCGCGTAGTAAAAATTAGAAAAAAAATAAAAATAAAAACAATCTGAACGTTTTAAAGATCCGATTCGCAAAAACAAATAAAATTATAAAATGAACTATAATCTATCAAGGGCATGTTGAGCAATCGAATAAAAAAACTCATTGCTTTGTGAGATGAACAAAGATTTAAAGCGTAGTAGTGTTGACCGAGAGCAATGCTGTAGTGCCCTATTAGGTAGCTCGGTTTGTCTTATCTTGGGCACAAACAATTTTCAAAGTTTCGATTATTATTATTTTAAAGTAGGCCCCTGGGACTGGGTAGTCTTTCTCAAACTCTAATCCCTTCTATCCGTGTTTTCTCAAAACCATATGTTCTCTTTATCCAACAAAGTTTATGCGTGTTGTTAAGCCAGGAGACACTATTTTTAGAAACATACATATATCTTTCTATTTTCTTTTGGAACCACTTGTCTCAATTCTCAAGCTCATCTCTAAAATCTTCCTGTCTAGACTTGAATAAAAAATTCCGTCTTAGCAACTCCGGCAGTATTAAGTTCTCAACAAAGAAACAAGGAATTAACCATGCTTATGACAGTAAAATACCTTATTGGGTCAGCGGGGCCTAGCGGGTTTGGGTCCAAGTCCACTGCAGAGGAGGTAACAGAAGCATGTACCCACATTAGCTCCATCACTGCCATCATCACCGGTAAATATACACACTGCACTTCAAAGCAAAACACAAGGGAAAAGCACTATTCATGCATGTACTGTACAATAATCTGAAAGAATGATTGATAGTATATGATACTAAACAACTGAATAGGTGGTGCAATAATCAGTAGCCAAAGCTTGAATAGGCAGGGGCCGCGTCATGACAAGTTGACAAAAGATATACATGAACTTCTTCTTTTTTGCGGGGAAAAATAAAAAAAAAAAAATATTTGCAACAGGAGCTACATCTGGTATTGGGGAAGAGACAGCCCGCATTCTAGCAAAGCATGGAGCACGGCTTGTTCTGCCTGTTCGAAGCCTGACATCAGCAGAGGAGATGAAGGCTCGTATATTTCCTGAGTTTTCCGGATCGGAGATCATTTTTTTGCCTCTTGACCTCAGTTCTCTTGCTTCAGTTCGGAGCTTCGTATCACGGTTTCTGTCCCTCGATCTTCCACTCAATCTTCTCATGTATGAACGAGAATGTTTCTTTAACTAATTCAGCTTGCTATATTTAGTAACTATATACAGAAAGCCTAAATCCAGCTTGCTATATGATTGATAAATATATGTATACCTTGGCATGTAGATTTAGTGATTAGGTGTCAGTCTATTTATATTTCATGCTTACCGTTTTCAGAAACAATGCTGGAAAGTTCCCTGACCGGTATGAGGTTTCCGAGGATGGTGTTGAGATGACTTTTGCGACCAATTACTTAGGTTTTAGCTATTTTCTGTTTTTTTCTTATTTTTTTATCTCATGTCTGCGTGAATTTATCTATATTTTTATTTTATACTTATTTTGGTGATTACACAATGTATATCTTTCAGGTCATTTCTTGCTTACAAAGCTTCTTCTTGAGAAAATGGCCGAGACGGCCAAGGAGTCAGGTATTGAGGGACGGATTGTTAATGTTTCTTCCACCGTCCACAGTTGGTTTACCGGCGATGGAATCCAATATTTGGATCAAGTTACTTGTAAAAAGATGTACCTAATTAATCTTAATTAAAATTTTCACTGAATTTATTATTTTTTCAACTCAAATTAATATTCATATAGTTCAGAAATTTAGGTGAACAGAACTTATTCATCTTTCCTCGTTTGTAATTTGCCAGACCATATGACCCCACAAAGGCCTATTCGTTCTCAAAACTTGCCAATGTTCTCCATATGAAGGCACTCTCGGAGCGAATTAAGGTAGAAACTTTTTATTTCCTATGTACATATGTAATGCACTTCAGTTATTTGATGCATACTTTTATCTTAAAATGATTCTAATCATAATATTTTGGTTGATTAGGAAATGAATGCAAATATCACTGCCAACTGTGTCAATCCTGGTGTTGTAAGGACTCAGTTAACCCGGGACCGAGAAGGGCTGATGACTGGTACTATGAATGATATATTTCATTGAACATCTAGTTTTGAATATGGTTAAAGTTCAAAATATTACTTATATTATATATATATATATATATATATGGAATCTTGTTTGGAAGTTTTGTTCAAAAAATTGTCATTGTTCATTAGCAGGCTATATACAATATATCATATATTTCAATATTATGAACTTGGCTAACACTGACATTTTCAGTACATTATGCTGTACAGATCTGATGTTCTTTCTTTCATCAAAGTTTATCAAAACAAAACCACAAGCGGCAGCCACCACATGTTATGTGGCAGTGCACCCAGCAGTGACCGGCGTGTCTGGCAAATACTTCTCGGACTGCAATGAATTGACACCGTCAAAGCTGGCATCAAACAGAGAGGAGGCATTGAGATTATGGAACTTCTCTGATAAATTAACAGCTGATGAGAAAGCGCAATAATTGGGGTCCAATCCTTCGTGTAATTCTGTGTGCAATAGTTGGGGGTATATACAGTTGAATTCTGAACAATTTAATTATCAAGTAATAGACTTGCTCTAATCCTGATATTTCTTGATGTATAAATTAGAATTTTGTAGGTGATTTCGTACCGATGGCAAAGCAACGGTTACATGGTACACATGTAACGGTTCGGTTGCCAAAATGAAAAAGTAGGCGAGGGTTTCCTTTTTTCCCCTAAAAAACTGGGCTCCCTATCTTTCTTTCTAAGCTTATGATGAATATTTCTGACGCTCATTGGTCATTGGCCCCTATTCTGATTGTTATATTCAGTTTCATGTTGCTACTATCAATATGAAAGTTTGAATGCTTGCAAAATGCAACATTAATGCTTTATTTCAAGCCTTGAAAGTTTCATTCTGCCTCCAAGAGAAAATTAAGGACTCTTTCTCTAACTGGAGAATTCTTTTTATAATAGTAGGAAATAAATCGATGCATACGCACATACTATCTAAATGATAAATAATATGATCCATCATTTTATTTTAGATATGACACTTTTTTTATCATCTTCCACGATTTTCAAATAAATTTATCTTTATTTTATCTATCGTAGTTAAAAACATATAAACGAGACAACATTGAATTGTGTACTAGCTTATATAATCACAATAGTAACTTTATATGATTGTCTGCCAAAAAAAAAAAAAAAAAAAAAAGATAAATGATTTATTCAAACCGTGTTTGGGTTTATATATCTTCTCTTGGGATTTGGGGTGGGGGACCAGCACTCCAATGTGGAAACCATGTGCTTTAAGTATAGGCTGAAAAATATAATAGCTCCATTTGTACTTCAAATAATTCTCTATTTGCATGGCAACAGGAAAAATGTCTAAAATATCAAGCACAAGCTTGACTGTGGACTATGTATATATATTTTATAACAATTGAATCGAGCCTTTTCTATCTCAGTTGCTTTTGATGTTGTATAATTATTTTCGAGGCAAAAGCATAATTAATAAACCCTGCACCTTATTTATATTGATCAAAATTATATTGCAAATTCTTTGACTATTTGTTGGTCAAAAGACCTCAGCGAAACAATATAGAAAGTGTAACCTCTCTTAATTAATGAATTTATCAGAAAGCACATGAAAGTACTTGTGTCATCAATCATTTTGATTTAATTTGTATGAATTGCGCCAATGCTCAAATCATAATATTTGATGAAGTAGGTTATGTAGTTATATTTATATAATTTAATTTTATAAGAATAATTAAGCTGTCAATTTAAAAGTAAAATTCAGACCAAGATACTCAGTATATAGGAAAGACGTAAATTCAAAACAAACTAAATATTTTCTACCAAATATCTAATTTGGCTATTTGAGAGTTAATAATGTACCTTGGTTAATTTTATTAACTTAATTTTTTTTATTTTGTGTTGTTTTTTTTTTAAGCTGAACAATTATTGAATCATTAACTGCAGAAAGGAGCTAGGCGTCTGATGTAACAACAATTGTTTTTGTTTCTTTTCAGATGGTCCCAAATTTTTTTGAAGGCTCAGATGGTCCCAAAATTGCATCTTTTCTTCTTTATTTTAGATCAAGATAAGAGTAAATGGCACGGAAGCTTTACCTCCGCAATTGAAACATGCTACCTAAATGACTATTTACACTTCGAAGTACGAATCTCGATCCTCTGTGGCGGTTCCAGACGCCGCATGGTGTCACGCACTCACACTCATATCTGAACTGAAGAGGATTTGATTTGTTAATTTTGTTTCATGGGAATCTTCTATTAGTAATCTACTCTACATGGTTTGGGTACCTGTAAACACGGTTTATAAGTACCTGCTCGTTAACACAGCCTGGAACATACATGCTTCCTTCCCACCCACCTCTGTTTATTCTATTTTGTCACAATTAATTAGAGTAAAATTTACCTAATAATTTCAATATTCAGTTTGTTATTAGATTTAATCATTAGTTGCATATATAAATATTACAGTTGGAGTTGTTACATTTTTCTGCAAATCAAGCATAACGAACGCCCAAATTTTAGCGTTTTCTCTTTCAATCAATAAAAAGAAATTTTATTTGAAGGAAATCTCTGAATGTATCGCTAGTTCTTTTTTACTTTTTTTGTTGGGCAATAAAATATATTATTCAAATTTTATCTAAACCTGCTTTTTTAACAGAAATACTCAAATTTCTCGATTCAAAACAATTGACACAACTGTGCCTAAACCCACATCAGAGCAATGCAAGTGTCAGCACTCATCATGTAATCAAAACTTGTTAAAATCTTCAGAAATTACTTTGAGAAAAATTAGACCATTTTATGTAAAATAAAAAGTAAGGATTAATATGTAAAAGATTCCATTTTTTTTTTTTTGAAGTATGTAAAAGTTATAAATGATATCACCACAAAGTGGAATCCAACCTCAGATCCAAACATGCCCAAATTTTGCTACTTGTCACTGACATATTGTAGCACCCATTTCTTGATGCGCCGAATGAAATTTCCCAGTTCTTTCTTTTTTTTTCCCCCACGTACCCACTGTGGCACTGCCAATTAAAAAAGAATGCGCGCACACTATCACCACACCATAATTAGTAGCTTAATTAAGTTATCTCCTATCTAATCTACTGGTGTTGCACTTGAGAGAACAATGTGATATTGCACTTTGCTTGCTAAGAAGAGGCCAGAAGAAAGAAGTGTTAAAGTGTTAGCCAAAGTTGTAACTATCAGAGGAGTTAATTAATGGTAATAGCCAGTCGTGGGGTTCATTAATTAATTATTTTCTTAGATCTCAAATCTATAGGTGTTGGTAATTTTCGCTTAATGGGGGGAAGTGAGACAAGAAGCTGAGTTGGCTCTGAAAGGGACTGGTTGAGATGTTAACGGGTCAGATTCAAGTGGGCTTTTACTGATCCTATTTTTAATTAGCATCCAATTAGCCATCAAGAACTAGTATAGGCAAAATAGCTATACTAACGGAGGTAGTTTCTTTATGTAACCAGTAATAAGATAATTTCCTTATGGCCATAGGTGCAACTACTAACTTGTGTCTTCTGAAACTTAACATAGTGAATTGTTGTTTTAGATTTATAAGTGAATTTGGTTCTTAGTTAATTAGCTAGTCTTTGGAGGTCAAATTGTTTAACCATCTATCTAATATTATTCAGACTATTTTTTTTTTTTTAAGATAAGATGGAAGTCAAGCTCTCCAACTTATTTTAAAATTAAATATTACAAAGGACTTCCATCCGGTTACGAACTCGTGACCTTCGATGAAGGTGCATTGTTATTTGCTACTAAACTTGGTTTTCAATTCAGATTAAACTTTGTTTAAATTTTGAATTTATTGGTTTCATAACAAGAAAATCACAAAAAAGAGTTTCAGAAAATCAGTTATTTGAGAATGAATATACATATAAAGCTATAAATTCAAGCTTAACATGCGAAAATTCCTAATGGATTGCAAATCTAAATGACTCATAATCCAGCTCCAATATGCATGGCTCAAGTTGTGTCCGAAACCAATAACAGACCCAAATCAAGTTTTATTGAAATTTCAAAATATGGTAATTTTGCATCTGCAAGCTCTGCCTGAAATGTCTTTGTCTTTATATATATATCACGTACGGATTAAATACTAGTTCTCAATAATCCAAAAAAATAATAATTTAATCCTCAGACGAATATACACTAAATCTGAAATGTAACCGTGAAAATCATAATAATTAATTATTAATATAATTATCCCGAAAGAAGATATTAAAATTTATCCAAAGTTTGTTTTAAACCTGAATTTACTAATTGAACAGCTTCTGTCGCCTCTGAACATGATCATGTGGATTGAGGGCCGTTCAAGCGTGCAAGTAAATATTCAATTTGTTAAACAATGGGAAGCATGCATGCAGGTCGGTTGTGTTTCTAGGAACAAGCAAGTGGCCTTCAGTGGGTATCTTACCTAATTAGGCGTATAATTTACTGGTGATTAGATTAGTTTACCAAGTTAAATAATAATAATGCTCTATCTTGGTCACTCTAGCACTTATAATTAAGTCGTCCTAACGGGCACAAATTTGATACAGAATAGTTAATTTCAATCCGAAACCACGCCCCAAAGTTTGAAACAAAAATTTTTATTGAGTACAACAAGTTCAGTATATACTATTGTTTGGAAAAGAGAATTATTATATACAAGTATATATAACTCCAAAAGAGGAGTCAGGAAAGATACATGAAAAGCCCTAACTGCCTCAACCTAACTGAAACGAATATATCTCAAGTTGGTTTGAACCCGTATATTTACCGACCCGTTATTTCTCCACCCAATCCGTTAAGATACATCTTGCTACCGCTATGGTCACTTTTAAGAATGTTCCAAATTAGTGATGCACCAAGCCACGCATTGAATTGTTATTCAATTGGAGGTAACCAAACCCCATTACCCCCCATGAGATGAACAAATAAAAGGATTTGCTAGTAATTTGCACACTTACACACATGAGTCCAAGATTTCCCTTGAAAAAGGAAGGCTTTAAGACACCACTAGCACTAATGTTGACTCCAACCAATCAAACCCTAGCTCCCTCTTGGGTATCTTGATTTGTCTCATGCAGCACGAGCAATTATTTTAGTTTCCTATTTTATTTACAAGGTGGGTACCCACGACCTAGCCTCTCTCTCCAATTTCTATCTCTTTTTTCTGTCTTTTTCCACCATAATTCTCTCTTTCTCCAACAGATTTCTGGGGCGCTCTCGACCCAGGAGACACATTATATATACCCCCTTTCTCTTCCTTTTCTCCAGCCACATCTCCCTCAACCTCTTGCTTAAATTTAGACCTCCATCTTCATCTCTATACATATTTCTTTTCTGCCTGCTCAATATTTGATCCCATATCTCAAGAAAGAGCACAAGATATATAACCATGTTCAAGCAGCTCAAATACTTTGTTGGGTCGGCTGGACCCAGTGGGTTCGGGTCGAAATCCACCGCAGAGGAAGTAACTGAGGCGTGTCCCGACCTTACCTCCATTACCGCCATCATCACCGGTATGTGTTGAAAAAAAACTGGGCATCATTGCAATACACAAACCACTTCGCCACAAAGAAAAGCAAACCAATACAAAACAAAAACGCCTCTCTAGTACAATTATATCAATTAACAAATTACACTCTGCACCGCCCTCAGTCAGTATTAAACATTAAACAAATAACCGTACCAAGATGCTTTATGAAACTAACACAACTTGATGGTTTGGTGGATTTAGTGATCAGTATCCAATGATTGAAAAGGGTAGTGTTTCAAGCACAATTGGAGTAATCAAATCTGTATAGTGTGACAAGTTGTCAACAATCATACCTAACCTATTTTAGTTTTTCCTTTTATTTCTTTTTGTGAATATCAGGTGCAACTTCCGGTATTGGGGCGGAGACAGCACTTGTTCTAGCGAAACGTGGGGCCCGGCTAATACTGCCTGCTCGCAGTCTGAAGGCAGCAGAGGAGGCAAAAGCCCGTATAATTTCTGAGTGTCCTGGATCGGATATTATTATCTTGCCACTTGACCTCAGTTCTCTTGCCTCCGTTCGAAGCTTTGTGTCGCTTTTTCTCTCCCTTGATCTCCCACTAAATCTTCTAATGTATGTACATTTTTTCCATTAATAAGATACTAGGAATTCAGGATTCTAATTTCTAACACATAAATATTTATCTTAACATCTCTTGCATGTGAATTTCAGAAATAATGCTGGAAAGTTCTCTGACCGGCATGCGGTGTCTGAGGACGGTGTTGAGATGACCTTTGCAACCAATTACTTAGGTATCAATTCTCTCTCTCTCTCTTTCTTTCTTTCTAATTTTTGTTGTTTCATTCTTTTTTGTTACTTCTCTCTCATCTCTACCCGTCCTAAATCCCTTGTTGATTTTCCATTAGGTCACTTCTTGCTTACAAAGCTTCTGCTTGAGAAAATGGCGGAGACAGCAAAGGTGACCGGAATTGAGGGTCGCATTGTTAATGTCTCTTCTACCATCCATAGCTGGTTCACCGGTGACGGAATCCAATATTTGGATAATGTCACTCGCAAGAAAATGTAATTAATCTTTAATATATTCCTTTCAACCATTATACTATCCCTAAAACAATAATCATCTAAATTGAATTAGCAGTATATTGATTTAAACTCACAAAGTACATTTTCTTTAATAATCAACAGTCCGTACGATCCGACGAAGGCCTATTCTTTCTCAAAGCTTGCCAACGTTCTTCACACTAAGGCACTATCAGAGAAACTAAAGGTATCTTCAATGATTGATTCATTTTGTACTTACTTACATTATGATATAGTACATATACTGTAAGCATTGCACTTTGTAAGTTAGTTGATGCATCTTTTTCTCTTAATTAGTTTTTTAACGTTAATGGTTTGGTTGGATCAGGAAATGAATGCAAATGTCACAGCCAATTGCGTTCATCCTGGTATTGTACGGACCCGCCTTACACGGGACAGAGAAGGTCTAATAACTGGTACGTACAACATTTTTCATGGTAATTTATTTTTCCACAAAGGTCCCTGCACTAGTGCACTTTTGAGTTTTAACTTTTCATAAGCACCCAAATGTTATAACAATTTTGTCACAACACTACCTAAACTTTTACAATATATTCACTTTATTTTGTTAAAAAATATATTCAGATTATTAGCTTTTCTATAACACTGAAACTGACATTTATAATCATCCATTTGTATACAGATGTGGTGTTCTTTCTTGCATCAAAGCTTCTTAAGACAATACCTCAAGCGGCCGCCACAACATGTTATGTGGCAGTGCACCCAACACTGGCGGGTGTATCGGGCAAATACTTTTCAGACTGTAACGAATCGGCCACATCAAAACTTGCTTGCAACGACCAGGAGGCCTTTAGATTATGGGAATTTTCTGATAAATTAACAATTGAGAAGGCGGTTGTTGGTTTCAAGTCTTTCACGTCTCTCAGAACAAAGCAATTTATCGTATAACAACTAATATAAGCTAAATTAGTGTTTAGATTTATGTACAGAGAAATTATTTGTTGCTCTTCGAGCACTGTTCAAATCAGTGGTGAAAAGGGGGTTTGTTGTAATTAGAAATAGTACTCCTTTACTCCCTCTTGGTAGGTGCTCCAGAAGCAACGCATAATTTCTTCGATTGGTGAGGGTGAGCTTGTAATTAAATTCCTTTAACCAAGTTTTGTTGTAAGATGTAAATGTACATAATGCATGTGTGACAAGCGTTTGCCAACTTGATGCTTTAATTTCATGATTGTTACAAATCTAAGTACATTTGTGATTATGGCGTGAATTGGAATTGAATTACTGTGCCAAAGACAGCATTAAATTAACCGTATTTTGTGGGCCCATTCTGTCACAACTACAATCAAAGAGTGACTAATTAAATAAAATTTGTATTTTCTCGAAAGTCCTTCGCAACAGAAATGGAAATATATAATATAAAGTTAGTTATAAAACTCATGAATATCTAGTTATTTAACATATATCTAATCAATTTATAAAAAAAAATGATTAAATTATAAATCTATTTTGAAAAGCTATTAGAAATACTTTTTTTTTATCCTCTCAAGCTCTCGTATTTTGTTCCGGTTGTGTTTTCTTTTGTGGAACAGAGTAGTGAGGGAAAAAAAGGAAAAAAAAAATGAGATGGTATTTATGCAGGGTACGCCGACGAACGGCTTGACATCTTCCGTTCATTCTTTTATTATGTTTTCTGTTTTCAAAGGATTAGTCAAATGTAAGGGAAGAGAAGCATGTTATTGCTCATGGGTGTTTATCTTTTATTATGATTTTTTTTCTTTCTTTTGGTCAAAAGGTTAAAGGGAAGCAAACAAAATTATGGGTTGCTGTATTTTGTCCTATTTTTTTGGTCAAAAGTGTAATTGTCAAATGTGGACCCTCCTTTTTTTTTACAAAAAAATGGGATTAAAAAAGGTGGGAATTACAGTGGTTAATTTGTCAAAGCAACAATTGTTGTGTTCTTTTTACTTTTTAAAATTAATAGAAAGATAGGTGAGTTTTACGAAGTGAATCTCAAAGTTCTGATTAATTGCGAACAAACCCAATATCGAGTATTATTAGATTCGATCATTGGAATTTCGGGATATTACGCAATCAATAACCTACCACATGGATAAATGCATGGTGTTGAGGGGTATGTATCAGTGTTACTGTGTTAATGTGTATTCATGGCAACATGTTCTTCGTTGGAATTCCGGCGTCATTGACTTGATTGTTTATGCGTTTCAACTTGTGATATTTACCAAATCCACATGGATATAAATGAAATGTTTTTGGGCCGGATAAATCTACCGCCATATTTAATATTTTAAGAGAAACTGTATTAGGTATTTTCAATATATTTCTGATCCAACTTTTGACATCTCATATATATTGAAAGGTTCTTATCTGATAAATTTATATAATTAATCAAGATACATCGCCTCAAGTTGATAATTCAGTTTTGTTTTCCATGCGAAAAAAGTTATCTAGTTGGAAAAATAAATAACAAGTTGAAAAAAAAAAAAAATCTAGCGGCAATAATGATGTACAATAAACGCCACAAAAAGAACTAATTTTAATATGAGTAGTTTATATGCATATTGGATATAGTCCAGAGCAACAAATATTAATTAATCAACTAACAATAGCTGACAAAAATATAAGTTGAAAAGGAAGTGTTTTTTTCTTTTTTAATAAAAAAGAAAAGAAACGGAAAGAACGCTAACCGCTACCTGGTACAGTACCTTGAAGAGTTTTAGTATTATTATCAGACGGTTGAAAAAGAAAAACCGAAAACAAGCGGAATTTGCAAGAGCGGCCCTCCAAAAAATCATATTGTAACGCGCTTTTCTCTCAATAATCTTAAAATTATGGATACTTGTGCAAACAAAACATCATAAACCTATGCCATCAATCTGATATTTAATTTTATTAATCTTTTTTACTTAATGGTTTTTGCTCTCCTCACATCACGCTTCTAAATTTTGCATTGCTTTCTTACAGGGAGGCCAGTGACTTTGGAGAAATAAAAAAAAAAAAAATAGAGCAATATAAAAGAATTTTTAAATGACAACTATTAATTGAGTGAAATGGTAAGGGAGTCATTTTGCAATTTTAATTTTTTTGCAGCTAAGCTAATAAAATATTTATGATTTGATCCATAAATATATGTGATATTTTGGTTGCTTGGTACGGGAATCCATGATGTTTCACACGTTTAGAGTGATACGATAGCAATTTTAAGTTTTTGCGGGGTGCACATGAAATCCCACAAAAGAACAAAGAAAAACAAAAGCAATTAGTCGGTTCTTTTTCTTTCCTTTATACTATTTGACGAATAAGATATTGGTTAATAAGAGCAATTTGTCAAAGATTTAGTGAGTGCCAACAGAGAAAAATAATTGAGGTATCAGACGGTGTATCATGAACTCACTAATTATTTCATAGAGCAAATAGATTACGAGTTAATGATCCAAGTACCAAACGCGAGAATAAAAAAATTAGATATTGGTCTTGTTAAATGACTCGCAGTTTTGTCACATTACACCAAAGTCGTACCTCTTCCAAAGGTTCAATGATTGATTTCTTTTTTTCCCCTCTTCGAGTGCTTCGTTTTTCTCTTCAGCCTAAAAAACGGCGATATTTTTTTTTATTTTGCTTTCAGTTATTTCTTTTCAAAAAAAAAATCTTCCTGAGGCACTTGCAATCACAAAGAAACAACAGAACAAAACTACTACATGACTCGTTATATTTTCATTTAATTCTTTATACAAACAAGCCGCGGAACATAAATTCCTATCATAAAATTAATTATTTAAAAAAATATATGATTAGAAGAGCTGTAGAACCTTACAAGATTATTCTTTCGAACAATCAAGGTAAAATTTGAGCATACGTTGATGGAAAGATATATGCATTACTAGTCCTTCCTACTTCCATCCAAGAGTACTAGTGGCTCTATAATAAATGATGCAATTATTGTGGTAGTAAGCGACCAATAACTTTTGAGAGCCCAATAAACCTAGTAAGGCCCACAGACAAGAGTGTGATACACACCATCCACACTTTTCCCATCCATCCCATCCACAGGCCAAAAATGGGCCTCAGACTCATTTTTGCGCGCGCTGACGTCAGCAAGGCGCTCGCTGACGTCAGCGAAAATTTTTCGAAATTTTTTCTGAAATTTTTGAATGCTGACGTCATCAAATGTATTGATTTATTTGTTCAGTTAGATGCCATAAGGGTTGACTTAAAAGTCGTAAGTGTTCAGTTAGTTGCATCTGAAAATGGAATTTTCGTATTTTTTTGTTCAGTTTAATACGGCAAAGGTTGAACTAAAAGTCGTAAGTGTTCAGTTAGTTGCATCTGAAAATGAAATTTTCATATTTTTTTGTTCAGTTTAATGCGACAAAGGTTGAACTAAAAGTTTTATTTGTTCAGTTAGTTGCATCCGAAAATGGAATTTTCGTACTTCTGTGTTCAGTTTAATACGGTAAAGGTTGAACTAAAAGTTTTATTTGTTCAGTTAGTTGCATCCGAAAAATAGAAATTTCGTAATTTTGTGTTCAGTTAAACATGTTAATACTATCCATTAATTCAACAAACTGAACAATTGTATTGATAATATCATCCATTAATAATAGCACAATACATACAAATGAAATAAGATGATCCCTTAGAGAAACTAACTGAACAATTCTACTTACAATAGCATCCATTACATAAATTAACCCACAATAAATGCAGTAAATTACATTCAACTATTACAAATCGAATGTAAACTCGAAATTCATCTTCAAGCTCGAAATTCATCTTCAGTGTCGCTCATCTTCCTACTTCAATTGCGGCTCTTGATCCCTACAGTAAAATCATTGATAAAATCATTGATGTATGATCGTTTTTTTGTAAGGAATGGATTTATAGATTGAAAAAGAATAACAACCTAGCCTCAATCTGACAAAATATATGCAACAAACAACGTTAGTTCTTGAATAACATGAATGATATGACCCAAATTTTAACTATTGTGAGAAAAATCGAGTCTCGGCATGAGAACTGGAAGAACCTTTGAAAATCCAAGAACATCTATAACCAATCGTCTCCAAAGGCTACACCAAATTCAAAGAAAGCATTTAATAATAAAGCATCACCAGGGCTTCAAAGAACCAAATGCTGAATGTATAAATTAATAATAATAATAAAATCAATAATTACAAACAAACTAATTTCAACAAAGAGGGGAGAGAGGTCTCAGACCTTAGGTCTGACCAGATTCAAAACAGCCATAAGCGTATGCTCAATCTGAACAAGTTTTCTTAAAGGGCTGTATGAATCGGCAGTAAAAAGATTAAAAAATTAACAAATCAAGCACAAGTCACTGAAGGATAACAAACAGATCGGGAATCGAAAATGCACGCTTTATCATCCAATCGAGACAATTTAAACTAATAAAGAAAACGAGTCGATATAGAACATACCGAAGGTGCTTAAAAATTGTATTGATGGCCGCCGTCACAGCCGTGGCGGATATGGGGCTCAGCTCCTCATCCTCCTTCGAATTCGCCACAGGGAGTGCGACTGAGCGGATCCGAGCGTGGTGTCGTCGGAGGGGACGAGTGTGGGAGCGTTGGTTGGGGAAGGCGGGAAGGAGGCGGCGCAGGGAAAGGCGGGAGTGGCAGCGATTTCTGTCGCGGAAAGAGAGGTGCGAATGGCAGCGACGGCTAGGGTTTGGTGGTGGAGTGAATGAGGAGGTTTAGAGGATATAAATAGACTGGGTCAATCTTTGAGCCCAGTCTGGTCTGTTTGGAGCCTGTGGATGGGATGGATGGGAAAAGAGGGGATGGCAGTAACCAATTCTGAGACAACAGGCTCGGCAGAGTATTTGTTGATTACAACTTGAATACTCAATGTGGGCTGCACATTTTTCATAAATTTTCTTAATGATGTCTGTTAAGTGATTAGCAAGCAAAAAATTAGGCAACCATTTGAGGAAGAAACAATTGCTGTTGTTACGTACATTTGCCACAACCTCAGTACAAAATCTAATTTTCAGAGCATCTCCATCCCTACAATTACAAATGATACCTATTTGGCTGTCTTTAACAAATTATTCATTCATTAATTTCTTTTTCGTTTTTTTTTCTTTATTTTTTTTATTTTTTTTTTTTATCCAATGCATTCATCAACTCATACCATATTCATCCTTTCAATCTCAATTGTGGGACCCACTAGTATGGCATAGGACCATGTCTTGCTATTGTTGGGATGGATACCTTCTCATAAATTCTAATCAAAATAATAACGGTTTAATCTTTGATAGACATCTTCATTGACTTAATGCACTAATGCAGATTCTTAAAAGAATCAACAAAAATACTGCAAGACAAGCACAAAAAATAAACAATTTCACAGATTATCAGAAGATCAATAATCTTTGAATACATACTAGAAACTAATGCTATGATTTTCAACTCCATTGAGACCAGTTGTTAATCTCCTTTTAGCAGTCTTAGCACGGTAGCACCATACCTCAAATGCCTCGCTCAAATCCGGATACCTCCACCTATCAGACCCGTTAACCCATTCTAAGATAACCTCAGCTTGGTCATTGGAAGGCAGTGCAAGAATGAATGACACAATTGCCCCTTCCATGTTCTCCCATATTTCACTTTCCATTCTAGATTCTAACAAAGGCTTCATTTTCCTTATATAAGGCAGCCATGTTTTGAGAAACTGAACTCTAGCAGGTGCAGGTAGCACCACAGATCCATACCCAACTGCATCCAAGGCCTTACTGGTGATCTCCATAATCTTTGATTTAACCAGCCATAAACCCAAACTGAACTGTTTGCTCAGCATCACACTTAAAATTTCACTTGATATCTCAGCCCAATTTGAGACAAAATCAAACATGATCTCCATTTTTTGTGAGATGCTACAAACCCAGTCCAGGTCATTTAAAATAATTAACAATTTTTCCTCTGCTAGCTCCTCTTCATGCTCAAAATCAGACGAAAGCAAATCCAGGCTGCTTTTGAAGTTTTTAAATATGTTTTTAAGGCCGATTCGCAGCTCCGATTTGACCTTTTCATCCATCACCACCAAAGGACTGTCTCCATCTTCTAAAAGCATGTATTCCAGTTGCTCTTGAGCAGAGGTCTTCAATTCATCAGAAAATCCATCGATTGGACTTTCAACAGAAGTTGCAAACCGAATTGCAGAAATAAAAACATTATGGGCAGCACATTGAGTTACAGGCTGCACCCGTGCCAGTACTGGTGCAGCCTCAGGCCCAAGACTCTTTACCAATTTTACTATCTCCTCCTCTTCTTTTTCATCCCACGGTACAGCCTCAAGGTACTTGAGGCAGGCTCCTTTGGCATCTTCACATTCAAGTGAATTTGCTGCTTTTAGAACACCGATAGTGGATTTTACCGAATCAAGTTCCTCTAAAATTGATTCTTCTGGAATGTAAAGCAGGTTGAGAAGCTTTGTATAGTGGTCAAACTCGAGTGCAGTACACTCAACCTCGATGCATGTGTTCAGCGCAATCTGGTTCTGTGAAAGTCGGTCAGAAAAAAATTTGGAGGCTTTTGCAAGGACAGGAGAGTGGCAGTTGAAATGCTGTGATTTGTTGTTATCTTTTGTTTTAAGATGGACAATTAGGTCACTTGTGGTCTGGTCGCCGAATTTGCATGTTGAGCTTGATGTAGCTTGGTCCATATATGGAATTTATATGCTGATGTTTGGTTTATAGAAACCAGGACAACCCTACATCTCTGAAAAATAAAGGAAAAAATAATATCAGGTTTGCTTTAATAGAAGGGAGGTTCAGTAATTAACTACTTATAGAAAAATTTAGAAGTAAAATAGTTAATACATTTACAGTCTACTAATTAATTAATTTTATACAATTTATATCTAGGCTTAATTGGGGCTACTGGAAAAACCATAAACAAGAACTACTGTCCATAGTGGCAGTACCAGTCTACCATGTGAAGTACCAAGACTGATTATTTAGAAGACTAGGTCAACACAAGTACAGTCTATTATCGATTTAATAATTAGAGTTTTTGCAAATCGAAGGTAAATAAATGTTCCCAATTAAATGAACAGGCCCATAAATTCCCTTTAGAAACAAATCAAAGAGGAAACAACGACAACCTATAAAGATCCTAATAATTCCATGACCTAGATGCCTTTTTAGGTTACGATATAATAAAAAAAAAATCAAAAAAGGAAACCCATAAATAAGAAACTAGAGTAGCGAAAGCAAAGACGAAGATCTCGTACCTAAATAAGAAGAACTTTGAGTTGGGTATTGAGCAAATTTGGTATGACAAGGAAAAGAGAAAGAGGAACGAGCTTACGCCGCACAACAGTTAACTGTAGTGGAAGGTCTGTGTTCACTGAACAGTGACCATAGTTGACAGGGCCTATGTAAAATTAAATTTTTCGAAGAGGCCCTTTAGATAGATAGCATACTAAAGGCGTAAATTTTATTTTATTATGAGGGTTATTAAAATTATTATGATGATTGTTAAAATGCTACGCGTAGCACAGATGAGCTTGTGCTAGGCATTCAAATTATAAATTTCATGCCTCAAATCATAGATCCAAACCGTTCAATGTCTTGTGTGTGAAATCTAATTGGAAATCAAATTTTATTTTTTTTTCAATTTTTTACTATTTTTCGTATTTTTAATAATGAAGGATCCAGAATTAATTCGATCAACAATTTTCTTAAAATTTAAAAAAAAATAGTTAAAAATTTTGAAAAAATTGTAAAATTTAATTTCCAACGAGATTATAATATAAAGAAGACATTGAACAATTTGGATCAATAGTCTGAAGCACAACATTCATGAACCAGTGTGTAGTACGAATCTCATCCATGCTATCCGTAGCATTTAAGCAATTCTCTATTTTATTATTATTATTATTTGCAACTGATAACCCGTAGGCACCAAGGTTTACAAGAACCACTTCATATCTGATATATATATTTTTTTTTTAATAATTATTTGATAGGTTGTAAATGCCACCGAGATCCTCAGTTTGAGTCAATTGATTGGGACAATTAGGGTAATTATGCAGTGGATTCAAATATTAAATTGGACTTAAATAATAATTATAATCATATTCATTTATGATTTTAAATGAACTATTTGGACTTCAGGTCGGTTCTTAAATTTAGTTCTATAAAGAAGTTGCTAACTAATATATATCATTGAACAATATATTGTGAATAAAATTTTCTAATTCGTGACAAACTGAAATATAACCCCACCAATCAAGTTAAGATTTAATATTGAATATTAATAGCAGAATTTCCCAATTAATATACTTGAAATAATAAGTTGTTATTATTATTATTGTTGTTTTTCAATTTGAAAAGTTTCATGGCTTTTTTTATTTTCGGAAAATGTATCACATACTCATAATAACATAAACATATGATCTTTCAATTTATAATATTTCTTTCATTATATATCTTTTTATTTTATTTTATTTTTTTTGATGATTTGACTAATACATAAATTTAATTTTAAAGATGATAAAAAAAATTTAAAAAAAATAAAAATGAATTCAACACATAAATTATTGTCTTCAAGAAACAATACTCAAAATATTTTTTTATGAAAGAAAAAACATGTATTATACTAATATTAATTGTAGAAGAAAGAATACAACAAGTAGTGTGTTTGATGGTAAGCCATTTTCGAAAATTAATTGTTATTTGCTAAATAGAGTACGGAGGAGAGGAACCGCACCGCAGTCGAGACATAATTCATGGGAAAAGGAATTGAGTGGAAAGTTGTGCGGCTCATGCCCCATCCCACTTGAGTTCGAGGAGGCATTATGTTGGTATCAAATTAGCACCAACATCTAAGAGTAATACGATATTTTTACAACATACTTGACCCACCTCACTTTAATGCATGTTAGAATTATCGTTTTTGAGAATTAATTCTTAGTTCAGTGGCAAAGAGCAATATATCTTAAGTGAAATGTTGCAAGTTTGAAATCCGACTGGACATTTAATTTAAAAATAAGAAAGAGGATGACGAGAAAACCTTCGGTGTCGACACTGACGTCGGTGTGGATACACCTGTCTCAGTTCTTTCTTCATCTTGATTTGCAAGGTCAAGATGATAATTAATCTCACCTCTATTCAAGGCCACGTTATAGTGGTAATTAGTTAAAGCCCTTCGTTGATTGATTATTATATAAGTTAATAATAGAATCTTATTTGAATTTATTGATTATTTCTTGTATTGTAGGAAAAGGGCTTCGCAAGGTGATTCTAATTGGGTGGATAATTGGAAACATATGATGTATTAGAAGATTTTATTATTAGTTTTTTTATTTTCTTTCCAAAAATTATTTTCTCTTTTTTTTTGGAAAGGACCCTAGGAATAATTGTCTGATCTTGATTTGAAGGATTATAGTAAGATTTTATAGTTTTCTGGATATATTTGAACATAGTTTTGAACTTTTTCTTTCGTTCTTTTCGGAAAGAGTCTTCGAATTTTGAGTATTGATGGACTTTTGGTGTTTCTTGCTAAATTTGTAATTACTGGCTTTATAGATAGTATAATATCTTGTTTTAATATAAACCAAATTTGTAATTATTGATTTTGTAGATAGTATAATATCTTGTTTCAATATCTGGTTTGTATCAGACTTTTGTCATGATTTTTGTTTATGAAGTGTAACAAAACTTCAGAATTTTCTTTGTGTGAGTTTTGAATCCTACAAGGTAATGAATCGAAATTAGTACAAACAAACATATATAATTTAGTTCAAATTTTAATTGGATATGATAATGTATATTGTGAAATGTTTTATTGGTCCGGCATGTCAAGCATATCGAGCTCCTACCATCTTGATGACACAACAGCATGTACCAATGAATATATTAGCACAAGACAAATGTTTCACTGACCAGATGATCCACATTAATTATCATTGAAAAAATAAAAAATATTTATCATTTGAACGTTATCACTATTTAGGATTATAAGAAGTGAATCTATTAGCCAATATTGATTTCCTCCAATAGCTTATTTTATTACCAAGTTGATACTGACTTTTTTTTGACAACTTAATCAATTTTCAATGAAAATTAAAAGATTAGACAGATGTAACACTTATTATGAGTAACATTTATCTAACTACTCGGTGTGTTAGATATCACATTTGCTTGAGAACATCATGTGTTCTTTGCGTTGTCATGCAATTCTTTTCCCAAAATTGCGTTGTCAGTATTAGCGTGTCGCCAGATACGTACAATAAAATCGGGGTAGAAAAACTTATATATAGTGTATTGGCTATAAATTAGTTTTATCCGTATTTTACTTTTACCCATCAAGATTAACTTACTCTTGCCCATAAAAGTTAATGGGTAACATACAAGTACTGGATCAACCTGGTAGTCGCTACCCGGTATATCAAAAAAAAAAAAAAAAAAAAAAAAAGAAATACAGATACTGGATAATAATCGAATAAAATGTAATATATACAATATAGCGGCCACTATTAGAAGTTTAGAACCAAATAAATAAATACTATTTTAAACATAACACGTATATATCATAAATACGGAACCTTATACATTTGTTAACCTCTTAAATAAAATAAAAAGAATTATAACTAAATGAAATTCTATGAACTTTTTTTATCAACCAATACTTTTTCCCTAATGTATGAACTTTTTATGTTTAATAATCAATCTTATAGGTTATAAAATACCTCTACCCATATTATTATCCGATAAGCTAAAAAAAAATGTTACCTTATTCGCATTCTTAGCTGATAAGCTACGACAAAATATTCTATTCGTACTCGACTACTCGTTGAATTTGGAACAGATTGCACTAACAGATGAACGGATTCCATCAAGACTCGTAGCTAAGATCGAGTACTTTACAATTATTCCTTGTACATAACATTGAAAAGCAGAAGAAAGAGAGCCATGAGGAAAGCATATCGGGAATGAAGTCTTAAACGACGGGAAAAATCAAATGATCTGTTTGCTAATTACTTTAGGCTTTTAACTACAATACTTGGATTAATTAAAACTTTTACCCACTCCTGGCTCTTGGTAAAATCAACACCTTCATTCCATTACAAACTAATAATGATCATTAGAAATTAATAATGATAACCAGGGATGATGAGCATGCAAAGGCGAGTAATAGACAAAAACATAATAAAAGAGTGTTTAGCGTGTTTGAGATTTCAGAATGAAAATTGATACAGCACAGAAAAACCTATATCTTCCCTCCTCTCCTCTTTAACCATTACTCCGATTCTAATTACGATTTTATATGTGGCAATAATACTTTCTAGAGTAGCACTAGTCGAAATAATGTTAGAAACTTAGAATAGAAAATATATCTTTCTAATGGTCCTATCATCGATAATATGACAACGCATTATCTACTCCAATTTAAGGAGGACCTCATTGAAGCAGATGGAAGAGTTATATTATATACGTGATGAAAAAGATAAATAAATGATAAATAAATAAAGGGTTCATGGACCTTAATTTGGACGAAAAAAAAAAACAAAGAACCATAATAATCTTTCATAAGATTCTGGGTACAATCCTGCTTTCCCTCACAAGCGGCTAGTATAAATCAAGCTGACAATAAGCACTGAACAAATTATCTGATATCCCATTTGGGCAAATGTGAAGCCCCCTCCCCAATTGAGGACTATTAACATGTGAACTCCTTCAGCTCTCCCCTACACTTTTCATGACTATAGGCATATTGATATGCAAACTAATTAGCTATCTTCTACGCTTTTCACCTATTATTTTACAATAACAGATTGATCCAACTAAAAGGTAGCATCAGACTCAGGCTAAGAAAACAATATACAACCAGATATGGAAATCAAATGCAAATACAACCGCACTAAACAATCAATAAAATTTAAAAAGAAAATTGAATAATGAAAATTATCATCTACCAAAACAAGCTTCAGTCCAAGAAAGGAACGAAGTAATAGTAATTCATCACTGGATCTCAAGAGACTCAAGGACTCTACGAGCTTGGATCTGCAATGCAGTTTGTCTCTGGTCAGGATCCAAAGTCGAACCGAACTGGCTTGCGGCCCAAATAAGGGAGGCACACTTCTCACCAAATAGTTGCTTTATGTCTTCATGTATGTGTGCTAT
This sequence comes from Rhynchospora tenuis, assembly GCA_027725995.1. Classification (NCBI taxonomy): domain Eukaryota; kingdom Viridiplantae; phylum Streptophyta; class Magnoliopsida; order Poales; family Cyperaceae; genus Rhynchospora; species Rhynchospora tenuis. Next base: position 123,282,432 of record CM050889.1, read on the forward strand.
AGGAGAGTTTTCTTTCCCATGTACATGACCAATCAATATCAACAGAAACTCCCCGCATTTTAATCTGCAAACAAATGGAAAATATCAATTTGCATACAATGTTATTTTGTTTCATTAAATAAGGTTAGTTCATGCTTGACATTATCTTAAAAAACAATTGATGAGCCTTCAGGTAAATTTAACGAAAGATAACATCTCAAAATACAACCTAATTGAAGTATAAACCTATGGAGGGACTTTTTTGTGAAGTAATCATAAGTTACCTTATATTTTCATCAACATCTTCATCCTTCAAAATATCAGCAACTCTCTCCAGACCGTGACATTCGTCAAAATCCTGTAGGAACAGAAAATAAAACCTAAAATTATAAATTGGAATGAACCAGCAGTGTACTGATGAACAACCAGGACTAGCATCAGTGTTACAAATTTCATAAAGAATCGTACTTTCTGGTTAATGGGAGAATCCAACATAAGAGATATTAAGGCATCTAAGCAAGCTGCTCGTGCAAGTGCTCCTCGTGTTGATAATATATTTACAAGAACCTGCATAAATTTGACAAATTAGAAGAATACATTCATTTATTTGTATAATCAAACCAAGAATTTGGAGGTGTTTCAACCTAAAAAAAAAAAAATATGTACAATAATTTCCAACATGGCCAAACATTTCTTACTTGTAACTAACACCCAACCACAAAACACAAGTCAATGAGCAAAAACACTAGATAACCCTCATTGACTTCATATCAGCTTACCCAACACCTCTTAGTTCAATGAAGCTCTAAAACCAACATCTAAATCCTTGTGAAAAGTTCTAAGTTCAATTTGACAAATCACTTGGGCATTACTTGGTGGAAATCTCAATAACAAACACTAGATGTTAGTTCAAAGTATGAAACTACTTGGGATTTACTTGCAGCTTTCTACAATGTCAGATCCAATTACAAGAATGACCCAATACCAAACTTAGTATCGTTCAATTTGCAGTAAAATATGTACCTTAATTGCTTTGAATTTTTGTGCTTGGGACGCACATCGACTGTACATAAGACAACAGCCTTCCAAAACCCTAAGTGCAAGTGATACTTCATTATCAGTTGCGGGGCTGTTTATTTTTACAGGGTCAACACCAAATACATGATCAAGTGTCACACTAGGGTGGTTATCTTTTGGCGAACTTAGTGTATTCTGAAATAGAACAGGAATCACTGTTACAAGACATAAGCTGGTTAGTACATGCACCAATGTCCAAAAGAAAAGGATATAAATAAAGCACACAACAATTGATTCAACACTAGAAAAGAACAAGTCACTTCTTTAATTCCTCTTTTTTGTTCCCCTGAAACCATTCATTGTACAGGAGAAATGGCAACTTTTCAAGTATTGATCAAAGGTAACTATTACTACAATAAGGGTAATGAAATCCAATATTGAATTGAATGATGTACAAGCTTTCATTCACTGTATCAGAATATAGACAAATTTATTTCTACACTCTCGGTATACATTGGGTGTAATCAACATCATGATCTAAATTGGAGTCACAAAACTGAAATTCAATCCCAATAATTCAGTGTACACTTGCGTTTAACATTACAAGACCAATAATCAGCATTTGACCAACCCACAACAATGTATAAATTTCCACATTACTATTGCTTCTGAACAAATTCAGTCAGAGATAGAGGGAAAAGACAAAGACCTTGCAATTCGGGAATGGTTTGGGAATGGCGAAAGAGTCGGACAGACTCGTCGGAGCAAGCAACGGATTGCAAGAACTTGATCAGACCTCTGAGGCCACGCGTACGCAGAAACGAGAAATCGGCTTTCGCTTCCCGAAGCCCCGACCGAAGCGCGAGCGTCACCTCCCGATAGAGCCTCCGCCTCCCGAGTGAGGTGACTAGATCGCTCACTACCGCCTCCGCAGCTGCGTCCGTCTCGGGAGATTGCGGAGGCAGGCCGGATCCCGACGGTTCTCCGCCCGACACCGGAGATATCGGTTTCGGGTTCATGTCGGGAGACTCACTTTCGGGTTTCAGGCTACACTCGGTTCCTTTGTGCGGTTTATTGAATTGATTGAGAGGGGATTTTATGAATTAGCCATTGAAATACTTGTAATTATGATTTTGTAATTTTACATAATGGATCCCAGGTTGCAAGAGTTTCTGAGACAACTGAGACGCTTGACAGACAATAATTGTGCTATTGTGCTTCAAGCAAATTTATCGGTTTGGTATGGTGATATATATTTAGTTGATAATTATAATGACTAATTAAAGTGATTGTTAATATAAAAAAAAATTATATATTTTTTTTCAAAGTTTAGATTTCTTAAATTTTATATAATGTGAATATTAATAAAATATTCGTCAAGCGGTGTCAAATGTATACATTGGTTATATATCTTCCTTTGACTTGGAACCAAATAATTTTCATTCTCAGATTACATAAATTTGATACATGTTTCAAATTTTGAAAAACATAGGCATATAGAATAGGACCGCTGGTGGAACAGTGGCAACACACTCTTGAAATAAACTTTACAGTTTGGTCCATATCAGTACCAGTTGTTTTCTTGTACATATATTTTTCAACATTCCAATACCAATTACCAATTTTTGTTGGTACATATGACCTCCAGTGGAAAGACATTGTATGTTTGGTTGAAGGAAGAAACAAAATGGAAAACATAATACTAAATAAAAACAGGAACCAGAAGATCTAAACAGAAGAAAAAGAAAAAGAAAAAAAAAAAGGTTGTGCTGTATTCACAGATAAGATTCAAACAAATACAATCAACATCTAACACAGTGCACCTTTACATGAGGAAAACAGAGACTGTGCAACTGGCCAAAGACACGAGAAATTAACAGTGTTTTAACATTTGAACTACAATAAACTTTTCTTTTCAGATTTTGCACATATACAACCTTGAAAAGTTCCGTGTTTGCATATATGTCCTCAAACTTACATTCACAGATAGATTCCACTACGAACCCCTTTCTTACAAACCCATTGAATTTGAACAAAGAATTAATTTAAAAAGAGACAAATTTGTAAATATTTTACCCATCACCAAATTTCTAGGGGATCATAGCGGAACAACGAGTTGCATACTTGCATATGCACCCCTTTAAAATGCAATATTTTTTAAAGCAAGTGTATATACACAAGGATAAATATGCAAACACATTAACCTTTCAACAATATATGCAAAACCACCTAATCTAGCAACAGATACTACTACCAATTTTCCTTGACAATCTTGGATTTTTCAAAAATGAATTTGCCTTCCTTGTACTTCTGGGTTTCTTCATAGGCCCGCTCGTACTTCCAGCCCAAGACTTCGCGACAGTCACGACAGTAAATGTCAGCCACGGTGTGGAGCCCGGTCATCAGCTGACGGTCTTCCTTGGGCCCCACCACTATGTTCATAGCATGGGAGAATAGAAATGCGCGACTGTTCCTTCCCTGGTGATTGGGACATATTTAACAAATAGTAAGCACATGGCAACAACAAAAGTAAAGGCATCTTTTACCAACCTTGGTAATGATCAGACGTCATACTGATAGTGTTATATACTTGTACAGTTAAAGTGGCATAAGGTCTACATAGAACCAATTGGGTCTCGCCTTATCGAGCTCTTGACTTGATTTGGATTTCAGTTTAAAATTCAGGCAGAGACAAGAATTTTGACCCCTTGACCTGATTTGGGTTTCAGTTCAAAATTCACGCAGAGGACAAGATTTTGACCCACCAAGAGGTTGAACAAATTCAGACATGATTAATATTTAATAAACAAGAACCAGACTAGTTTACAACTTCATTGGCACTTACAAGCGAAACAATAACCCAATTAGACAATATGATTTTTCAAGGAAATAAATCACAAATGCAAAATGCTAACTCATCTATTTACTTGACAATCAAGGCCACACTGTCACTGATCAGACCTGACCTACTCAACAGGATCACAAAAAATTAAGAACTCACTTCCATGTCAGACTTTCTTTAATGCTTGGCAGGTCAGGTTAGTCAGATAAATTCAATTCATTCTGTATTGAAAAATAATAAACCTAACAGGATGCAGCTCAACTCCTTTATCCTCTGAGCAGAAGGGTTCCAAAATAGTTTTTAAACTATGTACAACTCTTAGATATGTTTTTTAATTCAAGAGTGCAGATCCATTTGGCACGAGATACTTCAAGAGCATCTTGCAGTACAAACCAAAGTATAAATGTTGTTCAAAGTTTAAACCTCAGAAAAAATTAGAGTAAAACTTGAACCTTTCAGCTCAAAAAAAGAAGAAATTTGAACCTTTCATTTTGCCCTTTAAAACCCCATAAGCTAGTATCACCTCTCTGACTCTCTTAATTAATTCGAATCAATGTAGACAATTTTGAGATGCCTCATGAGCACTCTATTTAACTGATTGAAGATATAGGAAGGGCATTGAACCAAAACAAGAGATAAGTAAAGTCAAATGCAACAAGGTACCAGAAGATATATTAACCTGAAAAGCCTTGGAAATGATATCATCATGGAGGCATACATGATTTCGGCAATTGGAACAGCTGTACACACGAGGCCCCACTATCTCATTCTCAGCCATAATTCTCAGAACCTAAAATAAAATACCCAATTAAATGAGGAAATTAGTGCGCCTATCAATAACTGGAGAACTTAGAGGATTTGATGATCGAATCTCTCTTTGCAAGAATGAATATTAGGGCTTTATGAGTTTCGCCAATGACCAAAATTTTACAGCAATAATGATGATTCAAGGCTTATTAACCTTATCCGATAAGAGAGACCCCAATATCAAAACCCCCAAAGGAAAAAACGAAAAAGGCACAAAATTAGATGGTTCCCAATTCTAGAAATTCTCTCTACTGCGTACTAAAAAAAGGTTTAGAACAAGAACCCAAAACCCAAATGATAAAACCTCGCTAGAGAGTGACCCACCAGAAAATAAGCCAAAATTTGGGGGCAATATCTTACAAAGAATCGCAATTAGACCACTTGTAAAGAGTGAGATTCCTTTACCCGACAAATTTGACGCACACCAAAAATGATTCGATTCCTTGAAAGGAGAAACAAGGGGCGGAAACAATAAAAGGGGGCGTGGTAATATACAGGAATCCAGAACAAGCGATAGAGAGAGATTAGTACGATAACGAAAATGGAAGATTGGATAACCAAACAAGCAAAGAATACAAAAATAATGACCTTTTGGTGTTGGCGAAATTGGGAGAAAGAGACAGGTGAGGTGAGGTGGTCGGTGTTGGGGTGAGGTGTATGATCCAAAAAGAATAAGCACTGAATTCAATGATTAATGTAAATACGTTCCTTGTAATTTAATTAGCTTGATTTGGACATAATCTTACTATTTGGAGGTTATACGAAAACACCTGAATCGATTGGAAGCGTGCTGAATGAGATGATGAAAAATTGCTTATTTATTAAAAATTGAGAGATGTTGTTTGAATTAGTTAAGAATAAGAAAAAAACAAAATAAATTAATGATTTGTTGTTAGATGGTAAGTTAGTTACAATTTAGTTTTAACATTTTACTTGGAACTAGAATACGGACCGAATAGCTAATTTCGTTTGTTCTCAAATGTGTTTGACAATTACTAAGAAGGAAAATCAGATATATACCCCTCTAATCAATGCTAATTGGAAATATCCCCTCTAATGTTCAGATTTGGAAAAATCCCCCTCCAAACACAAGTACCGTAGATATATACCCTTTTGACTATTTCTAGAGAATTTTTAGTTATGGAAAATCATTATATAAAATTTGGGACGAAAATGCCCTCAATCTATGTCAGACATTTCTTCCCCTTTCAGACATTACTCTTCTCTCACAATCGTAACATAAAATCTGTAATTCTTTTTAAATCGCTGGAGAATGCTTCAATCCATGGCTTGAGAAGGCACACGAAGATTTGAAGAAGCAATCTGACCCCATCACAAGATACTATTTTTTTTATTTTGTTGCTAATCCATTAACCGGTTTATTACAAATTTGAAGTTCAAAGAGGTTAGTGACAAGGATCTGACAAGACTTCCAATTTCAAATCTTTCTTTTTTTTTTTTTTTGACAATCTAGGCAGAGGCTGCCAAGCTAGAAAGAGAAAAAGGTAAAGAAAAAGAGGAAAAAAAAGAAAAAAAGGAAAAAGCCAAAGCATAGTCGCTTTTCAAATCTTTGGATTACTTGAGAGATTATACGTCAAGGTCTCAAGGAAGCAATTAACCGGTAAAAAAATAGAAATTACATCAGAGAGACTGATCCCCTATTACTCAAATTACATAAGCTTTTATCATTATATCACATAAAAAAAATCGAACAAATAATTTAACTTATAAAGATCTATAGGGACTACATTTAGGAACATATTCCATATCGTCAAAATCCATACACGAGCGAAGATCTGAAATTTTTTTAATTAATTTAACATATCGTTTTGCCTATATGGCTGTATGTATTACTATAATCAATATTAAAGAGAGCTGTGCAAAGGAAGTACTATAGATATCCATATATTTCTTTCCGATACTACAGAGTGAAAAATAGAAAGAAGATCAATAGTCAGGCTGAGGATATTTTTGTCTGAAATTTGGAAAAGTGATTCTCCACAAATAAATAATCATTATAATAATCAGAAGGGTATATATCTTTAGTCATTAGGTTTGGAGGGGAATATTTCCAAATATGAAAATTAGAGGGGATATTTCCAATTAGCCAAGATTAGAGGGGTATACATCTTATTTTCCCTTACTAAAATTAGCAATTCCAAACACAATTGTGAGGCCTCATAGACTATGGAGTATGGACCATTTTATTGGTGATTGTTCTCAACTTCTCAAGTACAGGGAGTCTGGAATTGGTTGCTTGAGCCCTTGTATGGGAATAAAATTCCCAATAATATAGATGACATATTTGTTATTTTCAATTGTTCGAGAAAAATGCAGAATTAATTTTTCAAAATTTATCGTCACATCTGTGTGTTGGATGTTCACTATATAGCCTCTATCTAGTTTCTCCAAAGAAAAAAAAAAATAAAGAGTTGTGTTGGATGTGTTGGCTAGAAGGAAGTAAGGTCTATTAAGGAATACCAGAAGTCTAATCCTATATCTTTGTTCAAGAACAAGCTTATTCATGCCAAAGAGTTTCTTATTCTGCCAAAATTTATCATCACAGCTGTGTGTAGGATGTGTTTGACTAGAAAGTAATATTCTGTAAGGGATGCCACTAGTCTTAGTTTGTTCTAAGTTGATTTTTGGCGATCTGGGTACTAGAGCTTTGTGTTTGGAAGTGGTCGGAATAAGGAATAAGGGGCTTATTCCTTATTCGGTGAAAACCAAACAATACAAGAATAAGAAATTTGGACTTATTCCGGACCTTATTCATATTCTAACAAAATCTTGGTATTTGAATATGGAATAAAGAATAAGGATGTTTATATTCAAATTCCATATTCTCACTCCATCCAAACATACGTTATAGTCGAGGAGATTCTATATATATATATAGGGATTTTTTATTTTCAAAAGTAGGGATTTAAATGTAGTTCTTGTTAGTAAGTACCTAATTTTTAATTTTAAACTAACATTTAGCTTAATTAACAATTAAACACAAGATGAACTAGTGCTAGAAGCATTCACACATCAAAATAATGAGAATAGATAGGAGAAATTATATCTCTCATAAAATCGCATTCATGAGGCTCAAATTCATGGCATGAGAGTCGATGGGGTGCTCTCCTACACCTCTTCTCCTCCTTGGATGGCATCGGCCTCAAGTCCACCAAGAGAATCAACCATGCTCTTCTCCTTGGTGCTAGCAAGGGAAGAGAATATCTAATCCTTGCTTATTCTCCAATCAAGTAACCATTTATTTAATTAGATCTAAGTTCAACACATGAACCCTATAGATGGATGAGAAAAGAGAGAGCAAAGAGGAAGAAAATCTGAAATTTTCTTCTTCTTTGTGTGGTGGCGGCTAGGAGAGAGAGGAGAGAGAAGTGTGGACCCTAGCTCCCAAAGGTGACCTCTTTATATAGCCAACAACTCTCATCCTCACTTTGCCTTTATTATAAGTTCGCCACTAGCCCTAGGCACCACCTAATGGGCCTTTTGTGGGCTACAAGTTGTGTTTCCCTTGGGCTATTAAATCAATCTCTTTTATCACTCTTTCATCTAAAGTTAAATCGGGCTTTTAATTAACCAATTAATTAGAAAACCCAATAGGCTCAAACTAATTAAAGTATGTTGAATATAATTAATTATTAACTCATTAATAATTAATTTAGGATTAGCAAATGTATTAATTTATTTCAATATGATCCTTTTGACTTAATTAATTATAACGGTTCATAACGGTATATAATTAATTAATCAACTTATCATATTTTCATAACACTCATTGTCATGTACAAATAATTAATACATTGTATGGTCAAAACTCTATTTGTGTGACCCTTTGAGGATTTATGCTATATTGGCCATGAAGAATTAATCACTAATTATTTCCAATAATTATAAGCGGTATCTAGCAACACATTATGATTCCCAATTCACATAAATAATGTACCGTTACAATATCTCAATCCTGCATAAGAAATAATAGTATTTCCTTGTCTGACTCTTATGTCACATGATATCATTGTATAATCCAAGATAGGAATGTGTCATTCTTGCAGATTATACATTTCTTGATCTAGAGTTGATCGTCTAGTTTGCATGCATACGATCTAACTCCATCAAGGGGCCCAAATAGATATCATCACTCACTAGGTATACTAATGAGGGACATACGATTTTCTTGATGAACAACTTTTCCCCGCACAATTCAAGAGAGCATAAATAAAGTCCGTATAGCAGCCTTTATCAAGAATCAACGTTAGACGATATTTATAGAACATATCCTCATGTGGAAAAGTTGAACATCTCAAACATAGAATCAAACTCATATGAAATAAACAATGACACATAACACAATCCATATTTTTATTTCATTGGGTCAAGTCCTGTACTATGTTCCAATAACATACACATATGCAATTAAGTTGGTAACTCATTACCTATGATTTGTAGAACTTAATCATCACTTAACTTGCATACTAATCTTATCCGATAATTAATGTTCCTTGTTAATTATCAAAATTATGGACGATTTAGATTTATTATTGTCATTCTAATAAATGATCCACAGAGATCTACAATTCAGATCATCAACCTGAATGATCTGTCAATAATTAATTCTAAGAACAAATGATTAAATATCATCATTAACATAAACTAAGAAAATAAGTCATTAAATATTGACTTCTAGGACATAACTCCAACAGTTCTGAGAGATAGCTGTAACTTTGATGCTTTTATTTTGAATAAAAGAGAAGTGGTAGGGTGTACCTACTTAGTTCCAAAAAAAAAATTATAATAATTATGCTGGGGCTATGTAATACACATTATATTTCATGAATGAAAGGCCCAGATGATACTTTAAATACAGCTGATAATTATGTACTACTAAAACATATCGGATTTAATTCAATAAAATAAAATAAAATAATTCAAAAAATAAAACATAGCGGACGGGTGGTGTACTCATACGACCCAATTTTTTTACGAGATTATTACATATCTAGATGTAGTATAAATTATTTAGAATCATACATTCCGTATAATAAAAATTTATTATTCAATTTACCTTTCTTTTTTAGGCTGTTAATTTTATTGAATTTTATGAGTAAAGCTAGTAGAGTGTACGCTGTTCGTACCTACCTATATTTCATTAGTGATGCTTTGCATGCCAAAATTAATAATTTTTTTGGACATATCATTTAAGTATATGGTCGAGGTCGATATGATCAAAAGATACTAAAATAAGTTAAATGCATTAAAGTAAAAGCTTTATATTATTTTTACTCGAATTGCACTAAATAAATTCAAAATTTTACAAAATTGATTTGTAAATATATCGCTTACAAAGTAAATTAGTATTGATTGTTTAATAATAAATTTATGATAATTGATAAATTTCAATGTTATCAAATCTGCTACCAATTCCGATAACGTTTTTTGAATAGAAAAGTTTTCATAGATATATTGTTGACTTGTATAGATTAATTGTGTATTAATGTTTGTGTAATGTAATTCTTTTTGGTATTTTATTAAAGTAAATTGTATACGGATCATTATAACATGCAAGTTTTTTAATGAAAAATTATTCTTCGAAGCTAATATCAATTATGAATATGAATAATATTTCAAATTAAAAATGGTTATTAATGATGATCAAATTCAATAAATTAATTTATTTTCAAAAATATCCGACATCAGCTATGGCTATAAATCGAAATCCATTCTTTTATTTTCGCGGCTCGACGCGGGTTTTATGTGCCCCCTCTTTTTTGTTTTTGTTTAATTTCTGTTCCTATATGATACATCTGGTAAGATGATAACTGATGTATTGTACTATAATGCTCTACAGAAAATGAAAATGTTCGTGTAAATTAGCAAATGGCGTGCACCGCTGTGACAATATGAAATGAACTCGAATCTCACAAAAAGTCCGTGCTATGAGAATTATTTTTATTTTCTTCTCTGAAGGATGCAGTTTCATTGTTGGATTTTCTGTGACCACTACCGACAGAAATATGTATAGCAAGTCGAAGTTAAACAGTTAAAAAAGGAAACTAATAGACACACGATTGACTCTTTTTTTTTTTCATCACTGACGAGTGTATGTTGTTTGTTTTTCTTTTTCCTAAGAACGAATTTTCTGATATATATCGTCAATGAAGTTCGTGTCTCCTCCACAATAACATAGCAATTTTACAGACTGACCTCTTAGTGAAATTATAGCAAAATACAATTGATGAATGCATCTTTTTGTTTTTTTTTTTTTTTGGTGGTCCTCTAACTACAGCATATTAGCGACGAGTTCTGATACGAGAAAATAACAATTGAATGAATTGTTAAGTAAGCTACCAAAAGATATAAATAAATAATAACAAAAATATTGTGACTGCTCTGGTACGTTAGTTATATTTTATAATTTTCGTCATGCTTTTGGTATGACGAGATTTGAAAAACGTGAAAGTGAAAGATAATAATTTCATTATAACTATAGACAAAAAGATATAGAAAGAAACTTATCACTCTATAATATAATATAAGAAAAATAAATGAAAGTGAATATTACTATATCATTATAATAAATGAATACCCTAAAAGACTACTCTAATTCATGACTCTTAAGTTCCAAACAATATACAATAACATAATGCCAACTAATGTGTGGCATTGAAATAAGTATATCTATATTTCATCTTATAATCATGGGATGTTGGTGAAAACTGATTTTTATCAAAGAGTTATGTATTTTTTAAAATTATTAAATTTCTTCTATAATTTCAGAGTCAAGATTAAATTTATTTAGGTAGAAGTCAAGTCAAGTGTCTTCACCTTGCTTTTGAAATATAAAGACCTGGTTAGTGGTATTTTGAGTTTAAATTAGAATTACATTTTAAAAAATGGATTATAATCCAAGGCCTGCCTTGTTGGACATGAAAATAATAAGAATTTATAAAAAGCAAATGAAAACATACCACCAATATCAACAACTGAAGAGTATCATCAAAGTAAAAAATAAAGAAAATTTATACAAACAAGAATAATTGTAACTACTATAACAAGAATGATTCTATAAAAAGATCGATTTCTATTATAGGTAATATACGTAATTATGTTGTATAATTGTGTTAGTTGTTCGTCTAATTGTTCATGTTGTATGTAATTACCTGAACAATAATTTTTTTAAACGCTAACAATATTTATAAACAATAATGTAAAAGAAGAATTAGAATAATTATTACTTATTAACTATGTAGGTTGTATCAAACGAGACAACATCGCCGAAATATTTGTAAGAAGCTCGGCATATTGATACGGCCTAAAAAACTCTCTCAGGTCTGTTTTCTTCATCAAACTTCACATGATAAAAGAAATTAGGATCAACTGATCAAGTAGACAAGCGACAGATTTGGTCCCAAACCAAATATGGATGGATCCCTGTGATAAGAAATTATTATGTTTCCTTTATTGAATTATTTTGATAATCTTATGAATATAGAAATAATATGACCTGCCTATGTTCTATAAAGGCAACGCCTTTCTTCCTCCTCAAGACATCTCCTTCTTCCCCTCCTCTTCATCCTCTATTGTAACTAAATTATTGAAAAAGAAAATAAAAGGTGACGGTGTGCGTGTGTCGTGGATGTAGGTACATATTGTACTGAATCACATTAAATATTGTGTTTATTCTCTGTGATTGTTCAAGCCGAAAAATACTTTATCAAAGTCTCAACATCACCATTTTTTAATTGCACTCTTCTCAGCTTATCAAGAAAAATTCTTGCATCACTTTCAGTAAATCCATAGTAATCTGCACCTCCAACCATTTGTGTAACAACATTTATATTCCCAATTACTGGAACACCAACATTGTGATTTGTCTCAACTTGCTTTTTCTCATGGTCTTTCAATTCTCTAAAGCCAGTCAACTTATGCGCGTATTGTGGACAAAACTCATGGTTGTGATCCAATCTTACTGTGCTGAGAAACCATGAATCCTTGACAGCATCAAATAATACACTGACATTGAACTTACAATCATCTTTTACAAACATACGGTTTCTGTCATTCACTGGCCCGTCACGTCAGTAGAGTGTTGGGTTTTATCATGTGTTGAAACACTTGAATAAGCTCTCGGTTTTCATTATGTGCCTCACCTACAGAGTAACGCACAAAAATTTAAATCTCAATTTGCTCATAAAAGGGGCTGAGTATATTTAGTAGATAGAACAATTCATATTCATTCTATTAAGATTAATTTGATGATTTGGTTTTAAAAACTGTCTATATTAATTCCATTAAAGAAATTGAAGGAGTGGCGCTGGATTTAAAAAAACAAAAAGTGAAATTTCGGTACAAGGAAATTATGTAGAAAGAAAAAGAATTAATTACTACCATTAATTAAAAGGAATTAAAAATAAGCATTAAAAAAGACAAACAAAACATGTGCCTTAGCCCTTTAACAACATGAAATTAACTAGGTGACCGTATTAAGCAAATGAATACTATTTAATTTTCGGCGATAGCGCAAGCTTTAACCATTATTCACAGTGCGTCATTTCTTCTCCCCAAATCAAATCAGACCTTCGTGCCATTCATTCGATCGATCGTGTGAGATAGAGCCGAAGTTTTTAATAAGAAGAATTAAATATTCAAATTTTTTAACAAGAAGTAACATTTTGTTTTAAATAAGAATCAATGAATTACGCGTTTTATAACTGCATTACACCCTTCATCTAATAGCGCGGTTATAAAACAAGCTATTGGAAATAGTTGGATTCATGACCGCACTATTAGCACCTTTTAGCGAATTTAAAAAACTATGCCAGGGGCCGACCTGAAGAGCATGCTCTCCAAGTCTTCATATTGTGAGTTGGTATATGTGTTGGATCCTTTATTAACAGCTCAGGTAACTACACCTCATGTTCTTTCATATTGTGCGTTGGTACCCTACGGGATGTTGGGATGTTTGCAAGGTAAAAGTAAATAAATAAATAAATTTGCGTTGGTATATTGATCGATTTAACAAACCAGTTAAAGATACCACATGTCTTCTTATTTCAGAATTCTTTTGAAGTAAAAGTTAAACAAAAAAAAATCTAACTTCTGCAAACAATATTAATATTTCGATATAATATAATACACAACTAATTAATACCACAATATTCTATACCACATGTTGTGCGATTTCTAATTTTAGTTGATATTTCAAACTTTTAATTAAATATAATTTTGATTATTGATTTTACTTTTTGTTTTTCGACATACGATTATATAAATTTTATATTTTTTGAACTTGTTTTGCTAACGATAAAAGTACATAAAATAAAAATAAATTTAGCGTGCATCTGTATTTTAAGTAAGCATATGTGCCTAATAATTAAAATTTAAAGTTAATTTCATTGTAAAAATTTTCTTCATTATTAAAAATATTTTTTTATTATTATACGAAGTAGCATGATTATGCGATGGAACTGTCCATTCACAAAAATGGATTACTTACTGTTCACATTCATCTCATTAAGATTAATTTTGATGTTTTGGTTTTAAAAACTATCTATATTATTAATAATTCCATTAAAGAAATTGAAGGAGTGGCGCTGGATTTTTTTTAAAAAAAGAGTGGGATTTTGGTAAAGAGAAAAATTATGTAGAGAGAGAATTAATTATTACCATCAAAAGTCAATTTGAATTTTGAAATCAAACATTAAAAAGCAAAAACATATGCCTTAGCTCTTAAACAACAGGAAATTAATTAGGTGACCGTGTTAAGCAAATGAATACTATTTAGATTTTGGTGATGGCCTGGCCCAAGCTTGAACCATTATTTACAGTGCCATTGAAGTCTTCTCCCCAAATCAATTTAAATCCGACCTCCGTGCCATTCAGTCGATCGATCGTGAGAGAGAGAAGCGACGATGCACGGTCGGCCAAGTCAGCTCGGCTTCGTGAGCTCCAATCTCAGCTCCTCCATTTCCAATTTTCCATCACAATCACATGTACTACTCTCTTTTTTCCTCTGCAATGATTCTTATTAAGACAAAATTTAAGATAGAATAAAATATATTTGGATGAATGATTATATGTAGCATTGCGTGATTCGTCTATATATATAATGTTTTATGAAGTTTAGGACATTATAAACAAAAGCATAAGATCAAAAATACTATTCGGATATTATATAAAAACTGCCACTAAAAATCCTAAACAGTGTTTGTGTCAAAAAAAATTTCTGCGCCACAAAAAATCCGAAATATTGTGGTTTGAATAGTATCTGAACTCCTCCATACGCCTCCCATCTTTATATATCCATATTATTAAAAAAAATATTTAATGAGACTTATAATGAAGCTATTATGAAAAATTATGAGTAAAATAAAAATTCATATGAAATTGTTGTATTTTCTTATTGTCTTTACTTTTGAATTATTATTTTGCATATTGGGTATATTATTTTAGTTTTTTATTAAAAAGTTATTATTATACTATATCTATATTAGATGTACGGCATACATATGTTTAAAAAAAAAATTTTACTGATCCTGCTTACACTAAACCTTAGTTTCGCCCCCCTGCTTGTACTAGCTAAATTTGATCATGAATTTCGGCTATTAGATATATATGCTTCTTAAAGCTGATGCCAGAAACTTTCATGGATGGATGGAATTACTGTAGGTAACTTGTTTCATACAAATTCTTAAGCGTGATTATATTTGGGAGTTTCATGCTCGTGTTATGTGGCAATTTTTTGTGAAGTATAACAACAAATTGCCAATGTTTAACATCTTCGCATTATATTTGAAGATGTGAATTTTTATTACTTTATTATAGGTACTTGTTCTTTGTGGCTCTGATCTTTTAGTCGCCAGTAGGAATCCTTGTAAATTCTCAAAAATATCCCACATCCCTTTGCAAAATATTATGTATTTTGTAGTGGTCCTGTGCCCTTATCTGTTTTTTCCCCCAAACAAATGGCCAAACTGTCCCTGGATTTTACCTCTGCAGAAATAAAAATTTAGGGTGGAGGGGAAAACTGGTATATTAAATGGATGAAGGAGAGGTTTCTGAGGATATGTATATTTTTGTAGTTTGTAGGAAATATGGTATTTTGAGCACTTTAAAAGATAAACCAAGATTTTCTTTTCTTGTGATAGTTTATTTTTCTTTTCAGGTTTATTGCGAGATTGAAGGATGTCTCCGAGGAAGAGGAGCTTAAATACCATGGATATGATTAACAGTAATTTTAGTAATTACTCAGCATGGCACAACAGAAGGTCGGAGATTACACACAAAAAAAATTAAAATTCTTATAGATATTTTATTTTTAGAGTGGAATATAGCGACGACAAAGTACACTAGTTGTATTGTAATGCCCTACAGAAAATGTTCGTGCAAATTAGCAAATGGCGTTTTCGCTGTGACAATATCAAATGAGCTCGAATCTCACAAAAAGTTCAGAATTATTTTAATTTTTTCTCTGAAGGATGAACAGTTTCATTGTTGGATTTCTGTGACCACTCCCGGCAGAAATGTGTATAGCAAGTCGAAGTTAAATAGTAAAAAAGGAAACTAATAGACACACGATTGACTCTATTTTTTTTCATCACCGACGAGTATATTTTGTTTTTTTTTTTTCCTAAGAACGAATTTTCTGATATGTATCGTGAATGAAGTTCATGTTTCCTCCAAAATAATATAGCAATTTGACAGACTGAACTATTGGTGAAATTATAGCAAAAATGCAATTGATGTAATGTTTATTATTATTATTATTATTATTTTGGGTGGTTCGGAAACTACAGCCTACTAGCGACGAGTTCTGATACGAGAAAATGAAATTGAATGAATTGTTAAGTAAGCTACCGAAAGATAATTTTAAATAAATAAAACAAAAATATAGTGACTGCTCTAGTACGTTAGTTATATAGCAGCAGTGCCCACCCAAATGTGTGGGCAGATATCTGCGATATCATATGTGAACGAAAAGTCTCATTTGATATGATATGTTGTCTACTTTCAATATTCTTCGAGGAACTTTAATGTTGTTTTGATCGACGCTGAATGTAGCAGTAATATTGAACGGTTTAAATAAATAAACAATAAAGGCAGACATGTGAACAGTTAAATAAATAATTCATTGAAAAAATATTATTTCTTAATAATATCTCCTGATCAAAAAATAAAATACAACATGACAATACGTTGAAGCGCTCCTGCTCCCCAATTGTAATGAACATTGATTACGGAAACCTGTTTTATAAAAAATAATTATTATTATTAACATTTAATAAATAAAATAATAAAAAAATTAAGATAGTTATATACATTGAATGCATGTGTGAGTGTGGTATGAGAGAAATAATATTTTTTAAATAAAATTTCGTCACCTTAACTCTTTCGTAGCACTTCCCGGTAGACAACATTTTTGGTGCATGTTCCGTCATCTGGGTCGATATTGGCGGTTGGTTTTATAAGTAGCTTTGTATTTTGTCGCGACACACCTCTCGATAGTGCGACATACAGTTGTCCATGAGAAAACACCGGCTCGGGCAAGTAAACTCCAACGTTAGGGATTGTCTGTCCCTGTGCCTTGTTGATTGTCATTGCAAAGCACAACCGCACAGGAAATTGTTTCCTCTTAAACCTAAAAGGGAACAAGTCATCATCCGGCGGACTTAGGAGAATCCTGGGAATAAAAATTCTTTTGCCTGCGTGTCCTCCAGTAGCAATCTCTGCATCAATTACATTCCTTTGGAAATTCCGGCACATAAAAATATATCGTCTAAAAAATATAATAATAATACAACATGACAAGATTTTTGGATCGCTCTTGCTCCACTGTTGTAATGAACAATGATTAAACTCAAGACGAAGACCTATTTTATAAAAAATAATAATTAATAAATAAATTAAGGATTTATCAAGATAATTGTTTTTCTCATCTTGCATTGTTTATATTTTAGCAGAAAAGTTCTTCATAGTCCATCCAATCAACAGATAAGGAGGATTGTCTAATTTTTGATATGTTGCTTCACTCACTCTATGCTACGGAGAAGATTGTATAATTACATTGCTTTGTAATTGATTAAAGAAGTGATTTTTGGTTGGAATAGTGATGTAACTCAATACAGTTTTCTGTAAAGGCTCTATGTATGTAAAGAAACTAATTTTGATACATCGGAATTGGACAACTATCACTAAGTTTCATGGTGAATATGTTCCATTTACCCTACACAGCATAGTTAGAAAAAAAAAATTATGGTAAACTCAAATAAGCAATCGTTAAGGGAAAAAAAATCAAATTAGCGTGATCAATGATATCCATTTTTAACCTCTCTCATAGCCTGATGTTAGAACAACGAAATTCAAGAACGCCAGAGGCACACTTTTTTCAAAAACTTCCAGATTATTTTCATTCTATTCCTTCTGAAATAAAAGCAGATAAATTTAATACAAGCAAGTAAATTTGTGCATCAAATTAGGCATTCAATCCTCTAATACAGTAATACTGAAAGTCAAAAGTTTTTTTTTTTTATTTTTAGTAATTGTTCAACTCTCTAAATAAAGATCTAGTTCCCTGCTTCTTCGATCAAACAGGTACAGTACCCTGAGAAGCTATCGTCCTAGATCACATAAACCACTAACCTTTATGAGTAAGACTGACAGACAATAACTCAAAACAAGATAGCAAATTTAAACAGCACGTAAGAAAGGAAAAATAGAAAAGTAAATAGCGAGGGCACTCTCAGTTCCATCTATAAATTCCCATGCTGGAGTACTGGAAGCTGGCCTTGCTCTCAATTGCTGCTTGCTTGTTCACCTTACCAGAATTGACACTATTATGTGTTGATTGTACTGCCATCCTATCCATATGCCAAGTCAAAGCATTTTTTTTTTATCTCATACTCTCAGGCATGGCCGCTGGTGCATCTCCTTCTTCGTATGATCCATTCCTTGATGCCTAATTAAATAAACAAAATTAAAATAAACCAAAGAATCAACATTTTGGGTACGATAACATTCTTTGATCACCTTCTATATTAATAGGCTCCGAGTCCGAGTCTGCCCCAACCCATATACAGTGAACTACTTTGAGTAGGCTCCGAGTCTCAAGTTTCTCAAACCGAATCTGCCCCAACTCGGCAAAAGTGAAATCAATGAGCACCGAGTCTGAGTAAACGCGGGCCAATTATATATGAATTGATTCCCCGAGTTTCAAAATCATGTTGAAACACAAGGCCCCTAAAAGGCTTATGCTAACAATACATCCAGAGTTTTTTTTTTTTTTAAAAAAAAAACATATTTTAGAGTAAAAGTGGGGTAATGAAGGCATCTAAATCCTTACCTGTACATTCTCTATCTCAAATTTAACAAACTGACAATATCGTATCCTTTAAAATCAACGCAAATTGATAGAATTAGTGAGCTTCATTTACAAATATCTAAAGCAAGTCACAAGCCAGTTGACAAAATTACAATATAAGATGGTAAATAAAGTTGCATTAGTTATGGATAACTTGCAAAAATAAAATAAAATAATACCTCTACAAACAAGTGAAAGAGCTTTCTGTTTTACTCAGTCATGTGAGTTACTTCGTCAAGTTCCGAAGACCCTAATTTTATACTGGAAGAAGAGCAAATGTCACCAGAAATCAGTTATTTATCCTTTTCTTTGCGCTTCAGAACAATACCAAGCTATGAAGAAACAAACTATATAAATATAAACAACTGGAAAAGGCAAAGCACATTCAAACAGATATGACCAAAATCGCCTTTGTATAGAGTACACTCTAGATTGTATGCATTTTCTTTGAACATGTTGATTATAAAACAGATCTCTAACGGTAACTGGCTAACTGCAACCAAATGTAGAAGAACTTTATCAATTTTTTTTCCTTTAAAACAAATAAGCACATACCATAAAATTGTAAATAAAAAAGAGCAACAGGTCGGAAACATAAGAATTGCAGTGTTAACCTTTGGTCCCAACTCCTAAATACTTCCTTCCTATCATCTATTTCCACAAATACATTTGACACCCTGCAAGTATATCAAATCCAACAATTTCAAACGTCCATAACAAAAATTATATATGTTATTGAGCAAATTATGGCCAGTGAACAAAAAACAAATCTTTACCTTTATAATCTGGCAATAAGAATTTGGCAACCACAAGCTCTGGTCGTAATTGAGTAATTTCAACCAAGAAATTACCAGAAAGAGTGCCCAATGTCTCTCTTTAAAGCCAAGGTTTGAAGTATAGCTCTTTGATAGTGCTTCGATGTAACTAAAAAAATTTTTAAAAATAATACTAACATTAAATAATAGCCTGGAAAAAAAAAGTAAAACACATCAAGATAGTATAGAAAAGAAAATGATCAAAGTGTAGTTGTTGACTTGTTATACCATATCTCTCTCCAAGAAGGACCAAACCATCTCGGGTAATCTCACATCCTGAAATCTTTTTCAAAAAGAAAGATAATGAAATCTAGTGTTTATGCCAATTCTAACAAGTTTAAAACTGAGATTGAGATTCATTTAGTACCATCATCTGTCACCTTGACAGAACATCACCTTGACAGAACACACTCTCAATGTTTACTTGGCCATCAACATTAAAGGGAAAAAGAAGAAAAAGAGATTACATATAGCTTTAAATTATCCTAAATAATAGCCACAGATATTCACTTCACACTGAATTATAATCATACTGTATCAACAATTAAAGTGAAAAAAAATGGATAAGAGAGAGTACCTTGGTGGCACCAGCATCAATGCTATTATAAGTTAATCTTCAACGACTCTCGGCAAATCAAACAAGTCTATACTTGATCTGACAATACTACTAATAATTTTGGGCAAGCACTTTATCATCTCCATTCTTCATTCTGATAACATGATTAAATTAAACAAGGATGAATTGACAAAAAAGAGAACTAACCTAAGAAAGAGAAGAAAATTCCAGAAGGTTCTGAACTCCAATCGAAACCTTGAATTCATAGTAAACCACTGAATAATCCTTTCAAAGAAAATTGTCCATGCGACCTTCAAAAAAAATTTATTGAAGAACTCATTGTTAGATTTAGAGTTGGAAAAAATAAGAAATAGATGCCCGAGAGAGTACAAAAAGGTTGAAATATTGAAAAAAATAATTGGGAGGAGAAGGGACCTTAGTGCGAAGACCATCAAGTTTGAGTCGCCTGAAGTCACTGTTGGAATGTTTCCATTGTCTAAATCAAGATAAAATATTGCAAGGACATAAATCGATCAAGGAGCACAAATATTGCAAAAACGAACAAAATTCTTTTGAGTTCAGGAACTATAATTGCGAGTTCAAAATCAGTATACCTTCCATTAAAATCTCCAGTCTCTGTGCTCGAGTTCAAACAGAGTCGAAATCTCTGTGCTGGCATCATCCTGAGGCCTACAAGGTCGCCGATTTGGAGTTTGTCGAGCGAGTTGATGGTTATGAGAGTAGTGAGGTCGCAAAGGGAGGAGAAACGGGATGTGGAATCAGCGAAGGAGAAGAGAAGGGAGAGTGTCAAGGGTTTAGAGATGGTCGGAGTCCACAACCAATCGTCTCGTACAATTAGCAAAATATAAATGAGGATGCAGCTTCAAATCTGAAATTGCTTGTACCCTTGAACATTGCGAAGAATTTAGTTGAACAGATTTGGGCTCGCGCCGCCGCCAGGGTTTCCTTTTCTGCCATATCGCCACCAAAGAACTGATTTGCGATGAGAATAAAAGAGGGGGGAGATGGGAGAGTTATGAAATGAAATGTTATACTTAACAACGGCGGAAAAAAAATTGGGGCGCAAAATAAAAAAATGGGTTATACGGAGAATCGAACTCCCTAAGTCGAGTGTCACGAATTTGTTACAAACCATCAGCGCCATGACTCTTTCCTGTCAAAGGGTCTGACCCTTAGATTTAAATACAGATCTAAACCGTAGATTGCACAGATCAATGGTTTATAATTGATGTTAACAATTGTTTGAACCCCTTTTGGTGATTTTTGTTGCGACCTTTCTCTACGTGCATTTATAAGTAGTAGAGATTATCTTCATGCTTTTGGTATGCACGAGAATTGGAAAACGTGAAAGTGAAAGATACTAATTTCATTATAACTATAAACAAAAAGATATAGATAGAAAATGATCACTCTATGATATATTATAAGAAAAATAAATGAAAGTGAAGATTACTGTATCATTATAATAAATGAATACCATAAAAACTACTCTAATTGATGACTTTTAAGTTCCAAACAATATACAATAACATAATGCCAACTAATGCGTGGCATTCAAATAATTATGTCTCTATCTTCAATTTAAAATAATTAGTAATAATTTAATATTTACTATAATTAGTTATAATTAATTATTATAATACAAAGATAAAAATATTATATATATAAGTTAATTTATATATATAATATTTTATCTAATAATATTAATATATAACACTAATTATTTTAAATAATTAGTATTATAATACAAATATTATAATACTAATTATTTCTTTATCATACTAAAGAAAGAAAACTTTCTTTTAAATAAATGATGAAAATTAAAAGCTAAAAAAAAGGTTTTCAAAAATGAAATGGATTAGGGCTATACAGACTCGAACCGTAGACTTTCTCGGTAAAACAGATCAAACTGAATTTATTATCGAAATGATTCGAACTGTTTCAAAGACCCAACATGCATTTTGTTGCATTGGGCTCTTTCATTAACTGAAAAAAAATTCAGTTAATCCACCATATTTTTTCTTTCCAGGAAAAATGAAGAAAAAGAAATGGTTCCGTGTGCTCAGATTCATTATTTAATATCCTACATCTAGGAGCAATACCAAAGTGTTTCAAAGAAGCGTTATCTTGACTTAGGTCTGCCTTCGGCCTAGGTTCATCTAGATGAGAGAGAATCTCATGGAATGCTTAAAGAAAACTCTGGTGAAAACTGATTTTTATCAAAGAGTTATGTATTTTTTTTATTTATAAAATTTCTGTTATAATTTTAGAGTAAAGATTAATTTTTTTATGTAAAAGTAAATTCAAGTGTCTTTACCTTCATTTTGAAGATATGAAAGACTTGGTTAGTGATATTTTGAGTGTCAATTAGAATTATGCATGGATTATTAAAGGCATGTGTATGTACAACCTTACCTTACAATTTATTATATTTGTCACTGTTTTGAACTATACTTGTTTGAGAAATATAAAACTTGATTTTGCATCTGAGAATTGCATATTAAATATACTTCAAAAGATTTTGGACTCGTCCATTTTTCTAACAACTCTACTATCTGTCATGCTTCATTTTTCTTTGTGAATATATAGTTTGTATACATTTATTTTTTTTAACTAGAAAACACTCGTGATAATGAAGTGAGTTATTAATTTTGATATAATTGTTTCGTTGGTTTTATGACATAAATTAATAACATATCATTATTTTTGAATAATTTAATTTCAAATTTCTGAAGATAATAGAGAACCAGCTCTTGATCTAGTAGCAAAGAGCAATGCACCTTGAATGAAAGGTCGCAGGTTCGAAACCCGACTGGGGGGTCTTTCATAGACATTTAATTGAAAAATAAGTTGGGAGGCTTGACCACCAATTTATCTTAAAAAAAAAAAATTTCTGAAGATAATATTTTTCTTGAACAATGTAAATATGGTATAGAAACTTTAATTAAACTAGTTTAGTTGTTAATATATTGGATACTTTGTCTATTTTTATCTTAAACATATTAAAAGAAAAAAAACTTTTTTAGACATTAATTAGATCATGGATTAAGTAGTTCAATAACATAAATGATTTTTGCCTTAAATTTTTCATTCGAGCGTTTGTTATGTGACGCGTAAGCTCTGTTCTGCTATAAATTATAATGAGTATAAAAGTCAATGTTGATTTTGTATAATTTCACATGGGGATAAAAGCAATTATTATTTTTGTATAATGTTGAATAATTGGACACGAGTATTCGTTCGCTAATGGATTAGTGTGTGCAAATTTGCAATTATATATGTTTTTAATATACGAGTTCCAGTTCCACAAATATGCAACCGGATATCACTTACTTTTGTTTCACCGTACTGGACTTCGGAGTTCGTTACATGGTGTGCGAAAGATGACTCAAATATAAAACAAATTCACTGCATTTTGTTATCAGATCCACAATATAACTTCCGTATTTGAATATGGATCCAGACAAAAAATAAATAAGATATCTCTATCTCTACTACTTATAAATGCACCTAGAGAAAGGTCACAACAATTTTTGTTAACAATTTTTATACCGTTGATCTGTAAATGTATGGTTAGATCTGTCTCAACACATCTCTATGCGCACACAAGGAAATAATTAATTCGGTTTTGAATTGCTGCACAGAAGGAAAAAATTTTCTTTGGATTTGATTGGTTTTCCATCTAATATAGAAACAATTGAATAACATATCAATATGTATCGATGGTAAATTAAGAAACATATTTTTATTGTCTAACATTATTTTATTTTTTTATTTGCCCACATATGAGGACATCTTATGCTAGTACCATTAGAATAAATGTTGGTTGATTGAAAAAAAAAAAAATTCAGAAATGGATACCACGATTTTAATTTGTCTATCTATAATATTTTGTTTCCTTTTGGTTGTTGAAAGGTCATCATATTTCGTACGCTTATTATCAAGAAAATGGTGCTAACAATTATCAAGGGTAATTTTATGATTTCAACTACCGTAAGACGTGTTGATCATTTAGTAATATTTCAAATTTCAAATATAAGTGGGAAACAACACCAATGCAAATTTAAACATTAGTATCGTTGTCCTTATTGTAGATTTGAAGTTTAATCATATTTGTATTATTTCCAAAATGCAAAAACAGAAAGCTAGTAAATGATTATTTTTTTTTACATCGAAAAGCTAATAAATAACAGTTCTGTACTCTTTAAATCGATAAAAAAAAGATATAATAATCTAAAGGAAACTTTGATACGTGATTTGTTTGTTAAATTACTAAAATGTAGAGGCACAGAAAATGACATATAAATTTTACATTTTAAAAAATGGACTATAATCGAAGGCCTGCATTGTTTGGACATGAAAATAATAAGAATTTATAAAAAAAATAAAATAAAAATACCATCGATATCAATAACTGAAGAGTATCAACGTAAAAATAAAGAAAATTTATACAAATTAAACTTGCTGGTTTGGGTCGTTGCCACCTGTTTTAAAAAAACATAGAGACAGTTTTAAACTAAAGCGTATCAGCATGAAAACGAAAGAAATTTATCCAAAATTAAGCTTATTGGAGAGCTAGATCAAGGGCAGATGATAATACATCTTGAGCGAAAGTGTCGCAGATCCAACTTGGGATATCTTATGGATATTTAATTTATAATAAATAAGTTGGGAGACTTGATTTATTTTATTTATCTTAAAAAAAGATTTTCCTGCTTGATCTATTTTATCTTAAATTACTTAAATTTAGAGGCTTGGAAAATGACATAAATTTTAACTTTAATAAATGGACTATAATTGAAGGCCTACATTATTGAACATCAAAGGAATAAGAATTTGTAGCAAGCATAATGAAAAATACCATCAATATTATTATATCAATATAATAATTTTTTAAAAAATGCAATAAAAAAGGATTTTACCAATATATCAGCCAAAAATGAAATTTTATTATATATATCGAAGGTTCACTTGAATATAATTATAAAGGAACACACACAAAATTTAAATGTCAACTTGCTCGGGAGATGATCCAGACAACAGTAAATTTGTCCGCACAACATTTTTGGACAAAAATGCCCCTTATTAATTCTGGTTTTATTATATTTATTTTAAGATTTATTCTCTGACAAAATCGGATATCTTTCCTTAACTATAATTTTAAGATTTTATTATATTTTCTTTCCATCAATAATCTATAATTCTATATTGCTAGTGTTCTAAATTCGTGCCGTGCCATGTCGTGTCGTGTCAAACACGTCGTATCCGGATCATTTGTCGTGTCGTGTCGTGTTGTGTCTAAATGTTTCACGTGTCGTGCCATGCCGTGTCTAAATTCTAAGGGATGGACACGACACGCCTAAGGACACGGCATGCCTCGTGT
The DNA here is from genome assembly GCA_027725995.1 of Rhynchospora tenuis. Lineage (NCBI taxonomy): Eukaryota > Viridiplantae > Streptophyta > Magnoliopsida > Poales > Cyperaceae > Rhynchospora > Rhynchospora tenuis. The sequence goes on from CM050889.1 coordinate 123,308,220, forward strand.
CCTCGTGCCGTGTCGTGTCGTGTTTTTTTTTTACACGTGTCGTGCCGTGTCGTGTTTGAATACATTTGAATTTCATAAAACATAGTCATATACTTATGTTTAGGGATGAATTTGAAATTCAAAATATAAAATTATCCTAAAAAATAGATAATATAAGAATTTTCTTGTTATTTTATAAAATTTAACATTTTTTTAACCATCATTATAAACTTATTGTGTCTCTTTGTCGTGTCCCGTGTCGTGTCGTGTCGTGTCCTGAAAATTCACGTGTCGTTCCGTGTCGTGTCTATTTCATCAAAGTCGGACACGACACGCCTAAGTTCTCGTGTCGTGTCCGTGTCCGTGTTTTACCGTGTCGTATCATCTTCGTGCCGTGCCATACCGTGCCGTGTTCAGACACGCCGTACTTTTTTTAGAACACTATATATTGCTAAGAGAAAACATCACTTTCTTCATTTTTTTTTTTAAAATGAGGTTTACTACATGATGATTATTTTCTTTAGGTTAGAATACTCTCTATTTGAATTGAATTTCACGGGAATAAACAAAATTCAATGATGCTTGAAGTTGTCAGTATTTTGGTATAGAATAATTGATTTAATCGAAACCAACTTCTGTGCAATTAAACATTAATAAAAAATCAAAATAATGAATGTAAGCTAAAAAAATGTTTAATGTGAGAAAACGATAAATCAGATTAAACAACCATAGTTTTGAATTTAGCAAAAAGATTCGAAAGTGAAGATAAAGTTTATTCTAAAAATAGTAAAATGTTGCTCAGAGAAGGGTAGTAGCGTCATTTTTTAAAAAATGGTGTTGCTCGGATCATGTTCGCTGCTGTCCGGATCACCACCCAACTTGCTCATATATGGTTGAGAATTAGTGATGGAACTGTCCATATTTACAAAAATAAGATTACTTTGATGATTTGGTTTAAAAAACTGTCCATATTAATTCATTAAAGTTCCAGTAACGTCGGTGTTCGTTTGACTACAAAGTAACGCACAAAAATTTAAATCTCAACTTGCTCATTAATGGGGCTGAGTATTTAGTGGATAGAATTATTAATATTCATTCCATTTAAGATTAATTTGATGATTTGGTTTTAAAAACTGTCTATATTATTAATAATTCCATTAAAGAAATTGAAGGAGTGGCGCTGGATTTTAAAAAAAAAGAGTGGAATTTTGGTTAAGAGAAAAATTATGTAGAGAGAGAGAGAATTAATTATTACCATCAAAAGGCAATTTGAATTTTGAAATCAATCAAACATTAAAAAGCAAAAACATGTGCCTTAGCCCTTAAACAGCAGGAAATTAATTAGGTGACCGTGTTAAGCAAATGAATACTATTTACATTTTGGTGATGGGCTGGCCCAAGCTTGAACCATTATTTACAGTGCCATTGAAGTCTTCTCCCCAAATCAATTTAATTTAAATCAGACCTCCGTGCCATTCAGTCGATCGATCGTGAGAGAGAGAGAGAAGCGACGATGCACGGTCGCCCGAGAAAAGCGACGAAGCAAGAGGATCCGGCCGCCGCCGCCGCCAAGTCAGCTCGGCTTCGTGAGCTCCAATCTCAGCTCCTCCATTTCCACCACAATCGCATGTACTACTCTCCTCTTCTTTTCTTTGATGTATTTAGTTCAACCGAATAGATCCAAACTTGAAGTTTCTTTGGTGTATTTAGTTGACAATTGGAAGTTATTTCAAGCACAGTTGCAAGTTTACTTGGTCTGATTAGAATTGTATTTCGTGACTTAGATATACAAAAGAGGCAGTTTCAGTTAGTTCCAAGTTGTTGGAGATAAATCCAGAGATTTATACTGGATGGAACTATAGAAAGCTTGCTTTCCAGCATAATTTGAAGGAGGTTTCTGATACTGACACCATCAAATCTGCAATTGAAGATGAGCTCAGGATGGTCAGTTTCTTTTCTCTTCTTATTTATGCCAGTATGCCAAGATAAAATTGTATGCCGACACCATCACAATGAAAACTCTATAGATAGTGTATAGTCATTAAAAATATAACAAAAAGGCTAAAATGTTCCTTGTTTGTAAGTTTGTAGCTCTATAGATCAAGTGGTATTTATTATATTCTTACAACATGTGTGTTCTTCTTGGCTTTTTTTTTTTTTTTTTTTTTTCAAATTTAAGGTGGAAGTTGCATTGAGAAGAAACCCAAAATCATATGGGGCATGGTACCACAGGAAATGGATCTTAGGGCAAAAACTTGTACCAGCTAATTTTGATCATGAATTTCGGCTATTAGATATGCTTCTTGAAGCTGATGCCAGAAACTTTCATGGATGGAATTACCGTAGGTAACTTGGTTCGTACAAATTTCTTAAGCGTGATTATATTTGAGAGTTTCATGCTCGTGTTATGTGCCAATTTTTTGTGAAGTATAACCGAAAATTGTCAATGTTTAACACCTTAACATTATATTTGAAGATCTTTTAGTCAACAGTTGGTATCCTTGTAAATTCTCAAAAATATCCCACATACCTTTGCAAAATATTATGTATGTTGTAGTGGTCCAGTTCTTTATCTGTTTTTTCCCAAACAAATGGCCAAACTGTCCTTGGATTTTACCTCTGCAGAAATAAAAATTTGGGGTGGAGGAGAAAACTGGTACATTAAATGGATGAAGAGGGTCTCTGAGGATATGTATATTTTTGTAGTTTGTAGGAAATATGGTAATTTTTGAGCATTTTCAAGGATAAACCAAGATTTTCTTTTCTTGTGATAGTTTATTTTTCTGTTCAGGTTTATTGCAAGATTGAAAGATGTTTCTGAGGAAGAGGAGCTTAAATTTACCATGGATATGATTAATGCTAATTTTAGTAATTACTCAGCATGGCACAACAGAAGGTCAGAGATTACACATAAAAAAAAAATCATATAGATATTTTAGAGTGGAATATATTTGTTTAACTCGGATGTAAACTTTAAACTTACCTTAGGTAGCACATTGCATAAATTGAAATTCAGGTACATAATTTAGATCGTAATTTGCATTCATAGATTGGTTAAAGATAGCTTTAAAACCTGTTTAGTTCACAGGACATGGAGGGGTTGGAAGGTGAAATGTAGGAGGGGATGGGAAGGGAGATTATTATATTTTCCATCCTTCTGTTTGGTTTGTTTTGTGTCCCTCTGGTACACCTCTTTTTGGGGAGTAAATAAATATTAGAATTAGGAGTTTAAAACATTTTCCATCCATCGCTTTCCCTTTCCTCTACCCTCTATCCAAACAAGCTGTAAAGCAGGGTGCCTTCAAGTATGAATTTGCATTGTGAGTTAAAGGAATTGAATGTTTTGAGTCCACAGGAAAAGCATCTGTCAGTTGCATCTCTATTTCCTAATTCAATTGACCGACGCACTTCCAGTAAATCAATAACAAGGCACAATCTAGTATCACATTTTTAAGAACTATAGTTTTAAGTTTCCTGTGGGATTAGATGATATGAAATATTTGTATTCAAGCCCCCAAAAGTTGCATATAATTTTGTTTTTTTTTTTTTAAAATTCCCAGCATGCTTCTCTCCAAACTACTAACGAAAAAGGTGAAGGGCTTTCATGAAGAAGAAAGTATTTTAACAGACGAGTTTGAACTAGTCAGACAAGCTCTTTTTACAGACCCAAGTGATCAAAGCGGCTGGTTTTACCATTTATGGCTTCTTGATCAGACATCAACCCCTCATAAACCACATTTAGTTTCTTCATGGCCTTCTGACAAATTAAATATTGAAATTTCTTCACAATTCAAGGAGAAGTGTGAAAGGTTCCCAATCATCTTCTGCTTCAACCAACAAGTTGATGGTATAAATTTGGCCACAGCGACGGTTAATTCAAAGTTAGTATCCAGTGAGCATATCACTTGGAAACCTCTTTCAGCAAATAATTCCACAAAGTCTAAAATTTGGGTGGCTTTTTTGGAAAATTTCAATAAATATTGTGAGAATTCAGAAGAAGGTCTTTCTTTTGAAATTAGTGTACATTGTTGTGAGAGCATTGTGCATTTGAAATTTGCTATGAAATTAAGTCATATGGATCATCAAGGGAAGAATAGAGATGGTTTCGAGGAGTTGTTTTTGTGGGACTGCCCTAAATCACAAGAAATCAACCCTTATCTGGTTTCTTCTGATCAGTGGAGGTTGAGAGTTGAGAGTGTGGAAGAGGATGCAAAGTGGCATTTGGATACTCTGTCAGCTGAGATTGCACTTTTTAAGATGTCAGAATGTGATGAAGACAGGTTCTTATTAGTTCCTACACTTGTTATTTAAGTTTTAATCATTTTTATACCTACCTTACCAAAGTACCGAAATGTCCCTTAGATGTAGCACTCAGTCTCTGCCTTTGTAATACTTTCAAAATTTTTTTTTAAAAAAAGTTATCTGTTTTTGTACAATATGTACTACTTAAATGGATGAAACCAGCCCAAGCCAGTACATTACCAAAGCTTTCAGCAACAATATTAGAACTACCCATATGGTGGTTAAATTAACCTTCAATCAGTAAGCTATTGAAATACAAAGAATTCAGGAAAAGTAGTCAACTTTAAATTAATCTGATACCTTAATTGTTTTTTATCTTTTTTCTGTTTTCCTTGGTTTTAGTAAATTTGTGAAGCTGACATTGGCTAGACTACTGGGTGCACACAATTCAATAAAATCTGGAGGGAGTTCTTATTTTGAGGAGATATTAAAGCTATATGATGACTTAATAAAGCTGGATGCGCCCCACTATAGATATTACAGAGATGAAAGAAGCCTTGTTTTATTGGATCAGGTAGCATATACCTAAAACCTTTATTGCTTCACATATATTGGTCAAATAAAACTGCCAAAATTTGGACACATTGTGCATGCCACAAATGTGTACTACTATTAATGTGTATAGTCCTGAAATTATAGTACGTTCTAATTGCTCGTATGGTAATTCAATTTGCTTTTTGTTTTTCTTTTTACATACTTGTATGAAAATTTAACCTTTTTTAATGATATTAATCATTACATTAAGTTTGTATAAGCTACACATTGATTGGTGCAATGTCTACTTAAATGGTGTATATTGTTTTTTTTTTTTTTTTTTTTTTTTCCGAATTTATAATACTTCATTTTGATCTCTAACCATTGTTTCGAGCTGCAATAGCACCTTCATACTACCATAGTGGTATCTGTAAGACCAACTTTGGGTGTTGTTTTCAAATGACTCCACGTTTATCATATAAATATGTTAAACTAGTTGTATATGGCTAAAGTACAATACTAGAATTGAAGAAGTATTTTCTATTTTTATGCGCAGTTGACTTCTAGCAAAGATTCATTGGTGGAGTATAGCAGTAGATGCGAAAATTCCAGCTTCAGCTGTATTAATCCACAATTGTGCATAAATTTTTCGGGATTAAATTTGACACGAATTGGCTTTGTAGAACGGCTCTTGTGGGTCCAGATTCTTGATCTTAGCCACAACAGTCTCACATCTATATCGGGTAAGTTTGTATCAAGCAAATTGCTACAACTCCATAATGGCACACAAACAGTTCCAGACCTGAATTTTAGGATAGGTGTAGGACCTTGTTGATACTTTCGGATGACTATGAATTAAGGAGTTCTCATTTAGCCTTGATTGAGCAGTTCAATATTTACATGAGAGGTCCCACCCCTAACAAAAGGTGTAGATTGATGAAACTACAACTAAATAAGTATGAATTAGAATAAAGCCAGTCAATTTACTGTATCGAACTGGTCTTGTTTGTCATTTGTATTTGTGATAATGGTTAGTTTGTAATCTTCCTGTTTCCAGGATTGGAAGCCTTACAACTGCTGGTTTGTCTAAACCTGAGCCACAACCAAATAATGAGTTTCACAGCAGTTGAGCCCATTAAAAGTTTGCAATCACTGAAGGTTCTTGATCTATCTTTCAATGAAATTGGGTCACACCCAGTAGATACTACTCGGTATCTCTGTTCCTCTCCCTTGTCACACACCTGTGACGTACCTGAAGCCATGGAGGAGCTTGCAAAGGAGAATATTCAAATTGGGGACTTTTGGGAGGCTATTTTATTGTTTAAATCCTTGCGATTGGTGCAACTGGACATGCAGGGAAATCCAGTTACCAATGACAGATTTAGGGTTTTGGTGGAAAAGGTTAATCCTTGTTTGAAATGGTTGGATGGAAAGCCTGTTTGCTAATTTTTTTTAATAATATAGCAGGAACTTGTCGGAGAACTTTATGCTCATAGATTCGTTTATTTGATAGACTTCTAGTTTTGGTTTCATTACTACCTTTTTTGGTTCCATTGCCATGCAACTTGCACAATTTTGATGTTGTCTTTTATATAATTTAATTTGAGAGGGTATCTTGGCTATTAACTACGGGAAGTACTTACCAGCAGGGGATAAATTAAATCCAATAGGATATAATTTGGGTGCCTGTACAATATGTTGGCCCGCTCCATACAAATAAGAACAGTATTGTTATATTGTTTGAGGAGAGGTACCATCTATTAGAGAACAATTGAGCTGTTCTACTCATTTTATTTTAATTTATTTTGTATGAGAGGTATTATGAATTTCACTACTTGAACAGCTAAAAAGAATAAATCACTCAGCAATAGCGACAACGTAATGAATGGCGTTTGTTCATGTTGAAATCATGTTCGTTATAAGTTCTACAAGATTGCATTTTTTCTTACTTCCGGTTTCTACTGCTAGTAAACTCTCACAAGAAGTCAGGTACAGTAAATAAAACCGATACAATCAGATATCCCCATCAAATCTATTTCCCAATTCCCACTAAACAAGATCCAATAAAAACCTCTCTTTAATTTTCTCCGCTATCATTTAATAAATCCCTTCCCTTCGGAAACAATGAAATAGTTGTGATCCATTAATTGGTTCATTATCCAATCCTTCGCCACGAAGGAATGGAATTGAACCCAAGCGAGTGAAGCGACACATGCTTTATATATTCTCTCCATTTTTAGATAAAACAGGAGAGTAAATCCCATGCATTTATAAAATATAAAAACGAGAGAATATACCGACACTTTCCCTCGAGAGACTAGTCTCTCGAGGGAAAGTAGCAAGTCCCAGTAGGAACGGTACATCGGGCGAGAGTTGTGTGAAGGTACTTCTCTCTCTCTTCTCTTCTCCCTCCTTAAACCCTAATTTTATGATTATCACGACAACCTAGAGTTGTGCGAAGTGGCGATTGTTATCTATTTAAAGGTGGTTGGTGGTCGAAGTGACTGGTGGCTGAGGCGGAGCGCTTCAAGTGCAAGGATTGCTATCGAAGTGTCAGTACTGTTTTTTTGTACGGCCCATAATTTGTATTTATTGATCACACAATTGAGGTGTAATTTAGTTTGAATTTGCACAAATGGCAGAACTGAGGAAGGTTAGGTGATTAGCCTTAATTGGGAGAACGAACTTCACTACTGAATTATATCGTCTTGCAACATGAAATCAATTTACTATTATAAAAGAGATGATTAAACTCTGTAAAATCAGAGATTACGAAAAGCTGAATCATTGAGTTAGAGGTTGCCAGAATGGTCTCCGGCCAACTTTGATAGTTCCTTTTTTTATTTTTTTTTTGGATTTATTTAATTAATAAATTTTACATTAAAATTTACTTTCAATTAGGTAATTAAAAAAAATTAATGTAATTTTCTTTTTGTTCTCTTCGGAACTCTTATTTTGAGAATTCTTCCTGTTATTGTGGATATTTTTTGTCATCTAAGTCTTTTACATCGTTTTTTATTTTTATAGAAACTTACTTTGATTCATATCTCTACATCATAAATCTGGAACCCAGAATTCCCTTTTTCCTGTTACACAAGAATTTGAATTAACTTTAACAATCATACAGAATAAGCTTAAATTTAACACAACAGTACCTCAGTTATTAACCATTAACTGTTCAATTATGTATAAAGCCTCTATTTTTAATTTATGCTCAGCTGTTAACCCTGATTTACCAACACCTTTATGATATTTTCTTAACTAAGCCTCAGTTGAATCAACTTAAGTCTCGAATATCTGTAAACAGTGCCATTAAGAATAAAATCAATATATTATAACTTACAAATAGGTGAAAGGGGCAATCCGGCATGTACTTGTTCTTTTGCACTTAAACAAATGTTCTGCATGTTAATTATTTAAGCTGGACAGAAGCTCAAATCTCATTCTTAGAATCAAGTAAAGTCCAAACCACAGCTAATTCTCCCTTTTTCGTTTTCCACTTTTTCAGCATATATATAGAAATAAGAGAAACAAATGGTAACAATGAAGAAGCAACCCCCCACACCAAAGGCTATAATTCATCAGAAGTTTGGACAGAAGGCATGCTACCGAGTTGAGGAGGTGGCAGATGTGGCTGAGAACTTATGCCCAGGTTTGGCTGTACCACAACAGACCAAGATCAAATACCGCTGTATTCTAGAGCTCCCTGATCTGACAATTTCTTCAGGAACCTTCACTAGAAAGAAGGATGCCGAACAATCTGCTGCTCAAATTGCTATAGATAAGGTAGTAACACATCATAGACATAAAATTAAAGCGATGCCAATGTTTGGTCTCTCTCTCTCTCTCTCTCCTCTATTAATTAGTGGTTGATACATATGATCTTACAAGGGCAGTACCCTCTCCTGGCACAGGGAAAGCTGGCAGTGCTATTTATTTCATGTATAAAATTTTGGCAGAAATTTAAAATTGAATCATGTTTTCTGTAAATTAGGGGAAAAAAATAAAAAAATTACAAATTATTACTTTAACAATCAGTGCATATGATAGATATGGTGTCACAATTTGACTCCAACAGGGTCGGTTATAAATTTTTCTCTTTGATTTAATTAGTTCTTTGCCTTGATTATATTTTTAATGTTTGTTTTAATTATACTACAGTTGGGTATTGAGGCAAATGAACAAATTCCAACACCAGAAGGAGCCTTTGATGAATTAATAGCTCGATTAAACATATTATTTACAGATGAGGTTTGTAAACCTGACTTTTCTCACTTTGCTTTTCTTCTTGATAGAATGGTAAATTTTGCTGTTCAGTTGCTTATTTTTCATGAATCATTTTGACTGGTCAACCAAAAATCCAAGGCATTGTAAGTTGGCCAGAAGTCCCTACGTGTAAGTCTCAATTGTTAAATACTATAATTAAGCATTGATTGGTCACCTAATTAAGCTTCAATTGTGCAACAATCCTACAGTGCTCTAACTTTGCATCAGTGAAACCTTATTTATGCAGTCATTGTATAATTGAGATGAATTGTCCTTTATCTTGCAATCAAGAAAGAGAAGAAAGAGGCCACTGTTTGACATATTGTTTATTGCATTTTTTTTCTTTGTTTTCTGGATAGTTCCTCTTATCAAATCATCCTCTAGTCGGGCATTTCAGAGTGGCCTTTAAAAGAGAAGACACTCTCTTTGGTTTGGTGCCAATCTCAGCTATAGCCATATGTGATAGCAAGGTCAACAGTATATGCAAGTTCGTTGATATACGTGCAGAGTCAGACCCATCTTTACTGTTGTATTTGATCTCCAAGGCTGCCAAAGCCTCTACCTCTCTGCCCACTAGCTATAATGGGTTTTTTATTCAGAAGCAGAACCGAATGTTGCCTGAGGCCACAGAAGTGTTGGTGAGCTCTCAGGGCTGTGAATCAAAAAATGTTCAGACAGAGGCAGTGTTCATCCCAGTTGATTTGGATGAGGAGGTGAAGGAGTTAAAAATTGATATATGTGAGGATGACTATTTCTTGGATGTAATCGCAAACACTTTGAAAGCAAGAGATTCATCTCATATACTTGCTTCAAGGTCAGTTTTTATTCAATCTATGGGCTTTGGTAATTTGATAAAAGGGACAAACAGCCTTATACTGGTTATGCACAAAAAGAATAATTGAAGGTGTCAGTATTCATAATGTTGTATAATTCAGGTGTTACCGGTATATAACATCTGGCATTTCACCAGTACTGGATCAGATAGATATGATATGCTTATGACTGTAGTATGAGTATTCCTTTTGTTTTGTTTCTGATCTTTACATCTCTCCTTTGCAATTAAACACCTTAGTATGCCAAAAAAAGGGAACAAAAGAGTGGAACCTCACTAGGTGCCAAGCTGGCATCTTCTGTTATCAGAACAGGTGCAGAAAATGTTTCTTATAATTTTCTAAACATCTTTCATATTGGAGAACAGGACAGTAGGCAAAGCTTCATCAGAAATGAGGTTCTATTTTACTGCTCCTGAGTGTCTTTTTTCTTCATTAGCAAAGAATGAAGAAGTCAGTGCCACCTATTTTGAGGCAGTAGTCAACAAAAGGGCTTCATATATCTCTGGCCAAACTATTTATGGTGATGCCATCCTAGCTAATGTTGGTTATACTTGGAGGTCATCTAATTTATTATGTGAGGATGTGTCTCTCTGCACCTATTACAGGTTTCTCTTTTCTTCTCACTCTCCTTTTCCTTGATTTTTACTTTGTTCAGAGAGGGACTTTTCATTGTGCATATTAGGATGAGAAAGTTACATATTTTATCATAACAAGCTGTCTGGATCTCTTCTTTAGCCATTTTGTATATGGTTGAAATGTTGTTTACTTCAGTTGATTCCCAGAAAGATTATATTTTCTAGATGGTTATAAGTTGCTTTATGTAAATATTTTGCTTGTGCCTATTTGCTTTTGAACTCAAAGTTCACAACCAGCATGAGCCAAGTGGAATGGTGCTCTTTAGTTACGAGTGCATTATCTAATCTTAGATTATGTTCATTGGGAAAATAAATTACTTTTATTAATTGTCTTTGCTAACACAGAAAGGTCTTATTATATTGTACCAGGATGCTTTTAGGTCAGTTACCTGATGGATATTACAAGTTATCAAGAGAGGCAGTACTCACGGCTGAACTCCCTTCTTCTTATTCCCGTGCAAACTGGAGAGGATTTCTTCCAAAGGATCTCCTCTTCTTTTTCTGCCGTTGCCATAGACTACCTCAACCTATTTTTTGTGTCCAGAAGGTTGCAATTTTAGAGGGCAATGATACCACTTCAGATAACACAAATTTTCTGAGGTGTGAAGTGAGAATACTATCAAGGAGCGAGGAGCCTTTGATTATTTGTTCTTTTCCTGACACATACCGAAAAGAATCCGACGCAATTCAGAATTCAGCATTGAAGGTCCTTAATTGGTTCAAAGTATACTTTAGGCAGCTTGACTTGCTGGAAAATGAGTTACATTCTTTTGGAATTGCACCTGAAGAAAGCTTCAAGCTTTACCCTAGAGCAATTTTGCAGGAATTCTCCCTTTGGACATTTGTTTTTGCAAAATCCTTATGTAACTATAGCAAGCCGAACAGAGTTTTGGAAAATAGGGTGGTTTTGTCAAATATTGAAGGCCCTGATTCAGGTGTAATTCCATCTGCTGGATCCGTGACTTCTGTTAGTTACGAGGCACGGTTGCTACGAGAGGGAGATGATGGTAAGGGGTATCTAGTAGAGAAAAATGAAGAGTTTGAATTTGAGGTTGGATCAGGTGCTGTTATTTACCCGTTGGAAGTATGTGCTACACAACTTTCTGTGGACCAATCTGCAAAATTCACTGTGGTACCACCACCCAGGGATGTTATTTTGGCCACAACAAGAACAGACCCATCTTATTTACCAGACACCCATCTTGGTAAGACTAAATTATTTAAATCTGATCCATGTTAAGGGTTGTACAACCTAACAAGGTCTCAAATTCATGCATGGTACATGCAGTGGCTAAAGTAAGATTTTTAGTGATGTCAATTAGGAGACTTTTTTAGGCTTCCTCTGAATAAAGTTGAAAACTCATGTTTTTAAAGATTCTCTTTGGATCCCACTGGAGCAGTTGCTCATAGCTAGTTATATGTCCATGTTGATATTTCAAAGAGGCACAAAAGATTATATTTTTATTCAACATATATGTATCCTTCGCCCTGAAATATCGCAGTATCATGTATGTGTCTGCAATACATGAAATCTTTTATGCCCCGGTGGGTAATGACATTTTCCTCCTAGCCCTCATGAATGAAGTATTGTAGTCATGTCCACGAACAAATCTACATTTTAGGTTGTCAGTGGACAATTTATATTTTGTGGTTTTACATACTTAATAATAATTTTTATTAAAAACAATTATAAGAGCATGATTCTCATTCTCTTCCTTTGGAAATATTTTTTTTAGAAAATTGGAGGTTAGAGTATGAAGTAAAGGTGTTGCATGTAGCAGCACCAATGGAGGAGCGAATGGAGACGGCATTTTTCAGCCCTCCTCTTTCCAAGCAGCGTGTGGAGTTTGCTGTTCGCCACATCAACAAATCCCATGCTCTTTCTCTCGTAATAGTTATTTCCCTTATGTGCTTTTAAATCTAAGTAGACGAGTGTGTAATGGCCCACAATATAGCATTAAGGTTATATTGAATATAGCATAAAGGTTGTATTGAATCACAATACTCTTATCTGTTACAAGTAATCTTGTATACAGAGTGCCTAGACACAAAAAGAAAAGAAATTAAATTGTGGCGGGAAAACCATTTTCTTTATTTTCTGAGATGCAATTGAAGATCAGATAACTGAAAACGATGGGAAGGTTAAAATATAAAAAGTGCATGAAACAAGAATTACTATTTGTCCTTTAGATTGTAAGTTTTACTTAACAGTTTAGGCTACTGTATAACTAAAAATCTTTCGAGTTGATATATGCACCCTTATAATAGTTTTCGTTTTAAATGGTATACATTTCACATAGGTGGATTTTGGATGCGGATCAGGTAGCCTTTTGGATTCATTATTGGATCACAACACTTGCCTAGAGAAACTTGTAGGGGTCGATATCTCTATTAGGGCTCTCACACGTGCTGCAAAGGTAATTTTCATGAAGCCAACGACATTTTTATTCACCAGCACTAATTTATACCTGCATGCAATGTTGCATGCTAAGGTTTTTCACTGCAGATTTATTTTTGGTCTCCTGGCAACTTCTTTTTCCCTCTTTCTCGTTCCTTATTAGAACTTAACAGTTGAAGCCTGACTTCACACCATCAAGATATGCAGGGTCCAAAATTAATAAATGAACTTCAAATAAATTGCACAAATTATTAATCTTAAATGCCTAAACTGTGTCCAGGTTTTAGTCTATAGCTTTTACACTTGGCATAGGAAATTAAATCACATATTAATCTTATTGCTGATGGATCAGGTTCTCCACCAAAAGCTAAGTAAACATTGTGCAATGCGGGAATGTCTAAAATCAGCTGTACTTTATGATGGATCAATCACGGATTTTGATGCACGATTGTACAACTTTGACATAGGCACTTGCATTGAGGTATATCATATATGTAGAATGTTGGGTTCTACTTTTAGTTTACCTGAAATGACCAATACACTTTATCTGACATGATCACATTTCATTTTAGACAAAAAAAATGGCAAGAGAAATACAGAAGTGACCAAAATGGTATGATGTTGAGAAGTGTTATGTCTTTTTCCTATGTACCATTGAGAAATCACAAACTATCATTTATCTCCTTAGGAAACATGAAAGTATCTGATGTGTCGGTGAATGTTCATTAAAGGATCTCTGTAACAGTGTTACCATGTTTGTTTTCAGAAGAAGCCTAACCTCAATTCTTTGGTGCGTTTGATCTAGTGTCAAACAGTGCAAATAGAAGACTATATTTTGTCGGTGTATTTTGTATATTTATAAAGGCTGTTTGAAATTATTAATAGCAAAGTCAACAACATATAGGTGATTGAACACATGGAGGAAGAACAAGCACAACAATTCGGGGACATTGCATTAAGTAAATTCTGCCCTAATATACTGATAGTCTCGACTCCAAATTACGAATATAACCCAATTCTCCAGAGATCGAGTTTACCAAACAAGGAAGAAGATCCAGAAGAGGGAGAAAAGCCTGGTCCATGTAGATTTAGGAACCATGACCACAAGTTCGAATGGACCAGAGGTCAGTTTCAAAAATGGGCCAATGATCTCGCCTCAAAACACCGGTACAGCGTGGAGTTCAGTGGGGTTGGTGGGTCAGGTGATGAACCTGGATTTGCTTCACAAATTGCAGTGTTTAAAAGAGGTTTGTTAAGAGAAGAGAGGAATAATGAGTCGATAGGCATGGAGTCATTTTGCAGCCCATATGAGCTTCTCTGGGAATGGTGTGGTAATAGAGAAAGAGGTGATTAAGTCTGCAATTCAGTTGATAAGAGATGGCTGATTTTGTTGATTAAATTTAGGTTTAGTTGGAAGTAGTAGTTCAGTTAGAATGCAGTTTCTCATGTGGTTTTGCGTAAATAGGCTAATTTCCTTGTCTGGGGTTAGGTATTTTTAAATTCGAAGGGCAGATTTTGGCTCTGATTATCTGGAAAACATATGACATAATTAGAGTTAGTTTTTTTTTTTTTTTTTTTTTTATGCTAATATTATTAATTATGTTGACCCCTAAACGTTTGGATTGTGACTAACGCCTTTCAAGAAAAGAAAACCAGTTTCAATTAAACTTGTGTGAGTTAGCGTAATACTCGAGTCACGAGTAATATTAAATATCTTCATTTTCTGTTTAATTAACTATGATAAAATACATCAGAAAGGCCGAAGTTTGACTGCTCTTGTGGTTCTAATTCTACACTCGGGCCCTTGCTTTGATCATTAGACCAAGTTCTTAGAAGATTTAAAGGATACAAGATTTGATGTAATTAGCGGGATAAATTAAATTGAAAACCAATAATATTATGAAAGGAAAAACAAAACAATGAGACAATTGATACTTACAAAGTCCAACATTGAATCTTTTACTCGAACTTGGCTTGTCTGTATGAAAACATCGGTATTGGCATCAATAAACTGGACAACCGTCAACCATAACACCTTTTGCCGTGGGACAAGATGCCAATGGACATCCATCCAAGTCATTTCCCCACCATTTCAAGTTTATATTCTCTAAACCTAAGGAAAGATAAATTAATATGGCCATAAAAGCTAGCCCTGCATCCAATGCGCCAGATAAAACATAATTGTGCCGCTGCCACCAATCCCTTTTATACCTGTACACAACATAACCTGACAAGAACCCAACAATTATCCAAGTGTTGTAGTTTGCTGCTGTAGCAGGCGGCATCATGCTGGCTGTTATCAAAACTGGCATATTAATTAAAGTAATCCATCTTTGGCTGGGGAACGCTCTGTGGGCTAGCCATACAAGGATTGGAGCAATGGCCCCCGCTAGAAAGAACCAGTTAACTGCAGAGTAGGTGCCCAGGTCTCCGAAAATGCGACGGGGCCCAATAAGGCCCCAGATGACAGAGGCATCATAAAACACATGGTCGTTAGGACATGTCCACGGGCTGTCAGAGGAGAGGATTTTTATGTTGCAGATGTTTGATATTGAATCCATCAACCACCATGATGTGCCAAGGTATACTATTGCAGCAATCAGGGTCCCCACCACCTGCCATGTATGATTTTATAGTTGTATTTGTTTCATAAGAGTCTGGCTGGCACCACATAATTTATTCGGGTGAGAGAATCTAACCTGAGCCATGAACATGGTTCGTGGGGGGATCTTCATGTAGTGACCAAGTTTGAAGTCTTGCAAAAATGTCAAGGCCTGTGTTACGCTTACGTATCCATATGCTTTGAAGCACATGTTGGCAACAGGACGGCCTGGGTAGAGGTACCCCATAATATACTCCGTAATAATGTTCAAACCCGGTGCCTGTTCTTATAAAAAAAAATAAAAATTCATGGAATTAGCTTCATGTGCAGTGTTAATTGTTTTTCCTGCAAATATGCTGGCATAAATTGTACCTGGTTAGTTGTTGCTGTGATGATACCTATAGGTAAAGTGAACGAAATGGCAAGTGCACATGCGAGGAGTACCCCCCACCATGGCAACTGGAGCTGGTCAATGTAATACTCGCATGCAAATATGATAAGTGCTATATTGGCAATAAGGATGCACAGAAACCACCACTCAGGCACCTGTTTGTATTTGCTCATTAGCCTAGTATGTACATCCACCTTCTTCTCTTGGAAAGCGGATTTACTCAGTTGCCAAATCTCTCTGTCACAGACCATAATAGGTATTATAGGAGGTACTTATGTTTTCCATCACTTTTATGAGTATTAATTGAGGAGTGCAAATAAGGACATCTATAAAAGAGCTCAATTTTTACCTTCCATGGAATAGAAGAACATGAGTGACAGTAGCTGTGAGCGATGCAAAACCAGCACCATATACCGCCACAAAGAAGGTACTAAGATAAAGTGGGCCGTTTTTCTCATATGCCTCGATGTCAAGATGGAAATTTGAATCAACAATGCTCGTGATATTGTATGGGTGGCCGCTAGCAGTAAACAACCCATCTGAAAATATAGGGAATGTCTTGGCTTTGTACAGATCAAGCCAATACGCAATTGGGGTAATAATATACAGCATGATTATATATCCTGCTGCCACATTCGCAGTCGCAAACCAGGGACTTGCAAGAGGACTTCCTGCAATAATTAGAATTTAGAAAAAAAAGAACAAAAAATAATTTAGTGTAGTCAAAACTTCTAAATTACTAAATTAGATTGCAATGTCTAATATGCATTACCTAGATATGAGGAAATTGTGGACCAATCAAGGCCGATAACACCAATCCCAAGGCCATACAAGCCGGAGCCTAGCTGCTGAGCGAAGACAGAACGTGGGAATAGCCAGCAAATCCAAGAGAGGGAGGTGAGCATCTGGAATAGGTAGCCTGGGAATATGTAATACGCAAAACTACATATAAATGCCACTAGAAAAAATTGGTTCCTAGTAAGGCTTCCCTTTACGCGTTCTTCCTTCTCATGAAGTGCCCTGTGGAAAAATAATTGAGGTCACAATTCAGGATCCTATCAGTAAAATTTTATCTCAGGTCTGAATCATAAACTGAAAAGATTTGATACCATCTTTTATAGTTGTCAAATGAAGTTATAGCTACTGAGCACAAAATTTTACATTATTTGTGGTTATATATTTGCATAAATTATGGTAGAATTAAAGTTCCTAAACACCAATAGCAAACTAACTTCATAGTATGGTACTTTATAAGTCTTTTGTTGCTCAAATTCACCTAGTCTCCTCTTGATTACTATTATTATTATTTATTTTTTTCATCTGAATGCAATTAATTTTTGGAAAAGAGAATTAATTTGTGTATAATAAATATTCAGCACTAAGATCTTTATTTCGGCGCTCGTATAATACATATTCAAAGGATATTTTTGGAGTTTTGGAGTTTTCTTTTGTTTTTTTTATCAAAAATGTTTTTTATAAATGTTGTCTTAATGGATTGGTTAACCAATGAAAATTTCCATTTACTATAAAAGGATAAAAGAGAACGAAAGGTACTGTGACTCTGTGAGGGTTATACTTTGGTAGTTGGGCAAGTAATGGGTCTGATATTTCGATAAAAGAAAAGGGAATTTTTAAACGCCAATTCAATCTACAAAAAAAAAAAAATCTACATATTACGTAATGAACTTCTATAAGAATAAAATCATATATTTATTTTTGAAAATTTTTGAATTCAAGGAAATGTCCAAATGCATGAGCATTGAAAAGTATTATAATTATTTTTTTTCTTTTCTTTTTTGTTTTAACTAGATTTCAATTTGCTTATGTTTATCACAATATTTAATCAGATCATAATGTCAACGTTGCTTATCTAAGAAGATTTTGACTGCGTATAATCAATTAATTATTCAGCCGGTAAAATAACAAATAATAATTCTTGCTCCAGCTTGTCACATGGATTGTTGAGTGAGTCCGGATACAAAGCTCCGAAATTGTCCCCAGAAGTTTGCTTATTAGGTAAGTAGCTAAATTTGGTAGTGTTCACGGCACACAGTGAACACATAGATCCAGAATGCTTGGGATATTTCTGCGAATACAGATACTTTTTCTTGGCAAGAGAATGTCCACATCTCAATTATTTTTTGCACTTCAAATAAAAAAGATTCTGTACGATTATTGTTTATTTCGTGTTGGTTTTATGATGACAAAGGTCCTATTGGGTTTTCATTTTTGTTGCAATTAAGAAAAATATTGATGAAGCGCTGAAGCCATAGCAAATTAAGAGGAAAATGAATCTAAGATCTATATTTCAAGAAATTATGGATAGGAAAATTAATTAAAATATTCATATTCTACAATATATGTATAGGTGGAGAAAAATGTTTGTGCGCAACTAAAAATTTGACGACCACCTATGAGTTTCTACAGCAAAATAACTTGTGAGGATGAATTGCAAACAAAATAATTTCAAGCAAATTTCAAATAATTAAAATAATATTTCTCTAAAAATAAATAAAAAATTTGTAAGATCATAGAACCAGTGTACCTAAAAAGCGAGACTTGAACCAAATTATATGGCCACCACATTGCTGCCGGTTCGACCAAGTATCGCCGGAATATTCCAGCCCAACCAAACCCCAACACCTATACCATTCAATTTATATGCAAAATGGCAATGTAAAGGCAAAACAGCATTATTAAGGGAAAAAATGTAAAATAATCATCAAGTTAATACATTATGGATCTACATCCATGAAAATGAAAACCGAAATACAAAAAAACATATAGGTCCTCCATTACCTGTGTAGTGAGCACGACAAGCAGAGAAACAAAGAATGAGATGTGCTGCTTGTAAAATACTCTTATTGCTGTGATAACATGGATTGCATACACCGAACCGGCACCCGAATTTGCAAAAATAGTGATCAGGACATGTTCTTTCATGTTAAATGGCCCCGGATTCAGACTAAACTCCCATTTACTCCCCTCGAGGAACACACGTGCCGGTAAAGTGGCAGCCATGAGGCGGCCAAGTGGTACGACTGCAATCTGAGCAGATATGGCGGTAATGGTCAGTGGTTCCTTGCGGTACCAGAAGAACTGATTCAGGAAGGAGAGTAAGGCACATGAGATGGTACCAAGGACCCACATACGAAAAGTGAGAACCGGTTGCGTCGGGTCGTCTGTGACTGGTACAGTCAAGGCTACTTGTTCAATTGGAGAGTTTTCTTCCTCTTCTTCTTCCACATATTTCTGTGATGAAGAGGTCGACGGTGCATGCTCCACTGCATGGTTTACAAAATATTGTCAAAGGAAGAAAGATACATGACAAATCAGAGAAAATGAGAGAGCTCACAAAGAGGGGTGGTGATTTGGGGGGGTTGCCGTTGTTCTTCTTCCTCCACTGTTGACCGATTTGGATAGCCTTTTTTCCTTTTTGCCCCTTGAGATTTTTTAATTCCTTATTTATGTTATAAATCTTTTGACAATTCTTAATTAGTGGAGATTGTCAGCAGGTGGGAGGGGAAATGAGTATCTCTTATTGATAGTGATTAAGAACGTGGAAAACAAGATGCGTAAAGATGAAATCATGAAAGTCATTGTTTAATTATTTTTATTTTATTTTTATCGTCTGGAAGTCAATCGATATTTCTTGGATGAAACTTAACGATTGCATTAAAATCAAATGCCTCCAACTACCTACTTTCCATTTCAACTTACGTCCTTTTATCGTTAATAAACTCCAAGAACTACTTTTTTTTTTTCTTTGTTTTTTTTTTTTTTAATGGATGTAGCCTTTTCACTGTAATGATGATTTTGAGGATACTCATATTAATGCTGTGTAATTTTGTCATTTCTATTTTTTTTTTTTTTTTTTTTATCGAGAGGCACTAAAAGGTTTTCGGTTTTTTGAATAATCTTGGATGATGAAGAGGAGCAATTAATTAATAGAGAAGAAGTAAAGATAATTGATGAGAAAATAGTATAAATTTCATTAATACAAGATTCATTGAATCTAGACATTATCCAAAGTAACAAAATCTTATCAGAGAGAATAAGACGCTGATTGATTATGTCCGGTGATAAATTTTGTAGTAAGTCTAATAGGCACATCTGCTGCAACTATATAGCAATGAAAGAGAGACTATGGTACTTGATTAGGGTATTATAAACGCGAAGTGTTGTGTCATGTTGTATCGTGTCGTGTCAAATATGTAAATGTTAGAATTAGTATCGTGTCGTGCTGACATGAGTCAATATTTTCAACATGTCGTGTTAAGTGAAAGGATTGGTTAAGCTGACATGTTTGAAACGAACCCCCTCTCCTCCCCCGGGCACCCCACCCCTTTCCGCCCTCTCCCTGAAGGATGAGGCACCCCCACCCCTCTCCTCCCCCTCCCACCGAAGGCTGAGCCTCGAACCCCCCCCACCACCTCCCCCCAGGTCAAAGCACCCTGTACCCCCTCTCCTCCCAGAGGGCCGAGGTACCCCACCTCGAACTACTCCACCCCCACCCCCCAGGCCGAGGCACCTACCATCAGGCACAGAGAGAAATTATTTTTTATTTTTTTTTATTTTGTTTAAGCCTAGGCACAATAAATAATTTAATTAAAAATATATTTTTTTTATTTCATTTTAGTAATTAGTACTACTATATTATAAAGAAGATCGTTTGTTTTTATACACATTAGTAACAAAATAATGAAATATAATATTAAGAGTTTTTAATCTCTATGTCTAACTCGCACCAATACCAATAGTAACAAAAAAAAAGGGGTGTAATCATATAATTGAACCAACAATCATGTACGCAAATTAGTCCTAAATGCTTAACGATAAATTGAATTAAACTAAAATATCCGTATCATGTAACATAATTGAACTAAGATATCTCCAACTACATAGATCGCCGCAAATGAAATCATTTAATTTATTTATTACAAAACAGTGAATACAATAATAAAGTTTCATCAATTAACAATTGGTAAAATAATTGAATTAGCATAATAGCATTATAGTTAAGTTTGATTGTAATTATAAAATATAATCTGTCCTACACATTTCCTACAAAACAAATAACAAATTTCATCGAGTAACTAGGTATAAATTTTGAATTACTAAGTTGGATTACTCAATGTTGTAACCTATTGCTGAGATATATATATGCGTTTATTTGGGAAACACATAGGCAAATTAAGTTTAACGGACCTCAATTCTCACGCACGAGAAAAACAAATTAAAATGTTTAATGGAGCTTGATTGGATCAAGCGCATCAAACCCAGACATGATTATTAAAAGATTTTCCGCTGGAAAAATGTAGAACCCAGGCACCAATTAGACACATCCATCTATTGCTGTGATGCCAAATGTAAACAAGCATAGGCACCATCACCTCCAGACCTTTGATTATGAAAACTAAAACTGGACACTTAAATCCATCTATAACTGTGACTCCAAATATAAGCACAGGCCTTTGATTATGAAAATTATTGCCCATGTATAGCTCCGTCACTGCCCCCCATCCCCTGGGCTAGGCTCTTTTTGATGCACTCTAACTCGTGACGACGTTAGACGTGGAATACTTCTTTTATTTACGGTCTAAAGCATCTTAATTTTAATACGTGTGATACAAAAAAGTATGTGTTTAGTACATTTGAAATACATTTTGATGAAAATTATGACGTTGCCATAAGTACTTCAAATTTTTATGGAAATTATGAGCTCTTTGTCAAATAAGGGAAATACTTTTCTTGTCTAAATATTTTGTAATATATATCTATACTTCCGTGTATTTGAAAGCATTTTTTAGTTATTAATATTTTAAGGATGGTGGGTCGTGTGAAGTATGTAAAACAAAATGTAACAATCAACGATAGAAAAAGTAAGTGCAAGACAAAAAATTAGTAGGGTATAGTATGGTCATGATAACCTTGCGATTCTCTTGTCAACATGCCACCATACCACTAAGCGCCACGCCGCCCCGTGTTCCTATTATTTGGCATGCAAGCCACATACATATCAAGAACTCACAGGTTCTCAAAAGAAGAAATTAATTGAAATTATAGGGGCACTTAGGCCGCTATTACAACCATATACATGCAATCATACATTTCACACAAGGCAACTTGACCATACTAACCCCGTGTTTTTTTTCCTTTGCCTGAAAAAGAGTTAGCAAAATATAGGCGAATCTATTGCCCTCAGATTAAATCTAAGATATAAGATAAATTCAGAACTAAAAGAATTTTAGTATAGTAAGAGAAAATGCAGAATGAGTCACTCTATGTTCGTTTTTAATATGTGTTTTCATTTTTTAATTGTTCAACATATATGGGGACATTCAAGTCGCATTTTGGGACTTTCTGGTCTATTGGATGGGAAATCATCCATCTCTATTATAAGATATCCAAAACTATGTAATTCACCCAATTTATCCACAGAGCAGAAGGGGAGAAGGTTAAAGTTTTTTTGAGTGACATTATAAGATTTATGAAGCTTTTGAATTTTGAGGGCTAGAGGTGGCACTTCCTAATAATAATCCTCTTATGTTATATTAATATCATTTTTTTTTGGATGAAAATAACTTTGTTGTTGACTTGAAAATTCTCAAAAAATGAAATAGTAAAAAAGGAAAAATTGTACCCTGCATTTGGTCGCGTTAATTAATAACTCAAGACTGGAGATGGTCGATTTTAGCCAGTTTTGACGCTCAAGAAGTGCAAATTTCTTGGATGATTTCGCGTTTGTGTGCATTTGGAGGAATTTGCCATCAGAAAGAAGGTAATTCTAGAATCTAGAGAGATAAAAGCGAAAGAGAGGATTAATATATTGATGAGTTAACAAAAAGAGACCAGAAACACTACGTATGTAGCACTACTAACTAAAAAGTAAAAACAATAGGAAAATCCAATAGAAAAAAAGAGGAACAGGCTCCCGAATATAACACTGAATAGAAAATAATACCAGATAAAGGCGAAATATGTAGCAGTGTGGCCTCGTCTCTGGGCTTGTGACTTGTCTGGCAATGCCGCTTCTTTCTGTGAGAGAAGATGGGTTGAGTGGATCAAAGTCGATATCAGCCCGGTCTCTCTCTCTCTCTGGTGTATGGAAGAAGAGGAGGCAGAGGAATTGTCTGTGGTATAAAATTCTGAAAGGGGTTAGGATTTGTTTAGGTAGGAATAAGGAACCAAGGTTCTCAACATTGCTAATTCTTCTCAAGTTAGCTTCGATTCCAAGGGAAATTGGGTTGGGTCTTGGGTGTGAACGAAGAGATTTGGAAAAGATTTCATTTCAGCATATATCTATAAAAAGAGCCGTTATGGGTGTTGCTAGCTCAGACGCTCTCTCTCACTAACCAAACCATAGAAAGAGCTTGGTTTCGACAAGGACTTATAACCAAGCAACACTTACCTAGAGGCCCTCCAAAAAATGTAAAATTGTGCTTGGCACTTAAAGCTGTCCAAATAAATAATAAAGTTAACAATTTCAACCAAATTTTCTTTTATTGAAATTTGGAGGAATTGCTTGCTAAGTTGCTATAGATACCACAAAATGTTTAAACAATAAAGTTAACAATTACAAACCAAAATTTCTAGTACAAATTACAATATATTATAATTAGAATACATATGACGATAGTATGTATTAAAGAAGACAAAAAGCTCTAGACTCAACTATTTTTATTTTATTATTATGAATGTAGCGTATTATCTAGAAAATGACGGTTACTTTTTTTTTTTTTTTTTTTTTTTGACAAAGAAGATGACGGTACACATGTAATGTTGTGTAATTTTGTCACTAAAAGGTTTTAAGTTTTCTGAGTACTCTTGGAGAATGAGAGAATTAAAGATAATTAATGAAAAAATAATTTAAATTTCATAAATTGGCCGAAACAATGTACACGTTTATACAAGATATATTGGATCTAGACATTGTCCAAAGTAACAAACTCTTGTCAGAGAGATTAGGACGCTCCAAGGATTGATCATCTCCAGTGATGCTTTTTGTAGTTAGTATACTAGACATATACAATAATACATATGTGCCTTTTACCTTTATATAACAATGAACTCAAACATTGTCTTTGATTCTGTTTATATTTCTATTTGTGTATTTGTTGATAGTAATAAAGTAAAAACAGTAAAAATGTATATAGAGGATGATAAAACGAAACAAAAAAGGATATAATGTTATAAACTTATAAAATGATGGACCAAGCTGGATGAAGAAAAAAAATATTGGAAGCAATTTGGGATGGCCAGAAATACTGTTGAGATTCTTCCTGCCATGTAAAATTATAAATCTATTTTTTTTTCCCTTTTTTTCTAAGTTGATGCTTATGTCATACTGGTAATGACGACATATCAAAATTATTATCTCCGCCTCGTATTAATTAAAGTCCAAGCAATTATTGGACATGTTGATACTGCCTAATTAATGGCCCTGTAGCCATGTACTCAAGATTGATATCATTGCCATTGCCATTGCCTTAGTTGCTCACTATTTAGGTCAAAGTTAGAACTTTACATGATCAAGAAATCTTACATGAATATTTTAGACTGTGGGATAAGGAGGAGGAGGAGGAGGTCAATATTATAAGAGTAATGCTGGAATCAAATATATAGGACGTCAAACACGATCCATACGTCGACCGTTAAAATTTGAAACAGCCGATCCGAACCACACAATATGATCTTTATATTGAAATATTCTTGAGTATCAAATTTTATATTTTTTCAAATTTTCTAACTATTATTTTTTTCAAATTTTCAAAATTGCAGGGTACATAACTTTTTAGATTGAGCATATTCAAAAATTCCAAAAAAATAGTAAAAAAATTTGAGAAAAATATAAAATTTTGACTCCACAGAGATTTTATTATGGAGAACAATTTGAGCGGTTTGAATTGACCATTCTAATCTCAAAAATTTTAATTTTAGCTGGACGAGTGCATATATCCTATATGTTAGACACTAGCCACTCCCGTATAATATAATATAATACATAAAATTGTCATTTTGTTATGATCGAGAAATCTGACTTGCCTTAAATTACATTACTATTTTGGCTTCCTATCGTCTATGACACATCGATGACACGAGTTAAATGGCAATAAACGATTTAAAAAAATAAAATAAAATGTATTCATCATAATTTGGATGTAATGTTGGCATGTCGTAGAGGCGGTGACTCATTCCGTTATATAAACTAAAAAATTTCTGAGGTAATAATTTTCGAGATAATAAGAAAACATTATCTTTTTTTTTTTTTTTACCACCCACTTGATACTAGAAATGAGTCAAATGACATCGCCACTGTCTTACGTACATTCAATACATAACTTATTAATTAGTTGCATGTGTAAATTAATTCAGCCATAAGTTGGACTCATTATTAAATTGAAGGTGCTGATTTTTTTCTTTGCAAATAGAAGTCTTCATTTATCGGTAGAGAAATAAAAAATTTGAAGTATTAATTGGTACACAAATCAAGAATGAAAATATCAACGCATAGAAGTTTTTTTAGATAAACTTGACAACGGCTGCCAATCAACGCATAGAAGTTAAATGATAAGAACAACAATTGATTTTTATCATTTAAAACTAAAATAGTGAAATGTAGCATTGTGATATATGATATCACAAAGAAAATAATAAGTGGAAACACACTACCCGAAATAAGCCCTTCTGCAACACCTTTTAAAAAGATTCTGTAACGGGTAGGACCCGTTGCAAAATGTCCCGTTGCAGAATCATAAAACCCGTTACTAAAGGTCTAAGATTCTGCAACTCCTTTTAAGTAAAACCCGTTTCAGAAGTCTAACTTTTGCAACACGTTTTAACTAAAACCTGTTTCAAAACCTTAGCTTTAGCAGCGCGTTTTTGTTAAAACCCGTTGCAGAAAGGTTTCATAATAAAAAAATAATATTCTGGCGCATGACTTTTGCAACTGGTTCTTCATAAAAGGCGTTGCAGAATGTAAAATTAAAAAAATAAAAAATACATTATTTGTTTTATTTGTGCTCTCCGTAGCCATGTAACAGGTTACAAATCAGTATCACAGTCATGCATTAAACTTAATATAGACCACGCAATATTTAATAATCCAGTGCCATTAATATGACCTTCAAATAACATTATACATTTTTATAGTACAAACAAACAAAAAAAAAGTGCATCTATAAGTCTTTCATATAATCAAATTAAAAATAAAAACTTAACCCAATTACTAATCTTTATGGCATGTTTCCAATACTTCCATCTCTAATTTAAGAACCTGTAATATAAAGAAAAACAAAGTTAGAAATGAGAAAACTATGCAATACAAGAAAGAAAAGATCCAGCATTTCCCTCACCTCTTCATTTCCATACAATTTTATAGATATTGAATAATGTCATTAAATATGTTGCCTTTTCAGATTCTTCATCATCAAAAAAAGGAAATAAAAATCACAATCCACATATCGTTTGAATTCTGTTAGGCACTAAATCACTATAAGAATTCGATTCACCTACTTTCGAATGAGTTGTGTACAAATAAAAAAGAACAAGAAAGCAAATTTGAGATAAAAGAAATTATCAAATTTGAGATAAAAGGTAGCAGTACCTTTTTGCAATTATCAATCAATGCTACAAGAACCTTCAGTTATGCTCCATGTTGTTTTGAACTAGACAAACTCTAAAAGAAAAAAGAAATGCCAAATTAGAGTTTGACAAACCGGATATTAATTTATGGTTATAACTTCAGTAATATGAATTTATGCTTAGAACTGTGGCAGGGAGAGAGAAAACCAAGGGCATTGATATCCCGTAAGAATAAGCACAAAGTAGATTGATTTATCAATTAGTTTAGCCAGTGCAAAACAAAATAAAAAAAATTCAATTGAACATTAATGCACCATTGTTCTCTTTAAGATTTCTACAGAAACAAAGTTAAATTCAAGCTAAATACAATCCTTAGCAGTACCATCATCTAAATACAGAATTTCAACAAGATCAAATTTTAGGATATTATCAATCAACAAAATTGTAGGATTTTCAAGCTGTAGAAATTACCATATCGTTTAATTATGGTGTCAGATGTGTATTGACCTGGAAAAAGGGGAAACAAAATGGAACAAAAATTGAAAAAACATAGACACCAAATTTTGCTGACAACAGTGAATGTAGCGATTAGAGAAAGGAACTTTCTAAGTAGTTGATTGAACAAGGCAATTGCTTCACTAGCCAAAGTCAAATAAACGCTTAATAAGCTCTATACATGAAATCAACCAAAAATTAGTCAAAATAAACTCTTCTTTTCATACATTCTTGACCAAGACAAGTTCACATCTCAATCTGCTAAACTATAACTTAAAAAAAAAGAAAAAAAAAAAGCAGTTCATCAAAGGAAGAATGTCAAAATGCAACAATACTACTACTTACACTGTACGAGCGTGATTAGAATGAAGATGAGAAGAGCAGCGATGAAGGAATACTTGAGGTGGCGAGAGGAGGCGGTGAGTTCGTGTTAGGATTTGTGAGGAGGCAGTGCTAGAATTTGTGAGAAGGCCGAGTGCTCGAGGGTGAGGCGGAGGAGCAGGGGCGGAGCCAGGATCTCAGGATTGGGGGGGCATAAATTTTTTTTTTATAGTGTGTCCTTATTCCTTAAGAGAACTTGCTCAATGGAATGGAATTGCATTGATCATTATTTCATCAATCATCTAATGGAATTGCAGTTGCTCAATGATATTTGATAGCTAAATATTTTACAAATTTGCATACTGCATTCTAATCTAAGTAACAGTAACCTGGACCTGGTAAGTGCTTAATAGAAAATTAGCATTTTACATTTAGCAAGCAAGTACAGAGAATTTAATAAAGTAAACTTACAATTAGAATCTAAGCTAATTGTTCAGCGACTGACGTCTGACGGACTGACGGACTTTTGGAGGTGGAGGGCGGAGTGCCGGACTGGGCCAGCCGTGAGCCGTCGGCCGTCGGCCGTCGGCCGTCGATCGGCCGTCGGCTGCTGCGGTGCGCCGGTGAATGAAATTTAGGTTTTCTGTTTCCAGGGGTCTGGGGAGGAGGGAAATTGTTTCGCACTTTCGCGTCGATAATAAAATTTAATGTGCTATGGTCTATGGATATCATAGTCACTTAGACTGTTAGACAATGGAATACAAAATACAAATTATACCATAAAACACTCGGAAAGGACAGACGAGAATTGAAATGCAATTGGGCTTTTACAACTTAATTAAAGACTTGGGCTTTTATACTTTCAGGCCCGTTTAAATGACTGGGGGGGCTGCCACATCTATATCATGAAATTAGACTAACATTATAATTAATAAATCACAAAATTTTCAAATGACGGGGGGACATTGCCCAGCCCCGCCACCCTATTCCCTCCGCCCCTGCGGAGGAGGTGGAGAGGTCAACGGTAAGGCGGAGGAGATGGACAGATCGAGGAGGCGCTATCGGCATGGTGCGAGGCAAAGAAAGCGAACGCGGAGAGATCGAGGAATGGTGCTTCTCGACGAGAGAGAATGAGAAATCGGAGTGGTGATTCTCGGCGAGAGAGTGAGAAATCGACGAGAGGAGGTGCTTGAGGCGTCGAATGGAGAGCTAGGGTTTTTGAAAAGTTTTGGACTTGGACAAATTTTTCGACAGAGTGAAGGAAATGAGGAAAGGGGCCAATATACATAAATTTCGGGTTTGATTTTGTAACGGGTTTTTTATAAAACCCGTTACAGAAGGTATTGCAACGGGTTTTATTTAAAACCCGTTACAAAAGACGAAAGGTACTATAACGGGTTTTTTATAAAAGGCATTGCAAAAGGGTCGACGGATTTTTTTCTTTTCTGGACAGAAATTTTGAAACGAGTTTTTTATAAAAGGCGTTGCAGTAGATCTTTCCATATATTTACAGCACTGCCACTGCGGATTCTGAAACGGGTTTTATAGAATGCGTTGCGAAAGCTGTGTTGCAAAATCTCTTTTTTCTGGTAGTGACACTCCCTTTCGAAATATTGCAAAGTAATCCAAAATTCTTTCAGCTATTTGACTCTATTTTTAAACCATCACAATTATCAGCTATCAACAATTTTAGCAACGTATAATGTTAGTTGTAAACCAATTAATACTTAGAAAATGCATTTTTCCCAGTATTAAACCAATTAATAAGGGACCACCCACGTTGATGTTGGTATGGAGTCATGGAGACGCCAGCTTATTTTTGGAAATAAATTGGGAATTTGTCATACCGCTGCATAGCCTGTCATGAATTTTTCGGTCATAATTTTTTTTTAATCTGAATTTTTTTTAAACACCATAAACTTGTAAAATCATTCGAATATTTTCGCTATTGATCCAAATTGTTTTTTCAGTAATGACGCGAATATCCCAAAACGCACCATTACTTAATTGGCTCCTCACCACAAAATCTAGTATTTAATTTCGAAGGTATCATTTATTTAAAATATTATTGTTCATGCTAGATTTGATTGTACATTTTTATCTCATGACTTCCTACATTTTAATTTTATGGTTTCTATCCATTTTATCTCATCACCTCCAATATTATACTGCGTAGTCTGTTTCTATCCTAGTTCTACAACTATTAACAAAGAAACAAATATAAATACGGAATAAAGCTTTCAGGATCCATGTTCTTTCTTTCATTGGATCTAACATATATGCCAAGTTGCTATATGGTGCTAGAAAATTACTTGGCACATGTGTCACCAACAAAAAAATTCATGCAAGCTAATGTACACTGCGTTACATAAGTACATGTATTTTTTTTATTCTTTGCTTTTACCCTTTTTTTGTTTAGAATAGTTATGACAGTATATTTTAATTGATAAACAAATGTTTTTTTTAAAAAAATTGTACTAGAAATGATGATTTTATAGTTTTGTATATTTATTGTTTCTAACATTTTATGATAATAATAGCATTTCCATCCAACTTTTTGGTTTCAATATAAAAAGGAAAACGGTAAAATAGTTAGTATTTTATAACAGATAAAACGGACGTAACGTGAATGGATAGCACAGTAGCTGGGTTCAAAATTTTTCCCTTTCCAGGATATACAGAAGTTAAGGTTACAAACTACGTTTGAGAGACATCCGACATTCAGGGAAGAGACAAAAAATTAATAGAATCTGCCAATAAATATTACCTTTACATCCTCCTTTCTACTTTCTAACTACCAGTAAGAGATACTCCCTTTCTCTCTCTCTCTTGAATATATCTCCAACTAAGAACTACAGGTCTGTACTGTCAGAACATAAATAGGAAGGAAACAGTTCTTAGAAAAGGAAAAACAAAAAGAAGCTATACCAGCAAACAACAATGGAGGAAGAAGAACAACAGCAACACCACACAATCACCTCCCCTCTTTGTGAGTATCCTCCTCTCTTTCTTTCTTTTTTCTCATTTTTCATGTATCTTTCTCCCTTTGACAATATTTGTAAATCATGCAGTGGAGCATGCACCGTCGACCTCTTCATCACAGAAATATGTGGAAGAAGAAGAGGAAGAAAACTCTCCAATTGAACAAGTCGCCTTGACTGTACCAGTCACAGATGACCCGACACAACCGGTTCTCACTTTTCGCATGTGGGTCCTTGGTACCATCTCATGCGCCTTACTTTCCTTCCTAAATCAGTTCTTCTGGTACCGCAAAGAACCATTAACCATTACGGCTATATCTGCTCAGATCGCTGTCGTGCCACTTGGCCGCCTCATGGCTGCTGCTTTACCGGCACGAGTGTTCTTTGAGGGAAGTAAATGGGAGTTTAGTCTGAATCCGGGGCCATTTAATATGAAAGAACATGTCCTGATCACTATTTTTGCGAATTCGGGTGCTGGTACAGTGTATGCAATACATGTTATCACAGCAGTAAGAGTTTTCTACAAGCAGCACATCACCTTCTTTGTTTCTCTGCTTGTTGTGCTCACTACACAGGTATTGAGCGATCTGCACGTTTCATTTGTATTTCTGTTTTACTTCTCATTTTCTCTTTTTTTTTTTGGGGTCATGGATGTAGATTCATAATTCATATTATGTATATATTATTTCAATAACCATGTTGATTTGCATATTTCATGCATATGACATGGAATGGTAGGTGTTGGGGTTTGGTTGGGCAGGAATATTCCGGCGATACTTGGTTGAACCGGCAGCTATGTGGTGGCCATATAATTTGGTTCAAGTCTCACTTTTTAGGTACGCAAGTTCTCTTGCTCAGATCTTAAATTTTTTTTTTTTAAAAAAAAATAATTTAGAGACTTATTATCTTGACTTTTAGTTTCCTTTTCTTGATTCAAGTTTGTAATTAATCCTTAATGTTATTTTTCTTGAGAAACTTTCAGATATTTTAGGTTAAACTTTTGTAATGCACAAATTGTGAAGTGAAAAGCACTCTTTTTCCTCCAACTATACTTACTTGTATATGAATATTGTTTTACTTTCCTATAATTTCTTAAAATGTAGATCATAGCTGCTTTTACCATTTATTCTGTTATGGTTATTCAAAAATATATATATTTTTTATGTCCTTGGCGCACTAGATGTAATAAAAATCATTTTTTTTTTTTTTTTTTTTGGAAAACTACCACAAATATCCAATTGAAAGAGTTAGCTGTCATAGCTCATGCTGGGACCTACGTCATTAATTATGTACCAGCAGTCCAGCACGAAAGAAACATTAATCATACAGAATCTTTTTTATTTCAAAAATACAAAAAATAATTTTAGATGCATGTGGAGATTCTCTAGCCAAGAAAAAGTATCTGTACTCACAGACTTATTCCAGATTGTCTGGATCTATCTCTTCCATAAATTCTTTTGTCCAGCATTGTACTGTGAACACTATCCACTAATAACCTAACAAGCAATCTTCTGGGGACAATTTCGGAGCATTGTATCAGGATTCAGGACTCACTATTCAGCCAGCTAGATCAAGCATCATTACTAAATTTGTATTTTAATTTTTTTGACTTAATTTAAAAAAATAATTAAATTTATTAGAGGTGTGATACACACCCTGTGTGTATATAAAATTCTTACAATTATTAGAGTTGCGAATCACAGTTTGTAAAATATTAACCTATCGCTTACACGTCTCTGCCACGAAAAGTGAGACACAGAAATATTCAGATGACGTGAATCTCTTAGTACCTTCCCTTCTCTTTTGTCCTTTTTTCTGGAACCAAATTTCATTGGTTGACCAATCAATTTCAGTTAAGGTCCCAAAGTTGAGTATAAAAATTGACAAACACCTTTCTCAAAAAAGTAAAATACAATAAATTAGACAAATACCTCTTAAGATAACATTTATAAAGAACTTCCAATTTTAAAAAGATTTGAATGTGTTTTAGTCCAGCGCTAGAAACAAGATCTTAGAGATCAATTTTTTATTGGACGCGCACAAATTAGTTTTCCCTTTAAAAATTAATTACTATTAGATTTGTGTTTTTTATGCACAATTGCTGTCAGATGAAGAAAAAAAGATGTGAATAGGCGAATTAAAGCACCCCATGGATGTAATAACGGTACAACACTATAAAGTTAGTTTGCTAATTGATATTGACTTGATTCAAATATTAATTATTTGGCATAGATCAACTAGGAATTTCAGTCTATCCGATTCATGCAAATATATAACCGCAAATAATGTAAAGTTTTATGTTAAGTAGCTACAAGTGCCCCATTTGACAACTATAAGGGTAGCACCAAGTACTCTCTACTGTTTCTGATTAAAACCTGTGATAAAATATGCTGACAGGTTCCTGAATTATGACATTAATTATTTCTCCGCAGAGCACTTCATGAGAAGGAGGAACGCAGAAAGGGGAGCCTGACTCGCAACCAATTTTTTCTAGTGGCATTTATATGTAGTTTTGCATATTACATATTCCCGGGATACTTATTCCAGATGCTCACCTCCCTCTCTTGGATTTGCTGGCTATTCCCACATTCAGTCCTAGCTCAGCAGCTAGGCTCCGGCTTATATGGCCTCGGTATCGGTGCCATCGGCCTTGATTGGTCCACAATTTCCTCATATCTAGGTCATTCATATAAAAATATTGCAATCTAATTTAGTAATTCAAAGATTCCAATATGCTAATTGTTTCTGTTCTTTCGAAATTCTAATTTTTTCAGGTAGTCCTCTTGCAAGTCCCTGGTTTGCAACTGCTAATGTGGCAGCAGGATTTTTTCTTGTGATGTACATTATTACACCGACTTCGTATTGGCTTAATCTGTACGATGCCAAGACATTTCCTATATTTTCAGATGGGTTATTTACCGCTAGCGGTCACAAGTACAATATCACCGGCATTATTAATTCAGATTTCCATCTTGACATCAAGGCATATGAGAAGTATGGCCCGCTTTATCTTAGTACCTTCTTTGTGGTGACATATGGTGTTGGTTTTGCATCGCTCACGGCTACTATCACTCATGTGCTTCTATTTCATGGAAGGTAATAAACCTTACTAAGTTTGACGGAAAACTTACCAACCTCCTTTAATTTAAAACGGAACCAGAAAATGACTTCATCCCAAGTTACCAACAGATACTACACCTGCAAAACTAATTGATATTGTAACATCTATGAATGTAATTTCAGAAGAGGCCAACTAACCAGTAAATTGTTATATAATTATTATTGTCCGTAATAGAGAGATTTGGCAATTGAGTAAATCGGCTTTCCAAGAGAAGAAGGTGGATGTGCACACGAGGATCATGAGCAAATACAAACAGGTGCCTGAGTGGTGGTTTGTGTGCATCCTTATTGCCAACATAGCACTCACCATATTTGCATGCGAGTACTACATTGACCAGCTCCAGTTGCCATGGTGGGGCGTGCTCCTAGCATGTGCTCTTGCCTTTTTCTTTACTTTACCTATCGGTATCATCACAGCAACAACCAACCAGGTACAATTTAAGTTAGTAAATTTGAGTGAAGGCAATTAGCACTGTCCATGTGGCTAATTTCATTAATTTATTTTTATGTAAAACAGACACCAGGTTTAAACATTATTACGGAATACATCATGGGGTATATCTACCCGGGCCGTCCCGTTGCCAACATGTGCTTCAAGGTATATGGATACATAAGCATGACACAGGCCTTGACATTTTTGCAAGACTTCAAACTAGGTCACTACATGAAGATCCCGCCACGAACAATGTTCATGGCACAGGTTAGGTTATTTATCGTTAATAAATTGTGTGATTTCGGATTCTTAGAAAAGATATACAACCTATTGATGAGGTGAGATCATAAATCATACTTAACAGGTGGTGGGAACTCTGATTGCTGCAATAGTATATCTTGGCACGGCATGGTGGCTGATGGATTCAATATCAAACATCTGCGACACAGAACTCCTCTCCTCTGACAGCCCATGGACATGTCCTAGTGACCACGTGTTCTATGATGCCTCAGTTATCTGGGGTCTCCTGGGGCCCCGCCGCATTTTTGGAGACCTGGGCTCCTACTCTGCAATTAACTGGTTTTTCCTAGCCGGGGCCATTGCTCCTTTGCTTGTCTGGCTGGCACACAAAGCATTTCCCAACCAAAGTTGGATAACTTTGATTAACATGCCTGTTTTGATTGGCGCAACTGGCATGATGCCCCCGGCTACAGCAGTGAACTATACAACTTGGATAATTGTTGGGTTCTTGTCAGGGTATGTTGTGTACAAGTATAAAAGAGATTGGTGGCAGCGGCACAATTACGTGTTATCTGGTGCACTGGATGCAGGTCTAGCTTTTATGGCGGTATTAATTTATCTTTGCTTAGGTTTGGAGGAGATAAACTTGAATTGGTGGGGGAATGATTTGGATGGATGTCCATTGGCATCTTGTCCCACGGCCAAAGGTGTTGTGGTCGACGGTTGCCCTGTTTATTGATGCCAAGGTCGACATACTCATACATGTGAGCCACTTTAAAGTTTATACAATTTTAGAGTAAAAAGTTCATTTGGGTTTTGTAAATACGTTGCTTAATTTTTTTTTCCATTCATAATATTTTGGTTTTTATAATACTGTACAAAGACCGAAGGGGCTGTTCATGGGCAGCTTTGTGCATGCATATTTCAATAAATGTGAAGTCATTTCCTATTCGATACATATATGGTGGTTCTTGCATTAATTTTGCTGTTATATTATTCAATTGCCAGTAAAATCCGCTCGCATATAGTATCTTAACTTAATAATTTTATCGTTGAGTTAAACATCCTTTGCACTTCTCAATTAATTTTTGGCAAAACTTCAACGCATGAGCTTTCCAATGCGTTTGAAGAATGAGAGGGGATAGAAAATCGACTGCTTAGGGGCACACAATAGCCATTTGGAGAATAAAAGTTGTTCCGACTTTTCTCCAAAGGGAAGGAGAAAAGACAAGACAGAAAGAGGGCGTTGATGTTGACAATTTTGGATCTGCAA
This sequence comes from Rhynchospora tenuis, assembly GCA_027725995.1. Lineage (NCBI taxonomy): Eukaryota > Viridiplantae > Streptophyta > Magnoliopsida > Poales > Cyperaceae > Rhynchospora > Rhynchospora tenuis. Next base: position 123,343,547 of record CM050889.1, read on the forward strand.
AACAGAGCGTATATGTGTAATGTGCATTTAGGAATAAATGCAAAGTCAACAAGTAAATTAGAATATTATTCTTAACAAGTTGTCTTTCTCCAAACACTCCAATTGTTTGTGGTGAACTTCTTTATAAAAATTCTGAATAAAGTTGGGAACTTCAGCGTAATACTCTCAAGTCATGAGCAACATTGCATATCTTCTTTTGATATCTATAAGCTATGATAATTACATTAGAAACTCTAAAATGTGAATGCTTTAGTGGTTCTACATTTCTTCCGTTGCTTAATTTGATCATATTAGCCCATTTTCTTACGAATATGAGGTATACAAGAGATGATGCAATTGATGACATAAACTATTTGAAAGATCAGTAACCTCCTAACTGCCCTTTCTTAACATCAAGCTACAGATACTCTCTTAAAAAATATATATATCTTCAAGACAAACTGCGATAGTAAGTTAAAAACCAATACAGGAAATTAATAACTACAAACTAAAGGAAGTACTCCAAATCCATCAGAAATGGAAGAAGAGGACCAAAGGCAAAGCAACCAAATCAGCACCCCTCTTTGTGAGGCATCTCTCTCTCTCTCTATCTCTTTTTCTTCCTCTATAGCATCTCACAGTATGACATATCTTGTGTAGTGAATTATGAGTCAACTAGCTCTTCGCCTGAGAAATATCTGGAGGAAGAAGATGAAGAAGAGAATTCTCCAATTGAACAAGTTGCATTAACAGTACCAGTCACAGATGACCCAACACTGCCAGTTCTCACTTTTCGCATGTGGGTCCTTGGTACAGCCTCATGCGTCTTACTCTCATTCTTAAACCAATTCTTCTGGTACCGCAAGGAACCACTCACCATCACTGCCATATCTGCTCAGATCGCAGTTGTACCAGTTGGTCGCCTCATGGCCGCTGCTCTTCCTACATGTATGTTCTTTGAGGGTAGAAAATGGGAGTTTAGTTTAAATCCTGGGCCATTCAACATGAAAGAGCATGTTCTGATCACTATTTTTGCCAATTCTGGTGCTGGTACGGTGTATGCGATACACATAATCACCGCAATTAGAGTTTTCTACAAGAAGCACATCGCCTTCTTTGTTTCTCTGCTTGTTGTGCTTACCACACAGGTAATTGTGAATCCAAAAATATCCTAGTTGATTTTATCTTTTTAGTTGAAGTACTAAACATATGAGCAGATTTGGGATTGGTTTATTCTAAATCAATTTGTTCAAGTTTCTATTATTTCTATAAATTTCTCAATTTCTCAATTTAAAGGACAATTATAATGGTCTCATAAGAATCGTATATAGATTTTGGGTTTTGGTTGGGCTGGAGTATTCCGACGTTATCTGGTAGAGCCAGCAGCAATGTGGTGGCCGTATAACATGGTACAAGTCTCTCTTTTCAGGTACAATTGTCAATTAAGCATCTCTCCTATGTTTTATGAATTACTTCGTTTTTTAATATTTTAATTTCTTTTTTGTTTGTCATTGAGTCACACTATTTTGGGATATGGATATTGCAATAAATTATATAGATTTTCTCAAAATATCTGGCACCTACCTACGATGTCCTCTTTATCATAACTATATGGACAGAAACATTTTGGCTGCCCCGTAGGGTCCTCACTCACACACACACATCTGACGGTCACAAACGCTACCTTTTAATAATTGACAAGTAAGAAAACTATTTTAAAAATGTGGAAATTCTTTTGCATTGTGGTCATTATACACAGGAGCAAGCATTCTAATGCCATAGTCAACGCAGATGAGCACGCCACGGTACACCGCCAGAAACATTTATCTATCATTTTTGAAGGTTGAGTGCTAACAGAAAAAATTAAAAATTAAAACCCTATTAAAAGAAAGCAAGTTAAAAATCATCAAAAAGATTTTGCAGCTTTTTTCGCAAAGTTTACAGAATCATTGCACTCTACAGTTGCCATTAAGACTATCGATAATATACTGAACCTGACTTCTATACTGAAACTAGCACGATATTTTAGGTTTGCACGTCTTTAGGAAGATAGAGACAGGCTATTAGAAGTCTGTCCCTCTTATCATTTTCTTATTCAGAATAAAGTTCAAAGTAATGGACTGGGCAAAAATTTCAAGATCTGCAAAAATAGCCGAGTATAAAAAGGTAGAATCATGTAATTGAAAAAAGTCATACACTAACTTTTCAAATAGACAGTGAAAGGTTGCCTCATTACAAAATGTTTAATATACATGAACAGGAATTATGTACGATACCTTCACATTACTTATCAGGAAGAAGGGGATTTTTTTTTTTTTTTTTTTTTCTGGTTTATGAAGTGGTATTGCTTTACCTTGTGACACTGGTAAATAAAACTAACAGCTGTAGCTAAATATGACTTTTCTCATTAAAATGCTAAATGGTGACCTAAATACCTGTCAGGGCACTTCATGAGAAGGAAGAACGCAAGAAGGGTGGCCTGACTCGCAACCAATTTTTCCTAGTTGCATTTGTATGTAGTTTTGCATACTACATATTCCCAGGATACTTATTTCAGATGCTCACCTCCCTGTCTTGGATTTGTTGGCTTTTTCCACATTCAGTCTTGTCTCAGCAGCTAGGCTCTGGCATGCATGGCCTTGGAATTGGAGCCATTGGCCTCGACTGGTCCAGCATCTCATCATATCTCGGTAACTTCGCCAGATATTTATTCACTGGAAGCAATTCAACAGAACTCAGAAAATAACACAAGCTTTCTTTATTGTGCCAATTTTTTTTTTTTTTTTTGCTAAATGTAGGTAGTCCATTAGCAAGCCCCTGGTTTGCAACAGCGAATATCGCAGTGGGATTTATCCTTGTAATGTACATTATTACCCCAGCAGCATATTGGCTGAACCTCTACAATGCAAAGACTTTCCCCATATTTTCAGATGGGATGTTTACCGCAACTGGGCAGAAGTATAATATCACAAGCATTATTGATTCAAACTTCCATCTTAACACTGAGGCATATGAGAAGAATGGCCCACTTTACATTAGCGCCTTCTTTGCTGTGACTTACGGGGTTAATTTTGCAACCCTATCAGCTACTGTCACGCATGTGTTTCTTTTCCACGGAAGGTGAGATCAAATATTTATCATAAACATATGAAAGGGCCTTTGGATACTTTTGGTTGATCAAAATTACTTCAATAGCATACATTTGATTCAACAGGGCACTCCTTTAAATTACATGGAAGATTTAGAGGATACTGAAAATAAAACCTATTAATATCTTCTCATTTAGTATAAGTTCCCTAAGGGTCTGCTCCAGAACTCCATTAGTAAAGGAGAGGAAGGGAGAGGAGAGTAAGGGTTGACCGAAATTTGTTACCCTCCGAATCGGAGTGTAGAAGTTTACTCTAAAACTTCCGAAATTTGAGTGTGGGTCTTCCGTCTCCTTCTCTTCCCTTCCGTCGTCTTCTCTTCCGCGTGGAGCGAGTAACCAATCGGGCAGAGTAAACTCGTCTGATTGTTCTGTTACTCTCCTCTCCTCTCCCTCCGATTTGTTGTTCTGGAGCACAGCCTAATGGACAAACAACTGACAATTTTGTATATATGCAATAATGGTCTACATGCAGAGAAATTTGGCAACTCAGTAAGTCGGCATTCCAAGAGAAGAAGGTGGATGTACACACTAGGCTAATGAGCAAATACAACCAGGTGCCCGAGTGGTGGTTTATTTGCATCCTTATCGCCAACATAGCCCTTACTGTATTTGCATGTGAGTATTACATTGATCAGCTCCAGTTGCCATGGTGGGGTGTGCTCCTCGCATGTGCACTTGCCATTTTCTTCACTTTACCCATTGGGATAATCACAGCAACTACCAACCAGGTACTTTGCTTAATTAATGCTTTCTGAAAAAAAAATTAAGAAAAGATGTAAACAATTATTGAGTTGCTTGAATCTGTAAAACAACATGGGTAGTAAATTGCATAACACCAGCAAGATCTAATGCTAAGGATTTGCTAAAATTACCTTGCTAAAAAAACTATATATTTTTTTAATCAATATTTCTATTTTTATACAAAAAACAGACACCTGGCCTGAATGTTATCACGGAGTACATCATGGGGTACCTGTATCCCGAGCACCCAGTTGCAAATATGTGCTTCAAGGTATATGGATACATCAGCATGAAACAGGCCTTGGCATTCTTGCAAGATTTCAAACTTGGCCACTACATGAAAATCCCACCAAGAACCATGTTCATGGCTCAGGTTTGCCCTCTCACAAGTTTTTAATCTTCTTACATGCTAAAAATAGAGAAATAAAAATTTAAACCCAACAAGATATGTCAACATGATAGGTGGTTGGAACCCTTATTGCGGGAATAGTATATCTCAGCACAGCATGGTGGATGATGGATTCAATACCAGACATTTGCAACAAAGAGATCCTTCCTTCTGACAGCCCCTGGACTTGCCCAATGGAACATGTCTTCTACGATGCCTCTGTCATCTGGGGCCTCATTGGGCCTCGTCGCATCTTCGGTGACCTTGGTACCTACTCTTCTGTCAATTGGTTCTTCCTAGCCGGAGCCATAGCACCACTCTTTGTCTGGCTGGCGCACAAGATGTTCCCAAACCAAGCATGGATCACTTTGATTAACATGCCAATTTTGATGGCAGCCACACATACGATGCCACCAGCAACAGCAGTGAACTACACAACCTGGGTACTGGTTGGGTTTTTATCTGGATATGTGGTGTACAAGTACAGGAGGGATTGGTGGCGGCGGTACAATTATGTGTTGTCAGGTGGATTGGATGCTGGGCTAGCTTTTATGGCCGTGCTGATATATCTTTGTTTGGGATTGGAGAATAAAAGCTTGATTTGGTGGGGAAATGACCTGGATGGATGCCCTTTAGCATCATGTCCCACGGCAAAAGGTGTTGTGGTAAATGGTTGCCCAGTTTTCTGATACATACCATTTTCGTTTTCAGAAATAGATATGCAATGTAAATAGGTTGTGTTATCCAACCCAAATCCTCTTGTATAGATTTTTTAAAAGGACCAAAAAAAATGATGTTAAATAATGAAGGAAAAAACAAATCAACAAAGATGCAGGGAGATGTTCTTTCAATTTTCTAAGTACAATATACCAGCCAAAATGCTGTCATGCACAGTGGTGTGCCAATTATTAAAAAATCAAAATTTAAAACTCACATTTACGAGATGTACTGGCTAAGTTTGCACAAAGTTCCAACAGTTCGTTCCACCTGTAAGGGTTTAAGAAGGCAAGCTTTTACAGAATGGGCTGGATGCAGAATAGATATGTCCTTTACAGCCACTAATTTCATGATCAACATCTTCCAAACTTGAGTATCTAACAATTCACCTCCAGATGAAGCAGCACAACCAAAAACCCTTATTACTACCTCATCCTCCTTGATTCAAGTAACCTGTGAACCACACCCCTAAAAGTAGCCTTATTGATCATAAATTTCTTGTCCACCATCTATTCTAACATGCTCACCTCTTACTTTCCTTCCTGGCTTGCAAAGACTCATTATTTCTTCATCATATGTCACCACAATGGGCACAGTTCTCTATCAGATATCCCAACCTAGCTGCCTCTTACAATTACCCAGTTACGCAGGCTCCATTGATCAGACATCAGAGTATCCTACACGGGCAAAAGTAACCCTATAAAACCTCTCCTTTCTTAGACAACAAATTTATCAGTGTGCTTTAAAAATGACACTATCAGGAACTATATTCTTTCATGCCATCCTGTGCCACATATTGCATGCCTCCCCAACCTTCCTATATTTACAGAGAGCATTAGTCACCTTATAACAAAGAGTTGAATTTGGAATGGAACACAAGTTGAGCATATCCTTAAGCAGGCTATGTTCTTCTTCCACCTTCTTTCCCTTACAACGAGCTTTACGAGTATAAAATTGAGCCCCGTCCCCCCCAACAAGTCTCCATACCATCCATTTATACAGTGGCCTCTAGCATGCACAAACCACGTCAGAGACTCAGAGTACTTTATCAAACATTGCCCAACCATGTCAGAGATTCAGAGTACTTTATAGGAAACAGGTCAGGCGCTAACCCCATGAGGCATTTCAACAAACACATTGAGAGCATTCTGCAGCTCCATCACACACCACACAAGGCTTTCAACACAAGAATACAGGTTGGATGATTCAGTACAATTCCAATGGCTATTCCAAATGGCGCGACGGTGCGAGCGAGGAAAAGATAAAAGAAAAGCGCGCATTGTTATTTTTGCTCTTTTTTGCTTAGAAAAATGACGAAGAAAAGAGAGAGAAAACAAATGACAATGTTATAAATATTGGTACGGATTCATAGTAGCGATGCCTGTGTAGTCAATCGCTTAGGCACCAAGATGTCTTACTATATAACTAATTAAGTATCATGACACGCAATCAAACTCTCTATATGAATCAGAGAATCCAGAAGTCAAACATTTACATGACGATAGTCAACGAATGCAAAACATGACATTATTCAAAAATTAAAAAATAAGAAAAAGATGACGCGGTAGCTACCACTACCACTACCAGTACCGCTAATCACTATCTCCCCTCCTTCCAGTTGAGTGGCTGAGATGACATAACATAAAAGAAGAAGAGCCTCTTATTCTCACTCTATTCAATTATTACTATTCCATTCCAATGGAGGCTCTCTCCACTCCGGTGGCTGCCTCTTTCAAGTCAGGCAGCGGCGGCGGCGGGACCACCCTTCTCATCCCTTCCTCACCTAGAAGCTCCATCTCTCTCCTCAAAGCCTCCTCTCTTCCTCTTCCTCTTCCTTCCACTACAAACCTCTCTTTCCACACCAAAGCCCAATCTTTCCGATCCAAATCCAGTGTTAATTCTCTCCAACATCCATCCCCTGTACCGAAATCGCACGATTTTGTTACTTCTTCTTCCAAGTCTGTTACTTTTCACCACCGTGCTGCCACGGGATATGCCGCGGCACTAGCTGATGCCGCATGCCGTGCTGGCACACTTGCGGCCGCTGATGTGGATATGCGGAGGTTGGTGCGGCGGGTCAGAGGTGTGATTTTTAATCCGGCTGTGAAGGAAACAGAGAAGGGTGAAATGGTAAGATACAAGCAGGAATAATTAGGCTAAAGTGATATGCATTTCACTATAGAGAACCAAACAGAAATGTCAAATTTGATTCGGATGGGTTGTGTTTGCTATGAAATCCAAGTAGAAATTTATTTATTTGGACTCCCCAAACTATAGCTTTTTGTTTAATTAGGTTCAGTAAAAACCTATAAACTATTTATAATTTGTTCAATCAAGCATAATTAAAGTGAAATATAAACCTGATGTCATGGTAGCAAGCTGCTACTTAAGATTCTAGCTGTTTGCATACTGCCACATCATCCCTTTTCAGTAAATCAGGGTTGGATTGAACCATATATAGATAGAACTGAAAGAGATGTTCACGGCCTAATTGAACCAAGTGCAATAGCAAATACTTCAGGGCATAAAAGAAATCAACCAAAAAAAAAAAAATACAAAGAATGTCATTGCCTTGTTGGTAATTGAACAATTTGAAATGTTCCAAATGTAAATAATTATGGTTTTGAATGATTCAGCACCCATAGGCATGAGGTTGTGCTATCTATGACTGGTACTGAGATCTATGTGCTATAGTTGTTGAGTCCATTGCTTTAGTTTATTTACTGTCACACAAATTGCCTAATGCAGGCAGCAAATTTATTCATAGGAATACACAATGCTTGATTAACAAAATAAATATATAACAGGTAATGAAGGCAACCTGGAGTGATGGCTACGAGAAACATGTCGTGGCACTAATTCGACTTCTGGCAAAGAAAGGGAAGTTGGGATTGTTGGAGGAGGTTATGTCTGAGTTTTCAAAGATTTGTAATGAACTAAGTGGAACAAAAGTTGTTATGGTGGGGCTATCAAAAAGCTGAGGGGGTGCTATCGAGTTTGAACGGGTTGCAAGAGAGGTGCAGGCAACAAGTGGTGCTAGCCGTGTCAAGGTGCGGTACATCCTTTCTGTATAATTTATCTGTAAATTTATGTGCATGCTTCTAGTCAACATAGTTGATCTTTTTGCAATTTTGTTTGGGGCTTGGTATGAGATCTGTCTCTATGATATATGTTTATGGAAATATTTTGCCAATTGTTCGGGGGTAGTGCTTGATTTTCTTAGTGTATAATGCAATACGATGTGTTATAACATTTTACGGTACACTAATAAGGGTGGAACCGGTATTTAAAGCACCTCATCTTGTTTTATACCAGTAAGATAAAAGTATATATTGACATTAATGAAGCCTAATTGTACTGGTTGGGTTGTTGAAGCCTGATATGGCCCATATTTTGTATTTTATTAGACTGAGTTGCATATACAGATAGTGAAAGTATGATCATTCTGGCACCGCTCTGTTATAAGTATGATGGGACATCAAATCAAAATCCCACCAGCCTTCGTGAATCAGACAGTTGGAAAAAATCAAATTAAACTGCTAGATGTGATCAAATAATGTATGCCAGTAAATGCAGAGTCCAGAATAATGTTAATTCCCACTTCATGATTATTGATTAGATCCAAATGCACTGTCCAAGTTCACGAAATGCTGTGCTATTTTCTCCCATTCAATCCGCATCGAGTTTATGCTTGTCTAACCATTTTTGTTTCATTATTAGCAGTTTAAACATCTGTCTTTGTAGTTTATTGCTAGATAAGCAACTTTTGCGCTAGATACCTGCATGTTCCATCCCAATTAAACCTCATTGTTGCTTTCAGTATGCGTTTTTTGGGAACAAAATTTAGTCGGTTCTCCCAGTGGATTTCATGTTGTCAAGCTTCCTTTCTACAGAAGCATTATTAAATTAAGCCATCAAACTTACGTGAATAACTAAACTTGGGACATTATAAAGTGGGCAATCATGGAGAGAAAAAAAACAATGCTACCTTAGATGCTAAGCAAACCTATGTATAACATACCGAAATATTATCAGCCATGTCCCTTGGAACGAGTATTCTTAAAGTGCTATTGCTTTAGAAAGTGGGCAGCTTTTGGGTCTTTCAAAACCCTGATTCTGGATCTGACACATAGCAACTAGCTTTTCTAATTCCCACTATGGATCAATCTAAACACTTCTATTCTTTTTTCTTTTCCTTTTTAATTGATTGGAACAGCTTTGGTGCTTATTTTTTTTATAATTTATTATTATTATTATTATTATTTTTTGAGGTTGTATTAGAAATTCTGTTGAGTGTTATACCGCAATCCAAGCTCAAGAAGGATGGTTTCTAAAAATAAAAAGACAAAAAGTTCCAAGTTGAATACTTGAATGCATGTTGACCTTTTTGAACTCGAACCTTTTAGAGTTTTAATTAAGTTAAACAATATCTCTCTAAAGAGGTACATATTTTATTCGGTTACCGTAACATGCATGGATATAATAGATATACCAATTTGAGTTGTATGTCGGTGTGGTTGTAATTGAAAAGGGTAAAAAAGGAGGTCAAATTATATATGGTTATAACATGGACAAAACACATCATTATTCATTATGATCATTACTAATACTAATTATTAGATGATGCATGCGGATCTTTAGATCGGTTTCACAATTATATTGACTAGTCGTTATTTCAAATTGTAGTTGCAATATTACTTCTTGTCTATTTATATACTATAATTATTTTAAACTTTTTCCGCAACAAGTACATTTCATAAATAATATTGAAACGTATAATACGTACTGAAGTGTGCGTAATTGAACAAGCCACGTTTCCTTGCTTATACATCTGTATTATGTTTCATTACCCTCTTTGAAAACTACATATCATAGCAACTACCATTCGTACTTGATTTAAGCTCAGGATTAGAGCATCTTTCCAGCAGCAATCATCATTGATTAGTATTAAATAAAAGGCGCACATTCTTAAACAGGGATTTTATTTTATCTGTTTGTACAACCAGAAACACTAGCAGCTTGGAAATGGATAATGAGGGAGCACATCTCAACTGCCAAATTTGAAACCAGAACAACTAAAGCTTATAATGTGACAACAAATGAAATATTAGATGCGCTACAGGATATTAGCTAAATGGTATGGCCCATAACTAAAAGTTATAAAAAAGATAATCTGATTATGCTCCTCCAAATATTTTGTTCTAAAAGTGCAGAGGTCAAAATCATCATTAATTGTAGGAAAATAATTTTAGACTCTCTTAATAGAATGGACTGTTAGACAGAGACGACAATCCCAGCTCACATAAATACAAAGACAAATCTGACAATCCAGATTTTATTTCGCAAAAAAAAAAAAAAAAAAAAAAAAAAAAAAAAAAAAAAAAAACCATTAGTGGACACAGCACAATCCAGACATAGAATCTGAATCTGAATCAGGCATTACAAATATGACTTAGACCTCCAATTAGTTATATTTAATTATTTCCGGAGAGGAGCTTAAACCATGTTACCATGGTTTTGATTGCTTGCGATTGAACATTTCATATTTTAATGTAAAATTGTTAACTACTATACATTTACTTCATCAAGCAAAGTGTAATTTAGTGGAAAAAAAAAATGCGTATTATAAATGATAGTATAAACTGATCCAATAACATCAGACAGCTACAACATTTAACTTTATGAAAAGGAAACAAAAGCACTGTGCTGTCAATCTTGGTGAGATAGGTCATATCGACTGTTGAGTCATTATAAAGACAACGCTTTTGTTGTGTGGAAAGAAAATTTCTATTTTTACAGTTAAAGCTGGAAACAATATTTTCCTTACAAAAATGGGCTAGAAAAAAAATATCAGAGTAGTTAGAAATATCCGACTTTAAACTAAGTAAGATATATCAATTGGATAATTTTAAAGGGGAAATGAGAACATCAGCTGTTGCAGGTGTATAATTTCAAATTGGTAATTAGGTGAAGTACTGCAGGTTTCTAATTATTTAAATATCAGTTTGCTAAATTGGTCTTTCTTACAATTTTATAAAGTTGAGACGTGACTGGAGAAATGTTCTAACAACAAAATATTTCTCCTTAGGTGAACATGTTAGTTAATGAATTAGATGTACCATTATATCATATCTGCTTTTGAATAATAAAATAAGCACCACCACAAAAACAGGTTTTTATAACGGGTCGTTTGTAACGCTCAACTTCAAACCCGTTACAGATTGATCGAAAAAATGGCGGTGAAAAAAGGCGGGAGCAATCTGTAACGCTTCTATTAAATCAAGCGTTACAATATTCCATCCCCAAAATAAAAAAAAAAATCTGTAGACGATTCTGTAACGCTTCCTATCTTACGAGTGTTACAAATCTGTAACGTTTGAATATTAAGAAGCGCTACAGAATAAAAGTTCTGTAACGTTTATTAAGTAATAAGCATTACAAAATCTAATAAACTGTAACACTTATTAGTTAATAAACGTTACAGATTACAGTTTTAGGTTAATATTTAATTCATCTTTTCGTCTCCCCTCTCCAATCAATCCAAACAGCCGCACCCAACCACCAACCAGAAGCCATTTCCCATGCATTAACTCTATTTTTCATATTTATTTTCCACTCCAAAAAAATAGATAAAAATTTCTAAAAATTCTGAAAAAAATAGAATTTGAAAGAGAAGGACAAGGAGAGTAGTTTGGAGGTAAAAAAATTTAATTTGAACAACATTTCATATTTTTATATTTTTCTCTTAATTTATTTCGGTTTTTATTGAAAAATAGAAAATAATTCTAAAAAAATATGAAAAAATTATAATTGGATATAAAATGAGAAAGAGAAGTTTAATTTGAGCTATATTTTATATTTTTCAATTTTGTCCTTATTTTTTTTGTAAATTATTTTGATTTATGGTTAAATTAATGATTAGTTGATTTTTCATGGCATAATTTTAGATCTCATTCAAGAGGAGAATAATTCCATCGGATTGAAGATATAATTTCATCGGATTGAAGGTATATTTTCATAAAACTTTCTTATTTATTTCATTTTAATTACCAAATTATTCATGCATGCATTAATAATTTGCATATGCATTTAATTATTTAATGGTATTGTCATATAGGACCAAAATACCGGAACAATACCGAATTTAGGTCGTTGCCCGTCCGAGATTAATCCATTAGGGATTAATCTCGGATAGTCCCCGTTTTGGGACTGCTCTTTGGATATTCTATCTCATTTAGGATTAGCGAGTCGTACGCTAGATGTAATCTGTTGTTTGAGGAAAATTCGACGGCATTTCCCTTTATATGTTCCCACAGATGCGTTCTCACGAGCAATCGTGTGTTGGCGCATTCAGGGAACATTAGGAAAAATGTTGCCGAATTTTTCTCGAACAACAAGTTACATCTAGCGTACGCTCGCTAATAAGACAGAGTAACCAAAGAGTGGGTTAGGATGGTGACCGGTCCTAAAATCTAATGTGACTAAATTGACTCATACCTTGACATTTTGCATACATTTTTCTTGTTTAGATGGATCGGACGTGGATGTACTCAAGTAACAGATTTTCTGCCGAGTTTCTGAAGGGCTTGAAGAATTTATAGTTTGTGCTGAAGCGGATTTAAAAAGGAGGGAAGATGACCAAATGTGTTGCCCTTGTCGTTTATATCAGAATTTGTTGAAATGGTCTAATTTAAAAGAAGTGAGAGTCCATTTGCTTAGAGATGGATTTGTACCGGGTTATACTCGGTGGATTTGTGAGAGTTCAACATCGAGGATGATAGCGGCAAGGAGAGAACTCTCAAAGTAATGGGCAGAACTCACAGGACATTTAGGAGTAGGCTTGTGGAGGATTTCATTAGAAAACAAAATTTCAAACAACCGTGGGACATATTCCCATTCTCAAAGAAGGTACGATAAGAGTTTTACCTAAATGCTCCTTACATTTGATTGATATGATATTTTGATTGAAATGAATTTGATTAATGATTTTGATTGAAATTTGATATTCCTGGCTCGTCGACGGAGTAATTAGGCTTGAGTTTTGGAGGACGATACCCTTGGCCATCAGCTGATTTGGAGCCACGCCAAAAGATATCACAATCTGTTCGGACACATTTGTACTTGTAATATTAATAATACTGACTTGACTGATTACTTTGAATGCAGAGTAAGACCAAACCGAAGCCACGTGCGGAGAAAGAGAAGAAGAAGGAGAAGGAGAAAGAGAAAGGAAAAGCGATTGGGAGGGAAAAAGAAATAGATAATGCCAATAGGGTGGGGGTCCCAAGCGAAGGATCTACTATTTTGCGCGAAGAGAGCGGTTAGATCAGACGATTATTGAGAGACTTTCTGATTCTGAGCGAAAATTATACACAGTGTTGAAGTTCACACCGAAAGGGGAGGAGTTATTTGAGGTGTCTGAGTGCAATCCTTGGGGTACACACACCGTTGTGCCATTCACATTCAACTTAGGTGATATTCTGGAATGTTTCAAAAGAGAATGCCTACGCATATCAATGGTCAAGGTGTACTCATGGTATTATTTTCTAACTTTGATTTTTATTTTCAATATTCAAATTTCAATTTAAAATATATATCGAAGTATTGGATAATTGCAGGTATTGGATGATCGAACTTAAGAAAGAATATGGGTTCGATAAAAGCATCACCTTGTGGGATCTGGAATTTCTACATGGAGGTTCATGGAAAAGCAACGCATATATCAATCAAAACAATAATTGAACTGTATTACAGGTTCCATTGGACGATTATCGTCGTTGATATCAAGCATGAGAGGGTTTACTTCATAGATACCTTGGTTCGCGACGATCCCGTATCAGACTTAATAATTAAGCCGTTTATCACTTCGTAAGTTTCTACAATTAAGAAAAATAATAGTGCTAATTTGAGATTTTGGAAATTGCTATATATATAATCTAATTTAATTAAATAAATTGAATGCAGAGCATATAAAATCTACAAGATGGAGATGACGGGAAAGAATATACGTAAAGCCAAATTATTCAACTGGTACGAAAACTATGGATTAGTGGTTTACATATTAGTTTTTCTGAAATTATTACAAAATTCTTATCTAACTACTTGTTTAAATTGTGATTTTAGGCTCCAAAACAAAATGGCAATACAGAGTGTGACTATTTCACGTTGTTGGCCATGAGACATGTATTGCATTATGTCAGATCAACCGGAGAACTACCAAAGGTATTGCTTTATTTCAAAATTTAGGAATTTAGGGTTTAATAACGGTTTTAGAATACCAACACCGATCGACTTTGGATTTAGGGTTTAGGGTTTAGATAAGATTTGATACGATTAGAATTAACTAATTAATATGATGTTTTTGGTTTGTTTTTAAATGTAGCAAATTGATCCGATTGGAGTTCCATACACGAGCGACGATATTTCAGAAGTCGTGAATGAACTCATGCATTTCATCTATGGTAACATATTTGGATAGTTGATCAATTTGTTAAACTTGTAAAATATTGTTGATATTAAATTTTGTTGAACTTGATGCGTGTTTATGTCTTGATGCATGTTTATATGTGTGTGTATATATGTGTATGATGACATGTCTATTATGTATGTGATGCACGTTTGTTATATTTTGTTTTGGTACATTAAAAATCAATGTACCAGTTGGTACGGCTAGCAAACCTGGGCTAGCCACAGAATACCAACAGTATATAAAAAAAATTTAATCAACATCTTTAACGCTCATTACATAATAAGCATTACAGAACTAAGCAGAAATACGAAAAAAAAAATATCAAATCTGTAACGCTCAATAGCTTCCAAGCGTTACAGAATAGGGCTATCTGTAACGCTCATTAGCTACAAAGCATTACAGATTGGATATATTAATTTTTTATTGTCCCAATCTGTAGCGCTTCATAGCTAATGAGCGTTACAGATAGTCCTATTCTGTAACGTTTGGAAGCTATTGAACGTTACAGATTTGATGTCCTGTAACTCTTATTTTCAAGATCTGTAACGTTTCTATAGTTTTGCAATGGGGTCTACAGTAATGTGTGCATGAACGTTACAGGTTCTCATTTTTGAACGTTACGGACGTCAAATTTTGACGTAGTGAAGGACTGGTTATAGATATCGCCATCTCCAATGGTTGTGTAAGAAGAGGTCCCAGAAATGAATATTTAATTTATTAAATACAATAATAACTTAAATTTATTGATAAATAAATAAATATGATATCCAGAAGTCCGAAATTTTAATAATGCTGCAAACTCTTTTCTTGTTGAATAAGAAATAAAAGCCGAAAAAATTATGACAGGGTCTATGATTTAAATATTCGTCCCTTAAAAAAAGCAATGACTTTTAAAGTTAGGTCCTTCAAGAACTTGAATTTATAATTATGGCTTTTTTTTTCTTAGGCTGTAATTGATTTGAAATCCCATCTTAATAGAAAAATAAATAGTTTTCTGATGCCAAAAAAAAAAATTGATAGTTCGACCTAAAATTTAAATTTCAGACTTTCTTAAATCTCGAAATTTGTTTATTATTTCTACAGAATTCGTTCGATATTTTTACATTTGTTATAAATATCAAGCCCAAGAGTCATCTACCCGCCAGTTAAATTAAAGGATTCTTTTCTTTTTAACATCAAAATTTAAGGATTTTATGTGATAAAGAAAACGAGTAATTTCGTCCTTATTTTTCCTTCAATATTTTTTTTTTTTTTTTGAAGAAATGGTAGAAGCGCGAATAAGTGCAATAAGAAAAATTAAGCTTAAAAAATGTATACAATTCACTAATGTGCTAGCTTGGAGCCTAGTTGGGACAAAAAGAGAGGAATTCTCGGACTTCCCTGTTGTTGCCTTTCCCATCTTGTTGCTTGCTTCTTGACGATTCTATCACCACCATTTGAGCCGTGAAGACTCCTCCAGTTTCATTGCAAAAAAAAATGATTCTTTTTTTTTTGTTTTTTTGACTTCTATCATTCAATAATAAGTACCTGTCACAATATTTGGTCAGATTTCAGAGAATACTTGAACAGTGAATCTATATATTACCTATCATTCACCGTTGGACGGTATAGAATCATAATCGAGAAAATAAAATTAACTTTGGAAATTTTTGTTTAAATTTTGATTCAATCAAGAACTTCGACATGTCTGTTCTAATTAACAATTAACTAATCAACACATTTGAAACCAGTAACAATACTAAAAAAGTTCGAATCAAGTATTTAGTGACCAATTTAATTATGAATTATTTTGAAAATATACCTAATATCTGAAATTAGCTATAAATTGTTCCAACCGAATTGACAACTTTTTTTTTTCCTTTAAGCAACATTTATTTTTACCGTACCCATTTAACATGAAAACAAAAATTAAATCAATTGCTTGCTCAGTCAACATAAGCTTAACTAATCTTAAGAAACATTTATATCCTGTTCAATCGCTGTGTACACAAACAAAAACTCTCTTCAAACCACTTGAATCAAACCTGCTCCAATCATTAATAAATTCCACTGGAGAGGAAGCAAATGTAATTAAATTATATATATTAACAATGTTGGAAGTAAGTATTTCAAAAATAAATAAATAAATAAATAAATAAAGTAGGAACCACACGTAGTGGTACAAATTGTGAGCTGGTTCGGTACAAGTGCCTCTTATTCTCTCCGAGCCTTTCTATAATTATGAAAAAGCAAACCAAAGCAAAGGAGCAAACCCTTGTGGGGGGACCAGCATGCATCTTTCCAACCCCATTTTTTCTCTCCGAAAGCCAAACACCAATCACTCCTATATATGCCCTTGCCCTACCTGAACCAAGTCATATCTCCCTCTCTCTCTTCCTTTATATAAGCACACACCAAAAGTTACCAATTCCTTCCACAATTTCACACGCATACAAAGATAACATGGTTGATAGTAACATGAACAGAGAACGAGAGTACAAGATGAGGCAGGAGATGGAGATGGAGAAGGATTGGCAGGGGGAGGAGGCAGAGACAGACTATGTTTTCAAAGTCGTCGTGGTAGGCGACTCGGCTGTCGGGAAGAGCCAATTGCTCGGGAGGTTTGCCAAGGACGAGTTTTTCTTCGATTCAAAGCCGACGATAGGTGTTGAGTTCCAGACGAGAACGGTGACCATAAAACGAAAGCGGATCAAGGCGCAGATTTGGGACACCGCCGGTCAAGAGAGGTAAGGGAGTTTATTAGTTCTAATGAAAATTGTAGCTAGAAATTGCCATGAAAACTGCAAGCGGAATAAGTGTGAACATAAAAATGAATATTATAATAATTACTGACTGGATCAAATTTTGTTATAGATGTATAGATGGTAACTTTTTAATCACGTTGATATAGTAAAAGTTTATGTATTGGACAATATGTAGTACTGCAACTGACATATATGATACTGACAAAAAAAAAAGACCGATCTGCTTGTGAGAACGTGTTTTTTTTTTTTATTATTATTTTTCTTTTATATCATATCATATGCTTAATTAGTTGATAATTAGTATATTTTCAATTGATTTTTCAAGAAAAAAACATAATTCTTTTATATATGAATATAGTGTTTTCGTTATAATATTTTTTTGGCAAGTCATAATAGTTTTTTTTGCCCCCTTAACTCGTCTTGCTTAGGTATATAACTTCTCGCATAAGGTTTTGTTTTTCAATATTTGACTACAGCTTTTGGATTAGACTTGTTGCGCCGCATATTCTTGTTTGAATTATATATATATCTTCATATATATATTGTGTAGTCTATAAGAATCAAACAGATGTATCCTATAAATTTTGTATAACCATCGTAAATTTCTATTGGATTTTCTGTGATAACAACTATACTCGAGAAAGAGACAGTTAACTACTCTTTTTCTTTATGCGGAAACAAACTTATTAGCGTAAAATCCAAACTCAATTCTCAAACCTTTTATTCCTCCAATTAAAAAAAATTCAATATATTATAGTAGTACAAATGAAAATGCAATTTAAAATAGAAGGATCACTTGCATATGTCTAAATTAAGGAGGATCCTTTAAACTCTACATTGATCTCATCTTTAACTATGCAGATTAAAATGGTTCCGGACATATCATAACTCTTTATTTCAGATCAGATGGTTTATACCAATTCTGATTGTATTCCTACTTATTATATCTAATTTTAGTGGTAAAAATATCTAGGTTTGACGAGGAAAAACCTCAATACGGATATAATACTTATGTCCAGTACAATTATTAAGATATTATTTTCCTTAAGAAAATATAACTTTGAAATTCAACTTCAACTGAATTTCTGGGCTAGCTAAAAAATAATCCAGCATTTCCTTTTTGTATCATGTGTAAAATGATCCCGTGATCTCATCGCACTGAGGTGCTGACACAATCTTGGTTGGGACCTACCATTGGAGCCATCCTTGTCATTGTTTCGTATAGCTCCGACTGACTATAATTTCAGGTTGATGCGGTTACCCCCGGATTAGCATTTATTGCTTGAGCATGTGCCAATCAGTTTCTTCATTCATTTCAATTTTCTTCCAACCAAAATTTGGACTAAGGGCCCCTTTTTTAAGCAAATGTATTAAAATAGAAACAAAATGGAAGTTGAAAGTAGAAATTACTCAATACGCTATTTTAGTAAATTTATAACAAGTTTCTTCTTAAAAAAATAGTTCGAATATTGATAACAAATATCATGACACATTACAGTACTTATATTTATCAATATAGTCTATGACCCAACATGACTCATGAAATGGCTTATCAATCGTGACTTGTGGCAAAATTTTGATTATATTGACGACTGAATTTTAGAACCAAATTATAAGAACTAAAATTAAGTGTAGAATTTGATTATTCTAACAAATAGTGGGATTAGAGAATCCTAGACTGTTAGCAGAGAAAAAACGATGTATTGCTTTTTAGCTTTAATAGAAACCATATATTTTGGATACTGTTTTTTTTCATCAAAAATTAATTTTGATATTATTATTTTTTCCACATACGTATACATATTTATATAGAAATTCTTTACGGATTCTTAATTGTATGATACAAACTATTCATATATTTTTCTAAAAAGATATATAGGATTTCACTATACACAAATTCTAGAACCCAGCTTGTGCCAGCCTAATGTAATATACTTTTTTTTTCGGTGCAAGCATTAATTAACTTCAACACATAGGAAATTTGTTGTGTATTGCATATACAAAGGACTACCCACATGGCAACCAAGCATTTGTCGACACGCAGTGTCTGTCCCTTCGGGCTCCCGTCACTACTTGTCAATTTTAGAACATTTAAGGGTTGAAAGCGCAATAAAGAGAATGGGGACCAGTCGACCAGATAAGGTGCAATTCTGGATCTTCATTCAAACAAATAGTTTAATTTAAAAAAATGAATTGAATATGTATAAGGTGTCAGTGGAATTTAAACTCGAAAGCGAAAAATGTGATAGATATGTCTCGATTTGAATTCTCAATCCAATTGGTCTAATAAGTTGGTGACAGATCAGAAGTGCTTTAGGCATGGTTTTAATTGGTTTAGTTGGAAGTCAGTGTAGATCCGTCTTATTAATATAATAGAATCTTTCTTTTTAGTGAATTGTTATTATACTAGAATTATGTTGGTACCTTAAGAAATCCGTTGCTTTTGATTCCAGCAAATGTCACTTTCAAAATAAATATGAGAAAGCAACGCAAATAGTTCAAAAGGACAATTACGTTATCCAAATTCAATTAGCTTCATATCACTGCATAACCAATTTAGTTGAATTTAGTAAGATCAAAAGAGGTTAAATAATGGCACTGAAAGTGTGCCTCAGATTTAATTTGATTGTCATTTTGCGTTATTTTACTATTTCCTGAAAGAACAAAACATAACGTAGATCCAATCTGGTTCAGGTACAGAGCAGTCACAAGTGCATATTATAGAGGGGCTCTAGGTGCAATGCTGGTATATGACATCACAAGGCGGCCCACATTTGACCACGTGGCAAGGTGGCTCGATGAGCTCCGTGCCCACGCCGATGGGTCCATCGTAATCATGTTGATAGGCAACAAAGCCGACTTGACAGAAAAGCGTGCCGTCCCAACTGATGATGCAATAGCCTTTGCAGAGGAGCAGGGGCTCTTCTTCTCTGAAGCGTCTGCTCTTAATGGTATGGATTTATAAATATTAATAGGAGATGATAATAGCACAAAAAATTCAAATCAAAATGCTAATTTAAAATTTGAGCCCTTTATCATCATAGAGAGGCAATTTTCCATATCCTACTGTTTCTGTCACAGCGAGATACACTTTAGCAGTTGCAAATTTTCCAATTTTCTATGCCATTTTCTAGATGGAATAAGAGCATTTATTTAGGTAACTTTTTCCTGATAGTACTGATAACTAACGGACTGCTCTGATGCATAAGAATAATTAGTACTTTCGTGTTTTTTGAGTTGTCCATTAAAGTTTGGCGCATGCCGTCTTTTTTAATTTCACCTACTAATTTTCCACAAATGTTTCATGTGGCTTCGTTTTATACTTCTTATGATAGGACTAAATTCAGAAACAATTTAATAGGTGAAAATGTGGAGACGGCATTTTTAAAGCTTTTGGAAGAGATATACTCTGTGGTGTCGAGAAAGGCACTGGAATTAGACGAAGCACGGCGGCTCAACGGAGGAAGTAACAATGGCGATGTATTGGTGCTGAAAGGGACTCAGCTGTCAGTCGTTCCTGAGGTATCCATGATGGAGACGAGTGCTTTAAGAAAAGGAACACAGTGCGCTTGCTCTTGATAACCTGTGTTTTAATTTAACCTCTTTTTTCACCTTTTTTTTTTTTTTTTTTTGATTGACCGGATGTATTGTGTTGCTTGTTCAATGGGGTTTATACAAAAGTTGGTCAAGTAGGATAGTTATGTATGAAAAAAATATAAATTTATACTGTTTACATTCCGTTATTTTTTTCCCCATTTTTTTTG
This sequence comes from Rhynchospora tenuis, assembly GCA_027725995.1. Lineage (NCBI taxonomy): Eukaryota > Viridiplantae > Streptophyta > Magnoliopsida > Poales > Cyperaceae > Rhynchospora > Rhynchospora tenuis. Next base: position 123,364,497 of record CM050889.1, read on the forward strand.
ATGCAACAATACGAGTTGTTGACATGTAAAAAGACAAGATAAACATCGTCAAAGTTTGAATAAACTAAAGATAAACAGCGTGGTCGGCTGCAAGCGCAGGACATCAGTAACAAAGGTCAAAAGTTTGAAATTAAAACAGTATCAGTGCGTATGCCATGATAACATAGTTTACAAGATCTGACCTTTTCCTGTATGAACTGCGTGTGCTGTCTGACCGTTTTTGTTTCTGTGATGAACAATTGTGTAAATAACTAAAGCCCATTTTTTGGTCCCAATTAACAGTTGTCTGGACACTAGAGCAACCAAAGTGCATGTGAAAGATCTCAAGTGCAAACAATGATTGTAAAAAACAACAAACATAATAATACAATATCATTGTAAAAATGAATTAAAGGAATTCGTCTGAACCTCATGCCAAAAATGCAGTAACAAACGTTTTGAACAGAGCTTTCAATAACCACCAGGTGCTTTCCTAAAGTATGATTTAATTTTTTTTCAGAACAAGATGTAAGTTAAACCTCAATACAATATACTGTATAACTATCCCCCTCTCAACAATAACATTCTTGAAGATGCGACAGAAGTTGAAAAATACCCGCAACTTCAAGAAATTAAACAAAAAAAAAAAAACTTAATATTTTTGTAAACCCATTACTTGTATGATTGATTAAGGCACTTACAAAAATGTAACTATCTAACAAAAAGGAATGCCTTCATCAGGTCGGGGTAGAAACTTAAGGGGAAGAAGCCTCGGAAGAAGGCTCTTCTTCAGGGGGCTCAGGCTCTCTATTGTGGACCATTCTGGACATGAGGTTGGATATCTCATAGATGGCACTTCGTACCTGGACATCGTCAGACTCTGATGGCCGGGCCCACACTGGAATTTCTGAAGATTGTAACGATCTGTTTGCAGCTCTCTTTCCTTTCCTAGAGGACAGCAGAGCCTTCTCCAGGTCAGCTTGCCTCAAAGGTCTGGGCCTCTGTAAAATACAAAGATGTAGACAGTACTAAGAATTTGTATCCAAAAATAAGGCCAGAATACCCACACACACAAAAAAAGAAGCCCTTTTCATCCAACTCGCTAGATTCTGCATGCTGCCTAGAGTCTGGTCAATATATTTAATCAAATTTAAATAAAACAGAAGTATAGCTAGCCTGCCGATAAAGAAAGGATACTGAAAAGGGAAACAACCCTATCCTCAGATTTTAACTAACCATTAAGATGTATCAGTATAACATGTTCCACTACTCTTAACTCATCCACATAATATAAAGCATTGAAAAAGTATATCATATTAACCCTACAAAACTGAGAAATATCCTGGACATTCTTGCCTTATCTAAAACCTCAGTTTCTCTTTCATGAACCAAACTGACATAGGGACGAAGCCAGATATGAGATGGTCAAAGTGTCCCTTATATTTTGCAACTTTGCAGGGGTTACAATGCGCATGTTCTAAGAAAAACTACTTACATGGGCTGATCCCCCTTTCTTTTCATCATCCAAGTACTCTCTGATTGGGAAAAAGGCAGCTTGCTTGCACAACTCAAGTATGTCAGAGCCCGTGAAACCTTCACATAAGCTAGCAGTAAAATCATAGTTTATGTCATCATCTACTCTCTCCCCTTTCAGAATTACTTTGAGTATCTTTGCTCTTTCACTCTGATCAGGATAGCCAATTTCAAAAATCTGTGTGAACCGCCTGAGTATCGCCTCATCTAATTCTCCTGGCCGGTTTGTTGCAGCTAGGACCATCACACGTGCATGCTCTGCAAATCAAATAACTAATTAGTCAATCAATTGATTACGAAGTGGCATTTGAATATTAAAGCAAAGATATGTGCAAACAGGAATTTTCTTCTTAAGAAGAGTAATATGTTAAATTATTCAGATAAAACAAAATCTGAGTTAGGGTTCTTTCATAATCTAGAAATGACCAAGTTTTTCTTGAACGTGGCCAGGCAAAGAAGAATATGTCATAATCCTGTAGTCCTATCCTGTTCTTTAAATATTAAAACTAAATTTATATGTTACTCACTAATAAGTAATAATAAAGATAAAAGAAAAAAAAATACCGGAGTTTAACTAAGCAAAGAACCGTTATTTATGAAATATTAGATGAAGCGGAACATTCGAAACAGACATAGATGAGGTTTGCAAGTGACTTGCACATAACAGTGACTATGTTAATACAGATATCAATAAAATCATGAAATTTTACACAGTACAGCAACACATAAGGTGCTAGTGTCATATCTGATATAGCTAGCATGAAATTTTACACAGTACGGCACAGATAAGGTGCTAGTACCATATCTGATATAGCTAGCATATGGATACCAATACTGATAATGATACAGAATTATTACTGAAAACCAAGGAACTTGAAAAGAAAAAAGGAGTATCGAGTAATTTCAGAGAGAGTGAACTAACGATCAGTGGTGAAACCATCCCACAAGGACATAAACTCAGTTTTCATGTTAGTCATGGCCTCATGGTCAGTGTTACGTCTTTGCCCCAAGAAACTGTCGACCTCATCTATGAATATAATCGCCGGTTGAAGCTTATATGCCAGGCTAAATACAGCCGCCACTGCCACAGCCAAACATTAGGAGTTAGATAGTAATGATAAGAGCCGAATGATAGTCAACAAAATATATTGCTTCATTACCAGTCTAAAAACACCATATATTACCATATATCCAAATAACACTATCATTTCTCATATTTGCAACATGCACTATATGTTTGTTTGAAATTTGGCCAATGATACCAAGTTGCTACAGTAATACACAAAGGTATATACTACATAAGGTTGAATCCATTATTTACCCGTGAGTCCTAATCATGTCAGAATAAATCAAATGGATGAATATGGAGTACCAAAAAATATATACTAGTCATGGAGCAATATTTAATTGAGCTGATACATAAAGTGTGATGGTAATTTAGACATCTTTTCCTTAGCTTACCTTAGTTTCAAAAATCTGTTGCCATATAAAAAGAAAACTACGAACATTTGAATGTTTTCTGAAATTTGTATTGAATTGCACCAATACAACACAATATGCCATCAAGATGACTAATCAAAATAACAATGGTAATTGCTTAACTGTCATGCACCCAGAAAGGCATACTTTGACTGGCATGTGTTGATAAGGTAACTTACTGGTACAACATAAAATATGATCACAATATTATTAAGTTGCATCCTAATGGTATCCCATCAAGATGAACCAACCTCAAAAATGCACCTTTTAAAACAAATTAACCACAGAATGTAAGCCAGACTGAATTCTAAATTGAGTATAAAAACAAAAATAGAAAAGCACTAACCGAGTTTCTGAGCATCACCGAACCACTTGCTCATCAAATTCGAAACCCTGACATTGATAAAAACAGCACCAGACTCTTTAGCAATTGCCTTGGCAAGCATAGTCTTGCCAGTACCAGGTGGGCCATACAACAGCACACCCTTCTGAGGCGTCAAGAGCTTTCCATAGGAGAACAGTTCAGGCCGACGCAAGGGCAGGATGACCATTTCAATAAGCGCCTGTTTGACCTTTTCCAGTCCACCAATCAAGTCAAACTCAACATCAATATGGTCCGGGTTTATCACATCACATGCAATCACATCCTACACAGCACATACACAAGTTTTCCCATAATTACAACTAAAACCCAATTTTTGTCAAACATGACAAATCTTACTTTATTTTAAACAAACCACAATTCCCTAAACAATAATCCAACTAAAACCAGTCAATTAAAACTGCCAACTTAAATCAAGAATCAAATGTGAGGAAAGGAAATGGAATTGAAACCTCATAAGGGGTGGTGTTGACGAGAGGTCGACCGAGGCGCTTGGCGATCTCCTTCTTTTGCTCGAGAGCTTTCTTAGAGGCGGCGCGGTTGGGGTCGAGGTGCTTGAGGCCAGCGAAGAGAACGAGACAGCTGAGCGCGGCGCTGGCGGCGTAGAGCACCAGTTCTTGCAAGAACCTGCTGTCTGTTCCCCTCATCGCTGCTGCCTCCTTTCGCTTCCCTATTTTGGCTGGTTTTTTTTGTGATAGTGGTTTGCTTGTCGAGGTTTAACTGGTATTTGTTAGCATGGTATTGGTCTACGTATGAGGAAGGTGTGTGGGGAAGAAGAAATTGGAGAGGAGAGGGACCGAGAGAGGTCGTTGAAATTTTATTTTGTTTGTTAATTAGTTAGATTAGATATCCATTTGCCAATTGGTTGCTTTGGCGAAGTCGAGGATGGGATGGACGTGGGCCCGGAAAATGGGCCTTTGTTGCTTGGGGTCGTTTATGTGATGAATGATGTCTTATGCAGACTCTCATGAGACTGATAATTCTGCTACTCAATGGGCTTAAAATGGCCAATGATTGAGGGCCTCAGCAGATCTACTATGAAGCATCTTATAAGAACTAGATGCGTTATTTTAATGAAAATAATGCCTATTTAAATTATAAAATAAAGATAAATACGTTAGTATTAAAAATTTTTAAATAAATACGTAATTTTGGGATTCAAATCCAGAAACAAATTTGTTCTATTTTGGAGTTTGAAACCTTGAAATTGCTGATGTGACGACAAAATAGACTACTTTGAAATTTGAAATCCCGAAATCACCATTTTCTTCCAAAAAGAAAAAAAAAAAAACAATTCGGGGTTCGTAATCTGATATGAAGTAGATCACTTTATTTGCACTTACCCTTGTACGGCTATGATATAGCACCTACTCATGTACGGCAATGATGTAGGCTCAAATAATTGGATGCTTTTCCAATCTAATCCAAGCCGTGTGTGTATATCTAATCGAATGGATTCTAATCTAGGTTAAAAGTAATGTATATCCGGCTCGCGTGTGTTGCGGATGAAAACCTGATTACAAATTTACAACTGAAACAACTGTATGAGGAGCAACCTAGGATATATGTCTATATAGCCATCCAATTAAATTGCACAAACAAATATTGGCAAAGGCTTTAATAAACACAGAAAGCTTCCAAGTATGCCACCATTCATACTTGACAGTCTCTGTCCAGTTTATCTAAAAAAAAAAAGTATGCCACCATTTTTTCTCAGCTGACTGCTTGCATGAACAATTATTTTAGACGAGGGGGAAAAAGTGTATGATGAAGCAAATCATCATTGTTTGTTGTTTCATTGAAGATCTGATAAGGTGCCGACTGCCGAGCCAGCAAGAATTTTATATTTAAGCAAAATTACCAAAACTAATAATTAAGGTTACGTTTTTACTTATCTTTTAGGTGTCCATTCTATCAAGATTTCAGGAATTAGATCGGTGTGAGACTTTTCCTTTTCCCTAAAAACTCTAGCGCATCTTTCCCTCCAGAGAACAAAAAAAGAAATTGCAAAAATGTCTTTAATTGGGGCGCTAATGAGAGGGCTGGTCAAGAGATATGAATGCACTTGAGGTAAAGCAGAATCAGCTGAGACAGACCGTACCAGTGAGTTATTGAGAAGAGCATATAATACTTTCCTCAGTCAATTAGCAAATAGCAACTAACCTTTGAATACCCTATTCAGTGATTCAAAAGAATGAAAACTTTTCTAATATCATACAACTTAATTAACAAGCGATACCTCTTGTTAGCAAAATAGAAACAATATTTTCAACAAGTCAAGAAACAAAAACACAGAGCTAAGATATAGTCACCAATATACGTTAGCAACTACCCGCAAAATTCCAACTCTTTTAACAAATAACTCAAAAGAACTATATTAGGAATTTAAGATTCATAATTTCATATATCAAAAATAGGAATAATGTAATAACATTTCTGAACCAAAAAGACAACATTTACTTAAATTTTGGTTTTAGATAAATTTTGCTTCTCCATATCGATCAAAAACTGCATGAACGCTTGCGAAGAAGGGCCTGTTATTCTCAATGACTCTGCTGCCTTATCCATCATCGCCTTTGCTCGCTCTTTTAGTAATTCACTACCTTCACCCTCCATCAGCCATCTCACCTTGGCCTCTATCTCTTCTGCCACAACCATATCTTTATCATAACCTTCCATGACCACACCAAGCCTTGTGTCATGGTCTACTAAAAATATCTTATTCAACCATTGCTCTGCATAAAGTGGCCAGCAAACCATCGGCTTGCCAGCTGTCACTGCCTCCAGAATGGAGTTCCATCCACAGTGCGTCACGAACCCACCAACAGATTCATGATGTAGCACTTGGATTTGAGGAGCCCATGTTTTGACTACCATTCCCCTGTCTTTGGTGCGGTTGAGAAAACCTTCGGGTAGTATTTGACCCAGTTCAAATTCAGGTATAGATTTATTAAAAAAATTCCTATGTTCGGTGTTTAATTTCAAAACCCATAAGAACCTACGACCACTGTTCTCCAACCCGATAGCGATTTGTTTGATTTGATCAAGAGAGAAACCACCTAGGCTGCCGAAACATAAAAAGACAACAGTACATTTAGGCTGTAAATCCAACCATTTGAGACTTTCATGCCGCTCCTCCATTTCTTTTTCTTGTCTTTCAGTGACCAGTGGGCCTATGCTGTAGACTGGTGGCATATTAAAGCTGGGCGCACAGAGCCCTTCTCTAAGTGCAGAGATTGCTTTTGGTTCAAGTGACTCGAAGGTATTCATGAGAATGCCATCTGATTTGACTAGATCCCGCGAAGCTTGCATAACAGCTTTGCATGATTCACGGTCGATAAGGAATATTGGACAATCAGAAGTCAGGATAGGTGGTAGACCAGGAAAATTAATTGGATCATTTCCAAAATCTTTTAGCGAAAGAGAACTACTTACATCAAGTTCAAGAAGATTAAGGAAGAATGCAGCTGCGGAGGCACCAAATAGCATAAAAAAGTAAGTGGGGATACTCAGTTGTCTAGCTGCATCAAGTGCATCTGTGCAGATAGAATCAAGCACTATAACCCGAACACAGCTGGTTTTGGACAAATCCAATATGATGTTTTGTAAATTCTTATTTTGTGCCTGGATGATGATGCGTGTCACATCCGGTGGTTGAAGATTTGCATAACTTTCGCCTGCGGTGATCAGAGGAAGGACATGGAATGAGATAGAGGGGTTAGCCGAGGAAAGGTGTGAAACTTCTTGGTCGGCCTTACTGGATATGAGGGGATGATTGAAGGTTATGACAGTGGCTGAGAAGCCATGTTCATGAAAGAGTTTTGCCAGAGACACCATCGGTATCAAATGGCCGGCAGAAGAGGCACTGTAAAGCACCACGGCCGACTTCATGTTTCTTTCTTTTTGTTCACTTCTTTCTCCTTGAACCATTCCTAGTGTAGGTGGAATATTCATCTATAGCAGTCAGTGCTCTTGCATAACAGTCTTGGAGTTGTGATTTAAGCCTTTAAGGTAGGCATTTGGGTGGTTTTAGCCATAAGCATCAAAGTATCTGTCAATTGGTTGTATGGATTAATTATCAGTTGAGAACAGTAACAACATTTAAGTAGAGATTAGACTGATGCTAACAGCATTTACACACGAAAAGACAGTCATAGGAAAAGTCGAAACAAAGAAACTAAACTCATGTATTTTTTAGTCAGAGATTCACTTCCAGTGCTGTAAGCCTGTAACTCATGTAATTTGTATATTCAAATTTTAAGATCTGATATTAATTTTCAACAATAAATACCTTTTTGTAATATTTTTAATAATTATTAGAATTTTTTTTTATAATTTAAAATTATTATAGAATAATATCTTATTCTGAAATTATTACCTCAGTGTTTCGCTGGAGCAACCCCTTGTCTTACAGTATGTAACACGCAAACCACAACAGAGGAACTTCCCTTTTTTTACTTCAAGAGTTTATACTTGGTAAAGTTGGTAATGGTATCCCATTTCAATGGCTGGTTGGAATTGACCGAACCACTTGTCCACTTCTCAACCAAAAATAAATAAATAAATAAATAAAAAGAGGAATTGACCAATCCACTTCTCAGAAAAACACATTATTGAACAAACCAACTTTATTTATTTATTTTATAATATCCTATTGTTGCACACGACTCTTTAATTTGAAATTAGATAGTGCGAAACTTTGACTTTCAATACACCTTACGCGACATCATTTTCAGTTGTTGCTTTCGGACCTGTACGGTTTTGCGTCATGCACTTATGCAAGGAAACAATACTAATTTGATTCCGATATTTTGGATAATTTAGTCATTTAGACATAAAAATATGTTGCAGGAAGTAAAATTGCTGTTTTCGATAGCAATTCCCTGCAAAAGTTTTTTGTGTTAGATAAAGTGAGTCGGTCATTTTAGTTTTATAAGGAAACAGAATATAGCTCATTTTAGTTAATATAATCTAATTGTACTCTTTTAAGGTTAAAATGATTCCATTATTTAAAGAGAAAAGTATTCTCTGGTTCCGGAAATTTACAGGCATTTATATTCTTATTATTCCTTTGATTAAGGAAATAAAGAACTAGGAACGTAAAGAAACTAAATATTATATGACATAAATAATGTGTGTGCAATTGGCATTTAATTTAGTTCGTTATATATTGTTTGCTATAAAATAATGTTTTAAACCTATTAATGAAGCCGAACAAACACATTTGTGCCAAGCAGTTTGGATGTTTTTTCAGTTCAGTTCACAGTTTTACAAACTGAAAGAAGTTTTGCCAACTCATTTTAGTTCTTCTGTTCTCTAATTTGGACTAGGCAGAGGAGAGGGAAAGCAGTGCTTTGCTAACTATGACCTTGTATTTGATTTGGTTTCAAATGGAAGCCCATAACAAAAATATATACTTATATATACATATTTCAATTTTTTTTGAAAAAAATTAGAAATTGTCAAATACTCCCATCTTGATTTTCCGGGTTACTGACAGACTTCAATGAAACTCAGAAAGTCACAGAAAAGGTGGAATGAGTATAAGAATAAATTTTTATTTTCAGGACTAAATAGATTGGAGCTGATTAATTAAGAAATTTTCGAAACAGCTACCAAACAACAGAACAACACTATAACAGGGTCCCCTCCGGCTCCCGAGCACAGAGGTTTGTGCAACTAAATTCCCTCGTGAATATTTCGCATAAATTCTCAACACACCTAATTCCTAAAAAAAATCCAAACAAATCCCGGTCACAGTCAGATCTTGTCATGTAAATTCATGACAAGATTGTGTGCATCGTCTAGAAGCCGCCACACATCCAACTGTCCAGCCATGCTATTGCATTCCCGCATTATTTCATCCATGCTGCTATGATTCTGCACAATCTGCTTCCTCTTCTGCAATATGCATGCTGCAATTGCGTACAATAGCAAGTCGTCAGTAGGTGGGGCCTGCATTCGGATCCGCCCCCAAGCTGACCGCCCAATCCCTGCCCGAATAGCAGCCTGGTCTGCCCACATCACTTCCCACAAACATAGTGTCTGATCAAAAGTGAGCTCCCTCCTAAACAAAACCAGAACCATGCGATACACAAAAAAACAATCTTCTGCCTTGAGCCTTTCCAAGTGCCTATACAGCTGTGAGTCTTTGTGCTTTATAATCCTAGAAACGATATTCAGCTGCCGCTTTATCCCAAGCTCGTCAAGCCGAAAATTATGCCGAGCTTTTTTCATAAACCCAGCAAAGCACCAGAAGGCCTGGTAGTCTTCTTCCATTACCGCAGCTATGGGAGACAGTAAGTCACTCATGCCTTGGCAGTAGCCGATCTCAGGATCAAAGACAGCATATGCCTCAAGAATGGCAACGAGGCGGGCTGCATGATACATCATGCATGGTTCCAGGTGCTCATAGTCTCTCAGCCCCACAGACTCGGCTCGTTGGGCTGCCAGTTCAGATGAGACTGCAGCTTGGCTTGGCGAGTACAGCACCCACTCTTGGTGAACACGCACTGCGTCCAAGCGGATGATGCGCTGCCATGTGGCAAAGTTCTCTGAGCAGGTTGACTCAAGAGCTGGGTCGTCCCTCTTCACTGACAAGCTCCTCCTAAACTTGAATGTATGGTTATCAGGCCCAGGTTCAGGGCTCGCTTCCAGGTTTTCAGGGGGGGTCTCATATGACGAGTCTGAGTCAGATGATTCAGAATCAGTCAGGTTTGGATCAACTATAATTATTTCAGATCTTCTAGGGTAAGGATGCTCATTAGCAAATGAATGTCTCCTGCTTAAATCTTGTGAGTAAGGGGACCCAGGATCAGAGGTGGTGGGGCCTTCCTCCATGTTGACTTCATCAATGGAAAGAAGAGTATTTCCTGATAGTTGGTGTAGTAAATTCTTGCACCGTCGCCTTAGCTTTTGATATTCCTTTCTGTACAATGTTTAAAGCATCACACTTCAGTAAAAAGAGAAATGGATTCTTCTATGTTAGCATGTGCTAGATTCAAAAAAAACAAACTACACAATTACCTTTTCTTTATCCTGATTGCATTTCTGTCTGCTTCCGTACTGTTCAGATCATAGCTGGAGTGATTTAAAAAGTAAGTCAAATTTAAAAGTGCATTTTTAACAGGGGGGGGGGGGGGGGGGGGGGGGGGGGGGTAGCATAATCATTTGCAAACAATATAAAATTGCCAATTAAAACATAGCAAAAGTTGAATTTGGGAACTTATTAATTGGTGCTGCTTAACCTTGACAATATATACATCAATTTGTAATGAGACAACAAATAGTTAAATTCACAACTTACACTCCAAGAAGGAAAGGCCAAACTTCAGCCCTTATGCTTGGATCTATTCCCTGAAACATTAAATTATCATTTGTTAGGATCTCAATAATAAAAACAAATACTTTGCAATACAACAGAAAGATAAACTATTTTGTGCCTTCTCCTTTTTGTGTTTATAGAAGTTTCCCATTTAATTTGCTCAGTCATGCAATACTAACTCCTATTCATTTGCACAAGGAAAAATAAAAAGATGGCTAGAGCTTACTCTGCTTCGAACTTTCTTAAGGAACTTCACACCTCCATCACGAAACCTGCCATCCAATGTAAATAGGGAATACCACCGCCTCCTTGAAAGTGCCTTTTTCCTTTTTCTTCTAGCCCATGGTGACTTAATGCTTCGTCTGGATCCAAAAAAAAAGCACGGCGAGCAAAAATAGATCAGTATTGAGATATTTAGGGCAGGAAAACATTTCATATATCCATCAATTAAAGAGGAATTCAAGGGGCTACATCCAATTTTCCCTTTTTTTTATTAAGACATTTCATATATCCATACTATGTAACCGTAAGTCATTTCAAAGTCTCAATTTACACACCTTTTGCAAAACCAATGACCCAAAAATGCTTTTAGGGCTAGAAGACAAGGAAGAGAAATTCTTAAAAACATATCCTCAACAAAAGATGCTAACTTGAAGACTTGAAGGTACAGGGAAAAAAACACACTGACATACCCTAATCCTATGTCAATCAATTGCAATGCAGTTTGAGAAATGACAGCTTTCACTAATTGAAAGAGAGGCCACCGATTTTTCATTTCTAAGCAAACAACCATACATTTCCTAGCACATTATACAACTACAAATTAAAACCTCTACGTCTCCATTTCTCCACACTCCCACCAACGCTAAAGGAAAAGAGATTCAACCAACCAATACAAATAAAAGGGAAAGTCTTTGGACTCACCGACGGGAAAGAGGCGAAGGGGAGAACGGAGACGCCGAGGAAGGGGACGATAGAGAGGAATGAGAGACGACAAGAAGTGACCGGATCCATGACGCAGCGGCCGCAGGGGGAGACCCCGGTGCCGTCGTGCCCGTGCTCGTTCGCATCAGTGCCTTCATTGCTTTCCCACTAATTCCTCCCCTAATCTCTACTATTCTCTTCACTAATAAATACCCAACAAATCTTCTACCAAAGTTCTTCGTACCCAAAATTAAATATCAACAAAAAAAAAAAATGCGATCTATTGACTTTGATCGTGGGGTTTGGTTACCTACGGGAGAGAGAAGAAGAGGTGGCGAGGGTGGCAGCGGCCGGGGCAATGAATCCCATCGCCACCACCACCCCACTTCACCTCCCGCCGCTGATGCCTCTCTCCGACCAGCGCCACGTCACCACCACCACCATGTAAAAACTTCTCCGACCTCAAATCTTCGAACCCAGTACGGGTCACCTCAACCTCTCTCTCTTACAATTCCACCACTTCTTCTCTCTTCTCGATTTGTGAAGGCTCTGTTTTGAGATCAGTAGCGGGAAAAAAGGAGAAGTGAGACGTCGAATTTTGTGTTTGAAACCGAAGAGACGGCTCGAGAGATCGAACGAGAGAGAGAGAGAGAGAGAGAGAGAGGAGAAATGGGGAAATAAATTTGGGATTTTATTTATTTTATTTTATTTTTGTTTTTATTTGTTTGCCTGACGAAGAGGAACTGGGGTTGAGATTGGGGAAACAAAGAGATTGATTAGTGGTTTTGTTAAAGCGAAAAGAGGAAGTTGTTTCAGTTGTCAATCCAGTTCGCATCCGCACCAAACGCGATACGAATTCTGCGCCATTTCGTCCTAGTTTATAAACCATCCGATTGAGGATTAACGGTTCGGATTGGGTCGGAAAGGCTCCTCCAATTAATTGGAGGTCTTACATGTCCGTACGATCATAATCGAACGGTCGAGATGGTATTAAGATGTATATGGCTGGTTTATTGGATGAAAAGGAATTCGGACCCATTAGACACGGTTTCGGATCTGATTGGTTAATGGATTGGTTCCAAAAAGTTAGTCAGCGAGAGGGGAAGTTTTGGCTTGGACATTCAAACTGCTTTCCTTTTTTTTTTTAATTAGGAGAAAAGATATGCTGCGCCAAGATGATGTATCTCTAGAGAAGCATCTTTTTTTTTTTTTTTTTTTTTTTTTTTTTTAATTGAAGACCTGCTTTTCTCCGAAATTTCTGATCTTATGTTTAGGTTATGGTATCACATTCCAGCCAAAAATATCATGTGGTTCTTTAAATTAGGGTCAATCACATATTAATTTTTAACATATATGCTATCTATTTTGAACATATAATGGTTTTGTAAAGGAAAAGACTGTTGGGATTTAATTTTAAACTGTTTTTTTTTGACAAAAGAACATATTTATCCGTATGAACCTATCTTTGTGCATAGACTCACTCTCTAGCGTCCTATTTTTTATTTACTTTTATTTATTTACTCGTTTTCAACAGCTTATTTATTGTTTATTGTTTATTGTTTGCTTGCATGCATTTGTTTATGAAGTGTCTTGACATTGTGAGACTTATTTCTTGTATACTAGACTGCACCTAGAAGAGTTGAATTTTTATTTCTCTGTTTGTTTAGGTGTTGAATTTTGAATTTCCAGTCAATTTTTTATATAAAAAATACTTTATTAGACCTTGGCTGTGAAGTGTTTGGGCTTTTTCATCAAACAAGAATCCCAAAATAAGGATTTGTAGAGCTACAGTTGGAACTGAAAGTTGCTGTAATATTAAATGCCAATAAGAACTGTCTATGCGTTTATGTTCTTAGAACATATAATAAGGCTCAATATTCTGATCTAATTACGAAACAGTTTTGTAGTAGATCATTCAAACGCACTGTCATTGCTTTATTTGTCTGCCTTCTGCTTCGGACCCTTTTACATTGACAATTTTTAGAATTTTCTTCGCTCCAACGAGGAAGGCCAACTTTCCTTTTACACAGAGTAAAAGCTAGAATTACGGCACAAAAGAGGTCAACAAAATAAGTACAACGAGGAATAATATTATTTTTTGAGTAATGCAAGAATCAAATGCCTTTGACACTTGAACTTGTCAAACACGATCGAATCTCAATTTTCACTATTACAATGACAAATCCGAACCGCTCAATTTATTCTTCATAATGAAATATCCTTAGATATCAAATTTTATATATTTTTATTTTTTACTATTTGTTTTGAATTTTAGAAAAAAAGTAAAATTTGGTCTTCGAGATAATTTCAATATGAAGTCATATTGAGCGGTTCAAACCAGTCATTTGATATTTTAATAGGTGAGACTTGACGTCAAATTTTAATAGAGAAAAATAACTAGTGTTAAGATTGATAATTATGAATAAGATAAAACATATCACTATACTACAAAATCCAAGAACCCACAAATATTGGATCTATTAGTTTGTCAAAAAACTTTTTGATGTAGTTAAATTTCTGGTAAGAAATATATAATTTGAATGAATAAATTTTGTTGTGGTTACATTGGTATGAACAATTCCGTTCCATACTAATATATTTGTAATCGTGCAAATGTCAAAAAACACCACCTAGAAAATCAAACATCTGAGATCTTTAGGGCCTAATATTTAGTAAGGCCCAATACGAGAACATAGCCCAAATTATTTTCCCTCTAGTGTTGGCCCAATCCAGGTTGCTCTCCTGCTTTAGGTAGAATTTTGGAAAATACTAATCGGATCCGGGTCAAAAGCTGATTATACGGCGATCAAGTTATTGTAAGATGCCTCACAGTAGATCCGCCAAGGCCCTCAATCATTGGCGATTCTAAGCCCATTGACTAGCAGAACGATCAGTCCCATGAGTCATGATCCTTAATTTATCATTCAACTTAATGTTGTATTTAACCATTGGATGGAGTCGGATCTAAGGATTTTTGCGAGTTTAGTTTCTTTGTTTCGACTTTTCCTATGACGGTCTTTTCGTGTGTAAATGCTGTTAGTATCAGTCTAATCTCTACTTAAATGTTGTTACTGTTCTCAACTGATAATTAATCCATACAACCAATTGACAGATACTTTGATGATTATGGCTAAAGCCACCCAACTGCCTACCTTAAATACAACTCCAAGACAACTGCCTACCTTAAATCACAACTCCAAGACTGTTATGCAAGGGCACTGACTGCTATAGATGAATATTCCACCTACACTACGAATGGTTCAAGGAGAAAGAAGTGAACAAAAAGAAAGAAACATGAAGTCGGCCGTGGTGCTTTACAGTGCCTCTTCTGCAGGCCATTTGATACCGATGGTGTCTCTGGCAAAACTCTTTCATGAACATGGCTTCTCAGCCACTGTCATAACCTTCAATCATCCCCTCATATCCAGTAAGGCCGACCAAGAAGTTTCACACCTTTCCTCAGCTAACCCCTCTATCTCATTCCATGTCCTTCCTCTGATCACCGCAGGCGAAAGTTATGCAAATCTTCAACCACCGGATGTGACACGCATCATCGTCCAGGCACAAAATAAGAATTTACAAAACATCATATTGGATTTGTCCAAAACCAGCTGTGTTCGGGTTATAGTGCTTGATTCTATCTGCACAGATGCACTTGATGCAGCTAGACAACTGAGTATCCCCACTTACTTTTTTATGCTATTTGGTGCCTCTGCAGCTGCATTCTTCCTTAATCTTCTTGAACTTGATGTAAGTAGTTCTCTTTCGCTAAAAGATTTTGGAAATGATCCAATTAATTTTCCTGGTCTACCACCTATCCTGACTTCTGATTGTCCAATATTCCTTATCGACCGTGAATCATGCAAAGCTGTTATGCAAGCTTCGCGGGATCTAGTCAAATCAGATGGCATTCTCATGAATACCTTCGAGTCACTTGAACCAAAAGCAATCTCTGCACTTAGAGAAGGGCTCTGTGCGCCCAGCTTTAATATGCCACCAGTCTACAGCATAGGCCCACTGGTCACTGAAAGACGAGAAAAAGAAATGGAGGAGCGGCATGAAAGTCTCAAATGGTTGGATTTACAGCCTAAATGTACTGTTGTCTTTTTATGTTTCGGCAGCCTAGGTGGTTTCTCTCTTGATCAAATCAAACAAATCGCTATCGGGTTGGAGAACAGTGGTCATAGGTTCTTATGGGTTTTGAAATTAAACACCGAACATAGGAATTTTTTTAATAAATCTATACCTGAATTTGAACTGGGTCAAATACTACCCGAAGGTTTTCTCAACCGCACCAAAGACAGGGGAATGGTAGTCAAAACATGGGCTCCTCAAATCCAAGTGCTACATCATGAATCTGTTGGTGGGTTCGTGACGCACTGTGGATGGAACTCCATTCTGGAGGCAGTGACAGCTGGCAAGCCGATGGTTTGCTGGCCACTTTATGCAGAGCAATGGTTGAATAAGATATTTTTAGTAGACCATGACACAAGGCTTGGTGTGGTCATGGAAGGTTATGATAAAGATATGGTTGTGGCAGAAGAGATAGAGGCCAAGGTGAGGTGGCTGATGGAGGGTGAAGGTAGTGAATTACTAAAAGAGCGAGCAAAGGCGATGATGGATAAGGCAGCAGAGTCATTGAGAATAACAGGCCCTTCTTCGCAAGCGTTCATGCAGTTTTTGATCGATATGGAGAAGCAAAATTTATCTAAAACCAAAATTTAAGTAAATGTTGTCTTTTTGGTTCAGAAATGTTATTACATTATTCCTATTTTTTATATATGAAATTATGAATCTTAAATTCCTAATATAGTTCTTTTGAGTTATTTTTTAAAAGAGTTGGAATTTTGCGGGTAGTTGCTAACGTATATTGGTGACTATATCTTAGCTCTGTGTTTTTGTTTCTTGACTTGTTGAAAATATTGTTTCTATTTTGCTAACAAGAGGTATCGCTTGTTAATTAAGTTGTATGATATTAGAAAAGTTTTCATTCTTTTGAATCACTGAATAGGGTATTCAAAGGTTAGTTGCTATTTGCTAATTGACTGAGGAAAGTATTATATGCTCTTCTCAATAACTCACTGGTACGGTCTGTCTCAGCTGATTCTGCTTTACCTCAAGTGCATTCATATCTCTTGACCAGCCCTCTCATTAGCGCCCCAATTAAAGACATTTTTGCAATTTCTTTTTTTGTTCTCTGGAGGGAAAGATGCGCTAGAGTTTTTAGGGAAAAGGAAAAGTCTCACACCGATCTAATTCCTGAAATCTTGATAGAATGGACACCTAAAAGATAAGTAAAAACGTAACCTTTTTTTTGAGGGCTGGTTGGCGATAGCCAACTAGCAAAATTTCATTAAGTAATAAAAAAGGAATGTACAAGGGTTACAAGAAAGGAAGAAAAAAGAAGAAACCAAAAGAACTTTAGATCCAATTACACAAAAGAAGTAAAAAACCAAAAACTAAGAACTAAGCTAGGTGCTTCCAAAACTCCACAGTTGACACAATCTCTCGCAAAAGGATGAAAAGATTTGAGGATTCCGAAGAGAAGATTCTAGCATTTCGTTCCTTCCATAAGCCCCAGCAAACTGCTGCCCAAATGATATCCCACTGGGTGCCAATGATGGTTCTGTTTTGAAGCCAAAAGTCCAGAAGATTTGAGGTGAAAAGGAGGACCGGAAGGTTGTAATGATCTTGTATCAGATCCCAAAGGCGATGAGCAAAAGGGCATTGAATAAAGAGGTGTATGGATGTTTCCATAACCAGTGAACGACAAGTAGTGCAGGATTGAATTGTAGGCCACCCTCTCAAAATGAGGTTTTCTTGAGTCAGCAAGCGATCTTGGAGGAGCAGCCAAAGAAAAATCTTGATCTTAGGCGGTACTTTAGTTTTCCACAGCCGTGCTTGATAGAGGCACCGAACTCCTGTGTCTGCTAGAACCTTGTAGGCACTGTTTGCTGTGTAAGTCCCCTGGCTAGTCCACCTCCAGGTTAGGGATTGATCTGTCGCAATGGTGACAGAAGCAGAGAAAAAGTCCATGTTTCGTAGTATATCCCTCAATCCAATCGAGATAAGTTCATGAGCTGACAGTAGTTGAAGATTTGTTGTACCAAAGAGGTCGCTTATGGTGGAGGTCCAGAGAGAGTTTTGTTGAGTCGTTAGCTTCCATAACCATTTTGAGAGTAGGGCCTGGTTCTGCAAATCAAGAGAGAAAATTCCGAGACCCCCATTTTCTTTAGGAAGGCAACATTTAGACCAAGCAACAAGACAGTGGCCTCC
The DNA here is from genome assembly GCA_027725995.1 of Rhynchospora tenuis. Classification (NCBI taxonomy): domain Eukaryota; kingdom Viridiplantae; phylum Streptophyta; class Magnoliopsida; order Poales; family Cyperaceae; genus Rhynchospora; species Rhynchospora tenuis. The sequence continues at coordinate 123,382,394 of CM050889.1, forward strand.
CAGGCATTTGCTCTTTCCTTTCCAGAAAAAACTTCTTCTCAATCCCTCAAGGTGCTTCAACAACCATGCCGGTAAACGGATGGCTTGCATAAAATGAAGTGGCATGGCTGTGAGAACAGATCTTACAAGGGTCAGCCTGCCCCCCAAAGAGAGAAATTTTGCCTGCCACCCATCTAGTTTTCGCTGGACTGCATCAATCAGAGGTTTGAAATGAATTTTCCGTAGTGGATGAAAAGACAACGGTAATCCCAAATAAGTGATGGGGAGTTCTTTAGGCTGGCAGTCTAGAGCCTGTTGTACCGTTTGCACAGCAGCAGGAGGTATCGCAATAGAAACGAAGCTGCATTTCGAGTCATTTATATGAAGACCCGTTAAAGAAGCAAAGTTTGTCAAAATTTCCTTGATAATCAACAAATTCCTTGGGATAGCCTCCATTATTATGACCGTATCATCCGCATATTGTAGTGCACGTGGTGGAATGATAATGGGGCCTAAGTTGAGCGGTGCTGCATTTGTGATGAAGGACTGCAACACATCGGCAACAATGATGAACAAAAGCGGAGAGAGCGGATCTCCTTGTCTCAAACCCCTCTTGTGAAAGAAATACTCTGTGAACTCTCCATTGATCTTGATAGAAGAAGAGGAGGAGCGCAAAAGACGCAGCAGGCTTGCAATCCAGAGTGGTGGGAACCCACGTTCTACCAGCAGGTTGGTTAGGAAAGTCCAAGAGATCGTATCAAAAGCTTTGGCGAAATCCACTTTGTAAAGCACTGCAGGGATTTTTTTTCTTGTGAAAGAAGGAGAGGCACTCCCTAGCAACCAAGAAGGATTCCATGATGGACCTTCCTTTCGTGAAAGCCGTTTGAAGAGGGCTCACAAGTTGTGGAATGAAGTCTTGCAGTATATTTGCCATAGCCTTTGTGAAGATCTTTATGAAACAGTTGATGACACTGATGGGCCTATAATCTGTCAGTGAAGAGGGCTGAGAGACCTTGGGTACCAAAGAAATATACGCCTTGTTGAGTCTTTGCAGAGGTAAAGTGCCATTTTGTAGAGCCTCGTAAGCTAACAGGATGTCGGACTTAATAATCTCCCAGAAAGCTTTGTAGAATTCAATGGGGAAACCATCTGGTCCTGAGGCTTTATTGTTTGGTAGGCCCGTTATGGCCGAGTAAATTTCCGATTCGGTGAGCGGGGTACCTAACGAAGTAAGGTCCACCGGTGGGCCGACCAATCCGGAAAGGTCAAAAGGTGGTGGATGTGGAGGTGGTGTGCCAAGGACGGATCGAAAATGAAGGTTGAAGGCGTCCTTGATCTCTCCTTGGTCAGAAATGACCCTATCCGGTAAGTTAAGCGAGTGGATGTTGTTGAAAATGCGTCTCGAATTTGCCACCGCATGAAAATACGTGGTGTTCTTGTCCCCCAAACGCAGCCAAGTTACCCTGCTACGTTGTCTCCATTTTTGTTCTTGAGACTTTGCTAGAAGAAACGCATGTTCACGCAGCAGGATTCTGAGATTGAATTCATCCGAAGAAAGTGTTCTTACTTCCTCGATCAGGTCAAGCAGTCTGATTATAATTTTAGTCCGTCTCAAAAAGGTGTCCATCTTTGCAAATCTACTAGTTGACCAGGCAGAAAGAGCGATTTTGACAGACTTGAATTTTTGTAAAAGGCCTTGAACACAGTCTGGGCTAAGCGATGCTTCTTGCCAAGCTTGTTGAACAATGGTGAAGACTTCAGGGTAGTTGAGCCAGAAAGTTTCAAATTTGAAAATTCTCTTGGGTCTTCTTGTGAGAGTTGAGATAGTGAGTAGGAGGGGGGCATGGTCGGAAGTGGTCGCTGGGAGGTCAGCGAGAGTAAAAGAGAGTTGCAAGGATAGCCAAGAGTGCGAAAGAAAGGCCCTGTCTAGCCTAGAGAAGGAAGGAGTAGGTCGTTTGCTTGACCAAGTGAACTTTCTGCCTGTCAAAGGAATCTCCACGAGATTTAACTGAGCAATAAGCGAGTTGAAAGCCAGCATTGAGAAGAGGTTGTTTCCTTCCCCCGTAGTGTCTGACGGATCTCTAATTAAGTTAAAGTCTCCGACAATAATCCACGGTAAATCCGAGATGGCCCTAATCCCTGTTAACTCATCCAAGAAAAGAGATTTTAGGTTTGCTTCCGTGGGGCCGTAAACCGAAGTAAGCATAAAGGAGAAGTTGCCAAGAGTCAGGATGACCGTGAGAGAGAAATTGAAGGAATGCGTAGAGACGCAAGCGAACTTATTAGACCAAACTAAAAGGATGCCGCCTCTTGAACCAATCGCATTTAGGGTAGCAAAAGAGTTAAAATTGAAGGGGCAGACTGAACGCACTTTAAAAAAGTTACAGTCCGACCATTTGGTTTCTTGCAAACAAATAAGATCACAATTTGCATCTCTAATTGTATCTTTAATTAAATCACATTTACGAGGGTCCGAAATGCCACGAACATTCCAAAAAAGAGTATTAAGCTTGTTCCACATAATTTAAAGAAAAAAGCAAGAAGTAGCTAAACTAAAGCTAAACTAAAATCCAAGAAGAACCAACGAGCTCTACACATCTCCCAAATCCTCGACCCCTCCCTCCAGAACACGAGAGGATCGAGCAACTCCACCAATGGCACTTGCTAAACGGTAGCCTAGATGCTTGTCCGGCACTGAAGGGCGGTTGACTAGGCCACAAAAATCCCCTAGTGCAGAGCGGTCTGCAAGGGAAAGTTCAGGTGGGACCCCGTCAGTTGGGAGGAAATCTTTAGTCAGCCCCGCTTCTTTGAGAGCTGCTGTAATGTCTCTCTTCCCAACCATCGGAGAGGCTCTCTTCTTCCTTTTGTTAGTCCCAACAAGAAAACCCTTGAGAGCCTTTGATGGCTTGGCATGCCGGCTGCTGCGGCGCAGTTGTCGGTGCCTGTCAGGGTGTGAAGGTGAACCCGAGGGGCGGGACGGAACAGAGGCAGCGGCCTGCGAGGGGTGCGAAGGGGGGGAACGGGAAGACTCAGCAGTAGAAAAATTCAATGGGCCAAGGGGGGCTGAAGAATTAATTAAAGGATTAGTGGGCCCAACTAAATTGGTAGGGGGAGAAGCCCGTAAAGAAACCCCAGGCCCAGAGCGAGAGGCTAAGGCATTAATTCCTGGCGGCCCAAGAACAGAACGCGACACAGGAGCCGTGAGAGACACGGGGGTTGGTGGGCGCTCGTGGTCAGCACGCGTAGAGGAGGACGAGGGTCGTACGGAGCCGCGTGGAGAGCGTACGGAGCCCCGTGGAGAATTTGTTGCCGCCAGCGTATCCTTCTCGAGGAGTGTGCCCTTCCCCTTATCTTCTTTGGCACGTGCAGTCGAAGGAAACCCCAACGGATCTGGAGGATCACGTGGGGAAGGGGGCACGTGTAAGTCACCGATTGGGTTCGTTGCCATTAAGCTGGAGCCAGGCTGTTCAGGTTCGAAAGCATTCGAAAAAACAACGGTTGGATTTTCTGTGGCTCCCCCAAGCAGTAAAAGACCAAGTAAGCCATCCGTGTGGCCATTTGTGTCCATGGCTGTTGGAACTGTAGGGTCCAGCGGCTGAGACTGAGGGAGAGGCGGCGGCGGCGGCGGCTGTGGCAGGCTCTCCAGCCTTGCCTGGTACCTCTTCATCGCCCAGAATGGTGAGTTTTGTAGCTTTGAACCCAACTTCGTCTTGTGTTCGCCCGCCGGCAAGGCAAACCAAGACTCGAAAGCCAGCTCAAAATCGAGAATGACTGAGTAAGCGGGGTTGTCTTGGTTGTCGATTGAGAGAGTTGGCGGCGGATTAGAACGCAGTCTCCTTTCAACTTCCTTGAAATAAGAGGAAGGCGGCGTTGTATCCGCCGGTGGCCTAATCGAAAGTGGTTCCTCTATCCATCCCAAAACCTGCAATGGCACCGGCGTCCGCATGAAGCGAACAGTTGGCCTGGCCGATCTCGGTACATCCTCAAGGTAGCGAACAGCAACAAGAACACTAAGCCTCTCGATGGATGAGACTTTAGTAAAAGGCGTGTGTTCCAGGAGAAGTCCGAATTGGCCGATCAGCGGCAGGAGGTGCTGCTTGTTCCACTCATGGATCGGCAAGCCTAAAATGTCTATCCAGACCTTGTAGCGATAGGTAATTGGCTCAGCATCAATAGCCGGGCTCCAAGGGTAAATGACCAAACCAATGGACTCAAGGTTGCTTCGAATAGAGGCAATGAAGGTGGCTCGGTCCAAATTCTCCCGGAGAAGGAGCAGGTACCGATGCTTTGTCATGCGAATCAGGGGGAAGGGGCCAGATTTAGGGGAGAAGGTGAGAAGAGCCGCCTGAATGCTCTCGGAGCAGTAGGCATCCCCCTTGATTCTAGCGTCAATAACAACACCATTGGAGAGGTACCGGAGGTTGTCAATCGAGTCGGCCGTCTGAGGAATGAAGACATCGATTGAGGAGGGCCGATCCTTCGGCATCTTGTTGTCACCGAGGTTGCCACGCGGCTTGAGAAGCACATTCACATCCTTCGGAGGCTGAGCAGTTACATGAGGGGCAGCTTCTGAGGATTTACTTTCATTTGGGTAGGTGGCGGGGCCATGGCCGGGCCGGCGGCAACGGGAGCAGGCTCTGACAGGGGCTCTGCACTCCGCAAGAGGGTGTCCACGCACCAGGCACTTAAAGCAGCGACCCTTCCAGCAAAGTTTGGAGGGCTGGGGTGGGTAGTCGAGGACAGCATTACCATTGAGATAAGGGTCTCGCTCGTAGGCTCTCTTGGTGTCCGGGTCAGTGCTGTACCAATCAATAGCCGCAGTGGGAGAGAGAGAAGAAGAAGCTGCCATTGAAGCTTTGGTAGAGGTAGAAGGGTGGGTTTGTGGGGCAGATTTGATAGTGGGTGAGGGGGAAGGGGGTTTAAAGGAGTTGGGATGTGTTGCTGAGGGTTTTGTAGAAGAGGGGGTTGGGAAGAGAAAAGAAACAGAGGGGCGCCTGGGGTTAATAGAGGAGAAACCACGGCGGGTGTTGTGTGGGAGGTGCCGCTTGGGGATGGCTGGGGTAGCGCGAGTGTAAGACCACCAGCCTCCTCCGAGGCTTGTGAGGCGGCGCTTACCCATCAAAAAAATGAACTCTTTTTTTAAAAAAAAAAAAAAAAACGTAACCTTAATTATTAGTTTTGGTAATTTTGCTTAAATATAAAATTCTTGCTGGCTCGGCAGTCGGCACTCAGCACCTTATCAGATCTTCAATGAAACAACAAACAATGATGATTTGCTTCATCGTACAATTTTTCCCCCTCGTCTAAAATAATTGTTCATGCAAGCTGTCAGCTGAAAAGATCAATTTTGATTTTTGAGAAAAAATGGTGCCATACTCTTTTTTTTTTAGATAAACTGGATATAGACTGTCAAGTGTGAATGGTTGCATACTTGGAAGCTTTCTGTGTTTATTAAAGCCTTTGCCAATATTTGTTTGTGCAATTTAATTGGATGGATATATAGACATATATCCTAGGTTGCTCCTCATACAGTTGTTTCAGTTGTAAATTTGTAATCTGGTTTTCATCCGCAACACACGCGAGCCGGATTATACATTACTTTTAACCTAGATTTAAATCCATTCGATTAGATATACACATACGGCTTGGATTAGATCGGAAAAGCATCCAATTATTTGAGCCTACAAGGGTAGGTGCAAATAAAATGATCTATCATTGCCGTACATAAGTAGGTGCTATATCATAGCTGTACAAGGGTCGGTGTTATATCATTGCCGTGCCGTACATGAGTAGGTGCTATATCATAGCCGTACAAGGGTAGGTGCAAATAAAGTGATCTACTTCATATCAGATTATGAACCCCGAATTGTTTTTTTTTTTCTTTTTGGAAGAAAATGGTGATTTCGGGATTTCAAATTTGAAAGTAGTCTATTTTGTCGTCACATCAGCAATTTCAAGGTTTCAAACTCCAAAATAGAACAAATTTGTTTCTGGATTTGAATCCCGAAATTACGTATTTATTTTAAAATTTTTAGTACTAACGTATTTATCTTTATTTTATAATTTAAATAGATATTATTTTCATTAAAATAACGCATCTAGTTCTTATAAGATGTTTCACAGTAGATCTGCTGAGGCCCTCAATCATTGGCCATTTTAAGCCCATTGAGTAGCAGAATTATCAGTCTCATGAGAGAGTCATGATTATTAATTCGTCACTCAACTTAATTTTGTATTTAACCATCGGATAGATTCGGATCTAAGAAATCCTGCGAGTTTGATTTCTTAGTTGTGACTTCTCCTAATTTCCTATGCAATCTTTTCGAGCGTATATAAAATATGCTATTTTACTTTTATTCCTTCATCTGAAAGTTTTTTTTTTCCTCTTTCTTTCTAAATCCAAAACGCCACTTGGGCATCCATTAAAGTTAGAAGTCCAAAGGTTACGGCTACAAATTCAGAAAAAAAAATTTAAAATAAATGACACCAGCAACTCCACCCTTATTTGCACCATTTCCAGAGAAATCCACAATAAAGTCCACCCACCACCAAAAGTTGCCCATTAAAGACTAAAACCAAAATAAAATTCCTAGAAAAAAATCTGTTTAAAAAAAAAAATTCTTACAAAAAGAAAAAAATCTCCCTTCAACAAACCTTCATCCCTAGAAACTAAATCCCCCATCGGCCATCGATCCCTCAACTCTTAAACTAGAAGAAAGTGCATAAGAACAAGCCATTATGGGTGTGTTTGGATCTAGTTCAAACTTCTGCTCCAGAACTTACTCCAGGGATTAGGTTTCATCTTTGCTAATTGATTGCTGAGCAGTTGGGTAGCCGTGAAATTCAACCTATTCCTTCCAGGTTGAGTAGCCATGTTATGTGCTGCGTAAAGATTAGATCGGGCGCTGTACTGGATTTTGATTCTTTCTCGATTTCCTTCCAGCCTAGCCACAATCAAGTCCAGATCCGGTTTGAAACGCAGGTCAGGTACCCACTCGTTACCCTTCTGATTGATGTAGTTCACCAGCAGCACTGAATCCGAGTTAATGACCCACTGCATTTGTGAACTCTGTGCAGAGTGAGAGTCTTTTCTGCTACTATTCTCAATTGATAATTAATTCATATAGGGTGTGTTTGGTTATGGAGAGAATAAGGAATAAGGGGTCTAATTCCTTATTCCCGGGAAATCCAAATGGAGGGTGGATAAGGAATAGAGGCCTATTCCTTATTCCGGTGCCAAATCAAACACCATGGGAATAAGGAATAGAGGCCTATTCCCGGCCCAATTCCTATACCAACAAAATGTTGGAATTAGAATTGGGAATAAGGAATTGGCACGGGATTCTAGATCCGGCCCTAATCCTTATTCCTTATTCCCTATCCGGTGGATTCCCAAACACACCCATAGTAATTGACAGATACTTTGATGCTTATGGCTAAACTCCTATATATTATTTTATTCCTTGCCTAATATAGTGGCATCATTTTGTACCTCTGAATTCATTGGCAAACAAAAAGTATATTGTACCTAACCAAAACGCACCCAACTAGTCTACCTTAATTAATTAAATCACAACTCCAAGACTTTTATGCAAGAGCATTGACTGCTACAGATGAATATTCCACGGACACTACCAATGGTTCAAGGTGAAAGAAGTGAGCCGAAAGAGAGCAACATGAAGTCAGCCGTGGTGCTTTACAGCGCCCCTGCTGCTGGCCATTTATTACCGATGGTGTCTCTGGCAAAACTTTTTCAAGAACATGGCTTCTCAGCCACTGTCATAACCTTCAATCATCCCCTCCTATCCAGTAAAACCGACCAAGAAGTTTCATTCCTTTCCTCGGCTAACCCCTCTATCTCATTCCATGTCCTTCCTCTGATCACCGTAGGCGACAGTTATGCAAATCTTAAACCACCGGATGTGACACGCATCATCGTCGAGGCACAAAATAAGAATTTACAAAACTTCATATTGGATTTGTCCAAAACCAGCTTTGTTCGGGTTATTGTGCTTGATTATATGTGCACAGATGCACTTGATGCAGCTAGACAATTGAGTATCCCCACTTATTTTTTAACACCATTTAGTGCCTCTTTCACTGCATTCTTACTCAATCTTCTCGAACTTGATGTAAGTAGTTCTCTTTCGCTAAAAGATTTTAATGGTCCAATTAATTTTCCTGGTCTTCCACCTGTACTGACTTCTGATTGCCCAAAATTCCTTATCGACCGCGAAAGTGATTCTTATAAAGCTTTTATGCAAACTGTGCCGAGTCTAGTGAAATCAGATGGCATTCTAATGAATACCTTTGAGTCACTCGAACAGAAAGCAATCTCTGCACTTAGAGAAGGGAACTGTGTGCCCAGCTTTAACATGCCACCGGTCTATAGCATAGGCCCTCTGGTCACTGAAAGGAGAGAAAAAGAAAGAGAGGAGCGGCATGAATGTCTCAAATGGTTGGATTTACAGCCCAAAGGTACTGTTGTCTTTTTATGTTTCGGCAGCCTGGGTGGCTTCCCTCTTGATCAAGTCAAACAAATCGCCATTGGGCTGGAGAACAGCGATCAGAGGTTCTTATGGGTTTTGAAATTCAACACTGAACAGAGCAATATTTATAATAAATCTATACCTGAATTTGAACTAGATCAAATACTACCAGAAGGTTTTCTCAACCGCACAAAAGACAGGGGGATGGTAGTCAAAACATGGGCTCCTCAAATCCAAGTGCTACATCATGAATCTGTTGGTGGGTTCGTGACGCACTGTGGATGGAACTCCATACTGGAGGCAGTGATAGCTGGCAAGCCTATGGTGTGCTGGCCACTTTATGTGGAGCAAAGGTTGAATAAGGTACTTTTAGTAGACCATGACACATGGCTCAGTGTCGCGATTGAATGTTATGATCAAGATATGGTCGTGGCAGAAGAGGTAGAGGCCAAAGTGAGGTGGCTGATGGAGGGTGAAGGTAGCAAATTACTTAATGAGCGTGCAAAGGCGATGTTGGATAAGGCAACAGAGTCATTGACAGAAACAGGCCCTTCTTCGCAAGCATTCATGCAGTTTTTGATTGATTTGGAGCAGCAACATTTATCTAAAACCAATATTTAAGTAAATGTTGTCTTTTGGTTCATTAATGTTTTTACATTATACCTATTTTTGATATATGAATCTTAAATTCCTAATATAGTTCTTTTGAGTTATTTGTTAAAATAGTTGGAGTTTTGCCAGTAGTTGCTATAACGTCGGTGACTATTTTTATTTATTTTATTTTATTTTTATTTTTATTTTTTTGAGGGCGTGATGGTAAGTTTCATCCAGCAGATTCTACTGAAAAAGAGAAATGAAGTAAAGTAAGAAAACGAAACGGAAACAATTACAAAAATGAAGGAAAATTTGATGAAGATATTGTTTTTATTTTGATAACAATAGGTGCCTCTTGTGGTTAAGTTGTGTGGGATTAATTTTAGAATAGTTTTCATTCTTTTGAATTATAGTTGAATAGGGTAGCCAAAGACTCAAAGTTAAGTAGTTGCTAATTAAATGAGGAAAACTATTCTGGTATTCGAACTATATATATGCAATAATAATAACACGGATATGGACTAAGCTTATAAACGGTCTAGTTGCAATGTGGTTCATGGTGTAAACAGCAGGTCAGTGATGGTGCTGTCATCTGGGTTTGTGCTTTTCTTGTTCCGTTATAGCAAAACATATATTCGAACACCTACAATTACAAATATTCATTTACTCGTTTTCAACAGCTTATTTATTGCTCATTTTTTGCTTGTCATGTATTTGTTTATGAAGTTGACATTTTGGGACTTATTTTTTGTATAATAGACTGCACCTAGAAGAGTTCACTTAATTTTTCTTTGTTTGTTTAAGAGTTGAATAATAAGGCAAAATATTCTGACCCAATTCCAAAACAGTTTCTGTTACAGATCATCTAAACGCGTTATCATTGCTTTATTTGAATTCCTTCGTTGGGTCCCTTCCATTAACAAAATTTAGAATGTTCATTGCGCCAGCGAGTGAGGCCAACTTTCCCTTCACACAGAGTGAAACTAGAATAACGCATCTAAAGAGGTTAAGAACATTAATATCATAGGCAGGGAATAATTTGTTGTTTTAAGCAGTGTTTTTAATAACTACCTGTTACCAGAAATTTCGGATAAACCGGGAACTAGAATTATGGCCGAAATGGCAGTATCTGGTAAAAAGAGACATAATACCGAAAGATATCAGTACATAGCAAATTTCGGTCAACGGCCGATAGAGGTGCCGGTATGGCATTAAAAACATTGGTTTTTTAAGTGAAATAACTAGCGTTAAGATTGATAACTACTAATTAGATTTTTTTTTTTTTGGAAAATGAATATTAATTGGATTCAAGATATCATTAATAATACAAAGTCCGAGAAAACGAGAAGCGTCCGCTGCTTAGTTTAGCTGGACAAGCACAGACTGGAGTTGCTTCAGGTTCGAGTCCCACCTTTCACTGAGGAGGTGTGTGATTGTGATCCTTCGGGATAAATAAAAAAAAGAAAAAAAGAAAAGAAAAGGGTGAATGGATCTATTAATTTGTCAGAATGATATTTGTTGTAGTTAAAAAAAATAAATAAATAAATATATACAAACTTTAACAGACAATCTTATTAAAAAACAAAAGAATTCTAAGAAAGAAAAATTCTACAGACTGTTTAGGCTTACTGGTCAGATCATTAAAAGTCCAAGCAATTGCAATCCTTAGAATTATGTATCCAAACCTACCCAGCTGAGCCTGTGATCGGTTGACCATTCCAAGACTGTAGATAGTCAAGACAATTGACTACTAACAGACGAATATTCCACCTACACCATAGATGGTTCAAGGAGAAAAGAAATGAAAAATAAAGACAGCAAGATGAGGGAGGCCGTGGTGCTTTACACCAGCCCTGGTGCCGGCCATTTACCAGCAATGGTGTCTCTGGCAAAACTATTTCAAAAATATCACTTCTCAGCAGCTGTTGTAACCTACAATCATCCCCTCAGACCTGGTAAGGCCGACCAAGAAGTTTCACGACTTTCCTCGGCTAACCCTTCTATCTCATTCCATGTCCTCCCACAGATCACCATGGGTGAAGACTCTGCAAATCTTGAGCCACCAGCTGTGAAGCACGCCATCCTCCAGGCACAAAATATGAATTTGCGAATTGATTTATCCAAAACCAGCTCTGTCTGGGCTATTTTGATGGATTTCTTTAGCACAATTACACTTGACGTAGCGAGACAATTGAGCATTCCAGCTTATCTTTTCGCGCCATTTGGTGCCTCCACCGCTGCATTCTTCCTTAATATTCTCGAATTTGACGCAACTAGTTCTCTTTCACTAAGAGATTTTGGGAAGGATCCAATTAATTTTCCAGGTTTGCCGCCAGTACTGGCTTCTGATTGTCCAATATTCGTTGTTGACCGTGAAAGTGATTCATACAAGTTTTCGATGGGAAATTTTCGGGGTATAGTCAAATCAGATGGTATCCTCATAAATACATTCGAGTCACTTGAACCGAAAGCAATCTCTGCACTTAGAGAAGGGCTCTGTGTACCCAGCTTTAACATGCCACCAGCATACAGCATAGGCCCACTGGTTACCGAAACACAAGAGAAAGACACAGAGGAACGACATGAATGTCTCAAATGGTTGGATTCACAACCTAAAGGTACTGTAGTTTTTTTATGTTTCGGCAGCATGGGTGGTTTCCCTCTTGATCAAATCAAACAAATAGCCATAGGGTTGGAAAACAGCAGTCAGAGGTTCTTATGGGTAGTTAAAGTTAATTTCAATATGGACCCGAGAAAGATTTTTAATACCTCTATGCCTGAATTTGAACTGGACCAAATACTACCCGAAGGTTTTCTCGACCGTACAAAAAATAGAGGGATGGTGGTCAAAACATGGGCTCCTCAAATACAAGTGCTACATCATGAATCTGTTGGTGGGTTTGTGACGCACTGTGGATGGAACTCCATATTGGAGGCAGTGACAGCTGGCAAGCCAATGGTGTGCTGGCCACTTTATGCAGAACAAAGGTTGAATAAGGCGGTTTTAGTAGATCATGAAACGAGGCTAGGTGTGGCAATGGAAGGATATGATAGCGAGATGGTGGTGGCAGAAGAAGTAGAGGCCAAGGTGAGGTGGCTCATAGAGGGTGAAGGTAGCAAATTGCTAAAAGAGCGCATAAAGGCGATGAAGGATAAAGCAGGCGAGTCGTTGACAGAAACAGGCCCTTCTTTAAAGACGTTCGTGCAGTTTCTGATGGATTTGGAGAGGAAAAAATTAGAGAAGACAAAAATTTAAGTAAATGCTTTCATTTAGTTTATTAACGTTTTTACACTATTCCTTTTTAGGTTTATGAACTATTAGTAATGTTATTTCTTTTGGGTTATTAGTTAAAACTTAAAACAGTTGAACTTTCATTGCAGTAATTTCTGTTTTCCTAAGAATAGGTGTTGCTTGCTTGTTAATTATATACGATTTTGAAAAAGTCTCCCTCTCTTTTGAATCACTGTTGAATTGGGTAGTCAACGCTAAGAAATTGCTGATAAACTGAGGAAGCTATTCTGGTATTCAAGCTGGTTCCAGTAATAACACGGATACGAAGTAAGCTTATAAACAAAGAGACCTGTTTTGTCGATGTGATTCATGCTGTATTGAGCAGATTATTGATGTTTCTGTTATCTGGGTTTGATACTTTTTTTGTTCTGTTACAATTGTTGAGAAACAATAGACATTCATCACCGATTTTATAAAAAAAAAAAAAGAAAGCCAGCTTTTTTTTTTTTATTGGATAATCAGCAATCAAGGAATCATCAATTAGCCGTTGGGAAAGTATCATTTGTAGGATATACGTATATATAGAATCTTATAAAAATATAAAGTGTCAAACGGATAGTAGAATGTTCTATCTATATATATTTGTATATATACGTTACTGTACAGAATACAATCAATAATTGAAAATTCCTTCATGGCTGGCAATAAAGCGTTGGATGAAAATCAAAATCCTAACCTCAGAACTAAAGCGATAAGAGCCGCTAACACGATCCTATGCGACCAAGGAAATTGTTGGTGCCTCCATCCGCACCTCCCACCAGTGAAGGGGAAGAGGAGGCGGCAGAACCAAAAGGAAAAGCCTCCGGCACTTGTGAGAGCATGCAGCTCGGCAGAGCAACAAGGGGCCGTTGGGAGATATCGCGAGGGGGAGACGTATCGCGAGTGGAAGAGCTGAGATCAGATCGGACAAAGTTGGGTTCAAGTTCGAAGTTCGAACCCAAACTTAAGGGACCAGCATCCTCTACCCATCACTTTAGCGATGGGTAGAGTGCCCATCTCATCAGGACCGTCCGATCTAATTTGGACGGTTCATTTTTTTCGGGCCAAAAATTTTTTTCGGGTGTGGTGGAATGCACGGAACTCCTTTAGCCGTTAAGATTAAATCAGACGGCTGACGCGAGTGATGGACACTCTACCCAGCGCTTTAGCGATGGGTAGAGGATGTGGATTCAAACTTAAGCGGTGCCACCATCTCCGAGATACGACAACTAATAATTAAGCTGAAGTCTCTTCTTTACAACAATCCGTGTAATGGGTCAGGTACCATTCTTGCTAGTTTATTTTCAAATGGACGGAAAAATAATTTCTAGATAGTTGATTCGGGAGCAACATGATTATATAACTTGTGACCTAAATAACTAAAATATATAGTTTTGAAAAATTTGAAAACCCTCGACATGTCACAGCGACCAATGGTAAGAAAGTACCATTTTTTGATAAACGGACCACAAACTTATTCACCAAAGATGTACCAAACACCATGTATCTTTCGGACTTCACATCCAATCTCTGGTCTGGTGCAAAAATAACTAAAGAACTGAGCTGCAATGCATGTGATTTTATCACCAACAAACGTGGTATTTCAAGATAGGACTACGGGAATGAAAATTGGTGAGGGTTTATTAGAAAATGGATTAAAAGAAAAGGGTGAATGGATAGATTAGTTTCTCAAAATGACATTTTTTTTTTAGTTAAACAAAAAAAAAATATAAACTTTAACAGACAACCTTATAAAAAATAAAAAATTAAAAAAATCTACAGAATGTAGCTCTAGGCTCTTCTGAGAATTTATTTGTGTCTATTACTTTGTTCGGCCTGATTAAAACCCAGCACAAATATAATTCTCTATCCAGTCTAATTAAAAGGCCCGCAACCGTTGGCGATTTTAAGCCCCTCGAGCATTTGAACAATCAGTCTCATGATAATACATTAGTACTATATCATTCAACTAAAATTTGTATTTAACCTTCTTATAGATTCTAATGTAAGGATTCCTCCGAGTTAGACACCTAGGTTACACTTTTCCTTTGCGCTAGGTTTTATTTTATGTTATTTTTTTGCCTCAAAAATATTTTTGGACCCTCAAAAATATTTTATGTTATTTTATTCCTTGATCTGAAAGCTAAAGAGGCAACTTTTATACTGATACTCAACTCTTTTCACTAGCCACTTATTCTCGTAATCTGAACTTCTGACCATGCATGTACTTTTTTCAATTATCTAATTGTAATTATTACTGTTCTCCACTGATAATTAATTCATGCAAGTAATTGACAGATGCCTTGATTCTTATGGCTAAACTCCTAGATATTAATTGTTTCCACAGCTATCTGTATCCATGAATTCGAGGGCGAACAAAAGGAACCACCTATTACTCGTTGTCTTCATTATAGGGTGTGTTTGGTAAGCTTTGAATAAGCCTTATTCCAGAACAGGCCTTATTCCAGCGTAACCCAAACAAGTTTGAATTAGCCCGAATTGCTAATTCTCGGCCTTATTCTAATTCAAGCCAAGACCAGGAAGTGGGTCCGTCAACTAGGATCAGGTATTAAAAAAAAAATTCGAGCGTACGGTCGACGATTAAAAAATATCTCTCTCTTTCATCCATTATTGCTGACCGTTTTATCCATTTCTGCCTCTCTTCTCTCTCTCTTTCATTACTTGCGACAACAACCAAGAGCTTCCTTCGAACTCCATCGCAGATCTACGACAATTGGAGGAGCAATAGTCCAAATAATTGGCATACTCGAGTACATCGCAAGACGCCGAGCGTAGAGTGCTCCGATTTGTTGCGATTTGAGGTATATTTCCTTCTAATCTGCCTTTCTTTTTTTATAAATAAAATTGGAACTATTAGTACTGATTTTGTACAAATTGATTGTGGTTGTGGTTGTTTTTCCAAGTACAAATTGAAATATTTTCTCTGTTGAATTTTTCTCCTCTCTATGCAAAGGTAAAATAGGGTTAGAAAAAAAATTTGCATTACTGAGGGAGTCTGCGTTTTGATGCTCTTTTTTCGGCTACAATGAGTAAGGGGAAGTGTATCTGAAGGGATCTAAGCGTCATTTTCCTGTTTTTTACTTTTCTCTATATTGTTGTATAATGTTTGCAAACGTTACCTCTTCAATCGACCTTTTTGTGTTAAAAAAGAAATAGTAAGTTAATCAGAGAACTAGTTGTGTGATTGTGTATAAGTTTATATAAAAAAAGGAACTGCATGCTGTATTTTGTCATTACTGAATAAAGCAAATATTATTAGTTTTTCTAATTTATATTTTGTATTTGCATAAATTGAATTATTGATTCAAGAAATAAGTGAAGTCATTTGATTATGTGAGTCTTCTTCTATGTTTATGTAGATTAGAAGAAGAAATTAATTTTCTGGTAACGTATATATATAAAAAAAAGCTTTCTTGGCTCTCTCCAACTAACCTTCATAAAAGAAAACATATATGAAAATTATTCTGCCCATTTCTAAAGATAAAAAGTACAAAGAAATATATTATTAGGTTGCAATATTTTATATTTTCTGAGTTTAAATTCCATTTCTTTGTGCATTATTTAAATAGAAATTATGCAAATGTTCAATAGTTATTTTTAAGGAAAAATGAAAAAGGCTACAGGATGATGATTGGATATCAGTTCAATTATTTATTATTTTTTTATGTGTCTGGGTCTAGAGGAGTCTGAGTTTTTTTGCTGTCATTTTTTTATAAACTGATATGCATCATTTTTTTCTTTTATAATATTTTGATTAGTTTCAGCTATATGTATATCTTCATTAAAGGAGTGCTTAATGTTATAGTAGTGCTTAATATTTTGTTTCCTGTATGTGTTTAGCAATCTTATGATGTGCTTAATTACATGTGGAAGAGGTTAGGTTTTATAAAGTTCAGGGATATAAGTGTATAGTTTAAGTACAATGGTTATGGAGGGCATTTTTGTCACTTTAGGGCTGTGTGCTCTTGTCCAGTGCTTATATGTGTATATACAATTATTAGTAAATTATAAGATTTATTTATAACCTGTACTCTAGCATGTGTTAGAAGGGCTGGTGGTATAAATGTTCATTTTACAACTGGTCAAGTGTAATTTGATATACAACTATAATTATATTTTGATATTAGGAAGGTATCTTCATGATTGGTGCATAATAGAGGTCTATAGTTCATTCATATGCATATAGAGTTTTTATTAGACTAATCAGAAACATTATAGGGATGTAGATGTTGCTACTAGTCTTAATATATATATATATGAATTTTATACAAATTAGTGCATGTATTAGGATCAAAGAGTCTGTAAGATGCATTTTGAAGGATAGATAAAGGATATATTTGTATTTAACAGTTGTTTGAATTTTCATAAGATATCAAATAATATGTTTCAAAACTTATATGAGAGTTATAATAAAGCTATTTTGGATACTATATGGAAAGAGCAGTAGTGTTTAGCTATATGCATGAATTTCTAATGAGTGATTTTCAGTAGAACAGTGTATTATCGAAATTCATTAAAAAAGTATAGGTAGGCTATACTTATCTTTCATATTTGTGCTGTAGGCATGATTAACTTGTGTTGATATTGAGTATATTTACATGCCTTTCTAAATCTGATATTTAGAAGTGGTATTTATGCCATTTCGGTTTAGGAATCATATAGAAACGTAGCATGTATGAATGTATCTATATGTTTGAAGAGTTATTCAATTCTCTGTAGTTATTTAAATAGCAATTATGCAAATGTTCAATAGTTATTTTTATGGAAAAATGAAAAAGGCTACAGGATGATGACTGGATATCAGTTCAATTATTAATTATTTTTTTATGTGTCTGGGTCTAGATGAGTCTGAGTTTTTTTGCTGTCATTTTTTTGACTAGATTGAGTAAGGATGAATGTATTCGAAGGGATCTAAGACGTCAATTTCCTGTGTTGTACTTTCATATGTTGCTGTGTAGTATTTTGTACTTTCATATCAGAGAACTAGTTGTGTACTGTATAAGTTCATATAAATAAAAAGATTACTTCTTCTTTGAAATAATTATTTAGAGATGATAAATGATTTGTTATATGATAAGCGTTTTTCTAGGCTACATATGGATGTAAGGGGCAATACAAGTTTTGTAGTAAATTATTTAGTACGATCGTGCGATTTGATTAAATCTCAGGAGGCTGGTTAGTGCAGCAGAGGAATTGTTTGATAAAGTAGTGACATGAGTAGAGTACATGGGTATTGTTCTTTCAAATACTTGTCATGCTATACTAGTTTCCCGTTTTTTTATTTTTCTTCTATATTGCTGTATAATGTTTGCAAACAATTTTTTGTATGTTGCTCTCTTTTATGGAGTATGATATTCCTCTCTTCTATTAAAGTCTGTCGTAGCCACCTCGTACCTTTTAGAATTGTACATTTTTTTTCATTCCAAACTGTTTTTAAGTAGTGTTCAAAAGTAAACTTTTATGACTGATCACAGGTATCTTACGAAAGCCAAAATAAACCTCTTTAATCTAGTTTGTAAGTTGTGAACTTTTATATGAGGCACCTGATTATAGATAGGATTAATAAAAGTTGTACAGAAATCAGTCTTCCTAACTCCCAGTTAATGTCTTTAGTTCAATGGAATTTGGAAACCTCTCAATCTCAAGAAAGAAGAAAACCGGTAAGGAACCCAAGCCTCCAAAGAAAGATGTCAAACGAGAACGCAATTGGACCGATAGTGAAACAAACCACCTGATTGATGCAATGGAACAGGTTCAAAACAACAGATGACGAACCGGAAACAATTCTCGGGCTTTTTAATGAGAAGGTTAAGAACCACCCCTTTGATAAGAGCAAAATACAGAATAAAATTAAAGTGCTGAAGACCCGTTTCACCATATGCTATGAGCTAGCAAATCTCACTGGTGGAGGTTGGGATGACGTTCTGAACCAACCAAAGGCACCATCCTACACCGATTATGAAGCTATGATTGAGGTGCGAATCTATGCCAATCATCTTTTACTATCACTGATTACGATCCAAATTGTATAGTTAGTAAATAACTCACTTTTTTATTGTTCAATTTGTAGGCCAAAGGTACAAAAGCTGGTTTCTTGCTAAAAGGTAGCTTTCCTTATTACAATAGGATGTTGCCACTGGCTGGTGGGAATCCTGTTAGAGGAGAGGGGAGAGAATCAGCATTTGATCTTGGGGATCCTTCTTTATCTCTTCCACTACTACAAGGGCCTCTCGAAGTCAGCAAACAAGGCAGCTCCGATGACCCTGAGGAGCTCACCAACGGTGATAGTGATGCGGTTGAACAACCCCGTCCGGGATCTGGTACGAGCAACAACATCAGGATGAGAGCTCAGAAAAGCGCTAGGGTTGGTGGCCAATGCTCTATGGGTGGTCGCCAAAGCAGTGATGGTACATTTCCTTATTCACAAGGCCCTGGTTCTAAGAGGAAGAGCACAGATGAATCGGCCGGTGAAACCTCTAGTAGAGGTAATAGGGGAAGGAGGTACAAGGAAAATGCAATGAAGAAGCAAGCCGAGAAAAATACTATAGGTCTGGCTGGCTTTGAGATTGCCAAATTCATGAAGGTAGACATTGATCGTGCCAATCAGAAAGAACAAGAAATGGAGGCTTGCTTGCAGAGGATGGATGAATTTGTCATCACTGGTGCTGCTCAATTTCTTCCTGATTGAAAAATTGGAAGCATCTGGGGCCTTTCGGAAGGCCTTTCTTAAATGGAGCAGCACTGATGCAGTTGATTTTTTTTACCAAAAACGGCTACTTCTACAACCCTCCAGGCAACATCACATCTACCCCTCCTGGCTTCAACCATCTACCACTGCCGGCTTCAACCCCATGTTCCAGAACTTCCATACTCAATGCAACTTCCAGAGTCAAGGCTTTCCCAACCAGAACCAAGGCGGGAACAATTACAGTTATCATATGAACCACCCGAATCTGTGATGGATAGCTTTCTCAGTTGTTAGGGTCTCAGTTGTTAGGTGTCTAGCGACAGTATTCTATCTAATTTGTGTAATATTTATGTAGCTTAACTAGGTTATGTATTCTAATTGAACAATGTGTACTTTATTTTGTCGGGGTGTAGCAACAGTTATGTACTAATATCCGTAGGGGTCTCGAAACAGTTTTAATTCTGTTCTTTAAGCACTACGTTGAAGGCAGATTGTACTTGGACTAATATTTACAATTTGTCTCCTTAATTATTAGTTGTTATGTATTATTTGTAATTTCATCTTTATGCTTATGAAATATTTTTAATTTTCTTTTGCATTTTTTATTGTATTATGCTGCTTGCAACTGCTTTATTCTATTAGGCTTTCTTCAATATAATTGAATAACATTCTTCTATATTTATTTTTCAGGCTTCATAGAAATGCCGTCTAATGATGAGAACACCAAGGCGGAGAAGAGACGTGAACGCAACAAGCGAATAGCTATTTGGTGGTTTACTGCAGCACTACACTGTGCAGGTGATTCAAGAACATTGAAGCGTGATAGAGAGCAGTCGGGTGCCGAATATATCACAGAAGTATTGGGTGGACATCCCGGGGTAGTTCAATCCATTTATCGTCTAACTCCGGCTAATATTACACTTCTAGGTGAGGAACTTCTTGCTCGAGGACTTAACTGTGGGGGGACTTAATAATTGAGGAGCATGTATGTATGTTTCTTCAGTTGGTTGCCCAGGGACATACCATTAGAAAATTGTGCCTGGATTTCCAACACTCGGAAGAAACCGTGTCGAGATCTTTGAGAGAGGTATTGTGTTGTATACTGCGCATGGTACCACAATACATGAAATTGCCTGGAGCCGATGAGCCAATACATCCAAAACTACGAGAAGGGACAGAATTTTATCCATTCAAGGTGCGTTGTCATAATTTTATCCGTTTACTGCATATACTGGGTATATGGGTTTGTTGAGGTTTGCATATACTGGGTATACTGGGCATTATGCCATATGGACAATAAGCCATTAGATACCTCCAGAACAGTTTTACCATTTTAAAAATAAAAAACCACAATAATTTGTCTCTAGTATCTACTAATTTCAAAACTTTATAACTCAAAATGAAATTGTTTAATTAAATGATATAGCATTTTTCATCACAAAAATGCTTGACTAGTTCCTAGGCAGGCGAGTTTCATCACAAAAATGCTTGACTAGTTTCATCACAAAAATGTTCAGGTAATCTTAAATTAATAATGGATGTTAACTTTGACAGTGACATTATATATCACCACAAATAGTTTTGAAGAGCTTCAATGTCCACATAATCAAATCATATGCTGACACCGTGATGACAAGAATTATTGATATGCTGACACTATAAGATTATTGATAATAAATGATAAATAAAACATGAGCTAATAATAAAATTTACCTCCATGTGAACTATCCAATTGTTGATATCTAAAGAGTTTCTTCAATATGCTGATATGCTAATACTATCCAATTTGCTAACTGATATCAAGATTTTCTTCAATATATCTAAAGAGTTATGCAGTTGTGGATGAGTACATATGAAGTATACTGGTTCTTTTCCTTATTAGAAGGATGAATACTCATTTACATACCTGCATTCTTAAAATAGGATGGATATGGGAAGAAATTACTTTTGCCTTCTCTTTAGTTTTCTTCAAGGACTACCAAAATGCCCAATTTTGCCTCTTTATACTAAGACCTGAGAGAAGGAAAGTGGAGTAGCTGCACAGTTTTTGAAGAGAGGAAAATAGAGTGTTGTGAGCAATTTTTTAGGTGTTGTAGAGTTACAACTTACAAGCACTATTCTCTACTTCCTTTTTGGGTACTGGTGATACTTATATGAGCAAACTGAGTATATAAACCATCATGTATTATCCTATAAGCTACAAATTAATAGCCCCACAAAGTATAAACCTTCTTACGCCAGATGAAGTTCCAAAATGCCAAAGGATACAAGTTGCCCTACTCCAACCAGAAGTTCAGTAGTAGAAGTAGACGGTTAAACAGCTTAATTGATGTCTTTGTTTTTCTAATTCATAGCACTCTCTTTCCACATCAATGGATTCATTAAATCATCATGGCTGTATCTCTCTCCTGTCCCATGGGTTGTGTTGCAGGGAGATATGTGAAAATTTTAAGGGTTTGAAGATTAATTCACAATGCAACCTACTTGTTTCATTGATTTTGTTTCATAATATTATTTGTAACTGGTAAAAAAATTAATTTATGCTGGACAAAGTAACTATCTTGTGTGCTTTGTTATTTAGTAAAATTATTTTACGTAACCATCATCTTCTCAGTACATGCTAATAATGAATTTTAGTTAATTTTTCCATTAATTATTAGTTTCACACTTCTTGAAGATACATTTCGCTGGATTGGTTAAAAGCACCATCAAACGAAAGTCTTGAGGATACATTTCTTACTGGAGCAGCTAAAAATATTATAATCTCTGAGCATAGCAATTTTAAAGAATAATTTAAAGAAATTGGTTGATGTTATGGGCATTGTTCTCTCCATTGTTTGGTGACAGAATATCAATTTTACTTAAAGCGAGTATGAAACATGCAATAAATTTCATTGAAATTGACATGTCATTTAAATATTGTAGGGTGCATTAGGTGCAATAGATGGAACACATATTCCGGCATTTCCCGAATCCCACGAGGAATTCAAGGAACGGTGGAGAAATAGAAAGGGCACTGTGTCACAGAATGTAATGGCTGCAGTTGACTTTAATGGGAACTTTCTGACTGTAGTTGCCGGTTGGGAGGGATCTGCTCATGATGCTCTCGTATTGCGCCGAGCAATCGATGATGGCTTCACGGTTCCTGAAGGGAGGTATTACCTAGTTGACGGAGGATATGCCAATACACACCAATTCCTGAGCCCATATCGTGGTAAAACATACCACTTGGCACAGTTCCGCCAACGAAGATCTCAAGATCGATATGAAAGTGCAGAGGAGCTATATAATCACCGACATGCCTAGCTGCGAAATGTTGTGGAGAAAGCATTTGGCATTCTGAAGGACCGATTCAGAATATTGAGAGATATGCACAGGTATAAGTACTCTTTCCAAACCAAACTTGTCATTGCCTGTTGTGTACTTCACAATTTTATAAATCGACATCAAAGTGTCCAACATGATTTTGAGGAAGATGGTACATCCAGTGACAATAGCGATGACTCAGATGACTCGGATATTGATGCATCTACCTCAGGTAATGTCTCTAGGGGCACGGATGCTCAAAGGGGGGGTGCACTTAGAGACAGTATTAGAGATATATTGTGGAATGCAAGACGAAGGAACTGAGGTGATTTTTAATTGCTTTTGGTGCATTTTATATATCTTACTAATATTAGTGGTTCAATAGATGACAGTATTTTATATACCTGACTTGTAGATGATAGTGGTTCAATAGATGATCTGCTTTGAATTAGTTACCTCATGTTTGGTAATTGGTGATTTACTGAAAAATTTAATTGAACTTTTCTCATTCTTATTTGAAGCATAGGATTATGGAAAGGAGCTTGAAGCAATTGCAACAGTTGCATGATTTGCAAGCCATGGTAATTACATTTCCCAATACAAGTTATTTGCAAGCCATTCTTATTTTTAGAAAATTTGATATTTATTGATGAAATTGCAATAAGGAATTTGATATGGGCATTGGCACTGTCAACTATCAAATATGGGCATTGGCACTATCAACTATCAAATATGGGCATTGGCACTGTCAATATGGGAATTTGATATTTATTGATGAAATTGCTTTTATCCTTGGTTGTTTGGTATTCAATATGGGCATTGGCACTGTCAACTAACAAATTCATCAAAATTTGAAATTTTAGTAGCCTAGCTCTTTGTTGCCACTTCTATAACAGTAAGGGTTAATGAGGAAGTTTTCCCCTATAATTTTATGGTCATGATTCTCAAGTAAGATATAATTAGATCAGTGGACAAATAATTATGAAGTATTCCTTTTCATGTCATATATTTGTGGAGTATTTATTTCTGATGTCACATTTATATATATGGTATTTGGCCGGACTTAGCCCTAAAATCGTAACCTAAACACTTGAAATTGTGTGTTTTCAGTTTATATTTGTAGGATTTGGTACTGCTTTCGGTTTTTCTTTAAATTTCAGAGATTTGGAGCATAACCGACGTAAATTGGCACATTTCGGGCTTTTCAGAGGAACTTGTGCGGCCTACATTGGCCCCAGTGCGGAGTGACTTGTGCCGGACGCCTCATACCTGGCTCGGGACACGTTGTGCGGCCTACACCACGTCCAGGAAGGTACTTGTGTGGCATACATGGCATCCCGGACACCTCCAGTGCAGATCACACCTTGTTGTGCGGCCTACAGACTCTTCTCAAGGCACTGGACACCTCCTGTGCGGGCTACACTGGGCTGGATGACTCATTCCCCGGCCCAGAACTCAGCTGTACCCCGAACTGGACCCTCCTGTAGCCCGCACAGCCCAACTGTACCCGCACAACTCACCAAACCCTACCTACCACCCTATATAAAGCGCCCCCTCCCCCCCCCCCCCCCCCCCCCGTGCCCTAAAGGGACATCTCTCTCTCCTGGAGACTCCTGGCGGCGCCTCCACTTCATTTCCACCTCAGATCCACTATTTTCCCTTATCGTACTCCGCACAACCACTTGTGTTGGCCGCACAGGACCCCCTGTAGGCCGCACAACACCCCTTCCCGCCTTGGAGATCGTCATTCCGGCCATCTCTCACGTGGTTCTTGCTCAGATCTGCTCTATTTCGACTTGTAGAAGACAGAAAGGGCTTGACCAGGGGTTTTCCCTTTCCTTTCTTCTCACTTTAGTCTTGATGGAGATTGTATCCCTTTATTTTGCTATTTGTGTTTGTTCTTGCACTATGTTAGGCTAGTTTACTTGTGTTCTAGGGCTAGGATGAACTTGTGGTTAGGTTTGATGTGTTGATTTGGATGTTTTAGTTCCTATTGTGTACTACTTGTTTGATTATTGATGGTTTATGCTTGTTTGTGCTTATTTGATTGTTTGAACCTCCTATTAGGTGATTGCGCACACTTAATTTAGGCTAAGGGTGTAAAACAATTGATTTGGGTTGAACAAGTGACTTAAGTTAGGATATAAGCCGAAAGGTAATCCAATTGGTACCCGAAAGGGAAAAGTTTCTACTATGGCGAAAGTTAAGTAGATACCTTTAGGAAATCAACAAGTGGACTTAGAATGGTTAAGCCAACAAGCGAAAGTTGAGGGTTAACTAGACTAATGGGGATATAGACTAGGTTCTGGACCAAATACTGTGACCAACAAGCGACGGCTGAGGTTCAGGAGTTTAGGGACAGCTAGATCTGTCTCACACGAGTTAGAAGCTAAAATACCAAGTCACCGCATCTTTAACCGAGGGCCTGTGCGGCCTACAATTGTCTCTGTGCGGCCTACAGTGTGCCTGTGCGGCTTACACTGGGCCTGTGCGGGGTACAATTGTATCAGCCACAACACTAGTCGGTGTTTGGCGCGAAAGTGACCCGCACCGACAGCCCGAGGTCTAACCTGAGTGAAACCGAACCCCTAGGACGCCTTTTTATAAGAGTTTACAACCGTTTTAAGCCAAAAATTGTTACCTTTGTGTTTTTTTTTTACTTGATTAGTTTATCTTTAGTTCATTTCAATTGTTTGACTTGTATTGTTTGAAAACCCAACTTGAATTGCTAGATCTAGACTTTGTGAAAGTGTAAGACCAGTACTTGTTTGACCGTCCTTGTGGTTCGACCCCTGACCATTGTCCAACGATTACCGTACGCTTGCGGTGTTTATTGTGTTATATTAGGGTATTATTAGCTACACATCAATTTCAATCCATTTAAATAAAATCTTAACCAATTGTATTTGTAAAATATGTGCAGGTTAAAATAAGTTTGCTGCAATTGATTTTCGACTGTTGTAATGTATTGTTATTTTCAGTTGTATGAGGGTTTTTTATGCAATGTTGTTTAGAGAACTTTTTCACTTGTTAATTTTCCAAATTTGTATCGATATTTTTTTTAGGCACAATGGCTGGTACGGAATGGTTGTAAATTTGTGAGATTGTTCAGTTTAGAATTATTTTTATTTTCTGTATTGCTGAAAATGCAGAGATTTATAAAGTTTGGCGTTTGAGTTGTGTAAAAAAATTTGGCGCAAAAAAAGGTGAGGAACATTTGGCGCAAAAAAAAGGTACTGGATGGTACCCAATTGGGTTTTGTGCTGGCAATAATTACAGTTGCAATAAAATACTCAACTTTTCCTCTATTCTTATTCGTATCCCTCTTCCAAACATGGGTGAATAAGAGAAATGAACAAGCTAATTGATGAATTAGCAATTCTGAATTTTCCTTATTCTAATTCATGAAATTCTTATTCAGCCTAATTCATGTTACATCCAAACACATCCATAGTTTCCTAGAAGGGAATTAGGCTGATATGTCTTACCGGTCAGATCATTCAAAGTCCAAGCTATCTCAATCTTTACTTGGAATTGTGTACCTAAACCTACGTACCCTGCTGAGCCTACCTCAGATGTTTTTTTTTTTATTTTGAAAAAAAATCAAAAAGAAATAAAAAGATGGCTGCTAAGAAGGCGACTCAGAAGGCGATTGGAAGAGAGCTTCCGATCAACGGAGGAATCACGACGATCAATGCTAAGGCACCAGCGAGCTCTTCTCCCTCCTTACCACCTCTCTTCTCAAGCTATTTCCCACCCTCTGAACAGAAAACGACAAACCCTAATCCTAGCAAGAACATCTCTTCTTCCTCCCAGATTCTCCCCCAACTTCCATTATTGGATTTCTATCTCAACAAACTTCATAACTCTAATGCTACCCCCATTGCTGAATCTAATGCTCCTCCCACTGTTGAATCTAATCCTAATCCTTCTACTGCTGATGATGCACCCAAGTTACAATCAAAATCCAATGTCAGATCAAGGTTGCAGCCTCTTCTTCCTTCTCCCTCTTTCTCTATCTTCACTCTCAGACTTGTCACTTCTAAATCCTTTCAAAGAAGATTTGCTTGCTTTGATACTCCTCTGAAAAGTGCTACACAAAATCATAAGTTTTCTGCAACTTCTCAGCAGCCAAATGCTTCTCACTCTCCTGATAACGATTTAAATTGGACCAAGGTTCTTCCTAAGCGTTTCAAATCTGCTGGAATCAATAATTCTAAAGAGAAATCAGTTTCTCAAATTATTAATTCTAAACTTTCCTCTCTGCGGAAGTCGAAGAAATGCTTTAACTGCCTCTTCAGTGGACATTTAAGATCTTCTTGCTGTTTACCTCAGAGATGCATTGTTTGCCTTAAATTTGGTCATAATGCCAAATTATGCACACTCCTTTCTCAAGATGACCCTTATTCTACCACCTCGGAATAAAACATGCAGCCCCCTTCTCCTATTCCGACTGCTCAGTTGCCAGGTGACTCCCCTCCCACTGATTTGAGAAATCATTTACAGTCACTTAATGATCAGACGCTTCAGCTTCCAAATCCTCCTATATCAACACCCCCCACTTGTCTGGATATCATACCTTACTCTCCTCCCTCTTTAACTTCTTCTTCTGTCTCTCTTTCTTCTAATTCACCAATGGCTTTCCCTGAAAATTGGCAAAGTATGCCCCTCAACAATGCTCAGGAATTTGAGGAGCACAGAATTCCTCTACTTAGTGTCTATTATTATCCCAATCAGCCAGTAGACCCTGAAAATGAACCTCTCCTCAGAGCTGCTATTGTTACTTACCAGACTCATGGCCTTCTTCCTAATGATTTTCAGTATCTCTTGGCTCTGAGACTTGCTACTCAATTTGGTGGGGCTGTGCATCAATTTCATTTGCACCCAGTTGATCATGAAACTGGAGACTTCATTCTCATCTGTCCTACTGCTATGGTCAGGAATAACATTTGCAATGTGGGAGTTATTCATCTCAATAACATTCGGTATAGCTTCAGAAGATGGAACAGAACTAGGGCATGATCCATGAAGCGCCTGTTTTTCGTGCCAGAATCAGGCTTTCTGGTCAACCACTGCACTTGTGGAATCAAAATGCCCTGCGCAAGCTGGTGTCAGGTTTTGGTTACCCCCTTGTTATTGCCCCACATTTCTCTAATAATAACTTTGCTTTTCTTCGCATGTTTGTCAAAGGTGCACACCCAACTCGCATTCCACATCAAATAGCAGTTTCTGATGATCCAGGAGCTTCTAGAGTTAGGGTGCGTATTGAAGGATATGAGCAAGTTGATTACTATCAGCCAGGGCCTCACTTAGGACCTGGAATGCCATGGATACCTCCTCAGCCACCTGCAAATGATGATCATCATTCTGACAACAATTCAGCAGATTCTGGTACTGTTTCTGATGATGTGCCAGTTCCTTCAAATTTTGTTAATCAACAACAGCAAGGTAGATCACCTCCAGTTCAGCATGCCACTGGAGAACTTCCTCAACTCAACTCTGGTTTGAATTTCTCTAAGTCGTTAGAGAATTTATTGAATGATTTTAATGTTGTCTCTTCTCTTAATTTTTCAACTAATATTCTTACTAGCAATTATGTGGACCATTTCTTAAGTTCTGCAACTCAGTCTTCTTTGGCAAAACACATTAATCATCCAGCTGTGCTTGCATTGGAAAATGGTTCAAGTTTCATCTCTCCAGCTCCTGATTTTGATTCTCAAGATGTGGTTTTTATTTATCCAGCCAACTGCACTGATGACAATGCTTCATTGCAGCTCTCTTTTGATAAAGGAAAAATTCAGACTGATGGGCCCTCTCTCGACTCTTTTTTGGGCTATGAAAGCCCAATAGATGTCATTGCACCTCCAGGCTTTGAAAGCCCTATTAACAAAGACAACAACTCTGCCTCTCTCTCAGAGATCACTTCTCTCCCTCGCACTTCATCGGAGCCAAGAAGAAGCCCCAAGCTTAAGAGCAAATTGTCCGGTCCTTATACCTCTGCTATTGCTAAAGCACAGTATGTCCAGTTTGTTGCTCGCACTCCTTCAAAAGCATCCAAGCAGAAAGCACCTATGCCGCAAGCTTTAGCTGATTTTCTTAAGGGAGATGGCCCACCAACCATGACACAAGTTGAGCTCATAATACTTGCTGCTAGTTTTGACATGACTGACCAAGTCAAGAAGAACTTGGCTGATGCTGGGATCTTTTAAGCTAGGTGTCTTTCCAGCTTTTGCTTTTTGTTAAGAATGTTGTCTTATTTTAATTTATGGATTTAGTATCTTGTATCAGCTTGTATCAGCTATGGATTAATGGAATTCTCTTTCTTCTACTATTCTCTCTTTGTGTGCTGATGTCTCTGTCTCTCTCTCTTTATGGATTTAAAGCTTAAATTTCTTTGTTGGAATGTAAGAGGTCTTAATGACAAAGAAAAAAGATTGGCTGTCAGACAAACAGTGCTTATTGAAAAACTGCACTTTATTGCTTTCAAGAAACAAAATAGAATTCTGTATCTGATGTGACTGTAAAAGAAACTTGTGGTTCTAAACTTAAAACTTACCTTTATGTGGATGTTGATGGTTCCAAAGGAGGAATTTTGATTGCTTGGGATCACAATTTTGTTACCAGTATCTCGTCTATTGCTACTAGGCATATCTTATCTGTCACTTTCTCTTTCAATCAAGATGCTTCTATTTTTACTCTCAGTTCAGTCTATGGTCCTTCCACTGCTATGGGTAGAAGCAACTTGCTTTCTTCAATAACTCAATTTGCACCTGTTGATACCACACCATGGATCCTATGTGGTGATTTCAACATAGTTTTGGATTCTGATGAGACTACAGGTCATGGTGCAAACTGGAGAGATATGCAATCTTTTGCAGACACAATTTCCTCCCTTAACTTGATTGATTTGAATTTGTCAAACAGAAGTTACACTTGGTCCAACAATAGGGAGTTGCCTACTTTTGCTAGATTAGACAGGTTCTTCATTAATCTGGCTTTTTCACAAATTTTTCCAATTGCAACTCAAGAGGCATTGGCAAATACATCTTCTGATCACTCCCCACTACTGTGTTCTTTCAAAACTAACTTCAGGCCATCCAATTTGTTTAGATTTGAGAACTTTTGCCTCAAGTTTCCAGAGTTTCATGATCTGGTTCTGAATTTCTGGTTTTCTTCTGAAGCTGCTACTACTCCCTGACAGTTTGATCATAAGCTTTCTTCTCTCACCAAAGAAATAAAGAACTGGGCTAAAGGAGAATTACTAAAGCTAGAGAACAGTCTGCTTTCATTAGAGCTTTTCTATCAAGATGTGGTAGAGTGATGGAATTAAGACCTCTGACCAACATAGAAAAATTGCTCAAATGCATGTTAAAAAGGAGGTTTACTGAGATTGCTGTTACTGAAGAGGCTATCTGGAAACAAAGATCATCCTTCAAGTGGAGACTGGAAGGGGACCAAAACACTGCTTTCTTTCATGCAAAAGCATCAAGCAATAAAAGGAAAAACTATATTCAAGCCCTCCAAGTTGATGGTATTACTGTTACTGATAAAAAATCAAAAGGACTTGCTTTCTTCAATTTCTTCTGCAAACTCATGGGCTCAACTTCCACCTCAGCTTCTGATTTTGATTTTGATTGTTTATACTCTCAATCTCAAAAGCATTGATTTCTCCTTCCTGGATACCCCAATCTCTCAAGAAGAGGTTTTACAAGCTATTTCCTCTTGGCCTTCAAATAAGTCACCTGGACCAGATGGGTTCACTGGTGATTTTTACAAAGCCTTTAAGAATGAATTGGTGCCTGAGATCACTTCTACACTCAATACTGCTATTCAATGCAATTCTCTCAATCCACTCAACTCTTCTATCATTGCTCTCATTCCAAAGTCACAAAATTCCACTACCACTGCTGATTTCAGACCAATCAGTATCATACACTCCATTTAGAAAATTCTCTCTAAAATTCTTACAAACAGACTTACCCCTCTAGTCTCTTCCTTAGTTACTTTGAATCAAACTGGTTTCATGCAAGGCAGAGCTATTATTGAGAATTTTGCTTATGCCCAAGAAATAGTACATTACTGCTCCAAGTCTAAGACCCCTTTGGCAATTTTCAAAGCTGACATGCATAAAACTTTTGATACTGTCAGCTGGAATTTTCTCACTCAAGTTCTAAGTGCCTTGGGTTTCACACAAAGCTTCATTTCAACTATTCTGGGTTGTGTTTTGCAAGGTGCTTCAAGAGTAGATGTAAATAGAGTTGCTGGAAAGAAAATCATTCTCAAAAGGGGAGTGCGCCAGGGGGACCTACTCTCACCATACTTATTTATTATGGCTTTTGACTTTCTCTCAAGGTGGATTGCTAAATTAAACCACCCAGGTGCAATTCCTGTACCTATTCAAAACATGTTTTCAGCAATTTTCTATGCTGATGATGCTCTCTTCTTCTTGAAGCCAACTGTGCAGCAAGTAACCTTTCTCAAAGTGGTTTTCCAAGTGTTTGGCAATTGTTCTGGTCTGATACTCAACGCCAATAAGTCAGACTTGATAACTATGCATTGTCATGATGCAGTGTCAAACTCTCTGGCAGCAGTTTTTAACTGCAGATTAGCTTTCTTCTCTTTCTCCTACTTAGGCTTACCTCTTTCTGACAAACAGCTCATCAGATCTGATTATCAACCTTTGCTAAATAAATTCACTTCTAAGCTTCAAGGCTGGTCAGCCTCACTTCTTTCTATTGCTGGAAGATTGGTTTTAATCAACTCTTGCCTATCATCACTGCCTACTTACTTCATGTCTGTCTTTAAGCTACCAAACTGGGTAGTCAAGAGAATAGAGACACTGAGAAGAAATTTCCTCTGGCATGGAGTTAATTCTGAAAAGAAGAAACTGATCATGATATCATGAAAATGTGTCATCATACCCAAAAGAGTGGGTGGCCTAGGAGTACTCAATCTGACTGCTTTTAATGATTCCTTACTTGCTAAATGGCTTTGGAAATGGTCTTCAAATACTTATTCACTGTGGAAGCCTCTAGCTTTCACTTTGCAATCTTCTTCTTCCTCTCTGTACCCTCTGAACAGCAAGTTTACTGCCGTACTCAAACATCTGACACATTGCTTCAATGTGGGTCTAGTTTTTTTGCCCTCTGATGGTAAAAGCATACTATTCTGGCAACACAGCTGGTCTGCACAGTTACTTCAATTTTCATGTCCTGAGCTCTTCTCTTTTGCTTTGAATAAATTCATTTCACTCCAACAATTTTACACTGCCACTCATGACTTACATTCACTCTTCTCACCACTACTACACACTTCTGTGAATGCACAATATCAGTTGAATTACCTAATGTATTCAGTGCTGCCTATGTTCTCAGTTGGGCCAACTCTGGTCTTGATACAGCTGCTTGGAGACTGCATTCTTCTAATACTTTTTTCTACCAGTTCACTATACTCAATACTCACATCTCATCCTTACCATACTTCTGAGCTGTACAATATTTGGAAATTCAAAATTCCACCAAGGTTTAAAGTTTTTCTCTGGTTAATGCTCCAAAACAAGATAGCCACCTTGGATAATCTACAGAAAAGGGGTTGGAACCTACCTAACAGATGCATTCTTTGTGCTGCTGGCACTGAAACAGTTCCTCATCTCTTTGACTCATGCCAGTTCTTCAAGAATCTCAGAGATTTGTTGCTCAATTGTCATGATGTGCTACTAGTAACAGTCAATTCCTCCTTTATTGCTTTTCCTGCTTCTACTTCAGCACTCTTACGCAATAATGCAATTCTGGATACTATCAGGGACTTATTTGCAATTGCATATTTTGTCATCTGGAGAGAACGATGCTCTAGAACTTTTAGAGAGGTTGTAGAGGAACCGTCTGATCTCTTGCAGGAGGTGCTTACTGAGTGGAACTTCTATAAGAAATAGCTTTTTCTTTTTTGGCTTACTTTTTAACTTTCTTTCTTTTATTTTGCCTTTCATCTTGTTTCTCTTTTAGTTTTGCTTTTTTATTAATTAGCTCCTTGCTAATTTTGTAAACTTCTTTTCATTAATATATTTAAGATAGGGACTTGACCCCTATTTTTCTTCAAAAAAAAGATGTTTTTTTTGGAAACAGCCTACCTCAGATGTGTTGGTGCAAAAATCAAATAATAAAATTGGATAGCATAAATTAAAAAAATATATAAGTAATTAAAACAATTTTATTTGAATCGTGCTAGGCGCTGTCCTTAAGCGTATTCCGTCTCAA
This sequence comes from Rhynchospora tenuis, assembly GCA_027725995.1. NCBI lineage: Eukaryota > Viridiplantae > Streptophyta > Magnoliopsida > Poales > Cyperaceae > Rhynchospora > Rhynchospora tenuis. Next base: position 123,414,995 of record CM050889.1, read on the forward strand.
CGTGCGACGGGAACCGCAACCAAGATAATTCGGGGATATTGCTTCTTAGGGCACGACTATGGAAGAAGCTAATGAAAGCCTCCACAATATCCAGCAGAATTTATTGAAATAGTATTTCAAATTGAATTGGAAAATTACTACGAGGAATACCAAAATGGAGGATAGAAATTTGATCAAATTTCATTTTTCTGTCTCAACTTCTATATATTTTCTACTATATTTAATCTCTGATGGAAGCAAATATATATAGCATCCAAAGCAAAACGGCCCCCTAGCCAAATCTTAATCAAAAATATTAATGCCTTAATTGAGGAATAGTAATGGATAAATTACAACGACATTTGTGTCCATGTAATTTTCAGTTTGAATAGGCAGAGAAGATTTATTCCAATGGAAATTCAATAAGGCATTAATGAAATAATATATTGAATGAATGAGCAACGGAAAGAAATAACTAATTGTGAGAATAATGAATTTAATTAGATAATTTCATTTCTCAACGCACGGAAACAGGCCGATTTAATTTCTTCAAAGGAACTTTTTTGTATCAAATTTCATGCCAAATTTTGAGTTTTCTGATATATATTTAAATAATCTTTCCACCCACTTAGTATGCATTTTTGAAGATTATCAAACCTCTCCTAATTTCCATCATCTCAATAAGTATTCTTATTTAAATAAGTAATACTGAGAAAAGTATCAAATGAACGAAAAATGATGAATGTAAGCAATATACACTACAAAATAATTTAATTTAACAATAACCTCTGTCTTGGCTTGTCATGCGTTTCATCTTCTATCTTCTTGTTGTTTTCTCGGTCTGTTGTGTCTTATTTCAATTCAAATCATACGGCTCATATTTTGCATTATCTATCGACTGCTGTTAAGCTCTATTTACTGCGAATTTTGCAAAAACAGTCCTTTGGGCTATGGATCTACCTGAGGATGTAAAGAGACAATAGGGAATAATAAAAACAACAAAAAAAAAGGCAAGTTATATATACATCAATATCTAACTTTCAAAATCCGATTTCAACATGCAAAAATAATAAAAGTGGAATGTCAACCTAATTCTCCATATTATTTCGCATTATCGGCGTACACCACGTTTTTTTTCATTAATATTGGACTCTCAAAAATTCGATATTAACAACAAAATTATAAGTCCCGGTCAATTTAATTTATTCACTGCATTATTGTCTAAATTTTGATTTGACTATTAGATAGAGTCGGATCTCTGAGTGAGGTTTCGATCTTTGTGGTGATTTGTTCCTTTGGCGGTCTTTCCGCCTGTATCAAAGCAACCTCTTTTATTTATTTATTACCGTTATTGTCTTTTGTTTATTATATACTGTAGAAACATTAGAAAAGCTTATATACATTGATCATATATAATTGGAGGGATAAATTATATGATTTTTCTTTAAAAAAATACACATAAAAATCAAACAAATTTTGGAGCATAGGGACAATATCTTATTCAGACCCCCATGTGGCTCCGCCTGATTCTGAAAGCTAAAGAGACATCTTTTATTTCACACAAACACACTGAACTGTTTTCAGTATTTATTCTTGTAATTCTAAACTTCTGCTCATGTATGTAGTTTGTTTCAATTATCTAAATGTTAATGTTATTATTGTTCCCAATTGATTATTCATTCTTGGTAATTAATTTGTCTGATACTTTTCTTATGCACGAACCCCTAGCGAACAAAATGGAACCACCTAATGCTCCTTGTCTTCATTATAGTTTTCTAGAAGGGAAGCCGATAAGTCCAACTGGACAACTGGTCAGATTATTCAACGTCAAAGCAATCTCAATCTTTACTTGGAATTCTGTATCCAAACCAACTCAACTGATGAACCTATCTCAAATGACAATTCCAAGACTAATAGTTTTGCAACAACATTGACTATTAAAGACGAATATTTCACCTACACTACAAACAGTACAAGGAGAAAGAAGCAAACAGAAAGGGGCAACATGAAGGAGGCAGTAGTGCTTTACACCACCCCTGCTGCCGGACATTTGGCGCCTATGGTGTCCCTGGCAAAACTCTGTCAAAAACATGGCTTCTCAGCCACTGTCGTAACTTTCAATCATCCCCTCAGACCTGGTTTGGCCGACCAAGATGTTTCAAGCCTTTCCTCGGCTAACCCCTCTATCTCATTCCATGTCCTCCCCCAGATCAAATCATATGAAGATTATGCCAATCTTGCGCCAAACGTGGTGATGCGCACCATCTTCCAGGAACAGAATGTGAACTTACACAGCTACATAACAGAATTGTCCAAAACCAGCTCTGTTCGGGCTATAATGCTTGATACCTTTTGCACGGCTGCACTTGACGTAGCGAGAAAATTGAGTATCCCAACTTATTTTTTCTCGCCATCCGGTGCCTCTGCAGTTGCGTTCTTCCTTAATCTTCTTGAATTTGACGCAAGTAGTGCTCTTTCACTAAAAGATTATGGAAATAATTCAATTAATTTTCCAGGTCTATCCCCAATTCTGGTTTCTGATTGTCCATTATTCCTTTTAGACCGTGAAACTGATTCATACAAATCTTTTATGGAAAACTTTCGGGGTATAGTAAAATCAGATGGTATCCTCATAAATACCTTCGAGTCACTTGAACCGAAAGCAATCTCTGCACTTAGAGAAGGGCTCTGTGTGCCCAGCTTTAACATGCCACCAGTATACAGCATAGGCCCACTGGTTACCGAAACACAAGAGAAAGAAACAGAGACGCATGAATGTCTCAATTGGTTGGATTCACAACCAAAAGGTACTGTTGTCTTTTTATGTTTTGGCAGCATGGGGAGTTTCCCTGTTGATCAAAACAAACAAATAGCCATTGGGTTGGAAAACAGCGGTCATAGGTTCTTATGGGTCGTTAAAGTTAATTTCAACATGGGTCCAAGAACGAATTTTAATACCTCTATGCATGAATTTGAATTGGACCAAATACTACCAGAAGGTTTTCTCGACCGCACAAAAAATAGAGGGATGGTAGTCAAAACATGGGCTCCTCAAATACAAGTGCTACATCACGAATCTGTTGGAGGGTTCGTGACACACTGTGGATGGAACTCCATACTGGAGGCAGTGACATCTGGAAAGCCAATGGTATGCTGGCCACTTTATGCAGAGCAAAGGTTGAATAAGGTATTTTTAGAAGATCACGACACTAGGCTCGGTGTGGCGATTAAAGGCTATGATCAAGATATTGTTGAGGCAAAAGAGGTAGAGGCCAAGGTGAGGTGGCTGATGGAGGGTGAAGGTAGCAATTTACTAAAAGAGCGCACAAAGACGATGATGGATAAGGTAGGGGAGGCATTGACACAAACAGGCCCTTCTTCACAAGCGTTTGTGGAGTTTTTAATGGATTTGGAAAAGAAAAAATTATCTAAAACCAAAATTTAGGTAAATAAATTTGTTACGTGCATTAATGATTTTATATTATTCCTATTTTTTATGGATATATGACTCTTCAATTCCTAATATAGTTCTTATGAGTAATTACTTAAAGCCGTTGGAATTTTGCTGGTAGTTGCTAGCGTTGGTGACTATCTATAATATATATATAGATAGTCAAACGCTCAATCCAAATTGTTCAAGTAGATCATCATATTGAAATACTCTTGGGGACCAAATTTTATATTTTTTCGAATTTTTTTGCTATTTATTATGATACTTTCGAAAACATTATAATTGGAGTATTTGAAACCATCCAATTTGAAAATATCAAAATAAATAGAAAAAAAATTCGAAAAAATGTAAAATTTGGTCTCTAAGGGTATTTCAATATGGAGATCAACTTGAACGGTTCGGATTGAGCGTTTGAAATTTGGATCTCGAAAAACGACTTAATGAAAAATCGATGGTACGTGCCATCGATGGCGCGTTAGCAATCCTCTATATATATATATATTTCTACAAGATGAAAATATTGTTTCTATTTTGCTAACAATAGATGTCGCTTGCTGGTTAAGTTGTATAGGATTTTAGAAAAGTTTTCGTTCTCTTGAATCTTAGTTGAATAGGGCAGTCCAAGTTAAGTAGTTGCTAATTAACTGAGAAAAACTATTCTGTTATTCGAAATATTTGCAATAATAACACGGATATGGACTAAGCTTATAAAAGGTCTGGTTTTGGCGATGTGGCTCGTGGTGTAAACAGCAGGTCAGTGATGATGCTGTGATGTGTTCTAACAAATACAATTAATTTATGCAACCTACTCAATTTATTATCATAAGCGTAAGATTTTTCGTTGATTAAAACTAGAATCGATCCACGGACAGACTATTCAATTTCTAGATAATTGTTAAACTAGATCTAAAATTGTAGGTTTAAGATTGGTGTTTTATTTTTGTTGTTTTTATTTTATAACTAAAAGGAGAGATACAAGTTTGTGTTCAGATTCTAGATTTAACAACTCCTAACTTAGTTCAAGAATATTAATCAATTTAATTAAATCAGGGGTCTAGTTTTAAATAATTCACCTTCTGTCATAAGTCAGATTGTCCATCAGCATGTTCCAAGCAAGTCTTGCTATCGGTCTGATTGCATCTATATCCTCTGATTTGGCGGTCCGTCCTGATGGGAGCCTGGCCGCCCTAATAGTAACTGGAACTCCACTTCGGGTATTTACATCGGTTGCTTCATGAAGATCCTGCAAAACAAAGATCGGGCTAAAGCTGGACCTTTCTTCTAGTATAAAATTTGCAAATTAAAGTAAAAACATTTGTATTCAAAAATAATTTAGGACCTAAACTGAATTGAAATGTATACATGCAAACCCTATATCATGCTGTCATCTGGGTTTGGTGCTTTTCTTGTTCCGGCATATCAAAATATATATTCAGAACCTTTAATTATAAAATATATATTTATTTACTAATTTTCAACAGCTTATTTATTGTTTATTTTTTGCATGTCATGCATTTGTTTATGAAGCGTCTTGACATTTTGGGATTATTGCTCCTTATATATTAATTCATCATCCAACTAAATTTTGATAGTTAAATTATACTTGTAAGGATTCCTGATAATTAAATTAAGATTCTAAACTTCAAATGTAAGGATTCCTGATAGTTAAATTATACTTGTTCCTTGGGCTATTTTTTAGCGTATATATAAAGTATATATCTTAATTTATTTTATTTATCTGATAGCTAAAGAGGCATCTTTTATTTCACACTGATACTGAAAACTTTTCACTACTTATTCTCGTGATCTGAACATTTGGCCATGCATGTACTTTTTTTCAATTATCTAAACATAATTATTGTTCTCCACTGATAATTAATTTACTTTTTTTTCAATTATCTAAACTCGTAGATATTATTTTTTTTCCACGTCAATCTGTATCCATGGATTCAAGGGCGAGCAAAAGAACCACCTAATACACCTTATCTTCACTATATATAGTTTTCTAGAAGGGAGGCTGATAAGTCCTGGGTGGTGATTCGGACAACAGCGAAGATGATCTGAGCAACACCATTTTTTAAAAAATGACGCTACTACCCTCTCTGAACAACATTTTACTGTTTTTAGAATAAACTTTATCCTATCTTTGCCCTTTCTAATCTTTTTGCTAAATTCTAAACTATATATCTGGTTGTTTAATCTGATTTATCGTTTTTTCATATTAAACATTTTTTTAGTTTACATTCATTATTTTGATTTTTTATTAATGTTTAATTGCACAGAATTTGGTTTCGATAAACTCAATTATTCTATACCAAAATACTGACAACTTCAAGCATCATTGAATTTTGTTTATTTCCGTGAAATTCAATTCAAATAGAGAGTATTCTAACCTAAAGAAAATAATCATCATGTAGTAAACCTCAATTTTTTTTTTCAAATGAAGAAAGTGATGTTTTCTCTTTGCAATATAGAATTATAGATGGAAAGAAAATGTAATAAAATCTTAAAATTATAGTAAAGGAAAGATATCTGATTTTTCCAGAGAATAAATCTTAAAAGAAATATAATAAAACCATAATTAATAAGGGGCATTTTTCTCCAAAAATGTTGTGCGGACAAATTTACTGTTGTCCGGATCATCTCCCAGATCATTCAAAGTCCAAGCAATCTCAATCTTTACTTGTCAGAAAGCAACCTCACTTCCGTAACCTCTCATCTGATTTGCGATAAACTGATCTCTTATACACTTATATTAAGGTGATTTCTTCTTATGACTAATTGAGCATTTATACTTATAAGTTGATCAATTGTTACATCTTATAAATACACCAAATAAGGTGATCTTTTGTTACACCTAATTAATCATTTATGCATGTAAGATGATCCCTTATTATATCTGATATAACTTTATATGATGAATTCTTATTTTAACAATCTGAGCATCTATATTTATAAGATGATCTCTTATCGTATTTAGTACATGCACATGTAAGATGATTATCTGTTGCGACAAACTGATCATTTTTGCTTATTAGTTGATCACTTATTACAAGTCTTTAGGCTAGAAGGAGGAAAAGAGATCGGAGGGAGGAAGAGGGAGAATCGGAACGGAGAGAGAAATGGAACGAAGATTCTTTTTTCTGCTTTGCTCTTAAAAAATACGTAACCAATCAATTGCTATATTTGAGAAACAATAAGGCATACTTAAAAAAATTCTTAGTTTTTTAGGTTTTTGGTTTTTAGTTTTCTTTTTTCTTTTTTTTTTTCCTTTTCTTTTTATTTTATTTCTGTAAATATCTATCTTTTTATTAATGAAATTGTCGGTGTGGCGCTTTGCCACCCGTCCCTCAAAAAAAATTCCTGCATTCATTCGACCTTTTGGCAATATTTGTTTCTGCCGTTGGTCAATTAGCTATATATATATATATCCTCTATTAGCAATCTAACGTTGAGGAAAGGTTCTGTAATTCTGTTTATGGAGGTATTATATATTGCAAAATTTTGGGTTTACTCACTGAACACACTGGCCGTGGCCGAAAAATGCTTAGTTTGGATCCTCAAGAAATGAGAGGCAGATTCATATATCAAGGCCAGAGTCAGAAATATATATTTAAATAATGTTTCCAACCACCTAGTAAGCATTTTTGAAGATTAACAAACCTCTCCCAATTTCCATCATCTCAAATTAAGTATTCTTATTTAAATTAATATATTAGTAATACTGAGAAAAGTATCAAACGAACGAAAAATGATGAATGTAAGCAACATATACATTCATCTACAAAATAATCCAATTTAACAATAACCTCTGTCTTGGCTTGTCATGCGTTTCATCTTTATCTTCTTGTTGTTTCCTCGGTCCGTTCTGTCTTATTTCAACTCAAATCATACGGCTCATATTTTCGACTGCTGTTAAGCTCTATTTACTGCGAATTTCGCAAAAACAGTCCTATGGGCTATGGATCTACCTGAGGATTTAAATAGATAATAGGGAATAATAAAAACAACAAAAAAAGGCATGATCGATAGTTATATATACATCAATAACTAACTTTTAAAATCCGATTTCAACAAGCACAAATAAAGCGGGGCATGCAAGTCAACCTAATTCACCATATTATTTCGCATTATCGGAGTACAGCCCACTTTTTTTTTCATTAATATTGAACTTTCAAAATTCGATATTAACAACAAAATTATAAGTCCCGGTCAATTTAATCTATTCACTGCATTATTGTCAAAATTTTGATTGACTATTAGATAGAGTCGGATGAGGTTTCTTTGTGGTGATCACTTGTTCCTTTGGCGGTCTTTCCGGCTGTATTAAAACGACCTCTTTTATTTATTTATTACTGTTATTGTCTTTTATTTATTATATACTGTAGAAACATTAGAAAAGCTTATATTCCTTGATCATATATAATTGGAGGGATAAATTTTTTTTCTTAAAAAAAAAAAGAAAATACACATAAAACTTGAACAAATTTTGGAGCACAGGGACAATATATTCAGACCCCCATGTGTCTCCGCCTGATTCTGAAAGCTAAAGAGGCATCTTTTACTTTACGCATACACTGAACTCTTTTCAGTATTTATTCTTGTAATTATAAACTTCTTCTCATGTATGTAGTTGTTTCAATTATCTAAATGTTAATGTTATTATTGTTCTCAATTGATTATTCATTCTTGGTAATTAATTTGTCTCATACCTTTCTTTTGCACGAACTCCTAGCGAACAAAAGGAACCACGAAATGCTCCTTGTATTCATTATAGTTTTCTAGAAGGGAAGCTAATAAGTCCAACTTGTCAGATTATTCAACGTCAAAGCTATCTCAATCAGTACTTGAAATTCTTTATCCGAACCAACTCAACTGATATCTCATATGACAATTCCAAGGCTATATATAGTTTTGCAAGAACATTGAATATTAAAGACGAATATTTTACCTACACTACAAACGGTACAAGGAGAAAGAAGCGAACAGAAAGAGGCAACATGAAGGTAGCAGTAGTGCTTTACACCGTACCTGCTGCCGGCCATTTGGCGCCAATGGTGTCCCTAGCAAAACTCTTTCAAAAACATGGCTCCTCAGCCACTGTCGTAACTTTCAATCATCCCCTCAGACCTGGTAAGGTCGACCAAGATGTATCAAGCCTTTCCTCAGCTAACCCCTCTATCTCATTCCATGTCCTCCCTCAGATCAAACCAGGTGAAGATTATGCAAATCTTCAGCCAAACCTTGTGATGCACACCATCTTACAGGAACAAAATATAAACTTACACAGCTACATAACAGAATTGTCCAAAACCAGCTCTGTTCGGGCTGTCATGCTTGATACCTTTTGCACGGATGCACTTGATGTAGCGAGGCAATTGAGTATCCCAACTTATTTTTTCTCGCCAGCTGGTGCCTCCGCCGTTGCGTTCTTCCTTAATCTTATTGAATTTGACACAAGAAGTGCTCTTTCACTAAAAGATTATGGGAATAATCCAATTAATTTTCCAGGTCTGCCGCCAATTCTGGCATCTGATTGTCCAATATTCCTTGTAGACCGTGAAACAGATTCATTCAAATCTTTTATACAAAATTCTCTGGGTATAGTCAAATCAGATGGTATCCTCATAAATACCTTCGAGTCACTTGAACCGAAAGCAATCTCTGCACTTAGAGAAGGGCTCTGTGTACCCAGCTTTAACATGCCACCAGTATACAGCATAGGCCCACTGATAACCGAAACACAAGAGAAAGAAACAGAGGAGCGGCATGAATGTCTCAAATGGTTGGATTCACAACCTAAAGGTACTGTTGTCTTTTTATGTTTTGGTAGCATGGGTAGTTTCCCTGTTGATCAAATCAAACAAATAGCCATCGGGTTGGAAAACAGTGGTCATAGGTTCTTATGGGTCGTTAAAGTTAATTTCAACATGGATCCGAGAAAGATTTTTAATACATCTATGCCTGAATTTGAACTGGACCAAATACTACCAGAAGGTTTTCTCGACCGCACAAAAAATAGAGGGATGGTAGTCAAAACATGGGCTCCTCAAATACAAGTGCTACATCACGAATCTGTTGGAGGGTTCGTGACGCACTGTGGATGGAACTCCATACTGGAGGCTGTGAGAGCTGGAAAGACAATGGTCTGCTGGCCACTTTATGCAGAACAAAGGTTGAATAAGGTATTTTTAGAAGATCATGACACAATGCTCGGTGTGGCGATGAAAGGCTATGATCAAGATATGGTTGAGGCAGAAGAGGTAGAGGCCAAGGTGAGGTGGCTGATGGAGGGCGAAGGTAGCAAAACACTAAAAGAGCGCACAAAGATGATGATGGATAAGGCAGGGGAGGCATTGACACAAACAGGCCCTTCTTCCCAAGCGTTTGTGGAGTTTTTAATGGATTTGGAAAAGAAAAAAATATCGAAAACCAAGATTTAGGTAATAAATTTGTAAGTTCATTAATAATTTCATATTATTCCTATTTTTATCGATATATAACTCTTAAATTCCTACTATAGAACTTATGAATAATTAGTTAAAACAGTTGGAATTTTGCTGGTAGTTGCCAACGTTGGTGACTATCTTATGTTTTCTGTTTTTGTTTCTACATTTGATGAAAATATTGTTTCTATTTTGCTAACAATAGATCTCTCTTGCTGGTTAAGTTGTATTGGATTTCAGATAAATTTTCTTTTGAATCATAGTTGAATAGGGCAATCCAAGTTAAGTAGTTGCTAATTAACTGAGAAAAACTATTCTGGTATTCGAAATATTTGCAATAATAACACGGATATGGACTTAGCTTATAAAGGGTCTGGTTTTGGCGATGTGGCTTAAGCTTGTGGTGTATACAGCAGGTCAGTGATGATGCTGTGATGTGTTCTAACAAATACAATTAATTGTGTAACCCTACTCAATTTATTATCATAAGCGTACGATTTTTTGTTGATTAAAACTAGGATCGATCCACGAAACAGACTATTCAATTTCTAGATTATTGTCTTGATTAAACTAGATCTAAAATTATAGGTTTAAGATTGATGGTTTATTTTTGTTGTATTTTTTTTCTAACTAAAAGGAGAGATACAAGTTTGTGTTCAGATTCTAGATTTAATAACTCCTAACTTAATTCAAGAATATTAATCAATTTAATTTAATCAGAGGCCTAGTTTTAAATAATTTACCTTCGGTCATAAGTCAGATTGGCCATCGGCCTGTTCCAAGTAAGTCTGATTGTATCTACATCCTCTGATTTGGCGGTCCGTCCTGATCTGAGTCTGGCCGCCCTAATAGTAACTGGAACTCCACTTCAGGTATTTACATCGGTTGCTTCACGAAGATCCTGCAAAATAAAAATCGGACTATGGCTGCACCTCTCTTCAAGCATAAAATTTGCAAATTAAAGTAAAAACATATGTATTCAAAAGTAATTTAGGACCTAAACCGAATTGAAATGTATACATACAAACCCTACATCATGTTGTCATCTGGGATTGGTGCTTTTCTTGTTCCGGCATATCAAAATATATATTCAGAACCTTTAATTACAAAATATTTATTTACTCATTTTCAACAGCATATTTATTGTTTATTGTTTCCATGTCATGCATTTGTTTATGAAGCGTCTTGACATTTTCGGAGTTCGGACTTATCTCTTGTATACTAGACTGCACCCAGAAGAGTTCAATTAGTTTTTCTTTGATTGTTTTGGATTTTAATTTTGAATATGTAGTCAATTTTATAGAAAAAAAAATACTATACTAGACCTTAAACTGTGAGGATTTGAGTTTTTTAAAGGAAATACGAATCCCAATATAAGGAATTGTAGACCTACAGTTGGAACCGAAGGTTTGTAAAAACGCTCCCTAAAAATCTTCAGCTTTACGGCTGTATACCACTCACAAGAGAAGAAGGATGTTAAATAATAATTAATCCTACTACTTGTAATTATAAAATATGTATCCAACCATTTATATAGGATATGCATCACTAATTTTTATATTTGATTAAATATCTGACATAATTGTTGACTTCAAATGAAATTTCAAGACTTCCGTTTCAAATAAATAAATAAATAAATGTACATTTATTTTTCAAAAAAAAGAAATAAATTATGATCAAAACAAAGGAAGAAATTATGGTGGAAGTATATCTTGTCTAAAATTGAAGAAAGAATTGGCACAAATAAAGGTATTATGTATTTTCCTGATTTGCAAAAAAAATAAGAATGGAAAAAATACTTGAGCTGTTACATAGGTATATTTATCAAATAAACAAAAAAAAAAATCTAATACAATTCACATTGTATTGAAAATAAAAATTTCTAATTTTTGTTAATTAATCCTATCGAAATGTATCTTTATTTTTGTTGATTAATTTCATTTGATATTCAACTTTAGTTAAAAGAATAAAAAACATGACTATCCTGTCTATTGTAATGCCACACTTTATGTGGACACGTTTTGGATCTGTCAATTCTAAAATAAATGTCCTGAGGCAATTCGATTGTAGTACTTTGTTAGGCCAATTAGAGCCGACATTCCAAATAATGCACTTTATAAGCCTTTGAGGTGTTTAACAGTACATCCGTTCGAAATGATCCGCGAAGGTCCTGAATCCTTCGCGAATTGAAGCTCTTGAGCAGCAGAATAATCACTCTCATCTCATGATATATTGATTCAACATCCAGCTAAATTTTGATTTGACTATTGTATAGATTCTAAACTTCAAATGTAAGGATTCCTGCGAGTTTAATTATATTTATATTCGCTCCTTGGGCTATTTTTTAGCGTATATATAAAGTATCTTAATTTATTTTATTTTATGATTGAAAGCTAAAGAGGCATCTTTTATTTCACACTGATATTGAACTCTTTTCACTAGTTATTCTCGTGATCTGAACTCCTGACCATGTATGTACTTTTTCAATTATCTAAATGTAATTACTGTCCTCCACTGATAATTAATTCACGGAAATAATTGACTGATACCTTGATTCTTATGGTTAAACTCCTAGATATTATTTTTTTTTTCCATCAATCCGTATCCATTAATTCAAGGGCGAACAAAATGAACCACATAATACTCCTTATTATCTTCATTATATATAGTTTTCTAGAAGGGAGGCTGATAAGTCCTACTGGTCAGATCATTCAAGTCCAAGCAATCTCAATCTTTACTTGGAATTATGTACCCATTCCAAAACTGTAGTTATGCAAAAACATTGACTATACTACAGACGAATATTCCACCTACACTATAAATGTTTCAAGGAGAGAAGAACTGAAAAGAAAGACAACAACATGAAGGCGGCCGTGGTGCTTTACACTGGCCCTGCTGCCGGCCATTTACCAGTAATGGTGTCTCTGGCAAATCTATTTCAAAAATATAACTTCTCAGCAACTGTCGTAACCTACAATCATCCCCTCAGACCTGGCAAGGCCGACCAAGATGTTTCCCGCCTTTCCTCCACTAACCCCTCTATCTCATTCCATGTCCTTCCAAATATCACTACGGGTGAGGATTATGCAAATCTTCCGCCACCCGCTGTGATGCGCACCATCCTCCAGGCACAAAATATGAATTTACACAACTTCATAACAGATTTATCCAAAACCAGCTCTGTTCGGGCTATCATTCTTGATTTATTTTGCATAGTTGCACTTGATGTAGCGAGACAATTGAGCATCCCAGCTTATCTTTTCACAGCATTTGGTGCCTCTGCTACTGCATTCTTCTTTAATCTTCTAGAATTCGATGCAACTAGTTCTCTTTCACTAAAAGATTATGGTAATAATCTAATTAATTTTCCAGGTTTGCCACCAGTACTGGCTTCTGATTGTCCAATATTCATTGTTGACCGTGAAAGTGATTCATACAAATTTATGATGGGAAATTTTCGGAGTATAGTCAAACCAGATGGTATCCTCATGAATACCTTTGAGTCATTCGAACAGAAAGCAATCTCTGCACTTAGAGAAGGGCTTTGTGTACCCAGCTTTAACATGCCACCAGTATACAGCATAGGCCCACTGGTCACCGAAACACAAGAGAAAGAAATGGAGGAGCGGCATGAATGTCTCAAATGGTTGGACTCACAACCTAAAGGCACTGTTGTCTTTTTATGTTTTGGCAGCATGGGCGGTTTCCCTCTTGATCAAATCAAACAAATAGCCATTGGGTTGGAAAACAGCGGTCAGAGGTTCTTATGGGTCGTTAAAGTAAATCACAACATGGATCCGAGAAAAATTTTTAATGCCTCTTTGCCTGAATTTGAACTGGACCAAATACTACCAGAAGGTTTTCTCGACCGCACAAAAGATAGAGCGATGGTAGTCAAAACATGGGCTCCTCAAATACAAGTGCTACATCACGAATCTGTTGGTGGGTTCGTGACGCACTGTGGATGGAACTCCATATTGGAGGCAGTGACCACTGGCAAGCCGATGGTGTGCTGGCCACTTTATGCAGAACAAAGGTTGAATAAGGCGGTTTTAGTAGATCATGAAACGAGGCTCGGTGTGGCGATGGAAGGATATGATAGTGAGATGGTGGATGCAGAAGAAATAGAGGCCAAGATCAGGTGGCTTATGGAGGGTGAAGGTAGCACATTGCTAAAAGAGCGCATAAAGGCCATGAAGGATAAGGCAGGGGAGTCATTGACAGAAACAGGCCCTTCTTCTCAGGCGTTCATGCAGTTTCTGATGGATTTGGAGATGAAAAAATTAGAGAAGACCAAAATTTAAGTTATTGTTTTCTTTTAGTTTATAAATGTTTTTGCACTATATATATAATCCTGTTTAGGCTATGAGGCTACTCTTAATATAGTTCTTTTTGGTTATTAGTTAAAACAGTTGAACTTTCTTTGCAGTAATTGTTAATTTCGTGACTATCTTATGCTTTTTGTGTTTTTGTTTTCTGATTCGATGAAGATATTGTTTCTATTTTGCTAACAACAAGTGCCGCTTGCTCGTTAATTGTATCCGGTTTTGGAAAAGTCTCTCTCTCTCTCTCTCTCTCTCTCTCTCTCTCTCTCTCTCTTCAATCACTGTTGCATTGGGTAGTCAATGCTAAGTAGTTGCTGATAAACTGAGGAAACTATTCTGGTATTCATACTGTTTCCAATAATAACACGGACAGAGAGTAAGCTTATAAACTAAGAGACTTGTTTTGTCGATGTGGTTCATGTTGTATTGAGCAGGTTATTGGTGTTTCTGTCATCTGGGTTTGATACTTCTTTTGTTCCGGTACAAGTGGTTAGTAATGTATCTTAGTTCCGCAATTGGTTGCGTATTTTTTTTTCTTATGTTTTCATTTTGAACTGGTATATAAGACTGAAATACTTCATAACTTTAAAAAAAATGAATATTAGTTAGTACTTTATTATATACAATGTGTTATTCATATTATCACAACTTCATGAGTACAGCTTTTTTATTTTTATTTTCTATTAATTTGGTAATGCGCTCAAGCAAGCAGAAGCTTCTCTCTGTTTCTTTGTCTTTCCTTATCAGCGGCGCATAAGACTGACTTCACAAGTACTCATTTCGGCCTTAATAATTAGTTTACTCGCAAATTGAGAGTGAGCGAGTGTTTAGCTTTTGTTAGATATTAACTTTTTTGTCTAATGAAATCTAGTTCAATAATTACTCGTGATTGAAGCTCCTGAATCCTGATAACTTCTCATTTATACACAGAGAATTGCTTTCTAGGATTATATGAACAAATCCTTTGACTTTGTCTTTGAGAAAGAGGAATATTATAAATATTTAAGAAAAATCTGGCAACCTAAAGTATCTAATTACAATAAGGTCCCCATAAACGCCATTATATACAACTGGATCAAAATGACACAATGAATTTATAACCAATACACAAATTGTTCACATAAATGTAACATAACTTTGCTTTATTTCCAATTTTGCCTCTGGTTTGCTTTTGAATAAAATAAAATAGCTTCTTATTTCTTGATTGTCATGAAAGAAAATCTAAGACAAATATCCCAAACATTTCATTTTTCTGCTTATAACAAACAAGGCCAATCGATAAAACAGAATTTAGCAAGAGGAAATTGAAGAATTGAACTCCAGAGCTTTTGAATAAAACTTTATCTCCTTACCAGGGATTAAAGAGCTTTCACACAAAGGAGTGGAGAAGCAATACTTAAACCGAACTATACTTCCGTGAACGAATTGCCTTCTTCCCTTTCGCTATTGACTTTTTTCCACGTTCTTTCCTTGCGTTTTTTCTTCTTTCTATTTTAATAAGCGCTCTCCAACCTCCCTTCAAGGCCGATCAGTGATCACAAACTCCCTTCTCCTGCTCGCTATTGCTTCTCCTTCGCTTTCCAACCAATCGATCTAGGTACTGAATTTGTTAAACCAGCTAACTTTTTTAATTATCAAAATATTTGCATTTTGTAAAGACTAATCAATTCCTTCACCAATGGTATCTCAGGCAAAAAGAAGGAGGCAACCGTTGTAACTTATCAGCAACAGAAGTGAACAGAAAGAGGTCAACATGAAGGAGGCTATGGTGCTTTACACCGCTCCTGGTGCCGGCCATTTGGCACCAATGGTTTTTCTGGCAAAACTCTTTCAAAAACTTAACTTTTCAGCAACCGTTGTAACCTACGATCATCCCCTCAGACCTGGTAAAGCTGACCAAGATGTCTCACGCCTTTCGTCGGCTAACCCCTCTATCTCATTCCATGTCCTCCCTCGGATCACCACGGGTGAAGATTTTGCAAATCTTAATCCACCCGCTGTGATGTTCACCATCCTCCAGGCACAAAATACGAATTTACACAGCTTCATAATGGATTTGTCCAAAACCAGCTCTATTAGGGCTATCATGCTTGATTTATTTTGCACGGTTGCAATCGACGTAGCTAGACAATTTAATATCCCGACTTACTTTTTCACTCCATCTGGTGCCTGTGCTGCGGCGTTCTTCTTTAATCTTCTCGAATTAGACGCAACTAGTTCTATTTCACTAAAAGATTATGGGAATAATCCAATCAATTTTCCAGGCCTGCCGCCAGTACTGGCCTCTGATTGTCCAATATTTGTTCTTGACCGTCAAAGTGATTCATACAAATTTGCTATGCGAAATTTTGGTGGTATAATCAAATCAGATGGTATCCTCATCAATACCTTTGAGTCACTCGAACCGAAAGCAATCTCTGCACTTAGAGAAGGGCTCTGTGTGCCCAGCTTTAACATGCCACCAGTATACAGCATAGGCCCACTGGTCACCGAAACACAAGAGAAAGAAATGGAGGGGCATGAATGTCTCAAATGGTTGGTATCACAACCTAAAGGTACTGTTGTCTTTTTATGTTTCGGCAGCAGGGGTGGATTCCCTGTTGATCAAATCAAACAAATAGCCATCGGGTTGGAAAACAGCGGTCAGAGGTTCTTATGGGTCGTTAAAGTTAATGACAACAAGGATCCGAGAAACACTTTTAATGCCTCTTTGCCTGAATTTGAACTGGACCAAATACTACCAGAAGGTTTTCTCAACCGAACAAAAGATAGAGGGATGGTAATCAAAACATGGGCTCCTCAAATACAAGTGCTACATCATGAATCTGTCGGTGGGTTTGTGACGCACTGTGGATGGAACTCCATATTGGAGGCAGTTGTCAGGATATTGGCTCAGGATCCGTACAATGTTTGGGTGATTCAGAGGAGGCGCCAGATTAGTCAGATTTGGAATGTTTGAAAGATTTGTGTTAAGATATCGATCTATGTAACTATAAAAATAATCTGTATTATTTTAGGAAACAGGTTTTCTTTGTAAATTTAGATTCTTTCCAAGTTTCTGTATAGAATGGCTATATGTGGCGCAAGTTGTATAGACAGAGGACATACAAAGTTTTATTCAGAGTTTTATTCAAAGAGAAATATCTTCGTTCTAAATTTCTTGAATTTATTTAAGTTTGTCATGGTATCAGAGCCCTGCGTTTCTGATTAAGGATTCAAGCAAATTTTTTTGGTGATATTCTTCTCTTCATTCTCAAATCTCTCTTCACGTTCTTATTATACTTTCTCATGGAGTTTGGTTCTAAGCATGCTGTTATTCCTGTTTGTTTGAATGGGCAAAATTATGGTTTGTGGGAATTTAATCTTAGATGTTTCATTCAAGGTCAAGAATTATGGGGTTATGTTGATGGTAGTGAAAAGAAACCTGCGGTTGTCAAGGATGCAAATGGTAATGAAGACAAAACCCCTTTGAAGAAGTGGATCAGTGAAAATTCTCGAGTCATGAGTTGGATCATTGGATCTGTTGAACCACATATTGGTATTAATTTGAGGCCCTATCTGACTGCATCTGATATGTGGAATTATCTAGAAACCTTATACCATCATGCTAGTGATGCAAGAAAATTTCAATTGGACATGGAAATTCATGCATATACACAAGGGCACAAAAGCATACAAGAGTATTATTCGGGTTTTATGACACTGTGGCTCGAATATAATTCTATTGTATACTCCAAAGTTCCAATTAATGCCTTGATTGCAGTTCAAGAATTACAGGAGAAAAATATGCGCGATCAATTTCTTATGAAGCTTCGACCTGAGTTCGAGTCTTTGCGGAGGCAGCTTATGGCTCGCTCCCCTGCACCGTCCTTGACTGAGTGTTTTCAAGATCTTGTGCGAGAAGAGCAAACTTTGTCTACACGGTCTACTCTTGAAGCAGTTGTTGACTCTAGCAATATGGCCTTTGTGGCTCGAGGTCAGAGTTCTAAATCAGCCACAGAAGTTAAGTGCTATTCATGTAATGAAACAGGACATATTGCTAAAAATTGCAAAAAGAAATTTTGCAAATATTGCAAGAGAGATGGGCATATTATCACTGAGTGCCGCCGTCGTCCACAAAATCGAGCTGCTGGTGGGCAGGTTGGTGCTTCGTCCATTGGTCCATCAAGTGTGGCAAGGCCCAGCGACAAAATTGGTGCCCAGCAATCGCCTACCGTGTTCCTGACTGCTGCATCTGCTGACTCACAATCGCCCAGACCTAGTGGCCAGCAACCGATGGTTCAAGCACTTCCGTCTGGTTCCTCCACAACGCCTATTACTCCTGAAGTCGTACATCAGATGATCCAATCTGTTTTGTCTGCGATGGGGATATCAGGTACACACTCTTCACATTGGTATGTTGACTCAGGGGCTTCAAATCATATGTCAGGACAATCAAAAAATTTTTTGACCATTGCTCCCTTTACTGGTAAAGATAAAATAGTGACAGCTGATGGAACTGATCTTAAAATCACTGGTGTTGGCACAGCCCCGGTAAACAATATGGTCTTAACAGATGTTTTGTTGGTTCCTAAATTATCAACAAATTTAGTATCGGTTGGACAACTTGTGGATAATAATTATCATGTGCTTTTTACACCGTTTGGATGTATGATACAGGATCAGGTAACTGGGAAGACAATCAAGATGGCGCATAAAGATGGAAGACTTTTTCCCGTTGAGACTAAACAAAACAATTCTGCTTTAGTTGGTTCTGCACTTGTCGCTTCTCGTACTACTGATTCGTGGATGTTGTGGCATCGTAGATTAGGTCATTTAAATTCTAGTTGTTTATCTTATATGTTAGAGAAAGGTTTAGTTCCTCTTAAAAATGTTCCTCCTAGTCATTGTTCTACGTGTTCTTTAAGCAAAAGTAAAACTCTTCCTTTTTCTGTTAGTACTACAAAAACTACAAGTTGTTTTCAGCTTATTCATTCAGATGTCTGGGGTCCTTCTCCAATAATTTCTGCTGTTGGTTATAAGTATTATGTACTCTTTATTGATGATTTTACTAGATTTACATGGATTTATTTGTTGAGAAAAAAATCTGAGGTTTTTCAGATATTTAAATATTTTGTTGCTATGGTTGAAAATCAATTTCAAATGAGTATTAAGACCTTTCGATCTGATTCTGGAGGAGAATACACTTCTAATGAATTTCAACAATTTTTATTAGAAAAGGGAATTTTTCATGAAAAATCTTGTCCAGGCACGCCACAACAAAATGGTGTGGCTGAACGTAAAAATCGACACATTCTTGATACTTGCAGATCTCTCCTTTTGGAAGCTGCTGTCCCTGGCACTTTTTGGGATGAAGCAGTTCGTACTTCAGTTTATCTCATAAATCGTCAGGTTTCAAAAGGATTGCAAAATCAGTCTCCTTATTTTTTGATGTTTAACAAACAGCCAAATTATGATATGTTGCACACTTTTGGTTGTCGTTGCTATGTCCTTCTTCCTCCTTCTGAACGCACTAAATTATCTTCTCAATCTGTTGAGTGTGTATTTTTAGGATATGCTGTTGGTCAAAAAGGTTTTCGATGCTATGATCCTAAATTCAAAAGAATACGTATTTCTCGCAATGTGTTGTTCGTTGAGTCAATTTTTTATTATCATCAATGTAGTGCTTTATCTCCTTCTGTCTCTTGTTCTATTTTACATCTTTTCCAGCCACATACAGAACTACCTTCCTCTTCTCCTTCTTCAGGCCGATTTAAGCCGGGTTTTGTTTATGTCCGACAACGGAAAAAGGGACCAGCTATTATGCATCATCATGAAAACTCTTCTCAGGATCAGGTTCTGTTACCATCTTCTGAACCTGTGATTGGCTCGGTTGATAATTCGGGTCTTGCACCTGACATGATTACTACTGAAGACTTGCAAGTTGCTCCAGAGAATGCTTCAGATGCGCTTGTACCTGAAGTCTCTCCAGAAAATCCAACAGAGGCGCACATATCAGCTGACCCCTCAGAGGCGCAACTTGACTCTCCTCTTGATCTTCTGGATTCCGATCAGTCAGCCCAACCTAGAAGGTCTACGCGTTCCCATAGACCTCCAGCACGGTATGGGTTCCTCACTGCTCTTTCTACAATCTCCGTTCCTGCCACTTTTAAAGATGCCATGAACCATGATTGCTGGAAATCAGCTATGAAAACTGAGTTAGATGCTTTACTTCATAATGACACGTGGGATCTGGTGTTGTGTCCAAAAAATGTGAAACCACTTGGGTGTAAATGGGTTTACACAATTAAATTGAAATCTGATGGTACTCTTGACCGATACAAGGCTCGTCTTGTTGCTCTTGGTTGTCGACAAGAATATGGGATTGACTACTTACAAACTTTTGCACCTGTTGCCAAGATGACTACTGTTCGTGTTGTTCTTGCTTTAGCTGCTGCCCATCAGTGGTCCATTACTCAAATGGATGTGAAAAATGCCTTTCTTCATGGTGAATTGCATGAGGTAATTTATATGAAGCCTCCTCCTGGCCTGGTTACTAGTAATCCAAATGAAGTGTGTCGATTGAAAAGATCTTTGTATGGATTGAAGCAAGCACCACGTGAGTGGTTTCGTACTTTTAAAAGTACGGTGGTTTCTGCGGGTTTCAAACAGAGTCTCAATGATCCCTCCTTGTTTCTTTCTCATTCATCCAATGGTGTGGCGTTGGCTCTAGTCTATGTTGATGATATCTTAATCACTGGTAGTGACTTGCAAAGTATTGCTCGGCTTCGACGCACCCTAACAACCTCTTTTCAAATGAAGGATCTTGGAGAGGCACAATATTTTTTGGGTCTAGAAATTCATCGAACCTCACAGGGCATGTTTGTTAATCAGCACAAGTATTTAACTGAGATCATAAATAGGGCAAACCTTCAATTTTCTCATCCAGCCAACACACCTATGGAGGTTAATCTGAAATTGCGCAAAGAGGATGGTGACTTACTAGAGAATCCGACGTTGTACAGGAGCCTGGTTGGTAATTTGATCTATCTCACTATATCAAGACCAGATATTTCATTTGCGGTTAATGTTGTTAGTCAATTTATGAATGCTCCGCGTCATTTGCATTTAGCTGTTGTTCATCGTATCATACGATACCTGAAAGGTACACCTGATCTTGGCTTATTTTTTCCTATAAAAAATGATCTGAAATTGTCTGCTTATGCTGATGCTGATTGGGCTGGCTGTCCAAACACGAGAAAGTCTACTACTGGTTGGTGTGTGTTTCTTGGTAATGCTCTCATCTCTTGGAAGTGTAAGAAGCAAGATCGTGTTTCCAAATCATCTACAGAGGCTGAATATAGGGCTATGTCTGCTGCTTGTTCAGAAATTGTTTGGCTTCGCCGTTTACTTGAGGATCTTTCTTTTCCTCAATCTGGTCCCACATTACTTTATGCTGATAATATAAGTGCTATTCACATTTCAAATGATCCTGTTTTTCATGAGAGAACCAAACATATTGAGGTTGACTGCCACTATATTCGCGATGCTGTAGAGCACAATTTGATCACATTACCTCATGTGTCCTCTAATCTTCAAACAGCTGATGTGTTTACGAAAGCACTCACGGTAGCAAGACATAATTTCTTAATAAGCAAATTAATGTTGGTTAATCACCATCATCAATTTGAGGGGAGATGTCAGGATATTGGCTCAGGATCCGTACAATGTTTGGGTGATTCAGAGGAGGCGCCAGATTAGTCAGATTTGGAATGTTTGAAAGATTTGTGTTAAGATATCGATCTATGTAACTATAGAAATAATCTGTATTATTTTAGGAAACAGGTTTTCTTTGTAAATTTAGATTCTTTCCAAGTTTCTGTATAGAATGGCTATATGTGGCGCAAGTTGTATAGACAGAGGACATACAAAGTTTTATTCAGAGTTTTATTCAAAGAGAAATATCTTCGTTCTAAATTTCTTGAATTTATTTAAGTTTGTCAGCAGTGACCGCCGGCAAGCCAATGGTGTGCTGGCCACTTTATGCAGAACAAAGGTTGAATAAGGCGCTTTTAGTAGATCATGAAACGAAGCTCGGTGTGGCAATGGAAGGGTATGATCGTGAGATGGTGGAGGCAGAAGAAGTAGAGACCAAGATCAGGTGGCTAATGGAGGGTGAAGGTAGCAAATTGCTAAAAGAGCGCATAAAGGCCATGAAGGATAAGGCAGGGGAGTCGTTGACAGAAACAGGCCCTTCTTCTCAGGCGTTCGTGCAGTTTCTGATGGATTTGGGTCAGAAAAAATTAGAGAAGACCAATATTTAAGTTAATGTTTTCTTTTAGTTTATATAAATGTTTTTACACTATTCCTGTTTAGATCTTTGAGGTACTTTATTTTTTTTGGTTTATTAGTCCAAACAGTTGAACTTTTTTGCAGTAAATGTTAATTTGGTGACTGTCTTATGTTTTTAGATTTTTGTTTTCTTGATTAGGTGAAGATAATGTTTGTATTTTGCGAACAAAAAAAAAATAGGTGTCGCTTTCTTTGTTAATTTGAATACGATTTGAGATATCCCTCTGTGTCTTTTCAATTACTGTTGAATTAGGTAGTCAATGCTAAGGAGTTGCATATTAATTGAGGAAACTATTCTAGTATTGAAACTGTTTCCAATAATGACACGGATACGGACCAAGCTTATAAACTTGAGCCTTGTTTTGTTGATGTGGTCCGTGTTGTTTTGAGCAGGTTATTGATGGTTCTGTCATCTGGGTTTGATACTTCTTTTGTTCCGGTACAAGTTGTTAGTAGAGTAGTACCGAATCCTTATCCCGTGCTGTGCGGCAAGCGTCGCGCAGGATCCGAGCCGTATGATTTGATCTCAACGGTTAATTTTTTTCAGGTCTATCAATCTGGTATTATTCACGGGGCATCCATCATCTATCGGACGGTTGGATGCCTCGCGGCACAGCAGATTTGGTTTCGAGTAGTACCTGGCACCGCAATTGGTTGGGTATTTCGTTTTCTTATGTTTTCATTTGAACTGGTGTAAGACTGAAATACTTCACGAGTTTAAAAAAAAAAAAAAAAAAAATGAATATTAGTTTTACTTCAATATGTTATTCATTGTTATCACTTCATAAGTACAACGGTGTTTTATTTTCATTTTTTATTAATTTGGTAATGCGCTCAAGCAAGCAGAAGCTTCTCTTTGTTTCTTTTTCTCTCCTTATTAACGGCGCCTAAGACCGACTTGACAAGTAATCTTGTTTTCTCGGCCTTTTCTTTTTATTATTCTAGTGGATCGTTGCGCCGACAATTAGTTTTGTAGAAAATTGAGGGTGAGGGAGTTTTTAGCTTTTTGTTAGATGCTAACTTTTGTAACTCTAATGAAACAGGTAGAATTTATGCTAATTTTTTCTTTAAAAAATCGTAACCAGTCAGTCCCCAAATATCAGTTGTGACATTTGAGAGACAACAAGGGCATACTTACAAACTTCCTGCATTCATTGCCTCATTGGAGGCCTTGGCAATATTTGGTTCTGCCATTGGTTAATTGACTATATATATATATATATATATATATATATATATATATATATATATATATATATATATATCCTATAATAGCAATTTAAGTTGAGGAAAGGTTCTGTTTTTTGGATGGTATTGTGTATTTCAAAAATTGGGTTTACTATCTTAATGCAATGGCCCTTTACCCAAAAATTCTTAGTGAATTCCCTAGAAAATAGGGGCTGTTTCATAAATTAAGGCCAGAGTCAGAATCATATATTTAAATAATGTTTCCACTGTCGGTGTGGTGATTGCCACATGATCCTTATAAAAAGAAAAATCATGTTTCCACCCACCTAGTATGCGTTCTTGAAGATTATAAAACCTCTTCAATTTCCAATGTCTCAACAAATTTTCCTATTTAAATAATTAATACTGAGAAAAATATTAAATCAACGTAAGAATAATGAATACGCAGTAAATTTAGCAATATATACATTTTTCTACAAAGTAATCTAGTTTACCAATTACCGCTCTGGCTCTCTCATTGCTTGTTATTCGTTTTATCATTTGTCTTCTTGTTGTTCTCTCGGTCCACTCTGTCTTATTTCTATTCAAATCATACGGCACATTATTTGTTTATCTAATTATCGGCTGCTGTTAAGCTCTCAATCATTATTGGTCAACTGTTTTTGATTTGGCATGCTTAAAAAAACAAATTTTATTTGACTATTAAATAGAGTCGGATCTAAGGATTCCGCTGAGTTACGTTCCTTCGTTGTGACTTATTCGTTTGGCAGTCTTTCCATGTATATAAAAAAACATCCTTTTTATTTATTCTATATACCTTGACCAAAAAGCTAAAGAGGCATCTTTTATTTCACACTTAATACTGAACTCTTCTATTATTCTCTTAATCCTAAACTCAGGGGTCATGTATGAATTTCAATAATCTAAATATTATTACTGTTCTCAACTGATAATATATATTCATGGTAAGTAATTTAATTAACTGATACTTGACTCTTATGCACGAATTCGTAGATATAATTATTTAATTTGTTCCATAAATATCTTTCTTTTAAAAGAAAAAAACAGTTAAAGCGCCCGTAGGCTGTTCCATAACTATCTGTATCCATTAATTCACGGGCGAACAAAAGGAACCGCCCAATGCTCCTTTGTCTTCATTATAGTTTTCTAGAAGCGAAGCAGATAAGTCCAACTGGTCAGATTATTCAATGTCATACCTAATCTCAATTCTCAATCAGTACTTGGAAGTTGGAATTCAGTATTCAAACAGTCAAACCCACCTAACTGAGCCTATCTCAAATGACAATTCCAAGACTGTAGTTTCGCAAGAACATTGACTATTACAAAAATATTTCACCTACACTACAAATGGTTCGAAGGAGAAAGAAGTGAACAGAAAGAGGACAACATGAAGGAGGCAGTGGTGCTTTACACTGCCCCAGGAGCTGGCCATTTGGCGCCGATGGTGTCTTTGGCAAAACTCTTTCAAAAAAATGGCTTCTCGGCCACAGTCGTTACTTTCAATCATCCCCTCAGACCGGGTAAGGCCGACCAAGATGTTTCAAGCCTTTCCTCAGCTAACCCCTCTATCTCATTCCATGTCCTCCCTCAGATCACCAGAGGTGAAGATTATGCAAATCTTGAGCCAACCCTTGTGATGCGCTCCATCCTCCAGGCACAAAATATGAATTTACAAAACTACATAACAGGTTTGTCCAAAACCAGCTCTGTTCGCGCTATCATGCTTGATTTATTTTGCACGGTTGCACTTGATGTAGCGAGACAATTAAGTATCCCGACTTATTTTTTCACCCAATTTGGTGCCTCCGCCCTTGCATTCTTCCTTAGTCTTCTTGAATTCGACACAAGTTGTGCTCTTTCCCTTAAAGATTATGGGAATAATCCAATTAACTTTCCAGGTCTGCCGCCAGTACTGGCTTCTGATTGTCCAACATTCCTTTTAGACCGTAAACTTAATTCATACAAATCTTTTATTCCAAATATACTGAGTTTAGTCAAATCAGATGGTATTCTCATGAATACATTTGAGTCACTCGAACCAAAAGCAATCTCTGCTCTTAGAGAAGGGCTCTGTGTGCCCAGCTTTAACATGCCACCAGTATACAGCATAGGACCACTGCTCACCGAAACAGGAGAAAAAGAAACAGAGGAGCGGCATGAATGTCTCAAATGGTTGGATTTACAACCCAAAGGTACTGTTGTCTTTTTATGTTTCGGCAGCATGGGAGGTTTCTCTCTTGATCAAATCAAACAAATAGCCATAGGGTTGGAAAATAGCGGTCAGAGGTTCTTATGGGTCGTTAAAGTCAATGTCAACATAGATCCGAGAAAGGTTTTTAGTACCTCTATCCCTGATTTTGAACTGGACCAAATACTACCAGAAGGTTTTCTCGACCGCACAAAAGATAGAGGCATGGTAGTCAAAACATGGGTACCTCAAATACAAGTGCTACATCACGAATCTGTTGGTGGGTTCGTGACGCACTGTGGATGGAACTCCATATTGGAGGCAGTGACAGCCGGCAAGCCGATGGTGTGCTGGCCACGTTATGCAGAGCAAAGGTTGAATAAGGCATTCTTAGTAGATCATGACACAGGACTCGGTGTGGCGATGGAAGGGTATGACCGTGACTTGGTAGAGGCAGAAGAAGTGCAGGCCAAGGTGAGGTGGCTTATAGGTGAAGGTAGCGACTTTCTAAAAGAGCGCATAAATGCGATGAAGGATAAGGCAGGGGAGTCGTTGACAGAAGCAGGCCCTTCTTCGCAAGTGTTCGTGGAGTTTTTGATGGATTTGGAGAGGCAAAAATTAATTAAGACCAATATTCAAGGAAATGTTTTCGTTTAGTTTTATTAATGTTGTTACACTGTTCCTATTTGATCTATGAGACTATGACTCTTACTATAGTTCTTTTTGGTTATTAGTTAAAACAGTTGAACTTTTTTTGCAGTAATTATTAATTTGGTGACTACCTTAATGATCTGCGTTTTTTTGCTTCTGGATTAGATGAAGATATTGTTTCTAGTTTGCTAACAATGGGTATCGCTTGCTTGTTATTTGTTAAGTTGTTTTGGATTAGAAAAATTAACTCTCTTTTGAATCACTATTGAATAGAGTAGTCAATGCTAAGTAGTTGCTAATTTTTTTTTTTTTTTTGGAAATAAGTGGGGAGCGCCCACTACTCTTCAATCTTGCTGAAGAGCATCCAACAAACCAGTAAAAATAAAATTGTTAAAGCTACAAAATCAATCTCGGCCGAATGTTCAGAGGAAAAAAACTGAACCTAAGAGAACCACTCCCAGGACTGGTACCAGAACCAAATCACTGTTGGTACCACCCAACAACGCAAGTACAGAGTTTATATAAACGCTGGAAACATCAAACTAAGTAGTTGCTAATTAACTGAGGAATCTGTTCTGGTATTTAAACTATATCTAATAATAACACGGATATGGACTAAGCTTATAAAATACGAGTCTCGTGTAAACTACACGGATATGAATTAACTCACTCATAGAAAAGTTAATAGATAAACCGGACAAACTCTCAAAATCTTTTAAAACCCATTGGAGATTATCCACCATATTCCGGGCGCGTATCCTCCCCATATTCCTATCTGCTTTAACAAAAGGCAGAGTGTTATGCATCATGCATGAGAGGTAACACATTGGAGAGAGGTTAGGAGCCAGACCAGATAGTTTCTCATATTCATACCTTTGTATATGTAAAAGCTTGGAAAGCACATGCAAAGACAAATAGATTAGGAGAGAGAGCTCTCCCCGTCTAACTCCTCTTCTTCTAGGAAAAAAAATCACCTGAATCCCATTAATTAAAACAATAATCCAACCCCCCTGCCTGAAGAACTTGCTCCAGGCCTGTGGTTTTGGGCTACAGGGCCTGTAATTCAGGGAGTAGAACCCAATTTTGAAATACAAGAGAGAAAGCTTGTAAGTATTTCACAGCGAAGCTTCTGCTTTCTTGAGGGAGTAATTAATGAAAAGAAAATTAATATATTGCACATATTGTAGTAATACAACTAATACTAATGTCTTTTTCTTTTCTTTTTTTTTTTTTTTTGAAACCTGTAAGTATTTTCAGTCTAACACCAGTTCAACACTTCATGTGAAAACATAATAAAATATATCCAATCACTAACCTGCAGTATAGGACATGAACCACATTAATTAATAAGCAAGCTAGACCTTGCTTCAAAAAAACAAGCAAGCTAGACCAATTATCAGCAAAAGAGTATCTTCTTTTAATCCAGAAACAGAGACGCAACAGATTAGATAATCACCAACTTGTTGCAACTACCAGCAGACCATAAGATAGTCAACTTTTGCATCTAGCAACTACCACAAATGTTCAACTGTTTTAGTGACCAAATAACTCAAAAGAACTATATTAAGAGTCATATATCAAATAGCAATACGGTAAAACATTAATAAACTAAGAGAAATCCATTACTTAAATTTTTTGTTTTCGATAAAAAATATCAATTAACATGTGTAAGAAAAATGAATGTACAGTAGATGTAATCAATTTACGTACATATAAACAACAAGTCCTAATTTTTCAAAAGTCTATTAAAGGCTGTTATGTGTTTTCTCGGTCCATTCTGTCTTGTTCTATTTGAATCACACGGCTCACATTTTGTGTTCTCTCTTTAATCATCGGCTGCTTGTAAGTTCTGTTTCTGCCCACTTGTGCACAAGCAATGTTATCCTGATGGTTCCACCACAGGATAAAGCGCACACTAGGGAATAAAATTATATAAAGAGAAGCTAGGGAATAAAAGGACCTACAGATTATGCAAAAAATTAGTTGCGTATAACTTTTTTTAGAATAAATTAAAGTTAATGTATTGAGTAAAGATCCTGGTCAAAGTTAAATAAGAAAGCAGTCTCGAACAAGCTTTAGCAAAAATATAACCACAATAATAAAAATTAATAACAGAGGACCAGATGCAAGGAAAGCACTGGCGGATCGAGCTCGATAGCTCAACTTCTTTTAGGTTAAGCTAACTAATCTCAATTAAAAAGGAATCAAATATAAAGTCGGCATGCTCTAAATATCATAATAATTGAGTCCATATGTAGCTCAATTTTAAACAGAATCTGCAATAATAAAGCTCACATGTTGTAAAATGTGAGGATAATAACAATTGAAGTGTAGAAAGACTATCGTCTACCTACCTTCAAAAAAACAATTGAAGTGTAAAACAACAATTTATTCCAATAATTTTCTGGAAAGATCCACTACTAATAGCATGCCAGACTTAATAATCGATAAATAACTGAAGACCTTTATATAACGCTTAATAATCATCATTTATATTTTAGTACAATGTTTACTAAATTTCTGATTATAAAGATCCCTATATTGCTGTTCCGAACATGGTTATAATTTGGTTCTTAGTTCAGCAACGTTTTTTGTACTAAATATAAAATATTTGGGTTTGGAAAACGATTGTAATTGTTAATCAGTGGTCTGTTTGTAATGTAATGTTGATGGTATGTGGTATTGTTTTGTATCTGTATAAGCACACTTTCAAATGTGAATCAAAAACTTGTTTGTAAATGTAAACATGTTTATTTCAGTATATATATGTAGGTATGTCGTAGATAATTAGATTTTCAAATTCTTAGGTGGCTCACTGGATCATATTACGTTAGAAGATAAGTGTTTTAATTTCGTTTTGAAATTTTGCAGAAATAGTGTCATTGCTATTTTGAAATATTCATGCTTTTCTATTAGGTCTTATCTTACATGTATAATGGTATTCTAAGCAAATTTATTTCACATTCATATTTACTTTATTTAAAATGTTGTGTACAATGGTTCTAAAAAAATAAATAAATAAATAAATAAAAAGTTTTCACATGATACTTACTAGCTTACGTTGGCTAAACAGTAGAGGTATATAATTTTAAATGTGCAATTAAGGATATTTCTGCCATGGCCTGGTGATTGGATGGTTGGTGGTTGGTGGTATTGTTTCCAAAACATTTCCTCCGTGCCTTTTATGGAAAAAGGACAAAACTTCAATCAATTGCAATTTGCTACAAATAGCCAATGATCCCTTCTTGGCTTCTTCCCCAACCTCCAATATCCAATCAACCTCTCAGTACAGCTACCACCTATTCAAAAGTCAAAACAAATCCTACATAAACTAAACAGAGGAACATGAAGGATACAATGGTGCTCTACACTGCAATGGGGCCCTCCCATCTCGTGCCGATGGTTGAGCTAGCCAAGCTCTTTCTCTCTAACAACCTCTCTGTTGCCATTGTTACCTCTGATCTACCATACAAACCTGGTTCAATGGCACAAACTGTGTCCCGCATTTCCCCCGCTAACCCTTCAATTTCTTTCCACATACTACCTGCCCTTGAATGGGCCAATTATGCAAATATTTCGATTGAAGCTCGCTTTTTTGCTTCTCTTCGTGACAACAACAGGAACCTACTCGACTTCTTAACTTCTTTCACCAAAACCAACTTTGTTCGAGCAATCGTGTTTGATTTTTTCAGCAGTGCTTCGCTCGATGTGGCTCAACAGTTGCTTATCCCGGCTTACATTTTCACGGCATTTGGTGCTTCTGATGTTGCTGTGTTTCTCCATGTAACTGAACTGCACAAAAACAACACAGTTAACTGGAAAAATATGGGAAAGGATCTTGTCAATTTCCCAGGAATTCCACCGATTATTGCCTCAGATCTGCCTATGATAATTCTTGACAGGGAAAGCGATAGCTATAAAATCATCATAGAAACCCTGCCAAATTTAGTCAGAGCCAGTGGCATCCTCATCAATAGCTTTGAATCACTAGAACCAAAAGCAGTGGCCACTCTCACTGAAGGGTTATGTGTGCCAAGTTGCAAGATGCCGCCAGTTTATTGCATAGGCCCACTGATCAGCCAGCCTGAACAAAAAGAAGGTGAAGGGAGGCATGAGAGTTTAGCATGGCTAGACTTGCAACCTAAAAAAAGCGTCGTGTTTCTCTGCTTTGGTACCTATGGTGCTTTCAGATCTGATCAAATTAAACAAATTGCTGTTGGCTTGGAGAATAGCAGGCAAAGGTTCCTATGGGTTATCAAATCTGTTAGAGAGCAGGAAAACATGTACTTTTCAAAGTCAATCACAAGTGCAGACTTAATTAAGCTGATGCCAGAAGGATTCCTTGATAGGACACAAGGCAAAGGAATGGTAATTCAATCATGGGTTCCTCAGCTCCAAGTGTTGCAACATGAGGCGGTTGGCGGGTTTGTGACCCACTGTGGATGGAACTCAATACTGGAGGCGGTGACAGCCGGCGTTCCAATGATATGCTGGCCACTGTATGCAGAGCAAAGGTTAAACAAGTTGGTCGTGGTTGAAGAGATCAAGATTGGTGCCGTCATGGAAGGATACGATGAAGACATTGTCAATGCCGACCAAGTAGAAGCCAAGGTTAGGTGGCTGATGGAGTCAGAAGGCGGGAGAATAATCAAAGAGCGTGTGGCGATGCTCAAAGATAAGGTGGCTGAGGCACTCAGAGAAGATGGTTCTTCTTCAAAGGCGTTAATGCAGTTTATGACAGATTTAAGAGGAACAAACTCAGAAGGAAAATGTAAATCTTAGAGGTGTAACTCTCTAGAAGAAAATAGCGCAAAATAAGCATTGTTTCATTATGAATTTATGATGTAACAAATTGCAAGTTTTCCCTTTGTATGCTTAATTTTAAACCTCATAAAACTTGTAATTTTCATTTTCTTTTTTGTTTTGTTTAATTTTATTCACAACCCTGATTTATTCATTGCTTTGAGCCTTATCTTTTTTTTTTTTTTAATGACACGATGGGAATCAATCCTCCGAACTTACTTTCAGATAAAAGCCTCATTTTGTCATCATGTTGTTTTTAGATAGTGAACAAGGATGAACAATAAATAGGATGAATAGCTAGTTCGATGTTGTTTGGAAGATGCGTTGAGAACAAGAATTGAAAATATAATAATTATTTTTTTTATTTGTTTACCGATTAATTTCTAATTAAATTTTCTTAGTATTAAAAAGGAAATTAATTATAATGATTATGAATTTATGATGGTATTGTAATTATAATATTATAATACTGAAATACTGAATAAATAAAATAATATTTAACTATGTGCTAAATAAATGAGGGACAATAATTCGGCCCCACCAAATACAAGTGTAGATATAACATTGAGCTGTTATCTTTATTTTTTAATATTATCCTCTTTCCTTGGTCAATGTGTGTAGGCTACCTCATCATTTTTTAATATTATTTGTGGAAAGGAGCACAATAGTTCGGATCCAAATCTGTGTCGCGCTACACACGCACAAAAGGACAAAACTTCTGCTCTGGATCACGGGGTCGGGCCGTCGGGGGTATGGTCGTATGGAGACTTTATGGATCGGTATAGTTGTGATAATTTTTTAATGGATGAGTGTGATGTGCGTCCCAAACTCCCACGTGCAGTTAGAAAAAAACACATAAAAATATTTATGTTAACAAAAACACATAAGATAAATTAAAAGTATATCCTATTAACTTTTAGCAAATAATATAGGCGTATAATATCAAATATAGAAACGTTGATATATACAAATCGGTCAAGTGATTGCATCAAAATACATGCGAAGTTCTATAAAAAATTTCCTAAAAATATGATAAATGGTGAGTTGTAAGTACAACGATGCAAATATACATTAAATAAAAATAAATACCGATATAAAATGCAGGCCTGCTAAAAGATATACTATGATAAATTCATATTTCATGATTGAAGAATTAAAATAAAGATGCCAAAATATTGTTGCATTTGTAATGCAGAAAACCTTAGAAACGCAATTTTAAAATAATATTCATATTATAGTCATATTATTTTATTACCATCTTCTTTAATAATGACGAATTAAATGATACAACTTCAGAATAATTTGTCAATTAATTTATTCAAATATTTTAATAATTTGACGAATAATGCACGATTTATTTCTGCTTTACTCATGATCAGTAACGATGGTATATCTTTTACTAATATTATTTTTCAAACTTATATTATTATATCCAAATCAACAAATTAAAGAACTGGCCAAATTATTTAGTATTCACTACTGGTCCATTAAAATGTCACAGACAAAGCGCCAGCGGTTATCCCTGCTAGGAAAAATAAAATAAAAAATAAAGTAATTAGACTAATGTGGCTTTTTGGTGTACGGTTTGGAAAATCAAAAGCGGCACTTCCAAAACAACACGCTGGATCCCAATTTTTGTCCTTGTTCCAATAGTTCGGCCCTTGTTCCAGCATTTTCACGGAACAAGAATAAGCATGCGAACTACTTGTTCGTCTTGTTCGTATTTTTGTATGGCTTCCACCTGTTCGCTTTAGTTCGCGAATTAGACCGTTCGTGAAGGTGCCCAACCGCCTGTATCTCTATACTGTATAAATCCATACTAAGGGTGTGTTGGGAAGTGATCCGAATTAGCCATGAATAAGAATTTCTGGAGAGATGAATTAGAATTAGAATTAATTGCTGTTCATCCACGTGCTTGTTCATTTTCTTATTCATCCTTTGTTTGGATCATACTTAGGAATAAGAATAAGGAAAATTTGATTATTTTACTGCAGCCATAATTATTACAAGCACACACTTTTGTAGGCCTCAAGCCACTAGCGTTTTTTTGCGCCAAATTTTGCAGCCATTTTTTTGCGCCAAAATAGTGTGCCACAGTCATATGCAAACTAAACATTTTCAGCATTAGGAAAAATTTAAAATTGATAAAAGAAAATCTCACAAATGTACAACCAGTACGTACCACCCATTGGTGGCTACAAATTTATGGAAACAATTTTGGAAAAATAACAACAAATAAACAGAGTTCTCTAAACAACATTGCATAAAAAAATTCCTCATAAATAGGAGATTAACAACACACCAGAGTACACAATGAATCACACCCAACTTTTCTTAATTACCTGCACATACAAGAAATGCAATTGGTGAAGATTTTATTTAAATAGATTGAAAAAAATACTTGACAAATATAGAACATCATTTAAATACTGAGGGAATTATTCCTATATCATGACAAATAAAAAAAAAAAGAATATGACACTTGAGGTTAGATCCCTGAAAGAAATGGTATCTATGAAGTCTGAATTGGTCAAATCAAGAACCACAATTATCATACTTAGGGAAGTCGATTATGATTGAAACACTCACTGAGAAAAAAAGACCACCCCACAAATAAAACTCTAAAAATCAATTTTAGCAAAGTGACAACCAAAATTAACTTGATTCAGGCAGCATGAAACAATTTCTGAACCCACCTGATTGAGAGAACCTAAAGGAAATGCTCTAAGGATTTATAAGAACAAACACTTTATGGACCCAAACAACCCGTACACAGTATGCCGAACTAGGTTTTGTCAAACTTATACTGACCATACCTGACCTGGCTCAATACTATTGGTACTTAATACTTTTAAGTTAACCATAACAGACCTGGCCTGGTCTCAAAGTATACATTAGATAATTATGGACGAGGCAGTGGTCTCAAAGTATACCTGTCCTGGTCTCAGTACTGGTGTTAATGGCTAGATTCATGTGTATATTATTTAATTGTAAAACTAACATCAAATAAATATATAAGATAGCATATATGCCCCCCTTACAAAATAACTATTAAAGTTAGCATCTATGCCCCCCTTTCAAATCTCTAAATCCTACCTCTTCCACTGAAATAAGCTACTCCATCTCAACATCAATTACTAATGTATAGCAGGAAAGAGAAGGGCTATTTAATTTAAAAATTTTATGAATTGGTCATACTCGACAGTGGCAACCAATCTATTTTAGCATGTGGTAAGATCCAAGGCTATCAATGATAACCCCATCACAGCCTACTATGATACAATTTATAATTGCAGTCGGTTATTGGGGAAAAGTAAAGTTACCATGCATTGCAAATGTTACAGCTGTTCCAAATTTCTTCTAGTTCCTTTGCACAATCCTATGGTTCAAATCAGAAAGAAAATTTCAATTATTACTTATTTCAACAGATATATATTTACCATACAAAATGCACCAAAGATAGTTAAAATCACCTCAGTTTGTTCTTCTTGCATTCCACAACTTATCTCTAATATTGTCTCTAAGTGCACCCCCTCTTTGAGCATCTGTGCCCCCAGAAACATTAGCTGAGGTAGATGGAACATCATTATCCGGGTCATCGCTATCATCACTGGATGTAGCATCTTCCTCGAAATCAACTTGGCCTCTTTGATGTCGATTTATGAAATTGTGAAGTACACAACAGGCAATGACTAGATTGGTTTGGAAAGAGTACTTATACCTGTGCATATCTTTCAATATTCTGAATCGGCCCTTGAGAATGCCAAATGCTTTCTCCACCACATTTCGCAGCTGGGCATGTCGGTGGTTGTATAACTCCTCCGCATTTTCATATCGATTGCGAGGTCTTCGTTGCTGGAACTGTGCCAAGTGGTATGTTTTACCACGATACGGGGCCAGGAATTGGTGTGTATTGGCATATCCCCCGTCAACAAGGTAGTACCGACCTTCGGGAACTGTGAAGCCAGCATCGATTGTTCGGCGCAATACTAGAGAATCATGAGCAGATCCCTCCCAACCGGCAACTACAGCTCGAAAGTTTCCATTGAAATCAACTACTGCCATTACATTTTGTGTCATGTTGCCCTTTCTGTTTCTCCACCGTTCCTTGAATGGCTCGTCTCTTTCAGGAAATGCCGGAATATGTGTTCCATCAATTGCACCTAATGCATCCTACATCATTAATTCACATGTCAATTCGAATGATTTTTTTCCTAGCACTGATAAAGTGAGGAATCAGTGTGTGTTTTGTACTAAGCAAACATCATACTGGTTTTTGGGTCTGCAACTGCTACAATTTTTATATTATTATCTGCAACCCAGAAGGGTAAGTAAATCTTTATATGACCTGGGCTCATAAGCATGAGGACATCACTTAAAAAATTTAAATAATCTCATGACAGACACAGACATTTCTTTCCACTAACAAGGTTATAAGAATTAACAGTGCATCTACTTCCTCTTTTTAATCACTTTATAATAAGTGGGGTCAGAGCCTAAGAAAGCGCACCTTGAATGGATAATATTCTGTCCCTTCTCGTAGTTTTGGATGTATTGGCTCATCCCCTCCAGGCAATTTCATGTATTGTGGTATCATGCGCAATAAACAGCCTAATACCCCTCTCAATGATCTCAACACGGTTTCTTCAGAGTGTTGGAAATCGAAGCATAATTTTCGAATGGGAGATCCCTGGGCAACAAGCTGAAGAAACATTCCTACGTGCTCCTCGATTATTAAATCTCCCCCAGTTTGAAGTCCTCGAGCCAGGAGTTCATCACCCAGAAGCCTGAAATTTCCTGGAGTTAGGCGATAGATCTCTTGAACATAACTGTCGCTGCCACGCAATGTCTCTCTGATGTATTCGGCACCCGACAACCTCCTACCACGCTTTAATTCTCTTGAATCAGCTGCACACATCGCTGCATTGAACCACCAAGCAGCTACTCGCTTGTTGCGTTCACGTCTCTTCGAGTAGTTGTTAGCATCATCGGACTACACGTCTTCATCAGAGGACATTTCATCATACGACATGTCATCAGAGGACATTTCTTCATGTGAGCTTTCATCAGACGACATTTCTTCAAAGCCTGAAAATAATTAGACAACAATGTTATTCAATTATCTTCAAGAAATCCTTAAGCAACTAAATTAACAAGTACATAACAGTTGTGACCAACATATAGATAACATTCATAAACATACAGATCAATATCAAAATAGTACATAACAGCTGCATAAATGATGAGACAAATTGTACACATCAGTTGCGGGAACAATCTGCCGACAACCTACTGTTCAAAGTACATAATCGACCGTCGTAGCACTATCAGTACATACAAAAAGTCAAGACACTGCAGCTAAGCTAAGCTAAGCTAAGCTACATAAATAATACAAATGTCAAGACACCGATGCTGCTAGACCCCTGAGATAAGTTAACAACCTACTGTTCAAATTACAACATGCTTGCCTAATTAAATAACCAAACTAAAGATTCCTAAATAGTACATAATAACTAAAGAGACACTGCTAGTAGACCCCTAACAAGCTCAACACATATTCATCAGAGATTCTGGTGGTTTGGATGATAATTGTAAGCGTTCCCGCCTTGGATCTAGTTGGGAAAGCCTTGCTGCTGGTTGGGAAATGCTTGGTTCTGGTTGGGAAAGGCCTGTGTCTGGAAGTTGTTGAACATAGAGCCGTAGGCTTGAGAGCTTGATGTGCTGTGATCCATGTAGCTTTGACGGTTCGATGTGCTGTGATCCGGGTGGTTAAAAGAAAAGTTGTTCTTGGCACAGTAGTCAACAACATCATTGATGGACCAACGAAGAAACATTCTCCGAAAGGCCCCAGCTTTGGAAATATCTCTGACGAGATGGGCTTGAAGGGCACCACTGATGCCCAATTCTGTCATTTTGGCAAGACAGTTGTTGATTTCATCTTCTTTCTTACAGTACCGATTAACATGATGATCAACATCTCCCTTCATAACTCTGGCAATCTCAAACCCAGCATCAGCTATGCGATCTTTCTCAACTTTCTTCTTCCTAGCATTCTCCCTATACCTCTGCCCCCTAGTTGAGGTTTCACCGGCTGATTCATCGGTGCTTTTCCTCTTCGAACCAGAGGCTTGGGATGTTGGGTAGGTACCCTGACTGCTCTGGCGACCACCTCTAGAGGTTGGGCCACCACTTCTCCCCATGTTGTTGGTCCTACCACCTCCTGAGCGAGATTGTTCAACTGCATCATTGTCATCGAGCTCCTGAGGTTCATCGGAGCTACCTTGTTCACTGACTGGTAAAGGTCCTTCTAGTAAAGGAAAGGAGGCAGAAGGATCCTCCAAATTGAATGATTCGACACTTCCATCTCCTCTTACTGGTTTTCCACCAGACATTAGGTACATCTTATTGTACCAAGGAAAGCACCCTTTTGACAGGAAATTAGCATGTTTACCCTTGGCCTACAAATTGAACATAAAAAAAAAGTGATTAAATTGATACATAAAAATTTGTTTCATAAGAAATGATAGAAAAAGATAATTGGGATATATTCGCACCGCAATCATAGCATCATAATCGGTGTTCGATGGTGCCTTAGGTCGTTCGAGAACGTCATCCCAGCCTCCACCAGTTAGTGTTGATAGTTCATAGCATATGTTGAACCGGTTCTTCAGCACTTTAATCCTGTTACCGATGTTGCTCTGATCAAAGGGATGGTTCTTAACCTTCTCATTGAAAAGCTGTAGAATTGTGGCTTGCTCATCCTCATTGAATTTGAAACCCTTTCGGCCTCTGTTGGTTTGAACCAGATCCATAGCATCAAGCAGGGCGTTTGTTTCATTCTCGGTCCAATTGCGAAGTCGTTTAGCAGCTTTCTTTGGAGGCAAGGTTTCCTTACCGGTTTGGACCGTTCTTGAAATGGAGAGGTTTCTAATATAAATTGAACTAAAGATATTAACTGGGAGTTAGGAAGACTGACATGTGTGTAGAACTTCTATTAAGCCTATGCATATTATATGATGGCTCACATACTTGATAACTTTACAAACCAATTTAGGAAAACAAGTACATTGTGGTACATATTGGGATATGTCAGAAAGTTAATTTTTAAAACACTATAGTTAACTGATTTACATGAACTCAGTTTTTTTTTTACTAGAGTTATAACATTAACAGTTCTATGCAATTTAATTTCTTACAGTATTAACCATCCCCACTTGACACTGCTTCGTCTGAGACCGGTGCATAAAGCAGTGTCCTGTGAAGGTGGTTTTTTTGCCATGGCCAAATATTAACTGTATAGCATAAACTAAAAACATAAATTGAACTCTTTTTTCAATATCCACTCAATACAGAATAAATGAAAGAAATCAGTTTGAAAGAAATACAATTTTTTTAATAAAATAGTAATTACAGAAGCGATTAATGAAATTCTACATAGAGATCAGAACATCAAATTATTTTCAGCCTGTCTCGCACTCTCTCAACCCCTCTCTCTTTTTGCTGTTATTACCCTCCCACACAAAACATGCACACAAAACACTTGCTCTTGTACACCGCATAAACACACAAAGACATAGAGGACCATAGATTACAACTTAATAGTTATTACCTACAGTAGGATGTAAGAGAGGAGCTGTTGTGCTCTCAATTTGCCTGAGATGGTTTTAAAGATAATCTTAGTTGCACTAAGGTATCTGAAGTTGACTTTTATCACATCATACATTAGGTGTTAAGTATATCATAAATTTAGGCATCTGTAAATCGTACATGAGAGTTCGGTACTAAATATTATGGCAATCATCAGTACTGTCGGACATTATATTGGTAAAACCTTTATGCTGTATACAATAAAAAATAAAGTATTAAATAAAATTATTGTATGTAATGGTCATATCCCATAAACTGTGTGTTGTTGTATTCTACAAAATAGTGCTTCCCGGCAAATTTTCAGTTTGATAAGGACAAATGAAGGAAAAGAATGGAAGCTTTGACCCTATATTTTCTATCAATAATAATATATGACATAATAGTTTTGTTTTTGCAAAACACTACCTCGATTAAAGCATAATCAATTTCAGTTCAACATTTTCAGAAGACAATAAAGCCATAATCACAGTTCACAGGTATGTTACATAGGCAGTAATCAATTAATTCATTAATAGTTAATAATTAATAGTTAATTAAATTTTGTAGAGAGCAGAATGAGAAATACAATCCGGCATACAAAAATTAATTAATTAATACTTAATAGATTTGGTGTTTGTAATTTCTCTGATAGCTTTAGCTGTTTTTTCCCCAAAAGAGTAGACTGAAGTCGTAATTTTGGCAAAGTACACACCCCTAACTGTTGAAATTGAAGATCTAACAGAGTAGATTGAAGACCCAACAAAAGATAAAAACAAAAAATTGATACTATAGAGAATCATTTTACTAACCCTATTTTTCAACAGAGAAAATGTTTCAATTTCTTCTTCGAAACAAACGGTTAACAACAACCTAAGTACAAAATCAGTACAGAATTGTTCCAATTTTATTTAAGAACAAAAAAAGCCAGAAAGGAGGGAAATATACCTCAATTTCCGACAAATCGGAGCACTCTACACTCAGCGTCTTCCGCTCTAGTCGCTTATGGCAATTTTTTGGCCTATTTCTCCTCCGGTCGCCGTAGATCTACGATTCAATGCTTTTTCAGCGATGGCTTTGGTTGTTATCGCCAATAAAGGAGAGAACAGAGAGAAAAGATAAGAAACGGTCGGCAATAATTGACGAGAGAGAGAGAGGTATTTCTTAATTGTGAACCGTACGATGGAAAAGTTTTTTTTAATCGTCGATCGTTGTTCACCGACGAAATTCCGTGGGTTCGGTGGAATTAGAACAAGACCCTGAATAAGCAATTCAGCCTTATTCAAAAGTGTTTGGTTGCGATAGAATAAGGCCTGTTCTTGAATTAGGCCTATTCTGTGACTTCCAAACACACCCAGAATACTCGGTGTTCAAGATTAGGTACTTGTAACGCAAATAAAAGCATGAATAAATAACAGCTTTTTTACAATGTACATATATACAACAGGAATAATAAAAAGGCGCTGATAAACACAAGAACAGCTAAACTACAAGTCCTGCATATTTTCACATTACATGAGAAGTTAATAACAGAACGTAATCATCCACTGCTATAACAATTGAATGCTAGGCAGCTCATGACTGGAAGAGAGTTACAGTCGCAATATATCCATTTTTCATCACCTGACAGTTGCCAAAAGCGTACAGGTGTTATCTTCAATGGCAATTAAAAAACTTCAAAACTTCAGAAGAGTAAAATAAATGCCAGATTTACGCAAAAGCTATGTACAGGAAACCATAAACAAATTTCGTCCAAATGGATAAGTGCAAAATAGAAAACAGAATACCTCAAAAGCTATGTTCTGGAAACCATAAACAAATGTTGAACCAAATGGGTTGTTCATGGATCCTTGGGTCTGAATCGCAGCACGACCACCATCCCCCAGTATCTCCTAAAATATGAATTTGAAATATTTAACATACAAGTTAGGATAAAAAATAAATAAACCAAATTAAGCGCATATGCCAGTACAATCACACAACCTTCACTTGCTCCCATTTGGTCCTTCCAGTGATACAGTTTTTGGTTGTAGTACCAGGTTGGACAGCTCCTTCAGCTGAAAATTAATGGGGAAAATGATAGTAAATACACTTCCCAAATTTTATCAAAATGGAAAAATTAATTTATTTTTAAAAAGACAAATACTAACTTTCGGTGTCATATATAACGAAGTTACACTTCCTGTAAGAGTTAAAATCAGAGTGC
This sequence comes from Rhynchospora tenuis, assembly GCA_027725995.1. Lineage (NCBI taxonomy): Eukaryota > Viridiplantae > Streptophyta > Magnoliopsida > Poales > Cyperaceae > Rhynchospora > Rhynchospora tenuis. The sequence continues at coordinate 123,456,207 of CM050889.1, forward strand.
CCAGGAAAATTTGTGTGCAACACAAACTTCTTTATCTTGTGAGTCTGCCATGTAAATGTAGCATATCACCTTATTAACTATCTTATATTAAATAATAACTTCCCAACATGCATTAAGGTCTAAAGCAGTACCTGACCATCAAATAGAATATCAATGCCGCGAGAAAAATAATTATAGAAGTAATCACCACACAGAGTAGTTCTTGGCCTTGGATCAGAGGCAGAATGTATAACCATTTGGTCAACCTAAGCATAGAAATTACGTAAGTCATATAAAATCAGAAATATAAAAAATAGGAAGGAAGAAAGAACAAGAGTAATCAAGGAAACCTGCTTCTGATGGATCCCGCAAGGACGACCTAGTTCAGTCCATACATCCTGAAAATGGCAAATAAAACCAACAAACAAATGAGATAACAAGTTTCTGGTGGTATTAAAAAAACGGAAAACACATGCACACTCACCTGAGGTGAGGCACCAAAAGGAATATGCTGACCACCAACAGTAAACCATAGCCCGTCTCCAAGCTGAAAATATAATAGGGAAGCATAGCATATAAATCAACATAATTGTTACAAGAGTTGAATAACAGATACGGGCTATACTTCTTTTTTCATCCTTTTAAAGTTAAATAAATCAGAAATGATAAAAAAGAACACTAAATTTGTACAGGAGAAACTTAGACCTTTGCATGAACCTCTTCCATGTAAAGGTCACCAGCTGGCAAAGGTGGGACTACTGCCCTATCCATAGAGGATCCAACACCAACCTTGCCATCCGAGGACCCATCAAAAATAGACACGCGGCATGTGACAGGTGTTGTCCCATCAGGGAACTCTAGAGGTAGTTCTGCTAGCACTGCGAATCAAAAGCACAAACAGTAGCTGAAAAATGAACCCAATGAATTGCATTATATAAAAATGCATAGGAGCTGGAAAGTTGAAGGTCTCATGATTACCTTCACCTTTATTGAAGAAGTTAGTATATTGACCAGGGATTGGAAAAGCAAAGGATAATCCCTGGTATAAGGAAATAAAATGAAAATCAGCACAAGAAAACAAAGGGAACTATTTAACAATGTATGCAATACATTAAGTTGCGTACAGGGTAAAAGAGAGTATATATTCCTCTTTCGTTGTCATAAATCCCAGGGAAGGTTGGGCCAAAGAGAGCATATACTGCTGCAAAGGTTGCTAATGTTGAGGGCCCACTGCAAAGGGAAAAATACCATATGGAAAAAGCCAAAAATATTAAAAACATATCGAACGCATTTTATCATCTGAAACAATGTTTTATGGATTCAAGGAGCATGATAAAGATTACTGACCCAAGTAAGGATGTTGCATAACGCATTTGCAATCTTTTTACATCATATATCTCAATTAATCTCAGTCTCTGAAAAAAAAATTAACAAGCACAACGTGATTAAATGAAAATTTACCAAAAATTAAATAATAATAATAACTTTCAGGATATAAGAACTAACAACTGGCTGAAGATACTGCATTTTGTAACATAAGTACAAAGATGCAGATAATACTTGCAGGTATCATCATTTTTCAATGCAAAAAGTTACAAAATTGAAGTACCTGTGACCAAGGGTCAAATCGAAGGTGAAAACCATGATCTGGAAAGCTTATTACCATATCCAGCTTTAGAGGCTCCTAAAAAAAATTTAATATAATGGATAAGAAATTGGGAAAAAGAAAAGGCCGGAAGGAAAGAAATATATATATTATCTACATGACTTTGGCAAATATTTGATTACAAGAATTAATAAACAAAAAAGCTAGAGCAAAAGCAAATACCTCATCAAAATACTTCACATGGACTACATCATAGATATTGGGCTGATGCTCAATTTGTGCAAATGCATCAGAAATAGGCATTCCTGTGTCCATACAAGATCCATAAATGTTACAAAACAAGTATAAAGTCACCATAATGATTTCACCAGACACATAACAACCTAATTAACTAAAATGATTTGTCCTAACTCCTAACTTTTTGTTTCAAAAAACTAATCAACAATTGAAAGTGCTCACCTTATAGTAGTAAATTACATGTACTTTTGAATATATACAAGATCAGCTATAAGGCTATCCTGGTCAAACTATGGTAGTGAATTTATGGCATGACGGCAACACAGAAGAACTCGACATATAAGTTTGTTGGGATCTACAGTGTCCAATTGGCAATTCTGTATAACTTTCGGGTCTATCTATGAACATTACATTACATGGGCAGCTCAAATTTCAATCGGTGGGCATTAATAAAGTCAGTTTAGCACCACAACAAAATGTATGAACAGCTCAGAGAAATTACAATCTCCTCCTACTTTTTCAGTTACTACAATGGCATAATTTCATTATTGTTATAACCCATTTAAGTACAACACTAATAATCACTAAAACACCCAAAACTTAAAAGAAACTAGTAATGTTTTTGTACATTTACCAACCTCCAGAATTTCCATTTCCCTCAATTTCTCTAATTTCACCCATTCTTTCACTTAAAACCAAACAATTATCCTAATCTCCACCTCCTCACATCACTAACCATTCAACAAATCATAATTAAAACACCATACCTAGATTATACGGGCCAATACCCTGTCCAGGGCGGAGTTCGAGAGTGATCGCTCCCATAGCGGTGCCTTCGCACCTCCGCCTGACCACGGCAGCCACAGTAGCGGGCCCCACAGCCGCCCCACCGCCGCCCGCGCTACCTACTCTCTGGTATTGTTGCATATCGGAAGAGGGATTCTATCTCGATCGAAACAGAAGAAACCCTAGCTTTTGATTGATATCGTTTTAATTAGTTAGCTCGTCTCTTTGTTTGCTTGTTGTTTCGCCTTCCGTTGCCTTCTTTCTCACCACTTCGTGCTTGTTGCGTCTTTAATTAACTATGCTTCATGATTGTTTGTGTCCATTTCTCTGCCGCTTCGTGTGCTTTTTCTTTTTTTCGTCCTTGTTTGATAGTAGGTCCGTTAATCCAGGTATGGTTTCAGAAGACAACAGGCCCAGGATTAAGTATTTGTTTTGTTTGGGGCCTACGGGCTGTATCCGTTCACAAAAAAAAACAAAAAAAAAAAAAGCATTTGTTTTGTTTGGTGATTATAATCTGAATTTAAAATGTTACTGCCTCATTTTGTGGAGACTATTTGGATTAATATTAATGTTATCCTCATTACTGACGTGGGAGTTATTTGGTGACATTTTTTTTTGTGTTTCAGAGTTGTTCAAGCATCAGGAAACCCCAAATACAAAATGTCTTTTCATGACATGTTATTTTGATGTGCTTATATAGTCGAAAAAAAGTTCGGAATACACGTGTAAAATTGTTTTCGAGCACATTTGTATATTGTTTGTTACTTGTTAGTTAGATAATTTTTTTTATTGGTTGGATTGATATACAAAAGGCACTACTTAATTAAAAAGGGGGAAAAATTCACATAGTATAAACCACAGGAAGCAATGTTTGCGACGCCGACTAGAATTAAGCATGAGGGGATCAACTGATTTTGAACAATATCAAAAATGAACAAATCCATAAATTACTAAACAACCAATCAAATATTACATGTTTCCTAATGACTAAATCAATTCATTTACTAAAAAGTCATCTAACAAATTAAATTCATATTTCCCACATGACGGAGAGGCAGAGTGTGTAGAAATCAGAAATATTCCATAATTAAAATCCTTACGAAACCTGTGGTTCTATTTGAATCATCATCATCGAACCAATAAATAGAAATTAGAATCGAAATTTAGCTCGGTATTTTGAATATGGAAGAAATATGATAAGGTGCTCCAAAATAAGGGACCCAAAAGCACTCAGCACCGCCGTATAAAATCTCTAAATTTAAAAAATGATAGAAACAATAAAAATTTACATAAAGTTCAAGATATTTTGATAATAGTTTATTACTAAATTACATATTTCAAAAACAACTGTAATGAATCCTACTAACTGGAGAATTCTGATATACTATCATTATCAAAATTGCATCCAATTGAAATATTATAGGAGTCAAAATCGATTACATTGTTATAATCATAACAGAAAACTAGATGAGCATCCTAACGAGCAATATGAAACCATGCATGATATTTATTTCTAAACAAAAAATCTGAAAATAGGAAAAATTATAAAATTAATTAATAATAGATTTAATAAGAAACTGGAAATATAATATTTTTAATTGATTATCACCTGGTTAAACCGGTGTCGAAGAGGACTTAAAGAAAGCCAATAGTCGAGAAAAAGTGCCTCAATATTCTAATCAAAGGTTCCAATAGATAGTCCGTCAAAAGAAAAATAAACTAAAAATAAAACTTCGTCGATATATGTAACATTTCCTAATTTGAGTGGTGTATTGAATAAAATTGACCAGCTACACCATCTCTTACTACTCGAACATCAAGCACTATTCACTTTTAGTTTTTGTGTTAACTCCTAGTCTTTATTGGGCGAGTCTATTTTCTGATCAAATATGACTAATTATACTATATTTAGCATTAGTTGTTGCTATTTATCAAAAAAAAAATCTTTGTAGTGTGCAATAATGAGTCTGTTTATGCCAATTCATGCCAAAAATAAATCTATTATGAAATATTATGAAATAGTTAGATTTAGTATGTTAAATGGATACCATTAATGTCAGAGGTGGACCATCGTTGCCTATCATTAGATATCACTTTCATAAAGTCATAAGTGAAGGAGCAAACAACATTTTCTTTATTTAACATATCTTTTCGCAAATTTATAAATGAAAAACAAATGTAAGTTCAACTTATTATTTTATGTCAAATATTAAGATAAAGAAGTTAAGTTGGCGTTGGAAATATCTAAAATTTAGGTTCATTATTCTTTTGATATCATTAGATTTTCTCTAATATCGAAAAATTGAAAACTTAGTTATACTCCAAATGTTTTGTTTAAAAGATCATTAATTATAATTTATAAGACAATAATTTTCAACTTATTTCTATTTATAGGAAACCTTGAGAAGCTTTATAACGAGTATCTTATTGATAGCATGGAATTTTGTCACACACATTTTGTTTTCCATCACACACTCCGGCACGAAGTATATTGATTGCACCAAGAATTAAAATATATAAAAATTTTATAAGATGAAAATCGGCTGATCCCGAACCCACTCAAACGATATACCAATTATAAGATTTATAATGGTGCTTGCGCGGCATGTCATATACCCTTTATCATTCTAAATAACTTTTATTAATAATTAAACAAAATTGGAAAATTTCTTTGCTAAATTTATAATTTTTTTTTTTTTTTTTGAGAAAATGCCCATGGGCGGATTTTATTGAATACATAAAAGCCATACATTGTTTGTTCTATAAATCTAATTATAAATTACACACAGATCCATAAATACAATCTATAAGTTAGCACATTCATAAATTAAATATCAGCTAGACTACAATCTATAAGTTAACACACCAAAAGAAAAGCAAAATAAAGAGAAAATAAAAATTGAAAAAATAATAAGGGTTCCAATGTAAGAATTCCCTTCTATAAAACTAAGGGCAGACGGTATTGGCGAAACCCTAGCCCATTATCTTTCTTTCTCCTGCGGCGCCAAAAAACACTTCGACCTAATCGCCTTCATCTTCTTCCTCCGCCGATCGCCCTCTTTTTCTTCTTTAATCAAACACCTGCTTCCATTTTCCATCTGCTCTCACTCTCAGCTTTCTTCGTATACCTCTATGGGCCTTTCAGCTTCCTCTCTCAACCCTATTCTGAGAACCAAAAATTTTCCCCACTTTCTGTCAAGCACAAAATCCAGTCGCATCCACCGATCTATCTATCACCAATGCTTCCATACTCGCCGATCTGTCTTCCAACTCAAGATCTGAAGTAAATCGTAGATTACTTACCTTAGTTGAGCTGGTTTCATGGGCGCATGCTTTGACTGTTTGCTGCGTCTGAGATGCAGTACATGTTCTTCTGTCGATGCTGAAGTCTTCAGATGACACAACCAAGCTTCCAACAGATCGTTCAACAGATAAGTTATCTTGCCTTTCTACTGTTCTTTGAAACTGAGTAGGATCTAGTCTTTGTATCCTGTTGAATATCGATTGAAAGTTTGAGTTGTGAGTTTTCATTGTTTGAGAGATTTTTCGTACATTTTTCGCTAACAGATCTGCTGTCATAATTTGATGTCTAGGTGCATAACTGATTGTGACAAATTTTGAGCAGTTGTCTAAGATAGAGCCAATTTCTAGTGTTGTGTCAAGACTCCTCCAACAAGGTAATATTGTGTAATCTTTTGTGTTAATACTGGTAATAAGTAACTTACAGTCTTTTATTTGTCCATGTAGGAAGAAAACTTAAATGTGCCAATGAGATTAAAAGAGCACATGCGTTGTGATAATCCAAGTCATTGGGCGATTATTTGTCCAAAATAACAAGGATGGACTGTTTTCTTCACACGGGATCGAAAGTCTACGCTAAAGCGAATTAAATTATTAAATAAAATAAATTCTTCTGTGGAGTAAATTTTTAAACCGGATTTAAATCCAGATCGTTCACTTAAAATTATGAAACATATGTGCATAAACAAAATTCAAAGCCAGTTTAAAATTTATGTTCATCATAGAATTATTCTCTCATTGCTCATAAATAACCTAATGACTTGCTCCTAGCTAGCCGTTGCCCGTTGTAATGCTCTCCAAGACTCCAATACTGCTTTGTGGTAATTGGTGTATGTCGTTCATAAGTTCAATGTTTCCATCAACATACCTAGTACCTTTTAAGAAGCGGAAGAAACGCATAAGCTACATGCTACACACACGCATAGATATGCTATGATGCATCGCGATGTATTTAGGTTTTTGTACATCGCGATCATTATCCGTCAATCGTTTTACAAGTTAACAAATCTAATTAAACAAATCCAATCTACATATTGAAATCTCATAACAAACCAAATTTTATATTTTTTTGAAATTTTTTTACTATTTTTTTCGAATTTTCTAAAACTTTTCTTTTTTGGGTACCAACTAATAATAAGGAAATTCCAAAAATAACAGGTTTTAAAAAATTCGAAAAAAAATAGTAAAAAAATTTAAAAAAATATAAAATTTGGTTTTCTATTAGGTTTATATAGATTGGATTTGTTTAATTAGATTTGTCAATTTGTAAAACTACGACATATATGATCGCGATGTACAAAGGCCTCAATTCCTCGCGATACACCATAGCGAGAGAGAGAGAGAGAGAGAGAGAGTTTTGCTATGGTGAGTTGCAACTCACGGAGCCTTCCGTGAGTTGCGATCAAAACTCTTGGATCTGATTCAAATTGACCGATGCAAACCGTCCAATATGATCTCCATATTGAAATCTCCTTGCAGACCAAATTTTATTTTTTTCAAAATTTTTAAGTATTTTTTTCGGATTTTAAAAAATTACCGTTTTTGAACGGTACATAATTAATTAGATTAGCAATTTTCTAAAATTCCAAAAAAAATACTTAAAAATTTTGAAAAAATATAAAATTTGGTCTACAAGGAGATTTCAATATGGAGATCATATTGGACGGTTTGGATCGGTCATTTTGAATCAGATCCAAAAGTTTTGATCGCAACTCATCGAAGGTTCCGTGAGTTGCAACTCACCATAGCAAAACTCTATATGTATATTAAAGTATAATAATTTCAAGTCTGGTGGGACTGTAGTCTGTAGCCTGCACTGTAGAAATTAGCGTCAATCCCAGCCGTCTGTTCTTCTTCCGGTCTGATGGATTTCATCTGGTGCCTTCGCCTCCAATACACCTTTCGTACTCCTTTGTTCTAGGTTTTTTACTCGCCTTCTCTTCGTTGCTTCCGTGGTGTTCTACTTTGATGCCCTCGATTACTAATCGATCCTAAGATACTCACATCGCCTTTTTTTTTCTCTCTCTCTCGCCGCACCATATCCTCTGATGCTCCTTTTCTCTGGATCCTTCTGGATCACTCTCTCATTGTGCTCAACAACAACAAACAAATGAAACCATGGCAGAAGATCAACGACTAGAGCAATTGGGACTTGGGAGAGACCAAATCTCGGCGAGTTTCAAGGTAACCTTGCTGTGTCGGTTGTAGGAATCACCTATTCTTTACTTTCTTTTTTGAATGAGACCAGATATTGCAGTTCTTTCTTTCTCTCTTGATCTATTAGGTCCTTCCACTGGTGCTTCTTTTGATTCTGCCGATTGAGACCTTCGGCGCTCTCTCTCTCTTTCCCTGACCGTGAACTTTCTCTTTGCCACATTTTTATTTTGTTTTTATGCTGATTTTCTAGGACAGTAGCATCATCGCTACAAGAGCTGTCACAGAAAAAAGGGGCTAGGCTAAAAGAGGTGATAGGGTAAGAATTTCTTGCATATACTTATCAATTCATTTTATACCTTTGAACACAACACCATTATATTTTAGGATCTGGTCAGTGCCGAGTGCCTTTTTCACCTCTTCTCATCTCAGTGTCGAGTACACTTTTCTCTCTCTCTCTCCCTATTTTGGTTTTCTTTTCGTTTAGTTTTTGTTTTTATTTGCAGGTTTACCCATCTGAGCTTTGGAGTGTTGTACCATGCTTTTGGGCTATGTGTTCTTTGTTTATTCCATTCTCTCCTTCAAGTAATGTTTTTGTGTGTTCTTATGTGTTGAATACTGTGATAATAGAAGTTACAGATTGGCTTATACTGATTGGATTTGTTTCATTGGGTTACATGAAAAAGTTATATAAGCATATAACAATTCCAGATTTTTTTTAAAGCCATTTTTGTCAGATCAAATGTTCTTTTCCGTAGTGTACTGCTGTTAATAGCTGAAAACTAATGTTTTTGCAAGATTATCTATCAAGGAATGTCTAACGCATTTCATTTAAGTCAGTAATGATATACATATTAAAAAAATATTCTAATATTACTTCCTCTGTTATTTTTTATGCAGTAAAGAAATGAGATAGCTTGCTGGTATGGGTTGTGTACTGGTCTTTAGTGGATGAGACCGAATATAATTTTGGTAGATTGGTATTGCAATTATCCTTTTTCTAAAGAGGTTTGTTATATCGAGCCTTAACTTTAATTAAGTTTCAAATTTGATTTCCCATTTCTTCCATCTTCCCTCTGATTTATCAGAAAATTGAAAATTTTTCTTCAAATCCAACGAAAAAAAAGGATTTTGAATCCTTGATGATGTAGAATCTAATATTGAACGGTGTCTATTGGGGCCATGCCATACATGGCATCATGGACAAAACAAGATGTAGTAAATCTATTTAGGTTGTAAGCTTAAGCTTAAACTGTGTCTGAACAAACAATTTGGTGACTAAACTGAAATTTGTAACTTCTGAGCATATAATGTTCATCAGGGTACTCAGTTTTTTATTTATTTCTAATATGTGGATAATATATGTTTACTACACAGTTCTAATTGTGCTCATTATGTTAACCTCTACCCTTTAACTCTAATTATTTTGTATTGGTAGGATTGCTCTAATTTTAATTTTTTCTTTTTCCTTTACTAAATACAGGTTAATTCGACAGTATTTGATGGGCAAAGAACATACTACTTAGAAGAGTGCTATGATGTTTAGTGCTTGCTCGGTGAGTTTGCTACCATGTGATTATCATATTTATCATTTTTTGTTCCTTCGCTTCCACAAAATAGTATTGTCGGTCTTCCTGTTGAGTTCCTTTCTTTGTCCCCCTTTTTCTTTTTTATTTTGTCAGGAATTTCTCTTGCACGATTGGAAATTTGGGATTTTATGTTTTTTATCTTTTTCTTCCTAATTTGCTTTCAAATTGCGCAGTCGCACTCAATTTTGATCTCATTTCTCTTTCTTATTTCTCTATTGCAGCTTTCTAAGTTGTAAATCTGGAGCTTTTGGTGGGTGTTGCCAACCAGTTTTGGTGCCATTTTCATCCTTATTTAGATTTCATACCGTCTTCACTCATGTGTTATTCTAAGATCAGACTAAATTGAAGTAAGATGACTTATTTCTTGCCTGGATCAAACTTTATGTGCGCAAATTATGCAGTGATTTCTTGCCTGATCACGCTTTGGAATGGCCATAGTATTACCAGAGTATGACTGTGCCGTGTCTATTTAGGTCCCTGTGGGGTTGTATTCGGGGACGTGGCGAGGTCAATAATTCAAAAAGATTGTGCCAATTGTCTGACAATTATGTCTGTTCTTTGCTCTTCCAGGTTTGTTGCGGATATTGTCATTCTTAGTTCTTAGATTGGTTCGACAGGAAGAGGTGTGCTGTTGTGCAGGTTTTGACAGTGAGCCTGAGGAATTTGGATTGCTATTGAAAAAAGTATGGTTCAGATTTCTTTTTATGTTCTATTGCGTTTTGGGCATGCTCTCATGGTTTTTTGATGTTCTATCTTTGGTGGAAAATAAAATATACTGCTCTGAACTGTTATTGTTCTTTTTACGGTTTCTAATTGAATTGGTGCATGGTGGTTGAAAGCACAACAGCACGTAAAGGTTATTTGGAAAATCTATCTTCATTTTTACGGATGTTTTTTGGCTTTTCACATCTCAGTGCGTGAATGGTTATTGTTCTGTTTTATACAATGACCCATGGAGTGCTGGAAATTATGTTCTTTGAGGAGTTTTGGATCCATAAATTAAGGGCTTTTACCTAGGATTTTCGTCATAAAAGTACTAAATGCAATCAGTGTGTAGAAGGCTACTGTTAATAGCCTATTATTTACATAATAATTTCAATCGTAATAGTTTTGTGGTGCGATCAGTGTGTCAAGGACTGTTATACTATTCTTCTCGGAGTTTTGGGTCCACAAATTAACGATGTATTCAATCTTCTTTTTGAAAATATTATGGACTTGGCAGGTTTGATATGGTGCCGGAAAATTTTTTTGCCTATCATAGTTTTGGTGTTGTGCAAGGCATCATGAAAACTAGCTCATTCTGTTATTCTTTCTTTTGTATTTTACAGGTACTGGTCTTTTAGTCTTTGTTGTCTTCATTCTCTACTGCTCTCAGGTTTGTAGCTTTCTATTTCTTTTCTTATCGTTTCTCAGAATTGATATTGGACCTTGCTAGGTTGGTGCCTGATATTTAATTTTTTTTCCTCCTTTTTTTATCGATTCTACTCATGATGATGTGCTCTCAACTATGTTTTGCAGCTTCTTTTTGCTTCCCCTGCTGTGTATTGCTCTTGCTGCTACAGCTCCTTTCTGTTATAAGGTGTGTTTTTTTTTGGTGCATGTGATTTTCTTAGTTGCTGTCATAGGAATTCCCATTTAGTGTAGGTTTTATGATTCTTGCTATGATTCTTAGTTGTTGTCATAGTATATAGTTCAATACATCAACTGGAATACATCATGCTATGAAACTGGCAAATATACCCTCATTGAACAAAGTTGGTTAATGAACAACTCTTGATATGTAAAATGCCTAGAGTATGTTAATCAAGAACTCAATTGGTTAAGAATATCAGTCCTGACAGTTTGTTATGTTTGATACTCAAATGCTCTTAAAACAAGTGATGGTCGAGCATTTGATACAAACAAAACTAATGATCAAATTTCTGAGTATGGTTTTGGTCTGCTTCGATCCAATTGCCTGTATTGTTTAATAAATGCAGTGGTCTAATTTAATTATGAAAGATGTTGCTTTGATTATTATAAGATGATTCTTATTTTTTGGCTTCTGCAGCACTTGGCACAAAGTACAAAGGCAACTAGGAAAATCAAGCTCAGAAAAAAGGCAAGAGAAATGTTAACTCTTTCATTTCTTTTCCTTTTCATCCCTGAACCAAAAAAGTATGCGATAAAAGATAAGATCTATTTATGCTATATCTGGACATTTACACCAACTTTAATCATATATATTCTCTGAGTGGAGTATTAATTTCTCAAGAGTTTTGTGCTCAATGTATATTTTGTGGACCATTATAGCAGCTTTAATCATTTACAATTATCTCTTTTACTATGGATTGGGTTGTGTTATATTTTCTATTTAAATCTATTTTTTATCGAATTTATCCAAGTGAAGGAGTGTTGGGTGCAAGTTAATTTTTAGTCTTTATCGCACAAAGCCTGATCCCTTATTCTTTTGGTAAAATTTAGGTGACAACAGGGTTTTTGTTGGTGTAAGAGGCTGTTGATATAAATCAATTATTTGAATAAAAATAGATCCCAATAATGATTACAAGACATGTTAAAATGCAATGGCCACATTCTTCCAATGATTGGTGCGTGCTCCTTTTTGTCTTTTTTATCTCTTGCTTTGCTTCCTTGCTGTATGAATTATGAAACAAAATAGTGATGCAACCATTGGTTTGCTATTTTTTTCAAAAAAAAAATAAAAATAAAATTAAACCCTTTATTTTTCAATCTAAGAGGTTGATTTGGCTAGGGGAGCTTAATAGTGACCCCAATTGGCATCATAGATACAGCCACATGTTCATTTGACCCGTTGATACTAGGTGTACCTACGAGTTAGCTTTATGTTCTTCTTTTTCTTTTTTTATGCATCATGTTGAATATATAAAAAAAATGTAATTAATCAGGGACAAATTAATACTAAATAGCAAATATCATGATTATATATCTTGATATTTTGACTATCCTAATTATCCATTTTTAATCATGATGATTATATTTTTCTGCACATGAAGTTATACAAAGAGGCACAGGACACAGGTTGCTCAAATACAGTATTACCAGACCATGTGTTAGGAACTCAAGTCCATGTGCAATTTTAATTTTTATTAACATTTAATAATCAATTAATATGCACGATAAACAGATCTAGTTATTCAAGCAATTAACATATAAAAGAGAACGTGTAGGAAATTGTACCTCTTCTAGTATCGTAACTAGAAGGCTCGACCTTTGCTTAGGAGTCGATAGATTCGCACCTTCGCTTCCTCTAGTCCACCTAGAAGATTAACCAAAATCTCAAGACAAGTGCTAGCTCGTCCGAGATAATAGCTAATTCCTCGTTTTCTACTTCGCGCGATTAACAATTAATTCGAAGGAGGAAACGCTCAACACATGAGCAAATACGAGAGGGAGGGAGGCAGCCACACACGCAAGAAGAAGAAGAAAAATCTTCTTCCTTGCGCCGTCGGCCAGAGAGAGAAGGAGAGAGAGGCTAGGGCAAATCAATTGATTTGTTTCTATAATATACACCTATATATAAATGGAACGTTTCCATAATAATTATTCTCTCTTCCTATTTTTCTCTTGGACAATTTTGCCCCTCCATAGCCGAAAATTTCTGGACTAATGTGAACTAATTCACATGATTTAATAGCCCATTAATTTATATTATTTATCCATCTCGAATCGGGCTTTTAATTAACTAATTAAACAAAAGACCGATTAGCTCAATATAATAAATGTGTTGAACAAATTTAATTATTAACATATTAATAATTAATTTGGAATTAGCATATGCATTATATTATTTCTATATGATCCATTTGAGTTAATTAATTATAACGGTTCACAACGGTATATAATTAATTAATCAACTTATCATATTTTTTCGTAGTACTCAACGCTACGAATAAATAAATAATGCACGTATGGTCAAAGTTCTATTTGTGTGACCCTTTGAGGATTTATGCTATGTTGGCCATGGAAATAAATATAATAAATCAATATTTATTTTCAATAATCATAAGCGGTATCTAGCAACACGTTATGATTCCCAATTCGCATAAATGAATAATGTACTAATACAATCATCTAATCCTGCATAAGAAATGAATTTCTTATTGTTCTGATTCCTATGTCACATGATATCCTTGTATAATCCAAGATAGGTATGTGTCATTCTTGCAGATTATACGTTTCTTGATCTAGAGATGATTGCACAAGTTGCCGGCAAGCAATCCATCTCCATCAAGGGGCCCAGTAGATATCATCGCTCACCAGGTGAACTAATGAGGGACATACGGTTATCTTGATGAACAGTTTTTCCCCGCACAATTCAAGAGAACATAAATAAAGTCCGTATAGCAGCCCTTATCAGGAATCAGCGGTAGACGATATTTATAGAACCTATCCTCATGTGGAAAAACTGAACCATCTCAAACTTGGAATCAAACACTGATAAAATAAATAATGACACTTAACACAATCCATATATTTATTTCATCGGGGTCATATCATGTACTATGTTCTAGTAACATATACATATGCAATTAAGTTAGTAACTCCTTACTCATGATTTGTAGAACTTAATCATCGCTTAACTTGCATAATAGTCTTATATGATAATTAATGTTCCTTGTTAATTATCAAGACTATGGATAATTTCGATTTATTATTGTCATTTACTATTAAATGAAATACAGTGATCCACAATTCAGATCCTCAACCTGAATGAACTGTCAATAATAAAATCCAGGAACAAATGATCATATATCATCAATAACATAAACTAAATATAATATCATCAAATGATTGGCTCGAAGGACATAACTCTAACACCATGCCACCACACGTTTTTTTTTCCTAAAAAAAGAGCCGGATCATGTCAATCAATTGCCAATTTAGCATCAGACACTATTATCCATGGCAAAAAAAATATAGCAATCTCAGTACATGAGCACAATGATAGAATCAACTACAGCTCAGCTTTCATCGCGCGAAGTAATATTAGAAAATAATAGAGGAAGTAATATTAGAACATTTATTTGTTAGTTTTTAAAATACTCTTGCCTTTTTAAAATTTCTGTTATATGTAAAATTTCCTCTCTTCTACTGCATCCGCGCCCATAATACAAAATATTAGAAAATAATAGAGGAAGTAATATTAGAACATTTATTTGTTAGTTTTTAAAATACTCTTGCCTTTTTAAAATTTCTGTTATATGTAAAATTTCCTCTCTTCTACTGCATCCGCCCATAGATACAAAATAGTACCAACCAAAATAAAAACCTATATTATATACTACCACACATCAACATTTGAAACTTTTTCTACCAATACACTATTATTCAGCTTAATGAAAACATTAAATGAATTTATTTCATGCTCTAGACAATGTATGTCTTCTTTAACGCAGAAAAAAATTCTGATAAGGACCCACAAGAATACTCACCTTTTCTTCATTACATATACACTAATATTCATTCTTAATACTGTTTTATTTTCCACACTCGCCAATGCAGAATTATGCCTGCATTATTTCGCAGTGTTTTCCATGCTATGCCAAATTAACATCTATACATTTCCTGTTGATCTTCCTTTTTCCCATTTGTATCAACCTAAATAATTTTCTTTTATAAAACTATTTCAAACTGAAACTTCATCGCGCGAAGCGCGATGCATTAGCTAGTGTATATATATTTGCATCATAAATATATATATATATATATATATATATATAGGAGGATGGCTAACGTGTTATCCGTGGCAATGCCACCCATTTTCAATCGGGTCATTTTTCGAGATCCAATAATCAAATGGTCAATGCAAACCGTTCAAATTATTCACCATATTGAAATATCCTTGGAGGCCAAATTTTACATTTTTTAGAGTTTTTTTGCTATATATTATGATATTTTCAAAAAACGTTATAATTAGAGTATTTCAGGCCCTCCAATTTGAAAATATCATAATAAATAGCAAAAAAACTCGAAAAAATGTAAAATTTGGTCTCCAAGGGTATTTCAATATGGTGATCAACTTGAACGGTTTGGATTGATCGTTTGAATTTTGGATCTCGAAAAATGAGTAAATAGAAAATGGGTGGCACGTGCCACGGATAGCACGTTAGCCATCCTCATATATATAGAGGATGGATATAGAACACTGATGTGTAAGGATCGTCCCCGTACACATGAGTCGTTTTTCGAGATCCAAAATTCAAACGGCCGATCCGAACCGTTCAAGTTGTTCTCCATATTGAAAAATCCTCGGAAACCAAATTTTATATTTTTTCGAATTTTTTTACTATATATTATGATATTTTCAAAAAACACTACAATTAGAGTATTTCAGGCCCTCCAATTTGAAAATATCATAATATATAGTAAAAAAATTCGAAAAAATGTAAAATTTGGTCTCCGAGGGTTTTTCAATATGGAGAACAATTTGAACGGTTCGGATCGGCCGTTTGAATTTTGGATCTCGAAAAACGACTCATGTGTATGGGGACGATCCGTACACATTAGTGTATTTTATCCATTCACTATATATATATATATATATAGAGAGAGAGAGAGAGAGAGAATATCTATTGTGAACCTTGGTTCATAGAGTCTTCCGTGAACCATGACCGTTTGATCAATGGTTTTGCAAATTGACAAATCTAAATTTACCAATCCAATCTATATATTGAAATCTCATAGAAAACCAAATTTTACAATTTTTGAAATTTTTTACTATTTGTTTTGAATTTTTTAAAACTTGCCTTTTTTTTTACGATAATTCACTAATTATTGTCAAAAATGGCAGTTTTAAAAAATTCGAAAAAAATAGTAAAAAAATTTCAAAAATTGTAAAATTTGGTTTGCTATGAGATTTCAATATATATATTAGATTGGTTAATTTAGATTTGTCAATTTGCAAAAACTATTGATCAAACGGTCATGGTTCACGAAGCCCTAAATGAACCATGGTTCACAATAGATATTTTATATATATATATGATTTATGATGCAAATATTTTAAAGGCAGTCTCTATCAAAATTCCATATTTTATTCCTTAAAGTTGTATAATTTCTCTACAGAAAAGTCTAATACAACACTTTTTGTGCCAAAAATAAATTCATTCTGATAAATAATACTTGGTTATTTTCTTTTATCAGTTAGAAATAACCTAGAGTTCTAGACCATCTGCTGATTGAAATAAAAAGGGGAGCGGTAATGGACCTGTTCTTCCTGTCCAGTCTACTCTATGACTCTTTGCGATAGAGCACAATGGGCCGGGCTGAACACCCATTCGGATCTCTTTTCACGGATTCCGTTCTGAATCGTTTGAGTGGGTTCAGGATCAGCCGATTTTCATCCTCTCCAATCTCATGGCTGTGGTAAGCAAGTCGAAAATAGCACTGCCATGTTCAACTCTTGATCATCAAACTTAAAATTATATTTGTGCGATTATTTATTAGGGAAAATAATATTAGTGTGGATGAAAGAAGTGAGACATAGAAGAGGGAAAGTGGCAAACAAAGAACAGATGGTTATAAATAGAGAATTGGGTGACAACATGACAAATTCTAATAATTTCTTGGTAATCATTTTCAATTTTTAAAATGAATATAACAGTACTGCAAATAAATAGGCAACAAGAACACAATATTGACAAAATAAAAAAGAAAAACACATTTTTTGTCCTATCTGACAAAAACATTGCCTTAGTTTCCCACATTACCCTTACTAAATTAAATTCATTTCCCTCTCTTTATTGAATATTTTCTAATTCAACAGGACATGGAGGAACATCGAGGGTGATGCCAGATCTCACCCCATCCGATTAGAAGCCAGTGCTTCTCCATGAGTTAGCTGAGCGCTACCTCCTCGCCCTTGCTGGTACAAACTGGGTCATCAACATAAGCTTTGCCAGATTATTTTTGACAGCAACAACCTTGCCACCACTACACAAGGAACAGACGTTGAGCAAAAGGCTTTCTCCTTGGTCAGCTTAGATATCCTGTTTTGCTCTTCAGAGCCTTATGTTCTCACACCAGCAGATTCCTCAGGAGGTGGAACTTCACCTGATGGAATAATTTCAGTTGTATTATTATATCAGGAACCATTTGATGGGGTCATGCTGTAAATTAATAGACTCTGATGCAATATTTACAGGTTATCATGGTAGCAAACAACAGTAGAAAGTACAACATTTGTATTTCTTAAAGCAGTAAATCTTTTCCTTTTCATTGTGATTCCTTCCTCTTTTGAATTATAGGCTACCACCACGTTTTACTTTATTTTTCGGGAAAGGAAGTAAAGAGGAAATTAACAGTCTTGGTTGAGACTATAAAAGAAAGTTTGCTTTGTATTCTATGTTGCAACCTACAAAAATTAAGTTTATATTTCCAACATATTCTATAGACAGATAGTTTACAACATGCTTCAATATTTAGTGTTTAGATTTTTGTTAGGAAAGATTTCAAGTGGGTACATCTTGGTTACAGATGATAGTGCCACAAGGAGGAAAGAGGAATTACATACCTCTAACCTCAATAAAAATGTCAGGAAGAGAGCCAACTGACCCAAGGATCTGGCCTACTAGCTTGTCAGCACAGGTCAATAATGGGCCCATGGTTGTCCTTTATACCGGTAAGCTCTCCAGGAACAGCACGAACTGGAGTTCGTTCTGCTAATCATGCAGGGAGAATAAATCAGAGTGCATTTGCTACTGCCACTTTCAAAGATGTATAAATTAGTTTTCTACTTAGGTAAAAAATGTATATACCCTGTAAAACAGCAGGTATTAGATACCATGTACAAGGACTGTATTGGTTATGTCATGCGCAGTATCTGAAAAGTACAACTTCTTACTGTCCCGGTTCCCACAAATGTTTGTTTAGTTTTCCTAATTGAATAGTGTTTCTCTTTTATTTTCAACTTTTCTTCTGTTTTTTGCTTCTTCTTCAGTGCACTACCTATTTTTGGATGATTTTTTTTTTTTTTACCTTTTAAATCAATTGATATAGGATGTTAGTATGTTACTGATAACATGACTCATAGGCCAGGGAAGGGGGGAGGGGGGATGAAGGACTCAGATTTTCGGTACACCTTTTGCCCATCTGATGCTGTTAGGAATCTTTCACTGTTAGTGCTTTCAGAGAAGCATTTTCATGTATCATCTTTCTGAAGTCCCTGTTCAAAATTCAAATCTAGAGTATCAAAGATTATGGAAGGGTAGCCTGGTACAATATCTCATTAAAGATCAACCAGACAAGTAACAATTGAACTTCATCCCAAAGTTTAAAGAAAACTTTACAACTGGTTGACTTCCTGTTTTGTAATTAAGACTAAGAAGAGTAAATCAGGCGACCTGTTAAGATTGGAAGCAGTAAAATTGCGTTTAAAGCTAAAAATAAAGTAAAATGTTCCAATTCATATGTGGCAGTGTTTCACCTATGGGCATTAAAAATTTTTGAAAGGAGAAAAAAAAGAGGCAGTGTTTCAACCCATTTCTATCCCAAAAACGTTTGGAGATCATATATTAGCAACAAAAATATAATGTTTGGCCTTGCAAATGGTACTGACATCATTTGTGATATTTGTTTGCTTAATTTCACCTTTTCTTTGGTGTGTTAGTCAGGTATTGGTTGAAATGCTGATGTTATTTTATCAGATTCGCTGCCAATTTGACCACAAAAAAATCAAATTCCTACATTGTTTAAATTACATTATTTGGTTTCTCCTAAGGTTTGCTGGGCTCTTAGTTGCACACAATTGAGGTTAATGGAGACTGAATGGTGCCAAGTCGAGGAAAATTGATACTCCAATGTGGCTGAATTGAATTGGTCTGGAGCTTCAATTCATAATTTATAGCTCAGTTTGATTACCAAAAGAAGTTATAAATAAATAAATAAGAAAGAAGGGATCATATCACAAACTAACCAGAAGTTGAGGAGTGAAGCGTTGGAGGAAGGACAAGGGAAGAGATTTAGGAGTTGAGAGAAATGGCGCTGCTTCTGCTTCTTGTCAGAGAACTTGCCATGAGGCATGAGAGGCACTACTGGGGCCAACGGTAGGGGTGTTTTTGTGCAGTTGACCCTCCGATGATCAGAAAATCAACATCAACCCTATGTTTCAGATCGGACGGTTGATGAAAAAAGAAAAACTCGAATTTTAGGTAGTATTGTTTTGAACACTAATTCTTATTTCAGTTACATGATTAATGACCAACTTAACAATGTTTGTGTATTTGATATGTATAAGCAATGAGCTAGAACCATACTTGACCATTATTCATTCTTTTCTGACTCAATTAGTATCTCTATGAGATTTTCATAATCTGCAAAATTTTTGGGTCGTTGATGGGCCGTTCCTTCCAATTGCTTCAGTAGCCACCCTGAAAATAATAACGATAGGTTCATTCTTTTCCAGATAATTAGCACATAATCAACCAATTAATTTCACCCACAACGAGTTTTAGTAAGAATTATATTTTGTTATATTAAATTCGTGAAGTCACAAAGGAAATAATTTGAAGGAGAAATGATTATTTCAGATCAAACAATAAAGGGTATAAGTTTATCTTGAGTTGTTTTTTACATAAGTAATTTAAGATATGAAATTATTGTATATTAGAATTCTAAATGATTGAGAATCTTTATCCATGCTTACTTCTAATAGCTAATATTGCAGACTTGATTATATTTATTCACACTTCATATCACAAGCTCACAACTATAATTTGTAAGTTGTAACACAACCATTCAAATCCTAACTCCTATATACTAAAAGTGAAATACATACAATAATATTTACAAATGATATTGTCATTAAATGTTGGAATAAAAAATAAAATAAAATTTATTTGGTGATTACTTGGTTATTAGTTTAAAATGCACTAAAATAAAAAGAATTTTGACTGAATCTAACTGAACCACTTCACAAATTAAAATAACGACAACATTTTACTTTTACATAGTAAATAGAAACTATTACAAAATGTAAAACTAACTGTACTAATGCCCTTGATCCAAGAACAAAGTTTTTTTAAGGAGAAATCAAGAGTCACTTGACCCGGTATGATGTCTCCGGACAGAGGAGACATCATGTAAAATTTCATAGAGCATGCATGGAGGCACATAATGGCTATGGCCAATAAGCATACATAGCAATCTATGCAGTCTGAAAGCATCATCAAATTAAATTTTAGAAAACTTAATTTAATAATAAGCCTAGTTAGTTTGAAATAATGTCATGTGCTCCACAAGTTGGAGTTAGTTAATGGATAATTAGATACGGTCTATCTACTCTCTTCAGCTTAATTGGCCACAAATCCAGAATATTAATGCACCTCCCATGTGAGGAAAATGCAACGCCCAAATGCAACTAAACAACAAAAATTGAAAATTATATTTCTAATATTAAATTATTCTTTTTTAAAGGTTGTTTACAGCAAGCTGTCTATTGTCTTACCTACATGTCCCTTAAATGTCTCCCGCAAACAAATAAAAATATATTAAAAGAAAAGGAAATCATGATTTATGAGCTAGCAGAAATGCACCGCCAGTTTCTTTTAATTTACGTGTCCAAGGACACTTTTTCATACTACTATACTTTTTCTTCATCTAGAATGATGCTTTCTTTTTTCTTTAAGAAGTTTATTCTTTGCGGATTTACAATGTAAATTGTTCTTATCTTAATAGCTCGTGCATGCATAACATGGGTAACACACGCAGAATCACACAGAGACGGCGCTAGAATCTAATTTTTTATAATTTCTTTGTTAGGGAAATGCAAGCCAATTCTTCTTTCACCAACAGCTAAATCAGAAAAATGTGACTTTAGAGAAAGCTAGTTTTAGCATCTTTGAATTTCAAGGCAGAAGGAATGAATAAGAATCAAGAATAATGTCAGTTCCCCAGTTGCAAGGTAAATAATTCATTAAGATGATATTTCTGTGTTACTGTTTAAATTTTTTTATGCGATAATCTATAGTATTAATTATAAATCGTGACTGCATTTTTTATAATTAAAAATAATTTTCTATTTTTGTAGTTCTATAATTGAAAATAGTTTTCTCTTTTTTTTGGTTAAATATATTAAAAAAAGTTCTACCAATCATTATTCAATTTAAGAATTAAATATATTTGAAAATCTAAGATCGTTCATGCATAATTGTTATTTGCCCTCTTCAATCATTGCTTTAAATTCCTATACAATAAATTTTATAAAATTGAAATAATATCATACAATCCAACTTGCAAGAATATCATTGCAAATGAATATAATGACATTCATTGCATAATTGTTATCTGGCCTCTTCGTATAATGAAACTCGATTTGTTGCAAAAAATTGGATAATTAAATATCAGTAAAAATTTTCATATCGAGCGAGCTCGATGTATCTCTCTAGTATAAATTAATATTACTAGGTTTTACAACGTTGTAAATAATTAATATTAAAATTAAAATGATAACAACCCACAAAAACTTACAAATAGGTATTGATATATCTAATCTAACCAATAAAGAAGAAGAAGAATGGTGTAAAATGCTATTTTTTTTATCCAAAGATTTTCTATGCAAGCCTTTTCTGTTAGACAACAAATTAATCTTCTTGAGTGATTATATTAAAACTTGAGACTTTTTATTAAAATTTAAAAATCACTAATTTTAGCAGAGAAACCAAAGACTAATTATTTAAAAAAAAAAGAATAAATAAAGATATATTTCGGCTGCAACAATAAGTTTGTAACCACTTTTTGTAGGTTTCTCTTCATATTTGATTTGTGCTTCTACATTACTATTGGTGTGTTAACAATTCAGCCCTCATTCTTTAAAAATAATAAAAATATACAAAAGCAAAGCTAACCATTTCTTCTTTTGTAAACAAAATATATAACGACCCATCTCTTCTCCTGAAAAAAAATAATAATAAACACAAAAACGACCTCTCTAACCACGTGGCCCCACCGACCCATTTCTTCTTCTTTCCACCCACATGGTCAGCACCATGATCCGAACGACCCGGTCCGGTCCAACCCGACCATCATGTCCCGGTCCAAATCGGCTCCTGGTCCCACCCGACCCCACCTGTCTAGTCCTGAACCGGCAGCTGCCTTTTTCTCTGCCACCCACACTGCCTACACACCTCAGCTTCCTGGCCTCCCCCAATTAATCTATTCCTCAAAAATCAAAAGCTAATTCTGGTCTTTTGCTACTTCTATTATGTTGTCATTCGTCCAGGGGGTCATAATCACATTACAAAAATTGTACACTATGAGTATTTATTTGTCATTATAAGTTATTAATTTTCTAAAAGAATTTCATTTTTATTGTTTGAAGAAAAATAAGAAGACTTATGGAATTAATACTCCTTAGAAGTTGGTAGTGGAATATAACCCGCAATACAATTGAGTACACCAATGCAATGTAGAGTTTGACACGTATTGAACAAGTGGACCTGGATTCTCTCACTTCTCCATACCTTCCGATCCAAGTCTCAAAAGACTATATAACAAGTTTCTTTGGTCACTTTCAATTAGAAACAAACACAAACCCTTTTTATCAAACCTCTTGCATCAAACTAGAACTAGAATCCTATCAGCTAAAGCAAACACAACCAAAAGGAATTAGGAGAACACTTTTCTAAGGTTGAATCAAATTGTTGAAGTTGAGTTGAAATGGAAGGAAAATCAAGCTATGGAGGCAACATGGAATATCTCAAGGCGACTGAGTTAAAGCTCGCACCGCCAGGGAGCGACACGCAAGAGGCCACATCGGGGGTCTCCACACGGCCGAAGAAACGGGCGATAACTGGGCCTAATGAGCAACATACAAAGTCTAAGTAAGCCAACATCCAAATTATTTTCACAATTGATAATATTGTGTTACAATTAGGTATATATGTTATCTAATGTTCTTCTTCTTGGCATATTTATGGTATGGCAGGGTACAAGTGGTTGGATGGCCACCAGTACGTCCACAACGTATGAACAGTTTTCGTGCTAGAAGAAATGAAACAGTTGATGAGAGTGGTGGTATGTATGTGAAGGTTAGCATGGATGGTGCTCCATACTTGAGAAACATAGATCTTAAGATTCTTCATGGCTATAAAGAGCTTAGGACTATATTGGAAGGCATGTTCAAATGTTCTTCACTAGGTAAGGAGCAATTAATAATGTCTTATGTATATTTTAGCCAGATAGATTTAAATTTGAACCATTTTGTGCACTTTGTATTAATTACAATTGGTTTGTTATGTCTGTCTTCTAGGAGGGGCAGAAGGGTATGATGAGGAAGGACATGCCATCACATATGAAGATAAAGATGGAGATCTGATGCTTGTTGGAGATGTACCATGGGAGTAAGTAGTGAATTTTTTTATTTTATTTAGATTAGTTCATCTCCTGTAATGGAATTAGTTGAAAACATTAAGTGCTAAGTGCTAACTCATCAAAAATAAAAGAGAGAGAGAGAGAGAGAGAGAGAGAAAACAGTAATGTAAAAAAAAAGGAAGCAATCACAACTTATATTGTACTACAAGTATGCTGTATTTGGAATAGCATGGAGATGAAACAATAAATGAAATCATCCATACATAGGACCACAAAAATACAGTTGGCAAATAGATTAATTAGCTTTTCTTGTGGCTTTGTAGGATGTTTGTATCTTCCTGTCAGAGGTTGCGGATAATGAAGGGATCTGAAGCTAGAGGTTTAAGCTGATGTGATAATATGAACTATAATTACTCCAAACATTAAAAGGAAAACGATTTTAGAAAAACAGTTATAGAATTAAAGAAGGATGCTATATGTATATTTTCCCCTTCTGGAAAATTAGGATTTTCAGTTTTCCTTTTTTTATTCTTTGGCTCATTTTTATGTTTTTCTCATATATAGCATGTTTTTGTTGAGTGTTAATTAGAAGAGGATGAGAAAAGTGATATATGAATATACAAAAAAAAGATTGTAAGAAATAGTCTTGTGTAATATATAAATTTTGCAGCGATTTATATTTGAATTGGTAGAATTAATTCTTTGTTCAGGGTAAAAAATTGCGAATATATTATGGTATAAATTTTCTCTTTTCAATATTAATATATCACAAATTCTTCTGCACGCTGACATTCTTTTTCTTACTGCCCCTTGGTGATTCATGATAACCGTCTATACGCTATAGATTATTCCTCAAAAATAAAAAGAAAAATACTTTAATTTATTGTAAACAGGTGCATGTTTTATTACAGATAATCAATTAACATGTTTTAAAATTTATTCAACTGTCGGTCATAATCTGCAGGAACGGGTCAGAAAAATTGTACAATTAATTCAAAAGGGGGGCCTGGATCTTAGAATTTTAGGGATGAATTACTAATTGTAATAATACGATGGACCCCATAACATTTTTGTCACTAATTTAAATTCTAAAAAAATATATATATAGAAAAGTTAGCTACAACAAATCCTGGTGTGGTTCTCCAGTTAACACGCCTCCCCGCCAAAATCAAGCCTCTCTTTCTCTCTCTCTTTCAAACCACCTCACAATCTCACTCTCTTATCCCTTCTTCCCTTTTCCTCTCCCTTTCACTTTTCAATTCACCACTCGATCAATTCATTCAATTCCTACCAACAAATTACAAATTGTTTTATTCAATACCAAATGGAGCTGGCAAGGGTTTCAATTTTTCTAACAAACAAGACAATGCTAGCCCCTTTTCTCTCTCCTTCCAAAGCCCCTTTGCTTGTGCGCAATTTTCTCTTTAACTTCACTTTATTTTCTTTTTTTTTCTGTCTCTTTTTGCCTTTATTTTGTGTTATTTCTTGGAAATGATTAAAAAGTGAGTGGGTGAATCAATGTAGGGAAGCAATGCCAGGAAAAGCCGAGTGATTTGCTCAAAGGTACTATTAAATTAAGTTGTTAGACAAAAGTAGTATGAAACTATCAATTTAAATATCCTGTTGTTATCTTTCATATCTTGAGGGATTTTATGCTGCCTAATTTATGCCTCCATTTAAAATAAGAAAAGAACAAAATCTTATGTTGCATAGTCATTATATATTGTTTCTCAGGGAGACCAGATGACAGTATCAATCACAGGGGCCACTGGGTTTATTGGAAAAAGATTGGTTCAGAAGTTAATTTCAGGTTGGCATTATTGAAACTCATAGCTCATTAAAAAAATAAAAAATAAAAGAAACAAATAATGTATTTTAGAAATGTTGGCCCCTTATATACCTCACTAGAAAATAATAATAATGCAGAAGATCACAAGGTGCGTGTATTAACAAGATCTAAGTCGAAGGCACGAGTAGTATTTCCTGGTAAGAAGGTAATGATCTTTTTCTATTTGGTTTTTTTGAAAAAAAATTGTCTGAT
This sequence comes from Rhynchospora tenuis, assembly GCA_027725995.1. Classification (NCBI taxonomy): domain Eukaryota; kingdom Viridiplantae; phylum Streptophyta; class Magnoliopsida; order Poales; family Cyperaceae; genus Rhynchospora; species Rhynchospora tenuis. The sequence continues at coordinate 123,482,227 of CM050889.1, forward strand.
TTCTAATTAAATTGATAAACCAAATGCAAAAAAAGGGATGTCTTTGTATGGCAAAAGTTAGAAAACAAGGGCCTAATTGTCTTTTCATGAATATGGAATAAGTTTCACTTGCATTTCTTCATACTAATGTTCCAATCTCTTTGAAACTACCCCATATTCCATGTTAACTCCTGACAAGTAGAGTTTATAATTTGGGCATTTTGTTAAGCAAATTTTTCTGAAAAAGGGCACAAAAGGTTATTTCTTATGTTTGTTTCTCAGTGACAATTTTTTTTTTAAGAAAAGAAAAATAATAATAATAATAATTTCAGAGCATGACAGTGATGTAACTTATATTTTTCTTAGATTGCCTCTTTAAGAGATCCTATAAACTGCATTGAATATTTCAGAGCAAAATTATTCTGGAATTATAATCGCTGAGGAAGGGGAATGGGAGAAATACATACAAGGATCTACTGCTGTAGTGAACCTAGCTGGCTTGCCTATTAGCACTAGATGGTCGCCTGAGGTTATTTTTGTTCTATTTTTCTTCATCTCCTTTTTCATTTGGAAAGGGGTGGGGGGGCAAACTTGAAGATTAATTTTAAACTCACTTGATAATTAGACATCCATTAGAAACTAAAGTAGTGCAACAAACTTCAAACGAAGAACCTAAAGAGGGTGTGAATGGTGGTGGTGCATGTCAATGAGTCATGTGTATTACAAACATCTCTGACGTTTAATCAAAATACAGATCAAGAGGGAGATTAAACAAAGCAGAATCAATGCAACTTCAAAGGTATTTCATATTTTCTTCTTTTTCCTCTTAATTTTATTTCAAAATTTTCAACACTTTTATGTATCTGTTGTTGATGTTAGAAAATGATTAAAGGTTGTAGGCTGTATAAACAACGCAAACGCTGATTTGAGACCGTCAGTCTTGGTTAGTGCAACAGCTGTTGGTTATTATGGTAGGTCAAAATTCATAAATGGATAGATGTTGAATTTGTAGAAAAGCTATATTAAGTTTATCCGTTACTTTATAATTCACAGGTACAAGTGAAACACACAGCTTTGATGAGACAAGTCCATCTGGAAAGGATTACTTGTCAGAGGTGATTTTCTCCTTTCTGATATAGCTCTTTAACAAGTCAATTGAAGATTTCCAGTATGACAATCTTTTTTATCTGTCAAGTTGTAATATTACAGGTTTGTAGAGAATGGGAAGCGAAAGCACAAGAGGTCAATAGTGACGTTAGATTGGTACTAATTCGGATTGGTGTTGTTCTTGGCAAGGATGGTGGTGCTTTAGGTTTCTATTTTCTGAATACTTAATTATTTATTGTGAAACCTTTTAAGTTGTCTTAACCAGGGGGATCATACTGGTGTATTTATTTCCATTTAGTCTCAGTACTAGCTGGAAAAGCTCCAAAGGAAATAAAATTCAAAGGAAAAAAACTGAGAATTCCATAAAGCACTTTGTATATCTATATGTACAGGTGAAAAAACTAGATGCCTGAAATTCTAAAAATTGCATTTTACAGCGAAAATGATACCTCTCTTTATGGCATTTGCGGGTGGACCTCTCGGTTCAGGACAGCAGTGGTACTTTTCTCCGTTTGTCATGTTTCTGTGGAGTATATTTTATACTATTTATTGTTGGTTTAATTAACAATGTCAATCTGATGCTTATGCTTGAAGGTTTTCATGGATACACCTTGATGATTTGGTGAATCTCATTTACGAGTCCCTAGTGAATCCTTCTTATAAAGGTAATGGTTGCTCTTACTACTACATATACTAGAAAAATGAGCAGCTCCAGGACCAACTAACATCCAAACTTGTAAAATCTCAGGAGTAATAAATGGAACTGCACCAAATCCTGTTAGATTGTCAGAAATGTGCAACCAACTAGGTGAAGTTATTGGCCGACCCTCTTGGCTGCCTGTGCCAGAATTTGCACTGAAAGCAGTTCTTGGTGAAGGTGCCTCAGTGGTACTCATCTCATCTCATTATATCATTCTTTCTATTATTAACTGTTTTTTTTTGTTGAAATATTCTAAAATAATGATTTGGATTGTGTGCTGTCATGCTGAAATTAGTGCTATAGCCTATAAGCCTATTATATTTGTTGAAATAATTCTACCCTTGGCAACTAAGCCCACTATACATCTGATTTCAGGTTTTGGATGGACAGAAAGTGCTCCCAGTAAGAGCACAAGAGCTAGGGTTTTCTTTCAAGTACCCTTATGTTAAGGATGCACTTCGTGCTATCGCCAAGGAGATGTAGCAACAGGATCTTTTCCCCTCCATTTTTCATCTTATAGAGTTCAAATACATAAGTTTTTTCTATGTACGTCTGATGTATGTGATTGACTATGGAATTTGGCGACATTGGTTCTCTACCAAACGTATTTATAAAAATAAAATTTGCTGAATTTAACTCACAAGTATGCTTTGAATTGTTCGTTTGCATGGTCATGTTTATTGTTCCTTCTTGAATCAAGCAAGGTTTGTGAAATGACATATATGGGTACTGATCAGTTGCCATTTCATTTCGATTGATTCTGTACCAAACTATAATGACATTTATGGTTAACACGAGGAATTCAAATAGGAGAAACCCTAACATCAGAATAGATCATAACCCAGAAGTATTGCCAATATTCAATTTAGATATGGATGGACACTAAAACCGAACTTAACAAATGGGCCACGTAAGTTTCTCACAAACATACTTTCCGTTGGGGACGTCAGTTTATTTCATTATTTGAAGCATTCCATGTGCAAAACTGGTACTCTTCAAAGAAAAATAATAGGACAGAAACAATAAAATAAAGTAATTCACCAAATGTGGAGATAAAAGGCACAAGGAACACTAAAACTGACGCTATTTTGGCGTGCATTCTTAGAAATGAAGAACTCTATTTGTCTAAATCAAATATTTTTTTTTTCCCTTATTACTTATTAATCTGGCCTTGACATAAACATAAATAGATCATGCCATTCAGCAGAGTTACTCAGCAAATTGCATAACATACAAGACTAAAAGGCAAACAGAATGTGTTTCTGTACTAGCAAAACAAAAAGAATGCCAACTTAAGAAAGTATGCATGTCAAAGAAACATTTATTAATTAGTACTCTCGATACGAGACATGCTAGACAAGGTGTAAAAAGGAAAACAGATGCACCAATCCTAGCATCCATAAAAGAAAAATAGCAAAACTTATTCTTCCTTTCCATAGTCATAGACAATCTCGATCTGTATGAGAAATAATAAAGACAGTTAATTTCAACATTAAGGAAATCGATCGCGAAATTTAGCCAAAAAGAGTATGTTCCAATTCACACTAGCAAATTGAAGCCTATCATGTGCACAATTGAATGTGGCTTTGCTATTTTCACTGTTAGTTTCTTCCAATTTTCATTGGCATCTAGCTCATAGTGTAAAAATATTTTTTAAAAAAATTATAATCATACCCCTTCAGGTGGTGGAGGGTTCCTGGTAAATTTGGAGCCACCAGGTGCCCAGGGTACTGCAAACAAATAAAAAATTACAGAAATGTCGGCTACTAAAGAAAACTTTTACAAAAACTGTCAAATATAACAGAGGCTCCATAGAGCAGCATTGTGTACCAATCCTTGCAAAACTGAATTGACCAATTCAGGATGCGTTTTAGTACTTGATACCATGTAAGCCAGGTATGTATCATTGGTTATAGCTTGAAGCCACATAAAGAAATACATCTCAAATTCAAACCAACTATCAGCACTGATATTGTGAGAAAATGGCGGAAAAGAGAGGCCATGAAACATCAACTCAATTTTAGAGAGATTTTAACATGCCAATATAAGGATTGGAATACTGAGTACTTGAAATTAATCCAACAGTAATTTGAAAATGGGTTAGATAACTTAACAAAACAAGGCATGAAACGACAATTTCAGTTAGAGAGATTTTAACATACCAATATAAGGATCAGGATGCTGGAATTTCACAAATTGCGCTTCTGCATCGTCAATAAGTCTGTCAATTGCATCTAAGTCTTCCTGAAAACACCAAATTAATAGAAATGTTTGTACTTTAAATAGCTCTACAAACAACAACAACCAACTAAACCCAGTCTGGAATTCTGGCATTATAAAATACCACACACTTTACAAGTAAAGACCTTCTCTACTCATTTCTTATCAAGTGCCCATATTACCTCTATTTCTGCATATTTGTAGCAATAGAAGTAGAGGAGACACTTCAGTTACCTTTTTGAGTAAATGGGTAACTATAATATTCATAACATCTTCATGTTTTAATATGGACGCGTTACAGTTCGTAATTTTCTTGTGGTCTGTCAAACATTCCTCCATATAGTACATTTGACTAGCAGCATTAATAAAGCCGCTGTTTATTTAAACTATAAAAGGCAACCAGCAGTGATAATTCTATAAGATCTACATTTCAGATAATTATGAAGAGAGTAGACAAACTACCAGCACCTAAGATACCCCATATCCAATTGGTCATCATTCTGATGAATTTATAAACCTGAAATCATCTAAATAATGGATATTCAAACAAATCACATGCTTAGTAAATGGAACAACTTTTATGAACACAAAGTTCTCAATACATCTTTGTTGCCATGAAAGATTAAGTCAACTGTAACAATCAGACTATGAGATGACAACAGGAGAGAAGACAATGTACTGACAGATGGAACATAACAAACGAACAATAGTTTAAGTGAAAATGGTAAAAGAAAAAGAAAAAAGCATCATACCACATGTTTGTTTGCCTCAAACTTCTCTCTCAGTTCTGAAGCCTAAAAAGTAAATTACAAATATAAGTTAGCCTCAAGCCTGACCATAAACAAAATACATTATATGTTGAAACTTGAAATGCAACAAATAATGTCGCCAAGCATCATCCTCCCTTCCATTACAAATTGAAATTCTGTAATCAGTACAACATTAACCTAAATTTTACTCGATCAACAAAAAGGAACATAACTCTAAACTCCTCTCAATTCAAAAATCAGATGACCAACCACCAACCAGCTCAAAAATTGCACAATATGCACTAAGAGACTACTAAATAATCAAGTTCAATCAACCCTCAAAGACCCACAATTGTCCATGAGGGGATAAAAGCACCTCAAATTGAACCCAATCGACTCAAAACCGCTCAGATCTCAATTACCCAGTATCAAAACCCAATTCTCGAGCACGATCATGGCGATTAGCAAAGGTGAATAGAGAGAAAGAGAGAGAGGAAACAATACATCTTGGTAGAAGAGGTGGCGATGGACAGCCCAGTTGAGAGTGTCCTTGAGCGCACGGCGATAGAGGATGCGCACGCGCTCCTTCTGCGCCGCTCGTCGCGCCAGGTAACCAGCTGCTCCGGCGATGCTCATCTCTTTCCTCTCTCTTCTCTCTCTCTCTCTATCTCTCTTTCTCCGATCCGAGTTGGGACTGATGCTGCGTCTATTGGTCTAGGTAGAAGGACAAGAGTAGTAGCAGGCCTTATGGACCCATTGGGCCGAATTGTAGTATACTTTTTTATTTTGGTACACTAAGAGGCCTTTTTCATACGAAAGTAATACTTGGGCTAATTTGTTAGTACGGATTTACAAAATGGAACTCAACCCACAGGTTTCTGCCATGGGTCAGATAGGTCCGAGTCCTGTTAAGAGTTGGACCAGTTAAGCTGTTAAGGGTTTAGTGTCCTCGGTCCTCCTGACCAGTGATCACTTGATAGTTCACCGTTGGTGGTTATATGTGTATTCTTTTTATGCGACATTTCGTTTATTTTTTGTAGCGCTATTGTGTATATTTTCAATGTAAAATTAAGTGATGCACTAAATCATATGCATTATTTATCTCTACTACTTATAAATGCACATAGAGAAAGGTCGCAACAAAAATCACCAAAGGGGTTCAAACAATTGTTAACATCAATTATAAACCATTGATCTGTATGATGTACGCTTCAGATTTCTATTTCTAACAAAGAGTCGGACTTTTTGACAGAAAAGGTCAAGGCGCTGGATGGTAAGTAAGAAATTTGTGTAGATAATAGAAGCGAGTTCGATTCTCCGAAATCTCATTTTTTTTCGCCCCATTTCTTTTTCCTGCGCCTAACCTAGCGAGAAATTTTTTTTTTCCGCCACTCCCTCATCCTAACAAAAGCAGCGCCTCTTCCATTTGAATTCGGAAAGAAATCGCCACCTGTTCCTTCGCTGACCCTAAGAAATCTGAACTATAATTTTAGCTGATTCGGTGGAGCAATCTATGGAAAGAAATCAGAAATTGTTTGATTGATATAAGCTGCCACCTCGATATCGCAAAGCTTCTAGCGCTCTATCTCGGCGAGTCTAGGGTTTTGGCCGCCGCTTCTTCACCACAAAGCACTGAAACAGGTCTCAGGCGAACGGAGAGGAGCCGCTACCCTCTCGCCTCCAGATCTACCCAATCTCCGCCGTCACCTCGCTGCCTCGACTGCAAAAACTGCCTGTACGCACTAGCTCCGATGGGAGTTCATATTACAGTGAATTCAAGTGCGAAATGAAGTACGGTCTTGGTTGCTCATTTCAGGTATTCTTGCAATAAAGGATGAGTTCTTCAATTTTATTTTTGTCATTGATTTAGATATGAAGAAAACGTATTTTGTTATTGGTAGTGAAGAATTTTACCCTTGCCGTCTCGGATTTTGTTAATCGATCTCAATTTATTTTGTTCATGTGACAATAGGCTTGATTGGAGTCTTGGTAATTCTTTTGTTCTTATAGTATGATGTTGAATGGTGTAAGTGTAACTATCCTACCAAGATAAGGTCAAAATTAGACTGCTTTGTTTTATGAGCGTTATTTTGATTCTGTCAAACTAAACTTCTAATTGAATTTCAGGAATGGGGATAGATACTGTGGAGGGTGTTTTGGATATAAAATTCATGATTTTCGCATCTATAACTTTCCTAATTGCCAAAAAATACTTGCATTTCACATTGTAAACAAGCAGCATTGTTGTCAAAAAAAAAAAAGATTCCAGAGTTTGTAAATGCCAAATGTTGCATTAGTAGACAATTCACGAATATGCCCCTGACATAGCTGTTACGATTGTTACTTTTTTCATAGGGATAATTTTTGCATATGGAGTGGCTAGCAGTGACAAGACTCATACAATGCATGTAAAGTTTCTCAATGTAAATTACTGCTGTTTTATAACAAAAAATAATGTCAAGTTCATTCAGACAATAGAGAGCAGCTCATGTGGTGAGGCTTGTAAAGGAGAAGCAGTTACATTTTCACAGTTGTAAGTTTTATCTTTGAAGCTAGAAGCAAGTAGATATTTTTCAAAAACCAGCAGCAAAGCTCCTCTGTTGAGAATTGATTAATACTTAATAGAGAGAGAGAGACCTACCTCTACATCTTTCTCAATTCTCTCTATTACATTTTTATATTAGCTCCTTAAATTAATATTTTAATAATTATCTGATCGAAATCCACCATGGTGAGCCCCGTATCGAAGAAGCAAAAGCTGGATGCGCCAGTATCGGAGCAGTCGCCTCTCCGACACGCCAATGGCGACCACGTGCCACGTCAGCAGGCGCGTGACGAGGCAGGCGAGGAGGAGCAGGGTCTTGTGGCTTTGGTCGAGCATCGGGTCAAGGAGGTGGAAACAATCAAGACCAAGTTAGCTCACTACCAATCAATGGTAATTTTGCACTTTTTGAGCTTTTAGTTGAGTTAGCAACGTGTCGTGTTGTCACTTACACCTGAATTTAGTTTCCTGTAAAATTTTGGCCATGATTGCTTGATAAAGAAGCTCGAAAGGTGTTCCCTTTTTCCTTTATTTTTCGTGAAATTTGCTTGTCTCAGGTATTACTTCAGAGTATGTGATAGGGGTGCGGCTTATACAGAATCGACTAGAGATTATCAAGGATCAGTTAATTAGGAATTAGTAACTTTTGGTGCTACTATGCAAATTCAAAAAGTGATGGGGTTGTGGATTTTTTCCATTTAATTATGTTCTCAGTGTGTTGATTCAGTGTATATTTTGTTTGGTTATAATGCCTTTAGGCCGAATCAGTGTAGCCTGACAGTTGAGACCTACTATGGCTGACCAATCTCCCAGTAAAGAAAGAACTTTATTTTTGTGAATAACATCACCTATTTAAAATAACACTTATTTGCGAAAAAAATACAATTATCTGAATATTGAAATTTTCTTGATTTTGCCAGTTGGAAGAGGCTGAGAAAAAGCTCAGCGAGTCTTAAAAGATGTGATTCTGTTGTGGTTGCACAGAAGAGAAGGAACACCAGGATCTGATACCGAGTGTGAGGTGGTCTTATAAACCTTTCACTCTCGAGTTTGGAAGTACTGTTATTATTTCTAGCCAACATAAGAGAAAGCTAAGATGTCTTGAGCTGTGCCCTACCAATGATAATCTCTTCTTGATAGACTGACATCATGTTTTTCATTTTTCGTTAAATTGCAACCAGAGGCCCTCCAGCAGGTGGAGTTTGTCGGGTTATCTGTTTTATCCTCAATAATTATCTTATCAGAATTATGCATTTTTTATTTATTATTTATTATTATCTTATCATAATTATTATCATCTTATTGTAGACAAGGTGTAAAGCAGCTTATTTTGTGGTAGCTCTACATGAGGAAAGAACCATTGTTATCACTGTGCGTGGGACCAAGACCCAGAGGACTTGTTGATCGATGGTTTGTGTAGAGAATGCGACTTGAGCTTTGAAGATTTGGATGAACTTGTCAAGTACGAACTCCAGTAATCTCCAAAATGAAATAAAGAAATTCATAAATCGGTATCAATAATTTTACAGCTGTTAATTTTATTTACATTTTTTGTAATGAACACTTGCCAGCAAGTACAAGGAAGAAAGTTATGTCAACATTTCTACACTATGGCCATGAAGGCATAGTTGGGTCAGCCAGGGAGCTTTTTATACAAATTGATGGTCAGTAAGTTGATTGTAAATAGTTCTTTTAACTATTTTGACTAATTTGGTTTCTTGACTTTAGAATGGCAATGTATATGGCAGGTAACTTAGATTATAGAAGCGGCTTTCTGCCATAGATACAAATTAAGGATTGTTGGTCATTCTTTAGGAGGGGTTGTTGCCACACTGTTAGGACAGTAAGTTCCATTTTTAACATCTTATGACTTCGAAATAATGTATAGGCCATATTCAGTGCAGCATGCAGCGGTCAATATGATAACCGTACTGGTATAATTTTCTCTTCAATTGTATGATTGTCTCAAAACAAAGTCATTATTGGATAAAATAATTATATTTCGTTTTTCTCTGTTGACAAATACTCATTGCTCTTTGAATATATATTTTTTTTGAAAAACAAAGAAATTAAACAGCTATATGGAAGGTACCACAACTTATATGTGTATGCATATAGGTCTCTCCCTTGTATAGACCTTGTAATAGCTGAAGTAAAATTTCAATTTACTATTTTGTTTTCTAACTTTTCTTGATATTATGTAATTTTTGAATGATGTTACATGTTCCTCTTTCAGAATTGTTTGTAATGATGATTTTTTTTTTGAAGGCAGTAATGATGAATGCTCGTCCCGGCTTTCAACTAATTCAATCTTACGGTTGAGATCAGCTAATTTGGTGTAGTAGTGCTACTTATGTAATGTGTCTGGTGTCTAGATTGACTAGCATAAATTTTATACCTGTAGTAAGAGCTGTTCCTTTCTATTTTTCTATCATTTATGTTTCCTTTCACAAATATGTAATATAAAGATTTATATGAATTTTCGGTTCTATTAAGAAATGATATTGGTGATTGAATTGAGACGTGATCTGTCACATTTATCACTTTCTAATTTTGTTAGATATACGTTTTATTTTATTCAATCGATTTCCATCTCTGTGCGGGAATTCCCTAATTTATTTACGTATGGTACCTTCAATATATTCTATTATCTGAATATACTTTTAGAAATGGTCTGTATCTCTGGTTCAAGCTGGAAGTTCTTGATGTAAATATATCAATCTCTAACAACTTTCTTAAATATGCAGTCTTCAATTCAATTTTATGGTACGCTTAATTAAATGGCTAAAGTCATAGATTGTTCGCTAATGTTGTACAATTTCTCATGCACATGTTATTACAAGTTAATTATTAATTATAATTTTATTGTTTACAGTTCATTTGCTCGATGTATGAATTGACTTACAACAACATGTACTAAAGTTTTTTATATGCTAATATAGGCAGTGTAATATCATGAAGATATGGTGTGATGCACATTTCAGGCTTGGAATTTGTTTCAAAAGAGAAATTCAGATAATTTATGTTTCAAAATAAGTTAGAACATATTAGAACATACAAAACATTAGAAGCACGTGATAAGAAATAGTGTATCTATAGAAAAAATAGTAATGTTTTATGTTTGTTTTGCTTTTTTTTTTGTTGATTTTGCAATATTTAGCATATCAAAAATAAAAATATGTTAATTTTGATTTTGGATAGTTTCATTTTCATATATCACATTTAAAGTCCGCCCGCACATTGAGCGGGCACTGCTGCTAGTATTATTAATGAATCAATGAATATATAACATATTCATGATTATTGATTGAGGTGCTAATGTATTGCTTGCTATTATGAAAGTAATTATAGACACATTCTTACATATTATTTAAAATAATTGATTGTAAAAAAATTATGTTCATTAGTCTGTGCTACAGAAGGGAGTGAGGGTAGGAATGGAATGGAAACTGACTGAAATCTGTACGAGGAATTAACTTGCATTAGAATTGGAAAGTTATAATGGAAAAGGAGGTGAATTAGTGGTACAAGAACGAAACTTCTACATAATTGTGATAACTTGGTTAACCCCAAATTTTAGGTGTAACATTTAGTGAGAAAGTTTAATATACACCATAGTGCATAGAGCATTCCATGCACAACGGACTTTTTCGGGAATATTTTTGAAAATTGACAAATCTAATTCAGCCAATCTAATCTACATATTGAAATCTCATAGGAAACCAAATTTTACAATTTTTGAGATTTTATTACTATTTTTCGAATTTTTTTTAACATGCCATTTTTGGAATGTTGTAAATAGTAGTTTGTTTCCAAAAATGGCATGTTAAAAAAAATTCGAAAAAAAATAGTAATAAAATCTCAAAAATTGTAAAATTTGGTTTCATATAAGATTTTAATATGTAGATTAGAATGGTTGAATTAGATTTGTCAATTTATAAAAATATTCTCGAAAAAATCCGTGGCGCATAGAATGTTCTATGCACTATGGTACATATTTAACCTTCTCAACATTTAATTCTCTCATTCTCCTTCATTTCATTTCATTTCATTCTAGTTTCTCAAGCAAAGCCAGGGAGACGGACGGAATTGGCCTAAGATTTGAAAACCTAAATCTCGGATTTAAGACAAATCTGTCCATTTTTATCCATAATGTTGTGTTTTACGACTTACAATTCCACTTGTGTTTTTATTACTCATTATTTACTGTATTTGTAGTGAGTTCAGGTCGTATTTATTGTAAGTCGTAAAATTATAAAGTTGCAAGGTTGTATTTTTGAAGAAAAAATTAATTTTAAAATATACAATTTCTCTAAAAAAAAATCTTGCATCCTCTAATTTTTCGTGCACGTATAATTTTACCTCAGCTAGTGTGCAAGGTGTTTCTGGCGGATGCACGGCCGGTGTCTGAGGTGTGGTCGGCCACGGTATGTAAAATCAAGATTCAAGTGAAATGAAAATAGATAATGCAGCGCAAAATTTGTTCTAGCTTTTAGTAGTGTTGTTTGAATGGCTATTCCTTTATATTTGATGTCTTTTCATTTGTTTCCAAAATGGGTTCTTGATCAAATTGATAAAATTAGGAGAGACTTTTTATGGGATAGGGTGGGTACAAATGAAAGGAAAAAATATAATTTAGTTTCCTGGGATAGAATTTGTAGACCTAAAGAAGAAGGTGGGTGGGGTATTTTAAATTTAGGACTTATGAATAAAGCTTTATTAGGTAAGTGGCTCTGGAAATTCTATAATCCCAATCATACTGGTATTTGGAAAGATTTGATTAATATTAAGTATGATAATAGAGCAGTGTCTTCCTTTTCACCCTTTTGGAAACATGTTATGGACTTACTGTGAACCCCCGTACCAACCCCAGAAAAAAAAAAAAAAAAAAGGATTTACGGGACCTAAGTCCCAACCCGTGAGACACCCCCCACCCTCTCTCTTTCTCTCCCTTCTCTCCCGAACCCTCTCTGTCTCTCTCTTGTTCACCCCACCTAAGGCCTCTCTCCACCCATGGCCCTCCCTCTCGGCTCCACCCCTCCACCACGTCGGAGAACCGGCCCCACCACCTAAACCCGACCTCACCACCCTCTCTTCTCCACCCAAAAACTCGGCCCTACTCTTCCCCCTCTCTTTTTCCTCTCGGTTTGGCCGCCCCACCACCGGAGAAGCTCCGATCTTCCTCTCCTCCACCAATCTAAGTCCCGTCAACCCTCCTCTACCCTCCAATACCTCTTGCAACCCCAAAATCACCTCAAAACCCTAACCCGACCCAAACCCTAAACCCGCTTCAAACCCGATCCGTTAGCCTTCGGGCCAGCCGGCGGGTCTCGACTCGCTTCTTGATCTCTCTCAGTCACCACCTTGTTGTTTGATCGTCCGATCTGTCGTTGGCGTGGCTTTTCGTGTGAGCCGCCGTTCCTTGAGTCATCCTCTTTGATACTTTTGTGGTATAATTACTTGGAGTTTCTTTTACTACGTCGCATGACCTTCCGGAAAGTCAATGCTTAATCAGGTAACCGGACTTCTCTATATTTAATTTCGTATTGATTGATTGATTTGATATTATCGTTTGGTTTTGATTGAATTGATATATGAGAACTATGATTGATGTACTTTACGAGTCAACGGGTCTTTGATTTGTTTTGATATGGAATATGATTTGAAATGTGAAGTGATATGTGATTTGAAATGTGAAGTGATATGGAATATGAAGCGGAATCGCCTTGAGAGGGATTCGCGCAAAAGGGAAAGTGATATGAGAAACTGATTTGAGATAATCTAGACCCGTTGATCTCTGTGAATTACATTTTGTTTATTTGATATTGATGTGTGGATTAATCCGATCGGTTGACTTTTGGTTATATTAATTAAGTATAGAGAAGCTGCGTCGTTAAATAACCGGTTACTCGGCTTTGTAGCTGACTCCGTTTGCTTTTATTTCTTGCGACGTAGGTTGACAGGCTGCTGGATGGATGCGATATTGGTGCCCCACTTCATGCCCTGGTCCTGGATGGGACGGGGTGTGACAGGTGGTATCAGAGCATTCGTTCCTCGGCTCTGTGTTTGGGTCCGTTGTCGTTTCCTTTGAGTTTGCATCGTTTGTTTCAATTTGATTTGTGCTTAATTCATTCTCTGTGATTTCAAAGTCTTTCGTTTGAAGTCTCTTTTCGTTGTTAGCACATGAATCGAACAAACTGACTGACTATCTACTTTGTTAATTGATTCTAAGTAATATTGAATTTAATTTTTTCTTCTTTGACTAGTCACCATAGAAGAAGGAATAGATTTTGATATTATGGTGCTACCAATAATTTGAAATTAACCTTGTTTGTTTCTGTGTTAGAATTTGTTATCATCTCCTTTTTATTATCTTTCTTGTCTTGACCTTAATTGTTGATTGTTATGTCTGACTTGGTTTTTCTGAAATAATTCGTTTGATGTTATTTTGAATTCATCTCCTTTGATTCGTACCTCATTTTGAATTTCGAGGACGAAATTCTTTGAAGGGTGGAAGAATGTGAACCCCCGTACCAACCCCAGAAAAAAAAAAAAAAAAAAAGGATTTACGGGACCTAAGTCCCAACCCGTGAGACACCCCCCACCCTCTCTCTTTCTCTCCCTTCTCTCCCGAACCCTCTCTGTCTCTCTCTTGTTCACCCCACCTAAGGCCTCTCTCCACCCATGGCCCTCCCTCTCGGCTCCACCCCTCCACCACGTCGGAGAACCGGCCCCACCACCTAAACCCGACCTCACCACCCTCTCTTCTCCACCCAAAAACTCGGCCCTACTCTTCCCCCTCTCTTTTTCCTCTCGGTTTGGCCGCCCCACCACCGGAGAAGCTCCGATCTTCCTCTCCTCCACCGATCTAAGTCCCGTCAACCCTCCTCTACCCTCCAATACCTCTTGCAACCCCAAAATCACCTCAAAACCCTAACCCGACCCAAACCCTAAACCCGCTTCAAACCCGATCCGTTAGCCTTCGGGCCAGCCGGCGGGTCTCGACTCGCTTCTTGATCTCTCTCAGTCACCACCTTGTTGTTTGATCGTCCGATCTGTCGTTGGCGTGGCTTTTCGTGTGAGCCGCCGTTCCTTGAGTCATCCTCTTTGATACTTTTGTGGTATAATTACTTGGAGTTTCTTTTACTACGTCGCATGACCTTCCGGAAAGTCAATGCTTAATCAGGTAACCGGACTTCTCTATATTTAATTTCGTATTGATTGATTGATTTGATATTATCGTTTGGTTTTGATTGAATTGATATATGAGAACTATGATTGATGTACTTTACGAGTCAACGGGTCTTTGATTTGTTTTGATATGGAATATGATTTGAAATGTGAAGTGATATGTGATTTGAAATGTGAAGTGATATGGAATATGAAGCGGAATCGCCTTGAGAGGGATTCGCGCAAAAGGGAAAGTGATATGAGAAACTGATTTGAGATAATCTAGACCCGTTGATCTCTGTGAATTACATTTTGTTTATTTGATATTGATGTGTGGATTAATCCGATCGGTTGACTTTTGGTTATATTAATTAAGTATAGAGAAGCTGCGTCGTTAAATAACCGGTTACTCGGCTTTGTAGCTGACTCCGTTTGCTTTTATTTCTTGCGACGTAGGTTGACAGGCTGCTGGATGGATGCGATATTGGTGCCCCACTTCATGCCCTGGTCCTGGATGGGACGGGGTGTGACACTTACTGCCTATTATGAGATTGGGTTTCTCTAAACAAGTGTGTAACGGGGAGACTACTAACTTTTGGTGGGATAGATGGTCTGAATTGGGGATTTTAGCTAAGGAGTTTCCTAATGTCTATGAAAAAACTAAAAAGAAGCAGATTAGTGTTCATAGAATTTGGCGGAATGGGGATATAAATTTCTTTCTAACTAGGGGTATTACTGCTGTTATGAGGGAAGAGATGATTCAATTAAGAAACCTTTTAGAGCAGCATAACTTTAGTTCTAATGCAGATGGTATTTTTTGGCATTGGAATAACTTTGGAGAATATACTGTTAAATCGATGTATAATTTTCTGAGTTCTGGGGGAGTTAGATATAATAAAAAAGACACGGTTTGGCCTTTAAAAATTCCGTTAAAAGTCAAACTTTTTCTTTGGTTAGCCTTAGAAGGGAAAATCTTGACAATGGATAATCTTCTGGTTAGAGGGTGGCAAGGAATAAATGCTTGTTACTTTTGTGGTCAACTGGAATCTATTGATCACTTGTTCTTACATTGCCCTTTAGTTTATTTGTTTTGGATGATCTTTAATATTCATAATAACAGGGGCTTAGTAGCTAATTCTTGTAGTTTAAGGGGGCTGTGGAGTTATGGGTGTTCACTTCACAAAGATCAACAAATTTATTTTAAAACGTTGTTGGCTGCTTTTGTTTGGACGGTGTGGGGGCATCGGAACAAATGTGTGTTTCATTCAGATGGGAATGTTGTAGGCACTAATATTGCCTCTCTTTACTTAACTGTTTTAAGCTTTTATCATATTTGGACAGGGGTTCATTCTGGACTGGAACAGCCAATGCAACAGATGCGAGCAGACCAAACACAGGATGGAGATGATGAAGATCTCTTAGAGTAGTTTGTGACTGTGTGCTTGTATTTTAATTGTTGCTTGACTCTTGGGTTTTTGGCTGTTTGTTGGTTATTAGCTTTACTTAGTTTGTTTTTTCTTTGGGATTCTGGTCACATACTGTGTGACCTGTTATTGTAAGAACCTTTTTGCATGCTTAATGGATGCAGGCGCCAGTTAGGGGTGCTTTTATCAAAAAAAAAAAAAAAAAAAAAAGTAGTGTTGTTTGAATGTAGTTTTTGTTTTCTGGTTAATCAGATAATTGGATTGTAAAATTTCTTTTTGTTTTGCTTTATACAATGTGGTTTCCATTGCGAACAATGTCACTTTGTTTAATTACTCCGTACTTGACTTAATGCCTTGCTTTACGAAGTCGGTAACCTTGTTTGGATTGCTCCTAGTCACACCAAAAAAAAAAAAAAATAATAATGAAAAGAGATATGAAATTAATTGTATGGTTAGTTAGTAGTAGATATACGATTTCTTTTTTTTTTTTCAAATTCATTAAATTTGACTTGTTCGTCTCTCCAATCGGGTCAAGTAAAGTAAGTCATGATTTGACAAAGAGTAATTAGAAAACTCTAAGCTTGATTTGACTTACTAATCTATTAGATCACTCTAAGTCACGTCCAAGAAGAATCAAAGTGAATTAACTCATCGGATTGAGTGTATTATTACTAGCCTCAAATGAGGAAGACGGATAATCAAGCACCATAAAAAAGAAAATTAAAATATGAACGTGGCATAGTCTCAAAAAAAAAAAAAAAAAAGGTCTTCTTGTACAAATATACAAAGAAGCATATAATCCTTGTTTGGATTGGTGTACCTTCTCCACGATTAAATTCCTAACCGACAAATTATACGCCAGAATGCTTAAAAAGAGTGCCCGCATTATAATATTTGCAACTTGAATGTCATATATCTAGACGCCAAAAACTGTTCACTAGTATTACTTTATGCAAGGTAATGTTTGCTATCAATACATAATTAAAAAATAAAAAATAAAATACAAGGTTCATTCTTTTTTTTAGATAAAAAAATACAAGGTTCATTCTGCTGAGATATATTCATGTGTATTTGTTATACGTGGCGCATGACATATGCATCTAGACTTACTATCCAAAGTTGCAATTTGCAAATACAAACCCCACTTGGATCTGAATTGACACTCGGAGAATAGAAAAAAATAAAAGAAAATTCAAACTAGGATGGAATTAGAGCAAGGCAGGGCATTTACTCTTCACACGAGAACCAAGTGGTTGCATTTATTTCAATGCAGTTTTGTGCTTCAGCCCTTGTTGCTATACAAATAGAGAAGTGGTGGAGAGGAAGATAAATTAGGTAAAGGAAGCATTTGGGAATTCTTGCGTTTTTTCTTATTTTTATTTTTTTTGCAAATGGTTTTTTGTCTTTATTTTACAAGAGAAAAGCGACAAGTTCTTGCAATAACTGATTTCAATATAATACATCCTGAATACCTGATGTGTTATGTACGTGCACACTAGACATATTTATTCCTGGTTTCTTAGAACTTTTTTGATATTGTATATCTACTCAACTTTATTTTGTCGGTGTTCTTTCATTTTTTTTATTTTGTCATTACTATATGGTTCTTCATTATTTTTTGTTTTCAATCGAATTTCACTGTATAGATTAGAGAAGCTTCAGTATCCGTGTTTTATTTTCGAATTATTTTCACTATAATCTCGGTCCACAAGTAATTAATCACATAATGGCTATTTGTATACGTTCCTCTTTTTTTATTTATTGACATGAAATGGATTCAACGAATATGTTTGACTTCAACCCAGTTGGTAAGGTAGGTATGTATAGTTTTAATTTACTAGTTTTTAAATATTTGGTCAAAATGTAGTATCAGCTGGGTTCAACTATTGCATGGCGAAAGGAAAATTGTGGAAATAATTAATAGTGTATATAGTTGTTGAAATTTAATACTAATAAAGCCAGTTTTTCAATACTTACTTTTTCAATGGTTTAGATTTTTTTTTTAAAAAAAAAATTAGCTATAAGTCTAATTTCTTCGCTTTACGAGGACATAGAGAAAATGTTGCTGATCAACGAGTTACAGGATTTTGTGTAGTGAACAGGTGATGGATGATTTAAGTTTGGTTTTGCAACCCATCTGCATTATGTACTGTCATATATTATTATTATTTTTTTTCAATTTTTGTACCCAATATAAATTAGCATTGAATATTTACACGTGCGGTAAAGAAATAAATTTATTGTTGGTAGTAATTTTTCGTCACTAGCTTATCCATCAATAATAATATAATTAATGTTATCTTTGAGTATCAGTATGTTTTATGTCGGATTTATGGAGAGTTGGCATTATGAAAGAAGCATAATTGATACTTGTGAGTGACATGGGATGCTCCTATTGATGACTGGAGAGCAAGATGGGTAGAAATTGTTTGTAGAAGCAACTAGCAAAATTTTTATGAAAATTATCAGTTCACAAATAGTAGCAATTACATCTAGTTGACTATTTTAATTAAATTTAAGGATCAACTAGATGCATTTTGTGCACTCTTCAGCCCTTGTTATTCTTTTTTCCCCCCCTATGCTGTTTTAATATTATTTTTATTTTTTTTGTTGTTGATTGCAGTCATGGCACGCAATCCACTACATGGTTTGCAACATTGATCATATGGAGAAAGATCCTTATGTTAGGTTTAGAGTTTTCTAAATAAACATTTTATTATTGTGATTTCACATTATCCTTCTTTTAAAGAAAGGTCCTCATCATGGATTAGTTGGAGTGAAATCCGGTCACAAGCTATGTCACATTGATGATAAATAAACTTTAAGATACCATTACTACAAAAACTTTATTGGGAAGAGGAATCTAAGATCATTTTATAAAAGATGCACATCTTGGGTGTCTCCAAATTTTCCTATATCACAAACTAATCCTTGAAAATTTAAATCTATCCTTATGACCTGATAAATTTATAAAAATTTTAATCAAGTCACCCCAAGCAAAGTGTTTCTTCAAAAACACTTGAAAAGTACATCCATGGCAATAAAATTTTGTTTGTATCAGTAAATATGTCGGAAATTCGGAATAAATTAAAATTCAGTGATTATCTTTTGATATGAAAAAAGTTGAGTGACATGAAAATTCCTTTGTATTTTTTAATATTCTTAAATGACATCAAATTCCCTCTCAATTTCGATTTATCGAGAGACTTAAGTACAAGACCAGAAAATATCCAAAACCGGAACATAACAAAGACAAAATCTGTACGAATTTAAAGTTCTTAACTTTGATGGTATTAGGCTTTTCATCTGTACGATTTTATGACTTTCAACATGCACAACAAAACCGAAAGATTGAGATATATCTCTTTTGTGTTTCGCTTCTGCCGTCACAATTAAATGAAACATGAGCTGTCACACATCGTTCAAATGCTAGACACAGACATCGCACAACTGCTTCAAAATTTGTAATCTGTAATTTTCAATTTTTCTTATTATTAATGTTTTAAACTTGGGCATCTGTTATAAAATTCTCTATTATTATTTTATATATATACGTTCAATCCAACTAAAAAACTCGTTTCACAATGAGTAATTTAGGTAAAATTACTTGTGATATACAATTTTTTTTGGTGCCCCTTTATGTTTGATTGTCAGACAATTCATGCTCAATACTCCCGTCTCTTCATTTAAAAAATTTCTCTTTGTTCTCCAAAATATATACTTTTTTTGTGCATAAAATTGGTCCAATTCCAGATTTTAAAATTTGCAATATATTCGTTTAGACGAAGTACAAAAAACAACCAGTTAACCTTTGTTATATAAACACAACGCCTTTACGAAACATTTTTCTATATAAATGAATTCCTGCACGTACAATTCTTAAACTAGCTTAAGAAAATATTGACAATAATTCCCCTGCAATTCTACAAAAATTGAATTCCGGACGATAAGTTCCGTGAAATTTCTTTTTCACGACAAGTTCCGTCAACTTTAATATATCTTTAAAAAGATTTGCATACAAATTATTAGGAGCAGAGTCTACCTCATTCTAACGAAAAGAAAAGAAAAAAATAGAAATAGAAATAAAATAAGTCAATGTGCACATCTTTCGGTTGCATTTTGTCCATTAGCACAAGAGCCTCCATTTGCAAGAAAATGAAAATAAGTTATTAGTCAAAATTAAATTGCTCTGATAACATCCATAGTGGATACGTCTTGACCATCGCTTTCAAAAAAGCTAAAAGAAACAATTAGAAAAATGGAAATTTATGTTGACTATCATTAATAAGGTATGCATTAATTTTGTCTAAATAATGTTCTCTTTCTTCTCCAAGAAGAAAAGATATTATTTAATAAATAAAAAGTTATATTGCCAGCTAACAATTTTTTTTTTTTAATAATTAAGGTTTTAATTAGAGTTCAATTGTTTAGGTAGAGAAGTTGAGGCATTTTAAATTAGAAAATCAGCAGCGCCATTATATAAAATTAATTTAATCAGTGGCGGGTTGAATGGGGTAGACGCTTTTTGTAGACAAAATCCCTGAAAATAAATTCAACCTTTGCTTTTGTAACTATTTCAAAATATTATTATAATTATTATTGACAACAGACAAAACCACAGTTTCCATTATTCTCTCCTATTTCGTCATTTTTCTCTCAGCTCCGCATGTACAAAATTGAGGAAACATTTTTCTTTTCAGTTCCTACTCCAGGACAATACCTTACAAATTTACTAATAGATATTATAGTATTATACAGCGCTTGAGAATTCCAGGTCAGTAAACAATTGGTCAGGTAAAATAAAGTAAATAATATAAAGTGAGATTTGCATATCTTCAAATATAAACAACTTCGCCACACGCCGTGTTTCTGGAGCAAATCCTGCACAGCAGACGAGACGCGCAATATCCCGTAATCCATCTCAAACACCAGCACGGATTGTGACCACCACAAGACTACCACGTAATCCTTCACAAAAAACCAAAGCTGATGGCTGTTCGCCGTTCCTGACCGAGACTCCGCAAGGAAACAAAAGAAAATCCCAAAATAAACCCCGGAAGTTTCTTTTTTCTCTGACCTCAACGGCTCGCGCACGTTTTCAAACCCACCCTCCAAATTTCCATAATTCGAAGTCTTCTCCTCGGCGATCGCATAACGCTCAATTAGAATTAGAAACAGTGTAACTCTTTTTTTATTTTGTTTTTTAATTTCTTCAAATTCTTCTCCGTTGTGTGCTTTTCAAGTTTCAGCTCTTCAATCCCAAATCTCGCCACTTCGACCCCAACCCTAATTTAGAAACCCAAAAGGAAGCGAAGCAAGCCCGGATTCTTATCAAGGGAATTTTTGTATTAGTCCCAAAATTTAATAAAAACCCCACTCGAAAGCAAAAGAGAGAGAGAGAGAGAGAAGCGACACATGGGGCAGTGCCATGGGAAGAACATCGCCGTTACTGGAGAAGATGAGGATCAGATGCCACCGAAGCCGTCGAGTGCTCCCACGAGTCGACCCGCTACACCAAGACGCCACAAGTCGAGCGCTCCAGCGACTCCTTTACAACACCAATCGTCGAACGCCACTTGGCCTAGTCCGTACCCAGCTGGAGCTGTGACGGGGAGTCCGCTTCCCGCCGGAGTGTCGCCGTCTCCGGCGAGGTCGACGCCGAGGAGGTTCTTTAAACGGCCGTTTCCTCCTCCTTCTCCAGCTAAACATATAAAGGCGTCGATTGTGAAGCGGTTCGGGCCGCAACGGCCGAAGGAGGGACCCATACCGGAGGATGGAATGGGAGAGATGGAGAGACCTCTGGATAAGAATTTTGGGTTTGGGAAGAATTTTGGCGCCAAGTATGAATTGGGGAAGGAGGTCGGGCGGGGGCATTTCGGTCATACTTGCTCGGCCACGGTGAAGAAGGGAGAGTTTAAGGGGCAGACGGTAGCGGTGAAGATCGTATCTAAAGCTAAGGTGAGTTGATTCGGCTGAATTTGGATCTCTTGTGTTTTGGGTTTGCTGTTTCTTAGGGGTTTTGGAGAATAATTTTGAGGTTTAATTAATACCAAATGAATTGCATTTGAATGTTGATCATTTTGCAAATCTAAATCTGTGTTAGCTAGTAATCTCATTTTTTGGTAATTATGTTTTGGCAAACTGTTTGATCTGGGGAGTTTAGAAATTGACTAAGTCTTTCTTGGGGAATTGACCTGATCTCAATTTTGACTTTTCTTCCTACTGTACAGTTTTTTTTTGGCATTCTTCAGTTTTAATTCAACTAAGGTATTGATTCCTGAGTTGTTTGATAATGGCAGCTCAGGTAATAAATCAGAATGCTAACTCCTGGTATCTCTGTGAAGTGAGATTCATCCTTTTGCTCTACAATTATTTTCACTTAGTAACTGAAATTAGAGAACAAACGATCTATTTATTATTGTTGTATTTACTATACGTTGACATCTCCTGACAGGCTGACACTCATATTTTAACTTGACCTTGCTTTTCTTTGTAAGAAAATTTTGAAAAAAAAATGGAGCACTTGGTTACAAGAGAATGCTAGATAGCAACTACTAAGAAAGTGAGAATGATAGTGTTTTTTTTTTTTTTTTTTTGGAACTGAGAAATAAAATTTTACACTTGTTTGAACTGTTCGATTTTTTAAATCTAGTGCAGAGTTTTTCATGCTGAGTCTCTAAGTCCTTTTTGAGGCTGTCTCATTCTTCGAGTTAATTTTAATCTCTTTCTAAGAGTATATATTTCAAATTGGTTAAGCTGATATCATGAAAATATAAATAGAGGCCACAGAGATGACTATAAATAGAAGATGTCACAACCTGACAGCCATATGTACATGTATAAAGTCAAATTAAACTTGGTTTTTCAGATGACCACGGCCATATCAATAGAAGATGTGAGAAGAGAGGTGAAAATATTGAAAGCTTTGTCTGGTCATCAAAACCTCGTCAAATTCTATGATGCATGTGAGGATGGCTTAAATGTCTACATTGTTATGGAGTATGTCCTTTTTTAATTTAGTTCCAATTTAATTAGTAACATTTCTCTTAAACTGAAATTTACATGCTTATTGTCACCATAGGTTATGTGAAGGTGGGGAGCTTCTTGACAGAATTTTGGCCAGGTCTTGTTTATTAATATACTTTTTGTTTCCTTTTTTGTTCTTTCACATTATAAGTTTTAAAACTATATTGTTGACACATTTTTTACTGTTCAGAGGCGGAAGGTATTCTGAAGAAGATGCAAAATCAATTGTGGTGCAAATATTGAATGTGGTGGCATTTTGTCATCTTCAGGGTGTGGTACACCGTGACCTAAAGCCGGAGGTCTGTTCTTGCATTGCATTATAATTTATATGTCAATAATTTTCCACTACTGTCGATATCAGTATTTTTTTTCCGTAATTTGTTGCTGAGCAATGTATCTCAATTTTCTATTGCTGTAGAATTTTCTGTTCACAACAAAGGATGAGTCTGCCCCGATGAAATTGATCGACTTTGGCCTCTCTGATTTTATTAGACCAGGTAATAGTTTCATAACTTCATGAATGAATATGTATATCAGAAAAGTATGAGTGTTTTTTTCTACCAGTTGTCTTCTATGATCTTTTTCTAAATAGAAGGCATGATTTCGGGGAACCCATGGAAGAAGTAACTCTATCAGTCATGACCTGTACTGATTATCTTACAAGCATCTTCATACTGGCACATATGGATCCACCAAAAGCTAAGAAAAAGATGTTCTGATGGGACATACAAGTCATGCTTTACATCATACCAGTACATATGGTCTCATAAGCAGCTAACTTACTTAGTTAACCTGAAAAAAGAAGATAGAATCTGTACCACTGATTTAAGTGGGAACAGCTATCTGCAGTCAGGAGTCTGCAATTGAGCAATGGATTGAACTGTGGATTATTTTTCCTCGTAAACTATAGAACCAAGGAAAAATATACCTCTGACCGCTTGCTTGCTCAAAATCTTGATTAAGTTATCAGCCTTGAATTTAATCTGGAACTGAATTTTTTTGCTTTTTCAACAAAGTTAATTTGATTGAAAATTCCAGATGAGAGGCTAAACGACATAGTGGGAAGTGCATACTACGTTGCACCTGAGGTTCTACACAGATCATACAGTGTAGAGGCAGACATATGGAGCATTGGTGTGATAACATACATCCTGTTGTGTGGGTCCCGCCCCTTCTGGGCCCGCACTGAGTCTGGAATCTTCCGTTCTGTTCTGCGGGCTGACCCCAACTTTGATGACTCGCCCTGGCCCGCTGTCTCTCCCGAGGCCAAAGATTTCGTCAAGCGGTTTTTAAATAAGGATTACCGAAAGAGGATGACCGCTGTTCAGGCACTCAGTAAGCTGTTGACTGAGCTATATTGTTGTCTTAAATAATAGCTTATTTTCATGTTACAGATTGATTATATTTCCCTCTTTCTCTTCTGTCAAATTAACCTCCTATTTTATGTTTGCTAAGGATATGTCAAATTAAATGAACCGTACCCTACTGTTAATATTGCTCGGGAATATTGGTTTCAAGTTGTAACAACTGGCGATGCTGAATTTAAGTATTAAGGATGAAAGAGCATGTATTACCTTCAGAGCTTGAAATTTGCAAAATCTAACTGTACTTTTTCTGTTCTTTTTTTTTTTCCCTTTTTTTTATTGTGTTTCTGGTAATAGCGCATCCATGGCTGCGAGATGAGAACAGGCGAATTCCTGTGGACTTGCTAATATTTAGACTAGTCAAGCACTATCTCCGAGCTACCCCTCTTAAAAGAGCCGCATTGAAGGTTACATCTCTGGAGCAATTTAAACTTGGTTTTGATGCATTATATATGTTACCATTTCTATTTAACATTAGATGAATTATTCCTACTTTTTTTTTGTAATGTCAGGCATTGTCGAAAGCTTTAACAGATGAAGAATTGATTTATATACAGTTGCAATTTAATCTCCTTCAGCCAAACAAGGATGGCCGAATCAGCTATGATAACTTTAAGCAGGTTAGTTTCTCAAACAGTTGACCTGCTTTTTCTAGCAAGTGGGGCACATTTTTCATCCTATTTAACAATTCATCTGTCTCCTGAGCAAGAGATCTGTCATGTTGAATGTGTTCCTTTTAATCTTGCACCTTACATAACTTGAACACTTGGCAGGTTCTCCTTCAAAATTCAACAGAAGCAATGAAAGAGTCGAGAGTGCTTGAATTTTTGAATTCAGTATGTTCTCTATTTTTATTTATCACTGATCTACCAATTGTTTGTTAAGAAGAAAAAGACAGTTGTCTTTCTCAGATTGCATCACTCTATTTTTAAGATTGTATGTTGGTTTATTAAATATGCCAGTACAGTTTTTTAGATGATTTTAGCAGATACAAAAAGATGGTGTTATGAGAGTTATTATTATTTTTTTCAAAATTGGGTTAATATGTTTTCTTTAACAATGAATCCCCGACTGCATGAAAACTGAGATGAATCGTATGAAAGACTAAGAAATCAAATTAATTGAGTTCTTATAGAGGGAATGCAAGTAGTCATTATTGAGCGCTATACATGGGTTTGGCAACATGGGATCATAAACAGACACCTGTGCATGTTAGTGTAATTTTGTGGTCTGCATAAACTAATTAAACAACTGTACAGTAGCAAGGCCTTGTTCATCACAGTTTGCATTTTCTCTTCCAGCTGGAGCCGCTACATTATAGGAAGATGGATTTTGAAGAATTCTGCGCAGCTGCTATTAGCCCATATCAGCTTGAAGCATTGGAAAATTGGGAACAGATTGCCAGTACTGCTTTTGAGAATTTTGAGCGAGAAGGTAATCGCCCAATTTCTGTCGAAGAACTAGCTCAGGTATTACTCTTGTTTCTTTGTGTGAATTTGCTTCATTACTAAATGGGTTATTTTTGAGTTGGGCTTTGCTCAGGCTGGTTTGGGTTGTGTGTTGCTTCTGTCTTCTGGTTTGGGCGGTCTTTGTTACATGCGGTTGAAAGGCTGTTAGCTAAGTATGTGAATGTACAATGTCAATGATTTGCGCTTTGGTTTGGCATTTGGAAAAGAAAAAAAAATTGAGGTCATGATCAGGGACCAAAATTATTATGAGCATTAAATCCCCCTAGATAAAAACATTTTTAAGGGTTTCATTCATTTTAACTTACCATTTCATAATTCCAGCGAGGCCAAAGGGCAAGGGATTTCATTTTTCCTGACAGAACCCTTGCCTCATGACCTGACCTCATATTAGTTCCTGATCTGACTCTTTTTTTTTTACCCTTTAATTTCCTTGCATGAGAGTTAACCGGCCTTATCTGACATGTGAGTTGGGCTGGTTTCTGATGAACTGTTTTTAGGGTTCATATTAGCACTGGTTAAGGTGAGCTTTCTTACTTTTACAGGAGTTAAACCTTGGGCCCACGGCATATTCTATAATACAAGATTGGATAAGAAAATCAGATGGAAAGCTCAACTTTCTTGGTTACACCAAATTCTTACATGGGGTGACGATACGCTCTAACACGAGACGGCATTAAAGACAGAAATAATAAACCAGCATCATTCCAATATAAAGTGTAATTGGTTCTGATTTTTATGCAGTGCGTTGCATATAGGGCTTTTGATTGTTGCCTTCTCATTCTCTTGTATTCTCTTTTTTCTTTTTTATGTTAGTTTGTTTTTGGTTTTTTTTGGGGGTTTCCTTCTAACTTCCATGTTCAGTTTCATGCTGCGGTGATACCATTTTGTAGAGAATATATGTAAAGATATCGTGTAACACCCAGCCGGTATGGTCTGGGATTATAGTGTTCTTTGACGGCATGACAAGTTGCCTGTCTGTACGTGTCTGTGTGTGAGTGCTTGTGCGGCATGCATGTGAAGAAATCGGGACTTGCTATTAGTGCCATTTATAAAAACTACAGGTAGCTTCAAAACAGGGTTTGGAAGAGTACGTTGAAAGAGAGTACTAATTACAAGAGTATCCTTCAATTATTAAAAATTATTGGTAATCTTGTGTGGCAATTCGTAAATGGGTAATGTAGTTTTCATCTTTTCGTGTTTTCTTAGAAGTATACAATGGTACGCCTAGCATTCTATAGTAGCAAAAATCGACAACTTGACAAATTGGAGTTCTAATATCATATTTATCAAAAAAAAAAAAAAAAAAAAAACTTGTCGACATAATGTTATTATGAACTAGGTAGTGACTAAATTGGCGCACCCAAATATTAATTGTACGCAATTTATAAGTTTAAAATAGTCAAGTCTTATTGCACTCGATCAGTGATCAAATAGGCTCTATTTGTTTCAATGATAAAAAGGATATATTTTTTTTTTCGGTTTGAATGAAGATAATGTGGGTTGAAGTTAGTTTTCCAACTAAATTAGATGTTGGTATTCTCTTTGCTCTGTACGGAGAATTGATATTTTGTCTCTTGTGCAACCTGGAGACAAAAAGAGGAGATCATGGAGAGAAAAAGGAAAGTACGAATTCGTGAAACCTCGATTGTGATTTAAGAAGTTATATAATGATTTGTGTTGTTCTCTGTTTTAATAAAAAAAATATAAAAATGTTTTATTATGATTTATGAAACTAGGGTTCTGCTTGGTCCCAAAATATGTCATCGTCTAACGAACGTGGCAAGGTTGACAAAGGGAAGGGGGTTGGTTGGTCCATGTCTTATTTATTATTATGATTAGCATCGCTTCTCTAATTATTTCCCCCCTTGTTTTGGACTTGCATGAGATATTAGTTCAACTCTCTAGTAGTTTATTTGTTTTTGAGCCGTCTTCTGAAAACCATCTACTTTTTTTATATTTACGTGTACCTCGAAGAGACCTATAAACAGTAGAATAAAGACCAGTTGAGTCATGTACTCATGCCAATTTTTTATGTCTTCTAAGTTGGTTGTTTTGTATCAGTCTAGTGTGCACTCACATCTATTACTACCCTTTGCTAGTGTTCCATCAGGATCAATTACAAAGCTCATATAAGATACCTTTTCATTATAGGGGTTAAGATACTGTTTTATTTTCATTGGACCCGTGCTTTTGGAAAATTGGATATCCTACAAAAGCTAATATGGACCATTTTCTTTGCAAACTGCAAACACCAAGGTCCCCAACTTTGATCCAAAATATGCTGTCAGTTCAATCTCAGCTGTTCGGTCACAAGTGCAATTGCCACATAAGCAAGCCTGAGAAAAAGAAGCCAATAGCAGGGATGACATGCTTCTGGTCTTGGTTGCTGCTGTTGATTTATCGGGAATTCTAATTCCAAGGGTCATCCTGTTTACTGCAACTGGATTTGCATGCATCTAGATTTTTATTACAATGTGCATCACATATATATGAGATAAATTTGCGAAAATCAACAAAATGTCCTTTCTGAATTGTTCCACGAACACATCATAAATTGCCGACATGTGCACAATATGGCTAAAACCTTTTATTATATCATTAAATTAAAATGTACAATCATATAAAAGAAAAAGAAAAAAGAACAAAGGGAAGGTAGAAACTAGAAGTCCAAAACAAAAGCGGCTGGTACAGTACCGTCCAAATATCTGTTCAGTACGCAGAAGTGACACTGGAACGGTCCACAACCTTTTTCACACATGTACTTTTGAGCCTTCTGTTCTTTCGCTTACATCATATATATGAACTTTGGTCAACGTTCTTCATTTAGGTTGCTCTCAAATGATCTCCAAAGGATGCTTTGCATCAGAACAACAATACACAAGTCTAAAAGGCTACAACCATGCATGAACCAATATATAATTGGAAGTTGGAACCTAGAAAGGAGCACAGTACCTAGAGAAAATAAACGGGGAAACAGTTCAACTTCATCTAATATATCATGCATATGCCAAATAGATTTAAGAGGATACAATGCATGACTTCATATTTTACTCTCCGCGTGCCTTCATTTTTCTAATAACTAACAATAAAAAAGGATCTGAAATTCTGAACTCAAACTAAATAAAGAATAATACAGCGTTAAAGTAGCCTTATATCAATCCCGTAATATTTGGCATTTATTTATAATTTTTTTTTATATAGATATGATCAACTGGCATGGATGGTGTTTGTGCATAAAATGATTTGTCTAATTTATACCAATCATATAAAGCTGAAATGCCGCTATCAGTCATTTCTTGTAGAACAAATTGGTTATTTCTATAGTGTGCATTTAATATTTTTTTTATGTAAATCTGATTTTAGCGTACATCATGTATATGGTAGCCGCTAATAATTGAAGGATCAAGGATAGACAAGTCATTTATTCTAGTAATAATATTTAAATTACCTTTTGCATATTATCATTCATCTCAAAATCGGTATATTTAGTGCTAGTTAATTATTTCTATCCATCGTTATGAATGTACTCTTTCTTTAAACTAATATAATTATTTCAGATTTAAACTTAATACACAAAAATTTGGATGGACGTTAAATTGTCCCAACCAGATGAAACTATTGCATATGGATGGTGCGCAATTTAGTGGAAATCTCTGGTCAACAAATTAAATTTATATTCATCTCAACTTCTTACATAAACATGTTTTGGGATGTTACTTAGTATTAATTAATTGCTTTTAGCGAAACTGTAAAGCCCATTAAATGCACCGTTTAGGGTTTTGGTTTCTCGGTCTCTACTTTTATGTGGAAATATTAAATAACATAAAACAAAAGCAAAACTCATACACTTTCTCGTGAACAAGCGGCCATTAATGTTCATGTTAATAGACTTCATACCAAACTATCAACTAGGTACTGGGCGCCTAAGAGTTAAAAGAATCTATGAATATTTGTTAAAGGGCACCAAAATTAGCAAGAAAGAAAGGAGAAAAAGCTTAATAAAGTCATTATTAGATAAAGCACTTCAGAAAAAATAAACCATACAATATGGAACAAAAGGAGGAACTCTCTAAATTCCATTCCATGTTCCTATTTACACTTCATTTTTCAAACAACATAGCTAACACAGAAACAAAGCACCAAAAAATAGAAAAAGATAAACAAACTTCTAGTTAATACTTAATAGACTAAGCCCTGAAGCACCCAACTATTTGGAAGTGATTATGATGATGATGATTTCCCCCATGCTCTTGATGGCCATGTCCATGAGCATGCATTGCATGAGCACCAGTGTCTCTGTCTATAATTCCCTGTACCTGCCGAAAGTGCTCCACATGGCACGGTATAGTAATTGCGCCTTTTTGTTCAAAGCCGTACTCTTCTTCGGCCTCCTTCAAGAGGGAGAGAAAAAGTGGGTGATTCAGGTAAACCACCGGTACAACGAACCGTTGCGGCTCCTCACCTCCTGTCCCGACCAGTATTCCCATGCAACCCTTTGGTGGTACAGTACCATGTTCATCCCGGCGACTATGTTTTAACTGCAATTGCACACCCATGATGCTTTTCTCAAACAAAATATGGATCTAATTTAAAAAGATTGTAGGGATTAGTGATTTTTTTGTGATTAAAGAGAGAAAGGCCAAGTGTTGTTGCTTGAAATGGAGAGGTGATAAACTTTGGATGGAGATGTGGTCAGTTTAGACATGGTGACAAGTTAAGGTTTTGGAACGGAAAAGAAGCATGTGGTTATGTGGTTTGTGGGAGTTTTGGATTGAGATAGGAGGAGAGGTGGGTATTTAACTATTTATGCATGTAGAGGAACGAGAGAGTGAGATAGAGGAGAGGGGAGAGTTTATGTAGGTCAGGTCAGTTGGCTTGGAACTCGGCTAAGGTCAATTATTTTAAGCTGGTAAAAGAGGGAAGGATGGACTTGGGCTCACAAAATTATAAATTAATATTACGAAAATGTTTTATTTCACCAACCAATTACCCCAAATAGACCAAGCATCTTTTTCCAAATTAAGATTGGCAGGCTTTTCTCCTCCCAATTTATGAGTTGAGACAATATATTTAAATGAAAATATAATATAAATTTTAAAATTTAAAATTTAAGTTAAAAGGATCAAACTAAATTCCATGATATTTTCATGGTGTTCCGAATATGTAAAAATAACATCAATATTTCCTACAAAGTAAATGAAATGTTTTACAAAAAATGGTTTACCTAGTAACTTGAGGTCACATGAAGTAAATTAAAGTAGCGACCCTTAGCATGCATTCATTAAATTTGAACTAAATTTCATGAGCCTTATTCTTTTCCCAACCACCAATGTTTTTTTTAATCTTATTTGCAATGCACAACTACCATGTCTAACTTCCTAGACATGCACTCTTCAGTCTTCATTATGGTATATATTTGCAAACTGCACGCAATTACCTATGCAGGTATTTAATTTGACTTAGAAACAAATAAAGTTTAGTTTTATATTAACTATATTTGACCAAAACTAACATTAATTAACCCTGTAACAAGGTAATCCAACATAAAATAATTGAGATCATTAAAACAATCATGTGAGTGCTTTAATATGTGTACTTTAAGTTATTCTAAACAATCAATTTGAAATATGATAGTGGCAATCTTCTAATGGACAAATTGGTATAAAATTACATCTACGGTATGACTAACAAATTGGTATACTACAAGTCCGTTACAATACGTCCTTCGAAGTTTAAAACCGTGTGAAAAACTGCCTTAATTGCAATAGAATCTCTGCCAAAAATTTCAGACGAGAGCCTCAGTTTGGAAACAATGTGATTCCGCTAGATCTACTGCGGCTTAGTACCGTGGTGATTTTTATGTAAATAACAATTATGGCGTCATATCATATGCGCGTATTGATTTAAATAGCAACAAAACAAGTGTCAGTGAATCAGTACCGATTCTCAAAGACTTGACACGTACAGACTTTAGAAGAAACTATTTGACGAAGCGCTTAGCACGTGCCAAACGGGTCAACCTCCTTATTTTTTTTTTGGTAATTAGAATAAAGAATATCCTTTTGTTTTCTTTTAGCAATACCGACCGTGTGGATGGGAACGAACGTATCTGGTACCGCCATAAACTCAAAGACTGATGATAATT
Organism: Rhynchospora tenuis; assembly: GCA_027725995.1. Classification (NCBI taxonomy): domain Eukaryota; kingdom Viridiplantae; phylum Streptophyta; class Magnoliopsida; order Poales; family Cyperaceae; genus Rhynchospora; species Rhynchospora tenuis. The sequence goes on from CM050889.1 coordinate 123,514,122, forward strand.
TTTAGATACGTCTTCTCGGTTTGTCTCGTTGTTTCATGTAAATACAAATTAAAGAGTAGGTCCCGGGGATAGATTTTGCTTCCTAGTTGGAGTTCAATTCTAGTCCGGAATTGATTGTTGTTTTGTCAATAATTATAGGCGCTACTGAAATTTTTCTTTTTGGTGATGGTCTAGTGCATTTTGAAATAGAAAAGAGTTCAAATTATATATTTAAATTTACAATTAATAAAATATTTAGGTTCCGTTTGGATCTTAAGAATAAAATTAGGATTAGTTATTGGGAATAACAATATTATTCATAAACGGTCAAAGATAAGTTTTTCTTGGAACTTAAAGTGTTAATTTTTAGTGCTCCAATATACGAAATAAATTTTTCATTGTCTGGGACTAAAAAGTTTTTTTTTTTTCTGATAATTAAATGTTTCAGGATAGTGAGATACATTATACAAAATAGAAGGAATTTGACTAAAGTTTTTTTTTTTCTTTTTTTTGAATAAAAAGTGCTGGTCTTGGCCAGTACCTTTTTCTATTATGCTGTCATTGCATTTGAATTCATTTTATTATTCCGAAATATTGTTGGCAATCTTTTTTTTTTAGACATACTAAATATTGTTGGCAATCAATCCACATGTTTTCGCCTAAACCTATTCTATTCCACCATGCTAAGCGGCGCCTAAATTTATGAGAGAAACTTAGAAATGAATAGTATGCAAATGCAAATGTCTATAATCTTTTTAATTTTTGGGTGATTTAGATTTATGCCATGTAAATATATGAAATTAGAGATATACCATCACTAAATGACAAATTATTTTTTCGCCACTATAAAATAATAGAAATTATATTTTTGCAATCGGACAATTACATGACAATTTTATCCTTTTAAATATGCCATATAAAACTTAAAAATTAGCAATATGCCATCATAAAAGATATAATTAGTTTAATGTCATTATAAACTATTAACAATTAGTTATGACATTGCAAAATAACAAAATCATTATACGCCATTGGTGCATAAAAAAAATATAAAGATTTATATATTCATTATATATTCTTTTTTCCCCCTACCTTCTGAAGTAATAGTTCGATATATTCATTAGCTTTCATTGAATGTTGCACCGTTAGGTTTGTGGTACCTAGAACTTGTAGATAATGATTTGCCGATAAGATAATCTATAAACATAAGCAATATGTGTTAAACCTTGCTAACTATATTTGATGTATTATGTCCATTCACGAATTTGTCCAAGTATTTCTAATGAAATAATTATTATTCGCTATAGCTAATGTTAAAGATTCATTTGTTTCTGCCGCCGTCTGTTTTTTTTTTTTTTGAAAAAAAAAACTAGGGTTTGTTTTAAATGAGGGGTTATTTGGTCTTTAAAATAATTAATGACAAATTTGGTAATTGTATTTTTAGAATTCAGTATGTTTTTGGAGAAATAGTGGCATAAAACTAATTTTTTCAATTCTATAATGGCATAAATTTAATTAGCAATTTAAGAATGACATTTTTCTAATTAACAAAATTCATGGTGGCATAAAACTAATTGTCTCTTTTTTTTTTTAATTTCCATTGCACAAATTCCACAAAAGAATTTGTTGATAGAGGAGACGAGATTGCTAGTCATCATAGCAAGAAATGAAAATTTGGGTAAAAGAGAAAAATTAAACGATGGATAAAAAGTTACTGACTATAAACTTGAATTAAATTATATGTAATTATATCTAGAAATTATTTAAATTTTATTACGTCATACATCTATAGCATATTCACATACTGTTTACCTTCAAAACCGTCATTCTTTTTTCTACCGTTAAAATAGTAAAAGTAAGGACAAAAACATGGAATCTGATTTTAACCATATTTCTGTATAAAATTGCATTGAAAAAAAAATCACCATCAACTGTTACTCATGTTAGCATACAAAATAAATATGCATCTATAGCCCAAAAAAAATCCACATTTTGAATTGGTGTTATTATTTTTCTTTTCGATAAACATTTACATGTGTTTAATCATCATTCATCATGTGAGGAGAAGAAAACAATGTGGCAACATAATAACAAAGAGAAGTTTTCTCTGACATGACCGGACTACAAGACCTCAAGTTCTCAAGGTTTTATTTCGGCTTAGGTTTCAGTTTTATTTTTTAAAAAGGAAAAAGAAATTACGTACTAGCAATTAGGCCTGACTAACGTGGCTAATGGTCACAGAAGTGCCGTCCTCCGTTATCGTTTAGTATCAGTGAACGACACAGATTGTCTTGTCGTTAACCAGTTCGTTTATCAAACGGTTCAAATTTTCGTTCCGTTAATCGTTTTCGTTTAAGTACACGGCATAACGATTAAACATTTATACCGTATTATTTTTTGCCTTTATGAAGGATTACGAAATTTAATTCAAAAAAAAAAATGTAAAATGCAAAAAAATCACACATGATATAGAGAAAATATGCATACATTAATACAACAACATATCAGTACAAACAACATATATAAACAAAATATGCTAAGTTGTCTTCAAATACATCGTCTACTTTGCCACAAACACCACAAAATATGCCAAATTTCCTATCTAAATCCTAAATCCAGATCTGAAACTGCATTCTCAGGATTCATTGAGGAGCCAAAGACATGCAAATATGCAATCCAGGCTTCAACCAAAAGAACAAAAAAAAAAGCATCATCATTGAATATCGCTTCAGATCTAAGGAGCCAAAGACATGCAAATATACATTCCAGGCTTCAACTTTGTATCAAGGCACCAAAAATATACTAAATGATAGGCAACATTGACTCAACCAACGAACAAACTAGAATCAACTTACTGACAAGTGACAAAGTGACAAATGACAACATAGGGGATCCAACAGAAGTACACAACATCATTCCTCAATGCCACCTCCTTCCTCAATGTTCCATAGAGGCTCACCAATTTTTTCACCATTTTCTATATCAACACAAACAATGAATCATGTTAATTATTTGTAAATAAAGATTGCACAAAGTAAACTATAAATGAAGCAATTTCATGTAAACAATGAGTGAAGACATGAAAGATACCATTAATTGATGCCCTCAACCAATCTCGAGCACAAAGTAAAGCTTCAATGCTCTCATCATTGAGAGAGCTCCTAGCTGGACTGAGTATTCTGCCACTTGTACTAAATGCAGATTCAGATGCTACTGTTGAAATTGGGACAGCCAAGATGTCCTTGGTTAATTGACACAGTATTGGGTATTTAGGAGACTTCAATCTCCACTAAGCTAGGATGTCAAAATCCTTATCAACACTTGCTTCATCAACTTCAGTAGCTATTTTAAAAAATAAATAACATAAATATTAAATATAAATGCAACAATTGGAAACTTAAAAAAGAAAGGCTGAGTGGTACATCACCTAGATAGTCATCAAGCTTAGATTTTTTAGGTTCATTGTTCCTCCTTTCCTTTATGTAGTCTTTTAATGCAGCCCTTGAATTGGTTCCACTACCACTTGCACCAGCAACCGCAGTTGTCTTTTGCCTATTATGCAAAACACAATTATGAAGTTAAAATAAGAAAAATAAAATTTAGACTAATCTAATTATATAAATACTGAAATGTGATGTGACTACCTCTTTGACATTCTAGCTTGCTTCTCATCACTTGCATTTTCTTGAACATACTCATTGAACAATTCTTTCATGCACTCTCTCAAATTTGCCATGAAGTTAGCACATTGTTCAGGACACAATTCTTTCATGTACTCAACAACATAAAGCTTACATCTAGGATCAAGCACACAAGCTATTGCCAATAGAGAATTACCAATGGTCCAATACTTGTCAAACTTGGCAATCATTTGAGCCTCCATTTTCACAATGAATGGATATGGACTACTAGACATCCTTTTAATGTTCAAATAAACCTCAGCAAACTCAGGGAATAAAAGATTTAATGTTGGATACTTAGTGCCACTCAATTTTAATGTGGCTTCATAGAAAACCTTCAAATGACCAACTAAACATTCCACTTCATCCCATTTGAATTTATCTGTGTTATCTGGGTCCAGGAACATGTTAGCATACCTCTTATCAATGTTACCATACCTACAAATTGATGGTTTCAACTCCAAGGCCAGCACCAACATCAAATATGTGGAGTTCCATCTTGTTGGAACATCCCAAGCTGGCTTCTTAAATGGAATTTGACTCTGCAAACAGAAAACAAGAAAATAATATATTAATTAGATGCTAATAACAATAAAAGAATATATAAAAAAATAAAAGAATATATTAAACATAAGTATATAACCTGAGAGCAAGCCAACTTGAATTTCTCCATCCTTCCTTGAGAATGTTTAATGTATTTCATCGTGTCGCGTATATTACTTATCTCATCTTTCAGAACACTTAATCCATCTTGTACAATCAAATTTAGGATGTGGCAACCACATATCTAGTGGAAGACTTTACCATCCACTGGTAAGTCATCTTGGATGGGTGTGGTTGCAAATAGTTCAGTGATGCAAGCATCATTGGAAGAAGCATTATCAAGGACAAGACAAAATGCCCTTTTATCCAAGTTCCATAATACCAATTTATCATAAAAAGCCTCAGCTAAGTGTTTACCAGTATGTGGGCTTGGCAATGGGACAAATGTGATGATCCTTTTTCTCAAAATCCATTTTTCATCAATGTAGTGACATGAAATTGCCATAAAGCTCCTATCTCTACCCTTGTTGGTCTACAAATCACTGGTAAAACTAAATCTACAAGTAAGTTGCCCCAACTGTTAATAAAGAGTAACATGTTGTTCCTCATAAAACCTAATACAGTCTGCTCTAACGGTGGTTCTTGATGGGATTTTGAATGAAGGTTGCAATTCATTAAGTAACAACCTAAAATAATAGTGGTTAACACAGTTAAAGAGATATTCATGGGCTATTACCATGATTGCCAAAGCCTTTCTACATTTCATTTGATCAAAGACCCAAGGAATAAGTTCTGTTCCTTCTGTGTTAATAACAAATAAAATAAAATTTATCAGTAATAAATTAAAACAATTAAATGAATGAAAATAAGTTATATAAATGAATTAAAAAAGTTGTACCTGCTGATTTGGCAGCTTGCAACATTTTTTGCAAAGCATCACGCCTATTTCTTGGAAATTTTTTACACCCTTTTTCAATGTGATTCCTCATAGAACTTGTGCCTCTTTGTTGCCCTTGCAAATACTTGTTACCACAATATTTGCAAATGGCATAATAGCTTCCATCTTCGTCAGTGGGCCCCTGGTTGAAATACTTCCAATACTTAGAACTGACTTTCCTTGTTTTCCTCTTTTTAGGGTTTCCTCCTTCTTCTTCACAAGGAGGTTCTTTCTGACCATCTTGACCAGTAGTATTAGGGTCATTAGGGGCATCTTCGTGTATTTTTTCTATTTCCTCTTGGGTCTCAAAGTGTAACCCAACACCCATGCTAAACCAAAGAAGTGTCAGTTCATACATCAAGTGCATCAAGTCACGGTTCAAATCAAGTGCAATATTATTTCAATCATCCATTATTCAAGTGCATCAAGTGCATTATCAGTTCAAATCAAGTGCAATATCAATTCAAATCAAGTGTAGTGTCATTGCAAATCAAGTGCAATATCAGTTCAAATCAAGTGCAGTATATGTTCAATAATCAAGTGTATTATGCAATATCAGTTCAATAATCAAGTGCAATATCAGTTCAAATCAAGTGCAGTATCTGTTCAATAATCAAGTGTATTATGCAATATCAGTTCAATAATCAAGTGCATTATCAGTTCAAATCAAGTGCAGTATCTATTCAATAATCAAGTGTATTATGCAATATCAGTTCAATAATCAAGTGCATTATCAGTTCAAATCAAGTGCAGTATCTGTTCAATAATCAGTTCAAATCAAGTGTAGTGTCTTTGCAAATCAAGTGCAATATCAGTTCATCATCAGTTCAAAATCATACTAGTATATGCACATATTAGTTGCAGTATCACTTCAAATCAAGTCACAGTTCAAATCAAGTCCAGTATCAGTTCAATACTTCAATCATCAAGTGCATCCAGTCATTAAACATCATAACAACTAACAAGTGACAATATTTTAAAAATAAATTTAATTAAGTCATTAAACGTACTCATCATCTGAAATCTCTTCCTCTGATATATCAGCCAGTCTCTCTGAACGAACCATGGTATCTGCAAAGATTAAGAAATAAAAATCATATCAGAAAAAGAAAGTACAAAAAATATTGTATAAAAACAAAAAAGATATTGAATAAAATTGAAAACAAAAATCACCTTAAGGAAAAGGAATCTGCTGTGACTGTGATTGAGAACTTCTCTCTTTCTCTCTTTTTTCTTATATGTATTCGTCTCTGCCTCTCTTCTTTTTTTTTCTTTCTTCTGATATACTGTTTAGTTTCTCATATATATAATATAGCAAGAAAAATATCATGATTGTTGGTGGAGACATGATCCTGACAGAGGATCTAGTTACCTATCTCACAATCACAGATATCTCAGATATCAAATTATAACCTACCAAATCAGTCTAGGTTTTAGTATAGATCAACAAACAAAATGATGAGTTTACCCCTTCTCGAGAGTCAAATCAAATCTGAGATTGATTGAGAAAAGGAAGAAAATAGAGAGAGATAGAGAGATAGAGAGAACCTGTATAATATATAGCATGCGAGAGAGAGGAAAAGGGGACAACAGAAGACTAACAGTCGCATCGAAGTATCGCACGCTCTGACGCTCAGCCGCTCCGAGAAGAGAAAGAGGGAAAAAGGCGGAGAAGAGATCGAGGAAGAAGTACTGTTAAGAGAGAGAGAGAGAGAAGCGCAGCGACGGAAAGATGGATTTAGGGTTTATTTTAAGAGTCTCGTGACTCTTCGCTATCTCCGCAGATCCATCAACACCTCTGCACTCGGAAAAATTGTACACACCTAAAATCTTATACGCGATAACGAAACACCCTGTTCCATTTACCGTTCTTTTATTAGTCTCATATTTCGGCCCATTTCGTTTGACGTTTCGTTTCATTAACGAAACTGATTTCAGTACCGTTATTCGTTTCGTTTAGATAAACGGAACGGCATAACGTTTTTTTTTTCCGTTGGCAGGCCTACTAGCAATGCATTTTTTAGTGCCAGACAGTGGGTTGACTATTCAAAGCTGTCAGAGAAGCATCTTTTTAGATGTACTATAGCACGGAGGACCCACAAATTTCAGTCGATGCTATTGCTAACGACCATAACTGCATTGGCAATTTGGCATAACGGGCTTGTTTGGATGGGTTGGGAATAGTGGGAATAGTGTGGAAAAGTGGGAAGAGTAGGAAGAGTGGGAAGAGTGGAAAAAGTGCTATTCCTAGGTCGTTTGGATGGTGAGTTTAGGAATAGCGTTGGGAAGTGTGAAAAAGTAGAGAGAAAAGTGTTGTTGGGAAGAGTGGGAAGAGTGGGAAGAGTGGGAAGAGTGGCTATTCTCACTATTCCCAAAGGGCTCGTTTGGATGCTTCCCGGAATAGGGGAATAGTGGGAATAGTCACTCTTCCCACTCTTCCCAACAACACTTTTCTCTCTACTTTTTCACACTTCCCAACGCTATTCCTAAACTCACCATCCAAACGACCTAGGAATAGCACTCTTCCCACTCTTCCCACTCTTCCTACTCTTCCCACTTTTTCACACTATTCCCACTATTCCCACACCATCCAAACAAGCCCAACATTATTTATTTAGACTAGAGAAATGATAATTCTCGCTGAAGAATTTCGGTCATAGCTAATCAGAAGATGGGAAATCACGAAATCAGTATGCATTAAATTTAGAATAAATGTTATGTAATATTCCTGTATTATTTGAATAATTTATGCATCATTCATATGTTATTTGTACATGACTTTAATTTAGCGACTTTAATTTAGCGAGTACCAATAATTTAGAGAAATGCTAAAGTCCATGAAGATGTGAATTTGTTCTATGCAGCTGTTCTCGCATTTCAAGTTTTAAATGATCGATCCAAATAGTTTGATATAATTCCCATTTTAAAAAATTATACAAAATCAAATTTATATTTTTTATTTTTTTAATAATTTTGGATTTTTAAAAACTATTGTTATTGGAGGTCAAAATTCATACACATGAATTTTCTAAAACATAAAAAATATATATACGGGAAATACCATTCATGAAGGTCATAGTCCTTTAGAAAAATATTTCTTTGAAGGTTAATACTTGACAATAATAATCAGCAACAAACTCGTAATATGAACCCAATTGGACCCGATCCACTGCCACCTACTCGGAAATATATTACATAAAAAATAGAGGAGCGTAAGATAGACATTAGTCGGTATGACTAGGGACTAATTATGTGTTGCAATAATAATGTTAATGATTAATGAAGCAACGGCTAGTGGAGGAGGAGCCAAGGAGGCAGTTGACTATGATGAAAGGCACGTGTAAGAGTGGACTTCTCGAGGCAATAATGCAAATAGTAAATTAGCAAAAATGGCACTATTCCCTCCTCCTATGACTCTATTCCACTAATACGCCACTCCTTTTGTATTTGTGGGGAAAGTATTGCTCCTAGTGCAAATAATGCAGCACTATGACATTATCTCTATGATAAATCATTTTTGCTATAGATTCCTTCCTAAATACCAGGGACTGTTTAACCACACACTCTGAAATTGTACTATTTTGGGAAAAAAGAATATGTTATTTCGTGCAAAATATAATATAAATTTTTCCGTACGGTCATTTAATATAGTACTGAAAATCGGAATTTATCTCATGTTTAAAACATGACATGAATAGGCAAATAGTAGTGAAGAAAGGAGAAAGTTTGTGCATTCTTTTTATGATATTAATTTGTCTTAATTATCCGTCAAATACGTTTCGTGCTATTTCAAATAACAGTCTACTCAACTATTTTTCTTCCCCATACTTTCTTCTACCATACTCTTAAAAGTTATCACTCGATTAGCATAATTTATGCTTTGTTAAACAGACTTTAAGAAATATTTTCAGGATAGATTCCTTAATTACTAAAAAATCTTATAGTCTTCTTTATTATTTTTTTTGTGAAAATTTGCTTCTTTAAATAAAAGAAAGTCTTATCATGAAAAGTAGTAGATACAAGATTTAAGTTTCAGCAAAATAAAAATGTGAAATATTACGGTTGAATAAATTTAGAGACAACTAAAAGCTGTTCATTAAATACAAAATCACTTTATAATTTTGCATGTTCGTTGTTTGATTTGATCCAACATTACTAAAAATTATCTGATTTTACAAAGAGATTAGTGATTCTCTGTGAACTGTTCAGTTTTTTTTGCACAGACCAACCTTCAAAATTGAAACGACCCTACTATTTGCAACGTAGACATTATGTGAATGGCTCTGAGAGTTGAAACAAATAGTGGTAGATTAGCTACCCCTTGCGCAGTTTAATATTGTCTATTAACTTTTAAATTTTCTATGTTATGGTATGTCTTTACTTGTTGACGGAGACTTCGGAGCCGAAAGAAGAGAACAAGTGAGAAAAAAATTTAGAAAAAGTGAAAACAAAAGAAACTACAATCAGTCCTTGGAAGGACTAACAGTGGTACCACAAAATTAAAATCGGAAGGCAAACAGAACTTTTAGGTGGCAGGCAGGATTGACGCTCTCTGGTCCAGTAAAAAGGCAAACTTTGCACTAACTATTTTTTTTTTCTTTAATTAAAAAAAATGAGATGAACAAATCTTCAACATTTTTATTGGCTTGTACTGAGTCTCACATCTAACTTATATATGGAAACCAATATTTTGAGAAATATATATTAAGAATATGGGAATTTTGACTATATAAACATTTAACAAAATTTCTCCTATTCCTTCAATTTATCCAAAATGTATTTAATTTGAATTTTCCGGTAAAAAACAAAAAAAAAGACAACATCCTACGGCATAGCCGCATAGGTTTTGGTTGCCGCTGGGACCGCTAGTGAGTTGTTTGTACTGTAGGGGCAGGACAGAGAATTTACGAATATCGGTTTATTTCCTAAGATATTCTTTATTTGGCAAATAAAAACCTTCTTTTTTTTGTTTAATTTCTAACACAATCTCGTCAAAGCTCCAAATTGCCTCGTCATATATCCAGTCCGGTTTGTTTTATCAGATTGTGGTTTGGATAGAAAAAAATTCATAATGCGCAAAACATTGAGGCAAAGAGCATAAAAAATTTCACACTTTTGACCATATATTTGAGAGTACAAAATTTAAAAGAACTGCCAGAGGCGAAATATTTGCATAACCCAATATTTATTGTTCCGAAAATATGTCAACTAAGGATATGATAAACATGCAAAACCCCCACAATGCTCAAAATTAACACTCTCTCTTAATCTAGAAATATTTTTATTGTAAGTTTCTATTGATGATGTGAATGGAGATAATTGTTGTTTTGCACCATCCACCCAAGATGCATTGTAGGCCCCTTGTTGCTTTGGCATAAAAGCAAAAGTTTTGTCTTTGCTCCCAATTCTTTTTGTTCAAATCACATCATGCTATCTCCAAATAATTTTTCACTTTTCCAAAGTTTTTCCTTCCACTTGAAAAATAATCATCGACATATCCCATTCACGTTTGTTATTATTACTGGCTTGGCAATACTTTAGAGCAGTGGAAATTTCCCTCTCTTTCAATCCATTTTTACTTCTCCTAGCTTTAAAGTTTTGAATTTACTTCACATAATAAAAAATGTTTCAAAATTGAATTCTCTTAGCAAATTGCTACTTTTGGTTAGGTAAGGTAATTAATTTGTCGCGATCAAATATGAAATTAGTATGAAAAATGATTTAGTATAAATAGACATTAGACTTTTGAGGACAATATAATCTTTAATATGGATGGAGGTTGTCAATTCTTCCAGATGAATGTGGATAAAGATGCAAATCTATACCGATACAAATACAGACACAAATCTAATTTTAGATATTAACATGAAATTTATAAGTTTCACAAAGTTGCACACATAAATCATACATACACTCACAAAGTTAACACGTAGAGGAAGCTATCTATTTAAAAATAAATATGACTAACAGTAATCAACCACTAATTATCATTCTTTTTTGAATAAAAGTGTTACAAATAAATAATAAGTTTGTGTATTTGAGTAATGGTCTTAGGAAATGTAAATCGAAATGGCAACAAAATTATGTAGTAAAATGTTTGAATCAAGCTCGGTACAATTATAGCTAGGTTTAATAAGTTGTTTATTAAAAATTCATCAAAACATATATAAATGCTAAAATATTTTAAACTTTTGATTATAGACCAATCAGCTTCTAAATTGGTTCAAATTTATTACATTCCCTTAACATTTGTACGGTAATTTGGTAATATTACTTATATTTGTACATATACTGTAAAACAATGCACACTGGAATTACGCTACGTATTGTTTTCTTTGCACTCAAACTATAACAATCCTCCACAACCACCCCATTTCATGCTCCTATTGTTAAAATATTCACTCTTGCATGGAATTCTAAGCTCCATTCTTCCAAGTTCGTCTTACATTTCCTATTTTACCCTTTGAAATTCATTTGACATCGAATAAAGTTGTGATTTGTCAAAATGCACCTACAATTTGACAGACTGTCGTAGATAAAATTATTATGGAAGAAATAGCTTCTCTAGCAAAACAAGGAGTCGAGGAATAATCCAATGGATGTTGTGTTCAATTGAACCTAAAGAGAATTTCGGATAATCATACCGACACCGTTTATATTCGGAGCTCAAAATTCATTATAGGCTCAATTTGAATATCAAGCAATTGATGGGATCAAGGCTTTTCTTAGCATTGAACCTTGATTTCGGCCTTTTCGGCATCTACCACCAAAAATATTACGGGCCTAGTATAGATTGTTGTGTGATATATTAATAAGCCTTTTACTAGATTTGAGATTTCAGGCTCAATTAAGTCTTTGTTATTGCACAAATGAAGTGTTTGTTTTCTTAAAATAAGTCTTAAATAATAAGTTAATTGAAATGATAAATAAAAGTAAAAAAAATATGGGAAAAGACAAAGGAAGTAATATTAAAATGATTTATAGGAACTAGGGGTAAAAGAAGAAAATTGTGACTTGATAATTCGAAACTGAGAATGGACGGGGAAATCCACCCTGTTTAGAACTTTCAATGTAAAGTTGGTATTTTTCCAATAAGGAATGGTGAGGGCAAAAATTTATTCAAAGTCTAACATAATGGACTCGATGATTGTTTCATTTGAGTCAGGAACAACACCTTTTGGAAAACTTTATTGGCAACTACTTTCTTTTCCATTTGGAGAGCGCAATAACAAGGTGTTCAGAGGAGTGCGCGGAAATCCTGAAGATGTGGTAGAGTTAATCATGACAGAAGGAAGAACTTTTCAAAGATTTTGTATTTAGGTTTTTTTTTGTATTTTTTTTTTTCTGTTTCCTTTCCTTTTAGACCTTGACACTGTCAAGTTATCTAAAAAAAAAATTTTATTCAAAGATCGCATTTTTTTTTGTGTGTACGTATAACTAACAACATTCTCAATAAAATAGAAAAATTATTCAAATATTGTACCCTTCTCGTGTATAACTCGAGAAAACTATCAGTAAAGCAAAAAAAAAATAATTTTTTTTTATTGTTCATATATATGTTAAGACAAGATGTGTATTACACTTATTTTTTGGTTAGTTTAGATATACCGATTTTTAAGAGGTTTTTTTTTTTTTTCTAATCACACAATGAATGATCAATGAATTTCTTAATTGTACAAATTAATATACAACTTATTTAAGCTACATAAGTTATTCAAGATTTTTGAATGATCAATGAATTTTTAATCGCACAAATTAATATACAACTTATTAATATTTTAAGATCTTATATTATTTTTTTGATCATTACTATTTTCTAAAATGTTTATAGTCATTATAATAATATAATCTAATCCTAAATAAGTCATCCAATATGAATTCTCTTCTTAATTTGCAAACAGTGACATACACAAAATACAACTTAGGCAAACAATTTCTGTTGTTAAATTTAAGGTATATGAAGGGGACCCTGATCTCGTGTTGCGCTACACGACGTGTAGCTCACCCAAGAACCGTTCGATTTTGATCGGACGGTTTATTTTTTGGTGGGTCTATCAATCTGGTTATATGCACGAGACTTCTATATTTATTCGATTCAGATCGCCTATGGATGCGCTACACGCGGTGTAGTGCAACACATGATTTGAATTCATATGAAAGTATCACAATCTCTATTAAGATCAACGGCCTTTGTGTTTGACCCCAAAATATTGTGCCAAATTGCATGAAATAAATAACCCATTTTATGACAAATAAATCCAAGAAAGCTCAAGAATCCACGAAAAATACCAAACAAACTCCAAAAATTCCCAAACAATACCCAAAAATCCCCCATGAATTATGATGAATTATCATGGTTCTAAAACCCAAAAAAATATCTACATAAAGCCTCCATTTTGCAAAGAAACCCCAAAACTCTACGAAATTACCAAAAATAAATCCATGAGAAATTATCCAAAAGTGTTTAAACAAAAAAATCCCTTATATTTTTATGAGTCTACACATAAAATTTCATATGAAAATACCTAAGGGAAGGGCTTCAAATGATTTATTTCCATTTGGCAGCAATTAATTGATAGAAATTAAAATAGAAAACCAAGAAAATCCCTGAAAATTCTGGAATCCTTGGCGCGTGCACCCAGTTGCAGGGGATCCGAGAGGGTGCAAATGTCGCTGGATTTTAAAATTCCCTCCTCCCGCCTTAGGGTCGCCTGGACCTGTTTCATGAACCGAAGGGAATGGATTTCAGTTGGCTCACGGAGGACCGGACACATCCATATTCCCGTCTCTCATTAATCCTTACAGCTGGGGCCCGCATTGTCAGCTTCGTCCTCTACCCTGGTAAAAAGAAAATGTCGCGTTTTTACCGCGAGAAGCCGGTAAAGAAGGTGAAACCGAGGCTCTTTCGTGGACGTGGCCTTCTCCTCGTCCATAGACACCAAAACCATGATGCCCAGCCCCTGGTTTTACAGAACAAAACCCTACGCGCAGCCTATTTTTGACCGTAGATGGAACTTGAAGAGTGTGGATTGCTCTCAGCCAAGGATGGATGCCCTAATACCTAGCCTATATATATCTCTAATTCGAGCTACAAAGAGAGAGAGGAGACCAGCCGCAAGATAGGGTTTGGTTTAGACACTTGTAATATTCCTTAAACAATAGAGAGAGAGAGAGACATTAGGTCGAACAGTTAGGGGAAGAAGAAAAAAAGGTAAAGTTGATGATGGTATGATGGAAATTATCTGTGTGTGAACAAAAATAAATGAATTTGAAGCCTTAATTTGAATTAATTTGAGTTAATTGCGTTTGTTTCGGTTTTTCTTCTAAGTTCTGTGCTCCAAGTTGATTACAACTTGCAGAGCTTTTAATCTCTGATTCCTTACTTCTGGATTGATGATAACCAATAAGCTTTTCCATCCCTATATGTATTGCTCAGAGTTGATGACAACTCTTTGAGCCATCCTGAGTACCACACCATGCTGATGACATCATTGGATGTGTTTCCTTTAGTTTGTTCTTGAACAAGGAGTGTGAAGACACCTCCTTTAAGTAACAAGAGTGCAGATAGCAAGCTGAAGACAGCTTGTGTATCTGTGTCTCTTTTAACTCTTCAAATCAAGTTGAAAACAGTTTGGATGAGGTTATGCTGCCCAATTTTTGTTAGAACATGGACTTATATGCAAAATTGCTTAAACAGAAATTTCCTAAATGCATCAGTGAACATTTCTGCAAACTTTCAAAGTATAGTTTAAAATGATTTTCTTAATCAATCTTAAATAAACAAAAATGCATATAATGCCAAAATGTTCTTCAAAATAAATAAAAATCATCTTGCATCATTCTAAATGTAGCATCATGCGTATCTGGACTTCTGTAAATAGTTTTACTGCATTTGGGTAAGTCTAATTGAAAATTATCAAAAACAGTAGCTAAATCCAATAAAAACAAAATCTGAAAATTAGGAAAAACGCAAAAAGACTTGCCTTTACAGCCTGTGATGCTTTGAACACTTAAAATACATTCAATTATACCTAATTTGAGTATCAAATCAAGCCCTATCACTGTAAGACAACTTACACGCAACTTAGAAAATGAAATAAAAATGCAAAAATTGGTGCTCTCGGCCCATATGTCTCACACTACAAATTACAACGATTTGAACCAAATTGAAGACACAAAATTCTTGGAATAGAGCTCCTGAAGCTACTGGAGCAGTGACTGGCATTAATGGAGCTCTCTGTGGGACCCATAACCAAGCTCAGATCAGCTTCATTTTTGGAGCCGAGGTACCTCAGTCCAGATCACCTCCTTATGAGCTTTTGTAGAACCAATTAATCCCATAAACATATTCAGTGAACCTCCGGGACTGAGGGGAACCTAAGGCTGGCAGAGGAAAGTGCCTTGAGAGCTCAGGTGCCATTATCGGACAGCTCGAAGCTCCTCAGGTATCACGTGGTGCTACAAGCATCCATGGCAAAGATAAGACACAAAAAACTATTCTCCTCACTCTCACGATTTAAACGTACCCAATTTCGACTGAAATGGCGGCTTGAGGCGTCGCAATTTGGACGGAGGAGGAGCGAGGGCTTTTCTGCAAAATAACCAGATTCGTTGCTGGTGGAGGGAGACGAATTCGATTTCCCGCTTGATTTTCTGTGGCTACGTTGGTGTAGCAGCTCATACCATTCGTTACACGAAACTCAGAGCGGAGTCAGCGCCAACGATTCAGTCAACGTACAGTCAGCCTGTTTTGCTGACGTGGACCAATCAGGATTTTCCAAATAATCAGAAATTTTAATAATCCATTAAAAATAGTATATAATTCAGAAAAATTCAAATAAAATATCCATAAAATCCTAAAAATCTGTAGAAACTAGATTTACTGATATTTTGGCATGAAATTATGTCAATTTGTGCCTCTTTTATATTTTCAAAGTATTTTCTAATTAAAATTGAGTTTTATAATTTGTTAAAACTTTGAAAATTCACCAAAATTAGTAGGAATCTTAGAAAAATTCAAATAAAATATCCAAAAATTTCTAAAAATCTAAATAAACCAAATCCAATAATATTTTCATATAATATTTTGTTAAAATAAATAGTTTCTTATTTTTGAAGTATGTTTCTTATAAAAATTCGGTTTTATAAATCCTAGAAAAATGGTCAAGTACTTTAATAAATTTTCTATGTAATTTTATCAATTTCCTTGTCAAGTATAATCAAAATTTAAAAATAAATTGGCAATATTTAGAAATTTTCTCTTATTTTAATAAGATTAAAAAAGAAGAAGTAAATCATAGATAAATCATTAAATAATAAATAAATAAACAATAAGTAAATAACAAATAAATAACATTAAGTGCAAAGCATCTTCAAATTAAAATAAATCAAATTAAATAAAAATAAATTGAATTAAATCAAATCTAATCAAATAAAAATCAAGCCAAATTGAATTGAATCAAATCTAGTCAAGTTAAATCAAAGCAAAACAAATCAAACCAAATCAAATCAATCGAAATCCAACTTTCTTTGTTCTCACAAGCCCCCAAATGGCTGAGAATCAATTCTCATAAGCCCCCAAATAGCCGAGAATTGTAAAATCAAACTTCTTTGTTCTCACAGGTCCCTAAATGGCCGAGAACCAATTCTCAAAGCCCTCAAATGGCCGAGAATTACAAAGTCAAACCTCTCTCTTCTTCTCTCAAAGCCCCAAAATGGCTGAGAAGCAATCCTTAAAGCCCTCAAATGGCCAAGGATTATGAAATCAAGCTTCTGTTGTTCTCAAAGCCCCTAAATGGCCGAGAGCTAATTCTTATGAGCCCTCAAATGGCCTAGAATCATAAAATCAAAGTTCTCTCTTTGTTCTCGCAAGCCCCCAAATGGTCGAGAACCAATCCTCAAAGCCCCCAAGTGGTCGAGGATCATAAAATCAAAATTGTCGAAATTGTCCCCTTGATAAATACAAAAAAAATGGGGGTTCAAATAATTAGTTTAGATATCTTTTAGTTGTTTTTTTTTAGATAAATAGTTTTATGGATTCTTAGCTTTCTTAGCTTTAGATATTCTTAGTTTTAAATATTCTTTGACACTTCAAATAAATAGTCTTAGTTTAAATATTCTTAGATGTTTTAATAAGTTTTAGATATCATTGGATATTTCAAGTAGATTGTTTTAGACGTACTTAGACCCTCAATTGGGCCCCGTCAATTAAGTCTGGTGCCATCAATTGAATCCGGTCTAAGCCCAAAAGAAATAAATTCTTTGTTGAATACCAAAACTATTTAAATAATGATTTTCTAGCCTATTATATTTAATTCTTCGAATCTCTTAATCAGAGGTTCTCGTGAGAAACCACGGGGTAATTAACAATAGGGGCTTGCGCCTATTGGAAAGAAAGGATCCACCAAATTAATAAACCCTCATGAGAATAGATTCTCGTTAATGTTTTCTTGTTGTCAAGAAGCATTTCTGCACTTGAATTTAAACTCGTGAGGGGTGAATCTAAGACTTATTCCCGTTCTTGAAGAAACCCAATCATTCTTCGAGAAATGACGAAAAAGTCCACCCACTTTGGAATAGCACAGTGCATGCATGTCTATTCGGAAGATTCTATAATTGGAGTTGGGACCCACTGAGATTCGTCTCCTCTCAGTATATGTTTATATTTTGCTTCTATTTCACGACCTATGTCACGCATTTTCTATTGAAGAAATAATCAATTTATTGATACGCTAGCTGGTTCCATGTATAATGTATTAAATCTTCCACTATATCAAGAAAGACCAGTAAGCAAATCTTAAATTACCAACTGTTATAGGACAAATCATCACTAGAGTGGAGTTCTTAATTCGGTAATCTAGGCAATAAAATATACCTATGTATTTCTAATTGGAAAGGAGAAAAACTTAAAGTACCCAATCCATCCAAATGGATATAAAATATGGAACTCCCATCGTCTCCTCCGAAATACCCACCCCCAATACCCACACAATTTTAGCAAAACTTAAAAGAAAAAATAGGGGAAATATATTCATTTTGATTCACATAAGTATTCACTTGATCAAAATGGTGATGTTTATTGCGGTTCAAATGGATGTTCATTTTGGTTCAAAATAATCAAACTTGTGGAGCCAGAAAATTTTTCTATGGGATTCAACAAATCTATAATATTAATATTTTTTTAATTAAAATAAATTCATACACCATTATATATTTTTATCTCTTTTTTAAACACCAAAATTCAAAAATTTAAAGATTAGAAAAATAGAAATTAATTTTAATCAATTACTACGTGGGAAAAAAAATTAGAAATCAAAATATAACACATTTCACTTGACTTGTATTTAAGTCATAAAAAAAGAATTTTACATAAATTAAATAACAAATTTATTGTATGGTTTCCCTAATAGTAATGAGTATAATACTAACTTAACTGGAAATTATTTTGTCTCAAAATGTGTTTTGTTGGAACAATTGCTAACTTTATATAATAAAACAATCATGAGAATGAAATACCAAATGGTGTTCAATAGTATGATAATATTTGTATTTTTATGGGGTTCAAATTTAAAATAACCATAAAATATACATTTTATAAGTATAAATTTTAATTGATGGTATTATTTTTTGAAATTGAATGAGGTCAATTGACCCCATTTAAACAATGTATCTCTGCCACTGATCAAACGTTTAGATAGCAAAAAATAGCGGCACTATATATATATTTTTAAATAGGACCATTTATTTATAGAAGCATATATAACCCACTCTTCCGCGTCCAGCGGAAATTGAACCCGCTACCTCTAGAATAACCGCAGAGCCACTGATCATATGTGCTAGACTCCCACAATAGCGGCACTACAATAATGCTATGTGAGATACACAATAAGCTCAATAGATAATTATTTATTTAGCATATTTTTTTGATAGCAGCTGGAATAGCTTCGTAGAAGCTGGAGCTTCGATCTCAAATGCAATCGCCAAGGATATTTTTAGTTAAGATAGGAGTGAATCTCTAAATGGTGGCATGAGCAAAGTAATTCCAAAAAAAAAATTATAATTATTGTAAATTGAGTTTTCTCAAATTCTAAACGTTTCATGATCATACAGTATAGGGACCAGGTTCGGATTCGCAGACTAAAAATACCTCTTTTTCTATCTTCAGCCTTTTGCTCGTACAAATTGCTGCAGCTCCACTTACGGCAACTCATCTTGCCACAATTTGAACTGTCAGCCCATATATACCCTATTGTCTGACAGCTCTAGTTAATAGAGTCATATATGTAGTGAGTCTTTCAGTGCCGCGACCCACGAGTCTTTACTAGTTTTATTTCGCTATGGCGGGTTTTATGCTTAGTCTATCTAATAATATATCATAATAGATCTAACAAGATCAAGCGTTAGTGGATTGTCAAGTCTTTAATAGCTGACAGGAGCTTTTGGTTAGATCTTCATATTGGTCAATCGATATTTCTCAACACAACACGGACCAGCGATATATGTTGCACAATTGCCAACAAAACACCCGAATATTGTCTTCATGTAGACCTTCATATTTTGTTCTATTTTTTTTTTTAAATTTTCTTAGATGATATTTGTATGATGCATAATTGCCAACGAATCTCTTTTCTTTCTTTTTTTTGATGTAATGCCCTTTTATTTTATTATCGATATTCTATGATTTGTAGACAAGTCACAATATTTTTTTAATATTAATATTAATAAGAGATCCTTCATTTTAGAGTAATTTATATTGATCAATCAATCCACAAGCAATATTATATACAGATTCATAGGGACATTAATTTTTCCCAGCTAGCTGTATACGGTAAAGAAAATAAATCTTAACTGGAATTAGTACATATATTGAAAAGAAAATCAACATGCAAATATTCAAAATTCAAATGCATGTTTCTAATTAACGGTATAATTGGGCAATTCTAAAGAAAGTCTCTCTGCTTTCTATAAACAAAGCATCAACTTGTGTGTTTTTGGCATGAAATGAGTTGTTATGTTGAAATATTGATGTGATCCTTCCAATGACTGGGAATGAAAAATATATTTGAACAGCTTGCTGGATATATATAAAGCAATTTTCTTTGTTAAGATCGAGTTTTGAATTATAAAATACCTTATTTGATGAGCTGCTCATGTATAGTATAATTATTACTTATTAGATACAGTGCTCAGCATGAGCAATTTAAGAGATTTATTTAGGACCATAATGTCACATCCCATAAATTCGGAGAAATAAGGACCTTCGTCTTCTAGAATATCTTTAACAATATGTTTTGCTCAGTTATTCTCACATTAAAAATCTGACTATATGCCTACAAATGTTACTAGTTGTTTTCCTCCCTGTTATTAAACTGGTCTTGCAGCAAATTTAGGAAAACAGACTTACATATTAAATAATTTGATGCACTAGCTGGATCCCTCTAATTTTGAGGAGGGAAGGAGGGAGGAGTGTCGGGAGTTTTGGGCATAAAATGAAAAATAGTACAAGTTGAACTTTGGAAAATCCATTATTTCTAGCTCTGCATAGTAATTATATATCTAGTGCAGCCTACAATATATTTTTCTGTGTACCAAATGAACAGTCTGGAGATTATAATGCTTTGAAATAATATGCCAGTTAACACATAGCTATATACCTCAAAAAAAATTTGTTCTAATTGTAAGAAGCAAGGACTTATACGGCACTAAGATATTAATTGAGAAAGGACTAAGGCGAAAAAGATTGTAACCTTAACCAATATATACTTCATATATTGAAAGATGGAAGACTTTTTTTTTTTTTTCAAATATTTCACGACTGATTTCAGATTTTCTTTTCTTTTTCTTTTTTGGAAAAGAAGATAGGAATGATGAGCCAAAAAAATGAATTCTACTTTTTTTTGGAGGCCATACTATATTGGTAATTAATGTGTACAGTACAACAAAATATATATATCAAACATTTTCTCATTTTTTTCTATGAGAAAAGCGGCCCTGTGATAAATTGTGCTCTTATCAATAAATACTATTACTAATTTGATCAACTGCTGATCTACATATGCATAATGAATTAATCTTACCCGCTTTGGAGATCATTCTTTGTTAAGCAATATTGGTGCAAAAACCTTGAAATGGGAGCGAGATAATGAATGTCCTCTATAATCTTATCCACTGCCAATTAATTGGATGAGTTAAAATGTTAAAATCTCATCATTTACTATCGTGCAATATTTTCCTAATTAATTGATAATGTTTTCCATAGAAATTATTAGTCTTATCTCTTATCCTTTGATAAGTGATCAATAAAATTTGAAAGACACACACACACACACACACACACACACAACACAGTACAGCTATATGCATGGAACTATGGATGGATGAAAGGGAAGGAAAACAATTTGGTGCTGCAATTTGCAAAAATACCTTCCTAAAGAATTACCGTCGAAAAATATTTACCTATTCAAAATAGAGTATATATGCTTGCCAGAAGTTTAATGGGAAGACCTAAACTAATTTGTTTGGTAAACCACATAGAAGAAGTATGCACCCAGACAATTGATTCTGATATTGGCTCTGAAATAGTACTAGAAGATGTATTGTTTTCATTTTTTAAATATGGCTGTGTAGACTGCTTATGTAATAGCTTACCTTACTGAAATAGCATGTGGTGGATAATATGTAAATTTAATCATGCGTTTGCATATGCAGTTTGCACAGGCCATTGCTGGGATGCACTTTGAAATGATTTATCCTTTGCATGTGTAAGCGCGCACAAGGAATCATTTTTGATGGATATCCACAAAATTAAATCGTTTGCCATCCATAAATTTACTAGAGATTCAAATAACTAGAACATGATTGACATTTGTACACAATGCCATGCACTTAATTAATGATGAACGACCTAAACAAATATAATTATTTTAAATAAAGTAAATATATTCTTTTACTACTACAATTTATTTTCAAATTAATATGTAACATGCAACGTAAGATTTATTTATAAGTTTGTTGTTGTTTCGGCAAGCCACTTAATGTTCAAAATAGTCAATCGTAGAGACTTGCAAGGAGTAGTAGCTTTGTTAAAAGTTGGCGTGACAACTTGGAGAGACATAGCGCCTTCTTGGCACAAACCTGCTAACGTAGCTATCACAGATATATATATATATATAATTATGTAATAACAAAAGATAATACAAGTTAATTTCTATCTCTCTCTTACTTCATCGCAAGCACACACACATACGAGGAAATACCACTTTAAAAAGTTGAATCAGTATTAGTTTCCTTTATTTTCATTTCTTATACATATATAATATCCGTATCCATTGTTTTCGACTAGAAAATAAATTATTATTATTATTATTATTATTATTATTATTATTATTATTTATTGAGTAATATCTCCAAGTTGTACCCTAGTTTCAATGTTTTATACATGCATAAAATTTGATATCTAGAATGTTTTGGTTAACAATAACATTAAGTTGTATTTTACTTAAAAAAAAACAATACGACTGTATTTCACTTAATCGGGTCATGATCCTAAATGTTACTAAGAAAAGGATTGTAGTTACTAGATGGAAAGGAAGAACGGAGTAAACTATTAAACTTTCACCTAGAATTTGTATTTACCAGAGGAAGAGAGGAGAAAATAATGATTTGTTTTTGACAAAGTTTATATGCCTTTGTATACGTAGTTTAGAACAGAGGCAGGTATTATGGGATTTCCGTTATATATATTAAATTATCACATTTGTCTAAATATTTCATTATACAACTTACAAACATAAATTTATTGGAGAATTGAGGAGATCTCCACCTCAAATAACCTTACCTTCATTCTGCATTAAACTTACTAAACGTCTCTCTCTTCGACTCTTCCTCAAAAGGGGGAAAAAAATGCATTATGGTTCATCTGTTAAAGACGTATATTATGGGATATCCGTTATATTTAATTATCACTTTTTAAACATTCGTTTTGAAACCTATAAAAATAAATTAATTGAAAAATTAGAATCTCAACCTCCAACGATCATTTAAAGGCAGATATTATGGGATCGATATTTGTCCATAATATTCAATTATCACATTTTTCCTCAACTATATATCATTTTGCAACTTGCAATCAGCGAGAAATTGTGGAGGAGATCTCATCCTCCAATCAGTTAAAAAAAAAAAAAAACAAAAGAAAATTTGCAAAACACGGTGATATACAATTACTCAGGAATCAAATCGGAAAGAAAGAAATTAGTTCATTGTAGAATGTCCCCTTTTATA
The DNA here is from genome assembly GCA_027725995.1 of Rhynchospora tenuis. Taxonomy (NCBI): domain Eukaryota; kingdom Viridiplantae; phylum Streptophyta; class Magnoliopsida; order Poales; family Cyperaceae; genus Rhynchospora; species Rhynchospora tenuis. The sequence continues at coordinate 123,537,540 of CM050889.1, forward strand.
TTATTATCTTATAGGACGATTCTCGGTCCATATAATTTAATATTACCCATCTGTCTTGTATTAATTATTATATATAGTGTATATTGCACTGCATATCATTTTTTTATGGAATTTTTATTTGTTACTTTCAAGTCACTGAAATTATATTTTCAAAATAATAGTTTTTAATATTATTTTTAGTATAATAAATTAATTATTTTCTCTGTGCAAAATAAACAAGCATGTTGAAAGCCTCTCCTCTAATTTTTTTTTTCACTCATTAATATCTGTCACTTCATACGTAATACTACTAATATAAAAAATAGAATAAAAATCATATAAAAAAAACAGAAGACAATAAAGGGGAACTTTATTAATTTATTCACTGAACTAAAATGCAATCGATTGACTTTTGCCAAATTGCAGTCTATTAAAAGACAATGATATAACTAGATAGACTATCAAAACTCAAGTGACCCGGGTTTAATAAACATGTAGTGACTCGTATATATAATTATTGTACAGGAATTGTTTAGTGAAATAATAGACTACATATTCGACTATGTTGTACTTAAATCTTGTGGTGTCTTGCTTAGATAAGGAGTTGGCCTAGACCATCACTTGATTAACTATGTGCTCAGTTGAAACGCGTATATATGTTTTCATTTGCTTAGCCAGAAAGTATATTTGTCATTGAATAATGTATAAAAAATTATTCAATAAAAAAGTAATCAACTATAATTTTCTTCATGGTTTAATAAACTCATAATTTGGTGACAACTAGACGTAAGCAGATTGATAACAATTGGTATAATGATCTTCAGATAGTAGAATAACAGTGAATGTGCCGTATTCTTAGCAACATCTTACTGTATGTCTGGCGGCTAGAGACTAATTCAATTTTAATAATGGGTCCCCTTCAGTTACAAGTTTAACTAGGAACATGATCTTCAAACAAAAACAACCACCTCTCCATTTTAAAAGCATCGGGCAAATCTCCTTCAGAAATTAGATTACCCAAACATTGGGACTTGCTATCTCCAATTACTCATTGCGCTGGAGATTTAGTTAGCTCGGTTAATCATTTTTATTTGTCTGGCTTCTGCTCTTCCCAGCTATAAAAGGAACCTTTGTCAAGCTCCATCTCATAACAAGTAACCAAAACACACTCTCAGCTATAACCCCCAACAGAGGAATTATATCCTTAAGCTTAATTTTCATCCATGGCTCCTGGAGCAGCAGAAAATGGCTGGCTCCTTTCCCTCTCTATAGCTGCCAAATGTGGAGAGGTTCTCACTCAAAATCCCTCTCTCTTCCTTTTCACCGCTTTCCTGCTGCTATTGATGTATCTCACCACTACACTTCACCACTGGGCCGCCCCCGGGGGCCCGGCTTGGGGAAGATACTGGTGGGGCAAGAACTGGCCCAAAAGGTCTCATGATCATGCTATGATCCCGGGACCCAAGGGCTTCCCTGTCATTGGGAGCATGAATCTAATGACAGGTTTGGCCCACAGAAAGCTCGCTGCAGTAGCAGAAAGCCTAGGGGCCAAGCGACTGATGGCCTTCAGCATTGGCGACAGCAGAGCTGTTGTCACCTCTGACACGGACGTTGCTAGGGAAATCCTGGCAGGCTCGGCCTTTGTTGACCGGCCTGCCAAGGAGTCAGCATATGCACTCATGTTCCACCGTGCCATTGGCTTCGCTCCATATGGCCTCTACTGGCGCACTCTTCGCCGCATTTCAGCCGCACACATGTTCTCCCCTGAACAGATCATTGCATCTGCATCATTACGTGCTGACATAGCATTTCAAATGATAGAAGCCTTGCGCTCGAATGCTGCAAAGACAGACAGACCTGATGTTAGGCGTGTTTTAAAGATCGCCTCACTGAACAATATCATGGGGTCTGTCTTTGGCATGCGGTACGAACTCATATCCGAGTCAGAGGAAGCCAAGGAGCTCATTTACATGGTGGAAGAAGGCTATGACTTGCTAGGGACACTCAACTGGTCAGACCACCTGTCACTGTCAGTGCTGACCGGATTGGACTTTCAAAAGATCCGCTCCAGATGCAACCAGCTTGTCCCGATGGTGAACCAATTTGTACACCGCATAGTACAAGATCATCGTGTTAAGCACGTGACAGAAAATTCGAAGAGTTTCCCTGACTTTGTCGATGTTTTGTTGTCTCTGCAGAGCAGCGAGAACCTATCTGATTCTGATATTGCCTCTGTTCTTTGGGTAAGCAACGTAGCCTTTAGTCAACTGGCTGTAATTGTATGCGACTTTAGTTGGCATTTTTTTTACTTATCTGACAGTCCGATTAAAATTAGATAAAATTGTCACCTTCTATTTGTGACAAAATTTGGATTGGGGTCTTATCAGACTGGACAGGTTGTATGTATAATTCGATAAATATGCCACAAAAAAAAAATGGATTGGGTACTAAAAAAACTGGACTTTAATGACATAAATACCTTGGTCATTCATTATTATTTCCATTAGATTACTAAACCAGTGCCAACTGCCAAGTTGGCAGGAAGTTTTGAATTTATGAACTGTTTGCGAGTTCAACTATTCTCAACATTTTCTTCCCTATTATCACTACTGGTACTTATTTAATAATAATAAATCAATAATGCTATTTACTTAAAGTGTCCTTAACTAAATGAAATATTTTGATTTAGCCAGCTTTATATCGGTCAAAGTAGATTTGTTGTCCATTAAAATAGAAAATTTATGTACCAATCCAATTATGTTCTGCTTAATTCCACGCTAGCGATTCCTACTTGTACTTTTTATATATCAGGAAAATGAACTTGGGGCGAGTTATACTTCTCTAAACTATCAATTTCAATCATATAAAAAAATTGTTTTGTTCATGCTACAACAGAGTCGAAGGATAAAGAATTGCAAGGTCAAGTTTCCTATTGTAGAGGATAGAGCCAATTAATTTTTCGGTCCTTTCTAGGACTACATGATGTATATCCAACTTGTTTCTATGAAAAAAAGAAAAGAATAGAACCTTCATTTATTCTGTTTAACAACACAGGAGATGATCTTTCGAGGAACCGACACTGTAGCGGTGCTGATTGAATGGATTCTGGCGCGTCTAGTCATGCACCAAGATGTACAGGCTAAGGTGCATGAGGAGCTAGACCGCATGGTTGGGCCCCACCGGCCAGTGACTGAATCTGACTCTAGCTCACTTCACTACCTCCAGGCTGTAATCAAAGAAGTCCTAAGGCTACACCCACCAGGCCCACTCCTCTCATGGGCTCGACTCGCCATATCAGACACCATCATTGGTGGCCTGTTAGTGCCAGCTGGCACCACCGCTATGGTCAACATGTGGGCCATCACCCATGACCCATCAGTCTGGCCTGAACCACTCGAGTTCAAACCGGAACGCTTTATGGAAGCCGGTTTGACCGACTTTCCAATTTTCGGGGCAGACCTCAGGCTTGCACCATTCGGGTCTGGCCGTAGGAGCTGCCCTGGAAAGACACTCGCCATGAAAACTGTCACATTTTGGGTTGCATCACTTCTGCACGAGTTTTATTGGTTACCGGCTTCTGATGGAACCCCAGTGGATCTCTCGGAGGTTCTCAGGCTGTCGTGTGAGATGGCAGCGCCGCTTGCTGTTACCCTACGCACACGGCACGGTGTCCATTGAACGGATCAAAGTGTAGGGTGATATTTGCAACATCAAATCGTGCTAATTAATTAATACATGTTGTTTAATATGGTCGGTTACCAGCAATGGCCTAACATATTACTCGCTTACTTTGTTGGACCTCTAGTTGCGAATTGGTGCTTTCAATATGTGCTTAATTTACAAGTTTGATTGATCGAGTGTGATTCAAGTGGTTAATGTACTCTTGGAAAGGGTTCCCAAATATGTACACAATAAATTTAAAAAACTGCATATAACAAAACTCTGGTATGTGTGTTAGTGTGTATATATATCATACATTAATTATGAGGTACGCTTGATGCCTCGATTTGTATATATGTATGACAATATTGTTTGGCTATGCAGATTTACTATTGCGATGGTTTCTCTGTGCTTTTTTATATTATTTTTTCAAATCAATAAGGCTGAGATGCCATGCTACGGTTCTGATTGGAATGATATATATATATTTTTTTCATGGGAATTCTATAGAACTTTTATATTATTGAAACGTTTTATTGGAATAAATGGATTTGATATTATTTGATCGAAATTTTCATATTATTAGATCCAACGAATTATAAAAAAATAATTTTAATCAAATAGATTCAAATCAAATCCCATGTGTAGACCATTCCAATAATTTTTAATTAACTTAACTAATTAAAAAACAGCTAGTTTCTACTTTATACGGCCTACATAATTTGGAAATTTTTTTTTTTTTTTTTTTTTTTTGGGGGGGGGGGGGGGGGTGCCAATCGAATTCTAAACTACTGAAAGGAGAATTAGTTAGCTCTGGCAATATAATTTAAGCGATAATAATTAAACGCGGTTCTATAACTCAAAAAATTGGTACGAGATGTACGAGACACAGGTTATTTTAAGGTACATTTTGATGTATGATGGAGGTAATCAACGTGTACCACATGTTGATTTAAGCAATATTAACGGTTTTGTATATTTTAATTTATGTGCGTCATCTCCATGACTATACATTAATTAATCAACAACTCAAAAGGTGAAATCACAAACTATAGCTAGTTATTATACTTCGATGACTAGGTGTCTATAAATATTGAACTTAACCGTGTTACAAACTAGTTGGCTCATTCCAGAAGGTAATTTTGAAAACGATAGTTGTAGAACTCTTAATTTTTTTTTTCTTCAGTTTTTTAACAAAATCTGCTCTAGTAGCAAGTTCTTTTGATGGACAACTGCATATGGGAGCATTCATATTCTTACTCGTTTTATATCTCGACATATAAGTCGGTGTGCCACCGTGAAAAAACAAGAATATATATATTTGATACAGAATATTTCCTGACAAATATGATTCAACTATTTAAAAGGTAAATTTTATAGGTCAGTCAAACTTAAAATCATTTTTAATCACTCTACTAGATTTGTCATATTTTATCCAGTAGATTTTTTTTATTAAAATGCCACCCATATACGGATTGTAATATAAATATTTAAATAATTACCTTACAATCTTAATATATAACTTCATATTTGAAGCAAATAATCTCACAAAAGCATAATAAAAGTATATGCTCATATAACTTCAAATAATTCCAGGTAAGAAGAATTTGTTATTTACCAATAAAAGAACAAAATCCATTTGACCCATTTTTTGGTTCTATGAGACAACTGCGTACGTAGGACTAATTGAAATAAATTAAATAGGCTGCGATGGCGTATACTATTTCTTATTTTTCTACCTCGTTTTTCTTTCTCTTTCTTTTTTGTTGTTTTTAATCGTTTTTTTTTTTTTTTGTGAAGTGCAACTGTAAAATTAACTCAAAAATAGTATAGTGTATATTTGTTATTGGCCCGTTTTATTATATAATGCTTGTTGTATCCTGTTCATGAGAGATTTTTTCCGCCGCATGCACTTTGTTTTGAGTTCATACAATATATAAACAGCACCTACAAGTCGTATATATACTCTCCATATATACCTACAAGTACTGATTTTTATCATCAAATTGCTTCAGTCATTCAATTTTCTTGTTCTTTTTCTTTTTTTCTACCTATTAGTCTAGACTCTATAAACAATTCAGCGTTCATGGTAGATAACTATTTACTTAACAAATAATTTTGATATTAGAAAATTCATGTACAACTTGTGAGTTCCATACTGCCATCTGGCAGTAGAGACATAAAACATGCAATGTGTAGGTCAAATCCTGAGCAATTTGTTGTACTTTATATGTTTGACCTGTTAATATCCTAGTCTAGACTTTATAATATGGTTGAATGTCCATGATAATGCATTTAGACATTATACTAAGCATTTGGATGCACACTGAACCATATTTTATTGAAACTGATCTTTGGATTGATTATCCGTAAATCAAGTCAACTTCAGTTTCAATTCAATTTGTAGACATACCAAAACAATTTGTAAGGTCTCTTTTGCAGTCTGACAGACCTATATATATTGTTTTGGTATAGTAAGAAGAATAAATCTTTGGAAAACTTAAAAATAAAATAACAGGGTCCTTTTATCTCGTATAAAGAAGTAACTAGAAAAAAGGGAAAACAAAATTAAAATACCTGAACAATGGAACTCTTACCTGGTTTGAAAGACTTTCTGAATTAATTAATGGTAAATCGAGAAAAAAAATTAGAAACTAGTAAGAATGATACGTGTTGAGCTCCGCCTTAGAATTTTTGTAAACAAAGGTATATATCTGTAATTATTTATGTAGTTTTTTTTTTGCCTAAAATGTATGTAAATCATGCGAAAATGAATGTAGCCAATGGTACTATACATACAGAGAATTGTTCTAGAGGTATAGTAGGGTCCACTATCACTATGACCCATTAAAGTTTAATTTTTCATGAAACTAGAGAAGATATCTTGCATTTTGTTGTAAAGAAAAAAAAAATACATATGTTTGAATAAGTTGAATTTTAGAAGAAATTCCCAGAGAATTATGCAACTCATCTGTGGCACATTATGTTTTAAATTAATAAGCAAATAAATAGAAATAAAATATATCAATGTACTGCCATGTACTAACACGCCTGATCAATAAAGACATTTTCCATGATTTCTTATTTGAAGAGTTTGAGCATTTACGCCTCCGGTGAAAGAACTTCAATATTCTACGTATCTAACCCCATTAAATCCTAGTTTTCAAAGAAAGGTTGGCAAGCATGCTTCACGCTCTGCCATCATAAAATGTAATATAGCCCTCCTCTTGTAGTTTAGTGTTCTAAATTATAACATGCAAATCAGTTGCAGTAATACTAATCTTAGCTAATGTGTAGACTTAATGCGTATAAAAAAATTTCATGGCACTCTCAACAGCTGGAAAATTGTCTACACAGAGTAAAAGTCGTTTTCAATGGATTTTTTTTCCAAAAATTAAATTGTGAATTTCAACATATATTGTTTTTTCAATGTGGAACAGTGTGGGACAAAATGGAGAAGGTATTGATAATTTTTTTGTTTTGTTTTGGAGGTGTTGAAAGCAGAGCATTGCTTTCAGATCTCAACACGCTGAACACGTTTGTAGCAACTAATCCTATTCTAGATGCTCTTTCAGTTTTTTTGTTGTCTTAAAGCAAACAACAAATTAAGAATGAAACCCAGTTTTCCGGTTGTAAGCATGGTCACTTACTCACTTATGTATTCGGTATGGAAAATCCTTTTTGTTTTCGACATACAAAGTGAAACATTGATTACAAAATTCATATTTTCTATAACAAGTTAACAACATGTGTCCATGTTTCGTTTCAATCCAAACATGAGTCCATAACTGTAGTTGGATTCTCCTAACAAATATTTATTACTTGCTATAAAAAAAAGGAAAGAACGGTAAAATAGAAAAAGGTTAATATATAGCTTGTTTTATAACTTTGCATTCAACTAGGATGAAAAAAAATTTAAAATGAAGTATAAACTTGTTACTAAATGTTATTTTACTTATACAAGAGTTATGTGGCACCTCCCTGTTCCTACTTTGCTCCGTCCTTGAACCCAAAAGTATTTGCACTCACTGCATATATCGTACATTTTATTTATTTCAAATCAATACAAATTACGGGGTTATACATGTCACTTCGTAGTCATCAATTACGTTTTGTATTGCACTTTCAAAGAAATGTTAACAGCAAACTGTTTTTTCAAAGAGAAAATAAGTTGTGTTGTTCAACTAACTGAGGTTCGCAATTCACATGAGACAATTTTTCTATTTTAGTGGAAATAAGGAGGAGGATTCATGGGGGTTTATTTATCTCAGATTGTTTAGAATAGGGCTGCCTAACCTGGAAAACGATCACGAAATAAAGTTGTTGTGTTAACCTGTTGTGTTAACCGTTTTGTTTTTGGTACGAAATTAAAAATTATTTACATTAATTGTTTCGTTTCAAAAGATGATCAAAATGATCGAAATGATCAATAAGTTGACTATTAATTTTTATACATGCCTTCCTATTTGAAATGAGCAAAACATCTATTTGCTACTTTGACAATTAATTTTATACATGTTTTTCTATTTCGTATGTATAACTGACCGGTTCAATATTGAAATATTCCCGGTTCATCAAAATTTGTTCATAAATACTTAAAAAATATATTAAAAATACGAGGTGTGATACACACCATCCACCATTTTCCCATCCATCCCATCCACAGGCCACAAATGGGCCTCACCTCCATTTTTTCGCGTGCTGATGTCAGCAAAGCGCTGACGTCAGCGAAAATTTTTTAGAATTTTTTCAGAAATTTCTGGATGTTGACGTCATCAAAAGTACTGGTTTATTTGTTCAGTTAAATACCATAAGGGTTGAATTAAAAGTTGTAAATGTCCAGTTAGATGCATCTGAAAATTGAATTTTTGTACTATTGTGTTCAGTTTAATAAGGTAAAGGTTGAACTAAAAGTTTTATTTGTTCAGTTAGTTGCATCTGAAAATAGAATTTTCGTACTTTTGTGTTCAGTTTAATACGGTAAAGGTTGAACTAAAAGTTTTATTTGTTCAGTTAGTTGCATCTGAAAATAGAAATTTCGTAATTTTTGTGTTCAGTTAGTTGCAGCAGAAATTTGATTTCGTAGTTAACATTTACAATATACAAAGTGAACACATATAACAATATAGTTAACATTTACAATAAACAAAGTGAACACATTCGATATTCAATATACAAAGTGAATACATATAACAATAGAGTTAACATGTACAATAAACAAAGTGAACACATATGATGACTAACTAATTCTTTATAAAAATATAATTCATCACTGCTCCAGATCTGACTTCTTCTCGAAGAAGAAGGAATGAAGAAAAAACCTGAGTGTAAATGCATTACAAACCTTCTTCCTGTGCTGAAATGGCAGCAATACATCTCATTACGAACTCTCTTACTCTCATTCAATGCAAGAGCATGAGGTGAATGTCTCTACAATGGTCTAACTAAATCTCTAACTACTTTGATCAATCATAACATGGAGAATATTTGTTTAATCAAATATTTGGTTCCTAACGAACAACATCTAGTATTTATTAGCAAGTGGCAAACAGATGGCATTTGGATCGTAATTTGCAACACTGGTACATATTGAATATATGGTGCTTGGTTCTGCCTTTTTTTTTTCTTAATTTGTCCTTAATTGGCAGTTTTCTGTGACTAGTAAAGAAAACAATTTTAATAAAATAATAAAATAACTTAATAGGTCGTGCGTGAGAAAGAGGCAGACTGATTTCGGAGCAACACGAAAGAAATCAGGGACTGAATTGAAAATATGAAGAAAGCAACAGAACCACATTACCACAGTTTCGCGAAGCACATGAGATTTTGGAGAATTGGAAAAGGAAAGCGTCGCCAGCTTTGATTAAGACAAATGACATTAGGACGAGGAAAGAAGAAGACGAACCGTGCAGAATCGTCTCGGCTGCGGAGGTGGCGACGGCTCGAGGAGAGGCAGAATCGCCTCGGTTGCGGCTTGAAGGGAGAGGAGGTTTAGATCGAGGAGAGGCGACGGCGGCGTGAGGAGAGGCAGCGGAGCTTAGGCGAAGAGAGGGAGGCGCCGATCTAGTTGGTGGCGACAGAAGTGGGAGAGGAGAGATATGAATCGGCTAGGGTTTGGTGAAGAGAGAGGATGTTTAGAGAGATATATATATATTGGGTCAGTTGCTGGGTCCATAAAAACCTGTTTAGAGCCTGTGGATGGGATGGATGGAAAAAGGGAGATGGTAGTAACCAATTCTCTAAAAATACTCAGGGTGTAGTTCTCTGATCATCAGCTTCTGTTTCCGAAAAAATTATAAATAACTTTATTTAATTACGAAATTATAAAATAATCTGTTTTTAATTAATTTTTTAAAAATGACTGCGCAGTTTCGGAATCTTAGATTCCGAAACTAATTCTGCTTAGTTTCGGAATTTTGAGATTCCGAAACTAGGATTGCCTGGCGGGAACCTCTTGTCTTCTCTCTCTGTCCCTCTCATTTTTATTTTATAATTTATTTATTTATTTAATTTATTTAGTTATATTAGTTTAATAATAGAAAAAATAGGAAAAATATTCAAGAAATATAAAAAAATAATAAAAAATCAGATTAAATTCTATTAATTAGGATAAATATATTTTAGTAAATTTTATATTTTTTTACAAGTTATAATAATAGAAAATTACTTTCAAAATTAGATTAATAATAGAAAAAATAGAAAAAATATTGAAAAAATTTGAAAAAATCATTAAAAATTTATTTTATATGTTATGTATAATAATAATATAATTTTTTATTATTTTACATGATACAATAGTACAAAATTACATAATAAATTAGGTTAATATTAGAAAAAATAGAAAAAATATTGTAAAAATATTGTAAAAATTTGAAAAAATGAGAAAAAAATTCTTTTATATGTGATATATAATAATAATATAATTTTTTATTTTTTTACATGATGTAATAATGTTTTGACAATATTACAACATTACAACATTCATACAAATAATGTTTTGACAATATTACAACATTCATACAAATATTACTATATTCCACATCCTGACATATTGTTACGGATTCGCGCACCGAGCTTGGCAAATCCTGTTCGTATTCCTCTCTCCCCAGCACTGCTTGTACTTTCTGTTGGCCCCCGTCCTCCTCTGCTACTTGATGCCTGCTGACTTGGATATCGTGTTGAAACGGATCGTGAGTCCGAGCTTATTGAATTGCGACGTGGTTGAAGACCTTCTATTCCTAGACCGAGACGACTTTCTGTGCGAGGATCTGTACTAATGGAAATTCGGCTTGGTTGAACTGGATCGTTCGACGTGTTGGCCCCCGTCCTAGAAGTTTCGCCTCTTTCTCGTGCAGATGATTGAGCTCGGTTCCTTGTGCTTGTTCTTCTCATCCTTTGGCTGGTGGTTCGGCGACCAGATTGAACGTCCTCCATAGTCGTAAGAGGTTCCTTACCTCTGTTTCTTTTATTTTTATTCTTTCGCATTGCATCCATCCACATCCAATCACGGTCTTTCTTGCGCCTTCCCCGATTAATCATTCTCCTATCAGGATAAATCAAGGGTCCATCGTAAACAGGCCAATTCTCTTCGTCTCCGTAGCAGTGAAATTCACCGGATGACCATAGTTTGAGCATATTTTCCTTGCTATATTTGTCATCTACAAAGTCATCAACTTCCCATCTGTATTTACTGCAGACTGCAATGACATGAACACACGGTATTCCCGTCAGTTGTGGCTTTCTGCATTGGCATACGGCACGCCTGGTGGGTAGTTGAGGATCAGTTGGTTGGTAAGCTCGTCTGATTAAAACTTTGTACTTCCACGTTACACCTGGCTCAGATTTCTCGTAGGGCACTTGAGCTTCGAATTCCCCACGGATTTGATCAATGGTCACAACGTTTATTCCAACTGTAAATATGAACTAATATGATTATACATTTATTTTAAAAATAAAATGTAAATAATAATTATTAGTAATTAAATTTGGTACCTGCTTTTAGAGTACGCTTGGAAATCTTTTCTTGAATTGTTTTTGGCCATCGCTCTCCCTCTGCATTTCTCTCAAATGATAGGAGTTTTCTCTCATTAAACCACGAGACCGTTTTGTACCAAGTCCCTTCGACCAATCCAACAACTGGGAGTCTTCTCTCAGCCTTATATCTACTGTTCAGACTCTCTGATCCATTACTAGTCATAAGCCCCCAACGAGCACCACCGTCATACGTCTGTGCCCACCTTTCAGGCTTGGCAGGCTCTCTGTCATCTTGTTCATGCTCTTTCCCACACTTTGTCAAGTATGTGATCGCTTCAGGGTGTGTTAATTTTAATTCGTTCTACATTCTTTCATAGGCCCTTGGTTTTTTCTTGTTTGTCAACTTACTTCTAAATTTTTCCACCACTGATAGATCTCGACCACATGCCTTGAACAAATTTTTGCAAACGTGCTGCATGCAATACCGATGCACATCATACGAAGGATTAGCACTCTCTTCCCATCCGTATTGAGGGCGTTTGAACGTGTTCCTTATTCCCCAGTGGCGATCTGAAACAACACAAAATTTTTTTTCGTCCCCAATTACATAATCCCTGAGAAATTTCATGAACCAACCCCAACAAGCTTCGTCCTCAGTTCGCATTAATGCAAATGCTAGCGGAACCAACCGCTGCTCTGGGTCATAACCAACCGCCGCTAATAATTTTCCCCTATAGCGACCCGACAAGAACGACGCATCAATGCTGATAAATGGTCTAAGGTATGGCACCACTGCGATGCAAGGACCGAATGCCCACGCTGCTGCAAGGAACATAGCTCTGTTGGGATTTCCACAAGTTGGAGCCAACCATTTGATAACAGTCCCTGGGGTCGTCCCCTGAATGGCCAACAAAAGGCTTGGTAGTTTGTTGTATGCGCCCTCCCACGACCCAAAAAGTTGCTCGATTGTCTTCTCTCTCCCACGCCAAAGCTTGTTATAAGTCGGTTTGACATTTGGATATTTCAGCTCTAACATAGATTTGACGTCCTCTATGGAAATACCAAGATCTCTTTTTACTGCATTCCTGATGCAGTTGGCAAAAACTGTCGCCGTCAGATTATCATGTGTGAATTCTCCGAACCTTCTCACACATGTATGTTCATGTTCATTTTTTATTATTTTCCAAAATCGACCTTCCCTTTCTGTACGGGCATACAAATGCCACTTGCATGAGTATACCTTACAATGTAAACTCAACAATTGGGGCGTACTTTTAGTGGTTTTGTGTTGTACATTATTTTCTACGGAGTAATTATTACAAGCTTGTTGTAATTGTGCTTTATAGTAGAAAATATTCCCTTCAGCTAAAGGTCCCGAATTTTGTGGTATGGACGATTCTGGAATAGAATTTCTATACTCAGAGCAATCTAAAAATTGGAGAACAGGATGGTAAGTGTCTGTTCTTCCAGTAACATGATACCCTTGACCTCGGTTAAGAACCATATGTTGTTCGTCCAAACCCTGTGACTCTAAAAATTCTGCCTCTTCGTCAGTGAAGTCCTCGCCTGTGGCATATGCCGACTCATTACCCGGCGCACGGTCGTATGCCTCGTCAAGTTGCTCTATATCTCCTTCTTCTTCTTCTTCTTCTCCTCCTTGTTCAATTTCTTCTTCTCCTCCCTCTTGTTGTCTACTACTGTTCTCTAAAAATGCACTACAACTGGCACGTAAATGGCGGGGAGGAAAAAGAATGGCAGGAATACCAACAGCGCAAAAGACTGGAAAGGGAACGAGAAGAAAGACACCGAGCTGAACAAGTGAGAATAATTCGTGAAGAGAATGCAGCATGTATCGAAGAAATTATTCATCGCACCGAAGAACAAGAACGAGAGAGACAACGTAAAATAGCAGCGGGAGAGATTCCAGGCTATGATGATGTTCCAGACTTTGAGTACTTTCGAGACGTAGAGGAAGGTGAAGCATCTAAAAATACAGAGGAAGAACAATGATGGGATGAAGCATGTAAAAATGTAGATGATGTTGAGGCTAAATGGTGGGATAAAGCGTGTCAAATGGCCGACAAGTATGAAGGCAAAAGAAAATCAAATTAGTGTTTCCCTTCTAGCTCTATTAATTAGATTAATGTCTTTATTTTAATTTTCTTATTATTGTAATGGACTACGTCTCGATGTACTACTTTTTAATTTAGGATTGGATTATTATTGTTATTTTCACGATTATTATAACATGTAAAAAAATAAAAAATTTGCTAAAATATATTTATCCTTTTAATAGAATTTAATCTGATTTTTTTTAATTTTTTTGATATTTTTTGAATATTTTTCCTATTTTTTCTATTATTAAACTAATATAACTAAATAAATTAAATAAATAAATAAATTAAAAAATAAAAATGAGAGGGACGGAGAGAGAAGAGAAGAGGTTCTCGCCAGGCAATTTCTAGTTTCGGAAACTCATATTCCGAAACTAGCTAGTTTCGGAATCTCAGATTCCGAAACTGCGCAGTCATTTTTAAAAAATTAATTAAAAACGGATTATTTTATAATTTCGTAATTAATTAAAGTTATTTATAATTTTTTCGGCTTCTGTTTCGTTTAATTAAAAGGCCCAGTAGGCCCAGTAGGCTAAATGGCCTAAGGCCTTTCTTAGAGGTAGTGAGGACTTCTTTTGATGAGGTTAGGTGGCCCAAGAGCCCAAGTCGCATATTTGAGAAAGAGTTAAAAGACTCTGAAATTGTATCCTCTATTTGGTAATAAAATCTGGGCACCTCCCCTCTATGGAAAATTCCATGGTTTGCATGAATATTAAATTTGAATTATAGAAAGGAAGTTAGCATTTTACATTTGCACCTCTCTTACGTAAATCTTCAATTAAATTATAAACAAGGATCTCGAGTTGCTTGGTTTCATGTCTGAATCAATTGGATTCGTATTCCAAATGCGATTCTATGATATATACAATAAGTCAATAATACTCATTAATTTTGTTAACGCAATATGTAAAGAGCTATTATGATTTTTTAATTTTGTGGAGAAATTAAATAGCAACTATAGTATATAAACTTTTAAATAGCAATTAATACCCTAATGGATTTTCATTATTAGTTTATAACAAATAATTTAGATTAAACAAAAATCACATTTTTGTTTCGGTTGTTAAGGGCAGCAACAATCCTCGCATGAAGCTTGCGAGTCCCAAAATTTGCGTGAAAAATTATCTTGTAAATGTTTAAAGTTATGTGGATTGAATCCAATCTAAAAAAAAAAAAAGTGAAAGATGCTTTATGAAAATCGCACAACTATATGAACTTTTCCGGTCGTTATGTATGAAGCTTGTCAGTTCTAAATTGGACTGGAAGAAGATCTCTTGTAAGAAATTAAAATTGGGTGGATTGAATCTAACTAATCTTGAAAAAAGTAAAGGAATTTTGAAATTCTCACAATTATGTACTTAATAGAAAAGCCTAGCTAGAATGAAATAAAGTTTTCTATATTTTCGATTTTAATTTCGACTTAGTAAAGTATAATCTGCAGAGCATTTCTAAAATTGTACAATAACTAACTATAATATTGCGCTTGTACGTGCTTGTTTCAACAGCGAGCTATTAACTTAATTAGAAAATTATAGTGGGTTCACATTAACTTAATTTGGTTCCCACTTTAGCTGCATCCTCTTTGATTTGCTAGATATAGAGAAACACCAAAGAAATCATCACAATAACAGCAGCTTAATTTATAACAACAAATGTATATGTCAAAGAAATAAATGAATATATATGTTAATAATTTGAAAGTGTATATCAGCATATAAGTTATTTCAGCAACTATATTCGTGAAAATAAGCAAAATCAACCGACAGGACTTTTAATCTTATAACTAAAGTTTTTATTTATTTATTTATTATTATTTTTATTATTTTTTATCTTCTGTTACATTACAAATGCGACGGGATGCAATGAAACTAGTACCGTGTGCTTCATTTGAAACATGCTAGTCTAATTTTAATGCATCCTGTTTCCAGTCTTTGTAACTTTTTTTTTATGGGTTATTCAAAAATAAATTTCTATTGCAAAGAAACGACACCATTTCTTCTTATATACACTCACCTTTTTTTTCTTTTAGCATTTGTAGTATTATTTTTTCATATATATAGAGTTTTGCTATTGTGAGTCGCAACTCATAGAGTCGTCTATGAGTCGCTATCGAAACTCTTTGATCTGATTCAAAATAACTGATCCAAACCGATCAATATGATCTCCATATTGAAATCTCATTGCATACCAAATTTTATATATTTTTTAAAAATTTTAAAATATTTTTTTCGAATTTTTAAAAACTATTGCTTTTGAGCGGTACATAATTAGATTAGCGATTTTCTAAAATTCCGAAAAGTACTTACAAAATTTCGAAAAAAATATTAAAATTGTCCTACAAGGAGATTACAAATCAGATCCAAGAGTTTTGATCACGACTCACGAAAGACTCTGTGAGTTGCCACTCATCATAGCAAAACTCTCTTTCTCTCTATATATATAAAGAGAGAGATTGACTAGAGTACATTTTGGCATAGGGATCGTCCCCATATGTCGGAGTCGTTTTCGAAATCTAAAGTTCAAGCAATCAATCTGAACTATTCAAGATAATTATTCTCCATATTGTAATCTATTTGAAGACTCAATTTTAATTTTTTTTCAAATTTTTTTTACTATTATCATGATATTTTCAAATTGGAGTGTTTGAAATATTTTTGAAAATATCATAATATATAACAAAAAAATTCTAAATAAATATAAAATTTAGTCCCCAAGTAGATGGAGAATAACTTGAATAATTCAGATTGACTGTTTAAATTTTAAATTTCAAAAAGACTTTGGCATACAGGGACGATCCGTATGACGGAATGTACTTTAGCCTATGGTGAGTTGCAACTCACGGAAGGCTTCGTGAGTTGCAATCAAAACTGTTAAATCTGATTCTAAATGACCGATCCAAACCGTCCAATACGATCTCCATATTGAAATCTACTTGCAGCCCAAATTTTACATTTTTTCAAAATTTTTAAGTATTTTTTTTATTTTTAAAAACTGTTGTTTGTTAACGGTACATAATTAATTAGATTAGCGATTTTTCAAAATTCCAAAAAAATATTTAAAAATTTTTAAAAAATATAAAATTTGGTTTGTAAGGATATTTCAATATGGAGATCATATTGGACGGTTTGGATCGGTCATTTCGAATCAGATCTAACTGCTTTGATCGCAACTCACGGAAAGCTCCGTGAGTTGCAACTCACCATAGCAAAAATCTATATATATATAGTCGAGTCATAGATTTTTCAACTTTCAGAATATACTAAATATCCTTTAATCATTCATTAATTTAGTGTGAACTTTTTTAAGCTTTAATAAATATAGCTTTCACTTGAATCAAATGCATTGACCCGAACATGTGTGTAGGTGTGTGTATATATAAATATATATATGATGGATAAAAATAAATTCTGGTGTACAGATCGTCTCCGCACACGAGAGAAGTTTTCTAAATGTAAAAATTAAATAGTCGATCCGAACCGTTCACGTTGTTCTCCATATTGAAAAATCCTTGAAGATCAAATTTTACATTTTTTTAATTTTTTTAATATATATTATGATATTAGAAAAACACTATAGTTGACTAAAGTAGACTTCAGCACACGGATTGTCCCCGGACTGATCCAAACTCTTAGAAGATCAAATATATTTATTAATTTTTGACTATTTACTAATTTATATCAACCATTATATAAATATAATTATTGTATATTAATTATTTCATCTCAGAGTTGTCATATGTTCGATCCGCTGACGGACGAAGAAATCTCATTGGCTTCTCAGCTAATGCCCCTAAGCTCGCGAATTGTTGACGATCTTATTGAGTTTCAGTCGTCACAGATGTGCTTTGTAATAGAAAGAAGATCTATCTATTCTTGTTGTCATTATAGAGGGTTGATATACTCAACAAGAGGAGGCGACTCAACAGAGATCATCGACAACTCGGGATGGAAATATTATATGATACCGCCACTTCTGGATGAGATACATAGTCATCGTCGGCTTTATGCCAGCTACCTAGTCGAGTCAGCTGGAGTAATCTTGAGGGTTTCTTTTTACTTGGGAGTCCTCTTTGTATTATTCTTGCTTTCGTATTTACAAACTCATGTTTGATGGAAGAACCTATTTCTGGTTCGAGATAAGCAGTATCGGTGACCAAGTGCTCTTCTTAGATGTCATCGAAGGCTTCTCCATCAATGCTACATCTTTTCCTCGTGGTCTTATAAGCGGCAACTCCATCTATTTCATGTGTCCAAACAATTGTCAACCTTGTAGATATGACATCGAGCATCGTTCTGTTGAAAGATTGCAAGGTCCGTTTCAAAATTTTACTTGGTTTGTGCCCACTCTACGTACCATAGCTACTTGACTAATTTCTCTTCAACTATATATTACGGTACATGTTCGGCGATCTTGGGGTAATAGAGATATTTTTTTTCCTTTTATTTTTTGGCAATTACTGGTTAACAATAGTGGAGATTAAATTCGGAAGAAATTTAATGTTTATTTTTCAGAATTGGAAATGCTGTTTGATGGCCACGTTGAAAAGTGAAAATAGTAATGAAACGGAATGAATAATGAAATGATTTGTTTTTATTTTTTTTCCTCAATTAAATCTTCTTTTTTCCTCGAATTTTTATGACAAACTTGTAATAAGAAACCAATTAATTCGTTTAAATCAATAAAACAGAACACGAGTACATACCTCTGTGCTGCAGTCGATCAATTTAAAATTACCCACTTTAACGAACGGGTTCTATATTGAACTGGAAAACACAAAACTTATCTATGCCTGCCTAGTGCCAAACATTCGTCACATTGCTATGTTCCAAAAATAGAGTTTGGATGTGAGCATCATTTTACAGATACTATTTATAAAAAATACATAGAGCGCATGTATCAAATCTCATCGCTTTTGCTACTACTTTGAACAATTATTTAAATAAATAATTATAAGCAATGTTTTGAAAATCATACCAGACCAACCAATTCGACCGGTTTAACCGAAACCAGACCATGTTTTAGTCGGTATGTATTTTGAACTGTAAAAAAAAACCGAAATGTGAACTGGTTAAATCGGAAATACCAGTTTTTTTTTTTTTTTTTGAAACTTTTATAGCCCGTAGGCTAAATCGGAAATACCAGTTAAATGGATCAGCTGTACATTTTTGTACGAGCAATTTAATGTTCCTTGTATTTTGTATTTAGGTGGTTGTTACTCCAGGTCATCCTGTGACCATTTAAACAAACACAAAAACTTTAATGGAATGCATTGTATGAAAGTTTTTTTTTTTAAAAAAAAAAAGAAACATGATGCCTGTTTCTTAATGTATATGACCTATTGACCTATTAGAAATATGTTTTAGAATATCAAAATTACTTCTAGCTTTGCAGATCTTTTTTTTAACAAAATTTCTTAATATATTTTTTATTCTCGATGAAATTTATGATTTCATTCGACTTTTGGAAACCGTTTAAACTTCGAAACGTAGCTCTGCAAGTTTGACTACTGATCCGATTTTCAAAAAATCAATTCAAATTTAGAAGTGATTCGTTTTGTAACATACAACCATTTCAGATATGTAACAAAAAATTTAGCTATTTTATTTAGTTATTATATTTGAAAAAATCGATTCAAATTTAGAAGTTCGAAGAATCAAGTCAAGTTAATCTTTGGATCCATCTAACCGAGGATCCAATTTAGCTATTATATTTGAAAGTTGGTACGAATGGAACGAAAATCACATTCTTTATTATTTTTTTTTTGGACTAAAATATTCTCAATACTCTTAGAAGAACATAAATCGCATTATTTGGCGGACCTACGTGCACTATAAAGAAAAATAGATGCAAAAGTACTGAATGGTTTAAATTAAATGAATACAGAACGAGAACATAAAACGCCTCGTTGGGATGCTCCGAACTTCTTGGAAATCTTTGAAGAGCACACTTGAAGTAGCTATTTATTAATCTCTTGAATCCTCTCTGTTTCTTCGCTCTGTTCCTTCCTTTAATTTTATTCGCCATAATTGGCTGGTCTTCTCTTCGAGTCAGAGTTCTGACAATCTTTACCTTATCTTGGTGAGTTATTCATATGATAATTAACACCAAATTTCCCACAATACACAAGAACTAGATTCAGCTAGCACCAAATACACATTTAAGATTGGTGAAATATTTCAAAATCAAATCACATTCTTCCTTTATTACCTTTCTTACCTTTCAATTCCCTCCATCATCTGGCTTTATGATAATTTTTTATTGCAAAATGTTAACTACACTCGAGACTGTGTAAATGAAAAATATGACAATTATGCAAGAGTGTTCAACTCTGGAAAATTGGTTTATATGCCATGAGTCTGGAAAATATGTATGATTTATCATAACAAGAGTGTTCAAGTCATGTAAAATTGTCCAATGGATAGTCTTGACTAGATTGACGGCCACCTTTGTATTGGCAAAAAATATTGAATACAAAAAAGGTAAATCAATATAGTAATAAACTTAAAAAGTAAAAAAAGATGTGGTCCAATGAACCAAAGAACGAGTCAGAATCGGAAAAAGTAAGGATTAGTTCATCAAAATCAAACACCTGAATGAACTGCCACGCCAATAAAAAAGACTAATTGCTATCATTACCATAGCCGTTGGATCAAGGGTTAAAAAAGATATGAGCAAGGGTTAAAAGGAAATCAAATAATTTAGATTAAGGGTTCTGGACGGTTAATACTTAAGAAGAGACAACAAAGATACCTCAATATATGGGAAAATAAAAAAATAAAATTATTGAAATTATTTTTATTTTATACAAAACTTTACATATTAGGCAATAATAAAGATGTTGTAAAATCACTAATTTAGTCTTTCCATTTTTACTCTTTTCTAGTAAAATTCTGTTTTTTTATCTTAATTAAGATCTAGACTACAGATAAAATTAAATTACACAAGTCTATAGCCCAAAATTGATACAAAAAGTATTTACATCCCACTAAATGCAATTGTTTATGATCTTTTTTATGAATGCTTTTATAAGTAGTAGCCTAGTAGAGATTAAGAGATGTATCGAACATAGTGTTTTAAATATTCAGTCGGACCGAGCGGTTCAATCGGAAAAAGTTAAACCTGACCATGGTCCAGTAAGATAAGCATCTAAAAATAGGAGGATGACGAACCGGAAAAACCAGATTAGAACCAGTGGCGGAGCCACATGCAACTAAGGGGGGGTCAATTGACCCCATAATTCTTTTTGAGAAATATACCATTTTGTACATAAAAGTATATTTACCACATGATTTTTTTATAAACACAATAATTTGAACCCCATAATAATCATATGATATTTTATTGTTGAACCCCATTGTTCATTTTCAAACTTTTGCATCATTATGATTATAAATTTAAATTTATATATCAATAGATGTATGAATTTATTTTATATTTCGTATGAGAATGTTGATATTATAAATTTATTGAACCCATTCGAAATTTTTTTTGGCTCCGCCACTGATTAGAACTGGTTAAATTGAGAAAAACCAGTTAATCGGACGCCGATTTAGTTCATATTTTCGGCCCACCAGTACAATCAAAGGAGCCACAAACCGGACTTTAAACTTAACAAACCGAGCCACAAAAGAACCGCGTCACAAAAAAATGTTTCTTTTTTGGTAAATCAAACCCAAGACCTCACTTCACACTAAAAAATACAAATAGTGCCACTGGACCAAGGTTGAACACGTTTGTAGGTTGCATTACGGACAAATCAACTAACAAAATACATATAACTGGTACAACCAGGGTTTTCTTTTTGTGTTTTCCTATTTCTTTTTGCTTGCCTTTGACAGCCGCTGTCAATGTTTCAAAAAAAAAAAAAATACATATAACGGCGATCTCGTTTTAAACCGATATTATCAATAAAAACCTGTAAAACCGTCTCTTCACTGGTTCGATGTCCAATACGGTACATACAATATTGTACGGTATTTGACATTGTGCCACATCAAATACGACGTGGCACTTGAGTATATATTCAAAGAGAGAATGTCGATCAACTGCCACCTCGGACGGTAAAACCACGTGGTTAAAGGCTACGTACGTTACCAACCCATGCCCGAAGGTTCATATGTTTAGGATCAAAGTATAAAGAAATTTTAACGGCAAAGATTGGTCATAAGTTAGTCAAAGGGAGCTTATGACAGTCAAAGGAATTATTATAGAGGCAGTAATTAATAAAGATCACATTACATGTATGAATACAGGCGCATATGTTTCAGAAACGTAAATTTCAAGATACTTCATTTTCTTAATTGTTGTGTAAATAGTTGTATTTGTAAAATGATGTGTAAATACGAAGGGCATTTTGGAGCATAAATTGGCAGGCAGAGATTAATTGAGGCTCGCATTTCCAATTAATAATTTCATGATTCATGTTAGTTCACTTACTGCCAAAACTCCGAAACCTAACACCTGTTAAGAGTTGACTCCAAATAATTCATGTAAAACTGTAAGAAGTTACTCATAATTATTAATTATTTACCCATAAAAGAACAAATTCATTGGTTGAATGGTTGACCTGCTTTTGTTCAATGAGACAAAATCTATAGGACGGCGGATTTGCTGATATAGGCTGGGATGACCAATACTACCCTACTATAGGGAAACCATGTTTGATCCTTTTATGTTATATAGTTATCTCTTTTTCTTCTTTTTATGTTACATCCTTTCTCTTTATCGCAGTAAACCATGTTTGATAGAATTATTTAACTTAATTATCCGTAACACATGTCAACTTCTGTTTAATATTTTGTTTCAATTCGACCTAACAAATGTTTGTACGGTCTCTTAATAGTCTGGCAAACAGATAAATATTTGGAAAGTGGAAAAATAAAATAACATCTTGTAGACTTGTATAAAGAAGTAACTATATATATATAGAAAACAGCAAGAAAAAAATTAATTACCCTGAATCATGGAAACCTTTTGGTATAAAAGACTTTGTGACTTAATTCATGGTAAAATGAAGCAAAATCAGCGAGTAGTTAGAATCTGAGCTCAGCTTTAAAATTTCGTTTAACAAATGAAGGTATGTATCAATAAATATTTATGGAGCTTTTTAGCCTTAAATGTATGTATGCGAAAATCAAGGTAGTCACTGGAACTAATTAAGAACATCCATGCAGAGTATTGTTCTAGAGGTAGACTAGGGTCCATTATGACCCGTCAAAGCTTAATTTCTCATGAAACTAGAGAAGATATTAGAAATTACTTGCATTTTATATAGTAGAATTTTAAAACAGACTCTGGAGATTTCTGCAATTGATATGTGGACCATGAACGTTGTCTTAAATTTTAAAACAAGCAATTAAATAAACAGAAACAAAAAAAAACTAATAAATGTTAAATCTATAATCAATTTATCATATACTACTAATACGCCTGATAAAGACATTTGCATAATTTCTTATTTGAAGAGTTTAAACATTTACGGTTCCGAAAAGAACTTCAATAGTCTGCATTTCTAATTAAGCACCCAATTCATCGCTATGTAGATGTGTTTTTAAAGAAAGGTTCGACAAGCATGCTTCACACTCTGCCATCATAAAATGTTATATAACACTCTTTGTAGTTTAGCGTTAGTTTCTAAATAGTAACATACAAGTCACTTGCAGACTTGCAGTTGCAGTAGCATTCAAATTATAATTGAGCATCTCCTTTTCTTAGTTTATATAAATGAAGTTGCGAATATCAGAAGTCTAATAGCATAGCTTTCAGATCTCAACACGCTGAACACGTTTGTAGCATATAATTCTATTATAAATTTTGTGACCTCTTTTTTTGGGCTAATTAAATCAAACAATAAATAAGACTGAAAACAGAGACCATTGGTAAACATGGGGTATCATTTATTTATGTATCGGGTAAACAAAGTTAGATTGTTTTCGAGCTAAAAGATAAACTCAAGTTTAATTTAAAATATTCATACACAATTTAAAATTATTTTTATTGATACCACTTTAAAATTATAGTTGGATTCGACTATTTTGGGTTTGTAAATTATTGTACCAATCTTTCATTGATCCTTTATCTTAAATCTAAACTAACCCTTCACAAGTGTGGGCCAAATGGCCCTTATCCATTGTTAGAGGCCGAGAGCCCATGAAACCAATTCGTCATCTATTAATCTCAGTTACTGTGAGATTGGTTTGAACTTTGAAGTCCTGTAGCACAGACGCGCACAGAAATTCGTTATTTTTTGTTCTCTTTTCAACTGTACGAAATCCTAACTTAAATTTCAGTGTCAGAATTTTATAAGTTAGGTGACATTTAAGTTAATTGTATATATTTTTTTCTTTCTATGTCCAACTCACCCTCTCATTTTTTTAGATTAGAACATTTTTTTAAAAAAAAAATCCGATTAGAAGATTTCAATTTCAGAATTCTTTATCAGAAGCTTTGTCTTATATATGGCTTGAAATCACACCACCTGACGTGATGCAATGCGTCTAGAACTATCCATTGAAAAGACGACAAACAGTGATTCACTGAGGCATTCCGTATACCTCTACATTGGACCACGCTTTATATTATAGACCTGAGATAATACGTTCATTCTTCCAAATCATCCCACTTATTAGTGGCCTATTAATTAACCCTAGACCAGGTTCAGCCGAACATTTCCTCAAATACAACAACGAAGCCAAACGCCGAGGTATAATAAAAAGTAAAAAAAAATGACGAAGCATTCTGGCGAAGTCTTTCTTTATTGAAAGCGACAAGAGTGAGATGAGATCATTCAAGTGAAGTCAAGCCAAGTGTGAAAAGCAAACGAAAGAGAGCACCTTATAAACCCAACCATCTGGTAAGAAACCACTGTTCTATTGTTGCATTTTCTCTCTCTCTCTCTCTCTCATTTCTCTCAAAACCCCAATCAACACCTTCCTTTGCGCAAGTAAGAAACCACTCTTAATTTATCTCTATCTCGCTCTAAGTAAGCTACACTGATTTCTCTTGTTGAAAAGTAGTAATGTTACATATCTTGCTTCAATTTGTGCTTCTCAGATGAAACTTTACTGTTCCGATTTTGGGTATGGTGTTCTCGATTTTAATTTTGATGTATAAGTGTTAAGTGGTTAAATTTCTGGTCATAGATGGTTCGTAAATGTAGATGTCTCATGGTTTATGCGTGACATTTGGGCTTTTCGTCTCGATTTTAGCTTTTTCGACTTTATTTTAGGATTTTTTTGGTGACGGATCTTACTTAGGTAGGTTTTAGTGGTTACTGGTTAGGGTTTTAGATTTTGGTTTCGATTACCCAATTGCTTTTTGTTTCTGAGATTAAAAAGCTGGTTGATATCATCTTTGAACACATTATGCTTCCCTTACTTTGTTATATTGAGAGGTTTGTAAATACTGTACTGATTGCTCATAATCACTAATGTTACATGGGATGTATAGGTTACTGAGTCAACTAAGCAAAAATTTGCATAGCGTGGCTTTTGTAAATGTATAGAGATTTCTTTTTTGTTTGTACGAATTTGATTAAGGATTTTAGATTTTGCTTCCTTTTAAAGGATTGAATTATTAAAAATAAAGGCTTGGATTTTGTAATTGGGCATTTCTTTGTGCGAGATTAACTACCAGCATTTAGTAAACTTGAGACCTAAAAAGGGCTATAAGTAAAACCCATATAACAGTTGTATGTCATTAACTACTAAACAAAAAGAGTTTTTTTGTTGAATCTTTAAGAAGACATTTAGGGTTTTAATTTTTTTTTTTTTTTAATAGGGATATTTCCATTTTCTTTTTAGAGTGATCCTCTTTGACTTGACTTTAAGGTTTCCTCAAAGTGCAGATCTTAGTTATTGCACAGTATAGCTCTGCTTTTTGTAAATTAAGTTTTTATTTTACTAGTCTATGTTCTCACATGTAATTACTATTCTTATATGAGATGTAAATGGTACTTTACTGAACTTTAGAGTAATTGGATGCCATGTCATACTGCAATATCTAGATAATTTGTTCGGGTAGAATTTCTTCCTATTTGTTTACTTATTTATTAAATATTCTTCATGATTGGCTGTTATTTAAATTTCCTTAATACTGTACTTTGTGCATCAGAGCTCTGATTTTGTAAATTAAGGTTAAAAAAGTTACTTTGACTGCTTGCTCATAATTAGTTATTATTTCTAATTGAGACTCAAAGGGTTACTTTTAATCAATTTTGATTTCCATTCCATACTATGATATTCCCTATTGTGGATTCTTTGAAATTTGAAGCGTGAAAAATCTTCTGAGTGGCCAACTCTTAAAACGTCCTAAAAAATCAGAGTATATTTGCTGTAAATTATGCAGCTGCTGTTTTACTTCCTGAGGAAAAAATTAAGCAGACAAAAGATGATGCTTTCCTTTTAAGGTTATCTGATGAAATAAAGAGAAGTACATTGGCTCTATAAATGAAGAATTAACAAACACCAAAGTTAACATTGGATATTAGATTGACAAGCAATTGAAGTTAAAATGCTTTTTGTATAGTGTAGAAATACTAAATAAATGATCTTCTCTATAAATGAAGAATTAACAAACACCAAAGTTAACATTGGATATTAGATTGACAAGCAATTGAAGTTAAAATGCTTTTTGTATAGTGTAGAAATACTAAATAAATGATCTTCCATGTTATGCTTTACGCAAATGAAATATTGTGTGGTTTGTTGAGAGATCTCAGAATTTAAGTATGCTATTTTTTAATTTTTTTTATAGTTACTATTTGTATGGAGATATTGCCATATTTGAATTGAATCTTGTAAAGTTAATAATTTGTATTTTTTTTCCCCTTAAATTTTCAGGACATTTTTCTGATGGCAAACAGCTCAGATCAGGAAGAAGAGTCCGAAATCAGTGAATCAGAGATAGAAGAAAGCGTTGAAAAGTTCTACTCTCAACTACAGTCGAACCAGTACAAGGTCAAGAGGTCAGAGAAAACATACAGATGCCCCTTTTGCCCTGGCAAAAAGAAACAATCTTATGAATACAAGGAAATTGTTCAGCATGCCAGCGGTATTGGGTCATCTAGCTCCAGCCGCCACAAACCAAAAATCAAGGCAGAGCACCAGGCACTCTCTAAGTACCTGAAGAATGACCTTGCAGACCCCGCACTGTTGCTCCAGGTGGCAATCATTGGACCCAGTCCTCTTCAGAGAAACGATGAGGAGAAGTATGTGTGGCCCTGGATGGGCATTTTGGTAAATATGCCAGTTTGGTTCCAAGATGGTCGTTTTGTTGGTGATAATCGGGATCAACTCATTACGAAGCTTTCTGCATTCAATCCCTCTGATGTACATCCTCTCGGGGACCACAAGGGGCACACTGGTAAGTGCATAGTGGAGTTTGGTACTGACTGGAATGGCTTCCGTAATGCAATGTCATTTGTAAAACATTTCCAATCAAGAGGAGTGGGGAGAAGTGACTGGGGGGCGAATAAGCTTACCTCAGAGGAGATACATGGTTGGGTTGCCACAGAGCTGGATTTTAATAGCAAGGGTATAATTGGAGAATTTCTGAGGCAACATGGGGTTTTGAAGTCAGTTAATGATGTCATGCTTGAGGAATCAAAGAGGATTGGGTCCCGTGTGACAGACATGACTATGCAAATTGAAGCAAAGAACAAGGATTTGCATGAAATGCAGTACAAGTTTCATGCCAAGGCGTTTTCTCTCGAGAGAATTATGGAAGATAATGAAAGGATTGTGCAATCTTTTAATGAAGGTAAAGTTTCAACTGATGGTAGCAGTCCCAGTTTGATGATAAAATGCTGGTTGAAACTGCTTGTAGGACGGTTATTGTATAAACAAACAAACATTTATTCCAGGTCCCCAATTTGGTAGAAAACCAAAGAGAGAACATGAATCTAAACAGAAACCTATTTTGTTTGGAGTTTGGACTCTTGCATGCTGATGTTGTTCGTTGTTAGGTTTCTGTTTGCTTGGGTAATTTGTGGTCATATTAAAACCTTTGCATATACATTTTACTAGCCACTTGATGTTAATGTTTAATTCTTACTGTATGCAAAGGCTTATTTCTTAATGTTACCTTTTCAAATCAGATAGGAGAAGATTGGAGAAGGATGTCATTAGGCATCAACGACATGTGCTGGAGCAGAATGAAAAGATGAGGAAAGAACTGGAATATAACAGGAGGCAGCTGGAGAAAAGTGACAGCCAGCTCAATATCAACAAGCAAGAGCTTCAGAATCAGAGACAAAAGGTTTTTTTTCTTAAAAAAATAATAAATAATCATACAATCAAAATGCAGGCATAGATTATACCATAAAATTAGTGTAGTACTGCTAAAGTTCTTATAAGGAATTATCTTTAGTGTACTACAAAGTTCTGTTATCTGATCGTACTTGTTGTTTGCCAAGTTCCAGCTTGTACATACTAATTTTGCATTCGTTGATTTTATCATTTAGATGTATATAAATTAGAAAGTACTTATCTCTTTTACTTTGTTGTTCACCAGAATGCAGAAATTGAACAGAAGAAGGCAGATGAAGAAGTATTGAAGCTCATCGAACAACAAAAGGTATGTTTGATATTGAGACATCTGTACTTCCCTGTGTTGAATTTCCTGCAGCACTTTTAATAAAGCTTTGATAAGTTGTCAATGAATTCACATAATCCAAAATCTTTGACTTTTTGGTAACTTTGTGTTGGGTAGAATCTGTAAAACAATTCTTCAAGAGTCCTGTACCTTGCATTTTACAACCCATACGCATTAGTGTTAGTACAGCAGGAAACTATTTACAAGCTTGTAATATGAGGTTATGTCATGTAGAGGGAGAAGGAAGAAAATCTGAAAAGGATTGTCCAGTTGCAAAAGGAACTAGATGCCAAGCAGCAGGTTGAGTTGGAGATTGAGAAGCTGAAGGGACAGATTGAGGTGATGCATCATATGGGAGGAGGCAAGGACGACTCGACAGTTAAGGAGAAAATCGAGAAGCTAAAGGAGGAATTGAAGGACAAACAAGAGGAAATGGAAGTTAGTGAAGATCTTTACAGGGGTCTTGTTGCCAAAGAGAGGATGGCCAATGATGAGGTCCAAGAAGCCAGGAAGGAACTGATCCAGGTATATAACTGAAAAGTTTTCATGTCTGAAAAATAAAAATTCAAGCAACTGAAGCTTAAAAGTTGTTTGCAATTTACCATAACAACAACTGTAATTAGTTCTCATATGTTTGTATGTGATTTGACAAATTGTAATTGTCAGTGACAGCATGTTAAAATTATGTCTTGTATAAGATATATGTTTGATAAATAACAGGGACTGGAAAATATGTTGGTTGCACGCTCAAGTATCGGGCTAAAGAGGATGGGGGAGCTTGATTCAAAGGTGTTCAAGAAAATAGCACAAGCAAAGAATAATGACCTGGAGGCCACACTTGCCTGGTCCAAGTGGCAAAAAGAGATCCAGGATTCTAATTGGCACCCTTTCAAGATTGTAGATCGGGAAGGAAGGAAAGAGGTAATTAGATCCATCAGATTTCTTGATTAGGTTGTGCCATACATTGTCTGCTTTTTGTTTGTATGGCAGCTTGTGTATGTTTTAGTTAGCGATAGACCTTCCTATTTCTTGTTTAATTGTGTTATATTAATTTTCTAGTTGTAACCACACTTCCAATAAATGGGTTGGATAGAGATAATAGAAGTATTTTGGGAGTACACTGTGTTTTCGTAAAGAAATTTAGAGCCTGGTGGTACCTGACTGGTAATTTAAGTGTTCAGAAAAACTACAAATCACCAATCAAGTAGCCAACCCTACAATTCATGAAGTATTTTAGGTGCACAAATCTTGTCCAAAGAAAAGGCCTACAAACTCAACACATGGTCTGGTTGAGAAAACATGTCAAAGTCGTAATTGTTACCTACGCTGAACTTGTATCGAAGTCTGCTCTATCAAAATCCAATTTCCATTAAAAAAATGTACTTACAACAGCAAATTTGTTATTTAATTATTTTTCTGCCCATTATACAATTATAGGAGGTGATAAAAGAGGATGACGAGAAGCTAGTTGAGGTAAAAAAGGAATATGGCGAGGAAGTGTATGAAGCCGTCAAAACTGCACTTCTCGAGCTAAATGAATACAATGCTAGTGGTCGCTATCCAGTAACAGAAATCTGGAAAATTAAGGAGAACCGCAAGGCAACCCTTAAGGAGGTTATCCAGTACATCTTCAGGCAGTGGAAATTACAAAAAGTTAAAAGAAATAATCTATGAGGATGATGGGTGGTCATCCCCTATGCAAATGTGGGAGATTGTGATCTTTATATCTAGCAATAGGCCTTTTGTTATTGGAGTAGTGTGGTTATTAATATATATAGCACTTTGTAGTATCCTGTTGGCCTTTTGTTATCTATGGCATTATGTTTGCATTTTATGTTGGATGTTGAATGGAGCTTAGTGTTCTTGTTTGCAGGCTCTTATATCAATGTATGTTTCTTCACTAGGAATTTTTGTAAGAAGAGTTTGTGGTATGGTACCAGCTTGTATTATGCCGAAATTTTTAATATGAGAAATATTTGGCACAAAATTTTTAAGACCCAGAAAGCAACCATTTTTTTTTTAAAACCCGGAACAAAATAGCGCCATTATATAAGGCGCAATAGCAAAGCCTTATTCGTCCTTATAAAAGGCGCAATAGTCGCTACGCGACAAAAAAATCAGCCCCTTTTTTTCTTTCGTATTTGTAGTCTCAACAAACCAATAATTAAACAATAAATTAAAACAAATAATATCAAATAATCTTAAACCAAAAATTATTAAATTATTCAAACATATATTATACAATATTAAAAATTAGAATTTACAAAAAAATTGTATAATGCACTTAGTGTTTACCACAAATCCGGCGAGTCAGACCCGACCCGGGATAAACCCGGACCTTGGACCGGACCGGTCCGACCCGTGCTTGGACCGTGATGGACCGAGGGGTAAGACCAGGAAGGGTTTATCAAGGGTTTGGGCCAGCCATCTTGACAAAATCCGTGTTAAACCCGTCCCGCCCAAACCCGCTATAATTCGGACAAAACCCACGGGTTATTTTAGACTCGCATTTTTTTTTTCTTTTTGTTCTTATTTTTGTCATTGAATTTAAAACAAAATTTTAAATATTTTTGGAATTTTAGATTGCAACTCTATCTTAATCGTCCCTCAAGTTCAATATTCATCTCATAATTAGCTTAATAATAATCGGCAGGGCCAAAAAAAATGAACTAAAAAAACAGCAAAAAAATAATAATAAAATCGGACCGGACAGGATCAGACCGTCCTTACCCGTGGGGGTTAGGACCGAACGGGTTTAGCAAGGGTTTGGGTCGAGATTTCTAGAATGGACCGTGATAACTCGTCCCGCGATAACCCGTCGACCCGTGGAGGACCGGACCGTCATAATCCGTGGACCGTGACGGGTTGGACCGGACCGTCATAACCCGTGGACCGTGACGGGTTGGGCCGGACCGGTCCGGACTGGACCGTTTGGTAAACACTTAATGCACTTAATCTCTGCATAAAAAAATAAACACTATTAAAGGGCGCAATAAGCCCGGACAAGCACAGAAAAAAAAAAAAAAAAAAAAAAAAAACATAAAAGTAGGCTGATTTTTTTGTCGCGTAGCGCCTATTGCGCCTTTTATTAGGGCGCAATAAGGCTTTGCTATTGCGCCTTATATAATGGCGCTATTTTGTTCCGGGTTTTAAAAAAAAAATGGTTGCTTTCTGGGTCTTAAAATTTTTGTGCCAAATATTTCTCATATTAAAAATTTCGGTGTATTATGCGTTCAAATGTACTTTACCTATTCCAAGTTCATAGATTTTTTGTCTGTCTAATATGACTTGTCCTGTTGACTTTATAAATTGAATCATCAGAGACAGCTACCAATTCTGGAATCAACATGAAACCTCAAATTGAGAAGTTGAGGATTCTATGTACTTTTAAGTCCAATTGAACTCAATAATCAAATTAGGCGATGAAATTGATTTAATAGGCGGATGTGCCAGATATTGGAACTTGTCAGAAGAAAGAATCAATTGAAGTATAATTTGATCAAGTCGCACATATATATATACGAGAGACTAATTGAGGCATGTGAACAACAACTGGAAGGCAGGTCCCACATTATAAGCATTAAGGGATCCAATTCTTCTCTAATCCTGATCTGCGAGGTCATAGGGTTGGCACCAAACAGAGTAAAGAGAATTATGTAAAATACTAAGCATGCACAGGAAATTGAGTGAATAATAGGTATAGCCTCGTATGTCTGGATTTTCTGGAGAATTCTTTTTAGTTCTGGGTGGATTGATAACGAAAATGCTGAGATTGAGCTTAAAGAATGTATCAACAACCTTCCTCTGTAATGGCAATCGACTTTTTCTTATACTTAAGTACTGACATCTAGTTCTTACAATGAAAATGCTGAAATGAATATTTTCTTACACTAAGGCCCTTGCTTTTTACCATTTCCTCTTTAACTCGATCCTATATATATTGTAAATTTCTAATTGCAGTGTTGTAGTTGGAGTTTCTACACTAAAATTCAAACTAATAATTGTGGATTGAAAATTTGAAGAGTTGGTTTGTTCAATTTGTTGTTATTTATAGATAATCAAATCTCGGAACCTAATGCAAACTATAAAAGTCACCATTCACGTGCGCCAGAAATGAAAAATACAATCAATTACGCAAAGCTATTGAATATGTGCTCATTCAGAAACTATAGAAGGGACATCAGACATGGGGGACAATGAACCCACTGCCATTTATTTGTCTCTAATAATAAATCAGCAAAATTGGGTAAATAGAGCCACTGGTCTCTACTGGTTCTACAGTGGACGACAATTCTTTCATCTCATAGACCAGAAAATGGTGTTTGACAGTATATACAAGTTGTATATACTGTTCGTTGTTGATCGTCGTTCTATTCTGACAAGGTTACAAGTTTTAATCAATACAACAATCTATTGATTAAAACTGAATCTAATTCAACCAAGAGTTTCCACAAGGGACGACGATCAGCAAAAATTGAGGTTAAAGTACAAAATGAAGAGTCATCTGGCATTCCCTTTCAAATAAATAAAATACTTAAGAGAATAAGGTTCCTCAAAAAATTAAATAAAAGAAAAAACAATTAGAAGCCCAAGGATCGACAGAAGACATCATTGAAAAATTAGATTTCAGCATGTTCATTGCTTGCTTGTGATTATTTATTTTTCTTTGTTGCGCAAAGTAATTAGTTTTTACGTTGGAAAGGCCGGTTTTAGTGGGTAACTTTGGGGATCAACCTCATATATAGTTTTTCTTTTGTAATGCCAAGTAATTAGTTTTATTTTCGAGTCTCACATAAAACTTCCGAAATTCTGATTTTTAGCCAAGTAATTTGAAATTCTGTAATCTAGTTTGTGATCTGAATTTATGGTTCCCACTCAGTTTAGTAAGTCAATTCTTATAATCTTTTAGGTTAATGGTACATAAACTATATATTGGTGAGGCTAATTATGCTCATATTAGCTATAATCTTAAGGTTGAGTCTTTCTGATCATTTCTTTAATTTTCATTTTACGAGATTGATTGGTTGTTATGGTATTTACATTTAGTACATGTACAACTTGGACATATTAATGACGACTTTGTTAGTTTGCTACAGATGCAGAGGGCCACAAACTTGAGAATAAAAAAACAATTGTATGTTATGACATTGAAAATATAAAGAGAATCTTATATGGTTCCCTTTCAAGAATGTAGGCCCTGGAGAGAGTAAAAAGTAATTTGGACCTCGATATCTTGATTGGGTTGTTTTACACTTTTACTTAGTTATCTGCTTTAGTTCTGCTGGTACTGCAGTCTGAAGTTGATTTACGTCAGTTTGAATAAGAGAAGCATCCAAACTTGGTTTCCTTCTTGTTCTTTTTTGGGCTCCCTGTGCCTTTTATGACCCCATTATTCCAATACAAAGTCTTGTTGGGCCGAAAGAGGATTAAAATATCAAATCAAGTTCTTTTGATTCGGTAAATTTTTATTTGAAAAGAAAAATAGGAGTCCGGTAGTGGCCGGTATGGCCGTTTCAGTGGGTCAGGGAACACCTGTCTTGTTAATAGCTAATTAACCACAGAATTCTGAGCTGAGTCAAGAAATCTAATCCAAAGGACTGACCTATTAACCTCAAAACAGGGATAGGTTGACCCAATATGCTAAGGTCAGTATTTTAACACTCACCCAACTGTTTTGTCATACACTTCACCGAATTTTAATAACCAACAAATTATAGGTAATGGATAGTCTCCTATGTCTACTTGACTTTTACTTTCTTCTTGTTTTCAATTAACATGTGAAGATGGAGTATGACGAGTTGCTTGTTGAGGTGAGATATACTTCTGGCCAAGAGGCGTATGAAGCAGTCAAATATTCATTTTTGAGGTAACGGCGACATAGTTAATGAACTAAAGAGAACCACAAGGCGATGCTTAATTAAGGAGGTCATATTGTGCATCTTCAAGCACTGGAAGACACTGAAACTAAAATGAGAAACATTCAAATGACGGATGTCATCCTGTGTGTAAATTTTGGAGATGACAGCCTGTTTCATGGATAGCATTTTGTTTGTATTTTTTTTAAAAAAAATTAGGAAGAGTGCAGTGTGATTTAAAAAAATAAAATAAAATAAATTTGATGGTTAGCATGAACTTTGACTTTTGTTGAGTGATTATATTATTCTGTTGTGGAAGATTGAAGCTCATTGGTCTTGTTTGCGGGCTCTTAGATGCATGTTGTAATCAAGGAAATATGTAGGGACAATTGGATACTGGTTAATTTGTACTCTGTGCTACCTGTACTATTGGTGCTCAATTAATGTTGTTTCAAAATGCATTTGTTGTTTGTTTTATAATATTGCGCTTTTTTATCATATCTAGGGAATATGCAATTACTAAAGAAAGAGGGGACATCGAGCTAATTAACCGAGCAAAACAAGGATAAATTATTTCTGTAGCTCACTAGTGGTGATTGAATGTAAAACCCGGAGAAATAATGTGTAGTTCACCTAGGATGCTGCCATGTCTCCCTTGCAATTAACTAGCTAATCAAAGTATGTAATAATAGCATAGACTCATAGGTACACAATTGATTGAGGAAGCTGAACGTTGATAAAAAGGTTTCTTCTCCGTTTTAAAATAATCTGTACGCTCCTCTTAGGATTTAAATTTTCATGTTGGGTACTAAATTGGTACAGTAATGTCTCCATTAGTTCTGTTAAATGGAGAGCTGAATTCATGTTCTATAGTGCCGAGTTATTAGCTTTTGTCCTTGGCGTATATTCCGAGTAGTGTTGATACTCAAAATGAGTCAAGCACATGATCCCTTATCATTCCTGAAATAAACATAAAACCCTAATTAACCTAGTTCTTACCCCTAGTTATATTTAATGGACTATCTTTCCCCATACCGTTACCATACTCATCAATCATCATGCATAATTATTATATGGTCTTCACAATTGATGCAGTAGTAATTTTTTAACTACCAGTAGTGAAGTACTGAAGTCGATGCTCATTCAAAAATCCACAAGCAAGCACAAGACCCCACAAAAGAACAAAAAATAAAACAAGAACAATAATTTGCACGTTGAACTGTGCAAATTCTAGATGTACCATATTACCAATCCATATGTAACCTTGTCAGAATAGTACAATTTAACTTGCAATCTATTGAAAAGTATGAAGTAGGTTTTATCACATGTAGCGTTCCAACTTGTGGCACCTTAAGAAATATGGAAGAAAATTCAAATACCTTCAGAAACGCCTCTTTTTCCCCCCTTCAAACCTGACTAAAAATTAAAACCTAAATATATATGAAAAATTAAATATGATATGTGCCGCTTTGTATTATGCATGATGATTTTGATTATTGCTAGCCAAATAAAGAATTATGGCATTTAGAGAATTTGTATTATATAGGATGATTTTTTTATGCTAATATTTGACTTTTGAGTAATTAAAATGGTTTTATTTTTTTCTACTTTTACGACTTTTCTTATCAAAGATTTTAGAAAATAAAATGTGAAAGACTGTAGTATCCTTCTGGACAAAGTGTTTTACAACTTTTACTGTAATTTAATTTTAAATTCCAATGCTGATGAATATTAAGTGCCGGTGCGTAGAATCAGAATCTGTTCTGTGGGGTCCGTTTTGCAGTAGAAATCGCCTCGCAGCTTTACAGACAGACAACAAAAACTAAAAGGCTGCTAGAGACAGGCGCTATGTAAATTGAATCAGCATTTAGGTATGAGAGCACTAAATAGTACGTCTGAAAAGTGAAATTAAAGAGACCTCAAATTTCACCGTTCAAATTGGCATTGCATCTGTACGGAATCTTTAAGGTGCTAATTCATTAATTATTTGTTATTTTTAAAGAATTTCTGAAGTACAAATTATCAAAATTCAGACAATATACAGCACTGAAAGAATGCATTTTAAGCAAATTCAATTGCCCTATGCGCGCACATAATTATATTTCTATAAATTCACCAATCACCGACTTTACGACCTATTTATTATTATGTTAAAAGGAACCCTCATTTTTTTTATTATTTATTATTTTTTTTTTGAAGAGAAATAGCCCGTTGGCAAAAGGAAGCCTCATTTAGTGAGAATTAAGTTTTTTTCAAGTAACAGTACAATACTTTTGAAGAAATACTGAGAATTTGGTACTTATTCTGGTTGCAGTACAAAGTTTAAAATATCGATATAATTGGCATTTATTACAGTGTGGTGTTTACACGAGATCTAGATATTAGAGAGAGAGAGAGAGAGGACGAGTAATGTAATGTTGCTGGTCCAAGGGAAGCAGCACAGCAACAAAGAGAATCGAAGGGGGCTGTTATTACTTGCATTTATACAGTGTCAGTGTTTAAACTTTTAAACTGTGGCTAGCAATAATCAAATGTGTGCGCCACTGTGTGTGTGTGACAGATAAGAGTACCTGATCTTTTGTATTACATATGATGAAGGAATTCGTGTAGTAGATTAGCTGTTTTTTTTTCTGAAGTTTGTAAAAGATTAATTAATTAAAATAAAAATGTCTCGAGTCACATACGTATCTATACATTAAGGTCGGAATGGCATTGATGTTATCCTAATAATTTGCTTCAATTAAACAGTTATATATAATTTGATGTTACACATATTTTTTTTTTTAAGAAAGTATTCTTAAATTCCATAAAATTATGATTGTTGTCCTAATGTCGACTCCATAGTTAATGTATATATTTTTTATTATATATTATCATTAATTACATTGATATATTGACATTTGGGGAAAATTTTCTCTGGTATTATTTATTAATATAATATGATATTTATATCACAAATGACAGAAATAAATACATTTAAAGTAAGATGTCGTGATTCATGAAAAAATGCTATAATTTTTTCCCCAAATGTCGATATACACAACTAGAAAATGAAATACTTAAGCAGAAAGGATGCTTTCAATGAAAAAAAAATATGGGCCTAAGATATATATACACTATTTATCTTAGATATATGAAACCGAGACTGTCTATATATGTTGTGATCAGGCACCATGATATACTTCATGAGATTATAATCGTCCATTTATAAACAAACAACTCATTAGGATCCAAAAGACTAAATCAACAGTTACAATTTGTCTAATGTAATAGAAAAATGGAATGGAAGGGCAATATGGCGTCCATGAGCAATGAAATTTGACAGCGGTTCAGCACACATGCAACTACATGAACAGTGCCATGTCACAATGGATTGGATATGAGAGATAAGGCCATGTGATGTGGGACCATCGATATCAACTCCGCTCTGCTGTTGCGCTTTCATGTCAAGACTCAAGAGGTGCATGTTGTGGTGTGTTAGTGTGTTGCCTCCATTTGCTTGTAGCAAAAGCATTTTTTTCTATGTCCCTCCTATCAAATCATGTTTGGTGCTTTATTTGCTTGGTTAGGGTTTTTCACCAGTCTTTTTTTCAAATGGTTCAATATCTTTCAATTATTATCTTTTCTTTTTTTTGTTGAGTTTCCTGAACTTAATATCTCTGCTTGGTTATGAATTCTCTAATTAGTTACATGATTTTGGGGGTTCATGCACGTAATTATTTTCGGCTTTCCTCCAAAACCAAACATGGTCTTTTGAGGTTGCTTTTCCCTTTTTGAGCACAGACACAAGTGCTGGCATCGATCAACTACCAAAGAGATAGAGGTTCAATTTGTACTTCGGTAATCTTTTTACAAAAGCAAGCTGTCTTGAGTGCTACCACTAGCGAAGCAAAACTATTTTATCAAGAATCCTTAAATGAACAATCACAGGGTACCTACAAATCAAAGATGAAAACCATTAGGAAACCTGATTTAGAAATCAGCATAATATATCTAGGTATGGTAGATATGTGGTGCACGCTCCTCGAGTGTTTCGACCGATTATGGAAAATTTCTTGCTAGAATTACAAAAATATAAAATATTTAAAAAATTAGAAAGACGATATAAAGCAAGAAAAACTTTCTTGCAATTTTAATCATAAAATAATTATATACGAATTCATTTGACATCATTGTTATATACAACTTTTTTGCTAGAATATGAAAAACAGAAAAAGTAAAAAAAAAATGCAAAATGCATAATAAATTCAGAATTTCAATTAAAAAATATTTCAGATGGTTAGATTGTTAATTATATATTTTTTATTCTTTTCACCAGCTTTAACAGCATATGGGGGAACATAGTAGTATATATGTGCACAAATGGTTACAATATGGATACTTAAAATAGAAAAAACATAACAGAGAATCCAACCGTTGCCTGTTAAATCGAAATATGAAATGAGTCGTTTGTATCTTGATGATCTTGTCCAGATAAAAGGGATTTAAAGTGCAATTTGTGTGCTTATTTAATGCGCTAGAAATGAGTTAAATCTTATATATAGAGAGAGAGAGAGACAAGTATGGATCTCAGAGTGATGAGAATTACAGCATTCTTCTGAGATACAATGGCAGACACCATATTTCATCAAATATATTAATAAGACTAAAGACCGTCGGCATTTTCGAGTATGAATTTCATAAGTACTTTCGTCGAATTAATTTTGATTTTATGGAAAATAACACTCATATGTATTGACTATTGAGTGAAAATTGCAAGTTCAAAATCCGATTGAGATTTTTTTTAAAAAAAATTTAAATTGAAAAAGTTGAGAGGATTGACTCAATTATTCTTCAAAAAGTAAATTAACAGAACTATCGGTTTCTTATCAGATTAGATAATTTAGATACTGCCATCAATTCATTTCAATTTTCAAACAGTAAGCATTAATGCACATTTAAAATGAAAAGTAATGAATCTTTATTGTACTGTTAAATAGTTTTTCTAAAACCTTATTAGCTAATTATTAGTAATATGATATTACAGTTTTACCATGTTTATATATATATATATGTTCGAAGTGACATCAATATTTATAGGCCCTATTTGGATTGCTCGGAAGAAGAGTTCTTTCTAGAATAAAACTAAACCAAACACAAGTCCTACGAAGCCTCGAAGAAGCATGGAAGAAGCTTTTCTATAAGCTTGGAAGAAACTACTTTTGGAAGAGTTCTTGCGAGCGTTATTTTCGAACAATCCAAATACACCCTTATTGTATCATATATCTCATCGATTGTATCATAGTAGATATTTTAGTAGACATCCATGTTCTAATAAAAATTGAATCGACAATAATGTTGATAACTTGATATCATATCATGATGGATAGCGTTTGACGACGACTCTGGTAACATCATCTAGATAATTATCCCTTTTTTTATAAAAAAATATTTCATGATCTAGTGCTACAAATGTTTCTTCTATCTTTTCAAAACCTCACATATATAGTACGATTCTATGTCATCCAATTATAGTACTGTAACCCACCACATATCTTGCTACAGAAAAATCATGCTAAAGTGTAAAAGATTGAAGGAAGCATTACAAGGGAAGAATATTGAGAGCGAGTAGTAAATGCAAAGATACGGCAAAGGAAGGGAATAAATTGGCACGTCTAACGTGGGCTACTCGATTGAAACCCAACCTAGTCCCCATCACATGCGCTTCTCGTGACCCAAAAAGCGCCACCTCCTTAGACCTTACCTTAGTTCGTTAAGCTAGGGATTTGCGTCTCATTGGCTCCTCACTTCATCTACCTTTTTAATTTTCTCCTTTATCTAAATTATCTTTACAAGTTTTTCTTTTCTCCCCTTTTAGTTTAGGTCTTGTATTCCCGACACTACAATAATTAAAATTCTCGTTTTGCATGTCCGACATTATGATTATTAAAATTCTCGGGAGTTGATGAAAAGAGCATGTAAAATTGGGAAGCCACCAAGCTTAACTGCGGACTAATAATTTTGGTATATTACTTTCATGCATGATTACAATTCGAATTAAGTTTGAAATGATAAATTAAATGAGATCTTTGAGAAGCGTCGAACTAAATAAGTCATTTAAGTAACTTTAAACAAGTGGGCATGTTTGACAGTAAATAAACAAATTGCATGATGATTTTAAAGTCAAGTCTTGATGGTTGATTGTGAAGTTTTTTTTTTCTTTAAAAAAAAAGGCTGGTTTGAAACTAATAATTTTGTTATAAAAAAATAAAAATAAATATTTTTTCTGTAATTCAAACCAAGGATCATTTAGTTGGTAGAATAGAGCCAAACCACTGAACCGAATAATCTAACTTAATCTTGATAGTAAGACTGTCGAGGTTGAACACAAGTTATTGAAAAAATATAAAAAGATTTACAAGGGAGACAAATAGCTAATTTATCACCTACGATATACATGATATCGATACGAGATGTTAAATGGACAGTAATTTTATTTTGGTAATCAGGACTGTTGGAATATGATGCCGCAGATGATCGTACCCGGGATCGGATGCATGGCATGGATAGACACGGGTTGTGCTGCATAAGATCGTATCATGGATCATATGCATGGCACCGACAAAAAAGGACAGTTCTGACCTTATTTAGAAGTATCTCAGAGAAGAGGAAATAATCCTTGGAGATATTTCAGAAAAGGAAAGAATATACACAAGAAAGGCGATGATTGATTGTCGAGAATCTGGTTTGATTCTGAAGATGTGATTAGATATTCTTATCTTTCTTACTCTATTGTTTTTTAGGGAAGAAGTTATTGTTTTTCTACTTATTCATCTTCTCTCCTTATGTTGTATCATCTCAGAAAATTACAGAAAATAAATAAAAAGAGTGTGCGTGTGTGTGGAGGACGTAGGCACCGAGTTGGTGCTGAACCTCGTTAAATCTTGTGTCTATTTTTTACTTGTGTACTTTATTGATTTCTGAGTTCACTGTATTAAGATTCTAAGAGGCACGGTTCATGTGCAGATGCACTTGGATCGTGCCTCCCCATACTCGAACTGACAAAGAATTATTTCCGCTGCGACAACCGACGGTATTTTAACAAGGACAACTCATTATATTTATATGTATCAAAAAAAAAAAAGAAGTTCATAGACATATATCTTTGATTCACATGCATTGGGTGTTAAATTAGTGCTTAATATAACAATTTACTTACGCTAGCATTTGACTTTGATCAGACGAATTTCCGCATTGCACCACACACGATACACGTACCATACAACAATCCAAATGATAAAGAATTTTTTACTACAGAATTGGTTGTTCAAACTTGAGTTTTATTTACAAAATTTTTGAAACATACAACAAACCATTAAATTCTGTTAACATTAATTTATTAGACCCACTTGAATTGATATATAGTTCGAAATTTCTTATTTGTTTATCTTGTACTCTAAGAGTGTGATATTGATGTGCTCGTTTAAATATTCGCTGTCTAGGTGAACGCATGTGTGCACCTCATCAGAATATTTTTTTCAAGTACTAGATGAAAAGGATGTAAACCAAAACACATGTCTAAGGCTAGCTGAGCGCATGCATTCAAGACAAAAAATGCACAATATCTTACACGTGTTCAAGTTTGCTCCTACATTTCTTGTTATTTTATTTTTGTTTTTATTTTTTGGATATCTGAATGCAATGCATTCAGTCCGAAGAATTTACAGAATTTTTATTTGATGCCCTGGACATATGCTTTCTTTCATGAATATGGTGGATCAATGTGTTCGAAATTAGAAAGTATTGTTAAATTAAACTTAGGTACTAGTCTTTTACAAATATTGGACACATTAAAAAATCAACATAATTTTACACACTTCGACGTTTATATATCTGGAAAAATAAAATAAGTTCAACCTACATACAATAAAAAATGAGCACAAAAAAGATGTTGAATTAAGATATTGGATATGAAATACAAAGTTGAGAGGAAACGTG
This sequence comes from Rhynchospora tenuis, assembly GCA_027725995.1. Classification (NCBI taxonomy): domain Eukaryota; kingdom Viridiplantae; phylum Streptophyta; class Magnoliopsida; order Poales; family Cyperaceae; genus Rhynchospora; species Rhynchospora tenuis. The sequence goes on from CM050889.1 coordinate 123,579,691, forward strand.
TACAGTGTACTGGTATTGCACATAAAATGTCCTGTGATTTCTTAAAAATGTATCTGTTTTTGTACCATCTGCTGTTCCACATACAGTCAGTCTGCCTCAATCTGCAGCTAGTCCCCTCCACATGTGTGCATGAATGAATGAGAGTGAGAGACAGAGGGACAGAGGGAGGGGTAAAATTTAATTAAGGTTTTTTAACTTTTGGGAAGGATGAGACAGAAAGAAGACTGAAAGGAGTGAAAGAAAGGAAATAAAGAGTCAACTCCGGCCGATGCACTGGGCTCGAGGTGCCTCTCTGGTTCTCTCTCTTTCTCTCTCTAACCTCTCTCTCTCTCTCTCTCTCTTTCAATTATTGGGACACCACCACCTTTGGCTTTGCCTCTGCCAATTTCACTTTTCTCCATCCATTCTGGGATAAATTCATCTTTTATCCAATATAATATTTTCTCACATGAGGCCAACCAAAATATTTTGCTTAAATTAAACAATCTGCACTTTTCAGATTGTCTCGATCTTTCAGTTGATTTTGTTTTCATGAAAACATGTAGCTACTCCATACAAAATGTGTACCATTTTTTAATATGGTTTGCTTGCACGCATGCATGCATTAATTAACATAAGAGAATTTATATGCCAAGGTACTGTAGCTGTAGGTAATTAAGCATTTACAAAGTAGTCAGAATGAAATACAAAAACGTCATAAACTATTATAACAAATGCATACACATTACACATAATACACTACTAGAGATTAAATTAAATGAAAAGATTTTTTTTTTTTGAAAATTAATGGAAAGAGAGATACTGGCCATATTGTGTGTGTAAATAATTATTTTACAGTGACTAAGATATTGGTTTTTATTTCCATTGAGAAATGGACTTTTTACATAATAAGTGGGGCAAGTATGCTTAAATAAAATTAAGAGTCAAATCTGAAAATAGTTGTACAATTTGACTTTTTGCAGCAACATGCTAGTGACAAACTGACCTGCTGCCTTGGGACCAGGCAAACAACTACCGTTTGCTTTGAAAATGTTTAACATTTAATTACACATCTCAGTGATAAAAATTACAATCATCTAAATTAATTTCCTCTTAATACGTGTATCATTTCTTGTGGATCGAGTGATCAACACATTTCATACCTAAAACTTTAAGGAAAAACATATTCGAAGTGATCTTAGTATTTTCTACCAAAATAAGAAATAAAATTTGGTTTAAATGTACTATAATTTTTTTTTTGAGAAATTAAAATAACTCAAATGCAAAAGGTTAATTTTCTTAAGGTTGCATGCAAAAAAGTGGAAATACACAACTATCATGGATAAGCAATAAAATACAGCATAGTAGTATTATTTTTCTTGTCACGACCCTACAGACTTGGTCTATCCCTACGACTACCAATGAAGAACCACTGTTGACATCTAAATAATATAAAAAATAGAATAACAATCAATTTAGAATTAACTGACACATTCTTCCATGTTAACAACACACCAAGTATCATGCAGCAGTATCAAATGCATTTCAGGCAACAACATGTACAAAAATTATATGCCACGTCACAGACCAACTATTTCTTATGTCTATCCCTCATTTTCTGAATAATTACTAACAAAATTTTGTCTGGAAAATCGATAGGCGTGTACATAACATTTGTTATTTTTGCATCTATGATGTAGAATGGCTTGAACGGTGTGTGCAATCCCTGACCACTTATTTATTTGAAAATTTAAAGGAAAGCTAAGCTACCATTTGCAGATATTTAAATATCAACCATAATTATGTACGCATTGCGGGGCACAGCAGATTGGATATATTTTCTGACATACCTTTTTGTTGTGTAGATAGATATTCACGTTGCAGTTTTGCAAAGCAGGGAATTTACATGGAATTCAAATTTTGTGTTGCAGTACGCTGTAGCGCAGCCACAGATTGTCTGATCTAAATCGGATGGATATGGCGATTTCGTGCATGTAATCTGATTGATAGGCCCGCAAAAAATGAACCGCCCAATCAAAATCGAACGTCTTGTGGGGTGCGCTACACGCGTGTAGCACAACACGAGATCAGGGTCCACTGACATGGGGCAAAAACGATAAAATATATATAGCTTTGCAAAATGGAGTACGTTTAAAAGTAATACGGTTGCTTATTGCTTTTCGGGAACTATTTTTTCTTCTTCAACTTAAGTATGCTAGGATTGAGTGACTATTTTGCACTGTTGATTTGCCAACTAAATCTGAAAGCAACTGTAATACATTATTTTCAAAATTAGACAATCTTCGTCCAAATGCATTGTGAGAAAAATAAAATAATTTCATTTCCCTTTCTAATTTTTTCCGAACATTATTTAGTGAAACCAGATCCTCTGGTCGGCACGATCCAGACCGTCTGATTTAATCTCAACGATTAAAGGAAGCCCCGTGAATTGTACCACTCCCAAAAAAATATTGGCCCGAAAAAAATGAACCGTCTGATTTAAAATCGGGCGGCTCGGATCGAATGCCGACCACATTATCGTGCCGACTAGATGATCCGGGTGCATTATTTAGCTGCTGTTGTTCCATTATCACTTCAGAATCTATATATACCAACATAAAATAGTAAGTTTCGTGGCGACCAGCCGACAAATGACGGATGAGAAAAACAACAAAGAAATAGGCTAAATAATTAAAATTGAGTTTTTGAATCTGAGAATTAAAACGATAAGACAAAAAATTGTAGCTTGCTTACTAATAAATTACTGCAATTTGCAACTAATATTGTTCGGTGAGTCGGTGACTCTGATGAAATTTATTATGAAAATAATTAGCACTTGTCTCTCATTTATATATCACGACTACTAAGAGAGGTACTGCGGGCATTAAAGTAAGAGGAGAAGTGTCACGGTCAAGCAGCGATTTTTTCGGACTTAAATGGGGCCCACCTAGCCACCCAACCTTCGACAGGTGGCGTCATCTCGTTTGCTCACTATTACATGGACGGCCAGGATGCACCTATACTCCAACGAAGACTATAAGCACTTAGGTTAGGTTCCTCTACAATTTTCTTTTGTTATTGGAGAATAAATCCTATTTTGTTATCACAATAATGGATATAATTACTTAAATGAAATTTAGAGTAATTAATCCATGCTACTACGTATTAATTCAAAATATTTCCTAAAAGATCAAAATTTTAATTAAAAGTTCAAATTTTTTTCTAAACAAGTGTAAGTTTCCCGTGAAGATTTATGTGGCAGGGAATTAAGAATTGCACTGAAGCTTCTAGAAAAATTGTAGAGCTATACGGAGAATGGTAGGTTCACTGAATGGCAGTAGGAGGCAACAACAGAAAACACACGTCTTTAATTTATTTACTAAATTTTCTTTTAACTTTTTTACTTAAATTCTCCAACTTTGATTGGCCTTGAACATTTCTTTTTGGCACCCAATATTTTATTTGGATATTTTGAGCGCAACCCCTTTAACTGTTCAAATTTTAAACCCACACATGTTATGCAGCAAGGGATAAGGAGGTAATGTGGCGAGTGCTGAAAATTTATTTAACTTAATTGAAGCTTCTGAGCATCTTAATTACCATATAAACACTCCTTAAGTAAGTAAAAAATATTAACTACCTGTTTAGCAATTTATATATCTTAGTCGACAGATCTGAAATTCAACTGAATAGTTTGATATTTTATATTTATGCACGGTGGTCTTAACAACACAACCAAAAATAATTATTTTGTTTAAGATATATAATCAGAAATAATTTATTTTCAACCAAAATAATTTATATATCTATAAGTTCTTTTTCCTATTAATCAGAAATTTCATTCATGGAATTATCTATAACAACATAAGAGAACACAAATATACTTTTAAAAGGTTTTATATATTACTTGGTACTAATGGATTGTCATGCAAAAACTTTTTAAATAACAATATGTATGTATATTCTAACCATTCTGCAACTATTTGTCACCTTCTTTTCCTTATTTCTGAAAATTCAGATGATCAACAATTTTCTTTCTTATTTCTGACAATTGCATTATCAGCAAATTATGTACGCACACCAATCCCCTTCCATACGCATCTGATTTTTTTTTTTTTTTTTTTTTTTTGTGAGAGCTGCATTTTGTATTATAAAGCACCAAATTGATTATCATAAAAATTATGATTCCTCATAATGTATAATTAATGAAACACCAAATATGTTAATAAAAATTTCTTTCCCTTTGGGGTCAAGTTCAAAACAAATTTTTGTAAGGTAAGAACAGCAAGAAATGCCTTTTTATTATTCCTCTCTTCACTCGAGAGTAGAGAGTGATGAAGTGCTTGACCTAGAGAGAGAGAGAACGAGAGAGAGAGAGAAAAAACAAGAGAGAGAGATCTGCGAGCAATAAATGGGAATTAACGTTGGAGCCGCCTCCATGGCGGCGTGTCAGTTCCCCTCTTTTCCATTCTGATCTTTCTTCCGAGAATAATCCCCACAAAATTTGAATAATTACAAACCGGACCAGCTCCGGCTCTCTCCATATCTCTCCAGTCTCCATTTGTCATCCCTTAGTCATAAATATATATACATACTTGTCACTCTTCTCTCTACAAAATTAACCTAACCACAACCTCCGTATAGAATAGAATAGAGGATAGATCACACGGACTACCCGAAACCTGGGCTAGTCTCTTGTGCTATGGATTTTGGGTCATGGCGGGTTTCCATTTAGGCGGAGGCGGCCACAGCTCCCGATCCGACACCTCTCCCGTGCCAACCGAAAGCATCTTCCTTTACGCACGAAGCACTTCCCGAACCGGTGGCTTCCAATTATGGCCCCAAAACCCTTCTCAACACCCTCAATTCTTCTCTCCTGGTGGCGCATCCTCAAGCCCAGCAACTGTACTCTCCTTCTCTCATGAACCCCCACTTGGCGCCACCGCATCCGGTGCCCGGTCTGGGACAAGCTGCCAAGATTGTGGGAATAACGCGAAGAAAGACTGCATCCATTTTAGGTGCAGGACTTGCTGTAGGAGCCGAGGGTTCCACTGCCCAACTCACGTCAAGAGCACGTGGGTCCCTGCCTCAAAGAGGCGAGAGAGGCAGCATCAGTTAGCAGCACTCATGGCTAGTGGTACGAGTGGCGGTTCAAGCGAGGGTACGAAACGGGCCAGAGATCAGTCTGGTATGCGATCAATCACGCGTGTGCCGGCTGTAGTTGCTACTACTTCTTCATCAGGTATGGTACACCTGGTTGAACTTCTAATTCATGCCAGGGTTAATTGTTAAACTTGAGAATATTGAGGAAAAACTACAAAAAATAATAGTAAAAGTAATTAAATATCATGTAAGTTGAGTTGCACTGTTGTAGTTACCATACTTCACTGTTGCACCGAATCCCTTGCGTGTGCGTCCACCGTTGTCTCCACCTTTACTTTTTTTTCTTTGATTAGACGTGATTTTATATTTGGTGGGGCTTTACCCCCCTAAATTCAGTCAAATTATCATATTTCCATGGTACTTCAAAATTCAAAATAGAAAAAGAAAAGAAAAAAAGCAAAATGTTTGAACTTTTTATTTATTCGTTTCCAGGAGACGGAGGAAGGTTTCCGGCAGAAGTCAGCTCAGAGGCGGTGTTTCGGTGCGTGAAAATCGGGCCGTTGGATGAGGCTGATGAGGATGAGCTGGCATATCAGACAGCTGTCAGCATAGGTGGACATATATTTAAAGGGATTTTGAGAAATCATGGTCCGGAGACGGTGGATTATAACCAATTGCATGGTGGAGACCCGGCATCTTCTCCTAGCGTTGCGGCGGCGACTAGTAGTGAGGCAGGGGGTGGGGTAGGAGGCAGTCATGCTGCCACGTCAGCTGCTCAATTGTTAATGGATTCTTACCCGACTCCACTTGGCGCGTTCATGCAAGGGACCCCATTCTTCCCACATCAGCCCAGAAATTGAGATTTGTCAGATAGAACTCGAGGTTCTGTTTATTGTTTTCTTTTTCATTGTTCCCTTGGAACATCTTAAAAATGATTAACTATTGTTGGTTTTTGATAATTTTTTTTCTGTGCTAGGGTTTTAAAAATGTAGTCACTTTCTCTCTGAGAGCTATTAATTAATAATTTTATTGTAGGCATATATTATTGTGTTCTTCAGAATATTAATTCTCTGACTTCCATATATAGTAATAGTGGTTGATTTCTTGGGTTCTGATCGTCGTTTCCACGTATTAATATATGAACAAACTGTGTTTGCTTACATGTTTCCAGCCAGAAGAAAGAAGGGGGAAAAAAAAAAAGAAGAAAACTTTGTTTACAAGTCTTTTCGAGTCTTGGTCGGATTGGTGTTGCTCTTTCTAGTATGCTTTATTTTTTTAATCGTGTAAACCTTCTTCACAAGGTTTTCAAACTAAAGAAGTGAAATAAATTAACGAATTATTTTTCTGACTTAGTTATTTTTATCTATTAGGAAAACATGAAGAAAAAAATACATTTCTAGGTTGCTCTTTTGCATTTATGGTTCTGATACTTTTGTGATTCTGTCCTTGTAACTTCTTTCACACTTTCTCTCTTTCTCATAAAAGATTGCACCACAATTGTATTTGCTTGTTAATGCTTACGTAAATCACTTCTAGCTGGCTCTATTAACCATCTCTCACTCTCTCTCTTTCTCGCTCTCTGAAAAAATTAATAGCAGACTAGCAGCTCTCAAGTCATGAACCTTCTCTCTCTCTCTCTCTGTGCCAGAAAACGACTTAAGTAACGGCAACAGAAATCACTTTTAGGTTTTAGCTGGTTTCTGTCCTCTCTTTTCCTGGTCTCTAGGTACTTGAAGTAGTTATGGAGCGTCTCATAATTAGCAAGTTAATGCCAAGTGCACAAATCACTTAGGGAGCCAGTTTCCAAAAAGGAATTCTCTGACTCTTGATGTACCATGTACTTGTGTTTCAAGCATTTCTTTCTCTGTCTCGGGTGTTATTATTATGGTACAGGGCTCGATAGTTATTATCTATACTTTTATGTTACTCAAATTGTCTTGAAAAAATGTTTACTTGTATGGTATGAACAGAATCCAATTAATAGTGTTACTAATTCGTCGCTTCTTTCAAATAATCTGGTCTCCATTTATTCCCATTCAAATCATACTTGTGTGTAAGATTCTCTTTGAGTATTTAAGTCATATTATGTTTGTAAGTTTTAACAGTATCAATCACCTACTATTTGTCATTTTCTTTATGTTGGGTTTTTCTTGCTTCTATATATGAGGTAATGACTAATGTTCAACCTTTCGTTCCCTTTTATTTACTTATATACTATTGCTCACTATGTCATCAAAATTCAAATCCCTAATAAACCAATGAAACCAAACTAAAGCTATCTACTAAATCCCTAAATTTAAGTTATATTGATAATTGTAGGGGAAAAAATTATTGAAATGTATATATAGTCTGCATGAAGCATCAAACTAATATGTCACCTAGAGTTGTTTTTCTTAATTTATGCTAACTAATCATTCTAATGATGTCCAATATTTTGTGGAACAACAAAACCCATATCACACAATTCACAATTAAGCGCTTTCAAATGTATTCTTTGGCCTTCTGATCACTTGTTTGTGGGATAAACAGAAATTAATTAAAATTAGAAAAGCTGGGAGATGCTCAATCAACTTCTATTTAATTTGCTTGCCTATAGTGAGGGGACTTGATCAAGTGCTGAACAAGCTAGAACAGTTCAATTGATGATACATTCATTTGTTGCATACTTTAATTTATTTTCCTTTTCCCCTCTGAATTATGTATTTAGCAGAAAGGGAACTTTGTAAAGAGTCAGAACTATTTAGAAAATTCAGCAGAGAATGTACGTATCTTCTTAATTTTTTTTTATATTAATCAAACTCTTGACATGGAGCAAGGAAAAAATATTCTAGCAGTATATATATTGAAAGTCAGATCAATTATAATTTTCTCCATTCTTTTTCAGAGTCTACACCGTGTCAGATCAAGTATGTTTCTTAGTCATATTGTTGGTAGGGTCATAAGAACTAGTATTGGTTGATTTTGTTATACTTTTTTTTTTTGTATCTTGTAACTTCTGAGTGTCAAATATTGTGTCATAATGCATCTCCAGAAAATACCATCATATTCTTCTTGAACTGCTCATTCTCCAGAAAAATACCGTCATATTCTTCTTGAACTGCTCATTTCTTTTGCACAGTATACCTCCAATTTCCAAAATTTTGCAGGTTGCATACTTGTTGGGGGTTTAAAATTCAACTGTTATCGATTTTATCAATCCTTATATGGAGTCCAGTACTTAATTGTAATTTGCAACTAAGCGAGCTAGGTTTAATTGTATTTACGTTTTTGTTAATTAGCTAACCGTAAATACTCTCCTAACACGATTTAACATTAATTTTTCCATCTTGCACTTGCCAAATGTAATGGTATGGTATACGTGCTAGGTCAGTTGGGATGTGGGTAGATCAAAATAATAGATCGCTGAAGTATTTTTTTTTCTGGTTGTGTTTTAATTTGGTCATTTAAAATACTGCCTCTACAGGTGCAACATTGTTAATATATTGATGAATTCAACAATTTCTATTAGAGATTTGGAGTTGATGTTTTGCTTTGTGATACTTCCAGTTGGCATGTTTTTTTTCTCTCAAATTTTTTTTTTCAAACAACATAACAAACAAGATTGGATCCTTGAAATTGCAGTTTCGGAACTAAATATTATAGTGGCAAGAGCTTGTTGGTAACTTTTGAAATGAAGTATATATGTCAATCTGAAATTATCTGATTTTTTTTATGTAACAATACATAATTTGTTTCATCCTTGTTATATGATACATAGCTAATAATTCCACAATTTTTTATAGGTTCCTCAATTGATTTATGTAGAATGAACTTCACAATTCATGTATAATTTTTCTCAAAATAAATCAACTCCATATGTTATTTACTTTGTTCTTGAAAAGTACGAGTAACTGGTGCGTCCTATCTGATCAGGCTACATGCTTTGGACATTAAACAGTAGCAAAATAAGAACTCTTACATGCTTTTTCATTTTTTGATAAGAGGTATGGAGAGCTGAGACATCAAAACATGCAAGTCCCCTTAAATTAAAGCTGTACTTATCTTAATTTGTAAATGTTTATTTGGCTCACCAGACGGAAATAAAAAATATGAAGTAGAAAGTTCCAGTGAGGAAGATGCACATGAGACAAGTATCAAGATTTGGTTTTCTAAAGATGTGTTTTCTTGGACCACTTCCAAACTCTATTGTGACTAGCAATTAATTGTAGCTAGTCATAGTAGGGGACCATACGCAATTAGATTCTACGAGTATGTGAGATAAGATAGCTACGGCACTTTATATCTCGCTATCTGTAAAGCCACCCCAGCTACATCCAGCAAGAGAAGATAGGATCATCTTTTCTTATGCAAAGAATGGCCAGTTTACACTTCGCAAAGCCTACCATCTGCTCACCCCAGCATCGGCCACCCCGAGCTTCTCCCCTACCATACTAAAGGCAATTTGGCATACTGCTGGTTTACTGCCACGGATCAGAATTTTTCTTTGGAAGGCAATGCACAATAGCTTACCTGTAGGGGATGTTCTTGGGAGAAGAATTTCTAACACATCAAGGCCTTGTGCTTTATGTGGGGATCATGCAGAGACTGTTTGCCATGCACTCTTTAAATGCCCGTGGGCTAGGACTCTTTGGATGGCATCGTCAGTAGGCTTGCGCACTGAGGATCTCACTGACAATGTCTCTAACCTGCTTGCTGCGATTTTTGAAAACAGTGAGGAAAATAAGTGCCGGCTGATTGCAAATCATATATGGGCACTCTGGAAACTGCGATGCACGGAGGTTTACGAGGGTAAGAAAGCTACACCTCAGAAATTTATGGCGTTGGCTGCCTCCTATGATAGGCTGGAGACAGTGGCAGGTCTTACAAAAGGTGTAATTGGCGACAACACACAACAACGGGTACATGAAGGTGCTGTCACATGTATAATAGATGGATCTTTTAGTATGCCAAACACAGGAGGTTGGGCATATATCTTTACTGATGAGGACGGTAGCATGATGGAATATGGATTGCAAGATGGAATGGTTTCATCACCGTTACATGCAGAAATTATGGCGATGCAACTGGCACTCCTTTCAGCTTGCAAAAGGGGCATCAAAGACTGTGTGTTTTATACTGATTGTGTTTCGTTGAGCATGGTAATTAACAACTCTTTGCAGCCTGATCAACTTGATTGGAGAGTCTATCAAGAGCTTCTGAATGTAATTTATTATTTTAAAAGGAACTCTGGTTTTGTTTGTGCGCATATTTCCAGAGACCAAATTGCTTTAGTAGATGAATTAGCTAGGTTTGCTAGGAAGGATAGGATAGCTTCTGTGGGATTTACTTTTCCTTTCTTCAAACCTACCTTTCTGTAACTATTCACTTTTTGAATGCTTCACCTACGGGTTTCAAATCAAAAAAAAAAAAAAAAGAGATAAGATAGCTAGAACCAAAATTTGCAACAAATTAATGAGAGTAAGATCCCATCCTAACAAGCCTATAATGCTATATAACCTTGTTAATGCATTGTGGGTGTGCATTGCATAAATGTAGGTCTTAATCTAGAGATGTGTTCTCACCACACCTTTTGTCCTCTCCAATTACAGAAGAGTTGAAAAAGAAACCTAATTACAATGCTTAGTGTCCTTTTCTAGGTCTTCTTGATATAAAAATTATGAGAATACACTGAAATAAATAATACACATAAGAAAATTCAGTTTTACTTCGAACAACCTTATGATTTTCAAGATTCAATTAAGCTTCTAATTCTTTATTTTAAGCTTTAATTCCTTTTGTTTCTGATCAATATAAATTTAGCTTGGGTACAAATTTTAAGTAGCATATTTATTTTGAAAGAGAGAATAATATTTGACAGACATAAATTGTCTTATTGGTTGTTGTTCTTTTGGTTTCACCGTCTACCCGAGCAAGAGATTTCATATATTAACAAATTTATTTTCCTTAGTATAGTATTAGTATATATGTCTACCAGCTGGTCTAACATTGGGATCACTAGTTTTTATTTATTTCTTATCCCATCTAAACGTTAGATTCACGATTCATAATATATATTTTTTTCCCTCGCTGTTTCATTATATATATAACCCACCTAGCCTAACCAAAAATTGTACTGCTAAATTTAACGACTCAATTGATTCCCACGATGAAAGTTTAGCTGGTACATGGAAGAACTTAGTGCTAATCATGATGGATCTTAATTAATTTGGCCAATTTCTTTGCACTCTCTAATTTGTATGTAATTGGTGCATGCGAATTACTATATACTAAAGGATGTTCTATTATATTGGAGACCTAATGAAGATTCAATTATTAGGTTAAAAAAAATAAAATGTAACTTAGTCTGCAAATATTTAAATATCACAGTACTACAATAGAGTAAGAACGAATGAAATCGGATATGCTCTTAGGGATACTAAGTTTGTACTGCTCAAGCTAATTTATAGATTATGCTATTCAAAGTTTCAAACTGAGTTGTATAATCAGTTCCTGAGTTGAACAGAAACCAAGTTACGTGACAGGCTTCACAAAAACAGAATAATATTAATAGAAAAAGGTATATTTATTTATTCCATTTGTTTAGTGGGATAATGACTAGAGTGTGCTTGGAGATGCACATGCAGTCTGATGGCCAATTATATAACCTGGGTGCACGTCTCATAATCTTACTTTGCACGAATTTCAAGGCACAATTAATTTATTTTTGTCCCTCTGGACCAGAGCAAAAAATAGGCCTGACCAGCCCATTGCATCATGACTCCTTCAAGTTTTCCAATTGGGCCAATTATCAACTCTCCAATCTAAATAGAGCAAAACTATTGGCCTAAAACCTCTGCTTGGGTTTCATGGGTTTGGATTTTCTTTTCTATAAACTCCTTGGTGTTGCAATAGGTGTAGCTTTTAGTCTCAATATTACATATTCTTGGATAAAATATCGACTGTTGGACAATACGTTTGGCTTCCATAACGGACGCAATCTGATTAAGGCTTCCAAAATATTAATTCTACTTTCACAAAAAGAAGAAGAAGAAGAAATACATATACCTAACAAAACTTTTTGTGATAATCACATCATCTACATAAAAATATTACATAATTTTTAGGAAAATATATATATTCAACGTCTCTGATCAGCTTAGTTGTGAAAGATACTCAATGGGCTATATTCTGACAGGAGAGGCACTTTCTACCTTCAATCCAAAAAATTACAGCAATAATCTTAAGTCAAAATAAGTAGGCCAATTCTGCCATGAGTACACTTAGACTCGGTTTTAGCCCAGCGTTTCAATCAAATTAATCTTACATTTAATTTAGCGGAGCCATTTGAGGTGCAAAAATTTTATTAAAAATCATTATGAGCTGTCCGATTATAACAAATGGACGGTTAGTAAAGAAGGTTTTGATGGCAGAATTGCCCAAATAAGTATAAGATTATATCTCTAATATAATATTTACAGATTCTATTCCTATTTGTTGTAAGTTTTCGTTGATATGTGTTTTTTGTGCTTAATTATCAATAGGAACAAAGTTTAAAACGTAACATGGTTTTGTATCCAAAATTAAATTTGAAAGTAATTTGTTTATTGTTATCTTCATTATATATATTTAATTAAACATATCGCTATTATAGTATTTTTTTCATAATCATAACGAAATTATGCGCACCAATTGTTTTACCCTGTTTTCAAGAACATGTTAAACTCTCACCTATTCTCGGTAGTCAAGCATCTCATCATGCCATGACATGAAAAGACACGGATGCAATGACTTGCTTCACATATAGCCACACCGTTACTGTTTATAGAATTTTATGATCATTAAATGCACTGATAAGACTGGAAATGCTTTGGGATTGGTGCCAGAGGAATCCACTTGTCAGTAGAAAATGGTATGGGGCAGTGCAAAGCTGCAAAAGGGCACCTTCCCTGCCAAGCGTTGAGCCCCATAGAGAGAATTTTCTAGTGTTTCTTAATGGGAGACAGTACGGACGCGTTTTATTTTAACCTAAACAAAGTCTACTCTAGCTTAAAATATGCAAGTTTGGGAAATTAATACACTCACTAATTAATTGCTTCTGGAGTAGAATCCAGAGCCCCGGAATCTTTCTGTTGCATTGTACTCCAAAGCAGCATTTTTTTTAAACTTTTAATAATATGGAAAATTGCATTTATTTTTTCTACTTTGGTTGACATTCTCAAATCGCTTGTCTTTTTCCTGTTATGAAAGACAGACTCAAAATTTTCGTCATTATGTATATTTCATCTTATGTAATTGACAACTATCTTATCTAAGGGACGCACTTTACATTTTTACTCTCTGTAACTATAATTTTTGAAACTTGGCTTTTATCCAATGATGATTATAAGAAGAGAAATAAAATCTTCATAATTATTTCTTTTTTTCTTAAATATTAACCCCAACAAATTGCGAGTGGTCAAGCCCATACTTTAACTTAAGGCCGGGATTTTTGAAAGGAAAAAAAATTCAAGTAGTCCCAGGTGCGATCCAATAACAAGTAATTAAACAGCAACAGCTTCTGCCAATAAAGAAGAAATATATTGATAATTATATTTCTTTGACATCTAATTCTCGTTTCCCTAAACCAAATGGTTGCAGCTGCTAATTCTTCCTGGTAGACCCAAAAATGAGACAAAATTTGAAAACAGAGAAAAAGCAACTTGTGAGAATTGTTCAAAAAAATTATTTTAATGTTTAGTACTCCGGGTCATGTTTGTGTATTTATCGTTGGTCGTTTGGAAGGGAAAAAAAATGAGATACTTGGAAAAAGAAAAATAAAGGAAACCAATGAAGTTTGTAACTAAAATAAAGGTTAATTATTATTTTTGCATATATGATTTTATTGATGTTCATAGGGGAAAGTTCGCAAAACCTTAGGAGAGATAATAAAGGGGCATCAGTACCATATGTCGGTACCTGTGCGAATGGGGGTCGAGTTAGCTCTTGATCTCTACTATGTTTGTAATAAGACAATATATGTTTTTAGCTTTCTTTATGTAAGTCGTAGAGCACAAAAGCTCTACTTAATTAAAAAAAAAAAAAAAAAAAAAAACAGAAGGGAAAGTTCCTCTTCCATAAATCGTCTTTACAGACCAATTTGAAATGAAAGTTACAATATAAGAAGATAAATGAAGCTTAGATTGATCAAAATTTCAGCAACAACATCAAAAGCGCATCCATAGATAATTTATTTCTTTATGTTTACTCGTAGAAGTTGTGATAAAGTGGACCCTGGACTCTGGAGTATACAAAGCTAACAAGAATATACCAAACCTGGTACAATAGTCAGTTAAGTATACCTTGAATTCCTAGAACATTTCCACTATGGAAATTAGATAAGTGGGTACTAGACAATAATACAATATTATATATGGTTTTAACATAAAGAGCCATAATATATTGAGTAATGTAGTTCTAACTTACTGGTGAGCTACTTGTAGATTCTGGTACATGCAAGATGCAACCCATTACTAGAGATCGAAACAAGCAAAGCGTGCAAAAGTCCAGCTTAATTGCCATGTTGAGAAGGATAGGCTACTTCAATACACCACCATAACTGAAATAGTGTTCATCTCCAAAAAAATGAATCTCTTGCCTGCCAGTACTTGTCTGAACTTCAGCAAGCAGAGCATCTAACCTGCTATTGATATATCTAGGTGAAATGTGGTTGCAACATGAAATATTCAACCTTTGCCCATTAATTTTATCAGGAAACAGATCATATTAAAAGAAGAAACAATATAAAAAAGAGATTACAAAGAAAAGACCGCTTCCATACGAAGGCAATTTGATTTTAGAGTTTGGGTCTTAAGAATATGGATTATCAGTGTGCTTCGTTGGCATCGAATCAGGGTTAAGCACCATATTTGTAGGAGTAGGCTCACTTTAGTTTCAAGCGGGGTCAACTCAATTGAACAGCCCTCAGATCGTATTAATTCATAACTGGTATATGTAAATGCACATCAGTTCTCAGTTCTGGAAATTAAAAAAAAAAGAAAAAAAAAAGAAAGAAGAACAGACAGAGAAAAAAAAATGAACACTTTCCAAGGAACTCGCTTTTCCAAACTGTCACATGCCTTGAAAAATTATCAATAAATCTGGCAAACCCAAACAAGGGTTACTTGTTGACTTTTTTCCTCAAATGTCCTTGAAGGTGCAGATGATTTTTTTTTAAAAAAAAAAAGTTTTGTTTAAATGTCTTAATATAGATATAATATTATAAATTTTATTTTGTTCTTACATTAAGCAATGGAAATGTCCGTTTAATACACTATTATATAAGGCGTAACATATATTGACTGTAAAATACAAATTGTGCTATTCAATTCTGATCATAAATGCAAAATACTCTTCATATGGGCCTGACTAAGCCTGAGGCCTCTACTCGAGGGTTTTGGGCCTCATAATGCGATTCCATGATTTCTTGGTAAGTTCATTTCAAGTATTCAAGTATCGTTGTGTTCCAGGCTTTAGGTCTTTTGTTTCTCACTATTGATTCGTAACGATTATATTCCCCTGGCCGTATATATGATAAGAAAAATTGTTTCAGAAGTTTGTTCATGTCGATTTTGCACAAAAATTTTTAATTTAATCAGATAACTCAATTTTTTAAATAGTATACATACGTGTTTGGGCATGTAAATACAGTGCAGGTTTTATTTCAGTGGAAATAATGGTTATCAAAATTAAGTATAGTAACTACAAATGCAGTTCATGTTTTAAGTTTCACTATTCATAATTGAGCCCGTCCATGTACATTTCTGATACTTTGATAATCCACAGCCCATGACATTGGGTGCTTTATTATTGAAAGGCCAACCTTGAGGTTGATTAAGGAGGCCCATGTACATTTACTCGCACCCTAGTGGCGGCGCTCATGTAATTGGGCATCAAGGGATATTGAATATCCAGGTCTTGAATCCGAAAGGCTTCCTATTTCTCTGTTCATATTTTCTTTCCTTGTATTTCTTCTATTTGTCCAATTATCCTTATGTAAAACAAAAAGATTCATATACAATATTATGTAACTCATTCTATTCAGTGATATAAACTTAATTAAGTAGGGCGCTAGGCCTACTATCCCGTGAAATAAAAAATATGTAATTAAAACCATTTCGACGAGAACTAGCTAGGTGGCGGATGACATATATTACTTTATCAATTATCAGGTGACAGTTTCTACCTCGTACAACTTGACACGAGTGTCAATGCAACCATAGAAAATAAATGGAGATTATTTTTGGTGAAAAAAGTAAATGAAGCCTACAAGGCTGTATGATACGAATAATTACTAACCAGCAATTTCAAGGAAGCCGAATGAGCATGTTGAAAGGAGGGATACAAGCCATGCATGACACCGAATCATGGATGTAGGGGTGTCAAACATTAGAAACGGCGACGAAATTAGGGTGTTTCGGTGATGAATTAAAAATTACTTGTAAAAATCATACAGAAAACCAACTTCACCAACAATAGCATCGTACTTGAATGTCTGAACATTCAAATTTTTAGGATAAGTCTTTCTAGAATCAGTTAAGCATACATGTTCAAAGCAAAATACATAGTTGTAGCATAGCCAGCCAGAATTTATAGAGGTTTGTCTTAAAGCAAACTTACTCATACATAACATTGAGATGCCAAATACAAGTACATACTAAGCAAGTCGGAGATCATGCAGCCCAAATCCCATTTCATGCAGATTAGGCTGACTTGGAAGCACCCGATAACCATACATGTGGGCTCCTCCATTCGCCATGGCCGAAGCACTCTCATAGTTGCTCGGGTTGTTGTCCACATAACCGTAAATGGGGTGCTCTTCTTTCATCTCCTGCAAAGAGTTTTGGTGCTGGTAAGGATCTATTCACAAATTTCCTCTAAGGAAATATAATTAATTTCAATGAGCTTACATATAGTTTGTAGAATTGCACAGTAATAAATAAACTCTTTCTTTGTGTTAAGTAAAATTGTTATTATAACTTGATAGTAGCTGCAATCCATTATAAATTTTATGAAAGCAATGAGCGCTACCATGTGCTCAGTAAATTGGATCAAACATGCAACTATAATACATAAATAAATTGTTGACATTACCAAAGCAACTAGATTGTGCGTTAAGGTGTTGTACTGTTCCTGAGCGCTCTTAACCTACAAAATTTCAACAAATAAGTATCATAATTTGTAGAACGTAATGTGCACAAACTTTATTTCAATTTATTCATGTTATAGTTTGAAAGGTACTAATTAAAATGCATTGAATTGATTGACAGAAAAAAAAAAAGAGCTTGTTCTGACATTAATGAATAAATTAACAAAGAACTCTTCTCAAAAAATTTGATTGATTGACTACTTCAAAGAACTCTTCTCAAAAAATTTGATTGGTTGACTGCTTTAAATCTTTGCTACGTTCAACCAATGTCACATGTTGACCACCATACATAAAGAACTTTGAAGAGACTGCTGTAATTTTCAGTTTCAGTGATGAAGCATCGACCTTGGGTCATGTTCTTTTTAAAAAAAATAAAAATAAAGAACTTTGAAGGATGACAAAATATCTTTTCTTTCTTAATAAATTCTGAAAACCCAAGGCCTTCACTCAAAATTTCTCTACGCGAGGCAACAGGACTGTCAGGAAGTATATATCCAAAGGTAGAAATCATGCTACCATGTCTCTTTCATGTTATATCTCCCTTAAAGGAAGTTCAAAAGAGCATCTGTCGGCCCATAATAAACGAGAAATGACCAGTGACATATAATATAACCTGCTATATGACGCAGAAGATAAATATCTGATACCAGGGTTGGTATACAAGTAATATGCTCACTTCTAGGGTTTCTAAATTTGAGTGAAACATTTGACAAGACAGGTCATTGATAATTCGTTAGTCAATGCAGTGATTCACATTGCATTTTATAACAGATAAGAAGCCCACTGCAAGGATAATCGAAGCTAATATATAACATGCGGATTCCAGAAGCCTATGATATGCAGCATATGGTACTTGTGCGATGATACTGAAAACTTTCCATACTCTTTAATGATTTGTATATTCATAGAATATCTAAATAATAAAAAAAGGGAAAAAATATGAACTATATATAAATCCTTTATTGAAGTTTATTAAGTTCAAAATGAAGGATTAAAAAAAGGAAAGAATAAATTATTAACTAAATAGAGGACTTATTGCTTAATTTTATTTCGTTTAAAACTCCATAATTGGTCAGTTGCCTGCTTATGTGAAAGAAAATAGAAACAGCATTGTTTATGTTGATTTAACTTGTTTCTACCAAAATAATAAAAAGGGCCAATTAAAATGAGAGAAAATATTCAATGAACAGCAGACTTGATAAGTAGAAGTTATATTACTATATTGTTGAATTGAGCACAAAATAATGCCGCAATAGCAAGATTTTTTTATCTAAAAAATTATTATATAGAGAAATGTTATGGTGCATCGTGATGTATTGAGGGTTTGGTACATCGCGATTGTATCCATCGATAGTTTTGCAAATCGACAATTCTAATTTTACCAATTCAATCTACTTAATTATTGAAATCTCATAGCAAACCAAATTTTAAGAATTTTATCACCGGGTCTGTGTAATTTAAGAATTTTGTTAAAAGTTCCCAAATTTGTAGCTTTTGACACCAAATAAGACGCTATATTAATTTTTTAAAGTTAGTAGATTGAAAATTATGACCTTATAGAGAACGCTATATATACACTATAATTGACAAGTTGGCATATATTGACATGTAGTTATTGTACTGTTATGAAATGAATCTTACAACATTATATCTTCTGATACAAAGAGCAACAATATTCAACTTTCACTATGCATTTTGTTACTTGTACAGTTATATGCCATGAAATGTGCATAGAGAAAGTATAACAAGATATAATCTTCAGAAAGTATATCAAGAAAATTAGTTCAAACCATGAAATGCCCTTATGTAATGTAATTTGTAGCCCATGCATGTTAAATTTCATTTTAGATAATTATTGAATAAATTGTGCAATTACAGTAACACTTGACATAAACTGCATAGGTATATATAATACGATCGGTTTTCCTCTTTTCACAATATCTTTTGTACCCAATTTGCAAGTCCATACATATATTAGCATCATTGAAAGAAAAATAATGTACTAGCTACCAGAAAGGTTGATCATAATACAAAGTAAAAAGGAGAAAAAAAAAAGTTAAATAAATTACTAGATAAGAAACCTTTAAGCCAGGAATGATAAAAAAAATACATTTTGAGCTTTAATCAAGAAATGTTTAATCTTATTGTTGGCAATTTTAGCTGTCTAATATTTTATTCCTTATTATTTGCACTTGAAGTAATTTATAGAAAGTGAATCTAAACTGTTCATATATAAAGATCAAAAAAAATTTCAGCTAACTGTAAAATCAATGAACCTAATATTTAGGTGGAAATTTAGGACAATATAACCAGCACCATACCACTTCCATTTTATGCATCACTCTACCGGTGAAGACATGACCAATGTTATCAAAAGATCGACACTAGATACATGATAAATTGTAGTTCAATGTAAGCCACAATTGAAGTTGAATTTACACTTAACTGTATATATCATTCTTTCATACAATACTACAAGTTCTATTTTTTTGGGAGTTCTCTCATATGTATATATGGCTTAGATTTGCGTTTTGAGATATCTTGAATAATGTATTCGTTCAAAATATTTTCTTTTATCTCTCCTAGAGAATGCATAACATATTTAATAAACTAGGCACTTTTAAGCCATCCGCCATGTCATTATTTTGTGACCTCTTATTAGCATAAGATAGACTCTTGAAGCTTAGGATAATTAGATAATAGTACCTTATAGGAATGACTTTTCATCACTTTAAAAATTTAAACACCTATATCAAATTTTAACCATATTTATTGCATATGTTCATCAAATATATTAAACAATAATTTGAAGTCAAGCTATTAATACTATTTGCTAGCTTTAATATGAGTGATGGAGGAATCATATATTACCCTCTTCTTGTTGATAAAATAATAACATTAATAACATTTACCTTCTTCTTGTAGGTATCCGTCTGTGTTTGGATGTACGAGAACTGCCGAGCAAACAAAATAAGATTCATTAGATCACACATAATTAGTTAATCAAGGACTTCACAAACAAGTAAACAAAGTGCTGCGCGTGCATGGACATAAACACAAATCTGCCTAGTCAGCTAAAGAACCAGAAAGCAGTTTATTTTAGCTCATAACAAGGGGTTCCTGTATTTGTAATTCACCAAAGATTGGACTTTTGAAGTTATAAATGTTAATAAATGAAAACCTTTATTGAATAAACCTTGTTAGTGAAAAATAACATTGTAAGAAAAATTAATTCATAAGCTGCATAAACCTTCCAGAAAAATTCATTAAATACGCAATGTTTGGTTTAAGCATTAAGATCTTCTAAATAATTCTCATTAATATTTAGAAAAAATTAATGTTTATGTTGTATTGTATTCGTACTTTCCGATTACGGACTGTTGTTAGAGACTGGTCTAAATCTGTCTCAAGGTCCCGCAATTTATCCATGTCAAGCCCCTCAAGTTCTGCACCAGTGCGCTGCCTGCAAATTTTTCAGATAATTAATACATTTTACAATCAAAATCTGCTTGGAAAAATTAACAACTCTATGATACCTTATTTGCTTGCGAAGATCGTCATTGACTTGCTTAAGTTGTCTCAAAGTGTTTTGCATTTTCTAAAAGAATTATAGAAAAGAACACATATAAGTGATTCGTGAAAAAATAAGATTACTGTAGATTGAAAGATTGAGTAAAGAACAGTCGGTTTTCTTAGTGACATAAAGAATTAGGGTTGTATTACTAATACCTCATACTGAGTGCTCCAGAGATCTGTCTGTGTGACTTGCTGATAGCGGTCATACATACTCTTGATGCTGCAAGAGAAAAAATGAAAATAAATTCAAAATCAGACAACATGAAATAAGGGGAATTAGAACCAAAATTTGTTTCAAATCTTGGGTCAGAAGTCTCATTGATTATTTCTAATGGAAGGAGAAAACGAAAAGAAAACAAAGAATGAATGAACAACAATTTCTTAACAAAAAGGCATCTCCAATCTCCTTTTAGGGTTTTCCAAATCTCCTTCTCTCCACACTTATTTTCTGTCTCTTCTTTGCAATACCGTACAAAATAAGGAGATCTAACCAAATTTCCACATCTTTCACTCTCGCAGTCCGTATACTCTACTCAGCTTCTTTGATACACAATTAAACAGAAGAGACAGTTCTCAAGGAAATGCAAAAGAGAGACTCACTCAGTGGAGGGGCTGCAATACTCATAGTGCTTGTTGGTGTTAGAGAACATTATGATGGAGATCTGTGCATCACAAAGAACTGTGAGCTCACGAGCCTTCTTCAGTATCCCTGACCGACGTTTCGAGTATGTCACTTGCCGGCTCGTCGTGTTCTCAATCTTCTTTATCTCTATCTTACCTCTCCCCATTTGCAATTGCTTTGATCTTTTTCTCTCCTTTGCTCTTGTTGAGGTCTAGGTGTAACAATGGAGGCGAGATTTGATGGTTTGGATCAAGAGAGGGGAAAGGAGTTCTATAAAGCGTGTGAGAGTTGATGTTGGATGATAGTGAAAGAACATAGATAGACGTGGCTTAAAATGATTTTGTCTTATTGTAGGTGAACACAGTTATACAAATTCTGTTCTTTTTAATTGGCATAATGACTACTTGACTAGTAGTCACTATATATAAGTTAAGGTTTATTTTCAATTCGAATTTGGCAAAAATAAATATGGAACAGTAGTCAAAATAGCTTTGTTACGTTAATCTGTCTATAAGATTGGTTAGCATTGTTCTTGAATTAAGACATTTTTCGATATATGATACTTTTGTAGTTGTTTTTAAATAAATATAAAAAATAAAATTCTTTGTCTTTTATTAGGGACTTGCCATCCTAAAACAAATGGAATACCTGGAAGTGTTCATGACCATCCAGGAGCACATTGTTTAATTAAAATTTTCCTTTATTGAATTAATTACTTTGCTCGATCATCCATTAATTGAATAAGAATGTATGGAAATTTCAATAAAACATTGAATGTAATCATTTAATGATCTGAAATTAATTTATTTGGTCCGTCTATTTTCATAATATAATGTAGATTAAAATCTGTCTTCTTACTTTGAAAATCAAACAATATAATATGTGCTGAGTCGTATATGATTTGGATTTTGATATTAATAAGGATAATTTAACTTATCTCATATTTTCCGATGAAATTTAGTTGTAAGATTGAAATTTGAATTAATTTACTTTTGTCAGTGGATTAAATTTTATTTGGCCAAAATCCAGTTTTGATCTTTTGTAGCTACTCAAATAATAATAATAATAATAATAATAATAATATTAATAATAATAATAATAATAATAATGACAATAATAATAATAATCTCCGTGCCACATAGAACAGGTTCACAAAGTCTGGAGCAGATGACTAGATGGGACGGTTAGGGTTGTCTAAAAGGAAGCAGAGTGAAAGAGACTCGGCCTATCATGGACAGGAAAGTATTTCCATTTTGGTGAAACTTCTGCTGTGAACTGTAACGTGTGGTGTCTTCTTCCTTTTTAGAATCCTCTTTATCTATTCTCTTTCCATTAAACCTTTTTCTTTCTTCTTTCTTACTTTTTCGACATATCTTGCCCTTTGATTTCTTTTTCCCTGAATAATTGGTGCTGAAATATTAGTTTTAAAAATAGGCAGCCAGAACCAAAAAGAAAAAAAAAAAAAAAGTACTGAAAATTTCATTATTCAGACAGATTGCATTATATTTGGTGTAATTTTATAATTAACTAGCTGATCATTAATTTGGCAAATAAAAAATTAAAATTTTACTACTATTGCCATTTTATTGTGAACGGATTACTTTTCAAATTTCACTAAATTTGATATGCAATGTGTTTACTAATACATTAAATTTTGGATAGCTTGTTGATAACAAATATTAAGCTAATTATCCAATATTCCAATTGGGAAGCCGACATTAATTTATGATTAGTCGAACTTGTTTGCATATCAATATATATATTCCTACTCACAAAAATCAAAATTCTAATTTTTTATTTAGGCAAAGTTTAATTATAAGTATGGCTAGTTGTCATATATTTGCAAATAAAATTTCACCAGTGGTGAATACGTTCTTTCCTCTCTATGTAAACTCTACTTTTAATATATAATAAAGATATGGGATATTGAGATCTACTAAAGATTAGATATTTATTTGATAATTTTGAAGTATCTACTTTGTATGTTATCAGATGTTACGTCAATATTTTGGTTATATAAACACATTGTTAAAATTCTCAAACACTTACTAGATATGTTATAATGTGCCATAAACTAGTTAAATTTACCTGCAAGGCTGACCTTAATTGTGTTTTTACAAGTATACATTAATTATGTGCGTCGCAATAATTGATACAATATACTGGTATAGTCATGTGGACATGTAAAGTACGCTTATGCTACAACGCAATGTGATAGCTTAATTTAGTTAAAACGGTATCAAAATCATTTTTTTATACGTACACGTGCTTTGAATATTTAACCTCTTGCAAACCGATCCAATATTTCCTCTATTAATTGTATGAATATATATGAAAATGTAATATATATTATTTTAACAATAATACTTGTATTTTTACTATTTTTTATGTCCCAAAGTATATTCCAAATTAGCCGTTACCAATCTATCCCAATCATGTAACTGTTGGTCCGATCAGGGACGCACCTAAATGAGGTTTCACCTTTTAAACCACTAAATATAATGAAATGGTGAGAATATCTGGTAATTAGCAACTACATGATCATTTATCCAGCGGACAAATGGAAGTAATTTTAAGAGCAGTCAAATCTCCGTACTTCCCTTGGTAAAAAGCAGAGAAGATAAAATCTTAAGATAGTAGTCACTGTCGCATTGGGCAGGCTTATAAATGGGATTTATTTATCCTTTTACAGAACATTCTTAAATTGAATTTAACATGGACATGACCTAACAAAGATGAAGTCACAGCACAAGCACGGAAGCACTCCCCCCTAGAATTATCAAGGTAGAATTTTCTCCACTGCCTTCTCCATGTTACCCTAATACCCTTGCAGAGCTTTATTCCTGCTCATAATTAGTTTAGCTAATAGTGACATAAATCCAAGTTCAACCTCAATTACTCAAAGTAGTTACATCTTGGATTTTTCTGAAAGTACCTCTAAGAGGACAGTAATGTCAAATTCTAGAGCACACTAGCTTTTTTTGGTACTTGTGTTGATTGAGTTTGTAAGTGACAAAACATAGTTGAGCTTAACTGTAGACATGAAAGAGTGAAAGCCTGTGGGCTATAGGTTCAGCCATGAGAGGTACACCGAAATTCGTGCATGGTGAAAAAGGTGTACTTCTTTCAACCAAAACTTTTATTACGATTCAATGTAGGGATATTTCATTTAAAAAAAAAAACAAAGATTCAACGTATGGAAAGTAGAGTAAAACGACCAAATTCCAAGCTAAATAAGTTTTAGGTCCGTTTTGAACTAATTTTCGTTTAAAACATAAATTATATATGAGTCTTTGTCGTCGTGACTAGTTTTATTTTAAGCCTAGAAATAAACGATTTAATAAATAATTCAATTCATTTCAAATTTCAAAAATCTGCATTTCTTTAATATTAATTACCACTAGCTAGTCGGTGAAACAATATATAAATAATTAGAAATGCTAGCCCTAATTTGTTGAAAGAACTTGAAAATTGTGACGGTAGCAAAATTAGTGTTAGGTAATTTACCAAGAGCTAACAACAATTACGGTTGGTATCAAACCCGCCACTAATGTCCTTTGTGGACATTTATTTTTTTTTTTTGTAAAAAAAAAATCACCGGTATAACTAGATTAATTCTTCAATAAAATTTTAGCAATTTGGAGAGAAGCCCAATTTCAGATTTCAATAATTTGATCTTAATTAGCTAGCAGTTTATGTAGAAAAGGGTGTTGATGATCGAATAAACTAATGGATGAATAATGCATGACAGATTTTAAACAAAAAGAGTATAGCATGCCGATTTAATAACTCCGTGATGGAAACCAAAATCAATGTCTTATGTTACATTAATTATCCGAGGTCGCATTGCATGTGCTTGTCACTCTCTCCGAGTTTTATATCCCCAATTCCCCATGCTTATTCTCTACCTTTAATTTAATACAGCCGTGACCTTGAATTGAAATAGCATAATAACATAGAGTAACCATGTGGTGTACTTCACTAGTTTCTTCCCTCTTTAATTCCTCTTACTTTTTCTTTTGCATCCGAACCAATTATTTAGAAATGGGTCTCGGTACCGTCTTTGCTCCGTAATGTAAGAATTAATGCAAAAAAGAAGATATACGAGCCCATTTCGACGAATCATGTGGGAAAAGCATACATGCATTGCATTGTGTTAAAAATTTTTAAGTAGACTAGGTAGCTATAGTAGGTTTCTCTTCGTAGCTCTGCTTTGCATTTGGCCATAATATATCTAGGCGTGCACATACAAGTGTTTATATAGTGCCTTTTTTCTGTTCTCCCCATACTTTATTTTATGATGATTATTGACGAAGATTAAAATAATGGATTTGCTTTTACCTACTGGCAGTAAAATGACACGGTAAGGTGCATGTATATCAATTTACTAATAAAAGATGCCTTTTTCGAGTAATTTAAACAGGAATTATCAATTATATTAGAAATGTTAGTATAAGACATGCACATTTCACACAATTACCAAAATAAAGCCAAAAGAAGCGCTAGCCCAATTGTTTCGGAAAAAAAAATAATATATATGATACAATTGACACTGAAAAACCGTAATTTTTTTTTTTTGTGGGCAGACATGAAAAAAAAAAAAAACGTTATGTTTTACAGTTTTAGAACCATAGTCATCATTAAAGACATTGATCGATCCTCCAAATGTGTAACACAGTTGTCATTTTTTAACTTCAAATGGAAAGAGTAGCTTGATTGAACTAGATGGAATAGTTTATAATTGCCAAAAGTTAATTAATCAAAATAATAAAGTACGATACTTAAATGATCAAATCAGATTTTTTTTCCAATTAATAGTATATATGGTCGCAGAGCGCTTTCAAGCATGCATTTGTATACGACGCAATAAATACGTACCTACGCTCCAATCATGCTATATATGTTGACTAATCCGGTCAACCTTTTTGTTCGTATATTTTTTGTGCATGAATCTCAGTATACTTATTGAACATTATTTTGAAAGAAAGCCATTTAAAATGGCATAAAATTAGTTGCAAAAGAGCAAATTTGCTTTATAAAAAATTGTACCTTCAAGTGATCCGATAATTAAAAAAATAGCATTCACAAATATAAATTTCTGAATATGTAAGATATGACAAGAAATATGAAAAGAGGCTCATTTTTTTTTCATCAACTTAAATTACCAGCAAGTTTTATTTTCTAGCATTGCAATATATTTCTAATAACAGTCATTTTTGCCCAACCTGCACTCTCCTCCAAAAAATCAATGACATAAGTGCAAAAAAAATTATTCATATGATATATATAGTTATCAATTAAAAGAAACATTTTTTTCATTGCCTTATTAAAATTACAGAACATTTGTTTCTAGAATATGAAGAATGAAAAAAAAAAAAAAAAAAAAAAAAAACTTGTCGTAATAAGTAGTATCATTTTCTGTTTTAGTACCTCGGGGTGTGGTAGCCACCCATGTGAACTAGTTAATTTATGAACAAGCAAGTTCGTGATTCGTGAACACCAAACATGCAAGAACTAATATGTAGTATCATTTTCTGTTTTAGTACCTCGGGGTGTGGTAGTCATAAGGATTGATGCTTACATACAAAAACAACAAACACTTAGTTTAGTCTAAATTGATAATTCCAACAAGCACCCTGGACAAAATGATCCTTCAAATGATCAAATGACAATTTGCACGTCTTTTATGCATTGGTTACAGTACCAATAGCAGTTGTTGTTGTTGGTGTCGTTATATTTGCAGGCAAAAGATACATTGATCTCCCGACTGGTCTGAAGGAATAAAACATGTAAATATGTAATCGTGGGCGAGCCAGGCCAGAGCAGATGTTACTGAGCCTGAGTAGATGTTACATTCATGCATTTATTCTTGGGATTTCACAAGGCCTGGATCCATCAAGCCCATTTTGTAAACTCATAAGGAGCCCATTCTGCGCTTTCAAGAGAGGACGGGGCCAGCGATTTTTTGCTTTTGGACAAAGTCGTCATTGGGTCCCAGGGAATCTTCTTTTAATTTTTTTTGCCGTACGATATTATGTCTTAAAAAGAAGAGAGTTTATAGTTTATACTGGTAACATTGTTTGCTCATATTTTTTTTATTTAATGATTTTTGTTCTGATTTATTGAACTTCGATTTTTACTTTGTTTGAACCTTTGCTGAAGGTGCATGCAATTGCATCGTGTGTCTTACATTTTATAAATCATAGTCAATGATATTAGTTATTTTAAAACCTTTGACTGAGAAAAAAAGTAATTATTAAAAAAATAAAATTTTATAATAAGAAGTTTTCAAATAAAATTTTAGATGTAAGTAAATATACATTTTTAAAAACTAAAGATATGTTAAATTGTAAATACACATGGGTGAGGAATAGGGAAGAGGAGAGAGGAAAAATGACACATCCAAATACGAGATAAGTCTAGGTATAAAACACTTTATTCTCTAATCCTTATTCTTACTAACACAAAGAATAAGCGATAAGACTCTCTCTCCTCTTTTCTCTTCCTTATTCTTTATACTTGGTGCAACCAAACACACCCACTTAATTCGTCTGATCATTTTAAATAGAAGAAAAATAAAATCAAATTACTAAAGAAGTTGGTATGAGGAAAAAGATTCGAGGCTAAATCCACTTGATGTAATGTAGAAGAAGCTGGTTGTGGTACTGGTTGTGGTACATTGCTCCAAACAAAGAATTTTCTACGAAGAAAAAGTATAATTTTTAAAATAAGATGAATTATATAGAAAAAAAAAAAGAAGCTTACATTCAACCAATTTTATACCAAAAAATAAAATGGTTTTAAACGTTAAAGGCATGCACAGAATGAAGTATTCCTCACACGAAATTTTGATAAATTTCATGTTTTATCATTCAAACATGCATAGCGACTTACGTTTATTTGATGCAACTGCAGCTTTGTTTGGGGTATTATTTCATTTTTTTATTTTGTATAAATAAACAACGCGATAAGTAAATTATATTGTTGAGAGCATATCTCTCGGTTCTAGTGATTTAAGAGTTAAACTATCGACCCCGGTAGCTATAAATTATGAATAAGTAATTAAATTAATACCCAATGTCATATAAGGGTAAGTCTGTCATGACCTGTCTTTTCTTTCTTCGTAATTTCCTTTTTTTCAATTAGGTAGCCGCTATATAGTATGTCAAAAAAAAATATGAACAGCTTTGTTTAAGTAATACTGGATGTATTTTTCTGAATTAGCAATTAATATCTTCATGCAAAACTACAAAATTATTTTCATGGAGAAATGAAAACTAGTCTCTTTTAGATAAATAAATAATGATTAAGTCATTTTTAAACCATGCTTAAAACTATATATTTTTGTATGGGCAAAAAATTGTAAGGGATGCAAATATAAGTTATGGAAAAATTATATGATAACCCAGTACTTACCCCATCAATTCACCAAGCACCAATGTGATGGATGGGAATTGGGAAGGGGAGACTAATGTCAGTAATGGTGGGTAAAATTGGAGGTTGGGAAAGGGGTATGGGCGGAGGTTATACGGCTAAGGTAATTTAATGAGTCGATGGGTATATATGACATAGAACACGAGGTGAAAGGTGTTATAATATTAAGCCTTTTTGTTTCGACGAGAACTATCAATTAAAACTATCAGTCAAATTATGAACAAGGCAGGAAAAATCTCATCTTAATTCCAAATTTACAGTGGATATCGTTGAACTCTAAAAAAAAAATGTTCACGGACAGGTGATAACTGCGACAATTATGGGACCCGAATCCCATGTAGCGCGGGAAGTTGTAGCACAGCATTTTGAGCCGTTCGATCTGATCTTCACGGTTGAATTTTTCAGACCTATCAATCTGGTATTATGCATGGGCCACCCGTCATTCATCAGACGGTTGAGATTGGTACGCTACACGGTCCCGCACAACACCAGATCTGGATTCACAATTATGGGTCTTTATCTAATTTAAAAAAGGGGAAACAAAATTCAGGAATTAATGACTCGCTGCATTCATTAGCAAAAACCAAACTTGATCTAAGAAATTAGTGATTTCAATATTAGTAATGCTTCAAGCTTTCGGGCACATTTTGTTGCAAAGTTGTTCCTTGCCTCTCCAATAATAAGTCCTTACCTTACTAATTTGACTTACAAGTACGTTTCAAATATTCAAATAAAGAAGTGGATAGCTACCAAATAATTCCTTCATGGAGTTTCGCCTGAAAGAGCATTTATGAAATCTTACGTTGTGATCTACTTTAGAAAAAGGAAATTTGGGTATCCATCCATTTTCTAACAAGTGGTCACTTAAAGATGTCGGTGGTATTGCACTTCACAGTGGAGGTTAAATTATGTGCAGTGTTTTTTTTTTTTGTAGAGATCTGTGTAGCTATTTTATTTAGTTAAGTTTCAAATTATAAATGGTGTCTAATTATGTTGTACATTATGGCCTTTATTTATATAATATTACTGATATAAATACTTTCTTTACAAAGCAATATATAGGAAGTATATTTTAAAAGATAAAAAAATATGTTACTTTGGGTTATCGATTCTGAAATTAAAGCATTAAATAAGTCCCAAGACAAAAGAGATTTGAGAAGTAAAGAAAATGCATGAGAGGATGTTGGAAAGAAACATCATAAGTTTTTTTATGTCGGCAACATTGATCTGTAACTTAGAAGGGCTAATAACTAATAGACTTTGTGATCCAACTACCTTGATTTAAAAGAGAGAGAATTACCCCAATGAAGGCTGAAAAAGAATGTTCTCAGGTGGAACCTGATAAGAATGTATCAGGATTGGCTTGAGGGCTGTTTCGCCCCTTTTTCTAATTCACTATTATCCAGTATTGTTTTTTAGTCGAACCAATCTGTTTATATATATACATTATAACCAACTAATCATGGATGGGGTCTAGAGATTCCTTATGAATAGTAACATCTGTTCTTTTTGTGAGAATTATTTCTAGCGGCTAATCTCGATCGGACGGTCATGCCTATTATTTAAATAGCATTTCCACTTGCGTTAGTATTTTTTTTTTTTTAGATGCTAGCGATATTGTACAGGTTTTTAGACAAGTCATTAATATTCTCCATATCTGTTTTGTGGACCCCATCATGTGATGGTTTTGTGGTTTAAATGTGGTACTGTTTTCATGCAATAAGTGCATGGGAGAGAGAGTCTTTCATCGGTCCATTTTCATTCTGAAATTGTGTATGGTAGGTCATATGGAGCTAGGGTTCTCCAAAATGACACGAAACGATCGTGTTATTGTGTCGTGTCATCATAATTATGTCGTGCTGACAATCCTAAAAAATTATCAAGATTTGACATGACAATATGAAACTAATTTTTAACATTACCAAAAAAAGTATAATAGTTTATAACAAATAAAAATACTTCCTCTTTTAAATGATTATTTAAATTACTTTTATATTAAAACTCAATTTATAACCATACTTCTTTTTAACATCTATTTAAAATTTTTTACACATTTTATTTTCTTAATATGTTCAAACAACAAACAAATGCATAAGAAAAAAAATAAAATCATCGATTAATATTTTAACAAAAATATTCCGATAATTTTATACTAATATGTATAATAAATTTGTAGGATAATCAAATAAACTGCAACAATATTTTTTTCTCCATTTTAATATTTTAACCATTTTTAATAAATTATTATAAAAAAAGTTTCTGACAAGACACACGATTAAAAAAGTAGTTCGTGCCAACACAACATGACACGAGACTCTAACATGATCGTGTTTGACACAACACGACATAACACACACGATTGGAGAGTACGGTTAAAACCAAATGTGGACCAGCTATTAGATGGTAGAAGCTTCTATTGATCCATTTTTTCAATCCTTAATGGTGTACAGATTTAAACTATGAACTCATTCTATTTAGTGTCTTTCAAATGACTTCGAATGAATCCAGAATCACTTGAAATGCACATGATACTGCTTTATTTCCACATTATATTTGTTTTTCTATTCATAATTTCAATATGTAAGGTATAAATTATATACTAGACCATACAAAGAGCTTAAATATAGATTATTGTGACCAAAGAAGTTTCAGATGAATCCGGAATCACTTACAAAACTGAACTGATGCTCAGAATAAGCTTCATTTGCACTTTATATCTGAAGTATTGTGAATAAATGGCTTCAAACGAAACGAAAATCATTTAAAATGCTCTAATGATGCTAAGTATAATCTTTATTTGCACTTTTTATATGCAGATTTTATTTAGTATAATCCATTATTTTGAATAAGTAAGATCTAAATTATATTTTAGATTATATAAAGTTCTTAAATATTTAATTATTGGAATCAAATTACATGTAATGAATACGTAATCTTTTGAATGCTTGGATGATGTCCAAAGTAAGCTTTAGTTGTGTCTTATTTGCGTATTTATTTAGTATAATGCAATATTTTTTAAAAAGTAAAATCTTAATTATATTTTAGACCATATAAATAGCATAAATATATATATTATTATGATAAAATGACTTCAAATTAATTTGGAATTGCTCGGAATGCCCAACTACTGTCCAAAATAAATTTTATGTGCACTTTATGCGAGTATTTTATTTATGTACAATGTAATATTTTGAATAAATAATTTCTTAATTATATTCTATACAATACAAGCATAAATATAAATTATTTTGATCAAATGACATCAAATAAATCCCGAATCACTTGAATGATCTACTGATGTCCAAAATTAGCTTTATATGCAAATTAATGCTCGTATTTTTCAAGCATTATGAAATATCTCGAATAAGCAAGATCTAAATTCTATTCTAGACCCTATAAATAGTTTAAATGCAGATTATTTTGAATAAAAGACCGCGAATGCATCCATAATAGCTTAAAATGCTCAATCAATGCTCAGAATAAGCTTTATTTGCAATTTTTATGAGTACTTTTAAAGTATGAAACTATATTTTGAATAAGTAATGTCTGAATTATATTCTAGACTATTTATAGAGATTAAATATCGTTTGGGGCAATCAAATGACTTCTAAAGAATCTATAATCACTACAAATGCTAAACAGATGCTCAGAATAAACTTCGTTTGTACTTTATATCTATATTTTTTTTATGTATAATGTTATATCTTGAAAAAACAAGTTCTGAATTATATTATATACCATATAAAGATCTTAAATATACTTATTGTGAATAAATGACTTCGAATGATTCAAGAATGGCTTAAAAACACAAATGAGCATAGAATGATCTTTATTTGCATTATGTATGCATTTTACTTTGCATAATCTAATTTTTAAATAAGAAAGACTTGGATTAAACTGTAAACCATATAAATAGCATAAATATAGATTATTCTGATCAAACTAATTCAAATGAATCTAGAATCCCTTGAAATGCTCATCTAATTCCCAAATAAACTTTATTCACACTTTATAGAGTATTTTTTTTAGGCATAATGCAATATATTGAATAAGTATGAAGTGAGTTGTATTCTAGATTGTATAAAGAGCTCAAATATACATTATTGTGATCAAATTACTTCAAATGAATCTAAAATTATTTAAAATGAAAAGAGCATAAATATACATGATAGTGATCAAATGACTTTGATTGAATCAAGAATCGTTTGAAATGTGTATCGATACAAAGAATAAGCTTCATTTGCAATTTATACTCATATTTTTTTTTGATGTATAATGCGGTATCTTGAATAAATAATATCTGAATTATATTTTAGATCATGTAAAAAGCTCATATATTGATTATTCTGAATAAATGACTTCAAATGAATCTAGAATTGCTTAAAATGCTCAATGAGGCATAAAATAATATTTATATGCAATTTATACGCATATTATCTTTCTATAATCCATTATTTTACATAAGCAAGATATGAATTCTATTCTAGACCGTATAAAGATGATAAGTACATATTATCATGAATAATGACGTCGAATGAGTATAGAATCGCACAAAATTCTCAACTGATGGTCATAATAAAATTTATTTGCAATTTATGTACGTATCATTTAAGTATAAAAAAATATTTTGAATAAGTAAGATATGAATTGTATTCTATAACATCTAATGAGCTTTAATATAGATTATTTTGAACAATATGACTTCAAATGAATTCTAATTGATTCAAATGCCCAACTGAACCATAATCGCTACAAATGCTGAACGAATGCTCAGAATAAGCTTCATTTGCACTTCATATCTATATTTTTTTTTGTATAAGTTATGAATTATATTATTGACCATATAAAGAACTTAAATGTAAATTATTGTGAATAAATGACTTCGAATGAATCCAGAGTCGCTTAAAAAACTCGAATCATCCTTATTTGCATTTTATATGCATTTTCCTTTGCATAATCTAATTTTTAAATAAGAAAGATCTAAATTATATTGTAGACCATAAAAAGAGCATAAATATAGATTATTATGAACAAGCTACTTCAAATGAATCTAGAATCGCCTCAAATGCTCATCTGAAGCTGAAAAAAAAAATTATTAGTATTTTTAAGTATAATGCAATATATTGAATAAGAAAGAACTGAATTGTATTCTAGATTGTATAAAGAGCTTAAATATAGATTATTTTGATCAAATAACTTCAAATGTATCTAGATTTGTTTAAAAGGATCAACTGATTCTCATAAGAAGCTTTTTTTGCAATTTATATGTGTGTTTTTCATGCATAATCCAATATTTCGAATATTGAGATCTGAATTATATTTTAGATCATGTAAAGAGTATAAATATAGATTTTACTGATCATTTGACTTTGATGGAATCCAAAATCGCTTGAAATATGAGCCGATGCACAGAATAAGTTTCATTTTCATTTTATATTCACATTCTAAACAAGTAATATCTGAATTATATTCTAGACCCTACAAAATTTTATAAAGATTACTATGAATGAATAAATTGCTTCAAGTGTATCCTAAATCGCTTAAAATTCTCAAATGAGGCAGATAATCTTTATTTGCAATTTATATGCACATTTCATTTGTACAATACATTATTTTATATAAGTAAGATCTGAATTATATTTTAGGCCTTATAAACAGGATAAGTACATATTATTATGAATAAATGACGTTGAATGAGTCCAGATTCACTTAAAATCTTCAACCAATGCTCAGAATAGAATTTATTTGCAATTTATGTATGTATCTTTTGTTTATAACGCAATATTTCAAATAAGTAAGATATGAATTATATTCTTGATCATCAAATGAGCTAAAATATAGATTATTTCGAACACATATATCGAATGAATTCCTTATTGTACCAAATGCTCAACTGATCCTCAGAATAAGTTTTATTTAAACTTTATATGAGTGCTTTTTTGTATAATCCAATAATCTTAATAACAAAGATATGATTTATATTCTAGACCATATAAAGAGCTTAAATATTGATTATTTTGACCAAAGGACTTTCGAATCAATTAGGAATCACTTAAAAAACTCAACTGATGCTCAGAACAAGCTTCATTTGCTCTTAATATCTGAATTTATATATATAATGCTACATATTGAATAAGTAAGATTCGAATTAAATACAAGACCATATAAAAAACTTAGATATAGATTATTGTGAATAAATAACATTTGAACGAATCCAAAATTACTTAAAATGCTCTAATGATGCTAAGAATAATCTTTATTTGCACTCTATATGCATATTTCTTAGTATAATCTAATATTTTGTATAAGTATGATCTGAATTATATTCTAGACTACATGAAGTTCATGAATTTAATCATTGTGATCAAATTACTTGTAACGAATACCAAATCTTTTGAATGCTCCGCTGATTCCCGAAATAAGCTTTATTTGATTTTATTCACGTATTTCATTAGTATAATGCAATATTTTGAAAAATTAATATCTGAATTATATGTTAGAGCATATAAAGCATAAATATTGATTATTTTGGACACCAAATGACTTTGAATGAATCCAGAATCGCTTACAAAATTCAAATGAGAATAAAATTATCCTTATTTGTATTTTATATGCATTTTTCTTTGCATAATCTAATTTTTAAATAAGCAAGATCTGAATTATATTGTAGACCGTAAAAAGAGCACAAAAATAGATTATTGTGACAAAACTACTTCAAATGAATCTAGAATCGCTTGAAATGCTCATCTGGTGTCCAAAAAAGCTTTATTCCCACTTCACAAGCGTGTTTTTTTAAGCATAATGCAATATATTGAATGAGTAAGAACTAAATTATATTCTAGATTGTATAAAGAGATTAAATATAGATTATTTTGATAAAATAACTTCAAATGTATCTAGGATTTTTTAAAGTGATCAACTGATTCTCATAACAAGCTATATTTGTAATTTATATGTGTATTTTTTATGCATAATCCTTATACTTCAAATAATTAATATCTGAATTATATTTTAGATCATGTAAAGAGTATAAATTGAAAGAAATTAAAATATTTAAACATAATAATATTTCTTAATTTGCAGTCCAAGCTCATTCATATAAAATAGAAATCATAAGTTAGAACTCACAATTATGAAGAGCAGAATTCGTAAATCGTTAGGCGGAAGCATGAGTATATATAATACAGAGGCAACTATTGGGATCAATATTCAGTAGTTTTCCTCAGTCATGATGATGACAACTTAAGCGTTTTTCTCTCTTTTGATTCTTTTCTTAATGGATGAATAATGACAAAAGGTACATCCTATTTTCAGAATTGAGTATATATAATACTGAGGCAACTATTGGGATCAAATACAATGAATCTGGTCCATAGAATTTCCATCAAACTCTATGCACCCTTTAGTTAATTTCATTAAATGAACTTGGTTCACAATTAATAATATAGGCCACATAAATAAAATTCTAACATAAATATATCTCATAGTGAGCAAATGACTTTGATTGAATCCAAAATCGATTGAAATGTGTACCGATGCACAGAATAAGCTTCATTCACATTCTATATTCGTATTTCTTATGTGTAATGGAATATCCTGAATAATTAATATCTGAATTATATTATTGACCCAACAAAAAGCTTATATATAGATTATTATGAATAAATGACTCGAAATGAATCTTGAATGGCTTAAAATTCTCAAATAATCTTTATTTAAATTTTATAGACATATTTTCTTAGTATAACGCATTATTTTACATAAGTAAGAATTGAATTATATTCTAGGCCGTATAAAGAGGATAAGTTTATATTATGATGAATAAATGACGTCGAATGAGTCCAGAATCGCTTAAAATTCTAGACTGATGCTCAGAATAAGCTTCATTTGTGCTTATAATGCAATATATTGAATAAGTAAGATCCGGATTAAATACTAGACCCATAATAAAGAGCTTAGATATAGATTATTGTGAATAAATAACTTCGAACGAATCCAAAATCGTTTACAATGCTCTAATGATGTTAATAATAATCTTTATTTGCACTCTATTGGCATATTTCTTAGAATCCAATATTTTGTATAAGTAAGATCTAAATTATATTCTAGAGTATATAAAGTTCTTGAATATTAGTTATTGTGATGAAATTAGTTGTAAGGAATACGCAATCTTTTAAATGCTCGGCTGATGCCCAAAATAAACTTTATTTGCAATTTTACTCGCGTATTTGTTTAGTATAATGAAAGATTTTGAAAAAAAAAAGTAAATTTGAATTATTTTTAGACCATATAAAAAGCATAAATATCGATTATTATGATAAACTGGCTCCGACTGATTGCGAAATCGCTTGGAATGCTCAACTATTGCTTAAAATATGCTTTATTTGCATTTTATTCCCGTATTTATTTATGTAAAATGTAATATTTTTAATAAATAAGTTCTTAATTATATTTTATCCCACGTATAGAAAAAATATGAATTATTTTGATCAAATGACTTCGAATAAATCCAAAATCTGAAATGATCTACGGACCAAAAATAATTTGTATATACAAATTAATGAACGTATTTTCAAGCATAGTGCAATATTTTGAATAAGCAAGATAAAAAATTCTAGACCTTACAAAAAGCTTTAATGAAGATTATTTTGAATAAATGACTTAGAATGCATCCAGAATCGCTTAAAATGGTTAAATGATGCTCAAAATAAGTTTTATTTACAATTTATATGTGTACTTTAAAAGTATAAACCTATATTTTAAATAATAATATCTGAATTATATTTTAGATCATGTAAACAGTATAAATATATATTATAGTGATCAACTGACTTTGATTGAATCCAGATTCGATTGAAATTGTACCGATACACAGAATGAGCTTCATTCGCATTTTATATTCGTATTTTTTTTGTGTGTAATGATGCTAATTAAGAATAATCTTAATTTGCACTTTATGTCCATATTTCTTAGTATAATCTAATATTTTGAATAAGTAAGATCTGAATTATATTCTAGACTATGTAAAGTTCTTAAATAATAATTATTGTGATCAAATTACTTGTAATGAATTATATAATCTTTTGAATGCTTGGCTGATGCTCAAAATAAGTTTTATTTGCATTTTATTCCCGTATTTCTTTAGTATAATGCAATACTTCGAAAAAAGTAAAATATGAATTATATTTTAGACCATAGAAATAAGTATAGATTATTATGTTAAAATGATTTTGAATGAATGCGGAATTCCTCAGAATGCAGAATTTTTCTTTGCATAATCCAATTTTCAAATAAGTAAGATTTAAATTATATTGTGGTCACCATATAAAGATTATAAATATAGATTATTATGATCAAACTACTTCAAATGAATCTAGAATCTCTTGAAATGATCATCAGATGCCCAAACAAGCTTTATTTGCACTTTATAGCCATATTTTTTTTAGGCATAATGCAATATCTTGAATAAGTAATATCTGAATTATATTTCAGATTGTATAACGAGCTTAAAAATAGATTTTAGTGATCAAATGACTTCAAATGAATCTAGAATTGCTTAATAGTTCTCATAACAAGCTATTTTTGCAAATTATATTTGTATTTTTTATGCACAATCCAATATTTCAAATAATTAAGTGATCAAATGATTTTGATTGAATCCAGAATCGCTTGAAATGTGTACCATGCACATAATAAGCTTCATTTGCAGTTTATATTCGTAATATTTTTTATTATAATGCAATACCTTGAATAAGTAAGATCTGAATTGTATACTAAATATAGTTTATTATGAATAAATGATTTCAAATGAATCCTGAATTGCTTAAATTGCTCAAATGATGCATAGAATAATCATTATTTGCAATTTATATGCGTATTTTCTTTGTATAATTCATTATTTTAAATAAGAAATATTTTAATTGTATTCAAGACTGTATATAGAGGATAAGTACACATTATTAGAATAAATGACGTTGTTTGCTTAAAATTCTGAACCGATGCTCAGAATAAAATTTATTTGTAATTTATGTATGTATCTTTTATGTATAACACAATATTTTAAAGAAATAATTTATGAATTATATCGTTGATAATCTAATTAATGATTATAAATTGGATTATTTTGAACAAATGATTTCGAATGAATCGCTAATTGTTTCAAATGCGCAATTGACCTTCAGAATAAGATGTATTTAAACTTCATACGAGTATTTTTTTTTTGTATAATCCAATATTTTGAATGACGAAGATTTGATTTATATTCTAGACCATATTAAGAGGTTAAATATAAATTGTTTTTTTTTAGATGACTTCGATTGAATCCGAATTAACTTAAAATGCTCAAATGATATAAGTTTTATTTGCACATTATATGTGTATGTTGTTTGTATAATCTAATATTTTGTATAAGTAAGATCTGAATTATATTATAGACCATACAAGGAGCTTAAATATAGATTATTATGATAAAATAACTTCGAATGAATCTAAAATATCTTGAAATGCTCAACTGTTGCCCAAAAAACTTTATTTTGTAGTTTATACCCTTATTTCTTTAAGTCTAATGCAATACGTTGAATACGTAAAACCTGAAATATATTTTGTACCATTTAAAGATCTAAAATATACATTATTGTAATCAATATTTCTAATGAATCCACAACAGCTTGAAATGCTCAAATGATACTCATAATAAACTTTATGTACACATTATTTGCATATTTTCTAGACCATATAAATAACTTAAATACAAATTATTGTGATCAAATAACTTCGAATGAATCTAGAATTGCTTAAAATGCTCAACTGATACTCGTAGGAATGCAATTTATATACATGTTTTTTATGTAAAATCTAACATTTTGAATAATTAAGAACTGAATTATATTCTATACCATATAAAAATAGCTTAAATATAGATTATCTTGATCAAATGACTTCAAATGAATCCATGATCGCTTGAAATGCTTAATCGATGCTCAGAATAATAAGCTTCATTTGAACTTTATACATGTATTATGATGCAAATTTTTTGAATAAGTACGAGTTGAATTATATTCTAGAACATCTATAGATATTACTCAAATCAAACTAGAGGTTGTGAAGATCAGTTGAGTGTTCCAAGTGATTCTGGATTCATTCAACATCATTTGATCATAACAAATATTTTGAATAAATAAGATCTGAATAATATTATAGACCATATAAATTATATGGTCTATAAATTTAATTATTCTCTAAATTTATCCAAAACTAATCAATTTGTGAGGACATATAAATATCACGTATGCATTACTTATAAAAACATCCATAAAAATGGAGTTTTTCTATGGTGAGTCACGACTCACAGAGCCTTTCGTGAGTCGCGATCAAAACTCTTGGATCTGATTCGAAATGACCGATCCAAACCATCAAATATGATCTCCATATTGAAATCTCCTTGCAGACCAAATTTTATATTTTTTTTGAAATTTTTAAGTATTTTCTTCGGATTTTTTAAAAACTGTTGTTTTTAACATTACATAATTAATTAGATTAGCAATTTTCTAAAATTCCGAAAAAATACTTAAAATTTTTGAAAAAAATATAAAATTTGGTCTGTAAGGATATTTCAATATGGAGAACATAATGGATGATTTGGATCGGTCATTCGAATCAGATCCAAGAATTTTGATTGCAACTCATGGAAGGCTTTGTGAGTCGCGACTCACCATAAACTCCATAAAAATGTCATATAATCTCTACTACTTATAAATGCACGCATACGAAGGGTATAAACAATTCATATAAAAGGAGTAAATATGTCATATAAAAGGGTGTTAAACAATTCTTATATCAATTATGGATCATTGATTTGTGTAATTTGATTTGATTAGTGGTCTAGATTAAGGTCAGACTTTTTATAAAAAAAATTAAGTTACTACTAAATTAGCTATTTATTTAAAAGGAAAGACTAAATTATTGATTTTACCGTATCTTTATTGTCTAACATGTAAAGTTTTATATGAAATAAAAATAATATTAAAATTTTATTTTTTTTATTTGCCGGCATATTGAGGGTATTTTTTACTAGTAATTACAAATAGAGGTATAAACAATATTTGCATCAACTATGGACAATTGACGTATGATCTAGATGTTGATTTGCATCAACTATGAACCATTCGCTGCATAATGTTTAAATAATTTACCTTTTTGGAAAGAAATCTTGCTGTACCCTTCGTAGATTGAGCCACCTAATTTTATTCCATTATATGCACAACTATATATAAAACAAAAATGATATCAATTATTTTGTTTCTTTATTTGTCCACACATTGAGGGCATTTTTTACTTGTCACTATCGCTACTTATGAAAGCACGGATCCAAGAATGGTTACGCGCTAGATCTAGCGTGTAAACAATTAATTTGTATTGTTCAATTGATCTGAGTTGTGGTTGACATCAATCGTTAGACAAAACAACAATATGTTTTAGTATTTTGTGAAACAAGAAAAACAATACATCTACATGTATCGTTGGTAGATTGAACAACATATTTTAGTGGTATATTTGTTTACATATGAGATTATTTTTGCGAGCTTTATAATCAGAAAAAAAAAGAGAACTAATCTAAAGGGAAGGAACAAATTTCATTTTTAATGAGTTAAATACACATGTAGTTCAATAAAGCGGCAGCGGCATCTGATCCTGCAGCGCAGATCTGGGTTTCAACCGGACTACCGTGTAGGGCCCCGCTGCCAGCTCATGTGTCATAATCGGATCCTCTGTGGCGGATACTTAATGACATATTCTGTCTCATCTTACAAAATTCCAAGAATTTAAAAGGTTTCGTATTTTCTTCCAGGGATTCCTAAATTTTCATAACAAAGAGGACAAAGAACTCAAGAAGTGAGATAATGACTCATAACTTAGCCCATTAGTAGGAACATGTGTAGGCTATGTTATTTGAAATAAAGTAGTGCTTCAAGTGGAAAAAAAACATGCAAGTACAATTTGCTCTTTCATTTAAAGAAAAAAAAAGTGCACACCATGCTGTCCTGTAAAAACCAAAAAGGGAATCCAAGAGAAACTTGCTAGTACAAACTACAAACTCCTCTTTCATCTAAGAAAGAGTTCAACAGTTCAAAATGTGGATTTAGTTGAAAAATAATTTAGTTTAAGGACGACTCTAAAAAAAGCATTTCAGCTGGATAATTCCTGGTGAAGACCACTCTTATGGTAACTACGGTCGTCAACACCTCAGTAGATCTTTCCACAATTCTCTCCGTTTAAAACCAAACGAACACCTCCATTAAAAACAAAAAACGCGTATTTACCGTCTGATATAGTGATATCCATCAACACTACAAAACTGGAGAGGAGGCTTCACTATTTCTATATTTGCGTGTTCTCTCATCGAGAATCGCGCGCGCTCTCTCTCCTCTTATCCCTCTGCCACTCGCCATAAAAAGCAAAAACCCCGATCTGACACAACCAAATCATTCAATGGCGGGTTTCAGCCGAAGCGCCAGAGGTGGCAAGCGCTCCTCTTCTTCTTCGAGCCCTTATGCGTACTACGTCACCACCGCCATTTTCGTCATCATTTGCATCGCCGGAGCGTGGCTACTCGGCTCCTTCTCCATCTTTCCCTCTAGCGCCACGTCGTCTGGTGGGCATAGCCACGTGGCGCATGTCTCCGTCTCTGAGTCTTCGCTTCCTCAGTCGGATCCGCCGCCGACGATGGAGGATACGCAAGGGGAGTTGCCTGAGGAGACGATAAAGCAGGTCGAGCAGGAAATGGTGAAGGATCCGGTGAGTGATGGAGGTGAGAGTAGTGGTGGAGAGGAGATTGATCCCGAGAGGAAGAAGGAGGAGGTTGAAGTGGAGGTGCTTCAAGCTGATCGCCACCCGAAGGAGTTGCAAGAAGAGGTGTCTTCGGATGAGGATCAAGAGAAGCATATTGAAGGTTTGGATAAGGGAGGTGAAACAGGTAAATTTCTTTTTTTTTTTTTTTATTCTTTTTGTTTTATTAAAAGATTGAATCTTGAGGTACATTATGAATTTATGATCATCCCCCGATTCATCAACTTAACTCTTACATGGAGCTGCATTGAGTTGTTTGCTATGTTAATTCTTAGAAGTAATCATGGCTGTGGGTATTTCAGTAATGATTTATGTTTCTGTTAATGTTTGATGTATGAACTTGTTATTCCCTCGAGACACATGTGCAGTTAAAGGTTGGTTACTGAGGTTCGATAACCATGTTGGGAATTTGCTGAGTATAAGATTTAATTGAACATCAATTTATTATTTACTGAATAGTTTATACAAGAAAAGATCAAACCATGGCAAATTGATACGGAAGAAAGGATCTTGAATCTCTAATCTTTGTTCCTTAATTGAGCAAAGACAATGAATTTCTGGAA
The DNA here is from genome assembly GCA_027725995.1 of Rhynchospora tenuis. NCBI lineage: Eukaryota > Viridiplantae > Streptophyta > Magnoliopsida > Poales > Cyperaceae > Rhynchospora > Rhynchospora tenuis. The sequence continues at coordinate 123,622,976 of CM050889.1, forward strand.
AAAAAAAACACTTTCTTCTATTTCATTTTTTCAAATTTTTTTTTCCTTTTCCTTTTTTTTTTTGCATTTTCTGCGGGGATCTAACTGTTGTTCCGTAATTGTAATTATAAAATTCAAAATGCCTCATAATTATTCTAAATTCTATCAACTCCATTGCTCATTTGACAGATGGAGGTGAAAATCACCACGAAGAAGAAACCGAACAAGAAAACAGATCTGATCAACACCCTGACCAAGAGCATGAGCAAGAAGTGAAGCTGAAGCAGAAGCAGAGGGAGGAGAGCAGCCTTGATGGTGGCATGGAGGAGGAGCAGAAGCATCATGACGAGGCCCAACAAGAACATGACGAGCAGCAACCAACTGATGATGAAAGGCGGCAAGATACAGAGACAACAGAGAACAGTGAGTCCAGGGAGGAAGAGAAACCAAGTGAAAATGAGGGACAGATGAATGAGACGATAGAACAGGTTCTTGCTTTTGATGCTTTTTAAGATCCTAATTAGACAAATTGGCCAATTTCACTTTTTTGGGATTTTCAAAAAAATTACCAATTTTTTAAGTCTGGTAAAAAGTATCAGATGAGATAGGAAAAAGAGACACTGGAAGATACAAAGGGTAGTTTAATAATTCATTCAGCTTAAGCAAAAAATGACAAATCTTGCTTATATATTGCAAGTTTTACTTCTTAAATTTGAATAAATTGGGTAAAATGCGAAAACAAGTAAATGTGGTACTATTCTTGCAGGTGTGTTTGGTTGAGAGGAGAATAAGGAATTTGAATAGGGATGGGTGTATTCCTTATTCCTTATTCTAATACCAAGGTTTTGTTGGAATATGAATAAGGGCCCGAATAAGCCCAAATTCCTTATTCTTGTGTTGTTTGGTTTTCACCGGAATAAGGAATAAGGGGCTTATTCCTTATTCACCCCACTTTCAAACACAGAACTCTACTCTACAGCTTCATCTGCCTTTCTCATTTCTTTTGTCAATCTCTTCTCCATTCAGTTTTCCTCCAGTGTTCCAGTGTAGAAATAGGGGCCCCAAATTGCAGATATCATTCTCATTATCTGCTGCTTCTACCTTGTCACATGTTCAATTGTCATTCTACCTCTCTCTCTCCTTACTCTGACATGGATGGACATTAGTTTGCAGTGTTGTAGCTTCTTTCTCTTTCATTGCTTTTGGCAGTCCACCTTTCTCTGTCTTACCTTCCTTGTCAACATTTAATCTGATAATGTTGGTCCCACCTGTCAGAAAGTTCCTTTTTCAAATGAGATTCAAATCTCAGCTCACAAACATCACAATGTCAAAAAGGAGGGCTCCTCCTCTTCCTTTTCTTGTCCTTTCTCCATTTTGACTAAGTCAAAATTGGCAACTCAATAGCTACACCCAAATTGAGTTTTGCCGCATATGACATTACTCGTACAGTTTCAGTAACAGTTTGCTGAATGAGGATACTGCACCTACTTGTTCTGATACCGAGTCACAAATTGGTACTTCCTGTACCTGCTAGATCTCAGCGTGGTCCTCTTTCCTTGTCTTGTCTAGATGCATAAATCAGGTGTTTAGGCTTTCATGTTTATGCTTGTTGACTGTTGGGGGTGCAATCATTCTTGATTTAGGTCCTTGAACAGGCATCATGTGACGTGTTGCTTGAATTTATCTAACTATTTCCCAAGAAAATAATAAATTTGGTTTAATATTGTTTACTTCTTTCAACTATCCAGGAGTATATTTTTCTCTATAAGAGGGTAGGAAGTATGTCTTATGTTTCTCAGAAGGAAAATTGAAAGGAAACAACACACACAAAAAAAAAAGCCTAACTCCATCTTTGATTACTCAAGAAACTTGCCAAAAGGATAAAATACTGCATAGTTGCATGAGTTCTTCATAAGATTAACACCAATATATGTAAATCAATTGGTGGTAATGCCACTTTTTTTTTTTTTTTAAAAAAAAATAAAAGGTAACTTAAATATCTAGCATGTTTCCTGATATGCCAATTTTCTAAACTAAAATAGGTGTCTTCTGAAAATCAGAAGGACAATGAGGAGGAGAGAAAAGATGATGCCATTAGCGAGAACCAACAACAACCTGAATTGCAAACCGAAACCGAAGAAACCAATGAAAGCAGCTCAACTGAACAGACCCATCCCATTGACGAGGAGAGAAAGGAGGTTGATGGTGAGAGCTATGGGGAGAAGAGGCCTTGGGCCACACAGGCTGACCAATCTGACAAGGAAAAAGAGAGGCGGGCGGATCGTGGTGAAGAAGAGAGATTGCAATCTGATGGTGGAGAGCACCCTGAGGAGTACGATTGGAAGCTATGCAATGCCACAGCAGGGCCTGACTACATCCCATGTTTAGATAACTTGAAGGCAATTAAGAAGCTACGACCAGAAAATTACAGGCATTACGAGCATAGGGAACGGCATTGCCCCGAAGAGGCCCCAACTTGTCTTGTTCCTCTGCCAAAGGGGTACAAGAGGTCTATCGAGTGGCCTAAGAGTAGAGATAGGGTAAGTTTTTTTCGTTTTTTTTTTTTTTTTTGTGGGGGGGGGGGGGGGGGGGGGGGGGGTGGGGAATGGATGTAGTTTTTCTTTCTTGGTTTCTAAATTGGTCACTGGTGTCTGTTTCTTGGTTTGCAGATTTGGTACGACAATGTGCCTCATACAAAGCTTGCGGAGGTCAAGGGACACCAGAACTGGGTTAAGGTCACAGGACAGTACCTGTCTTTCCCAGGAGGTGGCACACAATTCATACGTGGTGCTTTGCATTACATTGATTTCCTTCAGGAGGTAGTTATCAATCCAGACAACAACTTGACCAGAGAATTCTCTGCCTATTCCTTCCAATTCTTTCTTTTCAATTAATTACTCAACCTAATTATTGATCTCCTTATTTCTTTCTGTGCTTTTTAGTCTGTCAAAGGAATTGCATGGGGAAAGCACACAAGAGTGGTACTAGATGTTGGGTGTGGGGTTGCCAGCTTTGGTGGGTACCTGTTTGACAGAGATGTTCTGACAATGTCATTTGCTCCCAAGGATGAGCATGAGGCACAGGTACAGCTGGCGCTTGAGCGTGGCATCCCAGCCATTTCTGCTGTCATGGGGGCCCACCGCCTCCAGTTTCCTGGAAATGTGTTTGATGTTGTCCATTGTGCCAGGTGCCGTGTCCCTTGGCATGTTGATGGTAATTGCTTATATATCAGTGATATCTTTTTTGAATTGTTTGTCTTGGGTCTCGACAGTATTACATAGTTGAATGGTTGACCTGTTTAATTGGAATGAGAAATTGATTGGTACTAGACTACTAGTACATAAATTATTATCCTATTGAGTATTAACCCTAAATAGAGACAATTACAAAATGTTGCTATTCGACAATCTGCTAGTTTCATTGTGCTAGACAATAATATATGCATCTTTGGGTTCACAAGCCATAGATTGCCACTAATTTAATTTTAATCCCATAAAGGGGCCATTTCAAATTGGATATTATTCAAAATGCCATTGCCAGCTGATGAGATAGTGAAATAATACAGGTGGCAGGCTCCTGTTAGAACTGAACCGTGTACTACGCCCTGGGGGATACTTTGTATGGTCCGCAACTCCTGTCTATCAAAAGCTGGAGGAAGATGTTGAGATTTGGAAGGGTAATTTCACGGCTTCTATACTTGCCAACAAAATTGGATGTAATTTAGGACCGATGGATGTATATTTTCTTAATTATTCTTCGTATAATGTGCAGCCATGAAATCTCTTACAAGATCAATGTGCTGGGATCTTGTTACAATCAAGAAGGACAAGATCAATGGCATTGGTGCGGCGTTCTTCCGCAAACCGCTTTCAAATGACTGTTACAATGAGAGGCGGCATCGCAGCCCTCCAATGTGTGAAGAAAATGATGACCCAAATGCTGCTTGGTACAAACTTTTGACTTGCTAATAAACCCTGAACTCAAAATCCTGTCGTGCTTCTACTACACTAAATATATCTTCAAGTGATCTAAACCTTCCCCACTACTGCAAAATTACTCAATTGGCCAATTAAGTGTCCTCTTTCAAGTAAACATAACCAAATAGTAACTTCATGGAGCAAGCATCTTTTACTTATCAGTGATAATGTTCCTTTTCAGAATAAAGTTTCTCTGTTATCAATCACAGTTATTTATTTTTTGAACTTAGTATCAAATGAATATATTTCTTTTTGTAGGTACATCCCTTTGAAGACCTGCATGCATAAGATACCAACAAACGAGTCAGATAGGGGCTCCAACTGGCCACAAGACTGGCCCCGTCGGCTTCAGGACCCACCTTATTGGTTAAGCAACTCTCAAGCTGGCATCTATGGTAAACCAGCTAAGGAAGATTTTCTGACTGACACCGAACACTGGAAGAATGTGGTCACAAAGTCATATCTTTCCGGCTTTGGCATCAACTGGGCACGCGTCAGAAATGTTATGGACATGCGAGCAGTCTATGGAGGGTAACCATAAATTCTATTTTTTGCAAATGTATTGTTAAAAAAGATGAAACGCTGCAGCTTTATTTACCCATGGATTTTTAAATTCCTTTAGGTTTGCGGCTGCATTAAGAGATCAGAAGGTGTGGGTTATGAATGTGGTGAACACTGACGCTCCAGATACTTTGCCAATAATATACGAAAGGGGGCTGTTTGGTATGTACCATGACTGGTGCGAGTCATTCAGCACCTATCCAAGAACATATGACCTTTTGCATGCGGATCGCTTGTTTTCAAGGGTTAGAGACAGGTATAATGGATTTCCCTCTACTGTCTTTGTGTATAATATTTGTAGCTTTACTGATAAAAAAATGGACATTTCAGGTGTCCAATTCTTACTGTGGTAGTAGAAGTAGACCGAATAGTGAGGCCAGGTGGCAAAATCATAGTTCGTGATGATCCTTCAACTGTTAGTGAAGTAGAAACTTTGTTGAAATCATTGCACTGGGAGGTGCAATTGACCTTCTCCAAGGATCAGGAAGGGATGCTTTGTGCTGAAAAGTCTGATTGGCGGCCTGAAACTTTTGTTTATTAGTTTGGTTAATTAATTATTATTTATTATTTTTATTGGGTATTGTGTTAGATTATTCTTTTTTTTTTCTATTTTACTATTTACGTATCTTTTAGAATTTTGGGGTAATCAATATGTAGAAGTAGCTCACTTTCTTGTAGTGAGATATAGAGAAATCGTAAATAGGTTTGTGTAGAATATATGTATGAATAATGTAATTTATCATTCTAACATTTCTAATTAATAATATCCGAAATTAGTGATTGTTAACATTTGCTTTTGTTTAATATCTGTTTAAATTTATTTTGTCAGCGTATGCGACTCATGTAACATTTGTTTATTACACGCTTAACCCTAGAATGTTTAAAATTCTTTACCTGATGTTATCTGACATTATCATAGGTAATCGTTTGTTTGTCCAGTTCCATATGTTTTCATATATAGTTTACGTATTTTCATTAAAAAACATGATCCGCATTTAACTGCTTAGCATGTGTATAGTTCTATTTGAATTATATATATTAATTTTTTTAAGGACAACTACTGTCAACTTAACCTTATTTGTGGAGTTCAATATTAATCTAAAAGTTTAGTCAGTTCAATGCAGGTGCAAAATATGCGAGGACAAAACAGTTACAGTCAGCAAATAGGGAAGAAAATTTAAAAAAAAGGCCAAATGATACAATTAAAGACGATTCTTTTGATTTGAACAGAAAATATCTGCAGAATGAAACAAGCAAAATATAATAAGATAGTCAAAAAGGGTCAAAACAAGTCAAAATGGGGACCCATGTACACTGAGGCAGCGTGAAACGCACTTCAAGCAGCATTAATTACTTTAAGAGACCACATTATCCATGCTAATAATAAAAGATAGTAGAATACTGTACTCCACTCTGCTGCTTCGCTGTAATGTAATCAGCATGTTTTGTAGAACAAATCATATCAATCTGGCAAAATGGTACAAGCAATTAACCATCTGTCTCCACTGGCTCCCCATTTCTTTCCTCTTTACTCCCTTGCTTAATCATTACATGAACCTTTAATTAATGCTAAACAGGTCCAGTGGGACCCTCAACTATTACTGGAGGGGAAATATTTTTAGATACCACCCAAGTTTGAGTTTTGAGTTTGAAAGTGGGTAACTACCCCCATTGTCCGGACCAGTATCCTCTGCTCACCTTTTAAGGTGAGCACGGTGCCTACCTTCAATCCGAGCCGTTCTATTTAATCACGACGGTTAGATTTTTTTCGGGCCTATCAATCTGGTATTATTCACGGGGCACCATCATTGATCGGACGGTTCGGATCTGAGGTGAGCACCCTGGTGAGCAGAGGATTTCATTTCCCCATTGTCCTGTCAATTCTGAAAGTGGGTTTAATGTTTAGCAATATAATTTGCAATTTAAAATAAACTAGTCTTGGTCCACAATTAAACAATATGATTAAAATAAACTTAAGTAAGGAAGATAAAGAATGGGAATTCTTTTGCCTTCTAGAAAAAATTTCAAGCTTTTGAAATATATTTTTATGTCATTCGTGTGACTTCCTCGCACTATTTTTCATCATAATTTTAGCTACTTTTAGCTTTTTGGTTCACATTTATTCACGCCATGTTCTATGCTATCTGTTCACAATGAAAACTCATTATAATGGTACTGATTACCCAATGAAAAAGCTCAATATAATACTGGATATCAGATGAAAACAAGACAGGCAGAGCTCCACTTTAAAATTTCCCTTGTTTCTTCCCTCCTTTATGGCAACATGAAACAAATTGCTTTCACTTGCCCCTCAGACATGGCTGCCATTTTCACGCATGAATAAAATAACCTCTTTGATATTTATCCTATCAATTCCATTTACAAAAACATAATCTATCCCCTTTGTAGGCTGACAACATAGAATACAACTTCCTTTCAAGTCTAACATGACTACCTATTCTTACTCATCCAAACTCCTACTTCTCCTCACCTTCACCTTCTTCAACCATTGCATTGCCTGCCACCGCACGGACCGATCAGCCCTACTCGCATTCAAGGCCGGCATCACCACTGACCCATTAGGTCTTCTAGAAAGCTGGGACCACACTACCGACTGCTGCAGAGAATGGGCTGGCATTGCATGTGATCCAGCCACTGGACGTGTCGTCAACCTAACCCGACCAGGCTTAACCTCTGGGGCTGACTTTTTAACCGACGCCTCATTAGTTGGCATCCTTTCACCTGCAATTGGCTCACTTTCTCATCTACGTGTTCTTGACCTTAGCAACCTAAAGCGCCTTACCGGGCCCATACCGGCTTCACTCGGACGCCTCTCACACCTCACCGACCTCCTACTTTCATCCAATGATCTTACCGGGCACATACCAGCATCACTCTCACGATTACGTCATCTCAGGCGACTCTTTCTCAACTCTAACCGCCTCTCAGGCCGCATCCCTCCTCCTATTTTCTCATCCAAGTCACTGATACAACTAGCTCTTTTCGAGAATCAATTCACTGGTGGCATCCCAGAAACCATTGGGAGGCCTGAATTTCTTGAGAAGCTAGATTGTCATGCCAACCTTTTGACAGGTCCAATTCCAGATAATATTGGATCACTTCATAGACTGACACATCTTGACTTGTCAGATAACCTTATCAGAGGCAGTATTCCATCCTCTATCGGGAACCTCACAAGTCTCATAGTCCTTGATCTTTACAAAAATGATCTTACCGGTACCATTCCTGATTCCATCTCAGGTATGTTTTCCCTCCAATTTTGCCGGCTTTCATACAATCGCTTAACGGGCAGACTACCTAAGTCCATTGGGTACCTTCCTAGAATTCAAAAACTTGTTCTTGAAAACAATGCAATAAGTGGTCAAATACCGAGTTCAATTGGAGGCCTAACAACACTTTGTGACATATTTTTAGCTAATAACAGGCTCACTGGTAAAATACCTTCTTCCATTGGCAAATTAAAGAATCTCCAAACTCTTGACCTCGCAAGAAACCGTATCTCGGGGCCAATTCCTCATGAGTTTGCAAGCCTTCATAACCTCCAATCATTAGACCTCTGCTATAATCCGATCCGCTTCACCTCCCTACCAGCTTGGTTAGGGGAAATGAGTATTTACAGGCTTATGCTGTCACACACTGGCATCATGGGACCACTTCCAGACTGGCTCCGTTTAGCAAGTTCAATTTCGTCTCTGGATCTATCCAATAATCACATCTCTGGCGAGTTACCTTTCTGGATTGGTAACATGACAGGTCTCACTTTTTTGAACCTCTCACGAAACGCAATCCGTTCGACAATCCCAAATGAATTCAAGAACTTAGCTATGCTAATGGACCTAGACTTGTCATATAACAACTTTTATGGACCGCTATTGCCAGTGCTAGCCAAAGGAGTAAGTGAAGCTCTTGGCCAGTACAAAACATTGGACATGTCGCGAAATGAATTCACTGGGGGAATTGATGAGAGCATAGGTGATTTAGTCGCAATGGAGGTGGTAGAGGTATTGGACTTCTCCTATAATCCTTTGGGTGGTAGGATTCCGGAGAGCATGGCGAAAATGACAGCACTAAAAGAGGTAAGATTGGCGAATGATGGATTGTTAGGTGAAATACCAGACGGGTTGCTTGCTCTTCAAGAGTTAACAGAGTTTGATGTGTCAGGCAACCAACTTACCGGGCATATTCCACGACATGAAGCGCCATTACCGGCGGTTGGGTTTAGTGGAAATGCCGGGCTTTGTGGTGATCCATTACCGCCTTGTGGATTGTAAAGGACAAGAGCCGTTGTAAGTATTTTAAATTGAAATGCTCTAGTGAGAAAGACAAAAAAACAAAAAAAAGTTTTGAACGTTTTGGTTTTGAGGGAAAAAAGTTGTGTTCATGAGCAAGTCTAAATGTCTAATGTCTAGATAACATTTCTATCAGGCCGAAGGTTTGGGTTTGTTGTTTGGGCCTGTAGGCTAGGATTTTGGGCTTCAAGTCATCTTTCAACTTTACTTTACGCAAATGGCTATGATGATTTGCAGAGGATATCAATATGTTATGCGGTCTGTGGATCTTCTAATATCTTGAAATATAGTTACAACACTTTAGTTTGATTAACATTAAGATAGTATTAATAGCACATGTCACGTATAAGTAAGAATGTATTGTGCGGGTGTGCAGCATTTAACGCTGCTTAACAGAGATATATATATATATAGTTGGCGGGGAAAAGCTATAAAAAAGGAAAAAAAAATGGTACCATTTTTTGCTTGAGTTTACCATTCGGACAACCCTCTGAGAGGGTCAGGGGCACTGACAATCCCATTATGAAGTCCGTTGTTTACTAGAGCAATTGTCGGAAATTGACTAAACGATTGTATTTAGAATAGAGTGTGTCCTAATTTAGGTATAATTGAATGATGTGGAGGTAATCGAGGTGAGATTGGTCTGATATTCTGCATTGAGCATGACTCTCTCACAAACTGAAGATTGATGTGACAGGCTCAAGAAACAGTTTGAAGTTTAATAATATTAACGATACGGGTGGCTTTCATCATCATTTTTAGATAAAACACAGTAAATTTGTCTTGGTTTTATATTGTTATCTTAAAAAGGTGAACCATATCATACTGGTTTTGGAGTGATAGCTCTGCCTAGTAGTTATTCAGGCTTTTTTATTTAAAGAAAAAATAATAATAATTGAGGTTTCTTTTTCGAACATCATCCTTGATTAAGTTATTTGTTAACCAAAATAGTTAAAACTTTTAAAATGAGACAATTTCTATAAAATATTTACATCTGGTAAATTTCGAACACAATAAATTTTTATTTTTTTTTTCAGAAAGCCAAAAACATGGCAATTGTGAACAACATGATTAAATGAACAGTTAACTGTCTGATAAACCAATAGAGTTGTGTCTTTTTAATGAGAGAGAAGCATGACACATGAGTTATTATTTTTTTTTCGAAAAATAACACATGAGTTATTTGATCAGACAAAGAGGAAGAAAAATAAAATCAAATCGCAAAGAATAATGATGATGCGACATAGCTAAGAAACTTCGAATTTATTGAGTAATAATTTTCTTATAAAGGCGTTTTTTTCCCGCTAACGTCTACCTCGTAAAAAAATTCCTTTTCGGGTCAACTTATATTTGGCGAGTTATTTCTCTTGCCAATTAAGAATCAATTAAGAAACGTATAATCATCAAGAGGAATTATTCTTCGGTGTTTTATACATTTATACTTAATTCTTTGGTGTGATTTGCAATTTGTCCATCTGATATTCGCACCCCATTTCTTCACCACAGGCAAAAGATTATAAATCCCCTTTGCGAGGAAAAGATATTTTGTCTGTGGTTGCAAGTTGGAACTTCTTATGTTTTGTTATGAGCGGAATCATATACGAATTGTTATTTGTTATTTTGTGACAACTCACTCGGAGGAGATTCGTTGTATATGTGCATTGTACCTTTTGTGATATACACTCATAGTTATCCGTTATATGCAAATATACTTGATTGCTATCCATTTTTAGAGATCAGCATATCTAATTAACAATTATGAATTCATTCTACACCGAACTATTCATTTTTACTCATTAATTAGCAGATTCTAGCATCAAATTAAATCTGGATTACTCGTTTTCACCTTAAATACAAATCACAAAATATATCATATACCAAAACAGTTCAGACCTTAAAATCTCTTTTTTCACACACCAAAACGAAAAAAAAAGCCTTCTCAATACCAATGGATCAATCCAAACTTCTCCATCTCCTTCTCCTCTCTCTGGTTACCTTATGTTACCATTGCACCGCATGCCATGTCACTGACCGAGAAGCATTGGTCGCATTCAAAGAGGGTATCACATCAGACCCGTTTGGCATCCTGAGCTCATGGAACTACACTGGTGATTGCTGTACAAATTGGGCTGGTATTTCATGCAACCCTGCGACAGGCAGAGTAACCAGTCTAAATATTCCATCCATGACAGATGCAATTGATGCATACCTTGAGGGTACCTTATCACCTGCCCTCGGTATGCTATCTCATCTCAGTATTCTAAGAATTGTCGGTCTAAAGCAAATCTCTGGCCCGATACCACCTTCTCTTGGTAGTCTCGCCCAGCTTACTGATATTGCACTATCTGCAAATAACTTCAGTGGTCCCATTCCTTCATCTCTTTGGGGCCTAAAAAACCTAAAGCGCCTCTTGTTATCCTCAAACAATCTCAGTGGTCACCTTCCTGAAGATATTGGATTGCTCAGAGGACTCGTCTATCTTGACCTCTCCAATAATCAAATTACTGGCACTATTCCCCAATCTATTGGGAATCTAACAAGTCTCTCTGTCCTTGATCTTATTAATAATAGCCTCTCCGGTTACATTCCAGCTTCCATATCTGGCATGACGTCTCTGCGATTTTTGAGGCTCTCTAAAAATAATCTGAATGGTGTCTTGCCTGAATCAATTGGTTCACTACTAAAGCTTGAGACGATTAGTCTTTTTGATAACTCCATAACTGGTAACATTCCATCCTCAGTTGGTCATTTACCCATGCTGAGAGAAATATATCTCTCGGATAACCAGCTTACTGGAAAAATCCCCTCTACAATTGGCAACTCAACAAAACTCCTAACAATTGATCTAAATTCAAACAATTTATCCGGCCCTATCCCTCAAGAGTTAACTCAATTACATGACCTTCAAACCCTAGATCTCGCTTTCAACCCACTAGAAATCCATACCCCACCAGCATGGCTTGGTAACTTAGGTGTTTTCAAGCTATCACTAGCAGCTACTGGCATCACAGGCCCACTGCCTGAATGGCTTCAATCAGCAAAATCACTTACAATCCTTGACCTATCGAGCAACAGCATAAGTGGCACAATACCAAATTGGATTGGCAGCATTTCAGGTTTGGAGTACCTAAACCTCGCACACAATGCGCTTCAATCTACAATCCCAACAGAATTCAAAAATTTAGTTAATCTCATGGAACTAGACTTGTCATGCAACAACCTCTCAGGCCCACTCCGGCCAGTGCTAGAGAAGGGTAACTCTGGTCTATTTGGAGGATTTAAGACTCTGAATCTATCATACAACAGTTTCACTGGAGGCATCCCTGAGGATATAGGTGTAATGGAGGAAATAAATGGTGTTGAGATATTGGATTTTTCATACAACCCGCTTGGCGGGATGATACCAAAGACTATGAAAAATTTAACGTCCCTAAAAGAAGTAAGAATGGCCAGTGATGGGTTGAGTGGTGAGATACCAATTGGCTTGCTTGACATACCTGTGTTGACAGAGTTTGATGTATCCAGAAACCAACTGACTGGTAGAATACCGAAGCATTCTAGGCCACTACCAGCAGATGGATTTAAGGGCAATCCCAGACTCTGCGGCGAACCTTTGCCACCTTGCAAGCACAAGTAGAGAGTTCAGTGAATAAATCGTTTTTTGGGGTTCGTGGATGACAAATTGACAATGTTAAAAGAAATGAGTTTAAATAATGTGCCTGTTCTTATTTACTAATGCAGTCTAATTTTTGAGAACCCGTGTATTATCCTTGAAAGAGTTTCTTTTGTTTAATGGATAGCATAATAGTATTAGGATGTTTTACTCCTTGGGAGAGAAATTTTCATGATACGTTGGATGTTGGACCAATAAATTCTTTTGACATAGGTGCAAGGACTGATGACGGAAATTATACATATATAAATTTGGAGTGTTGTGCATCGCACATGAATTACTGTGGTAAGAACAGTAATTTGATCTGGGTCGTTGGATATTCTATGTTCATCTCAGCCGTTGGATCAGCTTCCTCTCTTCTAGATGATTCGCTGGGATGGCCAGCCTCGTGCTCTGTGTGACTACTCCGTACTCTCGCATTATTCTTCTCTTTTTTCGCCACCTACTTTGCCGCTCCTCTCTCTGCGCTGTCGATCTCTCAGTGGCTTCACGAGGTCAATGCGACGTGCGCTGCGCCGCATGCCCTACTTTTCATAGCGTCGTGGTACTTCTTGATATAATTTTTCCCCTTTTCTGGTCTTCATCTCTCTCCTTCTTCGCCTTTTCATTTCTGTACGTGCGCAACTGTAAGGTATAAAATTAAATTGGGCTTTTAGTACAGTAATAACCCACAAAAAATATAGTTCACTTTCTCAATTTGATTTTGGTTGGTGACAGGGAGTTGTAAAGGAGTGTGAAAAGGGGGAAAGGAAGTGAAGGCCGAGAATATTGTGGGAGATGCTCCAATTTTTTCTCCTCCTCCTAATTTCTGCTTAAAATCGTGGTTTTTTTTTTTCTCTAAAATTCGGTGATGGTGTAATGGGTTAGTAAAGGAGGAGGGGAAATGGAGATAGAACTGTGATAGGGATGGGAAATCAGTCAATTAAGATAATTTCATTGATTCTTTGTTATTCGTCAGATTTTCTGATAAAACCGAGATTTAGTACATAATTAGGGTCTTTAGTGCAAAAATACCCACTAACATAGCCTTCATATCGGTTTATGTACCTCTAGGTACCTGTGTCACCATATGTGATGCCTTGAGAAGCTGGTACAAGTTAAAGCCAGAAGCTGGCACAGAAGTTATGCACCTATGGGTTAGAAGCTGGTACAGAAGTTAGAGAGGGTTGCTCGGTGGAAATCCAAATAACTCAGAGGATGCCTATTTTGGAAGCTGTGAGTGTTTGATCTCCTTTCTTAATTGACAGCTTGAGCATTTATTGGAGCTTCAAATATTCATGTATCATACTTTTGAATTCTTTTTTCTGATTATGTTTTGCCATTGAATATTCAGGACAGCTCACCTTATGCAGCGAAAGCTGATAAACACAAGGAATACAATGAAATTGACACATATAACAACGAGGTAATATTTTGTGGTTCTTTGAAATTTCCATTGTCAAGTTACCTTGCTTATTAGGTTATTGCTTTTTATTGTCTGTTCATTTTTATTTTTTCCCTGTAATGTTTGCTTTTGAAATCCTATCATAGTATTATTATTGTTTTTTGACAGGCCGTGAGTGTTGAACGATAATCTACATGCATGCTTCATATACTATGATGACAAGTATAGTTAATGGTGTTTTTTTTTTCTTTTTCCCATCCTTGAATTACTAAATCTGCTTTGAGTATATATAAATTTATTCCACCTTCTTATATACTGGGATGAGAAGTATAGGTAATATTGTTCTTTTCTTATTATATTTTATATGATACTATAAATAACTTTATTGGATTCTCATCTCATAGTTAGCTCAGCTGTCATTAACGTTAAATTTTGTTGTACTCAAAGAAACTCATGATACTATTTATCCAGTTGGGACCTGCTTCGCAATAAAACTTGATATCAACAGAAAATGAGGGTGTTTAATTAATAGAAGGTAAATGACGAGTACATATAATCACTAGATGGTTGTCCATTCTTAACTATTTGTATATAAATTTGAGTCAGAAAAGTCCTCTTAAACTATTTTTTTAGATCTGTTGTAAAAAATATGGCATACAAAATTTTTTTGTAGATAAGTTTGTCTTTGTACTTATGTTAAAATGCTGTTGTAGATGCAGAAATGGGGCAAAGTCAAGATTCCCCTGTGCAGTTGTGCTTCAAGTACCTTCCCTAACTCATGCAGTTTATTTGTTATCTTTGTCTATTTCTGAATTTTGAATCTAGGGTATTTTAATAGTTTTTAATATATTTGTTAGTGGTATTGTTGCTTTTAGGACTTAATATGGAGCATCCCTATTCTAGAACACATGAGTTGAAAAATATAAAAATGTCAAAAGTTTTACATATACATGACCTGCTATCGTTTTATAATTGAGCTTACATCTGTTTCTACATTTTGTGCTACGTCCAAACAATTGATTAATAGTGCCTAAATTGATTAATTGAGCTTAATCATACACTGGTTATAATTAGATATTAAAAATTTGATAGTTTTCCAGATGCCTGAAAAATACCCTCTTTACTGGTTCCATTAGTACGCCTGCTTTTCTTTCCTTCCATTTAATAGTAAGCACAGGTATGATGTTTATTATGAATTCCATCTAATCCTTCATTTTTACGCATCTCTAATACATAGTATGTAAGAAATGAATGATTGAAGTTTTGTATTTTGTCCTTTATAATGAATTACTGTCATTCTTTCTCATATGTTCATGTATTTTCACAATATGACCCTAAATACAAATGCAAATGGCATAGCAGAGATAAACGCAGGAACAATTGTTATGGATACATTAGTAACCGTCTCCTCATTAAAACAGGCATTCATTTTTTTTCTCAACAATAAAGGCAGTAACTCCAATGGTCAACAGATTCAGTTCGACGCAAGCAAAAAAATGGGCTTCTCCCCGGCCTTTGACCGAACCAAAAACATCTTTTAACCAGAAGAATCTCTAGCCTTCACACCACAAAGCAACGAAAAATTTTTTGCGCTAAAAGAATAGGTTTCCATCATAACAGTCCGTATAAATATTTTAAACCGGTGTTTGCAGACAACCACCACAACGCAAAATTTCACCAACAACCTAATGATGATGGTCATTTCAGTGTAAATGATCACAATTAACTCTTTACAAATACACAATTACTGATGATCATTTCATCGTAACAATGATTGTAAATATTAAATGTCTGTTTGTAAAAATTTCCATAACATACCCGTATTCATTAGGAAACCGTTTCATAATATTTTCAGATTGGAATGAATCGCGCAACGCGCGAGATTAGAACTAGTCTACATAAAAAGAATGATATCAAACACTCACTTACTCTTCGAATAACGTGCAACATAGGTGTGAGTAAAACAAACAGTTTAATTTATAAAACCACAAAACAGACCATATCATAAATCAGTAAATCAAAATTGTTTAAGCTCAAGTTACATTTCCTGTGCCTTTCAATTTTTAGCATTACAGGATGCTACAATCCTAACAAAACAATATAACTTTCAAGAAATTTAAATCGTGTCTAAAACTCCAATAGTATATGATCATTCATACACCTGTTTCTAAAAGAAAAAAAAAATGATAAAAATAGAAAGGTTTGCCCTCTTATCAACCCTTTTTTTTTTTTTTTTTTTTTTTTTTTTTTTTTTTTTTAGTTTACGGCTATTCAACCAAAATTTTAATACATGCCACCGAAAATTGCAATGCACTATATCTGCCAAAGACAAATAACCTGCCGTAGTCTGCTTTCAACCTGCAGCACCATTGACTGCAATTTTATCATCAACAACATTTCTACCACCATAAAGTGGGACCCGTGCCCCAAGCACCCTAAGCCGCCTGACCATATCATACAACCACTCAAATGTCAGCGTTGATTGTTTATTTAGCTCCTCCCTGACCTCAGGGTGAATCCTAAACCAATCACCTAACAACTTGTGTACATGTGATCGTACCATTCGCCATGGTACTGGGTACTTTTCACACAATCTCAAGTATTCTTCCGCCAAATCAGCTTGATCCAAACCCCCATATTCATCTCCTTCTTCTCTCCACTCAATAGTCTTATAACCAGCAAAAAGTGCAGGGTTCTCCAGAAGCGTCTCAGCTGATAAAACACCATCACAGCCAGTCTCTTCCAGGCATGAATTGACATCTGCCATGTGGCGAATGTTTCCATTGGCTAAAACTGGTATCTTAAGGGCTTGCTTCACAGCCCGTATCGCACTCCAGTCAGCCTTAAACTTAGAGCTGTCCTTTTGGTCTCTGGTACGGCCATGTACAGCTAAAAGGGAACAGCCTGCCTCCTCTAACATTTTGGCATATGATATGGTGTCGTCTAAATTAGGGAAAATACGTATTTTACAGGAGACAGGTACGTCGAGGTTTACAGCTAGAGTTTCCACAAGGGATTTTATAAGAGGTTGGTTTTCCATTAGAAATGCACCGTAGTAACCACGTCTTGCAATCCTTTGAGGGCATCTATAAGGGGAACAAAAAAAAAAAAATGAAAAGTAAATAACATTTCTAAATTCTTCCTGCAGTTTAACAACGTATGAACAAAATGTAAATGTTTAACTAACCCAAGATTAATGTCAATGTAGTCACAATGTGGCGCTACCCTTCTCGCCGCTTCCAACAAAATTTTGGGATCATTCGCGCAAAACTGAACAAATAGTGGCCGATCCTCCTAAACAAAACACAAGAAAAAAAACCTTGATGATGATATAATTCTAACCATAGAATGTAATAAGTGACTTAATTCAAGCAGCCAGAGCTAGTAACAAAGAGCTAGCAACATTTCCACATCAAACAAATTGGAATTTGGTAAGATAACAAATAAAAAGTTGGAACCAACAATTCATCCTACTAACCTTACAAGTAGTGAATTCCATGGATCGATACTTCTCATTCTCAGAGAAAATTCTCGAATGAAGCATTGGCGTATAAGCCGCCTCCGCACCATACTTCCGACACAACATCCTAAAAGGTAGCTCTGAATTGTCCACCATGGGAGCCACCAAGAACCTCGGCGCCCCAAGAGCTTTCCAGTGGGCCCACGCCCGCTCCACCCGCGTGACTCCAGTGAGCACACGACTAGGCATATCCAGTGACGGCACCACCTCCGAGGTGTCGGAAAGGGTGGTGTCAGTGGCGCAGAGGATGTCGTCAGGGTCGCCGTCGATGGTGGCCATAGAGTTTGTTAGGGTTTGGAGGAAGCGGGAGGAAGGGTTTGTGGAGTTTCGTTGGGGTTTAGTTTTTGGGAGAAGAGAAGCAAAGAGAGCTCTTGGATTCATGTGATTGGGGAGAATCCAACGGACTTGGAGGCAGCTTCGAACATTTTTGCTTTTCAACGACGGAATCACATCCTCTGCTCACCAAAAAAGGTGAGCAGGGTGCTCACTTTTAATATGAACCGTCTGATGGATTATGGATGGCCCGTGAATTATACCAGATTGATAGGCCCGAAAAAAAATTAACCGTCCGATCTAAATCGAATGGTTCGGATCGAAAGTGAGCACTCTGCTCACCTAAAAGGTGAGCAGAGGATACGGGTCCTTCAACGACTGCTTTTGAGGGGTGCACAAAGTGATTTTTTTTATTTTTTATTTATTATTATTATTATTTTTTTTTTTTTTTTGCATTATGTAAGTATGTAACATAAATTTGCAGAAAAAAAATAGAGGCAAAACAGAATTTCAGAGAAATCATAATAAAATTACAAAATGAAATGCTCCAGTTTGAATTTTTCAAGTGAAATGTTAACAAACAATCAAGCAAATAAAATAAAATAATAATAATAATCTTTTACATGCCATTTTTCTTCAGAGAAACTGCTTCAATATCATTAATCAAGGCTAAGTATAAGCTAGAACTCAGGTTTGGAGATTTGATCAATACGTAGCCCATAAGCACATATTAACCTTGATGCTTTACAGAAAGAAATGTAATGGACACGATATGTGCACAACATTACTAGAAAGAATATTTCTTTCTGATCTCATCTTGAATATCCTTTCTCTCGTTTAGCTCCGTGAATATTAGCTCACCAACTAATTGTTTTCTAAATAGGTGAATGTCATCCTGCCGAAATTGAATGCATCATTTTATAAGTAAATCGAACTACAATTTATAATTTTTTTTACTCCAATTTGCAAAATTATTAATCGCGATAAAAGAGAATAGATACCACACCTGTGTAAAATAACAAGTGAGGTTTGATCCATCCCAAAATTGCATGTACTTGAGTGCAAATAGACCACAAGAACAACTGAAAACCACTTGAAAATTGGAATAGTTATTTTAATAAATGGATTTTTGTACAAATTAATTAAAAAATCAGGTTACCTTACCTGTCTCTTTGGCGTGATAAATTTGGAATAACACATATAGGCCAATTAAGCACTTGTGGTCGCCAACTTACTGAAGTGCTACCTCTGGAGTCAAATGCAGCATTAATACATACTTGGATGCCTGATCTCTGAATGGCAAATCACAAACAAAATAATTACAACATGCTATAGTAGAGTATATAAGAGCTGTAAATATTCAAGAAAAGATTACCAGTTTATGAGTTGTTTCTTCATATTGTCCACCAACTGAATCTAAGGAATCCAGTATCTGGAACTCCTGTTTTGAAGCATTTAGAGCCCCAACAAACCAATGATTTTGTACGTTGATTGGTAAAAACACCTATTAATAATGATATTGAGTGGTCTCATCAGAAGTAGACGTTGGGATGTAAAGTTTACATACTAATTAATAAAATTTTACCAATTCATATTGTAGAAAACAGCTGCCTCTCTCAATTATGTTAGACAAAGTGCGTTGGCAATGTTTCTCTCCTTTATCCATGGATGATCCCCAGGACACCAAAAGCCGACTATCAAATGTGCTAAGCATCAGGACCTTACTTGATGTACTTAATTTACTCTTCATGACGCCAATATAACCATTGATAATCTGACAAAAATTTTAGTTTTTAGCTATTCCATTTTTGGACTCATTTGCTACCATCAATAATATGAGCTCAAAAAATTATTCCTCAGTAGAAAATTTTCTACTGAGAAATCAAGGAAAATTTGCTTCACTTGGTCCAAAAAAAAAAATTGCAATTAATAGATAAAGAAATATCAAGGAAAGAAAAATTGGAAGATAGTACTTATTGAGACTTGAGGTTGAAAATCTGAGAAGTCATGCATAACTGAAACATACCTCATCAGGAATCCATCTGTGGACTCCATCCTCATGAATCGGCCTAATGAGACATTGCATTTTCTCAGCAGTTAATCTAACATCTCCTATAACTATTATTTCATCTAACATCTTTCGACTCAAACAGTCTTCAAGGAAACAGATAGAATGTATATCACAGACATGTTGCGGCAGGCATCTGTATGATGTTGGAATGTGCTAGTCAATTTTGTCCCTTTTGGGTACATGTTTCGCGTTCTCTAATTCATCTATAAAAATTGGCAAGTATCAAATACACTAGATGGAAAATTGTTGTATTTAACAAAAAGTTTGCTCTGTAGGTGGTTCTTTTTTCAATGGTGACTGATAAACTAATCACTTGCCCCCAAAAAGAATAGCAAAAATTCGATTGTTAATCATAGGACCCCAACTTGGAACCCAATCTTCTTTTTAATTATAGGCCAGTATTTGTATCACGGTACAAAACCATTATCAGTTTGACTATAAGTTGGAAATTTTATTTAATAAAATTTTTTAAAAAGTAAGATAACATAGGAAGCAAATCTTATGTTCAAAAGGTAAACGCAACTTTACTCAATACCAAAGTTTTAAAATGCGATTTGTGCGGTTTGACGGTTGGGTGGTGATGTAGCGTTTATCGGTGATAAAACGATAATAAAATGGTTATGCGGTGATAAAACGGCGATAAAACAGATAAAATGGTAGCGCGGTATGAACCAAAACTAAGATAAAATGGTGATAAAACAGAAAAAATGGAGTTTTAAAAAAGCTTTCTCAATGCTGGAACGAAAAATATAATAATGAGAAAAATAGTATTCCAAAAGATATACTCTTTTAATCATTGGAAATAAGAAGCCATATTTTGTACAAGAAAATTAAGTAAATAATTTAAAATATTGCTCCTGTTTTATCAAGACAAATAAATTGCACGTATGCGAAAAAAAAGTATGAACGTGCAAAAAAATTTAACAGTATAGAAGTGTAAAAAGATGCAGGTTACTTACTATGAGGGCTTGCAGCAGATAGCCAATTATTAGAGCACTTCAAAACATTCAATGTCGCAGCAGATATCCAATTATTAGAGCACTCAAAAATTTCCAATTTCTCAGCAAATACCCAATTATCAGGGCGCTGCAAAATTTCCGTTATATCCACATTTAGTGGATTCCCAAAATTTACATACCTACTGGGCCATATTGGTGTATGCAGAGACAATTCCGAGGGTACTGGAGAAACAGGGATGGCAAGAATATCACGTGCCATCTTTGAAAGAATGGGATAAGATGATTGCTTATTCTTCCACCATCTTAAAATGTCAAAATCACAGTCAATGTCGCTAATCTCTACATGATCCTCTTTCAAGTATCTCACAAGTTCTGCCATTCCCAAACCCTTTTCGCTAACCTCAATTTCATACTTAATGCACAGGTCTCGGATACATTTAATAACTTTCTCTTGGTTAATGATACATATCTCATAGCGACGTTGCAAGTAGGAAAACTTGAATCGAGGATCCAATATAGAGGCAATTAGCAAAATTTCATTGCATTCCTTCAGAAATTTAGTTACACATGCTAACAAGTTTTCCATGAGATGCATTCCATATGGGTCATTATATATCATGAAAGCACCGTAGTAATGTGAAAACCCATCATGGATTTGAAAGACAATTTTGAGAACTAAATTCGATGTGGGAAATTTAGAAGAAGAAAGAATATTGCAAGCATTATAAATTGGTCTCAAAAGCTTCACGCAATATTCCACTTTATCCCAACTTTTACGTGAAAAGGAGCTCTCTAAAGGTGCATTAAAGACATCTTTGTATGCAAGTGCATCCAAAACATTTTTGTAAGCAAGTTCATCATGTAACATGTTCAATATATAGTACCACTTTCTCTGTTCAAACTCAAAACTTGACTTCGGGGGAATTTTATATTTTAAGACAAGTTGATTGAAAGTTTCTCTTGCATTTGGATTTTCACCGACAAAATTTATCATCGTTCTGATATTGTCAACTTCCACATCGAATACATTCAATATAATTCTTGATAGTTCACCAAAAAATCCATGGACAATGCATTCTAAAGTGATTTTCCCAATTTCCTTGCTCGAGTCATGAAAAATATTTTGGACAGTGTATGCAAGTACCTTTTCACTAAGCCCCCAATATTGTATGCAACTCTCTAATTTTGATTCATATTTCGGAAAGGAAACTATGTCCTTCACGCCAATAAGTCTTCTCACCAAATTAAAATCATTATCAACATAGTGTGCTGTAACATACTCATACTTATTATCTTTACAATATGAACCCACTGAAATATCAGAAAGATTGTTGTCAAAATTGTTGTGTAACCTTTGTCTCTCTATTTGATAGAAATCAAAACAAATCCTTTTAATGGCAGTCACATCCGATGGATTATACACCGGTTGAAGGTTTCTTGTCCACTCTATGAACCTTCTATTGTTCACCAAATTGATCAAAGACATTTTACTTGAAATTACCATATTTGCTAGTAATTTTGTGCATTTTTCTATATCATATATAGAACTAGTACCTTCTGTAAGTACTCTGATACTCTTAGAATCCCCACAACAAACTTGATCTAGGTGATATTTTAAACGAGTCTTCCCTGATTTGCTAGTACACACATTTTTATCCTTTCTGATCATCCTCATATCATTTGATTTAAATTGTTCCTTTCCTTTGGTGTTTCCCATCTTTGCCATGCAATTGCCTGGTTCCAATCACAAATTACTAAATAATTAGTCTTCGCTCTTTCTATTTTCAAGTTATGTGCCAATGAAGTAACAACAAGAGCATAACAAGGGTAATAACACCTTTGACAACTTTCCAAGCTATATGAAATGCTTATGAAATTTCCAATATAAAAGTATTCATGTAAATGATATTATAAGAACACAATACATTGATTCATGCCACATACTCGACGTTTGACATCATTTTCACTTGTAAAGGGAAAGACAATAGTAAGGAATACATAATTTTAGTATAACACAATAGATAACACTCAAACTATATGTATCACAATCAAGGTTTTAAAATGCGATTTGTGCGGTTTAACGGTTGAGTGATAATTTGTGATAAAACGGTGATAAAACGGTAATAAAACGATTATGCGATGATAAAACGGTGATAAACGGTCATGCGGAATGACTAAAAATATAGATATTTCAGTATAATCGGTGATAAAACGGAGCATTTTAAAAGCTTGATCACAATGAACCACTTAGTAATTCATTGCTTACGTTATGCATAACTTAACTGAAAGACACAACTGGATCAATTGTTATAAGGCAGATAATTAAGCTGACAAATTAATGGGGAAAAAAACATAATGTTATTTATCAATAAAGTTCAAAATAAATAGTAACTAAGCACAAAGAGAACTATATTATTAGGACATATCATTTCATCTACTTGTGATGTAAAGAAGACAAGGATGCCATACCAGAATTGCAATTAGATCTAAGCCAATTGTTGCAGCAAACTAAGACTTCTGACATCTTTGAGGGGATTGTAGAAAGAAAGATCTCTTCCAAAATATCTTCCAGCCGTTCCATGCCTGTAGTTATTGATACAATTGAATTCAAATATACACTCAAATGTTTCAATGGAACAACTCTTATTTCTAATGTAATTTCAATATCGATTACAAATTAGAGTACATGGCATAACACACTTGTATTTATAAGGGTGCAAGTCGGTTTATAAATCCCTTTTTTTTACCGACTTTACAAAATTATACAGATCATCTACAGCTATATGCGCAGAAATTTTTGACTTCAAATTTTTTTTGTTCACATTATGCCGACTGTGCCGACATGCCTCATCTCCCCTTTTTTTATTTTAGTTTATTCATCAAATTCCTCCCTTAAACTAAAATTTCTTCCATCTTTCATTCCGATCTTCATCTTGTAATTATTGAACAGCTCCGTTGGTAACGCCTTTGTGAAAATATCTGCTGCTTGATCTCGACTTGCGACGTGCCTCATTTGCACTTCTCCATTTTTAATATGCTCCCGAATAAAATGGAATCGAACATCTATGTGCTTGCTTCTTTCGTGATGCACCGGATTCTTGGCTAACTCAATTGCTGATTTGTTGTCGACTTGAATCTCAGTCGCCTCATGTTGCGGAAGTTTTAGCTCGCGAAGTAAATTCCTTAGCCAAATTGTGTGGGCAACACACCACGATGCTGCTACGTACTCCGCTTCGCATGTCGACAAAGTTACTATTGGCTGCTTCTTCGAGGCCCAAGTAAATGCCGTGTCTCCCATATAGAACACATAACCCGATGTGCTCTTGCGATCATCTACATCTCCGCACCAATCACTGTCGGAGTAACCTATCAATTTGTATTTTTCTGAGTTCGAGTAAAATAACCCGAGTGCTTCAGTTCCTTTGATATATCGCAGAATTCGTTTGATCGCCTTCCAATGTGAGTATTTCGGCTCCTCCATGAATCGACTCACCACGCCGACACTATATGCAATATCGGGTCTTGTGCATGTCAAATACCGCAAACTTCCCACTAGGCTTCGGTATTTGCTCGCATCTACTCGATCTCCTCCCTCAAACTTGGAGAGTTTTGCACCGAGCTCCATCGGTGTTGACACGGGGTTGCATTCATCCATCTTATATTTCTTTAAAATTTCTTTTGCATACGCCTCTTGCGACACAAATATCCCTGCATTTTCTTGTCTAACTTCTAAGCCAAGAAAATATTTCATCAACCCCAAATCTGTCATCTCGAATTCTCGAGTCATGACTTCTTTGAATTCTTTTGTCATTTTCTCATTATTTCCCATAAATATGAGATCATCAACATATAAAGCAACATATAGCAGATTACCTTCCTTTTCTTTCACATAGAGTGCATGTTCATACGGACATTGCTTGAATTTGTTCTTCTTGAGATATGTATCGATTCGGGAATTCCACGCTCGAGGTGCTTGTTTAAGTCCATAGAGCGCCTTTTTTAATTTCAGCACTTGTGTCTCTTTGCCAGCTTTCATGTATCCAGGTGGTTGCTCCACATACACTTCTTCTTCAAGCACACCATTTAGAAATGCCGATTTTACGTCCATTTGATAGATTGGCCACTTGAATTGAGCTGCTAGTGATATGAGAAGTCGAATTGTCTCCATTCTCGCAACTGGAGCAAAGACTTCATCATAGTCGATTCCGGCTTTTTGTCGATATCCTTTCGCGACTAGTCTCGCCTTATATCTCTCAATTTTGCCTTCAGCATTCATCTTCTTTTTGTATACCCATTTAACTCCTATGGGCTGACTTCCTTCTGGTAGTTCCACCAGCTTCCAAGTGTCATTCTTTTCAATAGCGGCGATTTCTTCATCCATCGCAGCTTTCCACTTTTTATCTCTCACTGCTTCTTCAAATGTTATATTTTCAGAATCTGCTAAAAGACATACCAAGTGTACCTCAGGTGTTGATTCATATAGATCTTGCAAGTTTCTCGTTCTTGGTTGTCTTGGCTCGTCTTCATTGTCAGAGCTCTCGTTACTCGTGTTTGTTGTTGTCGGTGTAGAGGTTGAAGGTTCTTCTTTTTCATTCGCCATCTCCTTTTGGTTGTTCCAGTCCCATGCAATTTCTTCATTCACTTGCACATCTCGACTTATGATCACCTTCTTTTCAATCGGGTCGAACAGTCTGAAAGCCTTCGTCTTCTCGTCATACCCGATAAATATATATTTCTTGCTTTTATCATCTAGCTTGGTCCTTCTTTGATCTGGTACGTGCGCGTAGGCCACGCTACCAAATACCTTGAGATGCGACACCGTCGGTTTGATTCCACTCCAAGCTTCTTGTGGTGTCTGATTCATCAACTTTGCATGCGGACATCGATTCTGCACATATACGGCACATCGTACCGCTTCTGCCCAAAACTCTTTAGGCATATTTTTGGTCTTCAACATTGATCGAACCATGTCGAGAATGGTTCGATTCTTTCTTTCTGCTACACCGTTTTGTTGAGGCGAGTAGGGTGCTGTCAGGAATCTCCTTATGCCGTGTTCATCACAGAAATTCGTGAAGGCAGTTGACACATATTCACCACCTCTATCCGACCGCAACGCTTTAATATAATGGCCGGTCCTCTTTTCAACCATTGTCTTAAATTTCTTAAATACTTCTAGTGCTTCGGATTTCTCTTTAAGAAAGTACACCCACGTCTTTCTTGTATAATCATCAATAAAAGTAATAAAATACCTCTTTTCTCCAAATGATTTGGGTGTGATCGGACCGCATATGTCGGTGTGTACCAGGTCGAGAATTCTCTTTGCACGATACTCTGCACTTTTAGGAAACGAGTTTCTTGCTTGCTTGCCAAGCACGCATCCTTCGCAAAATTGCTTGGGGTAATCTATGTCGGGTAAACCATGCACCATGTCCTTCTTCGCCATCTCTTTTAGGCCATCTCGGCTCAAATGCCCAAACCGTAAATGCCATAGCGAGGCTTTATCGGTCATGTTGATTTTTAAACACGTTTCTTGCACGTTTCTCAAATTGAGCTTATACGTGCGATTCTGGGCCATCTCCACCCGTGCAATTAAGCGGTTTCTTTTGTCCTTCAGGAACATCACCCGATTTTTCATGAAAACCGAGTAGCCTTTTTCCATCAGTTGTCCCACGCTCAGGATATTACTTTTCATGTCTGGCACATAGTACACATTTTCAATTGTACTTTCTTTGCCGTTATGATAAAATTTGATTTTACCTCGACCTTTTACTTGAATTTTCGATGCGTCACCAAATGAAACGTGACCATCTTTGACCTCTTGCATCTCCTTGAATAGATGTTTGTGCCCGCTCATATGATTGCTAGCACCCGTGTCTAGATACCATACCGAGTCGCTGTCGGGAATGATATCATTATGTGCCATCATGAGAACTCCATCATCTTTTGACTCTTCTTGAATAAAATTTGTATTTTCTTCTACCTTCTTTGGCAATCGACAGTCTCGTGCATAATGCCCATGCCGACCGCAGTTATAACAGTCGACGTCAGGACGGTATCCACGGCCACCTCTTCCGCGGCCACGTCCTCGTCCACGAGAATTTTGTTGAAATTCATTTGGTTGTTGTCTTTCTTGGTAGTTGTTATCTCTACCACGGCCTCGACCTCGACCTGAGCCACGACCTCCAGATCTGCCTCCTCTTCCTTGATGGTTATGCTGCGCATACATCGCTTTATCTTCATTAATTGTCGCTTTTGCTTGTAGCGCCTCGTCAATAGATTCTTGTTGTATTCTCTTCATTCTCTCTTCATGGGCTATCAACGAACCATTCAACTCATCAATCGTCATGGACTCCGTGTCCTTCGATTCTTCAATTGCCACCACCACATGGCTAAACTTTGAATTGAGAGACCGTAGTATTTTTTCTACGACTCTTACATCTTCCATCTTCTCGCCAAGCCTCTTCATTTGATTAATTATAGCCAACACTCGAGTGAAATAATCTCCTACGGACTCACTCTGCTTCATCATAATTGTCTCAAACTCGGCTCTTAGAGTTTGGAGTCGAACCTTCTTCACTTTATCAACTCCAACCACCGAATTTCTCAGAATTTCCCACGCATCTTTAGAACTCGTCTCATTGGCTATCTTCTCGAACATGTCGTCATCCAATCCTTGATGGATGATACTCAGCGCGCATTGATCTCCGCTTCTTTTCTTCTGCAAAGCATTCAACTCTGCTATTGTGAGTCGGGTCTCATCTTCCGGTTCTTCAACGCCGTTCTCGACGATGTTCCACAGGCCGTGAGCACCAATAATGGCTTTCATTCTCAGCGACCATTGATCGTAATTGGTTTTGGTAAGAATCGGGTATTGAAATGAGATATTCGGATTTCTGGTTGCCATTTGAACGAGACACTCGACAAGGCTCTGATGCCAATTTGATACAATTGAATTCAAATATACACTCAAATGTTTCAATGGAACAACTCTTATTTCTAATGTAATTTCAATATCGATTACAAATTAGAGTACATGGCATAACACACTTGTATTTATAAGGGTGCAAGTCGGTTTATAAATCCCTTTTTTTTACCGACTTTACAAAATTATACAGATCATCTACAGCTATGTGCGCAGAAATTTTTGACTTCAAACTTTTTTTGTTCACATTATGCCGACTGTGCCGACATGCCTCATCTCCCCTTTTTTTATTTTAGTTTATTCATCAGTTATTGAGGAGGAAATGGGAATGGCAAGAATATCTCGTGCCATCCAGGAAAGAACCGGGTATTCTGATTTACAACTCTTCCAATAACTCAACACATCAAAATTGTCATCTGTATTGTCCATAAGGCTGCTCTCCAAATACTTTTTCAATTCTTGTACCTCTTCTGAACAATTTGGAGTATCGAAGGTTTCTGCACTCTCACTTCGATATGTAATGTATAAGTTGTGAAAGAGTCCAAGAATTTTCTTTTTGTTTGACATGCCGTTTTCATTGCAGTGTTCCAGGAGTCTTAATTTGAATCGAGGATCCAACAAAGAGGCAATTTGCACCATTTCATCACAACTCGTCCAATAGACTTCTAACTCTACTAACGCTTTATCAATAGTAGATTTCAAGGTATTAGAGAAAATACGAGAGGAATTTGATAGGACATCTTTGACTTTGAAAATGAGTTTTACAAGTAAATTTATTGTTGGCAAGTCACAGGAAGAGACCATCACAACCATGTCATTTATTGGATTCAAAAGGGCAACCACCTCTTCCACCACCTCTTCCACTTTACTCCAACTTACTTTCGTACCATCGAGTTCCCTGAGAACCTTTTTGTAGGTACATGAATCATGTAATATATTAAAAAAGCAACCTAATCCTCGTTTGTCATTAAGATTAAATTCCGACACACGGGTAAGATTATATTTTGATGCAATTTGATTGAAAGAATCCATTTGTTCAGGACTTCGATTCAGGTCTGACATTATTGTATAGATAGATGGAAAAACAAAGTTAATTCCCATAGTGATATTGACAGTTATTAGATCTAAACACCTTTGGATGCATCCTACAAGGATATGCTTACCACCAAATATTCCGTATAAATTTTTTCCCAACTGATAATCAATTCTGCTTGTACCGGATAGATTATAATTATTTGTAGTAAGTGCTAAGATTCTTTTACCAAATGCCCAATCATTCAGGAAATTTTCAACTTCAAAAATTTCACAGTCACTCCTCATGAAACCAATTACTCTTTTGAACAAATTAAAATTACTATCAATAAAATGTGCGGCAACACAATAATGTCTGTATCCATATTTTGGATGAAAGCAATCTGTGAAACTTAAGCTAACTCTAGAGGCTAGCTTGCCAAATTTTTCTTTCAATTCAGCTTTCTCAATTTTATAGAAGGTGAGGCAGTCTTCCTCAATAGCTGCCCGATCAACATGATTATAGTGTGGCTGAAGAGACAATGCAAACTCTTTCAAAAAAGGATTCTCCACATGTTCCAACATAGTTTTGTTATCAATGACCATTTTCAAAAACAATTCTCGGCCTTTTTGGTCATCATATCTGAACTCTTGGTGGCTAGAAAACTCTTGGTCATTATACTGATGATATCCCAAATTATTTTCTCCGTATTCATAAAGTTCATGATTTCGTTGTTGATATTCCAAATGGTTCTTTTGGCATTCAGAGTATGATACAACAATTTTGGCAACTTTCATTGGACAACCTATAAGATGGCGCTTAAGATGATTGGTCCCATGTTTCTTACTATTACAACATAGTTCGTTTCCACAATGTAAACATTTCGCCTTTTTACTGCCATCAGGCTGTACTACCTCATCAAATTCAACCCAGACCTTAGACCTTTTATTTGATTGTCTCTTTTTAGTCTTCGCTTCTCCTACCTTTGACCTACCATCAGAAATCTCCATTTGCACAACGTTTGACATGGCATGTGACCTATTTCCCAAGTGCTGCAAATAAGAAATTACTAGCTTCCGCAGCCTCTGCCTAGTTTCTCTAAAAAAAACACTGCTGCCTCAATTCTGGATGCTACATCCAATAAACTACTTTAATTAACTCATACCACACTGGTACCAATTGGACATACCGCTTTGGATTCAGTAAGTAAATATATACTATCTAATCCTCGTACTCATTCAGATTTGAGAGGCCGTAATCTGTAATTGTGTATTACAGGAATAGAAAATATAAATTACATGCATCAAGTTTAATAATGTTCAAAAAGAAAGAAAGGAGCAAGTAATTCCTTACTGCGTTTTATAGGTGATGAAGACAAGTTGAAGCAAAATTACGTCCGGATCACTAGGATACAATCAATTTGAGAGTGAAAAAAATATGTATGTGGGCGCCTGCGTGTGTGTGTGTGTGTGAGAGAGAGAGAGATAGAGAGAGAGAGAGTCCCCTTAACTTCCCTTTGAATTTGATTGGAATAGATAGGAGAGGCATTAAATTTAAATGGGGTCGCAATCAAATCCACATACAGTCATTGAAAAAAAAGATTTTCCACATACGACAGTATACACCTGCCAAACTTGGCATTCTCTGTCTGGTCTATCTAAAAAAGACAGTAGTCACCTACCCAATTAAATAAAAATACGGTCATCACCTTCGACAGCTTTCTCCTAATAACACCTTTTTCAACTTTCAATAATAAAAAAATATATCAACTCATAATGATGGTGGTCTTAATATTTATTATTAATTTATTAATTATCGTTCCTTCACGATAAATTATAATTACTTATATTGCTTGTAAAATAGTGATGATTCGTTTTTTGGGACAAAAATAAATTAATTTTTTTGACTTTAGATATCTGTCAAGTCAATTTATAAATGAAGCAATTTAACTCCTACTTATAAAAAGCATCAATTCAAGACTCAAGAGTGCATCGACCTCCTTAATTGTTGATTGATTTGATTTGTAGCAGGCTGGATAACAATTTCTAAAATGAAAGGAGTATTTATTGGAATAATAATTGTTTTTCATTCTTAAAAAAAAAAAAGCATAGATGGAAGTTTTTTATCACCTATAAATTTTCAAAATAATTTTATTTAATAAGAAATATATATTTTTTACTTTATTATCAATAAAAGGCTGGGGCTTGACCCCCGTTTTTTGCTCATAAAAAAGAAATATATATTTTTCATACTGATATATTGATTTTAATTTTTATTGAAGTATAAATATTTTTTTTTAATTTTTATTGGGCCACACATTCGATGGTGGGTACGTTTTCTAATATATTATATTATTTTTAGTTGTCCAATCTTTCGAAGTATTTTTTTTTTTTGTCAGTTTGAGAAACTGGTTTGTCGTCACAATTTCAAACTTTCATCCTCAACATCAACTAGCTGTACTGTTTTAAAGTTTAACTTATCATTTCTAGCAGCAATTTTGGCCATTTTTTTAAAATGCAACATTTAAATGTGTTTTGAACCACTCACAAGTCCAACAGTTTGAGAAAATTTATGAGCAGTAATTCTAGAGAGAGACTCACTTTTCATATATGCAATTATGGTAATCACCAAAATATGGCCTCAATTTTTTTTTTTTTTTTTTTTTTTGCATCTAAATTACAAGGATTTATTATAAATGGATTCAGATTTGTAGATAAAACAATATCAAGATATCGAAGCAATCTATCTGGAAAGCACTTATTAAAAAAAGTTCAGCATAATCAAATAAAAGATAACATAGGAGCAAAGTAAAAAGATGCTTGACGTCTTACCCAATTTCCTTTTTTTTTTTTAACTAAAATGTTTTGGCTGTAAATATTCTCACAAAAATTCACTAAAATATAACTAATATTGTAACACAATTTTTCCAATATACAATCAACAATCAGAAATTATATATAAAAAGGAATTTAAGCAGAGAAATAATAACAAGTACGGAAAATCAATACAGATACCTTCAAGCAAGTTTTGAATACGAGTACCTCCAATACTTCTATTAATTAAGTAGAACAACCAGACATGTGATCAGTGTGAAATTACAAAACTGAGACTAATGTGTTCAGACCAAAATCTCTCTAGCATCAAAAAATCACAACCGACAACTTGGTTATCAGAAATATCCATAAACATTAGAATGTCTATAAACAACTTTTATTTGGCACCATATTCTCTCATGTATTCATTAAACTATTTGTAAGATATTAATTATTTAATCTTCCTATTTTACACTTAATACATTCTTTATACAATGGATTTACCAGTGGATCATGGAGGTACAACATCTAGCTAATTCATCATATAATTAAAGCATATATGTTGAGAAACTTGACAGAGTTAGGTACCAATATCAACCACGAACTATTCACTTCAATTTGTTCAAGTTTAAGAGAAGATTGGATAGATAAGCAGGCAACAGAAAACAAAGAAAGTATACAATATGGACTAGTAAAGTACCTTAAATAGAGATGGTACTCATTCGTAAGTTGTAGGCAGGTACAGTAAAAGGTAGATAAAGACCACATATCTGAAAGAAACAAACTTAAAAAAAAAAAATAAATAAAAAGAAGAAGAAGACAAACCTCTGACTTTTCAGCTTTGGACTCGTTATTTTGGAATGAGAAGCTGTGAGTTTCTAGTACTATGGCAGGAAATTCCCATGAAGAAATATTCAAAATCTTGCTCAGTTCGCTCCCAATTTGACTTGCGAAAGCCACTGGTACTTTTGCTCACTATCTTAGCCATTTTTTCATGACAGAAAAGTTCAAACAACATGAGCTAGTGAGGCAAGCATACAACAAAAAACTACCTTTTCAAAAAAAAATCTTTTTTTTTTTTTTTTTTTGGAAAAAATTAAGCACTTGGTTACCAGTTTCATTATAGAAACAATAAGTTTTGTACAAAGAAATCTAAACGGAAATAAATGAAAAAAGAAAAACACAGTTCACTTTGATCATCTAAGTATCCCCAGTCCATTTCCGCTAACTAGGTCCCCAATAATCGCCCCAACAAACATGCATGGAAATAAAAGTACATGACAGTATATCAATTTTTTTTTTTTTTTAACAACTTCATTCCAACTAAAAACTCAGAAATATATTAAAACCAAATTCTTCAGCTTTTTGCAAGAAATATTCTCTGTATTCACCCCTGGTCAATCTGCTCCTTTTCTGGTTTTCATCATCCTTGAATTTCTAGCGAGTGGATCCTCAAGGTTGTGTCCCCAGTGTCCCCATCTCAATCAAATCACCTGGTAGCAACATTTGGATAGGCATCTCATTCCATTCTTTTAGCAGCCATTTGAACACCATGTTCTTCTCAGTATGTTTCAGTAATCCTGCCCAATATTCCACTAAACTATAAATCATCAACAACATATTTCTCATACTTTTTATAGAAACATTCTGAAAAATTATATGATTCCTATGGTTCCAAATTGACCAACATAAAGCACTGAACACTAATAACCTTTTCACATTGAACTAATTGGAATTTAATAAGTTGACAAATGAAAAGTTGGAAACAACAATTCATCCCACTAACCTTGCAAGTAGTGAATTCCATGGATCGATACTTGTCATTCTCAGAGAAAATTCTCGAATGAAGCATTGGTGTATAAGCCCCCTCTGCACCATACTTCCGACACAACATCCTGAATGGGAGCTCCGAGTTGTCCACCATGGGAGCCACCAAGAACCTGGGCGCCCCAAGAGCTTTCCAGTGGGCCCACGCCCGCTCCACCCGCGTGACTCCAGTGAGCACCCGACTGGGCATATCCAGTAACGGCACCGCCTCCGAGGTTTCGGAAAGAGTGGTGTCAGTGGCGCATAGGATGTTGTCAGGGTCGCCGTCGATGGTGGCCATAGAGTTTGTTAGGGTTTGGAGGAAGCGGGAGGAAGGGTTTGTGGTGTTTTGATGGGGTTTAGTTTTGGGGAGAAGAGAAGCAAAGAGAGCTCTTGGATTCATGTGATTGGAGAGAATCCAACGGACTTGGAGGCAGCTTCGAACAAATTTGCTTTTCAACGACTGCTTTTGAGGGGTGCGCAAAGTATTTTTCTATATGTTTTTTGCATTATGTAATATAAATTTGCAGAAAAGAATATAGAGGCAAAACAGAATTTTAGAGACTTCATAATAAACTACAAAATGAAATGCTTCATTTTGGGTTTTTTTTCCAAATGAAATGTTAACGAACAACCAAAGGTAAAATAAAAAAAAAAAGAAAAAGAAAATTACATAATCTTTTGCATGTCATTTTTTTTTCAAAGAAAATGCTACAATATCATTACTCTAGGCTATGTTGAAGTTAGAAATCCAGGTTTGGAGATTTAGTGATAAGCTAAAATTTCCAATACATAATTACATATCAACCTTACATGATTTATAGAAAAGAAATGTAAGGACATGATATGTGCACAACATTACTATATAGCCTAGAAAGAATATTTCTTCTTAATCTCATCTTGAATATCCTTTCTCTCGTTGAGATCCGAGAATATTAACTCACCAACTAGTTGTTTCCTAAATAAGTGAATGTCATCCTGCCAAAATTGAATGCATCACTTATAAGTAAATTGAACTACAACTCATTAAATTTTTTAATCCAATCTGCAAAATTAATCATGACAAAAAGAGACAATACCACACCTGTGTAAATTGACAAGTAAGGTTTGATCCATCCCAAAATTGCATGTACTTGAGTGCAAATAGACCACAAGAACAACTGAAAACCATTTAGAAATTGGAATAGTTATTTTAATAAATGTTTTTTTTTTGTAGAAATTAATTAAAAATCAGGTGACCTTACATGTCTCCTTGGCGTGGTAAATTGGCAATAACACATATACGCCAATTAAGCACTTGTGGTCGCCAACTTACTGACGTATCTTTCGATTCAAATGCAGCATTAATACATACTTGGATGCCTGATCTCTGATTGACATATCACAAATAAATAATTACAACCATGGTATAACAGAAATGTACAAGAGCTATAATTATTCAAGAAAATATATACCAATTTATGAGTTGTTTCCTCATAGGGTCCTCCAACTGAGTCTAAGGAATTCAGTATCTGGAACTCCTGTCTTGAAACATTTAGAACCCCCACAAACCAATGATCTTGTACATTGATTGGTAAGAACACCTATTAATAATGATTGTGAGTGGTTTCATGAGAAGCAGAAGCTGTGATGTAAAGTTAAAACACTAATTAAAGTTACCAATTCATATTGTAAAAAACTGTTGCCTCTCTCAATAATGTTAGCCAAAGTGCGTTGGCTATATCTCTCTCCTTTATCCATGGATGATCCCCAGGCCATCAATAGCCTAGTATCAAACGTGCTAAGCATCATGACCTTATTTGAGGTAATTGAGCTACTTTGTTGATTCTTTATGATGCCAATATAACCGTTGATAACCTGCCAAAAAATTGTTTATTTAACTGTTCTATTTTTTGGTTAATTTGCTACTGTCAATAAAAAGTTCAAAAGCATTCCTCAGTAGGAATTATTTCTACTTGGAAATCAACGGCAACTTGCCTCGGCCCAGAAAATGTTTGCAATTAATAAATAAAAATAATAACAATAGAAATAAAATTTGAAAAATAGTACTTATTGAGACGATTTGACAGCGGCTGTGAAACTAATACTTATTGAGGCTCGAGGTTCAAAATCTGGAGAGTCATCAATATTATAAATAAAGATGCCTACGGGCTTTACTTTCAAAAAAAAAAATATTATAAATAAAGATGTGTGGGTGTCGGGATCCTTTAGTTAAATGTCATCCGACACTCCAAGCATTGTGAAATAGTTGTGAGATAAAATTTTTCTGATTTCTGTAATGTGATACTTTGTAATTATTTGTGTGTCGGATATTATTGCTCATAAAACTGACCCGGTTCACCAACGAATAGTAATTTGACAAGACACTATTTTTTTTCTGATTGTGTGACCCCTTCATATTTTTATTTTCATCATGTCTCCATCTCTCTTTTGTGTTGCTTAGAGTCTCTCTCCACCTTAATTTTTTTTCATCATAATTCTTAATTTTGGTTTACGAAATATAAATTAAATTAATTCAATTGAAAATAGGAAAAATATCATATCTTTTACGAACTATATATATTTTTATTTAAGTCATTTATAAACATATTACATTTCATAAATAATAGTAACATAATATAAATCATATTATTTCATATAACTATAACTATATTTACACACATATTTTTTTTAATTGATCAAACTCTTTAAATTCAATCAAATCAAAGTATGTACAATAACTAAATTATATTTCTAAAGATAAATATATATTTATATATCCAAAAATAAACATAATTAAATTATAGAAACATAATAAAAATATTCTTATTATAGATATCTACATCGAGCGAAGCTCGATATACCTCTCTCTAGTGCATATAACTCAGAAATACCTCATCAGGAATCCATTTGTCGAGTCCATCCTCTCTAGTGCATATAACTCAGAAATACCTCATCAGGAATCCATTTGTCGAGTCCATCCTCGTGAATCGGCCTAATGAGACACTGCATCTTCTCAGCAGTCAATCTAGCATCTCCTATAACTACTATTTCGTCTGACATCTTTCGACACAAACAATCTTCAAGATAACATATAGAATAGAAATCACGGACTTGTTGCGGCGGGCATCTGTATGATGTTGGAATGTGCTTCTCGACCGAGTCAATTTTGTCCTTTTTAGGTACCTGTTTCACTTCCTCCAATTCATCTAAATTAAAAGGGAATGTGTCAAATACACTGGAAAATGTAGCTCCGTGGGTGGTTCTCTTTTCAACAGTGATTTTATCGACTAATCACATACCAAAAAATATATGTAATTTAACATCATATATAATATAGGATCCCTACTTTGAACCAAATCTCTTTTTTTTTTTTTTTTTTTTTTTTTTTAAATTAAAGGTCTAGTTTGGTACCACACTACCATAGTACAGAAACATTATCAGTTGGAAATTTTATTTATCAAAGTTTTTACAAAGTTAGATAATATATGAAGGCAAATCGTTCAAAAATCAAAATCTAAATACACATTTATCCAATACTTGAACAAGAACATAATAAATAGGCAAGTCGTATTCCATTGTGTGAAATATATAGTTATCTCTCTTCCACTTACAATGAGAATTCAACCCGTTCCTTGTTGTTAGAAAAACGGTGGAGTTGTTGATCATTCATGCTAGATTCCTACGTTTTAAAACAAATAATTTCTAGAGTGTTTTTGGATCGCCTAAGAATAAAATTAGTATAAGTAATTCGGAGTAAAATATATATATATATATATATATAGTTTTGCTATGGTGAGTTGCAATTCACAGAGCCTTCCATCAGTTGCGATCAAAACTGTTAGATCTGATTCGAAATGACCGACCCAAACAGTCCAATATGATCTCCATATTGAAATCTCCTTGTAGACCAAATTTATAGTTTTTCGAAATTTTTAAGTTTTTTTTTTTTGAATTTTTAAAAACTGCTGTTTTTGAACGGTACATAATTAATTAGATTAGCGATTTTCAAAAATTCTCAAAAAATACTTAAAAATTTTGAAAAATATAAAATTTGGTCTGTAAGGAGATTTCAATATGGAGATCATATTGGAGGGTTTGGATCGGTCATTTCGAATCAAATCTAACAGTTTTGATCGCAACTCATGGAAGGCTCCTTGAGCTGCAACTCACCATAGCAAAATTCTATATATATTGGGTAATTCTATGGTGGGCTAAAATTTTAAACCGGGCTTAAATCTGGATCGTTCATTTAAAATTATGAAGAGATTTGGTTGATCATGATTCAAGCCCGGTTTAAAATTTCAGTCCACCATAGAATTACCATATATATATATATATATATTCCTAAACAATCAATACTAAGTATTTTAGAGATTTAGAGTGTCATTAAGTGGTTCAATATCCGGAATAAAATTTCATTCCTAGTATGTTTGGATTATTTTCTTAATCCGGATTAAAAAAGTATGGTCTCAACAATTTCTTAATGTGCATTAAGATCCAAACAGTGGCGGAGCCACAGGGGTGCCAAAGTGGGCTGCCTGTGATTTGAAGTTGAGTATAATTTTTATGCTTATTTTCATAAAAATATGTATAAATTAAGTATTTTGCCCGCTAAAATCCAAAAATTGCAAATGAGCACCCCAAATATTTATTCCTGGCTCTGCCACTGGATCCAAACACACTAGAAATAAATTTTATTTAGGATGTTGGACCATTTATAAATATATAGTATCCTAAATCTCCAAAAAACTTATTCTTGATCATTCAAGAATAATTTTATACTCTCAATAACTAATTTTAATTTTATTCTTAAGCGATCCAAATCCTTAAAGTATTGATCTTGCTTTCTCAACAAAAAAATGTATCTGTAAAATTCTTAAAATACAACAATATAGAAGTTCAAGATGATGAATTTTACTCACTATTAGTGTTTGCAGCAAATATCCAATTATTAGAGCACTCCAAAACTTCCAGTGTTCTCAAGTCCAGTTCATTCGATAATTTTACATGCCTATTGGGCCATATAGGTGTACTCAAAAGCAATTCTGAAGTTATTGAAGCAACAGGGATAGCAAGAATATCACGTGCCAGCCTCGAAAGAATGGGATAAGTTAATTGATTAACATTCCACCATCCCAAAATATCAAAATCAAATTCAGCATCTCTAATCTCTACAAGATCCTCTTTTAAGTATCTCGCAAGTTCTGCCGTTCCCAAACCCTTTTGGCTAACCTCAATTTCATACTTAATGCACAAGCCTTGGATACTCTTAATAACTTTCTCTTCCGTAATAATATTTTTTTCATAGCAACGTTGCAAGTAGGAAAACTTGAATCTGGGATCAAATATAGAGGCAATTAATAAAATTTCATTGCAGTCCTTCATAAAATCAGCTAAATATGCTAACAATTTTTCTAGGAGTTGTATTCCACGATGGTCATGATTTATCATTAAAGCAATATAAGAATGCGATAACACATCATGGATTTGAAAGACAATTTTGAGAAATAAATTTGAGGTGGGAAATTTAGAGGAAGAGAGAATAACAGCGGCATTATAAATTGGTCTCAAAAGCTTCACGCAGTATTCCACTTTATCCCAACTTTCACATACAAAGAAGCTTTCTATACATGCATCGAAGACACCTTTGTATGCGAGTGCATCAAAAATGTCTTTGTGAGCAAGCACATCATGTAACATGTTCAATTTATAGTACCATTCTCCCTCATCGTAAAATTGAAAATATGATTTTGCATGAATTTTATGTTTAAAGGCAACCTGATTAAAAGTTTCCATCACATTGAGATTTTGGGCGAGAAACTTCATTATCTTTTTTATATTGCCAACTTCTACATCGAGTGAATTTAATATAGTCCTTGATAGTCCACCAAACAATCCATGGACAATGCATTGTAAACTGGTTTCCCCAATACCATAGCTCAACTCATGAAAAGTATTGTTGACATTCTTTTCACTTGTGTATGCAAGTACCTTTTTACCGAGTCTCCAATATTGTATGTGTCTCTCTAATTGTGCTCCACCATTTGAAAAGAAACATCTGTTCTCCATGCCAATAAGTTTTCTCACCAAATTAAAATCATTATCAATGTAGTGTGCTGTAACATAAATATAGGAATCCACAAAATTTTCAAGATAAGAACTCAAGGAAATAATGGAAAGATTCGTGACAAAATCATTTTGTAACTCTCTATTTGATAAAAATCAGAGTAAACCCTCTTAATTGCAGTTAAATCCAATGGATCGTACATAGGTTGAAGGTTTCTTGCCCACTCTATAAACCTTCTATTGTTCACCAAATTAAATGATATTTTACTTGAGAGTATCATATGTACTAGCAACCCTCTGCTTTTATTCGGATCATATATGAAATTGGTACCTTGTGTAAGTGTCGCACCTTTAGAATTTCTGCACCAAGGTTGATCTAGGTGATGTTTTAGATGACTATTCCCTGATTTGCCAGTGCCACACAGACCATTTTGTGCCTTTTCAATCTTCTTCTTAGCACTTATCTTGAATTGCCCCTTTCCTTTAATGTTTCCTATCTTTTCCATGAAGTTGCCTGGTTCCAATTACATATAACTAGATAATTAGTCTTTCACCCATTCTATTTCAAGTCATATGGTAGGAAAATGAATAATAACAAGCAAAAAATAAAGATAATGGCATGTCTATCTTTTCAAAGCTAAGATCACAATACACTAGTATATCTAATTCATACCTACTCTAACTAGACATATTTTGCACTCGGGAAGTAAAAGACAATAGCTGGGAGCTCAAATAATTTTAGTATAAACATAACATATAACGATACGTTCAAATTCAGAACCAACTGCTAAGTGCATTAGTTAAATTCTGCTGACCAAAGGTTTAAATAGCACAAAGAAAATTTTATTATCCTAAGAAGAATAGAATGTTATTTATCACAAAATTTCAAAACATATATAGTAACTAATCTCAAAGAAAACTGTACTACTAAGACATCTCATTTTATCATGCATCTACGTGTGATGTAAAGAAGCAAAGGATGTCATACCAAGATTACTATTCGATCTAAGCCAATTGTTGCAGCAAACTAGAACCTCTGACATCTTTGTCGGGATTGTAGACCAAGATATCTCTCCCATAATTTCTTCTAATTGTTCCATGGCTGAAGTTAATGTGGAGGAAATAGGAATTGCAAGAATATCACGTGCCATTCTAGAAAGAACCGGATATTCTAATTTACTAATTTTCCACCAACGCAACACATCAAACTTCTCATCTTTGTCATCCACAGAGCTGCTCTCCAAATACCTTTTCAATTCCAGTATCTGTTCCGAACAATTTGAAACAGTGGAGATTTCTAGGCTATCACATTGATATGTACTGTACAAATTGTGAAAACGTTCAAGAATTTTCTTTTTGTTGGACGTTTCCTTTTCATTGCAGTGCTCTATGAACCTTAATTTAAATCGTGGGTCCAATAAGGAAGCAATTTGCACCATTTCATCACAACTCACCCAGTAGCCATCCAACACTTCAAGTGCTTTCTCAATAGCAGACTTGCAGGTACTACGTAAAACTTGAGAGGCTTTTGATAGAGTGTCTTTGACTTGCAAAATAAGTTTTACGAGTAAATTTATTGTTGGAAATTCACAGGAAGAGAGCATCAAAACCATGTCATTTATTGGATTTAAAAGGACAACCACCACTTCCACTTCACCCCAATCTACATTTGTATCATCAAGTTCGCTGAGAACCTTTTTATAGGTACATGCAACATGTAATATATTAAATTCACTACCTAATCCTCGTTGGTCATTTAGATTGAATTTCAACAAAGGGTTAAGATTATGTTCTGATGCAATTTGATTGAAAGAGTCCATTTGTTCAGGACTCTCGTTCAGGTTTGTCATTATTCTTTTGATAGATAGAAAAACAGAGTTAATTTTGGAAGTGAATTCCAAAGCTATTGAAGATAGACAACTTGCAATGCATCCCACAACTATGCGCATACCACCAAATATTGCATATAAATTTTCTCCCAATTGATAAGTAATGCCGCTTGTCCTGGATAGATAATAATCACTTGTAGTAAGTGCCAAGATTCTTTGACCGAATGCCCAATCATTTAGGAAATTTTCAACTCCAGAAATTTCACTCTCTTCTAATAAAACCAATTACTCTTTTCGACAATTTAAAATTATTATCGACAAAATGTGCGGTAACACAATAATGCCAATTTCCATCTTTTGGATTAAAGCAATTTGTGAAACTAAAGCTGACTCTAGAGGTTAGCTTGCCAAATTTATCTTTTAACTCAGTTTTTTCATTTTTATAAAAGGTGAGGCAGTCTTCCTCAACAACCAACCGATCAACATGATTATATTGTGGCTGAAGAGACAATGCAAACTCTTTCAAGAAACGATTCTCCACATGTTCCAACATGGTTTTGTTATCAATGACCATTATCAGAAAAAGTTCTCGATTTTTTTGCTGGTCATATCTGAATTCTCGGTGCTCGGAAAATTCTTGGTCATTATGTTGATCATAACCCATATTATGCTTTTCATATTCATAAAGTTCATGATTTTGTTGCTGATATTCGGCAGGTTTTTGTTGATGTATATAATGTTCTTCATTATTTTGCCAATCATATCCTAAGTGATTCTCTGTGTATTTAGAGTATGATACATGGTTCTCAGCGCATTTAGAATATGATACAGCAATATTGACAAATTTCTTTTCACAACCTATAAGATGGCGTTTAAGATGATTTGTTCCATGCTTCTTACTATCACAACATAGTTCATTTCCGCAACGTAAACATTTTGCCTTTTTACTACCATCAGGCTGTTCCATCTCAACAAATTCATCCCATACCTTAGACCTTTTAATTGACAGTCTCTTATTTGCATTTGTTTTCCCCATCTTATTTCTACTATCAGAAATCTCATTTTGCACAACATTTGACATGGTATGCGATCTGTTTTTCCAACTACTGCCAATAAAAAAAAAAAACTAGCTACCTATGGGTCCTCAATTCCAGATGCAACATGCATTACACTGCTCTACTTAACTCATACCACACTGGTACCAACTGGAAATACTGCTTTGTAATCTATGCAGTCAATATCGTCTAATCCTCATACTTATTCAGAGATTAAATTAAGAACTGATCTGTAAATGTGTAATACAGGAAAAACTATAAATTATATGCATCATGGTCAATGATGTTCAAAAAAGAAAGAAATGAGCAAATAATTCCTTACTGTGTTTTTGTTATAGCTGAAGAAAAGTCGAAACAGAATCACGTCTCTCAGCAACGAAGTCGACTAGAGAGAATGAGAGAAGAAACATGTGTGCGCGCGCGTGCCCTTGACCCCTTGTATGTGTCAGATAGAGAGAGAGAGAGAGTTCTCAAGTACCCTTTAAATTTGAATGGAATATAAACGACAGCGATTAAATTTAAATTGGGTCGTAATCAAAATGGTCAATTTCCACATAAGACAGTATGCACCTGCCCAATTAAGAGAGAGGAGAGCCATTAAATTTA
Organism: Rhynchospora tenuis; assembly: GCA_027725995.1. Lineage (NCBI taxonomy): Eukaryota > Viridiplantae > Streptophyta > Magnoliopsida > Poales > Cyperaceae > Rhynchospora > Rhynchospora tenuis. The sequence goes on from CM050889.1 coordinate 123,665,774, forward strand.
AACGCGGTCACAATCAAATGGCCACTTTGCACATACGACAGTATGCACCTTCCCAATTAAATATATATGGTCGTCGCTTCCACGAGCTTTTTCCTAGCAACACTTTTTTCAACTTTCAACAGAAAATAGCTTTTGAAGGACACCAAAAGCTGTTAACGACCGGATAGTGCATGCAGGAGGCAAGTCTCTTCGTAAAATTTTGCGGATTTTTTTCCTTCTTGTTTAGACAATTTTCTTTGCTGCTTTCTTTCCTTCTCTATTCCTTTCTTTTAGCTAGATAGCTTCTATATAGAATGTCTAAAAAAAAATAAAAAAATAGCTGTCAAGAAAAAAAAACATTCAAGAAAATTTAAATAAAAAAACAAATCATTATAATGGTGGTCTTAACATTTGTAATTAATTAATTAATTATTGGTTCTCTACGATAAATTATTATCACTATTTCCATTACGTGTAAAAGAGATTATTCACTTTTTTTAAGCTCTCTGTTTTTTTTTTTTTTTTTTTTTTGTAATTTATTGTTTCTATCTATATTTTCTGGGATAAAATAGAATAAAAGATATCTACCAGAAACCATTTAACATATAAGGCAATTTAATATATTTGTAAATCCGAGTTATTATACCTCTTCCAATATTTCGAAATAATTTTTTTTTCAGTAAGAAAAAACCAGTTTGTTATCAAAATTCCGAACTTAATTTGTCCACAACATCAAACTAGCTGTTCTTTGCTCAAGTATAATTCATCGTTTACATTTGTGGTTTCTAGTAGTAATCTTGGTCGTTTGTTTAAAAATGCAGCGGTTAAATTTGTTTTGAACCACTCATAAGGTCCACACAGTGAAAACAAACTTCTTAGTTTCCTTCTTTTTTGTAAATTTCAAACTCCACATGAATGGACCTTCAAGCAAATTTTGAATATAAGTACCTCCAAATACTTCTACAAACTAAGTAGAACAGTACATATGTGATTCCACTTTTTGCTATTAAGAATTAAACCTGCATGTTTTAGCCATTTGTGAATGTTACGCTTCATTGCTGAAGTTTGCCGTACAATAATTATTTTTTATTTGTTATGGCATTGATGGTATTATTTTATTTCATAGTACCAAACCTAACTATTCATACAAACTGACCGGAACTGCTTCAATTAGATACTCTATTTTAAGGCACTGCAAGCAAACTCAAGAAAAGTGAGATAAAATATAACAATGATAAATCCATGGTTGGTAGCAGCTAATGCTCTTGAGTAAAAATCTTATTTCAAAGATGTAATCTGTCAATGCAAATGCAAGTCCATTATAGTTTACCAATTAAAATGCAGGTCTCACCGTTAAGAATGTACCAACACCTCCACAAACATATTGTGGTAGCCAAGAAATATGCAATGTCAATCAAATGCAGCTCATCACAATATCATTAGCCTCACCCGAAGAAGCAGCTAATTGGGAAGTTTACAAAAAAAACCCAAAAAAAAAAATGAGCATTTCATAAATTCGACATAGCACACATAAAAGGAATATAATAGATTGATTGATTTTTATTGCAAATGGCTTATGAAATTACAAAACTGAGAATAATGTGTTCAGACCAAAATCTCTCTGGCATAAAAAAATCACAATCTACAACTTGGTTATCAGAAATATCCATAAACATTAGAATGAATGCCAATAAACATCTTCTATTTGGACCATATTCTCTCAAATATTCATTGAACTATTTGTAAGATATTAATTATTTCATCTTCTTATTTTGCACTTAATACATTCTTTATACATTGGATTTATTTACCAGTGGGGGTACAACATCTAGCTAAATCATCATATAATTAAAGCATATATGTTAAGAAACTTGACAGCGTTAGGTACCAATATCAACCACCAACTATTCACCTCAATTTGTTCAAGTCTAAGCGAAGATTGGATAGGTGGGCAGGCAACAGAAGAACAAAGAACGGTATACAGTATGGACTGGTACTTTTAATACCTTAAATGGAGATGGTACTCATTCGTTGGTTGCCGGCAGGTACAGTTAAGAATAGATAAAGACATCAAATCTGAAAGAAACAAAATGACCTTTCAGCTTTGGACTCCTTGTTATTTTGGAATGGGAAGCTGTGAATTTCTAGTACCATGGCAGGAGATTCCCATGAAGAAATATTCAAAATCTTGCTCAGTTCGCTCCCAATTTGACTTGCTAAAGCCACTGGTACTTCTTTGCTCATCATGTTAGCCATTTTTTCATGACAGAAGAGTTCAAACAACATGAGCTAGTGAGGTCAAGCAGACAACGAAATTTCGAGGTCATTTGCACAAAATTGAACAAATAGAAGTAAATTGTCATAACAAAACACGAAAAAGAACCTTAATTTAGTTCTTATGTTCTAACCATTGCGTGTGATAAGCGACTTAGTGCAAGCAGACAGGCCAGATAACAAAAAAATACCTTTTCCAAAAAAAAAAAAAAAAAAAAAAAACACTTGGTTGCCAGTTTCATTATAGAAACAATAAGTTTTGTACAAAGTAGAAATCTAAACGGAAATAAAACAAAAAAAGGAAAAACACAGTTCACGTTGACCATCTAAGTATCCCCAATTCATTTCTGCTAACTAGGCCCCCACTTATCATGACAAACATGGAAATAAAAGTACATCACAGTACATCAAATTTTTTATTTTTAACAGCATCATTCTAAGTAAAACTCAAAAATATATTATAACCAAATTCTTCAGCTTTTTGCATGAAATATTCTCTGTACTCACCCCTGGTCAGTCTGCTCCTTTTCAGATTTTCATTATCCTTGAAATTCTAGCAAGTGGATTCTCAAGGTTGTGTCCCCAGTGTCTCCATCTCAATCAAATCGCCTGGCAGCAACATTTGGATAGGTATCTCATCCCATTCTTATGGCAGCCATTTGAACACCATGTTCTTCTCAGTATGTTTCAGTAATCCTGCCCAATATTCCACTAAACTATAAATCATCAACAGCATATTTCTCATAATTTTGATAGAAACATTATGAAAGATTATTTGATTCCTGTGGTTCCAAATTGTCCAACAGAAAGCACTGAACACTAATAACCATTTCACATTGAACTAACTGGAATTTAATAAGTTGACAAATGAAAAGTTGGAAACAACAATTCATCCCACTAACCTTACAAGAAGTGAATTCCATGGATCGGTACTTCTCATTCTCAGAGAAAATTCTCGAATGAAGCATTGGCGTATAAGCCGCCTCCGCACCATACTTCCGACACAACATCCTAAAAGGTAGCTCTAAATTGTCCACCATGGGAGCCACCAAGAACCTCGGCGCCCCAAGAGCTTTCCAGTGGGCCCACGCCCGCTCCACACGCGTGACTCCAGTGAGCACCCGACTGGGCATATCCAGTGACGGCACCGCCTCCGAGGTGTCGGAAAGGGTGGTGTCAGTGGAGCAGAGGATGTCGTCAGGGTCGCCGTCGATGGTGGGTAGATTGGCCATAGGGTTTGTTAGGGTTTGGAGGAAGCGGAAGGAAGGGTTTGTGGTGTTGGGTTGGGGTTTAGTTTTTGGGAGAAGAGAAGGAAAGAGAGCTCTTGGATTCATGTGATTGGAGATAATCCAACGGATTTGGAGGCAGGTTTGGAACAATTTTGCTTTTGACAGATTTGAGGGGTGCGAGAGTGAGTTGATTGTTCTTTTTTTTTTTTTTTTTTTGGGCAATATTTGTAATATAATTTTTGCAGAAAACGATAAAAGGAAAAACAAAATTTCAGAGAAGTCATAATAAAATTACAAAATGGAATGCTCAATTTTGAATTGTTCCAAGTGAAATGTTAACGAACAATAAAGCCAAAACAAAAAATAAATAAATAAATAAATAATAAAAAATTACATAATCTTTTTACATGCCATTTTTCTTCAAAGAAAATGCATCAATATCATTACTGAAGGCTAATCATAAGCTAAAATTCAGGTTTGGAGTTGATTATAAGTTGTGATTTAAACCACTTAAATTAATGACATATCAACCTTACAAGATTTATAGCAAGAAATGTAATGCACAAGATATGTGTTCAATACTAGAAAGAATACTTTTTTTTAATCTCATCTTGAATATCCTTTCTCTCGTTGAGCTCCGAGAATATTAGCTCACCAACTAGTTGTTTTCAAAATAAGTGAATGTCATCCTGCCAAAATTAAATGCATCATTTGTAAGTAAATTTAACTACAATTTATAAGTTGTTTTAATCTAAGTTGCAATATTAATAATGAAATAATGAATTCATGATAAAAGAGATAATACCACACCTGTGTAAATTGACAACTAAGGTTTGATCCATCCCAAAATTTCATGTACTTGAGTGCAAATAGACCACATGAACAACTGAAAGCCATTTGAAAATTAGGATAGTTTATAAATTGAATTTTGTACACATCAATTAATAAAATTGGGTGATCATACCTGTCCCCTTGGCGTGGTAAGTTTGGAATAACACATATAGGCCAGTTAAGCACTTGTGGTCGCCAACCTACTGAAGTACCTCTGGAGTCAAATGCAGCATTTATACATACTTGGATGCCTGATCTCTGAATGTCAAATCACAAATAATATAATTACAATATGCTATAACAGAAAATATAAGATCTATAATCATTCAAGAAAAGATTACCAGTTTATGAGTTGTTTCTTCATAGGGTCCACCAATTGAGTCTAAGGAATTCAGTATTTAAAATTCCTGTCTTGAAGCATTTAGAACAGCAACAAACCAATGATTTTGTACGTTGATTGGTAAAAACACCTAATAATAATGATTGTGAGTGGTCTCATCAGAAGTAGACGTTGTGATGTTTTTTTTTTTTAAATAATAATAAAGCACCCAAAGCAGAGAACCCAATATCATTAAGCAAACCAAAAGGTTTGAGTCAATACCATGACTCGGATACAAGCAAAAAAGCAAACAAAAACAAACAAGGCAAAAGCCACACAGTATTTAAGCAAACAACCTATACAAAATAAAGCAACCCCCAGCCAAAGTTACTACCCATACTATCTAAGCATCCTCTGAAGTCTCAGAAAGTAGAAGTTAATAATGATTGTGAGTGGTTTCATCAGAAGTTACGAGAGAACACCTAATACTAATAGAAGTTACCAATTCATATTGTAAAAAACTGTTGCCTCTCTCAATAATGTTAGACAGAGTGCGTTGGCTATGTCTCTCTCCTTTATCCATGGATGATCCCCAGGACATCAACATTCAACAGTCGACTATCAAATGTTCTAAGCATCAGGACCTTAATTGTGGTACTTGGTTGATTCTTCATGATGCCAATATAACCATTGATAATCTGCCAAAAATTTTAATTTTTAGATATTCCATTTTTGAACTCACTTGCTACCATCAATATGAGCTCAAAATTATTCCTCAGTAGAAATATTTCTACTGAGAAATCAAGGGATATTTGTCTCAGTTGGTCCCCAAAAAAAAATTGCGATTGATAGCTAAACAAATAACAAGTGAAAGAAAAGTTGGAAAAAAGTACTTATTGAGAAAATCTGGGAAGTCATTCATCACTCAAACATACCTCATCAGGAATCCATTTGTCAATTCCATCATCGTAAATTGGCCTAATGAGACACTGCATCTTCCCAGCAGGCAATCTAGTAGCTCCTATAACTATTATTTCATCTGACATCTTTCGACACAAACAATCTTCAAGAAAACATATAGAATAGAAATCACGGACTTGTTGCGGCGGGCTTCTGTATGATATTGGAATGTGCTTCTCAACGGAGTTAACTGTGTCCTTTTTAGGTACATGTTTCATTTGCTCTAATTCATCTAAAAAAAGTAGAAAGTGACTTTATCAACTAAGTCTGCCCTTGGATGGTTCTTTCATCGACAGTGACTTTATCAACTAATCACATGCCAAAGATAAAGGAAAAGAAAAAAAAAAAAAGCAAAAATTCCCTTTTCCATCATAGGACCCCTAACTTCGAACCAATATGTTCTTTTATATAGGTCCAGTATTGGTACCATGGTACAAAACCATTATCAATTTGACTTTCGGTTGGAAATTTTATTTAATAATTTTTTTACGAAGTAGGATAACATAGCTAGGAAGGCAAATCTTATTTTCAGAAGGTAAAACACAACTTTACCCAATAGTGGAACAAAAAATTATAATAAAGAGGAAAATAGTATTTCAAATATACTTTTTAAATTATTACAAATTAGGAAGCCATATTTTGTGTGCACAAGCGAAGTAATATTTTTATTTTTTTAAAGCAAAGTCATTTATTTAATAAAAAAAGGCATTGGCCCATTGGTCCACTATGTAAAATATACAATTTGTCATTCTCCCATTTTCAACAGAAATTCAACCAATTACCTATCAGAAAACAACGGAGTCACAGATCCGTGCTGGAAGCCTGGACTCCCAAGTTTTAAAGTAAGTATTTTTAAAATCTTACTCTTATTTTTTTTAAAAAAAAAAAAGTAAACGTGCACACAAAATAACAATATAATTGCAAGAAGGTTAAGGTTACTCACTAATATGAGCGGTTGCAGCAGATAGCCAATTATTAGAACACTCCAAAACTTCCAATTTCCTTAAATCTAGTGGACTCCCATATTTTACATACCTATTGGACCATATAGGTGTAGTCACAGGCAATTTCGAAGGTACGGAAGAAATAGGGATGGCAAGAATATCACGAGCTATCCTTGATAGGATGGGATAAGTTACTTGATTAACCTTCCACCATCCCAAAATGTCAAAATCAAATTCAACATCTCTAATCTCTACACGTTCCTCTTTCAAGTATCTCGCAAGTTCTGTCATTCCCAAACCTTTTTTGCTTACCTCAATTTCATTCTTAATGAACAAATCTCGGATACATTTGATTACTTCCTCTTCCTTAATGATGTGTTTCTCATAGCAACGTTGCAAGTTCGCAAACTTGAATCGGGGATCCAATATAGAGGCAACTAGTAAAATTTTATTGCATTCCTTCATAAAATCAGCTAAATATGCTAATATTTTTTCCAAAAGATGTATTCCATGATGATGATCATTATTTACCATGAAAGCAACGTAGGAATGTGATAACATATCATGGATATCAAAAGCAATTCTGAGAAATAAATTTGATGTGGGATATTTAGAGGAAGAGAGAATAACCGCAGTTTTATAAATTGGTTCCAAGAGTTTCTCACAATATTCCACTTTGTCCCAACGTTTATATGAAAAAAAGCCTATTACACATGCATCAAAGACATCTTTGCATGCAAGTGCATCAAAAACATATTTGTAAACAAGTGCATCATGTAACATGTTAAATCTATAGTACCATTCTCCCTCATCATAAAATTGAAAATATGAATTTGGAGGAATTTTATGTTTTAAAGCAAGCTGATTAAAAGTTTCTATCACATTATTAATTAGGATTTTGAGCTAAAAACTTTATCATCTTTCTAATATTATCAACTTCTTCATGGAGTGAATTTAATATAATTCTTGATAGTCCACCAAACAATCCATGGATGATGCATTCACTACGTGAGATTTTTCATTTTGCAACGCTAAAAAAAAAGCTCTGTAACGTTTGTGGGTACGGTACTGAAGCCCACGTTGCAAATCCAAAAAAATGTTACAGTCCTGCAACGTTTCTATTGAATAAAACGTTACAGATCTATAACGTTTTTTTTTAAATAGAAACATTACAAAACATTAAATTATATATTTTTTCCTACTTTTTTTGCCAACATCTGTAACGTTTATATTTAAAAAAAAGTTATAGATCACGTTACAGATCTGTAACGTTTTCTCCATATAAACGTTGCAAAACCCAATTTAACATTTTTAAATTATTTTTTTTCTAAATTCGGATTGAATCTGTAACGTTTGTTTCAATTTAAACGTTGCAGATGGGTACCTTCTGTAATGTTTAATTTGTAAAAAACGTTGCATAATGTTTTTTTTTTAATGCGCCATTTATATTTTGTGGCTAGCTCATTTTGCTAGCCGTATCAACTGATACATTGATATGTACCAGAACAGATATAACATATATAGATGCATATACACATTACCAAAACACACAAATCTATAACACATATAATACACACATCAAAATAACAAAACAAGTTAAATTATCCAAAAACACACTTAATATTCAATAAAGTATCAATTTATTTACAAATACATTTCAAAATTAATTATCCAAATACATTACCATAAACGAATTCCATGAGCTCATCCACGATTTCGTTAATGTCTTGCTCCGAGTATGGTAATCCAACCGGATCGATTTCCTATATTTTCAATTCAACAAACCAAAACATCATATTAGTTGATAATATATATATAAATACAGTAATGAGATTTTTATCAAATCTTTAAACCCTCTAAAAACGGACATTTAAAACCCCTAAATCCTAATTCCTATGTTGTTGGTATTGTAATTAAAACCCCTAAACCCTAAACCGTTTAATTAAACCCTAAAATCTTTACATATATTAATAGAAAACAATACCTTGGGTAGTTCTCCAACTGCTTTGACATAGCTTAATATGTGCCTCATGGCCAACATCGTGAAATATCTGCACTCTGTACCACCTAATTGTTTCGAAGCCTACAAAATCACAATTCAAACAAGTAGTTAGGAATTTGTAATAGTTTTAGAAACTCTAATCACTAAACCTAATTCATAAATTTCGTACCTTTATTTCATACCAATCGAATATCCGGTTTGTACGTACACTCTTTCTAGACTTTTCCATCATATAATTTTTATATGCCCTGCATGCGATTCAATTAATTAAATTAGATTAGATATAATTAGTATTCCCCACAATCATTATTATCTTGTTAACTAATTTGAAACTGGAACTTACGAAGTTATAAATGGCTTGATTACTAATTTTGATATTGGATCTTCGCGAACCAAGGAATCCACGAAATAAATTTCACGCTTCTTGATATCAATGACAATGACTGTCCAATGAAACCTGCAATACATATTAATTTATTGATTTCATTTGAAAAGAATCAAACTATTGACTAATTTAATAATAATTTATCTCACCCTTGATTATACGGCAAAAGACAATATTGACATTCTGGATTCTCTAGAAACGATCTCTTCATTAAATTCACATTAAATCCTTGATTCTTCGGATCCCGCCAGGTAACTTCAGGTAAAAATCATGGATCCCATATGGTGATCAAATTAGAGAACCCAATGCCTTTTGAAAGTTCGTTCATCCAATACCTAAATTTCATTCAAAATAACATCCAAAATAACATACCGGAACCCATGCCTTTTGAAACAAAATAAAGTTTAGAAATCATACCAGGAGTACAACTTGATGATCGAAATGTTTAGGGATTCTCTTTTGAAACATTCGATAATATCGCAAAGGTTCAATGTAAAGGGCACATCGGTGTGCGTACCCCAAGGGTTGCAATCAGGAAGCTCAGTCGACTCCTCTCCCACCGGTATGAGTTTCAACAATGAATAGACTTTCTTCTCATAATAGGAAAGTCTATTAATATACATCTGGTCGAGGAGATCTTCACGAAAAATGCCAGAGTCCTCACTTGAGACCGCAGCATTCACTTGAGACCGCAGCATTCTCCTTCCTTTGATTATCTGTTTCTTTCGCTATCTCCTTACCCTTTTTTTCTCTGCACGTGGTTTCGGTCGACGTTCATCCTGCATTAAAGTTTCTCATCAATTAAGTCACACATATTAATTAAAATAAAAGAAATGTGTGAAACATATAACGATACCTTTTGTCGTGATTCCACATCAACTGACGGCCACGCAAATCGTGTCCCTAAATTAGCGCCTAATTGTTCCTGTGAATTTTCAGGGACATACAATTATCGGTATTCGTCCTCACATTTGCAAAGTTGGATTAAAACATCGTTTTCAGTTAGAGGCACCCCATGTACTAATTGACCCACATGTGAAGGAACAATCAACCCTTCGGCCACGAGAACACGCTCTCCATTTGAAGAATGCAAGTAGAGATCGCATTGAACGGAGTCCTACAAATTACAAACAAATTAGTTACCAAATAAATTTCCAAAAATTAAGGACTTGATAGGAATTATAAGATGAAAGAAACCTGATCATCCCATCCCCCCACCCCCCGAAGGCCCCAACAAAACACACACACACATATCCTGCATGTAGAAAGGAATAAACTGGGTAACGCGTTACAGACTTACACACATAAAAAAAACCTGGACGGAGCCAGTAGGGGGACAAAGGAGGACTTTGCACTCCTAGATCTAATTTAAAATGAACTCATAATATGCAATCAAATGCTTCACTCGATAACTAACATTTTTGTTACTATCAAACAAGTCGTATTCAACTTTGACGATATTTCAGATCAGATGTGTTGCTGAACAATAACATTGTAAATTAAGGTGCTTCTGTTAACAATGAAACTGGTGATTCAATGTATCACTCATTTTTCGAATTTTTTTTTTAAAAAATAGAAAAATAAAAGACCATATTGAACTTAAAATGTTGAACTTGAGAGAAAGGAAACGAAAAATGTACAATTATGGAAAGAAAAAAGGGAAAAATAACAAAAAGATAAAAGTGCAACCACTATAAGTGTAGACAGAGAATAGGATTTATTCCAAGGAGGCCCAAATTTCATGACGATCTATTTAAGCAGACTATCGATCATAAAAATAAATAAAGTAATTCTCCACCAAGTTTCATTTGTGGGTCATTGCAGAAATGCGTCGGCTGATCCCACTAGTTTAAGCTGATCACTTTCATTTTGCAGTTTCAGGAGATTTTTATTGAAATATAAATAGTTAAAGAAAATAACATTCTCTGTGTTTAGTTTTCATTTGGAAGTAGATGTTGGGCACATATAAAATAACTTCTTAGTTGAGACAATATGAGATGAATATGATTTAATAATTTCAATCTAGGTGAAAGTCCCGGTTTAGCTCTTCTACAGCAGAATAAAATTCTATGGAATTTTTTTTTTCTTTTGCAAGATTCGGGCTATTCATTTTATAGTTCGAATTGAACTTGATTTATTCAGAAGACTTCATCTAAACTCTTCAATCTTTTTTTTTTTTTAACACACATAAAACTCTTCAATGTGAAACATCATCATTCATCGGGTGATTTTCTGATACCATTCCAATAAAAATTTGGAGATATACTGATGGCATTAAAAATTCTCCTGACTACTCATATTGGAAACAGACCTACCAACCTCACCCACACCTAAGGCTAATGTAATATTTTTTGTAAAACTGAACATTAAAACAGTGGAACTATCAGATCGACGAGTGGAAAAAATTGGACATCAAATACGTGGAGCTGAGAGTTTATTAAATTTTAAGAATTTTATATTCAAGGGAGACAACGGTTGAGAATTGAGGAAGTATGAATGTAAAAGAACTTATGATATTAGGGAATATATGAACCTTGAGTTAACGCGAAAGTACATGGTCCGGTTCCCGAATGACAACGACCAGAATACACAGTCCAAACCAGGCCCAAATTATTAGATCCCACAACATGGCCCAACTTTTCAAAGAATGTGCAGCTGAGCTGGAGCTAAGCCAGAGGATGCCAGCACATTTTTGGTTCCATTGTTTGGAATCAGATCCTCTGGTCGGCGACCACGTGGTCGGCGCGTGATCCGGACCGTCTGATTTAATCTCAACGGCTAAAGGGAGCCCCGTGCATTCCACCACTCCCGAAAAAAAAAAATTGGCCCGAAAAAAATGAACCGTTGAGATTAAATCGGACGGTTCGGATCACGCGCCGACCACGTGGTCGGCACATTTCTGCCGACCAGAGGATCCGTTCCCTCCATTGTTTAGGTCTGTTTCATTTTATTATTTAAATGATTAGGTTAGTAGATCTTTTTATAAAATTCTAGGATTTTCTGACTCAGTATGAACTTTTAGATTTCCACGTCTCTTACACGATTTTCATCAAAAAGGGAAAAAATTGTCGTTCCTCTGATATGACGAAATACGAACAAAAAGGTCCACTGCAGTTGAAACTATGTGCTGTTTAACAATATGTCTTTAGAAATTTAGTATTGATATTTGAGAAAGATAAAAATATATGGAGAGAATTCAACAGGTTCAGCATTACTTCGAAAAAAAGAGAAAATGATAGTTTCTTCCTAATCGAGTCAGTGACTAATACAACAAGCTCCTCACTAACAGCACAAAGTTCTGGTACAATAAGCCGAAACATGTAGCGGTATTATACAATGGTCTGATAAGTAGCAGTTCGACTTGCACCGGCGAGGCAACCACTTACGCAACGTCCACGGACAGTTGAAATTGTCATTTTTAGACTCCAGTGCCACATGATGCAAGATAAGAAAAAACAAGAAAAAAAAAAAAAAAGGAAATGGTTTCTGGATTGACGAACAAACTCTACTAGCTCCACGGATCAACAAGCTCTTCTACCAACACGATATATATTTCATACTGAATACTTTGATCATATAGGGGCATTAATGCATTCTTTTTCTCTTCTAGTAGTACCAAAATGAATGACGGGTTCTCTTGCTTGGCGGGTCTGCCTCCCTGGGTGATATCTGTGGGACGGTGAAGAGGTCCTCACTCCAGCAATCTCTACCTGACTTGACGGTGGGTCCCACGCCCTTGGGCCCCATCATAGGAGTCTGGAAATTCATGGCTGTGGTATCAGTAGTAGTGGTTATGAAGTCAGTTGGCTGTGGGACCCAGATTGGCAGGTCAAAGCCGCTTCCTTCGAGGTTACCCTGCAATTTGAACAAGCAAATATAATCATCAGAAAATTTTATGATGGGGAATTCTACCTATTCAGGTGGCTTTTTTGAGTTATTCTTCATAGAAACAGTGACATTTAGTAGGTTAATTGAACTGAAACTAAATTGAAATTTTGTTTGTCACTGCCGATATCTGATTAAAAAAGATACCCGAAGTTCAACATCAAAGATTACATTTCATAATGCTGAGTGAGGAGAAATGAAAGAAAGATCAGAGATCGACAAATACTTGCAGAAATAATTTCAATTCCAAGGATTTTGTAATTTTTTTTTAAAAAAAACAAAATCCCTATAGGTGAATAGGAAATTTAAATGGCTCACTGCCAATCTAAAATCACAACAGATACAAAGGCTGAGGGGCGGAGTCAGGAAATAATCACTGCAGAACAAATTTGCTATTCACATTAAATTAGAGGGGCAAATGATAAGATTTTTTAAAAAAAATACACATGAAATTGGAGCAATTTATGGAGCACAAGGGGGACAATGCCCCAGCTAGCCACCCCTGGCACCGTACAAAAAAATAATTTTAACAGAAAGCAATCTAGACTTAGCCTTGAAAAGAAATAAAATCAATAAGTCACTGACCGTCATAGTAGCAGCCGCCACTGCTGCCGCTGCATCATCAATAAAGAGATCATCCACATGCCATCCTGGGCACTCCTTTGTGAGATACTCTGATATACTACTTCCACCACATGCAGCAGTTGTCATAGGCACAGTTGCGGTCGGCTTTGTGACCGGAATGTGTCCATTGACCAAGCTTGCCTTCTCTTGATTATTTTTAACTAGTTCTTTTTTCTTATTTCCATCTTTTGCAACAGCCTGTGGCTCGTCCGATTCTTCGGATGAGGGAGAATTGGTAGAGGACGAGGAGAGAGGTTGCACTGACAAGCGGGCCCCAACGAGTAGAAACCGGTTATGTTTCGAGGTTAGCTCATTTGCACCGTGGATCGGTTCATCACAGTCTTTGCATAGTATGGCTCTGTCCTCTTGACAAAATATGTATCCCCTTCTTTCCTATATTTCAAAAGAAATGTAAATTAAAAGAAGAAATATCCTAAAATTTAGAAAAAAAATATCAAGGAACATCAGGAATAAAAAGTATCAAAGCTCGATCCCTCTAATTAAGAAAAGGACAACAATAAAGAAAAGAAGATGTTGCTTTTATCTCTTTCAATGAATTAACAATTAATATTTTCCAATGGGATTTCAATCAATAAATTCAAATAATAATTACGTTTTACGGGGAAGATCTGTGTCCTTTTTTTATTTGATTTCCTCAAGTAAATAGTCCTAAAAGGCTTAGGAGATGTGCTAACTGCTAACAGAGTCGTGTCTGGCTGTGACAGTGAATTATATGGATATTATCATGACTATGTTTCCTATATCAGCTTGGTGATCTGAAAACATGCACAATAAGAAAATGAGATGCTATAGAAAAAATTTCACATTTTACATCATGAGCACATGTTAGTGCAAATATTTGCTAATTAAAATCAAATAGACTTTTGATTGGCCACTTCGATACTTGGTTCAACAGCAACACATATTGTTAAAACTAAAAGACAAAGAAAATAGACTATAAATATTAATGCTAAAATTACTATTAGATTTAGATCACTCATGGTTTTCAAAAAAGATAAAATCGTCTTTCAACTTTAAATAATTATATAAGAGATTCTTCGGTTCGAATTCGAACTATAATCCTTATTCAAGATGTGTTGCTCTTAATCACGAAGACAAATAACTGGTTCACAATTTAACTAACCTGGCACACATCACAATTGGGAGAATCATCACCAGAGGCAGGTCTAACAAGCCCAAACCGACGGTGCTTTCCGGCAAGTTTGTTGGCACGGTGTACCTTGTGGTCACAAGCATCACAGAGTGCGGCTTCGTCGGCGCAGCAGAAGATGGAGGCCTCTTCATGGCCACAGACATCACACTGCACCTTCATCTCAGCCTCTATGATTTAGAGAGAGGCAGAGAGAGGGAGAGAAAGAGAAACAGAGAGAGTTATGGGAGGGAAAATTATTGGTCAATGAGGGTTAAAAGGGAGGAAGATGGAGATTGTAGAGGGTTTGAGTGGGAATAAACTAAGCATAGTGGTGGGGATAAGGAGGTATGGAGAGGGATTAGAATAAGTTTTCGTGCAAATGGATGGGTGCAACTAACATTATATGCGAGATTCATTGAAAGAATTAATGTGCGTTATACGGCCTGGACAATGGAGATGAGAGAGGGAGAGGGATGTATCCAAATTTTTTTCTCATTTTTATAATATATATCAGGAGAAAGAGATACCTGGAATTTGTTCTTCTGATCCGAGCTTGAATTTTCGTTTTATTCATCTCTCCGGTCTTTCTAGGACTGGAGACTGGATTATCGGACTGTGCTGGCATCATGGGTCAGCAAGTTTGGCCATGTGGACTGCTAGGATATTTTCAGATAAATAACTCAATCCAGGTAAAAAAAATAATAATAATCCATAAGAAATTTTAATAGTTAATCTGTAATTTTAAAGTAGTACACCAACTTCTTTGTTTACTTTAAAGTTCCAAGGGAATCATTTTATCCAAAATATTTTATTTGTCATATTATTATTGGATTAATTGGACCAATTTATTTTTATATGGACTAAAATTTAAATTAAATGATAAATTACTATGGTGGATATTTAAACCGAAAATGTGTCGCGTGTTTTTATATAGATATAATTCTCTTTTTAAGTATAAGCAATAAGCAATTATATTCCGAAATTTTATTAGAAGTTTGTAGAAGAAGGGCCAGGGCACGTAAAATCTGGAAATGGTCCTGGGTTATGGATCAATATTTAATAGTGGTACCTAGGTACAAGTTCCAGATCTTGAGTAAGATCGCGTATAAATGCAACCCCCCCCCCCCCCCCCCCCCCCCCAAAAAAAAAAAAAAAAAAAAAAAAAGTATGATCGCGTAGGATTTATTTTATATGATGAGATAAATTTTGTCATTATTGATTAATCAGTTTTCTAGGATAATATCAGATATCAATTAGCTGAACAGTGTGCTTAAGTTTTGGCATTTATTCGATTTAATCATTTAACCTTATGATGGCGAGCATATATTCGCTAATTGGTACTTCCAGAATCATTTATTATGAATCACAAAATTATAGCGATCTTCAACTTCTTACAAAAACAATCCATTATTCATGAGCTTAACTTTAAAAACAAGCTGATCAGTTTCAACTTTCAAATAACAAAGTTTGAAAAGTTGAACATGGAGTCCAGCACAGATGGTCAATGGCTCCGCCTTTATCCTAGAGGTAAGGAGTTCAATTCCCGCTAGACGCGGATTAAGTAGATAATTAGTAGAAGAGGGATAAACTCTAAGTTACAGAGTGGGCTACAGCCTCTATAAATAAATAGCCTCTTACTTAAAAACAAAGTTTGAAAAGTTTTTCTTCAACTATAAGAATCAAGTGTTTACGTTGTATATAAAGATGCTGAAATTATTTGAAATGGCAGATACATCAAAATCAATTTGAATTATAAACGTTTGGCTTGTGAGGCATATTCAAATCAACGAAATCAACAGTTTTAATTTGTGGACTGGAATTAATTTAAGCGTAAGTTCATAATTTAATCATTGACAAAATGAGAAATCTGGATACTCGGTGAAACAAAGAAATGAGTTTTGAGTGGATAGTTGGACAACAATTATAATTTAGAAGGACCTGATTAAAATAAAAGTAATAATTTAAGAGCAAAACCAAGTTTTTTTAAATTTAGTCTGACAGAATTTTAAAGTATTTTGAGCCAAGATGTCAAAATATGTTGATTGGATGGACCTTTAAATTCATAAAACATTTAAAACCCTGTTAATTCAAAGTAAAATATATTATATAAAACTATGTAATTTTGTTGATCACCTTAAATTTTTAAGTATTTTTTTCTTTTCTTTTTTTGTTGTTACTTTTTAAATTTTATGGGATGACCTCCAACAATCTGAAAACCTTTTTATACGCGCTTGCTTGTCGATACAGTATTAACTCAGATCTCTATTTAAAGTTTTGTTGACACGCTTTTGGGACGGCTATAGATATCAGCTAACAAAATTTAAGAGTTCTATTTATACTCTCTTCAATGATCTCTGAGAAAAAAAAAATAAATAATAGGTGAGATGGTTACACTTGTGCGATGTTGCTTTCTAGTCGCCATCCTTAGTTCATCTCAAGTAGTTTCTGTAACCTAGGAGCATATGTACTGCAGTCAACTGATGCTTTTTATGTGCATTAATTGACATTGTTCAACTAACTAAAAATATGAGGCCTATATTGTTAGCTAGGCGGTATGGGCTTTGATGCAACTCAAGGAAATCACTATCAGCTCAAGATTTCCACTGGTCCCAAATAAAATTTGCAACTAGGTTTTTCTCCTGTTCCAACCACAATGGAGTAAATATTCTTTAGTCTACAAATTGTGAAATATAAATAGATCCTAAACATAGTTATAAACACTGTCAAGATCAATTGTTTTATTTTAATTTTTTTCCCTCAACCTTTCCTTTCGATCCCATGACCAAATAAAACGAAACAATAAAATCAACTTGTGACACAGAAATATTCAATTTTTAAATACCAACGGCCCAATACTGAGGGAACGAGATCCTCTGGACATCCCTTTAGGATGTCTAGAGTGGACATCGGGGAATCTCAGCCGTCTGATTTAATCTCAACGGCTAAAAGAGCCCCGTGCATTCCACCACTCCCGAAAAAAATAATTGGCCCGAAAAAAATGAACCGTTCAGATTAGATCAGACGGTCCAGATCCGATGTCCACTCTGGACATCTCAAACAGATGTCCAGAGGATACGGATCCCAATACTGAGACCTCGGTCAATGTTTATAAGACGAGGCCAAACTCTACTTATTTTATCAGGAGCTATATTTAAAAACAAAAAAAACAAAATAAATAATTATTGTTCTTTTGAGAATGATGTGATGGTTAAAATTGTTCATTATACATGTTAATCTTGAAAATCGTAGACATATTATAGAAGAAGAGAAACATAACTATTTTTGGATTAGAATTGCTGTCGACTACTTGTAAAAAAACTATTTTGGATCAGAACTTATTACCAACAAATTAGCTTCAAAACCTTCACACCGTCGAAAAATATTTTGAAATATAATAATTGCAATTTGATCCATACTCAAAGCATATAATGTATGTAAAAAGTTATAAAATTTGATTCAAATTCAACGGTTCATCAGAATGAGCTGAATTTAAAAATATGGCATATTTAATGGTATCTGATAAAAATATTAAATGATATTTGAATTAAATAAAGTCGATGCAGAATAAATGTATTATAGTATAAATATGTCGTAGATTGTCAATTGTATGTTGTCAAGGAATCTTTTTTTTTTTTACTTTTTTAATAGAGCTACGAAGAAGAAGTAGGTATACTGCACAATAGTAATACCTATAGGCCCCGTTTGTTTGTGACTTAAAAGGTACATAACTTAAGTTATGCATTTTTAAGTCACCAAACACCCGTTACATAAGACGCCTTAAGGGTGCATAACTTATGCAACCTAAATAGGTTGCATAAGTTATGCACCATCACCTTTAACTTTTTTTTCCAATAATACCCCTTACAAATAATTAATCATAATATTTAACAATTAACAATAATTAATAATATTTAATAAGTAACAATAATTATTAAAAAATCATAATTCAAAATAATTAATCAATAACAATTTTTTATTATTAAATAATTAATAATATTTAATTAAAAGTAATTAATAATATTTAATAATTAGCAAATAATTATTAATAACTAATGAATAATAATATTTAATAAGTAATAATAATTAAATAATATTTAATAAGTAATATTAATTATTAACAATAACGATAAAATAATAATATTTTTTATTGTTAAGTAATTAATAATTTTTATAATATTTAATTAAAAGTAATTATTAATATTTCATAATAATAAAATGATTATTATTATCATTAATAATAAATTTTTTATAATAATTAATAATTAACAATAATTAGGTCACAACATCTTATTAATACATAATACTAATTCAAATTAAATAATTCAAATGTAAGGGCATATTTGTCTTTTGACAAAAATATATGCATGCATTAAGTTACTCATCCTTACTACACAACCAAACATCCATTACATAACACTACATAAACACTTAGGCATCCTTAACTTATGCAACCCCTTACTATACAACCAAACGCCCCATAGGCTATAACTAACAACTAATGTATAATCAAAAGATGCACTCCACTGCGTTTGACATTTGACTGTTATCTATTTTTTTTAAAAAAAAAAATCAGAAAGAAATAGGAAACGGACTCCCGTATATCAATCATAAGTGGGATAAACATTTTTGTTCTGTACTGTATTGTCAAAACTAGGGAAGAGTACTCATAATTATTTTGATAGAATAAATTAAGGATTTCTTAAGGAACTTTTTTTTTTGTCTTGGTGGATACTGACTGATGTCCATTTTTTTTTTAAAAAAAAGTACTATCAAATGATTCTATTAAATTTTACAAAATTATTTCATAAATTAATAAGAGCGCTCAATAAATAAATTGCTTAATTTTATAGTCAATTTGTTGAAACGACACGCCACTGAGAATTCTCTCGCCTCTGTTTTAATGGATTTGGATATCTGGCAATTATTATATGTTGTTTCAAGTGGTATGAGTCGCTTGAACTTAGAAACGAAACAGAAGAATCTTTACGATGGCTTAGTAATTTTTTTTCCCCCCCAAACAAGGTAGACGGACTAGTGATTTTTATTTTAAACACCGCCTATTAATTAATTAAACCGTCAAACCAAAAGCCGTGCAAACATTTTATTTCTTTGTAGAAAGTGCTCCCGAAAGGACAAGCAACGATCAATTCAATGATCCTCCTTTTGCACTGCCCCCATTTTTTGGTGCTGCATGTGAAGAGGGTGTCTGAATTTGTGTACCATACTACCACCATACCAATTTCAGTATGGGAGGGATTAATTATGCCATTATTAACAGCATTTCCATTCCCACGAACAGTTGGATCAAAAATTTAATTTCAGTATGGAGGAGATTAATTTAGTCACTCTTCATGATTTATATATTAAAATTTCACAGAAAACCAAAAAGTTTATATTCATTCAAATTTGTTACTTAAAAAACCCTGCATTGGATGATTAGATACTATCCAATTATAAGAATTTCATCTTTGCTGAAAGAATAAGAATATATAATAATAAAATTATAAGATGTAAGGCCGTCGTCTAACACTTCGAAATATTAATTGCTACACTAAACACCTCATATATATTGATTAAGTAAATCAAATACTTTGAAACCTTTAAGCATGGGACGATTGATATTTTCCATAGTATCATAGCTTATGCTACTTTAGTTATCAGACAACACAATGTTCTTTGATATCATTATTGCAGGAATCGAGATCATCAATGCCGATATGTTGTAAGAATCGCACAAAAAAATAATAATAAATACTCTAAACATATGGATGAAGAGTCCAACGTTTACAGTTTAAACATCTTGAAATGTTAAGTTTATAAAATGTAAACATAGAGAAAAACAATTGAACGGCTGCAAAAAAAAAAAAAAAAAAAATACTAATAAGTAATAAATATGCCCGCATCAATGACAAAAGAGTATTTACATTAATATAATTGACCTTTATGTATTTATAAGGCGATAATTGCGTAAAAATCGTTCTCTATTAGCGGGTGCCAATTATGAAACCAAACTTCTAATTTTCTATTTAATGTTACGTACACGTCTTTTATATCATCTGATATACTAATTAATAATTTAATTTTACACTCTATATTGATCTTTATTAATAATGAAATTATGCCCAAAAATGATACTTTCAAAGATTGAACTTAACATCACTTTATAAAACACGTTGCTTTAATTAAAAGAGATAAGAGTTCGAGAGCGTTAATATCTCTTCTTTGTTTTTCTTTTGTTTTGTGTTTTCTAAAATTAGCAAAAGGGACCACTCGACTCGATTAATGGACAAGTGTGCAATTCATTTGCTTTTCGCGCCATTGGTTGAGTGCATTTTGTTCCTTCTCCAGCAAATTGAACTGCGCACCTCTACCGAAGCAAAATAAAGAAGAAAATAAAAATATCTCTAGACTCCGCGAGAATTTAAAAAGGTCACTAAAAACATATATTGGCACTTATTAAAAGATGCAATATATTTATTATTTGATACGATTCCTAAGTTCATACCTTTATCCTCGCATTATTAAAATTTCCATGTTAATCCTATTATCACAAAAAATTTGGTTTAATTAAACAAAAAATATAAATCTTATATCCATCTGTTATGTTATGTCAATAACGAATTGCGATCAAAATGCTTAAATGTAATTATTATGCATATCATATTTAATTCATAAGACCATCGCAAATTCGTAGATTTCTAATTTAGGTAGTAGTATTAACATGGAAAGTTACTTCAATCATCGCATCATGTGACCTCTCACAAATTAATCATTGTATTGTAACATTTAAGGGGAATTTTGTCATGCATAAGTTTTTCAAGACTCGTTCAAACTATAATCAATCACAGTCGTTCATTATTCTAAATAAATGGTCTAGTTTCTTGTCCATATAAAAAACTCATTCATACAAAATTTACCGATCACCGTTATTCATCATTCTGAATGAATAGTCTAGTTTTAAATCCACATAAAAGAATTCATTCATTACAAAATTTACCATATTTTTTAATGTGGTTCTTTAATAATTACATTTAAAATTTTCTTGATTCATCGTTTTATAGGTAAATAACATGAATAATTTTCCTATATGAACTGATATATGGATCTTACTATCAATAACACTACTTATACTAATTAATGGTATTATTTAGATGAATGAGTTGCCATGCATGTTGATGATCTTTATTATGTATCCAATTTGACTAGTACTGTAACTGGGGTCGAATTTTAAATTTCGAGTTAAGAGGAAGTCGAATCATTTAATCTGCACTGAAATAAAATAAAATAGGCTTATTCGGTGTGATTAAAAAAAAAAAAATCTTGCTCACTCTGTATAATACTAATTGTATCGATCGCAGTATTAATAAAGTACCTTCAAGAGTTTATTTTTTTGCATGGCGGACATCTTTATTTACGGTTGCAATGAATTAATATTATTGAATGTTGTTAATTTGTTAGTTTTCAATGTCTGAGCGAAAATGTTGTTAAAAGGACTATTAAAAAAGTAAAAATTCTAACAAACATAGTACACAGAGGGACCTGTGAATCATTTTTACAAAAACATTAGGCTGGTTAATGAACATAATAATTAACATGATAAAAAGTAAAAAAAAAAAAAAAAAAAAAAAAAAAAACCAAACGAACAAACAAACGAAACTGCAATGAGTCGAACAAAAAAAAACATTAGTTCTCAAAAATATTTCCTAAAAATACAGCAACATTAGGTTGCCAGCTTGTAATACAAGCTGAAAGTTTATGATCTTATAATCTACATTTTATTCCAGAAAAGGCCAATTATCAATTTTATAAGGAAACGAAAAGTAGAAGGAAAGGGCACAGGGCACTGTTCAAAACCATCGTCAGAAGAATACTGTGTGCGCCTGTGTGGAGAATCCGGTGAGAAATGTCTAATTTTGTCGATCCTCTACAATGCTGATGCATTGGTACAATGGTACCGTGCTGTTGGATTATAAATGTGCAATGCGTTGGATAGATTAAAGTCAAATAAACAATACCTAGTACTATCATATTTTATTCGATTGTATAAATCAACAAAAAAAGAGAAATCAAACTTTTTCAGCTTGTTTAAAAAAAAAAATCTAATAGAACTTTTTCTTTTCTTATTTTTTTTTATAGGGGAATACTCATTCTTGGTGTATTCTTGGTGTAGGTACGTATCTTGACATAATTTGGATTGTCTAGTAGATTAATATTTTTAGACAAATTTTGCACAGGCTATGAGGGCCTTGTGTACTTATAAGTAGGGATGAAAACGGATCGGATATTATCTGCTCCGATCCACATCTGAATCCGAAAAAATAGCGAATTCAGATATTAATATCCCGCGAATACGGATTTTTTCAAAAGGATACAGATGCGGATCTGAAAATATATATTGGTGCGGATATGGATAAAAATCCAGATCTGAAATATTTATCAATTCGAATATTCGAATATGCGAACCCAACTCTTCCTATGTGACTGGAGACTGTCCCATAGCACACAAAATATTATTTCGTAATTGTGCGATATTTCATGATTATATGATATTTATAAAAGCATAACTTTGGATCACTACCGACAGTTTATAAATGCTACATATTAGTATTTATCTTGTTTAAAAAATTAATTAATTGTTATTATAGATTATATGATATAATTAATAGAGATTATAAATCATGACTATTATTATTGTTAATAATAATAATAATAATAATCTATCATATTAAATAGTACTTTTGATGAAATGTTATATCAATTTTATTATTAGTTTTATTATTATTATCGGTTTGTTAATTCGTAGATATTTTTTAATACCCGAAATATATCCATATTTGCATTCGTATTTGACAATATCTGATTCGTATTCGTATCCGTTTAACATCCGAACCGTATCCGTATCCGAACATATCCGTATTCGTATTTGTATCCGAATAAAAAATACGGATGCGGATATGATTTGACCACTATCCGATCCGTATCCAGTCCGTTTTCATCCCTACTTATTAGTGTGATTGAATCGTAAACCAATAGAATGTGTAGACATGAATAATTATTATTTGTGGACTTATTTTTTTCTCTTGAAATAAGATACATTAGTTGGTTTAGAAATATATTTTCAGAAAAAAAAAATCAAATCATCATTACAAATTGTTAACAGAACCAACAAGAAAAATATATCATTTGACCCAACATTCATTAGTTCAATTGAAATTCAAATTGCCTAATTCAGATTAACATTCCTGCTGGATTATCATACTTCACACTCACTTTGTAGATGATCCAGATTAGCTGGGACGGAACCATTTTGTTCTCGGAAAAGAAAAAACAATCTGCCTAGATGTTTCAAATCCCCTCCATTATTAGCAGAACAACACAGCGTTTACAGATACCGAAAGAAAGCGAAACGTTACAGATATCAAAAGCAACGAAGTTCGCTTCTCTATCGCCTATCGGGGCATTTCTTTTCCTGTTCCTGTTTACAAGTGTACACGGCGTCTTATATCTGTCCGTTTTTTTTTTTTTTTAAAATGGAGAGGATGCCTTAATATAGCTAGTCGGCACTCGGCACTTTTTCATGCTGATTCTTCTCCGGAATGGTTGTGTTGACTAATTCTTTATAAGCTCATCTGAATTCTGCCTATCTTTTCTCAAAAGGAGAAAAAAGGTTCTCTATCCAAACATGGGCTAAATTTAAGATTAGAGAAGAAATAAACAAAAATCAAACAACAGTTTAAAGGAGATTCTATAGTGTATCACTTTGATCATCACAGATAAAGGATGATTTTTTTTTCCTTCTTATCTTTTTTTTTTTTTTTGAAAGTTTTTTTTTTTAAAAAAAAATTGACATGGCTATCAAAGCAAGAAACAGATGAAAGGTAGTTAATGAGTCTGTGTTAAAACTGTCCATACATATTTAAGAACATCCGATCCAATTACTTCTTTACCCATTCTATTAATGAATGGGGATAATATCTTTTTTTTTTATGAAATATATGTGTTTGCATTTAGTATTTTATATATAGAAAGAGGAAGTTCCGGTGCTCACAATTTAAATGTCCCAAATGTCCAAAGACTCACTTTATGATTACTTTTTCAAAATATAAAATTCAAATTTCGAATCCAAACCGTTGATATATTCTATATAACGAGCGATGCATTTTCATATAAGTTTTATAAATTTTGATGTTTATTTGGTACTTGATCAAGAGATTGAATATTCAAGGAATCTAATTAAATATGATAGATTAATTTAATTCTAATATGTTTATATCTTAGCCTCTAGATCGAGTATCACATGAACTTCAAAATTTATAAAACTTATATAAAAATGCATCGCTCATTATATCAAATAAGATCAACGATTTGGATTTGAAGTTTGAATTTTATATTGTGAAAAAGTAACTAAAAAATGAGTTTTGGGACATTTAGGGGCATTCAAATTGATTTTAAAAAATGAGTTTTGGGCACTAGAACCCTCCTAAGAATAATATATGGTAATTTTAAAAAATAATTAAAATATTACATTATTGATCATATAATTATAATCTAATTATGCTAACTTGATTATTATATTGAGTAAAATAACTTGATGTAATGCATGATTTTCATTAAAAAAAAAAATAGTTTCACTCATGATTCCATCGTCCCTTCAATTGACTGTCAATTCTGCGTATCGAATACCATAAACTATAAAGAAAGTCAAAACAGTGAAAAATCTCTGGCAGAATACATCAAAATGAGTTGGCGAAAGGAAGAAACATACGCATATATACAATCAAGAGCATTTTATTTTAAAAAAGCATCTGTCTAATTGAGCTTATCATCTGCATTATTCTATAAAAGATATTGTTCCTCTGCACCATTATCTGAACACCATACGGGCCCGCTTTGCCATGCATGGTCCCATTTGTACACCACAGTATGGCACATTTTCATTTTTCTGCAGATTTTCTGTGGTATAAAATATACAGTGTAATTAGTTTCTACATGCCCACAAGGACACAAAGGATATTGTCAGCTAGCTTAAGCAAGATAACCTTGCCAACCTCTTGGCAGCCACAGCCAAGGTTTCTAAAGTAAATAAAACCTTGCTAAATTATTTCAATTTCGGCCGAAGTTTGTCAAAAATTCCTTGTTTGATCGACAAGTTTTTTTTTTTAAATATGCTTTTTAGACTTTTAGTACAAAGATAATCTCGAATCGTCATTCAATTATCAAGCGAATCTTTCAGATTTCAATGTACTTCTATGATTGGACCAAGTTATTATTTTTCTGTTGTTGTTACCAGCCTCTGATAAACATCCAAGTGCGGAATATTTTTCATTCACCACAAAATAAGAGGATTGCTAACTGTCGCTCAAAATATTTCAACCAAATTTCGTCTATTAACAACTTATTATTTCGTCCCGTCAATATAACTATGCATAAAGTGTTAATCATATAATTTTTTTTTTAAAAAAAAGGTATTTTCTTTATTTATTTTTGCTGATAATTTATTGAGACAGCACGTGAGCAAAATCTGAATTATAGATCTGAAAGGGGGGGGGGGGGGGGGGGGGGGGGGGGAATGAAATTAAAAGAATTCCTAAAGCAAAAGTATTCTGCACAATCCACTGCTCCAGATGATTCATTTGTCAATGATTCATTCTTATAATGAAGCAACTTAATCTGGAGGAAATATGCCGCTTAATAGTGATCAGACGTGTCAAGCAATCTTGAGTGTCCATTAAATTACAGTTTCGTGTCTTTTCATTTTTAATCTCAGTTCCTTTCGGAATTCATTCTTGTTCAATCTTCGTACATGAATTAGTTGAAGCGTCGTTATTTAGCCACAGTTTGATTTGATGAATCTGTCTGAATGAACAGATGTCAATATGTTTGCATCTCTTTGACAATTTCTTGACTATGACATCTCTCACATAAAAGGCATTGACCCAACCCAAACAGATATTAAGGCCCTTTTGAACTATAACTTATTCAATAAAAAAGCAAAGTTCTAACCTTGCATTAATAATTCCCAAAAAAACATGTTTTCAATCCATTACCTGACAGATTAGGGATTAAGATGTGACCTGGCAACTGTGAGTGCCATACTATGAAGGTAGTTGTGTGTGCTATTATTGGTACCATCACAAGATTAAGGCGCCAAAAGGTGTTCTCACATGAATATCATTCTCCAAATATCTTATTGATAAACTATTTTCTTATTAAATACTCCAAAGGGTAATGCTCTGCTTCTGGGGTGCGAATTAGTTGGCCGATGCAACATCATTGAACTCGCATTTAATCAGCTGCCTCTGTACAGTTTTGGTAAGAATATTTTCAAATAAACAAGTCTCAAGTGAGGATAGCTGGGTGTAGCCAGGATTTTGATTTTTTTTAGTGTTTAGATGAACAAACTTGTACTAAAATATTGCTATCCAGATATCTCTTTTTGTCTACACTACAGTGAGCTAAGCTGATAATCAGAAGTAATACTACTTGTACATAAGACTATAACAGAGACAAAATAAATAATAGAGACAAGAATAGAAGCCATACCGGTGAAGGGTTGGTCCCCGAACCTTGCATCTGCTTTTCATGAACAGAATTTTACCTGCTTTTCATGAACAGAATACCAGGCCATCCTTTTAAATTTTGGACCAGACAATTTGATCAAACAGATTGAATCGATTTATTTGAGTTATTCCCATTGAACAAGTAGAAAAATAAGCCTTCCCAACTTGTCCCAGTTTAGATTGCACAAGCTAAGTATAAATCTTAGTATTTTACTATCCAGAAGATAAGATCAAAAGAAAAGACCAGAAACAACAGTGTGTGAAAGAATCTGTTCCTTTCTCAGAACCTTATTAAGGGGAAAAAAAAAAAAGTTTGAAAAGCATCTAATAATGAGGATTTATTCCTGTGCTGCCCCCGAGAAAGACTTGTACAATCCTATATTTTTTTTGGAGATTATCTAACCCAACTGTTATCTACTTCTGAGCTCACCTACAAAACTATAGAGACACTGCTTGCATTGCATGAGATTTCAATGTTATTTTACTGGCCTTCATGTAATTGTGGTCTTACACATGACTAGGTCTCAGCAAAGACATAACAATCTAGTTTACACTGTATCATGTACAATGCTGCAAAGTAACACCATTTGTGGGGTTTATATAGGGAGATATATAAACAACTGCAAATTACTACACAAAAGCGCACTCTAGGTACAGAGCACATTTCATAATAAAATTCGTGGATTCCCTACCAATTACCAGAAATAACATGATCATTCTAGCACTACAATAAAGTAATAGATAAGCAACTTTTGCATTACTGCTATAAAAAAGACAACTAGGTACGGACTTCCCATTTTCAAATACATAATTTAAGGGCTCTGTACCGACTTACCAGAAATAACGGGACCACCACCACACTACAATATTGTATAGGAAGTAGTACAGAAGTAAAATATTCAAAAGTTGCAATTAATTGTAATAAATTGTCTGTCTCAATGAATGAAGAACTTGTTAATACTCAACACACTAAACACACTAAACTTTAATTTCCTTTTGAGCCAATGAGTTTACACTGTTAAAAATGTACACTAAATGATACAATGAATGATGCAGTTAGTGAATCCCACACAAACTGAGAAACTTGACATATCTCCTGCCACATCTTTTTTATTTTGATTGGCTAAAGAGTGAATAAATAAAGAAGGAAAGAATGGCACTACATGAGGACGCGAACTACAGCAAGCCCCACAGCTGATATTGAAATAAGTGAACCTATACAATACTTTATTACATCATATTTCGATGCTTCCAGCTGGGCACGCAGTGAGTGAATTTCCTGCATGGATAAGCAAAATTAAAACTCTCAGTGTCTACAACTAGTGCTGATACAGATATCTTGCTCAACACAAGAAACTCTCTCTCTCGTCTTTATTTATATGTATGATTGCAGCCAGTACTCATGCTTGCTGGCTGGAAGGTGTATTGATGCATTTACATACTACGCAAAGTTTAACAGTACCAGACTGAAACAGCGTTACAGTCAATGTCGCTGGGAAACAAATGTTTCCAGTAACAGGAATTGGTGCATCCCAGTATTACATGATTCCAATACGGTGTATACAACTAATAACATACAGTTAAGAAATTGAATTTACAAAACAGTCCTCGACATATCAGGCATTATTTTAATATTCCAATTATGCTTACCCGGTCAAGCTTGTTGGTTAGTTCATTTGTTCCTGCAGTCTGTTTCATTAGCTCATCTCGTATTCTCCTGTAATTTTTGAAATAAAATATCTTAAGAAATTTTGAAACTGAAGTTTGATAGTCATGTCACAATATAAAAAGAAAGAAATTCTCTCATAATAGCCATCACTGTGACTAGAATTGGTTGCCTTTTAAAAAAAAATAGGTTGCCTTTTAAAAAAAATACAGTATAAAAGATAGTCATATGTTTTAATTTCAAATAAAGTTTATGCGAAGTAATTAGCCATTTAGTAGCCATCACATGTTCGCTAACTCTTTGTGGCATACATCATGCTGAAAACTCGGATAAGAAGATTTGAGGTATTGTATTTTATCAATACATTCAATTCCTCAGAATAAATTAACATCATGCCAGAACTATACCCAAAGAGAAAAAGTTGGATATCTGTTAGATATCATTTGGAGAGGAGCAGTACAGTACTGGTACATTTAGGTACCGACCTGATTACCATGGCACTGACTGTTAAAATATATTCATAGATCGACTTACCCTCTCTCAAGGTTGAGATCCAAGCGTTGGCCAGCAGTGACCTTGTCAATCTCATGTCTGTTTTTTTAAGAAAAAAATTTAGATAGTTTAGACGAAAGTTCTGCATTTTATGTAATTGCTGTGTTCAAATGTGATAGACCAAATTTTGAGTCTATAATACAGACCTAAGCTCACTGCGCATCTTCTCAATATCAGCCTGCAGTTTCTCAGTCTCACGTTGTAGCAAAGTGATATGAGTTTCCTGCATTAATTGGTGTGCTTATTAGAAAGCAAAAGTGAAAGAAAATAACTTTGTAGTAAAAAAACAAAGATAAGCTGGAAGCTAAAGAATGTTCAGTTCAACAGGAACGAAATGCAGGATAAAACATTTCCTTAACCAGCTTGAAATAAAAAATGTCCATCTCAATAGTACATAATAAAATGTAACAGTTGATAGTAAAGTTGTGTAGATAAACATTCTCCGTGGTGAACCGAAATACAGTATGAACATGAATGTATGTTGTGCCACTCCAGATTTATCTGAGAACACCACAACAATACAGCCAGTGATGTTGATAAAATTCTGACCAGAATATATTTTAAAGCTCGCATCAAAGCTAGAAAGTTTATTTCCAAAGAAGTGATCCTATACAATTTTTATTCAACGAGACCACATCCTATCTTTTTGTTCAATCTGAATTCTTATCCCATCAAAATTGAATGTATTTCAGCCATGTCATCAATAATTGAAGCTATCTTGGTCAAGTAGTTTGGTACTGAATATCTGTTTCAAAATTAAATTGATGAAAGAGTGCCATACCTGCAAGTTTTGCACTTCATTTTTGAATTTGGAAAGCGTTGACTCTTGTATCATCTCACTCTAGAAATGTAAAGGAAGTTTAATTAAGCATAGACCTATAAATTTATAATCTAAGACTTAACCAAAATCAATAAAAAGAGATGTGATCCCTTGAAGATGAAATCATTTGCCAATGTTCACAATAATTCACAAATAAATTCAACAATGCTTTAAAACTCAAAAATAAGTTTATAGGTGTGTCTCATATAGATAGGCTACCATAGCCTAATAATTGAATTTTACAACTTAAGATTTGTAGAATAATACAGTGCTGCTTGTTAAATTTCAGAGTGCGCATGAGTTTCAATTGTCAGATGCACTTTACAATGCACCCAATATCTCATTTTTTCCAGGAATCCTATGTACCAGGAAGATCAACCCTAAATGTAGGATATCTTATTTAAACTTTTAGCTTTAACTTTTCAATGTTGAATGAAACATAAACCTAAACAAAAGCATCCAAATTACCCTTTGCATCTCCCCTTTGGAAACAAAAGATGTTGCCACGTTCTCCAAGCTGTCATTCAAGACTTCTGTTATGGCTGATGTAATAACCTCTGCTTGTTTTGAAGGAACACCTTCATGCTCCAACTTTCTCACCTGAGCGCATTTTCCAAACACATCAGGTGCATTACAACGTTGATTGTCAGCATGATTTCATATAATGGAACCAAAATGAGTGGTTCACATGTGGATCCGAAAAATCCTTCAGGCAAACTCTAAGAATAATCACATATACACATTCTAGCCAAGGAAGAACAATTTGACAAGTTCAATTTTGTTAATTAATGTTAGGCTCATTACACGATTAATTGTTAGCATGCCTTCATACAAATGACACCAATTAGAGATTCCCATGTGGGTCAAAATAATACTTCAGATAAACTCTTGCAGGATAATTTCATGTGTACATTCTTGCTGATGAATAGCAGTTTTGACAAGTTCAAATACGTTCACTAATGAAAAAACCCATATTTAATTCTAAGATTGGAATTAAGGATTTTGGCCCGTGAAGTTAGTCTTGAAGGAAATAAGAAGAAGGTTTGCCATAGAAACAAAAAATGATAACAAAACTAGGAATAACTGAACTCCTCTTGGAGTATGGGTTTGATGTTTGAACCAGGGAGGAATAACAAAACTAATCATAGGCTATTTGACAAGAAATTAATTGGCCGTATTCAATGATTTCTGTGGCCAATTATGAACAGAAATTGGCACAGGTAGCAATTTTTCTTGTTTCATGCATTATTTGATCACTAACCATAGGCTATTTGACAAGAAATTAATTGGTACCAATTCAGCACCGTACCAACCAATTAGCTAATTAACAAACCATACTATACAACAACCAAAATCAAATTTCAGAAGCAATTTCTTACCAACGCCAAGGTATCAACCAAGAATACCCTCTTCCCATTAGTTTTAACCAGCTGAGAAATTGATCGAACCGAGGAAAAATTCAAATTGTCAATTGAAGAACCATAAGCAAATCCAAAAGCAGCGCCTCCTCTCCTACAAACCAACCCAGCAGCACCAGCCATGTCTTTACCTTTCCCAATCAAATTCCAAATCTATCCCCAATTTTTCACAAACCAATACAGGAACCGAAGCTCAAAGAGATCAAAAGGGAGAAGCTAAATTTTGCTTTGGATTGATTAGTCTTTTTCTCCCTTTTGCTTTCCTCTTTGCTTCTCCCTTCTTTTCTTCGAGAAAGAAAAGAGATTGGGGATTTCGCGAAGGTGTTCGTTGAGTTGGATTTGCGTGGGAAAATGGAGGAAGGGAACTATTTATGGAATCCAAATCAAAATATTCGGACGATTTGATTGGTCGAGCCTCCGATTTTGTAGAGAAATTCCGTTTTGAAATTTTGAAAATTTTGAGATTGTTTGATCCGTTTAATGCATAGTATATTTCGTTCCCTCTATATTTCCGGGAAGAAGAAGAAAGGTGTGTGATTATGACTGGATAAGAAAGATTTTAGTTGCACATGGAGCTTTAAACTACTGATACATAATGAATTGAGTGGGGTCTACATGTCAATGAGATAGAGTTTATAATACGCGGCATTCCCAATCCAAGCGATGTTTAACGTGGCTGGGTAAAAGGAACAAAGACCAAGTCGAGACGACACCTGAGTGAGTTTTATCTACAGTTATTGTAAACTGGATATTTCCTGCCTATTATGTAGGTGCGGCGGCGGGTGAATAGGTGTTGCGAGAATCAAGACAACTGGACTTATCCGTTATTGATTTCACAAGAGGTGATGACAGGCGTATGGGAAGGTTCTGTCGGTCTCAGCGTGTTTGAAGTTGAATGGACCTGGTTCAGAGGCTTGACTGCATTTATCCGTGTTGATTACGTTATTAACCTTTTCTTAGCACTTGGAAAGGAGTACTCCATGTGCAAATAATTCGTCCATTCCTTCGTCGCCGAGTTTGATTTTCCCTCTTTTTTTTTCTGTATTTTATTAGAGAGGAGAACTTTGCACGTGGTTGCCAGAGATCTGAAAGCCAAAAGAAAAACGCTTACGACTCGTAGCGTGAATATAATATGATTAATTAATTAATTAATTTTGTAGGTTATCCAGATTAACACGAATTGGATGAAATTTAGAATGATCAGAGGTAGAATCGGAATATTTGATATAATATGATAAAAATCTAAATTTAAAATAAGACAATATTACAGCATCTTTACATCATAAGCGTACTTTTACAATTTTCTTTTTCCAATGTAATTAATATAGATATAATTTTGATGCATTTGAGTCAAAACATGACAAGTGACTATCTCTGATCTCGCTTGACTTCACTCAATTGTTAAATGTTAAGTCCCCATCAGCTCCACAAAAATGGTGTTTACCTTAATTTTATAAAATTTCTCATATAGTTAAACGGATTTTATATCGTATTGATATTTTCATTTTCCATTAAAAAAAAATCTAGTCTGATTTTTTCATTTGATCAAGTGGGTGGTCTAATATCTTAAGTTACAAGCAACGAAACATCGTGATTTAATGGTGGGCACAATAAGATGGAAAAATAAAAATTGATTAACACTAATTTATTTTGAAAATTTATACGTTCTCCTCTGTATTTTCAGTTGAAAAATGTTACACTATTGTCTTTGCATCCAAACTTCTTTACAAATTTTTTAATCTAATTTCTATACTTTTTCAATAAAAAATTATTAGTAAGTTGTGCATTGAGGCATATAATGACTTCAGTAATAAGAAATTCTGACTTCGATTATATCACTGACGTAACTAGGGCGGTAGGCCGGTAGATGTGGAGTGTGCATATAATCTCTTGAAAATTACTCTTGACGTAAAATATTATTTTTACCTTCTAAATCATGACCCTCGCCATTTCTAAATCATTTTTATCAGTTTTTTTTTTTTTTGGTTTTTAGGGAAAAAAAACTAAACTAAGTGCAATGGCACAATTATTAGATTATATTTGTTCAATTCTCAAGTATGTATTTCCTACAATAGTCAAATACATTTTCAGAGAGTGTTGAAAATGAATTCAGAAAATTCAAGACAAGTTGTATGACAACTGTCAAACTGCATTTTGATTTAGTCAAAATTACATGACATCAGTCAATAGTTGTGTTTCAACTTATACAACATGTTTGTACTGATATAATATATAATTATTTAGTATAAAAGATGAATATGTATTTATGTAATAAATATATGCGCATTATAACACGTAAAAAAGTTGTATGCAGATTGTTTGGGAATTGGGGGTGAGTTCATGGAGATGTAACACATGTTATGTTATACAAAATCATGACACTGCTTTCATGCAATTGTGTAACAGAAGATCTGATATAGAAAAGTAACACGCGGATCACGCGCCCGCTACCTGTTCTCCGCATATTTTATTTCTTTTTCCCTCTCTCGTTAAATATCTGCTTCTTGTTTTTATTACCTTATTACCAGAGAATTAATACGGCGTCAACTGTCAATTCAAAAGACGCGCTTGTAAGTGCTTCAAAAGAGTCACTGAGTCAGATTGAACGGGGCTTGGGGCTTAAGCAAAGAATATTTTTATCATGCGTTGAATTGAATGTCAAGAACCGGAGATTGGAAGTTCTAACCACCAAAATAACCTTCTAACAATGTTTTGTTGAGTTATTTGTTCAAATTCTTAAAGCACAAAAAATCACCTACTTTTCAGATTACAAAATTGTCTACATTTTCTCATTAGTGATATCTAATTTTGTAGACAAGTCAATTATTAGTAAGAAATTCATAAACAGATGGTTTCTCTATTTTATTTTTAAAAAAAAAAGAGAAAAAATGCTTTACTTGTTCAATTAATTTGTGTACTGAACTCATTTGTCCATAAAAAATATATAAGAAATAAATGAGCATGCCCTATCAAAAATATACACCGAGGATACAAATTATGTAGCAACTATTTATGTGGATACAAAACACATAAGCATTTCTGGTTGTCAACTTGTCATCCACATTCCTCAAAATCAATCCAAATTATTTCAGAATCTCCAGCACTTCTTAATTTTACTTAGTTGAGATCCACTAAACAAAAATATCACCAAAAGTGGTTAACCCCACATGCTACATACCAAAGCCTCCACGTGATTTTTGTGCTTGACATTCCCAACTGTCACTTGCTGTCCGATTGGTACCTTGTTGTTTTTTAGTATTTTCAGGAATAAGCAGGCCTTTTGTTTGTTTGGTTATTCTTCATTTACCTTCTTTGTAGTTATCAAATCCTGTTGGAAAAGCCCATTAGCAATGTTTTGGTGAAAAATTATACATACGATCAAGCCCAAAAATAGTCGCGCAAACCGGAAGTTCCATATTTATTGTTTCCCCACTGTAGAACATGACCCTACAGCCCAACACTTCTTCAGTAATTAGGTCCAAAACATTAACACAAGGAAAATAACCTTCCACATATGAAACAGTGAAGAATATTTTGGCAATGCCAAATTGGTTGTTTCTTCTTTTGACAGTTAAAATGAAAATAGAAATTAAAAGGATAAAGGTTCCTTCTACATGCTAGACTAGCGAACAGAGAAATCAAGTTTGAATTTGAACAGATCTTACTTGGCATGTTACAAACAATCTCCCAGTTTTTGACAATTTAGAACTTAAGCAACTTACAATATGAAATACCTAAAACGATACCTGGATGCATATATATCACTTAGCTTCAACTCAATACTCATTCTCGGAGTCAACTTCCGAGCTCAAAATTTTCTTTTTTAATTTAAATAATCTTTAATATTCATTACAAAAATAAAAATATTACACAACATGAAGCGAACACACGCTAGAATAAGTAAGTTACAAAACTAGGTAGGCAAATAAGATCTGCCTAATTCCTAACTTGCTTTATTTTGGAGAGATCAATCAATCAAAATTGATTCTATTTAGGCCTCTTACGGTAGGGATACAAAATATCATCAACAGTTTCTTTTACATAATTTCCAACTTTGTTAAGATTTGTAGCCACACCAGATGCCACCAGCCCAGCATTTCTCCAAAACCTGCAAAATGATAGTTTATTTCACTCATTTTGTACTGATAATTAGCTTAAGATGAGACGATTAAAACATATAATTTCACTTACTTGCCAACAAAATCCTCCCCTGATATGAGTCCTGGTCTTTTTGGTTGTTGTTCAGGTGGACGGGATCTTGCTTCTAAAATTGAAAAGAAAAAGTCAAGACTTAAATATTGTGTTTTCTATTTAATAATGAAAAGAAAAACAGTCCTCCAATCTACAGGATCCTCAGTATTAAGATTTTTAACAAAGTACCCTTAAATCCTTAATATGTACCTTCCTTGTGACTATGTGCTGGTGCATGTTGGCTTGAAGGTCTTCTATCCATCAATACCTGTGCGTGTTTATACTAGCTGTTAGATGTGTAAAGAGCAAACAATAATAACATACAAATACATAAAAAAGACGAGGAACTCATATAATGGAGAATTATAAAAAAAAAAAATCTAACTGTTTTATAAAAAGATAAATATCACACAAAATTGTAACTAAACGGATATGAACCAAACTTAATCATAAGCAAGTGGTGAGAAAACAATATCATAGAACTATCCAGCTCCATATATACAAAGTAACTTGAATCAGAGGGACAAATTACCATCTGGTACCAGTCAATATCAGAAGAGTACAAAGCAGGTCTGTTATCATCTAAAGAGTATTTTTTCTACAAACTAGTTTCGTGAGAGTAATAAGAAAAAAGCTGAGAACTGTTACCTCAAGTCCAACACAGAACGGCAACTCGGCCTGATTCTCTTTCTTGTCAGAAGAGTCATTTTTATTCTTTTCCAAGAACAAGGAATACCCGATACATGCATATCTAAAATCTGACAGGTTTCTTCCCTCTTTAGCAGCCTCTAGCTCAGATTCACCTACTATGTAATCTGGAACTGTTGCAAATATAACATTACAAAAATAATATGAGTAAGCAATGTATGATGTGATAAGAATATACTATCTTGCAATAAAGGAAATTTACGGACGGTACTTTTGTGAAAGTAGACCATATACAACAAAATCTAAGCACTAAATGGTATGTATAATTGATTACAACTCTCAAACTGGTCTAATACCATAGGATGGGTACCAGCAAATCTGGTCTGTTCTAAAGGTACCCATATTCTATTTTGGCTAAATGATCAAAATTGTGAAGACACTATGTCAATTTTTAGTTTCTCAGAACGAGACGGATGATTTTGCAATTAATATATCGGCTAAAATTGAGAAATTTATAAAGAAAGGAAAAACAGAACTTGAAAGTAAATACAAGAGAGCTCACTAGAATGATGCTAAAACAGTATAGGTGGGTAATTCACCTCAGGCTTTGTGCCTTTGTCAGTAATACTATGGAGGTAACTTAGACACAAACAAATTTCCTGTTAAAGGTGCTATACAGTATACACCTATTCTGCACCAAATCAGAGCTAAGTCCTCTATTAACTATTGCGATTAACTAGGTTTAATCTAATCTATTTATCCATGACTTGCAAGCCTTCTAACAAGTTCAAAACATATAAGCAATTCCGACCTAGGAGCTAATTAAAAAAAAAAAAGAAAAAAAAATTAAAATCTTTACAAATATCAAAACTATACCTTGGGGAATACTCCTAGAGACACCAACGCAGACAGGGTTTTTCTCCTTGGACTTGAGCACTGAGGAATAATAAAGACATCCCTTGCAAGACTTCCCCTTTTGGATCGGAGGGACAGGCGGCAACGGCGGCGGGAGAGGCGGCGGCGAGTTGCCGCTCTCCGTCGGTTCCTCCATCTCTCTCTCTCTATATATTATATATAGTCAGCTCCTTAAAACAATTCGTTGCTTTTTAACTTTCGAATTTCGATCTATTTTACGGTGCTTGAGGAAGAGGAATGGACGGGGTCGTAACTCGTAAGTTCGGCGCTTGCCGCTTTCGTGAAAGCGGCAGTAAATTTTGGTGCGCTTATGAAGAGGAGTAATTTACCGTGTCACTGACAGGTGGATCCATGGATTGATGAAGGTTACTTATATTTTGTGAAACAGTAACAACCCTATGAGGCTATGACTAGGACTCTATGAGGCGGTGAAGTGAATGAGGTCTAGCCTGAACCAGGTGTACCTTGTAGATGGACGATTGAGATCGTTTCTACTCATTTTTTTTTAAAAAAAGTTATACAAATAATGAGCTAATTATTTTTATAAGAGATATATTATTGATTTTATGAAATAATAAAATATTTCTTATGAAATAGAATTTAATCTGATGAATAGAATTTATCCTAATGAATAGAATTTAATAAATTTTATTGATTTTATGAAATAATAAAATATTTCTAAACTATAATTTTCCTAATAAAAGTACAGTTTGGAAAAGTAATGTTTTATATTTCTAAACTATATTCCCACATCAAAATTTTATATTTCAGATATTGTCAGATTATCGATTAGGACATGGTTACTTAGCTCAAATAACCTAACACTAAATTTAATTGTGATGAAATTATATGAATTTTCATCAGTTGCTTATTTTTTTTTGTACCATAAAAATATGACACGTGATGTGCAACAGTGCAATCATACGGCAATTTCATCAGTTGCTTATTTTTTTGTACCATAAAAATAAGACACGTGATGTGCAATCATACGGCAATGCCTACGAGTCGGATCCTCTGGACGTTTTTTTCAAACGTCCAGTAGTAATTTTTGATCGGAGCCGTCCGATTTAATCTCGACGGTTCATTTTTTTCGGGCCAATATTTTTTTCGGGTGTGGTGAAATGCACGGGACTCCTTTGTAGCCGTTGAGATTAAATCAGACGGTCCAGATCCAAGAACGTCCACCAAACGTCCAGAGGATGGACGTCGAGAGGATCTCGTTCCACCATTTCCTACCCTTTACCTTTCTTTTTCCCTTTCTACGCCTGGGCTCAGTACTGGAGGAAAGGGAGTTGGGCCAAGATTAAGACCATAAAACTTTTAAAATTTCAAACCATGCAATTCCAGCCCGTAATTTCTATCCTCGTGTTTTATCTTTCTTTAATTCGTCTACGAGACTACGATTCAGAACAGCACCTTGAGAAGTTTGTATATTTGACAAATAAATTCTGGACATTATTGTATGACCAACTCAATACAAAAACAACTAGCAGCTACCTGGGAGCTGGAAGTTTCACAAGAGGGGGAATTCTTCAAATGTTAACCTTCTCTCTGTTTTTATTTTTTATTTTTACTTTTCTAATAATTGCTACAATAAACTATTAGCTTATAGAATAGAAAAGTGAGAATTGAGATGAGTTTTGACTTGAATTGAGCAACCTGGCTTGGAAATAATACATGGAATGATGGAATGGATGTAAAATGGAAAGAAAGTAAATGAGTTTCACGCAGAAAAGGAAGGATGAGAATTGAGTAGTAGTCCAGTTAGAGGTTTTGACCGTTTGTTTGGAATTCATTTGTTGATTTATTATTACTATAATTTTTTTTTAAAAAATAGTCATGATTAATTGATTATTTATTTAAATGTTATTTTCACTTTTGCTGTTGGTTTGGATAAGTTCAAATAAAGAGCAGTTTTTTTTTTTTTTTTTTTTTTTTTTTGAGTTCCAAGAAGGGCAGTTACTGAAGCAGAAAAGGCAAAAGGCAAGAAACGCTTGGTTCAAAGAAAATCTTGCCAGAAGGAATGCGATAAATTACAGGGGACAGCCACAATGGTATTGCAACAACATGGGATGATTCAAAGAAGCATAGATGAACAATTCTTTCAAAGAGTACATGAGAATCCACCTTAATTTTCTGATAACCTGGTGCTAATTAAGTTCAGTTTTTAGTTTGGTTTCTTTTTGTTATTTGTTGTTTTCAGGGTAGTTTAATGTTGTTGTTTTGTTTCAATTAATGTTTTAAGATGGGTTATGGGTTTTTAGTTTAAAGCACCAGGTATCGTAGTTGAGTCTGCTGTTATTGTACCGTTTTCTGGTACTTTTTTATTTTAATGGCAATAAGCTTACGGGCATTTATCCAAAAAAAAAAAGAAAAAAAAAAAACGCTTGGTTGGTTTGTTACTTTGTTTGCATTCGAAGTAACCACGCTTTCTTCACAATTTTTGTGGGTCCCACGGTTCAGTGATTTAGGCTCCATCAGTGACCCAATTGCCTTAACGGATGAAACCCGGCCCAATTTTCCATTTCTTTTGACCGATTCAAAATCTCCTTCAACGTACACTCCCGAATCATGAATGCAATCTGGAATTAAGAATTTGGCAAAAAGAACACATGTTGCCTTATTAAGAAAACATCCTATGAGACACAACGATGTGTACAATATCCCAAAAAAATATCTAAATTTCACGAAAAGTCAAACCTGACAGTAAAAAAATTGTTTACATAAAGGCTCACTTGACTTGAGCCAATTGGTGTTCTTCTTGCAACCAAACATGAAGGCTCACTGGCCAATTGGTTCACTGCCACAAATTCGGTTAATCTATAGCTTTCTGATTTTACACACCTTCTTAGTAGATCCGTTCAGTGGCATCTGCTCATGTCTTATCGCTGCCACTTTCCTCTTTAATCATTTTCCACCAATGTATAGACCTTACTCTTAATTCCTCCAAATTACAGCTGTACACAAGGCCACCTATTTTCCAAAGAGTCCATTTACTGTCGTGATTGGTGCTCTGGCTTACACATGAAAATCACGAGCCCATTGCAATAAGCTTGACACATAATTCAATCGACTCCTAATTCCTTCTGTCTGATCATGGTAGCATAACACATTGTATGTTTCCTTCTATACTGAAAATGAGAGAGCTAGACTCCAAAAGTTTTTTGTTTCAGAAAGCATAATGAATGACGTTCTCATCTTGGTGCGCGCATGCATTATGCAAATCCGCACGTGTACATTTTAGAAAAAGGTGGTCGGTCGGTTACACCAGTCTGGCACGTGCATCTCAGCATAACGTTTGCACCATGGCGGTAACGTAATTAACAATATTGTTTTGTATTTGAATATTTATGGCGCGCTATCAAAAATTACACTACAGTACGAGTACAATTATCGTTGATTAAAGTGAACATTGGATCTTAAGTTTTCTGATGCTGCTACTAGACAGATTGCAACATCATTCTTGCATCCATATCAACCATCTGATATGATGATATTACTAGGTGTGATTTTATCTATTTGGACAGAAATTCTAGTTCCTAATCTTCATTATGCCTTAATCAAACAGATCACATGGATGAAAGGAAATCAAAGACGTAATAGGGAAATCTACACCCTACATGAAATCTAGACATTCAAAAGCCCCTGGCTCTCTCTTCCATTTGATCTCCCAACAATATAAATCTTACTTGATATACTTTCTAAATTAGCCAATAAGTGCATTGCACATCCGCATTATAATGCTGGCACCTCTGTCATTATTCGTTCGTCGTCTTAATCCACTTCCATCTTATTTTTAAAGGCACAAATATAATGTTATTATCTCTCTCTCCTCTACCTTCTCTACATAAATTAATCTTTCTCTTTACCCTTTTCCACAAGCGAACTCTGACATCCTCGATTCATGGCGGCTCCTACACCAAGCAATCAAAATCAAAACCCCAATTGGAGTTCTAGCATGCCAGACGAACTCCTCACGTCCATCTCCAAACTACTCATCTCACCTATTGATCTTACCACTTTTCGATCAATATGTGACTCCTGGCGTGCAGCTACACCAGGTCTAAGGTTCCCCCCTCTCCTTATGTTCCCCTTCGATTCCCACCAAATGACACTTGAATTCTACAACTTATGTGACAAGACTAGAATTACATTGCATTTGCCTGAAGCTCACAACAAGGTAATTTGTGGCTCTTCTCATGGCTATCTTTCACTTATGGACGAGACAGGAGCAGTCTCTCTTTTAAATCCTTTTACAAAATTTCTAATTGAATTGCCACCGGTAGATGAAAGGATAGCATCTACCTTATTCAAAGAGGTGACAAAGCAAAATGGTCTTTGGATGATCAGATCTGCTTTGGACCTCGTTTTGACTCCTCTAACCAAATCTAAATTAACAGAAGTATTCTTTAAGGATATTATCCTGTTGTCGCCATCAAAATTTGATGGAGATGACTTTGTAGCCATTGGTATGCTTGGTTGTTCTGACGAAATTGCATTCTGCAAGAAAGGAGACCAAACATGGACTATACTGGATACGAAGCTGTCATGCAATATCATATCAATAGCTTGCTACCGGGACAAAATTTATGTGATAGATTTTGTTGGTGAGATGTCAATGTGTCATATAAGTAGTAATGCAACTGCAACACTTTTACCAAATATGACAGCTCCACCGAACACACGTCGGTGGAACCTGGTGGCTTCCAAGGAGGAATTGTTTTTGGTAGCACATACGGTTAATTTTAATATTGATGGCAATGCGGTTGTTCTAGATTACCCTACCGTGGTATATCAGGCTGATTTCACCACTGAAGAGCCATCATGGTGCAAAGTTGAAAGCATCGGGAGTGAGTTAACCCTCTTTGTGTCGAGATGCTCTGGCTCGAACTTTTTGGGTAAGAATATCTCCGGATGTGATGGAGACAGTGTCTATTTCTCAGATGTTTTGTACTATACTGGCGAAGAAGAGAAAGAAATTCACTCCATAGAAGTGGTGCATTTATTGGATGGTTCCATAGAAGATATTGAGACCTGTCATGGCCAATTTCAACATTCAGATGTGGTCTCTTGGTTTAGGCCAAATTTGCTTCGGATGAAAGAGTGATTAATATTGTTTAGTGAATTTTACTTTAAATAAGTAATTGTCTATCAAACTAAAATTGTCTTTCATCTTGTAGAAGTGCTGTAATGTTTTTCATTTTGTAATAGATTGTGTATTGTGTTGCAATTTCATTAGTGGTGCATTTATTTTTCCTTTTATTAAAATATTAACAATATCCGAATTAATATTATTAATGATGTTATTCAGATATCAAACAAAAATTATTCAAAATGCAAACATCTCAGAATATGCTGTTAAAGCCTTTGATTATTAAAGTGAGATGTATTATACAACACATGCTCTTCTTTAAAATAATGTCGATGCTTTAAACCTGGAAAAATCATTTTTTTTCTGTGCTATATCAGTCAAAACACACACAAATACACACCCAAAATTCACCCCAAAAAAGAAATTAAGACAAAAAATAAAGAAAGCAGAACAAAATTGATTTAATGTTGGTTTTTGCAACGGGGAAATTTCAGCAGTACAGGAGAATAAACTTGCCGGGCCATTAATGCTAGATATATCATCACTGCTAGTGAAGCGTTGACCGGTGACGTATATACTTATTTAATGCGTTGTAATTGCCCGTTAATTTTACTTTTTTAATCGTTCACGATATGTTATGGTCGGTCTTTAGGATTAAAAGACTCAGCTAAATAATAAAACGGAGAATTCAATTCTAAGAACGAATATTCTAATATTAACAGGCAACAGCAAAGTGAACCGACTGAGGGAGGTCGCATTGCACCTTTTTCTTTTTAAATAATAAATATTTTTGATGCTCAGATGTTATAGTCATCTTAATTAACATCATTGAAGAACAATTCAGAAATTAATTAAACAGAACTTAAAACATTATCAGTTGTACTTATATATATTGTTTGATCCGCCACATACCTAGCTGCTGAGAAGTGTCAACATAATCCCTAGATGTTATTATCCATAATCCAAACCAAAATATCTTTTAAGACTAATATTCTTATTAAATTATAGTACTTATAATTAAAATATTTTAATTGGGCCATTCACTTAAAAATTACAAAATCTTTCCCGTCGTATTTTTAGAGTAAGTTCAAATCATGAGTTGTTGACGAAACTAGATGATAGCTTGCTAATTTGAATTTTATAACAGTACCGATGTTATTTTTAATTGAAATAGATAAATAAAAAATATCTCTTAGAATGAAAATTATATCTCAAAAAAAGAAAAAGAAATAGAAGGCCTTAAAAAATATGGGGTGCTAGCATTAAGTACATATATAATGATAGTAAAAGAAAGGTCTGGATTTCTCTTAAACAAAATTAAAAATGAACAAGATAATTGTTCATAAATGTATATTTGAATTGGTGCTTTCAGTTTCATTTAATTAATCTTTTTGTCGACTGATGTCATGTTAGATTCTGCGTATCTTCACAATACTTTTGGATAAGTTAAGACAAAAATTGTTGATTTGGTTCTCAATCTTCGATATAACTACTTAACTAGTACCCCCCCCCCCCCCCCCCCCCCCCCCCCCCCCCCTCTTCCCCCCTCGTGGCGAGA
Organism: Rhynchospora tenuis; assembly: GCA_027725995.1. Taxonomy (NCBI): domain Eukaryota; kingdom Viridiplantae; phylum Streptophyta; class Magnoliopsida; order Poales; family Cyperaceae; genus Rhynchospora; species Rhynchospora tenuis. Next base: position 123,709,779 of record CM050889.1, read on the forward strand.
TAAGATTATTAAGCTTAAAATTTTCCCGTTATCTTCTACATGCTTCAATTTCCTTGTTCATGAGTTAACATAGAAGCATATACCAAATTTGGCTACTCTTTTGCAGCATTTTTTATATATAATTCTGTTATGAATCTAAAGTCATGCCAAATTTGAAGAGAAGGAATTCCTTAATAAAACATTTTACAAACTTGCTTGGAAGCTTCAAATTATAACATAATTTTTTTTTTAAAAAAAGAAGGAAGTTGGTGATTGTACTAATAAATGCTTAGAGAAATAAGATTTCATTATACCGGTAAATGACTCGTGTTACATGAAAATAGATTATCTCCATGCATAGCTTCAATTTGGTTTCTATTTCATTATACCGGTAAATGACTTGTGTCACATGAAAAAGGAGCATCTCCATAGCTTCAATTTGTTTTCTACCAGACCACATTATTAATATTCGGTCATCAGGAAAAGTACAACTACCGATATTAAGAGAAAACCATCAAGGAATTTGTCAAGCAAAATTGAGATCCACGAGGCAAGGATGTTTATATAAAAAAAAATTTGAACTGTTGAATTTGAAAAGATTCATTTATCTTTTCTCGAGTCTTAAAACGACGATTATATATTTGAAAAAAAATCTAAAATCAGTCATATTTTGGATGTTGAGATTAAACTGTCTGAATTTAGGATTTGGATTTGCTCTATCTAAATTGCTATATGGCAGAGAAGAAGATGAAGGGAGGGAGGAAGACAGGGTGTTTATAGCAGAGAGAGCAATTTGATTATAAAATGATGCCAACGATTTTTTCTAATTAAAAAAGAATTAAAATTATTAAAAACTTTCTTTTAAAAAACGGTTTTGTTAGTATGACGGTCTGGAGTTGATTTAACAGTGCGGCGTTTTTTCGCCGTTTTACGGAGAAAAAACGGTGGCTAGTCATTGTCTTTTATACTTAGAATTGGAGCTAATCAATAATCAATAATAAATAATCAATAATCAATAATCAATAATATAAATAAAGATGTGTGGGTGTCGGTCCCTGTTTTAGTTAGTATTAGTGCGACACTCCATCAAGACATTTGTTAATCTGCTCTGATTTAATATGGTCTGTTCCTTCAGATATATGTTAATTTTTTATGTGTTATTTATTGTATTGTAATATGTGTTGCTAGAATTGTGTTTCCTTTATGTTGAATTATTAATATCCATTTTGATTATACTGCATTATTAATTGATGGAACAACATTTTTTATTTGTGATAGTTTATAAACTTAAGTCAAGAAAAGTAATTCAAATGCCTAAGCACACTACTAATTGTTAATTTTCATAACGATATAGATCTTGCTTTTTTTAGTACTGTATTTTTTGCAATTTTAGATATCTTCACAATTCTTTCCCATCAATCTTTTTTAGGTACCCAATTCCTCCATTCATCCATGATGACAGTATATATTTGCTGAATTTCATATTAATGGCGAACGTTATTATCCTGACGATGAATACGATCATGTTGCCGACATGTTTGACGATTAATATTTTCTGTAGAAATTTATATTTATATTTTAAATTTTAATGGTATCACCAATTTACGTTTCAATGGTTCGTCATTTAAATTTAATTTTTATGTTTCTAATATTTTTTTCCATTGCATTCCTCTCTTACTGTCGAACTACTTCACAAAAATTATATCGTCAAGATAAAACATTTCAACATATGGAGATATAAATTATTATTTCAACCCTACCAATTATTACACTTTAAATTAATTATAAACATAACAACCTAATTACAATCAACATTTATTAAATGATAAGATATTTAATTTTTATTACTATGTTCACTCGATAGCCCCTCTACTATATATTATAGTGATCAGATGAGTTAGAATTAGTGCAAAATTGATTAAAATACTCAAATATTGCCCAGAATATGCTTTATTTGCTAATTTTATGCATGTTTTCTATGTATAAATAAATAATTTACAATAAATATGCCCTGAATTATATTTTAAACAAATATAAAGTGTTCCAATATAGATTATAGTGATCAGATGACTTAGAAAGAGTGCAGAATCGCTTAAAATGATCAAATATTGCCCATAATATGCTTTGTTTGCTCATTTTATGCATATTTTCTATGTATAATTAAATATTTTGTAATAAATATCCTCTGAATTATATTGTAGATAATATAAAGTGTTCAAATATAGCTTATTGTGATCATATGAATTAGAATGAGTGTAGAATCGCTTAAAATGCTCAACTATTAATCAGAACATGCTTTGTTTCCTTTTATGCATATTTTCCACGCATAAATAAATAATTTACAATAAATATGCTCTGAATTATATTGTAGACCATATAAAGTGTTCAAATATAGATTATAATAATGAGATGACTTAAAATAAGAACATAATCGCTTAGCATGCTCAAATATTGCCCAAAATATTCTTTATTTGCTAATTTTATGCATATTTTCAATGTATAATTAAATATTTTACAATAAATATGCTCTGAATTATATTGTAGACAATATAAATTATTTAAATATAGATTATTGTGATCAGATGAATTAGAATGAGTGTAGAATCGCTTAAAATGCTCAAATATTAACAAGAACATGCTTTGTTTCCTTTTATGCATATTTTCCACGCATAAATAAATAATTTACAATAAATATGCTCTGAATTATATTGTAGACAATATAAAGTGTTCAAATATAGATTATAATAATGATATGACTGAAAATAAGAGCAGAATCGCTTAGCATGCTCAAATATTGCCCAGAATATGCTTTATTTGCTCATTTTATGCATATTTTCTATGTATAAATAAATAATATACAATAAATATGAACTGTATTATATTGTAGACAATATATAGTGTTTAAATATAGATTATTGTGATCAGATGACTTAGAATGAGTGCAGAATCGCTTAAAATGCTCAAATATTAATGAGAATATGCTTTATTTGCTCATTTTATGCATATTTTAACTTTATAATTAAATATTTTACAATAAATATGCTCTGAATTATATTGTAGACAATATAAATTGTTTAAATATAGATTATTGTGATAATTTGGTTTAGAATGAGTGCAGAATCGCTTAAAATGCTCAAATATTGCTCGGAATAAGCTTTATTTGCTTATTGTATGTCTGTTTTATATGTATAACTAAATATTTTCTAATGAGTAAGCTCTGAATTATATTCTAGACAACATAAATAGATGAAATATAGATTATTGTAATCAAATGACTTTCAATGAGTGCAGAATCGCAAAAACTACTCAAATATTGCTTAGAATATGCTTTGTCTGCTCATTTTATGCATATTTTCTATGTATAATTTAATAATTTACAATAAATATGCTCTAAATTATGTTGTAGACAATATAAGGTGTTCCAATATAGATTATAGTGATCAGATGACTTAGAATGAGTGCAGAATCACTTAAAATGCTCATATATTGTCCAGAATATGCTTTATTTACTCATTTTATGCATATTTTCTACCTATAATTAAATATTTTATAATAAGTATGCTCTGAATTATATTGTAGACAATATAAAGTTTTTAAATATAGATTATTTTGATCAGATGATTTAGAATGAGTGTAGAATAGCTTAAAATGCTCAAATATTAACCAGAATATGCTTTATTAGTTTTGATGCATATTTTCCACGCATAAATAAATAATTTACAATAAATATACTTTGAATTATATTGTAGACAATATCAAGTGTTCCAATATAGATTTTAGTGATCAGATGACTTAGAATAAGTGCATAATAGCTTAAAATTCTCTAATGTTGCCCGGAATATGCTTTATTTGCTCATTTTATGCATATTTTCTATGTATAAATAAATAATATATAATAAATATGTTCAGAATTTTATTGTAGACAATAGACAGTGTTTAAATATCGATTATTGTGATCAGATGATTTAGAATGAGTGTAAAATCGCTTAAAATTCACAAACATTAACCATAATATGCTTTTATTTGCTCATTATATGCATATTTTCCACGCATAAATGAATAAAACACAATAAATATGCTCTGAATTATATTGTAGACAAGATGAAGTGTTCCAATATAGATTATAGTGATCAGATGACTTAGAATGAGTGCATAATCACTTAAAATGCTCAAATATTGCCAAGAATATGCTCTATTTGCTCATTTTAAGCATATTTTTGATGAAGGTTTAAAACCTAGGTCAAATAAAATTAAACCTATGAATTATCTCACTAGACGTTCGAGTAAAGCAAAGGTGTCGAACCCACAAGGACGGTTGAATACCAGACTTAATCTTTCTTAAAATCTAGAGAGTTGAATTTTTATGTTTTTAGAAATTTAAAAAGGGTAATAATAAATAGAAAATAGGCAATTAAACAAGCAATATATAATAAAATATTTTTGGAATTATTTTTTTATATTTTCGAGACTCAAACAAATGCAATAAAATGTCCTAGGGATAAGTGTTCAATTAGTTTAGCTTTAAGACAACTCTATCACGATTTTCATCGAGACAGAGAGTCATTTCGGGGCGAAACAGAACCATTTCGGTGCGAAATGGGTTCTGTCCAGTACCAAAACTTGCCTTAAACCTATTGTTTCGACTTGGCAATTTTACAAGGTACTTTGCGAAGGTTACTAAGCGACTAGACCCTAACCCTAACCTCAGCTGTCGCCTTTTGGTTCTGGTTTAGATTTGATGTCGGGTTTTACCACAAAAACAACTAATCCTACACTTGCGTAATAAAACTAGTTTGTTTAGGAGTACTTGAATGGATTTCTAGGGATATTTAAGGTCCTGTCGGTGCAATAAAAGTTAGATCTTTCGATCGTTAACTAACCTACCCTTTCGAGTTTTGGTTTATCTCAAGTGCTTTGATCTACTAATTATTTGGTCGAGTTAAATCCTATCAACGCTACGTATCATCAATAAGCTAACTTTCAAGCAAACAATCAAATCAATCAAGCAAGTAATAATTCTCATCCAAGTAAATCGCAAAATAACATAATATAATCATCAAGTCATAACAACATACTAAACTAATCTACTAACTACCCTAAGACATCATAAAAACTACTCACAAATATCCATAACAGAAATAACAACAAGTATTATGCAAATAATAAAGATACAAGCCATAAAATAACGAAATAAGAGCATATAAGAGTAAACCGAAGAATCCCAATGCTAATACTCGCTATCTCTGGCCTAGGAATCGACGTGGATCTGTATGCTGCTGCTGCTCCCTCCAAAAACGCCAAGAACTCCAAGGAAAATCAATGGAAAACCCTAAAACGCTAAGTAAGGAAGGTGGAAAATGAGTATGGAAGGTAGCATACGTGCTCAGGAGGTCACGGACGCGTATATGTACCCACAGGAGGCGGCTAGGGCAAGGAGAGGCGGTGTAGATCTTTCCTTCTTCGAAAATCACCTAATTTGCTCTTTCCAGAAATGGATTTCGGACCGAAATGGAATCATTTCGCACCGAAATGCCACTCCGAAATAGCTAGATGGGCTGAGAATCAGGCCCACGCTGGAGATATGGCTCGTGCTAGGCTCCTGTGGTCTCAAGGCACGTCTGTGTGGGCCAGGAATGAGTCGTCTGGCTGAGAAAATGATCCATCATTCACAAATGTCGCGTCTCGTCTTCGATTTCTAAGGAATTCTACAAAAATAAAACAAGAAGCACGGCAGCAGCAATATTCTGGAAAATATGGCAATTTATGAGACAAATTATAGTGGTTTGATCAATAATTAAGGGCTAAGTACGGTCAAAATACATATAAAAATAATAGACATCAATTTTCTATGTATAATTAAATATTTTATAATAAATATGTTTTGAATTATAATGTAGACAATATAAAGTGTTTAAATATAGTTTAATGTGATCAGATGATTTAGAATGATTGCAGAATCGCTTAAAATGCTCAAATATTAAACAGAATATGCTTTATTTTCTAATTTTATGCATATTTTCCACGCATAAATAAATAATTTAGAATAAATACGCTCTGAATTATATTGTAGACATCATAAAGTGTTCCAATATAGATTATAGTCATCAGATGACTTAGAATGAGTGCTGAATCGCTTTAAATGCTCAAATATTGCCCAAAATATACTTTATTTGCTAATTTTATGCATATTATCAATGTATATTTAAATATTTTATAATAAATATGCTCTGAATTATATTTTAGACAATATAATTTGTTTAAATATAGATTATTGTGATCATTTGGTTTAGAATGAGTGCAGAATCGCTTAAAATGTTGAAATATTGCTCAGAGCAAGCTTTATTTGCTTATTGTATGTCTGTTTTATATGTATAACTAAATATTTTCTAATGAGTGAGCTCTGAATTATATTTTAGACAACATAAATAGATGAAATATAGATTATTGTAATGAGTGCAGAATCGCTTAAACTACTCAAATATTGCTCATTTTATGCATATTTTCTATGTATAATATATTAGTTTACAATAAATATGGTCTGAAAAATATTGTAGACAATATAAACTGTACAAATATAGACTATTGTGATAGATGACTTAGAATGGGTGCAGAATCGCTTAAAATGCTCAAATATTGCCAAGAATATGCTTTATTTTGCTCATGTTATGCATATTTTCGATGTATAATTATATATTTTGTAATAAATATGCTCTGAATTATATTGTGGACACTATGAAGTGTTTAAATATAGATTATTGTGATCAGATTATTTAGAATGAGTGTGGAATCGCTTAAAATTGTCAAGTATTAACCAGAATATTCTTTATTTGCTATTATGCAAATTTTCCACCTATAAGTAAATAATTTACAGTAAATATGCTCTGAATTATATTGTAGACAATATAAAGTGTTCTATTATAGATTTTAGTGATTTCCATAATCACTAAAAATGCTCTAACATTGCTGGAATATGATTTATTTGCTCATTTTATTCATATTTTCTATGTATATATAAATAATATGTAATAAATATGCTCTGAATTACATCATAGACAATATAACTAGTTCAAATAAAGATTATAGTGATCAGATGACTTAGAATGAGTGTAGAATCGCTTAAAATGCTCAAATATTAACAAGAACATGCTTTATTTCCTTTTATGCATATTTTCCACGCATAAATAAATAATTTATAATAAATATTGTAAAAACCCAAAACTTTTTAAATTAAAGTTTAATAATTTTAAGAAGCAAATTAAATTTAATTAACTTATTTAACAAAAGTCTAATTGTAAATCCCATCTGTAATTTAAGCACGATTTTATTTTTGAATCCGATTAGATTGTTATTTCCGGCCATTTGAAAACTTTCATTAAAAATCATGATTATGTGCCTAATTATATGTTTTATGCCTCAAAGTATTTGAATATCTATTTTTATAAATTTCCCATATTGTATTTAAAGCTGAAATCTAATGGTATTGCTTGGAAATTTGTTTTTCCTAATTTTCTTTCAATCTGGACCGTTAGATCGTGTTTTTAATCACTGGATTTTTGTGGACCGTTGGATCGACTTTGGATCCTCCTCTTTATCTCTCCATCTTTCTCCCTCTCTCTTCCTTTCTGCGCCGAAGCTGCTTTGACCCCTTTTTCCTCTTTTTCCTGTTCCGCTCGAGAGCGCCGTCTCTCTCTCCCCTGACAACATCGCGACTATCGCGACCTCACCACCTACCCAAACCCACTCCCTTGACTTTCCCCTCTTCCGCTCGTGCTCTCCCTCTCTCACCTCTGACAGGGAGGTTGACTCTCGCGCGAACCGCTCCACTGACATCACCTGTTCCGCCACCTCAGCAGCACGTCCATTCCCCGACCCCACCGCTCGTCTATTTGTGTCGCCCCTCTCTTCTCTCTGCTCAAATCGCTGCCAAAGGTAAGAACAGAAAAGAGAAAGGAAAAGAAAAGAGTAAGAGAGAGAAAGGTGGAACCTAGGCGATCGGAGAGGAAACGGAGGTGGTCGGCGAGGCTAGGAGGTGGAGTCGAGGTGTGCGCAAGTGTTGGCTGAGCTCGTTTCCTTCCTTTCCCTTCTTATTCTCTTCTCATCTCGGTTTGATTTCTCTTTCCCTTTTTCCTTTGCTTGTTGCTGTGATTGCTTGCTGTTTGAGATATGCACTCGATTGAACTGTTCTTGTGATCGTTGCACTTGTTATTTGATTGATTGATAGTGTGCCTTACCTCAGTTCAATCTGTGTTGGCTTTAGGCTTGATTATTGACTATTGCTTGCTTGTTGTATCAATCAAGTGTGTGATGTGGGTATGCTTTGCTCTAATTTGATCTGTTATGCATTTGCTTACTGTGTTAACTCGATTGAAGGTTTGGGTATCGATTTGAACTGTTATAGAATAGCTGTGCTTGATTAGAGTTGATAACTGATATGTGTATGCTTGTGGTTCAGTTGATTTATGGTAAATATTTGATTAAGGTTGTTTCCCCTTCTGTCAAATGGTTAGATGTCTCAAATAAACAATTTCTGCTTGTTGTTATAGATTATTGCTTGTTTGTTTGATCAGTCCAGTAGCTTGTATAGCTGTTATTACATCAAATACATGTTGATTAGGCTCTATCTCACTTGTAATGTGCTTGCTGGTTTGATATCAGGCTGGTACAAGCCTGGTACCAGTCGGTTTCCCCTCTGTTTGGTTACTGGTACATGTATAATTGGATCCAGGGTCTTATTTGTAAACTTTTCCGGTTTTAGGACTGTTTCGTAAATATTTTTGAACTATCTTAGGACTTCTTTGTAATTTATTCTGTTACTAGGGTGTTTATTGTAGATGTTGTGTGAATATTTTTGATTCAGGGTCCAGGTTGTAAAATCTGTGTTGCGGGTTCGGGTTTGGTCCCCGAAACCCGACTTTTGTGCGGGCTCTATTTTGCCTGGGCCTTTCGGGCCTGTTTTTCTGCCTTTGTTATTTCCGTTGGTGTGGGCTCTGTTCTGTTCTGTTGGAACCGTGAGACTTGAGTCTTGTTGTTTTCCTTGCATGACCCATTTACCTTGTTGCTGGCTGGATCTTAGAGATAAATACTGAGTTGGATTTTGAGAAAAAAAAAAATAATAAAAGTAGAACTTGGAAATTAAAACTAGAACTATATGATTTGACTTGGCACTTTATGTTAGCAATTTTGATTCGGATTTGGGTAAAAGCTTTTTGGCCGAGAAATTAAACGAGTCGGATTCGGAAATAAAACGTTGGCTTTACAAATGGGAAATGATTAGATTGTCCGTAAATTATTTTCAATACAGATACTATGTTATAAACGGACACAGTATGATCCCAAAATATTTTCAAACAAACTTAGTTTTCTTCGATACTCTTTTGAAACGAAATTTTATCTTGTTTTAGTTGATTTATCAAAAGCGTTTCATACTTGAGCAAAACACTATTTAAATAGTAATTAAACTTTTCAAGAGATTTCTAAACCAAACTAAATATTGCCACGTCTCCAAACGTCATAGTTGGACTTTTAGGAATCGTCAAAAACGTCTTTCTACACATTAATTTTATAGTTGGAACTTAACAAATTATTTCCAAAACTAGCAACTTGACTTTCCCTCTCAACTAGTTTTAAACGGAACTCCGTCAATTTACTTTTATAAACCAATTAAGTATAATAATATATTTTTATACCGAGTCCCTTTTTAATGTAATTAGAAGTTAAGTATGGTTAAAGATAACTTAACCGGAACTTGAAACTAGTTAAGGGATAATTGGGTTTAATCGTTAAATTAGTTTTAACGATAGTTTCGTTCACCAGGTGATCAGGCCGACGACCAGGGAGATTACTACTACCCTGAGCACGAGGACGGTGACGCAGGACAGGACTCCGTCGACCCTCCAGTGGAGTAGCAGCTTCTACGCCCTACTTTTCCAGGTGTGGATGCCTTAGGTTTTGTTTAATCTTTAGAATAAGAATTAGATCATTAAGTAACTGTATGCATATCATGTCATTAACATTAAGTAAACAGTTAAGTACATATCATTAACTCAAAACTAGATTGCACTTATAGGATATGCATTACATATTGATATTAATGTAATTAATAAACTTAAAGGTGCCCTTAAGCAACACTTGCATCTGGTATGGATTCAGGATAGAGAGACCGAGTGTGATAAGTTCGTTTTGTCTGGGGTTTCCATTATCGGGAGATTGCACCCAAGCCATTGCCGGTGGTCTCCTTATGATAGAGATCGTGGGCAACGCGTTTCTGATGATCACTCAGCAGACCGACCGTTAGGCGGTACTGCGGTCACTTGGTAGTCATTTATTATTGTTAGGTTGTTGTTGTATATATGTATATGTTTTCCTCTTGTTTCGACTGGACTCTTTGGGATTGTTACTGCTTATTTGATAGACTACCTCTCGACCTCCACGTTTCGATACCGGTATTGACCTACTCCTCGACGGGGGCAGTAGGCTTGGAGCTAGCCTTCGGGGCTCTCGAGCTATGATTCTTTTAGGTAGATCTACTTTAGGCAAGGTCCATGTCATATTGGGATATGTGAGGATTGATTCTGGATTATGATACGCTTATGATTGACTACTGAGTGTGGGTGTTTGACTCTCGTATAATTATAATATTATCTCGTATATTATTCCACAAAACCAGATCTTTGCTATTTTATTTGGGCATGTCATAATAGGTAGAATTGCATCATTATCACTTTACTATACACTTAGAGAATTGCATTAACTTATAGGACTTTAAAAGTGTTTAAGTATGGTTTAGTTCTGACTAGATATTAACCAGAACCTTGTAGGCTCACTCTATCACCACACTGAGTATTAATGTACTCATCCCACATACTTTGATTGTGGAGACAGGTTCAGGTTTGGCAGACTTTTGTGAGGAAGATGTACTAGAAGACCAAGCCAAGCTGGAGTAGTCTTTTATGTGTTATTTTTATTATGGTTTTGTTTATCATCTGGATGGAGATTTTTGTTATGTATACATTATTGACCATCCCTTTTTGATGTATGATTGACACTACCGTTATTATATGATTTTTTATTTGTGATATTATATCTGTGACACTGTTTATTAGCCTTACGTGTGCATAGTAGAGTATGTACACGTGGCGGGGCTGTCTATCCCGAATTATGGCTTGGTTCGGGGTGTGACAAATATGCTCTGAATTATATTGCAGACAATATAAAGTGTTCAAATATAGATTATTGTGATCAAAACATTTAGAATGTGTGTAGAATCGCTTAAAATGCTCAAATATTAACGAGAATATGCTTTATTTGCTCATTTTATGCATATTTTCAATGCATAATTAAATATTTACAATAAATATGCTCTGAATTATATTGTAGACAATATAAATTGTTTAAATATAGATTATTGTGATCAGATGAATTAGAATGAGTGTAGAATCTCTTCAAATGCTCAAATATTAACAAGAACATGCTTTGTTTCCTTTTATGCATATTTTCCACGAATAAATAAATAATTTACAATAAATATGCTCTGAATTATATTGTAGACAATATAAAGTGTTCAAATATAGATTATAATAATGATATGACTGAAAATAAGAGCAGAATCGCTTAGCATGCTCAAATATAGATTATAATAATGATATGACTGAAAATAAATATTGCCCAGAATATGCTTTATTTGCCCATGATATGCATATTTTCTATGTATAAATCAATAATATACAATAAATATGAACTGTATTATAGTGTAGACAATATATAGTGTTTAAATATGGATTATTGTGATCAGATGACTTAGAATGAGTGCAGAATCGCTTAAAATGCTAAAATATTAACTGGAATATGCTTTATTTGCTCATTTTATGCATATTTTAACTTTATAAATAAATAATTTGCAATAATTATGCGATGAATAATAGTGTAGACAATATAAAGTGTTTAAATATAGATTATAGTGTTTAGATGATTAGAATGATTGCAGAATAGCTAAAAATGTTCAAATATTGCCCAGAATATGCTTTATTTGCTCATCTTATGCATATTTTCGATGTATAATTAAATATTTTATAATAAATATCCTCTGAATTGTAAACAATATATAGTGTTTAAATGTAAATTATTGTGAGCAGATTATTTAGAATGAGTGTAGAATCGCTTAAAATACTCAAATATTAACGGGAATATGCTTTATTTGCTCATTTTATGCATATTTTCACTTTATAAATAAATAATTACTATAATTATGCGCTAAATAATATTGTAGATAATATAAAGTGTTTAAATATAGATTATAGTGTTCAGATGACTTCGAATGATTGCAGAATAGCATAAAATGCTCAAATATTGCCCAAAATATGCATTATTTGCTCATCTTATGCATATTTTCGATGTATAATTAAATATTTTATAATAAATATGCTCTGAATTGTAAACAATATATAGTGTTTAAATGTAGAATATTGTGAGCAGATTATTTAGAATTAGTGTAGAATCGCTTAAAATACTCAAATATTAACGGGAATATGCTTTATTTGCTCATTTTATGCATATTTTCACTTTATAAATAAATAATTTACAATAATTATGGGCTGAATAATATTGTAGACAATATAAAGTGTTTAAATATAGATTATAGTGTTCAGATGACTTCGAATGATTGCAGAATAGCATAAAATGCTCAAATATTGCCCAGAATATGCATTATTTGCTCATCTTATGCATATTTTCGATGTATAATTAAATATTTTAAAATAAATATGCTCTGAATTATATTGTAGACAATATATAGTGTTTAAATGTAGATTATTGTGATCAGATTATTTAGAATGAGTGTAGAATCGCTTAAAATGGTCAACTATTAACCAGAATATTCTTTGTTTGCTCATTTTATGCATATTTTATATGTATAAATAAATATTTTATAACAAATATGCTCTGTTTTATTGTTGGCAACAGATAGTGTTTAAATATAGATTATTGTGAGCAGATGATTTAGAATGAGTGTAGAATCGCTTAAAGTGCTCATATATTAACTAGAATATGCTTGATTTGCTTATTTTATGCATATTTTCTATATTTAAATAAATAATTTACAATAAATATGCTGTGAAGTATATTGTAGACAATCTAAAGCGTTTACATACAGATTAGAGTGATCAGATGTGTTAGAATGAGTGCACAATAGCTTAAAATGCTCATAATATTGCCAAGAATATGCTTTATTTGAAAATTTTATGCATATTTTCTCTATATAAATAAATAATATACATTAAATATGCCCTGATTTATATTATAGACAGTATAAAGTGTTTAAATATAGATTATAGTGTTCAGATGACTTAGAATGATTGCAGAATAGCTTAAAATACTCAAATATAATTAAATATTTTATAATAAATTCATCCAATTAATACATGTTGGGCTTCAACAATGTCAACAATAGAGAGTGAGCCGGTACAAATTCATCCAATTAATACATGTTGAGCTTCAACTAGGGGTGGGCAAAAAAATCGTAACTCGTGAATTAATCGAACTCGCATCGTAAAAAACTCGAATATAAATCGAGTCAGCAAAAGTCGAGTTGCCACAAGTCGAGTTAGGCCCAACTCGAAATTAAATGACGTGATTTCGAGTAAGGCCCAACTCGATCGGCCCTAACTCGAGTTATTAATGCAGCCCAAAAAGATTACTTCTGACAGGCCCAAAGGAAAGCTGAGGGGACGGTTTTTATATCGTCTAACTCTAAATTTGTGTCTATGCCAGCGAATCTCTCTCCCTCCTTTCTCTTTATTTTTTTTTTCTATTAAGAACCACGTGACACACTGACAATTCATTAATACAAAACATTTTGTTGAGTTCCCAATGGTCATTGGTCAAACTATCAAGCTTTAAAGGGAAATAAAGTTCCCATCAAAACCGAAGCCTCTCACCTACCCAGTCCTTTACACCATGCGCTTCACTTTCTCATTTACTTTTTTAACTCGCCGCGCAAGGACTGTCTCCGACTCTCCCCGATTCCCCGTCATGAATTTCTTCTCTTACTTGCTTCCTCTTTGAGAATCCCTCTTCCTCCGCTACACAACCTCCCATGACTCATTTCGAGTAGAACTATCGAGTCATGACCTAACTCGAGTATTCACGAGGTGATTTCGATCAAGCCAAGAGAACTCGGAATGCTTCTCGATCGAGTCACGAGTTGACTCGAAATGGCACGAGTTGATGTCGAGTAGGTGCCAACTCGGTCGTAAGTCGACTCGAAACCAGCCCTAGCTTCAACAGGTTCCTTTTGATACATCCAATAATACATGATATTTATTTTATCGATCAATCAAGCAGGCTAACAAAATAATAACAAAATAGTTCCATTAACCAATCTAAGTTAAATTAGTTATTAACAATAAACTATAACACTAATATAAATTATAACATGATTAACTTTCTTAACATAAAAAATATCTTTAAAAAATTACCTTTTGATATATCAAATAATAAATGATATTTATTTTATCGATCAATCAAGCAGGCTAGCAAAATAATAACAAAACAGTTCCAGTAACCAATCTAAGTTAAATGAGTTATTAACAATAAACTATAACACTAATATAAATTATAATATTATTAATTTTTTTACATAAAAAATATCTTTAAAAAATTAATGTTTGAGTATATTCATCCAATTACAACACAGAAAAGTTGCACAATTTAAGAAGTTTTCAGAATGATAAATCTAATTTAACAACTAATTCAAAATATATTGAAAATTCATAAAATTTTTTTTTGACATTTTTAGCCAACTCATCAGGATTTTAAACTTTTATTTAATCATTTACATGATTTTCAAATCATTTTTTACATGAAATTTTATGGACATTCTTAAAAAATTATAAAAATCCAATGATATATTTTTTAAAAAATATAAAAAAAAAAATTAATCACGCGAAGCTCGATGGCTTTGCTAGTTTGCTTCAATTTAGTTTGTATTTTGTAACCAAACAAAGATAGAAAGAAAGTTAATTTGGTGATAAAAAAAAAAGAGTTCCAAACAAAAATGGCTCCACTGGTCAGCTTTCATCTCATACATTTCTTTATTAAACATTCATACACTCTATTAAGGAACTCATGTATATCCCTTGGTATTTAGACGAAAAAGCAGATGCAATCATTGATAGAATTTTGAAGAAAGACCTTATCAGTGAGTTAATACCAATAAGATTTGTTTATTTATTTCAAGGATTTTTTCGTTTAGACAATTTATACTTCATTATCTTTTTTTAGAAAAAGCTTAAGGACTATCGAGATCTATTAAAATGAAATTAAAGAAATATAGAGACAAGTCTGACAACAACTAATTCACCATAGCTGGAATATATGTATGATGTAGATGATCGTGCTTCAATATGTTCTATGCTGATAAACCATGTTGGCTTTAGGACAAACTAGGTGCTTTGGTTGCTGCTATGCAGCGACATAATTCTAGACGACATTAATTTCAATAAATCTAATGTAACAAAATCCTTCATAAAACATAATCACAAAATCATAACCAAATCAACAGGAATATAAATTTCAATAAATCTAGTTGGTATTGTATCTCAAAAAAATAAAAATGATAAACCATTACACAGTCATCCTTTCTACTCAAAATATAAGTGTGAAAAAAGAAATCTAACTTTGACATTTTCTGTTATAGTAGAGGAAAAAAAAGGTTGATTGTTTCTTTAGTATATGGATATGGCAAATAAAGAAACATTTACCTTACTCAAAGTTTACATCTGAAATAAATGAAAATAATGTTAAGCTAATTCATTCCCTCATTGTACAGTTGAAATTTATCATCTGATAATGACCTCATATGTACAACATCTAGGTAAATGATTGGTGTTCTAACATCACATCTTGGAATAATATATGCTACTTTTTCACACACAAAAAAAAAGAAGAATCCGGTAATTTCAAATTAGGCTATTAGATTGAAAAGGAATGAATTGTTTTGAGATGATGATATTAGTAAAAAATATCTCTTTGGCATGGATCCAATCCGTTTGCTTTAGATTGGACGGTCCAATATAGTATCTATAGTATGTACTGGTTTAGTTCTCGGACTTTTGCCAAACTAAGGTGCACTATGTGGCCTAAAATAGAAATAATAGAAAGAATTAATTTACTAAATAAATCACTAAGGTAAACTTCATTCTCCAAGTTCCATTGTACAATAGATTATGAAGAAAATGTTGGAGTTAGGTCCTAGAAGTCAATATTTAATGACTTATTTTCTTAGTTTATGTTAATGATGATATTTGATCATTTGTTCCTAGAATTTATTATTGACAGATCATTCAGGTTGAGGATCTGAATTGTAGATCTCTGTGGATCATTCATTAGAATGACAATAATAAATCTAAATCGTCCATAATTTTGATAATTAACAAGGAACATTAATTATCATAAAAGATTAGTATGCAAGTTAAGTGATGATTAAGTTCTACAAATCATAGGTAAGGAGTTACCAACTTAATTGCATATGTGTATGTTATTGGAACATAGTACAAGATTTGACCCAATGAAATAAACATATGGATTGTGTTAAGTGTCTTGTTTATTTCATATAAGTTTGATTCTAAGTTTGAGATGTTCACCTTTTTCGCATGAGGATAGGTTCAATAAATATCGTCTAACGTTGATTCCTGATAAAGGCTGCTATAAGGACTTTATTTATGTTCTCTTGAATTGTGCGGGGAAAAGTTGTTCATCAAGAAAACCGTATGTCCCTCATTAGCATACCTAGTGAGTGATGATAACTGTTTGGGCCCCTTGATGGAGTTGGATCGTATACATGCAAACTAGATGATCAACTCTAGATCAAGAAATGTATAATCTGCAAGAATGACACATTCCTATCTTGGATTATACAATGATATCATGTGACATAAGAATCAGACAAGGAAATACTTATATTTCTTGTGCAGGATTAAGATATTGTAACGGTACATTATTTATGTGAATTGGGAATCATAACGTGTTGCTAGATACCGCTTATGATTATTGGAATTAAATGATAATTTATTTCCATGGCCAACATAGCATAAATCCTCAAAGGGTCACACAAATAGGACTTCAACCACACGGTGTGTTATTTGATTTATTTGTATTGGAGAATGCAAAATATGATAAGTTGATTAATTAATTATTAACCGTTATGAACCGTTATGATTAATTTAATCAAAGAGATCATATGAAAATTAAATAATGCATGTACTAATCCTAAAATAATTATTAAGATATTGATAATTGCTTCAACACATTGCAATATAATTATTGGAATTATATTGAGAGAATGGGCTTTATTTATTAGTAAATTAATAGCCCAACTAAAGAGTAATTAAAGGGGTCTTTAATTAAATGAATTAGAGACTAAATTGAGCAACAAATGGAGCCCATAAAGGCCCATTTCGTGGCTGCCCTAGGGTGAGTGGCAATGTTGTAATAAGCTACAACTTGTCATGAAGAGTGGTTGGCTATATAAAGGGGTCTCTTTGGGAGCAAACCCTAGCCGTCATCTCTCTTCCTCTCCCCTCCCTTGCGCCTCCACCTAGAAGAGAGAAAAAATCTCTCTTCTCCATGGCTCTTCCCTTCCTCTCTTAGCTCATGTGTTGAGCACAAATCTATACCTCTCAATTAGTTGATTGATTAGAGATGTGCAAAAGGATTAGTCTCATCCTTCTCTTGCTAGCACAAGATGAAAAGATGGTGGTTGGGCTCCTTGGTGGACCCGAGGTCAAGCACGAGGTGGAGACGATGGAGGAGGCACGCTATCGACTCCCATGCCATGGATTCGAGCCTCATGAATGCAATTTCATGAGAGGTACAATTCTTCCTACTCTCATATTGAAATGCTTGTGAATGATGTTGAAACCTAGATCCCTTGTGTTTAGTTGTTGTTTCTTGCTATTTGATGGCACAAAAATGGAATTAAACACTTCCTAACAGAAAAATGGCACTTATGGGTAGTTCTCATGGTCTATATATATGCAAAAAGGAGCTGTATTTCTTATAAAAAATTAGTTATAAAACTATTAGTTGTATTTAGTTAATTACTTAATTGTAAAAAATTGTAATTTAAAGTAATAAAAATGACTTAAGTTTGTATGTCAAAATATTACACTAATTTATAAATACAATAAATTTTGATACGAAAAATTTAACACTATTACTTAATTTTAATTTAATAGGATTATGAAAATACTGAAATTAACATAATAAAATAAAATATATGTAAACATAGAATATTCAGAGACAAATTATTATTTTTTAAAAAAATGGATTTGAGATCAATGAGATGGGATTTGATCCCATTTGATTTGGACCCGTACACGCATGTGACCCCTCCCCTTTTCATTTCCCTTCTCCCGAGGATTCAGATCATATATCGCGCGACACATGTGTAACGCAGGCTGTGGACCGTCTGATATGAATTTGATGGCTATGGGAGCCCCGTGCATCTAATAGGCCCGAAAAAATGAACCGCTCGATCAAAATCAAACGGCTCGTGTGCTGCGCGACACATGATCAGGGTCCCTTCTCCCGATCCCCTTCTGTCTCCATCACAAAAACCATCCACCCCACCTCCCTCCCTCTACCTCTTGTCACCATCGCTTTCCACTGCGTCGGAGAAGCCGGACCCGCCCCACCTCCTAAAATCGACCCCCCTTCTCCTTCCCTCCTTCACTTCTTCTCGACCCCACCTCTTTCCCCTTCTCTTTTCCTCTCGGCTAGGCCACTTCACCCACCACCAGAGGAGCTCCGTCACTCCTCTCTTCCATCGGACTGAGCCCAGTCGGCCGCCCCCACCTACATGCAGCGCCTCTCTCCTCTAAAATCAATTTATTTCATGCTTTAAGGACCTATTTCTTCATAGCAGGTCTGAACATCACTCAATATTGGGAGTTTTTTCTCTCTTCTGAAAAAATATGGATGTGGAATTTTCCTTTTTGACTCCTTATGCATGGGAGCAATTAAGTTCATCATTAAATTTCATAGATTACTGATATACGAACAGAACATGTATTGTAATTTTTATTAAAAATAGTGAATCGTGGACAGGAACATTAAAAATAGAGCACAATCCAGTCCCACATGAATGCAAAAGTTGCAGTAAATAATAACATAATGTTACATTTGTTACTCCATAGACCTCCATGCTGTGAGTCGTAAAACACAATAGATTTTGACTAACAGTCATTCAGAAACCTACAAACTCAATGGCCACATTAAATCCATAAAGAAACCATATACACCCACCACTACTTTAATTTTTGTACACCATTATTGGTCGGAACTCAAAGCTTAATACAATATCTCGAGGTCCACTGATGTGTGAGAAAAACAGATCCACCTAAAATTAACAACACAAAACCTCTCATTTCCTGTAACCCCCGGACCGTTGGTTGTGCAGATTGATGGCATGGATAGAGGGGTGTACAGTGTACTGTTCATTTCCTTATCCAGGATATACATCTTTTCAATGAGAGATTCTCAGGTTATAAAAATTAGTTTCTAATGGGTATTAATAAAAGAGTTGTTATTTATTAATTTCTTTGTGATATCGAACAAAGTGATTTGTGACGGCGCTAGTACATTACAAGTTGACAACGTAGGGTTACGTCCTATTCATCTTGCTGCCTTAACAGAAATTTATTTTTTGAGTATACATATATTATGCAATAATTAACTATAATAGAGTTGATTTCCTCCATTATCTAATATCTTAATGTCATCAACACAAGAAACCAAACTTCGCTCACAAGACTTCTGAAGTTATTAGATTGCTATAAATATTAGTTGCCTCCACTCAATGAATAGCATGTCATGTATCTTTTTAAGTTTACGTCTAGGTAAAATATTAATGTTCGCGAGACAATTTACATTCCTTACATATTGTGTTGTTGCCACTACATATTAATGATTTATGATGACTAATTCATAATATGTACATGTGAGAACTGGTATATTATGCATGATAAAGAGACATTTTCATGACATAGTGACTTAATGAACTTGTATGAGTTTGGATTGACTATGTAATTGGCATGTTGGTGTTACTCGTAAACTGAAAAAGTTCTCGTAGACATATGTCTGTGTGTAATGCAATTTCTACTATGAATTCAATCGTTCATTTAATTATGCACGGATATGATTGATTAGAAGTAAATTTAATTTAAAATTTTAGTCCACCACAGAAGTCTCCATTTTGTACAAGACAATTTTTTTCTCTAAAACTTCAATCTGAAAAAAAAAAATAAATAAAATGAAAGTTGTACAGTGTTGAAACTAAATTTCAATAATACGAAGAATCTAAAACGAATAGCTTGATCTTCGCTCTATATTTTCTTTTTAAAGTGTTTGCAAGTTCTGAATTTGAGTGCAAGGCATATGTCATTTTACAGTGGAATTGTTAGCTCACTGCATCTTGATCCATTTTAAATTTGTTATCCAGGATTGTTCGGCATCTAAATCAATAATGGATGTTACGTGTTTTGAACTTTCGATTACATTATTTTTGTTATTAATTATTCTTATTATTTTTTTTGAAGGCTTGGCAGAAGCTGTCAAGTTTAATTATTCTTATTTGCTAATTATTTATTGAACATACATATCCAAATCAAATAACAACTCTAAAGTCTTGACTAAAACTGTACTGTCCTTGGAAATTTCATTTTCGGTCAACGATTAATTCTCTATGTCATATGTTTTCTTTGTGGTTTTGGATGTTCATTCAATTAATTTACCAGATCAAGTGTCAGTATCCAAATATTACAATTAAGTCCTCTCTATAATATTGGTGAATTTGTTGAAATTTATATTATTAATTAAAAGTAGTGGTTGTTATTGACTTTTAATTAAAAATATTTTTTTATTGGTTAAATAAATTAAAAATAGTCGTAACAATCATTAAAATTTAATATATAAGATTTGAAAATTTATTCTAGATATATTTGAAATCTAAGGTAGTTCATTTTTAATCTATTGACAAAAAAAAAAAACCACTCTTGCGACTGAGCCCTTTAATTTTCGTTGAACTTACAATTTTTTTTTTTCTATAAATTTTGGCAAATTTTTACAGCAGATTTTCATATTTTACAACAACAATTTTGACAAGTTTGACAAAATAGATTGGATTATTCTTCAATTTAAAAAACATCCAAATTTTGACTGTCATTTTATTAACATCAAAAGAACTGTCAGATGTAAGAAATGAGCAAAACATTCAAACATCATCAAAAAATTTCAAAACTTAAAAAGAAGTATTGTCAGAACCATTCTTTTCCCCTTTTTTTCACTGAACCTTTGCATACAATGATTAAGATGATTTTGGTTTTCTCTTTCACTTCACATAAGCTATAATAGTTATAATCATATACAAAATTCGAAATAAATTGAGCCCTGCTCAGTAGTTATATAAGAGAACAACGATCTAACAAAAAATATATATATGATTAATTTCCAAATGGGTCATACATTTATAAAGGGCCATACATTTGTAAAGTTATCATTCTTATTTAAGGTGATGGTACATCTAGTGGCAGCCCCCTACATCTTTGTTTAGTTGTTTTTATGCTTACAGCTGGAAAAAGGTTGTTAAGTACAAGAGATGATGGTATGATTAGACCTGTCAAACGTCTTCAAATGCCACGAAAATCAGTCAATTCGTTACCGTTTCGTTAAGAAAAATGGAACAACACCTTATTTCGTCAACCGTTTCGTTTACGAAACGGCACAAAGTTCTGTTTCGTCACTGTTTCACTTCAGAAAATATACATAAAACGGTTTAAAACCAGGATGAAACGGTAAGATTTCGGATTTCGTTTGCCGTTTCGTTATGGAAACGAAATAGAAAAAGCTGCCATTATTCGTTTCGTTTATAGCATCACGTGGTGGCAAATAGTATATGGAGCACCGTTGACAGGCCTAGGTATAATATATCATTTACCTTCTCTTTAATAATTCAGACTTAAGCAAAGAATAACACGCGAAATAGACTTCTGGATAGAAGATAGTCACTAAAACATATGATGATCTTCTTGTAAAAATGAATTGCAAAATCAGATTTAACAAAGTTATTTATAATAAAATTCACTTCTTTGGTGTTGGTCACATGACTTTTTTCTCCATACCTTCAGTTGAAAATATTTGAATTTGTTAAAACTGTAAGTCCTTTAATATGATTTTACAATGACAGTGACAGACTATGTTTTGACTAAAGTCTTTCAAATACATTATCGGGTTGGACTCTCTTTATAACTCTCGACAAAAAAAATCCATTCTGGTAAAAATAACAATTGACCTTGTCAGTCCTTGAACACTTTCCAGTCAATCTGGTTAAACTCTCGTTAATTATCTCCTCCATCCTCTTGGAGACCTCCTTCATCCCTCAAGTCTCTCGCCGCGGCACAGCCTTTTTCGAGCAAACACTCAAGCTCTCTCTCATCCTCAGTCTCCAATTTCGCCTCTGCTTCTCTCTGTACCTTCTCAAAATCTCTCTCACTCGCACCATTCTGAGATTTTGAGAAGTTTCGATATCTTTTCTCGATTGGAGAGAGCTCAGAAATTGAAGCATGGAGAGGAGAAAACTTGGAAATACAGGATTGAAGGTGCACGTTTTCTAGGCTTCGGCGCCTCTCCTCTCGGTGATGTGCCTCTCTCCGTCGCCATTGCGGCTATCCATTGAGCTCTTGATCTTGGTATTAATTTCTTCGACACCTCACTGTGCGTAGTACACGCATCTGACCTCTCCGAACTTCTTCTTAGATTACAGTTGTTTCGAATTTCGTCTTGTTTGGTTACCATTTAAAAGTACTACGGAGGCACGGTTTCTGAATTCTGAAACGGTACTGGGACAGTGTTTCAAGGCAATAGGTGTACCACGAGACGAAATCATTGTTTCAACTTTCAACCAAATGCAGTCGGTACTGTGAGGGCTTCGATTTCAGTGCTGAAAATTCCGACTAAATGACATCAAATCCATTCAGATCAGAAAATTTCTAATGAAATGAAATCCCATGTTAAAAAACATCATTCTAATCAGGGCCTTAAAGTTATTTGCTTATCTCCCCAGGTTTAATTAAATCCAACACATATACGTTTGATTCATTGATTTACCATTCGATATTGATTAGTCTATATCGCGCAAAATTATTTTGACCTTTATTCACGATTTTGTTGTAACTCCGCGCAAAGTCGCAAAATGACAAATTAGTACGATCGTCACTAATAAACCCCTTGCTTACTTCGGCTTTGCTAGTAACTGGACTACTATCTTCATATCGCTTCATTCGATCCTGGGACGGTTGTATCGGCCAAAAGCCATGTTTTCCTTTAATGAGTTCAGCAAGGTATATGAGACCAAAAGCAGTCAAATCAGCCCTACCGAGACTGACGCGCTTCAGTCACACCTATACTCCACGTGATGAATCATATTATTTTAATACGTTTGACTAGCGGATTCAAACAAAATTAGCTAGGATATGCATTGAATTCATTTTTTTTTTTTATGTTTTGGATACATTTTTGGGTTGAAAGTTGGGAAAATGGAATGTATTCTATTATCTTGTTGTTGAATTAAAAAAATGAAATACTAAATAACGCACTTTGGAGTTTGAACTTTTTTTTTAAAAAAAAAATTAATTTTCATTTTCATTTCTTTTATTAGAAGTAAAAATCTGTTGGGACATTTTTTTTTCGTTTCTCACCGTTATGTACCTTAAAAGCACCAACAATATAATAAATAGGACATGTCATTGTTATAACAAATACTAACACAAATCTCCCGCTGCGTGATCCATTCATATATATATATATGATGGCTAATGTGCTATCCGTGGCACATGCCACCTATTCTCTAGGGCTCGTTTGGATGCTTGAAGGAATAGGAGAATAGTGGGAATAGTCACTCTTCCCACTCTTCCTAACAACACTCTTCCCAACAACACTTTTCTCTCTACTTTTTCACACTTCCCAACGCTATTCCTAAACTCACCATCCAAACGACCTAGGAATAGCACTCTTCCCACTCTTCCTACTCTTCCCACTTTTCCACACTATTCCCACTATTCCCACACCATCCAAACAAGCCATAGAGTGTTGTTGGGAAGAGTGGGAAGAGTAGGAAGAGTGGCTATTCCCACTATTCCCAAAGAACCAAACAAGCCCTATATACTCGTTTTTCAAAATTCAAAATTCAAACGACCAATCCAAAACGTTCAAGTTGTTCATCATATTGAAATACCCTTCGAGACCAAATTTTATATTTTTTCGAATTTTTTTTGCTATTTATTATGATATTTTTCAAAATGGATGGCCTGAAATATAATGTTTTTTGAAAATATCAAAATAAATAGAAAAAAATTCGCAATATATATGAATGGATCACGCAGATACATAAAAATACTCATGTTCTGAATTAATATTCTTATTTGATAATTCATATATACTTCGCTCTTACATTTAGATTTAAATGCACTACTTATGCCACTCTTATATATATAACCATACCATAACCCTTTCAAGTACCCAAAACTAGACTTCCATGACAATTACAACACTTTCTCTTCATATTCCACAAAATCTACGTATATATTGAACTTATAAATCAAAAGATTCACAAACTTTCTACACATTTCGATCTCAGAATCACTCAACAATAACTCCTTTGGACCGTACAATAATTAAGGTTATTCTTCCAATAATTCATTCAAATTTTAATTATTCAAGGATAGAGCTCAATAACCGAGTATAGAGGCGAGCAGGATATATTTTGTAATCAGAATACCCCGCGCCAAGTATTAGGTCATGCCATTCCTTCTTGGTGCGCTCCTTGCCACCAAGCTGAAACATCAGGCAAAGATTGGATATAAGTTTTGTCTCAGTTTCTTTTGAGTCATCGGTCTCTGCGTCCAAAACTATTTCCACAACAATAACCTTGCCGTCGTTTATTGTAGAATCAATTGCCTCTTTACATTTCTTTAGTATTCGAAACACAATCCTCGTCAGACCAGTCATGAAGAACAGTCTACGACACATTGCAATACAGAAGTGCATTAGTAATGGTAAAATTAATCCTTCCTATATTAAGTAACGACTTTAATGACATGTCTTCATAAGAGGCAGCTGGCTGATAAGCAGCTTACATGAAATTAATCAGTAAACTTTTTTTTTATCAGTAAGCTGGGTAATTCGAAATGATAAAATAAATAATGGTTGATTGGTTGAATTTCAAATTTTAGACGGAGTGTACCTTGAGTAGAATTGCATCAGCTGGAGGTATCTTGTCAAACATATCTCCACCGACCACACTGATTGAATCGTTATTCAAAGAATTATCAACTACGTGAGGAAGGTCAAACACTGTGCATCGCAGATCTGGAAAGGAATCAGCTATAATTTTCACGGTACTGCCGGTGCCACCTCCGACATCCACCAGGTTATTTATGCCATCAAATATTTCTGGATATGTCGCAACTATGATTCTGACTGACTCCTTACTATGGCTCGCCATTGCGTCGTGGAACAAATTACCTAGTTTATAAAGTATGAAATTCTGATGCAAATCTTCCTAACTTCAAAAAAAAGATGATTTAACATCTTTGTGCAATAAATTACATACTTTATAATGGACTTTACACTGTTTCTGCATACAATGAATTAAAAAAAAAATTAACACTTTAAGAAAATAATGGACTTAAGTTCCAAGAATAATTTTTCAAGAAAAAAAAACAAATCGTTATTTCAAGCCTCTAGAGTCTCCAAATTAATTGTGGAGTGATATAGTTATAGTTTTCCTTCCATTATAACAGAAATGATTCTTAACAACACCATATCAACAGCATGTTTATCTAATATCCGGTGCAAAAAAGATTATATGACATTTTAGATAATTTCACAAACACTATTAGCATTGGTTTCTAGAAAAACCATCAATAATCCTCCATTAAAAAATCTATCTCAACATTTTTTGGCTTCGAAAACAGTTAAAATGAGATTAAAACCTCATACTACCTATATATAGATCTTGTCACGAACTTTTCAAATTGAGGTCATATGCCTCAAACGGACATTTTTACCAAAAGTTTAATTAATTTAAAGTTTTATTTAAAAAATTAAATTTTAATTTTAAAATATATACGATGTGATTTTTTGTGATATATATGTTATAAATTATGGCTATTTAAAAATGAACTAGCCACAAAAATGATTGATTTGTTTGTTTAATATAAATTTTTAGCGATAGTTATTAATTAATAACCGCTGCTAAATTTCTTGATGTTAGGGTCTTTACCGGTGTTTAACGTAACATGATTACTTTGAGATGGATTTTAATGATATTTTATATTTGTTCTGTCAGGTGATGATAATTTTGACATGGAATGAACTAGACTCTCATCTTGGTTTACTTCTTCACCCCCACAAACTTTTGAGGATGTATCGAGTATTTTTTTTTTTTTTTTATAATCAAATGCTGCTCTTATTAATTAGGCCTTAACTATTTTCTGTATTAAGTAGATTCGGCATGGCTTTGGATATAAGCACGCTCCAAATTTTGATCAAGGACAAGTATCTTTGCGTTGTATATTGACTTTATTGTTAATAACTCATATATAGTCATAGACCTAAAACAGCACAAAAAGATCAGATGTAAGATATTATTTTAAACAAATCAAAATTATGTTAACAATATTCTACTCTAATTTACAAGATATTGTTTTTAGTTTTCATTTTACAATCATCCACTTAAACAATTTGTTTTTTACTCTGTTGCAAATAAATAAAATTGAATGGTACAACTAAAAGACATAGATAACTCAATTATAAATAATTTAATTATAAAAGAAAATTTTAAAGTTAATTTAATATATACTCATGAAAAATGCAAATGTTTTTCTATGTTTTCTTCATGAAAACATACCAGGAGAATAATTACATATTGGGACTATCATATTAATATTTATCTTCTTTGACCAATGAAAAGATTTTTTATGAAAAATATTCTATATCGAGCGAAGCTCGATAAGTCATTCTAGTATAGATAAATTTGTGTGGGTGTGAAGGTTAAAATTTTTAAATCACTAACACGCTAATTATTCTGTATTGGTTAATCTGCGTCATTTTAAACGTTTCCGATTTTGCAGCAAGAACTCTGAATCAGATTGTGAAGCTGCAGCTTATAACCAGATATATGACTCGTTTCAGCGAGTGCATAGCAGTTCCGAACTTTATATATATCTTCCGACTTCCAGCCTTTTTTTATTTTTTCGTTTTGGTCTGAGGACAAGACAAAATAAGCCTACTTCCTATCCTTTTCTAATTTCTCCCAAAAAAAAATGGCGACAGAAGCCCTTCTTCTCCATAGAATTCCACCTATCCACTGTTCATCCGCCTTGGCCTCTGCCTCCGTCTCCGCCTCAGCCTCTGCCTTCGCGTTCACCTCCGCCCCCGGCCCCGCTGTTCCCCATCTACGAAGCCATTGAGGAAAGAAACAAAAGAAAAAAATAATTTGGCGGCAATAGAGGGGTAAGGGACGAGCAACGGCAGCATGCCGACAAGGAAGTGGTTTATAAAATGCTCCCTCTCGATATACCCATGCTATCGTGCTAGATCTATTTGCCTTCTCAAATTCTAGATCAAGTAAGAAAGCATGGCAACACACGATTGCCTTTGCTCTCAATTTTGCACAAATTCACGCCTCCTCCAGATCTGCTCAGAGTCGAGATCAGATCAGTGCTAGCACACGCAGTAGAAGACTGCCGCCTTCTCTCAACCTGATATTTGCAATCCATGTAATCCTCCACCCTTAGCGTTTTTTTTCCTTTTCTTTCCCTTTCTTTTATACTGACTTAGTGACTAGAGCAAATTATTTTTTCTTCCTCCCTGTTCAATCGTTTTGATTACAAAAAATATATTGAAATTTTTTATTATCATGTTTTGCTCGGTTAATTATGAGAAGATTTTGCTTAGGAAAGAACTGAGCTTCCTGGTACGTGAAGAACAATTAATTTTGGTTCAACATGATAATTATTAAGCAACCTCAAATAGTATTGCATCTTATGATTGATTTGTAGGTGAATTAGATGGACAATGAGGGATGAACAATTTATGACTCCACCTTTCAAGCAGTCAAGGCTGGATTTTGAGAGGGGATTAAATGATAAACAATGGTGGGTTTGGTACTCTCTGCTCTTACCTTAACAGGTACCAGTAAATTCAGGACAAAAGTAGCAGCTTAGGGACCAAGAACAATCACTTAAAAGAGTTTCAGAATTCCCAATTTCAAATTATGTGATTTTGAAAAGTTTAATCATTAAATAAGGGAAGGTCTTCTGAAGTTAAAATAAATTCACACATTTTCCTCATGTTTTTAAGCACCCAATGATTGCATCACCAAAGTAATTATATCCTAATCTTTGGTCGCATTTATTTTTTGAGAAGTTGGCTGTAGATGCTGGTACATGATCCCGTATAATAAAGAATTAAGTAATTAACTAAAATTTTTAGCAAAATTATAGCAAAACAGCTTATAGCGTCCACATCATTATCAAATAAGAGTCTCATTAACTTTCACCCTTCCAGTATAGTGTATTACTAAAATCTTTTTTTTCCTTTTTAATTAATTCGATATCTAGACAGGACTGGTGCATAGTCCGTCCTCCAGTATAAATAAGAGTTGTTTTTTTAAGTTTTAGGATAAATTACATTTCATCCTGTTTAAATATTCTTGCCTCTTGACTATAGCTTTGTAAAGATCAATCACATATAATTTGCACAAATCCTAGCTTAAAATATGATTAAACTTATATACCATTTAGCTGACAGCTTATGTTAAGTGCTGACCGTGCGTCCGTGCATAAAATTTTAAAAAAAAAACTCAACTGCTTACTTATTTTAGCCACATTCTCTTTCTTTGTTTAATAATCAACCCTTACCTCCCCTTTCTTTCACTAGGCTGTTTGCAATGATGGAGAAGTTTCAGGTCCTTATAGGAACTTTGGATCTATTTTCGGTTTGGCATTTTATTTTATTTCTCCTATTCTTTTTTTCCCCTTTTCCAGCACTGAGTTTGATAAATTCTGTAAATTCCAACTGGTAACCATTAAATTCCATAAAAAAACGATTTTAATGACTGATTTTGTTAGCAATTTATTTTGCTGTTAAGACGCTCAATTGAACGAAAAGGATACAAATTTGATTTTAATGGCTGATTTTGTTGTTTTTAGGATACAAAACTAATTTCCATTCCATATGAAATTTATTAATGCTCAATTAATTTTGGATAATTTCATTTTGTTTCTGAAAATCGGTATCTGTGTCTCACTCCATGGTACCATTGTGTTAATATATCTTAGATAATTTTGTATGTGTTGCCCACCTATGATGGTACTGTTTCCTAGCACCACGCAGTTCTCAATTCAATTTTAATAGTAAAATGTCATTATTGGTCTGCTTATGATAATCCAAGTGTCTTTAAAAAATATAAAGTTATATAAAAATAAATAACATATTAAGCAAATTACATTTTACAAATATACCACTATAATAGTTTTACTATTTTAGATCCTACTAATGTGTCAGTGTTACTTACATGTGCAAATAGCACGCACAAGCTCTAAGTTTCCCAGTCCACTAGATATCAGCGAAATCACATTTGCAGATTATGTGAAAGATGGTCGTCCCCACCGAGCGGATGTCAATTAGTTTCAGTTTGATGTGAGCCTTTAGGGGAGCATCATCTTTTACTATCATGTCAACCAGACTAGCATGATTGGTGTCATCAATAGTTGTTGTGGTCACTCTCTCAAGTTAGTAGACTGAGGTGTTCTCTCTTTTTCTGCTTCTCTTTAAGATATGAAACCAAGCCTTGAGTTATTCTATCCTTCTTTTTCCCTCTCTTTTTAGTCTGTGGGAAAGATATCCTGAGCTGACAAGGTTTTTTGAAGTGAGGTTGTTACACTATGTGCAGATTGCATGTATTTCGGTGAGCAGTTTGCCGCCTCGATTTTTAAAAATTCTCTTTATTTTATGCTGAGCAAACAACTCATTTTTTTCGCAAGATCGGATAGATTTCAATTTTGTCTGAATTGACATGTAATGCAAGAGATAAAGAAGTTTAATTAATAAAAATTTTGCTAATTAAGTCACATGTCATATTTACTCGCAGTTATGAAAAATAAAAAGCTCTTCTAGGATAACTCAAGCTGTCTTTATTTTATTAATAAACGATGGCAGTTGCAAAGCCAAAATATTTTTCTAATTTGGAGTAAACAAATGATATCAAATTGGAAAGTAAGGGTTATCTGAAGCATAATGAACAGTTACTTTATATGTTGACTAAGCTAAAAATTTGCAGAGGCTCATATTCCTATGTCAGTAACAACAGAAGCTACTCACATTGTGCCAATTCATCAGGCTTAGTAATTTTGAGTTATGATAAATTGGTAGATAGTATTGTTTTGTGTTTATAATGGTGACACCAACTTTACGTTACCAGTCGAACTTGCTATTACGCCAGCACAAGACGTTGCACCGGTACTGGCCAAAACTTGCTCTTATGCCAGTACAAGACATTGCACCAGTACTGGCCCGTACAAGTGTTGAGAGAACAAATAAGGCACTAAATACAAATAGACCATGAACATTATGTGCTCATTATGTTTGTTAATTTCCAA
Organism: Rhynchospora tenuis; assembly: GCA_027725995.1. Classification (NCBI taxonomy): domain Eukaryota; kingdom Viridiplantae; phylum Streptophyta; class Magnoliopsida; order Poales; family Cyperaceae; genus Rhynchospora; species Rhynchospora tenuis. The sequence continues at coordinate 123,740,471 of CM050889.1, forward strand.
TCAGACCACAGCTCACACATTGTATTTTCCAATTATTTCAAGTTTTATTACTTTCTTACGTACAGTAAGTGGATAATTAAAGATACAAAGAATGAAGGAGGACAGTACAGTGGATGACAATAAGTAATGGTTGTTCCCCGTTTTTCCAATTAAGGCAGCAACTATCATTGTCATATGGGTATTAGGGAAAATTTTAAATTGTACCTAATTATATTCAGATAGAAAACTTGAGTGTTGTCCTTAAGCTGTTGATGTAAGATGATTTTTCTTAATTTTTTCGTTCATGTTTTTTAATGGGAAATGCTGCATTAAATTTGAGAAGGTAACTAATCATAAATAACATGTTGAATTTTTACTACTATGTCAAATATCGAGTGAAGCTCGATTAACCCCTCTAGTACATGATAAATTCGTGTTAGGATAGCTTCTTGATATAAAGAGACTTTAATATACAGCGGAGGTACATAAAAATACTCATGTTCTGTATTAATATTCTTATTTGATAATTCATATATACTTCACTCTTACATTTAGATTTAAATGCACAACTTATGCCACTCTTATATAACCATACCATAACCCTTTCAAGTACCCAAAACTAGACTTCATGTCAATTACAACACTTTCTCTTCATATTCCACAAAATATACGTACATATTGAACTTATAAATCAAAAGATTCACAAACTTTCTACACACATCGATCTTAGAATCACTCAACAATAACTCCTTTGGACCGTACAATAATTAAGGTTATTCTTCCAATAATTCATTCAAATTTTAATTATTCAAGGATAGAGCTCAATAACCGAGTATAGAGGCATCCGAGCAGGATATATTTTGTAATCAGAATACCCCGCGCCAAGTATTAGGTCATGCCATTCCTTCTTGGTGCGCTCCTTGCCACCAAACTGAAACATCAGGCAAAGATTGTATATAAGTTTTGTCTCAGTTTCTTTTGAGTCATCGGTCTCTGCGTCCAAAACTATTTCCACAACAATAACTTTGCCGTTGTTTATTGTAGAATCAATTGCCTCTTTACATTTCTTTAGTATTCGAACACAATCCTCGTCAGACCAGTCATGAAGAACAGTCTACGACACATTGAAATACAGAAGTGCATTAGTAATGGTAAAATTAATCCTTCCTATATTAAGTAAGGACCTTAATGACATGTCTTCATAAGACGCAGCTGGCTGATAAGCAGCTTACAAGAAATTAATAAGTAAACTTTTTGTTTATCAGTAAGCTGGCTAATTCTGAATGATAAAATAAATAAGGTTTGATTGGTTGAATTTTAAATTTTAGACGGAGAGTACCTTGAGTAGAATTGCATCAGCTGGAGGTATCTTGTCAAACATATCTCCACCGACCACACTGATTGAATCGTTATTCAAAGAATTATCAACTACGTGAGGAAGGTCAAACACTGTGCATCGCAGATCTGGAAAGGAATCAGCTATAATTTTCACGGTACTGCCGGTGCCACCTCCGACATCCACCAGGTTATTTATGCCATCAAATATTTCTGGATATGTCGCAACTATGATTCTGACTGACTCCTTACTATGGCTCGCCATTGCGTCGTTGAACAAATTACCTAGTTTATAAAGTATGAAATTCTGATGCACATCTTCCTAACTTCAAAAAAATTATGATTTAACATCTTTGTGCAATAAATTACATACTTTATAATGGACTTCATACTGTTTCTGCATACAATGAATTAAAAACAAAAAAAATTAACACTTTAAGAAAATAATGGACTTAAGTTCCAAGAATAATTTTTCAGAAAAAAAAACTAATCGTTATTTCAAACCTCTAGTGTCTACAAATTAATTGCGGAGTGATATAGTTATAGTTTTCCTTCCACTATAATAGAAATGATTCTTAATAACACCATATCAACAGCATGTTTATCTAATAGCCGGTGCAAAAAATATTAGATGACATTTTAGATAATTCCACAAACACTATTAGCATTGGTTTCTAGAAAAAACATCAGTAATAATCCTCCATTAAAAAATCTATCTCAACATTTTTTGGCTTCGAAAACAGTTAAAATGAGATTAAAACCTCATACTACCAATATATAGATCTTGTCACGAACTTTTCAAATTGAGGTCATATACCTCAAACGACGGACTTTTTTATCAAAAGTTTAATTAATTTAAAGTTTTATTTACAAAATTTAATTTAAATTTTAAAATATATTTTCTGTGATTTTTTGTGACATATATGTTATAAATTATGGCTAGAAAAATGAACTAGCAACAAAAATGATTGATTTTTTTTGTTTAATATAAACTTTTAGTGATAGTTATTAATTAATAACCGCTGCTAAATTTCTTGATGTTAGTGTCTTTAGCGGTGTTTATTAGTATTTCCAAAATGACACGACACGAGCGTGTTGGTACAATACAACACGATACATTTACGGAATCAGCACGACACGTGCGTGTTGTGTCGTGTTGGAAACTTCTAAACATTGACATGTCTTAACACGACACGAGTTGACACGACAAAAATTAATATTATTTAGAAATTTAAAGAGGTAGACTAAAATCAGCCGCGACTGACGGATGAGCCCGTCAGCCGCGGTTATATCTCAGGTTTAGAGGTTCTAACGGCCGATCCGAACCGCTCAATACGTTCTCCATATTGAAATCTCGTTGGAGACCAAATTTTACATTTTTCTGAAATTTTTTACTATTTTTTTGGTATTTTAAAAAATTCTTAATCTAAACAATTTTGAACCCTTCAATAACACTGATTTTTAAAAATCACAAAAAAATAGTAAAAAAATTCAGAAAAATGTAAAATTTGGTCTCCAACGAGATTTCAATATGGAGAACTTATTGAGCGGTTCGGATCGGCCGTTAGAACCTCTAAACCTGAGATATAACCGCGGCTGACGGGCTCATCCGTCAGTCGCGGCTGATTTTAGTCTACCTCAAATTTAAATTATATGAGTTTATATTATAAATTTAATAACTTTTGATTCATAATTTTATTATTTTAATATATGAAATTTCAATAATTTATTATATTTTTCTATTTTAAAATTTATTTAAATACTTTTTAAAATTTTTAGTGAATAAATTAAAATAAATAATAATATGGCTTGACAAGTTTGACGCGTCGTGTCAACACGACACGACGCGTCGTGTTAGTCGTTTCATGTCATTACGCGTGTCATTTTAATTAATTTCTTTATTTGACTCGAAACGGCATGTTGAAAATATTAACTCGTGTCAACACGACATGACACGAGCTCTAACATGCGTGTTTGACACGACACAGTACGACTCGACACGTTTGCAATACCCTGCAGTGTTTATTAATTAATAACTGATGCAAAAAGTTTGTTTTTTTCAAATAAAAACGGAGTCTTTCAAATAAAAACGCGTTTAAATTTATATTAGCGATCCCTCTATTAACAGCCCCTCACAAACCGTCGCTACTAGTCCAAAAAACTGCATTTCGAAATCAAATTTGTAGTAGTGTTCTTTATTTCTCATAAAAGCATCGGTGTATAGCAGTTGATATACAGGGTGTGTATGGTGTAAAAAGAGGAAAGGACGTATGTTACTCATATAAATATAGTGTTACCAAGCTCTGGCTTTTCCTTCTGGACTTCCCACGGCTGCTTCCCGTTATGTGCCAGCTGAAAGACAGTGCTCTTACCAGTATCCTTGAACCATTTGCTTGTGAAGAACAAATGTTGGGGGGCTGATTCTGTAGCCAAGCACACAAAGGCACCCATGTTGGCGCCTTCATTAAGCATTAGTTCAGAGATTGGTGTGAGCAGGTAACCACCTTCACATTTTGCAAAGACTCTCTGATGAACAAGAAATTCCATGAGGCTATCAAGCGCGAAGTCCTTCTCGGGTGGGATGGGTATCGAACGAGCGAGTTCATGCAATGGCATGGGACCGCCATATGCTTTTATATGGTTAACGATTTCTAGATCTGCTACATGTCTCAGAGCCCAACTAGACATAAATGAAACGCTTAGGTGTATGAAACTGGTCAGCTCCATTTGTGTAATTTAGTGGTACTAAGGCCTAAATTTAAGGTATCTGCTGGTGAGCAATCTATACCGGTGATAGGTATATATAGCACATTAGCACTTCGGTGTTAGGTACATCATTTGTGTGGAGTCATTTTTAACTACAAATACTTCATTTTCCCTCGGGTTTGTCTACGGTTCCTTTCTTATTTTTTCTTTGTATCCGAATTTGTAACGAGTTCAACAAGCCTAAAAGATAACAATTATAACGACTCACGACATGTACAGAAACACGAGAACGGATAGAACTGCAGTCCTCCACATTATAGGTTTGTTCTACCAGATGCCGGTAGTTTATTGTGTAACGGTCAGAATAATTATTTTGCGTGACTCGCAAGATCGACCACAGGGAAAAGAAAACGAATAGCCCCATGTGATCGTGTGGCTCGTATACTGGGTGGGTCCGAATGCATCTGCTCAGGCCCAGATGCGCATACGGCTGTCAAACGTAGTGAAAAACCACGGAAATGCCCTCTGCCGTTATTGTGGCACTTAAAAAACGGTATGAAACCGATATGCCACTTACCGTTTTATTTATTAAACGAAACAGATTTTTGTGCTATCAATTGTTCCATTTTAAAAATTATACATAAAACGGTTTGAAATGATATTGAAACGGTCGAAACGGAATAATTTTCTATGCCACCTACCGTTTCGTTTAAAAAACGATATAATTTTCTATGCCACAAACCATTCCACTTAGGTTAAACGAAACGGCATAACGATAAGTGGCGTACCGTTGACAGCCCTGCATACGGTTAATTAAATACTACCTTTTTAACTTTGGATATTTTCTCTCTCACCCCAATTGTTGTGAGCAAAACTATGATTATATACGCAATAGTGATGACTTGGGGTCTATCACGACCGTCTGATTGTCAGATGATACCTGCACCCTCTAAGTTCTGTTCCCAACCTTTAAAAAAAAAAACTTTGGTATATTTTGTTTGATCACTATTATCTTGAAAATTATGGTTCAGTCCGAATTTTGTTCTAATAAATATTATGCTATCCCAAACAATTTTATAACATATACTTATTCAAACCTAACCCAATTTTTCATAGGTTGAACTTTATTATTTGCATTAGCAAATAAAATATTAACATAATTTTATAAATCATACTTATTTTGTATTTTTTATAATAATTGCGTCAAAAAAATTATATTGTATTTGACCAGGATTGACAATTAATTGTTGATAGAAATTCTTTGAGCATTTTGCCGAATTTTCATGCCAGCAATCCTTTTCGATTTTATTTTATTACGTAGCAACTGTATTAGTTTTTATTACCGTATTGGTATTATAGATTTATTATTTTACCCTTAATTTATGTAAAAAAATTATAAATAATAAATTTGTTATATGGATATCAATATTATAAATAAAGATGTGTGGGTGTCGGAATGTTTTAGTTAAATGTAGTCCGACACTTCAAGCAATGTGAAATAACATTTTTTCTATTTCTGTAATGGGATACTTTATAACTATTTGTGTGCCGAGTACAATTGCTCATAAAATTGACCCGCTTCACCAACAAAAAATAAATTAGCAGCGCATTGTTTTATTTCTAATTTTTGTGACCCCTTCATATTATTTAAGAATCTAAGGTAGTTCATGCCTAATTGTTATTTGGTCTCTTCAACCATTGCTTTAAATTTCTATGCAATATAATTTTATAAAATTGAAATAGTATCATATAATCTTATTTTCAATATATTCATTACAAATGATAATCAATATTAAAAATTTTAAAAATATTTCGTACAATAAAACTTGATTTTTTGCAACAAATTCAATAATTAAATATTAGTAAAAATTTCAAAATCGAGCGAAGCTCGATGTATCCCTCTAGTTCATAATAAAACCAGTGCTATAACAATATATTTTTTATATATTGGAACATCTGAATTAACACGATCAATTCATTTTATTTAAATTATTAAAATTAAATATTCATTTTATAATGCACATTCATAACAATTAAAAATCAACATTCCTTATAAACTGACCACAATCGAATTATTTCTTATATGGATATTGATAATAATAAATTTGTGGAATAATATATTTTATCTATATATTTGGATATTCCATTTTAAAATCAATTAATTTTATATAAAATATTAAAATGAAATATTCAATATAAAATTATTATCAGGATATTATTATTTATTCATAATGATGAAAAAACGAGATACCTTATAAACTAAATATGAAAATAACTATTAAATAAAAAAATAACAATAAAAAAAATTTAAATTGACTGTTTATCGAGTGAAGGGCGAAGCAAAAATAATAATTATAAAACTCTTATGCTCTACTGCTTATGTTGTACGATAATTTCTTCATAATTATAACTATCGTTTATAATATACGTTACTACTCATAATAAAAAAAAACGCTAATATTGTTGTTACTTATGGCAAAATAATTGTTTCCGTAAAATTCTCAAACAATAGCCGTTAAATTAAAAAAAATAATTAATTAATTGAGATTGCAAATTCATCAAATGAAAGGTGAGGTTAACGCTAGTTGTAGTCAAATCGGGACATCGATCCCTGAACATACGAGTCTATAATGTACAGAATAATTCCAAAAACACAACACTTTATTAGTGTAATCTTAATTAGAGTTAATATATTGTACAAATATGTGCTAAATGGTTCCAAGTTATCTGGAGAATCATTGTCAGGGACATCCCTTATTTCAAGCTGTCACATCAGGAAAACATCGAGGTCCAATTTTTCAATTACCGATTCATTAGGGCATTAGTGTTTTGAAATTTTGTTTAGAAATGTTGTCTTTTTCCTTTGACAATGGCTCAATATATAATATATATATCTTCTTAATTATTTCCTAAGGATTTTTTTTTTCAAATAAACAGTAAGTCATTTGATTGACTGTAGTACCTAGTTTTTTTTTTTTTTTCGAGTCCTTATAATTTTTGCTAGATCTTGTTTTTATTTTATTTGCTTGTTTAAATTCTGGGTTCAATTCTTATTTATGTGCTTTACTTTTTATTTCTTGGGTGTAATTTAAAAGTTAATAATCTAAAATGAATTTACATATAGTTAATCAATCTTTGCATTGTTTGGACATGTAGTGGTCATATTTAATTAAATTTCTGTTGGACATTGCATCTTGTGCATCTTGGGGGCATGTTGGGTACACTAAACATCTCCACTTTATTCAAATAAGAAAACCAACAACACAGCCCATCTCTCTCTTTCTCTCCCACTCTCATTTTCTCCTCTACAGAAAATTTCTTTCTCTTTGTCTTTATGCTCAAAACTCCTCAAAGCCCTCCATAGAAAATAGCAAAAATTCAGAAAAATTCAGAAATAGAAGGAGGATAGTACATGCAAGCCAAAAAAATTTGAATTTGAGCACCATTGTTGTAAGATTTCGTTTTTCTTCAACTCATTTCGATTTTCAACTAATTTCTGAAGTTTTTGCCTAAATAAAGGTTTAAAATAGAATTTTATGTTAGGTTTAATTGCATGCAAGGTATTATTAAGTACATTCAGCATTTTATTCGATTTTTGTGAGCTTTTGGTCATGCATAAACTAAGCTTCATGTTTGAAACGAATTTCTGAAATGTTGAGAAAATGTTTGAATTATTTGTGCATTAAACTAGATTTTTAAAGGAGAAATAGTTGCATGCATGGTAACATTTGTGAAATTAGGATTTTATGCTAGATTTTTGGTATGCATGTAAGGTTTGAATAGTATCTTAGTGTTTTGGTAAAATTCTGTCAATGCATGAGATTTTGGATAAATTATAAGGTTGCATGTAATGATTTTCTCACAAGTTTTCAATTCCTTTAATGTTTGAGAGTTTCGATTTGAACCCGTTAAGTTGTGAACCAAAACTTGTTTCTAGTAATTCTGGTATTTTGCATTGTTTGTTGAGTTGGATAATAATTTCTTAGAATTTCAATAGTTTAAGTGATTGTTTATGGTGGTTAAGCAATGTTGGAGTTAATACCATGATTATGTGTATTAGTGTCAAGGAATTTTGCAAATAATCTTTAGGTTTGGCAACAAACACTACCTATATTCAGTATTTCAGCCGTAGACTGGAATTCGGACCGAATTAGAATCCGAATTCATTCTAATTCGGTCCGAATTGGACTCCCTGGAAATTTCAGCTTCTAAAATTCGGTCCGAATTCATTCTAATTCGGTCTGAATTGTTCCATCTGAGAACAGATTTTCGTAAGACCATAACTTTGTCATCCGGAGTTCGTTTTAGATGATTCAAAGACCTTTGGAAAGCTCTTGAAGAGCTCTACAACCTCATAAAATCATTTGATACATTAGAAATCATAAAAGTATGGTTTGACCCTAAAATTTACATGTACAATTGTCGTTCGTGTCTAAGTCGTGGTAAATCCTAATCGGACCACATAATAAGTCATAATTGGAGTTTGTATTTAGTTTTCCTCGCTTGTTTTTACTTGCTTCTTGTGTTCTCTACTTGAGTAAGTACTTAGAATAATTTTATTGTATAGATTTGGATAAAGACGTATCGGAACTCGGGAAGGCCGATACCACTGGTGGTAACTGTTAAGAAGTGTTCAATTTCGATTTTTGAGCCAACCATTTAGCCATAAACTCAATTAAACACAAGAGATCTAGGTTTCAACATCATTCACAAGCATTTCAAGATGAGAGTAGGAGATTTATACCTCTCTTTGTGTAGCAACAAAGAGGCTCGATTCCATGGCATGGGAGTCGAGCTCCTTGAAAGTGCTAGCTTTCAAGAGCTCTTAACTAATCCCCTCTATGAACCTCTTCTTCCTATTAACTATTTTAATGGAGGAGAAGAAGGAATGAAGCTCAACACATGAGCAAGAGAGGAAGAGGAAGAAGGGGGCAGCTAGGAAGAGAGGAGAGAGAATGTGGATGGAGGCTAGGGCTTTCCCAAGAGGTGACCCCTTTATATAGCCAACAACTCTCATCCTCTCTTTAAACTATTTACAAGTATGTCACTAGGGCTCTAGCTGAAATTAATAGGGCCATTTTGGGCTATATCAAATGTTACAATGGCCCAATAAACCATCCCATTAATTACTCCTTCATCCTTCCTCAAATCGGGCCTTTAATTAATTAAATAACTAGAAGCCCAAATAGCTCAAACTAATTAAAGTCTGTTGAACATAATTATTTATTAACTCATTAATAATTAACTTTGGATTAGCTAATGCATTAATTTGTTTCCATATGATCCTTTTGACTTAATTAATTATAACGGTTCACAACGGTATATAATTAATTAATCAACTTATCATATTTCGCAACACTCACTGTTGTGAATAAACAAATAATGCACCGTGTGGTTAGAGTCCTATTTGTGCAACCATATCGAGGATTTATGCTATGTTGGCCATGAAAATAAATCGTTATTTATTTCCAATAATCATAAGCGGTATCTAGCAACACGTTATGATTCCCAATTCGCATAAATAATGTACCGTTACAATATCTTAATCCTGCACAAGAAATATAAGTATTTCCTTGTCTGATTCTTATGTCACATGATATCATTGTATAATCCAAGATAGGAGTGTGTCATTCTTGCAGATTATACATTTCTTGATCTAGAGTTGATCGTCTAGTTTGCATGCATACGATCCAACTCCATCAAGGGGCCCAAACAGATATCATCACTCACTAGGTATACTAATGAGGGACATACGGTTTTCTTGATGAACAACTTTTCCCCGCACAATTCAAGAGAACATAAATAAAGTCCTTATAGCAGCCTTTATCAGAAATCAACGTTAGACGATATTTATTGAACCTATCCTCATGTGGAAAAGGTGAACATCTCAAACTTAGAATCAAACTTATATGAAATAAACAATGACACTTAACACAATCCATATGTTTATTTCATTGGGTCAAGTCCTGTACTATGTTCCAATAACATACACATATGCAATTAAGTTGGTAACTCCTTACCTATGATTTGTAGAACTTAATCATCACTTAACTTGCATACTAATCTTTTATGATAATTAATGTTCCTTGTTAATTATCAAGATTATGGACGATTTATATTTATTATTGTCATTCTAATGAATGATCCACAGAGATCTACAATTCAGATCCTCAACCTGAATGATCTGTCAATAATAAACTCTAGGAACAAATGATCAAATATCATCATTAACATAAACTAAGAAAATAAGTCATTAAATATTGACTTCTAGGACATAACTCCAACAGTAACTAGGATTGCTTGTTGTTTGCTTGTGCCTACTTTTGTTTACAGGTGCGGATTCCACACCTATCTTGAGTTATTGTTAGAACTTATTACTTGCATAGCATATTTGAATTCCTTGAATTGCAAGCATATTTGCATTTTTACCATATTGTTATTATGATAAAAATGTTATGTATGCATATTGAATGGTTTTCCGATTGATCTGAATGGAAATGATATGAATGGTTAAGTACTCTTGTACGGTTGAATGGCACTGGTTTCGTTTGTACGCAGGCTAGCTACCCGGCGTGTCAATCGGTGTAGTTAAGCTTAATCCGAGGTCTACAGTGTTACGTCTTGAGGTACTTGTTGAAAGATCGATTTGTCTGAATTGAATCTGAATTATACTCTGATCCCTGCTTCTGGGGAGGAGTCGGTTCTGATCCCTATGTCTGGGGAGGAACTAGTTGACTAATTTATTTTAGGTCTTGATCCTTGTATCTGGGGAGAGACCAAGTGACTCGTGATATTATAAACGAGACTTGCATTTGAAAGAGACTAAACAGAGCCGGCATTTTGTATTGTTACTTGATAAATTTACATTGCGTTAATACTTGAATATGCCGAGCTCATTGCATTGCATGAACTGTATTTTCTGATTGGATTGATATATAAATACTATATTGTCCTTATATGAGAATTGCTTTATTGTTTGCTTTTAAACTCGGTCGGTAATTAGTTCCAAACATGTACTCAAGGTTCGTGTGGCTGGAACTGAATACCGCACTGAGATAAATCTTTATTTATCTCATTTTTCCACTTTGTGGGTTCCAGGTCCTAGACGAGCTCGGGCATGTGGAAAGGAGTAGGCGAGCATGCCTCATTATGTGATACTAGTTACAATAAGTGTTCATATAGCGTACCTCATTATATTTCAGTGATAAAGAATCCTTTGATCTCTACATCACGTACTGACTTTAGCATTGTACTCAATACCTTGCCCATTCGCAGACTCTCAGAAATAACCTACATATATTTATTACATTAATTTTATAGTTCGGTTGCTCAAGTTTAACAAAAAAAAAATGAAAAAAAAAAGAAAAGAGAGAAAAGAAGGCAAATTGATATACATCTTGTGTGAAAGATAAAGGTAAACATGCCTAATCCAAATTTTCACCAAGCACCAACTTTGGATATCAAACAAGCAACAAATTCTTGAAATTGGCCGTGTACGAACTGCATCTAACAACTCTTAATTATAATTACTTAATTTCCAAATAAAATATATAGAACCATCTGCTAAAATTTTCATGAGAGACTTGAGGCAGAGCATCATGAGGACGGCGTCCTGCTTGACTGTATCTCTCTGCCCTGGAAAGCCAAGGCTTCCTCTCCGACATCGACGGTTTGTGTTGAGAGAGAACAACGGAGAGAAGGACAGGTGGGGTCGAGAAGAGGAGAGACGAGGTGGCGATCGGGTGAGGCAGATAGAAGCGAAGAGCGGAGAGATCGAGGGGAGCTTGCCGATCGAGAAAATGAGAGACATAATCACTGGAGCTCAAGCTAGGGTTTTGGATCTAGGGTTTCGGGATCTAGGGTGGTGGCTGGAGCGATCGGCGTGAATGGAAGCTAAATAATAATAAAAAAAGAGTAATTCGGCGCCTTTGACTGTTTTTACTTAAAAACAGTCGTTAAATGCATTCTACAACTGTTTTGGGAATAAAATAGTCATAGATTAAAGTGGGTTGCATTTCTTAGAGCACATTTCGGCCCAATATTGACGGGTAACTTAAGCCACTGTTAATATAATATTAACAGTCGTTAAAGTCTTTTTGACTGTTATTTCTCAAGTACGGTTGCAATGTTTCCGAAGCCTTTTTACCTCACGCTTAATTTCAGCAATTGTTTCAATTCAAAACAGTTATAATTTTTTGGACCTTGTTTTACGATAATGCCATTGATTTGTTAGGTGACTGTTTTTATAAATAACAGTTGTTAATCCACAGTTGCAAAAGCTCTTTTCTGTGGTAGTGGGACCAGCATCCTCTACAGAGGGCATACTTTCTGAACCGTTCGATTTAATTTCGACGAGCAGATTTTTATAAACCGCATGAATCTCGACGGATCTGATATTAATCATAGAACATCCATTATTGATCGAATGGTTGGTATCAGAAGTCTACCCTATGAAGACATACGAATTTCCCAAATGTATCTGGCCAAGTTCGCATGGGAAATAAAATGCTGCCACTTTTAACCTTGGTATATTTTGTTTATGATCCCTATTATCTTGAAAATTAAGGTTCAGTCCGAAGTTTGTTCTAATAAATATTATGCAATCCGAAACAATTTTTATAGCATATATTTATTCGAAACTAATCAAATTTTTCATAGGTTGAACTTTTTTATTTGCATTAGCAAATACAATATTTATTAGTGCAAAAAGAACAATAAATCGGATGATATAAAAAATAAAAAGAATAAAAGGAATAGAGTTGCTAGACGGTGCCCTTAAGTGTATTCAGTCTCAACGTGTGACAGGAACCGCATTCAATTAGATAACTCGAGATTGTCACCTTTTATGACACTACTATGAAGTTGACTCATGAAAACCTCCAAAAATATCCCGCATAAATCAAACGGAATCCGGAATCCAGATTTGAAATTAGAGAGATAATTAGTATTTTTACGGATTGCGATCATTTCCAAATGGACTGATCAAGAATATTAGGAATAAAATATGACCAATGTATATTGATTTCATTTCTTTGTGTCTACCTCATCAACGAAATGGATTATATTTATATAGAGTTTCAATCAACGGCTAATACAGTCCTTGTCAATTCTAGAATTACCAGTTTTAATGCATTAATTACTCTACCAAACGTTAAGAATTGATAGGCCATATTCAACTGTTAAATAATTTATTAATATATTTATGAGTGGGTAAACGAATGATCTCCAACGGAATCAAATTTAATTTCTCTAACTAATTAAAACGAATTGCATATTAGAAACCGAGAAGAACGAGAGAAAATAAATTCAACGTATTGCATATCAAGTTTAAAGAAAAAGTCAAATATTGATTTATTAAAATATTGATCTACGGAATTTCTCATAGAATAATTTTAAAGAATTTCGAGCTTTCCAATTATATTTCCAACAATTTCCCACAAAACTCAAAATTTACAAAATGAAAAGACACCAAATTGGGAATTCATAATAACCAAACGATGAATTTCAAAGAAATAATTTTTTTAGATTGTATATAATCAAATGATAAAACAAATTGCTGGTATTTATATTGCAAATCGTAGAAGTAGTTTACAAACTTGAACTTCACTTAGTGTTGATGGATTAAATTTGAAGGAGACAGAGAGAACTTATGTCTTGAAATTGTTCTTTGAACCCAAATTACATCATCGTACATGAAATATGGAGTCAATCATCGGCAGGTGCGCATTAATTAATGACCATACTCAAATAACTTAGATTTTTCATGACAGTTTATGGATTTGTCATATATAGACACTTTCATATAAGTAAATACCTACCAAGGATGTGTGTAGATTCACGTCCCATGAAAATTACCGATTTGATCCTCATTAAGAGCATTGCTCGAGATATTTTTTTTTAAGATAAATTGGGGGTCAAGCCTCCCAACTTATTTTAAAATTAAATGTCTATAAAAGACTCCCTAGCCGAATTCCGAACTTGCGACCTTTCACTTAAGATACATTACCCGTTGCTCGAGATAAATTGCTCATCCTTAACATCTGCACAAAGCACACTCACCATAGGAATGGAGCTGGAGTCATTAATGCTCCAAAATTGTGTGCTAAATGATCAACTTACGGCTTATTATTACCCATTGAATCTCTTTTGGAGATTGGGTTGCCACCATAAGGCCTATTAGGGCATAAACTCATCCCTTGATGAATATAGAACTTTTGTTCGATTGAATAAAGACAATCAGTAAATTTTTTATTAAATATTTATTTCTTCAAATTTTCACATGTTTCTTTATTTAATTTTGTTTTTTCTTAATATATCAATGCATATTTAAATATATATTTATATATTGGCGATTAATTATTTTTTTTAGAAAAACTTGACAGCGGCTGCCAAGTAACGGATTATATCAATCCGATACAAAACAAAAAGAAAATAAAGCTTAAACATACAAATTAAAAACGACAAAAATAGATAATCGGTCGCAATGCATCCACCATCATACCCTTTCCTTCCATACCTCCTGCATAGACGCACATCCACAATCGTGCCTAAAACACCAGCCGAACATCTTCACACACTCGTGCGTTTGTCGCACCATCTCTTGCACCGACGACACCTCTTGCCCACTGATCGGACCATCTCTTGCATTGGCCTCACCACCTAGAGCATCAGCTGCAGCTCTGTGCACCGGCCCCACCACTACTCGAAACACTAGTCGCATCTCTTGTGCATCGGCTGCACCACCACGCTTACAGACGACACCTCACGCACACCGGCTGAACCGGCTACTCACATCGGCTGCACCTCTTGTGCACCGGCTGAACCACCACTTGAACTGATCTCATCTCTCGAGCACCGGCTGAACCACCACTTGAACCGGTCTCATCTCTCGAGCACCGGCTGCACCACCATCACTCACATCGTCTGCATCTCTCGTCCACTTGCTGCACCACCACACTTTGTGTACCGGCTGCAACTCTCACATACCGGCAACAGCTCTCTCGTGCACCGGTCGGAGCTCTCACGCACCGGCTGCACCACCAATCGAACCAGTCGCAACTCTCGTGCCCTGGCCGTCCTCAGTTCTCACCTCACAATAAGTGAAACATCACCTCCGCCACCGCATCTACCGACCGACCTCAGTTCTTATTCATAACTATTATTTAATTATTAATTGTATTATTAAATATTATTAATTGTTTTTTAATTATTAAATATTATTAATAATTATTATTAATTATTTCTAAGGGGTATTGTTGGAAAAAAAATTAAAGGGGATGAGTGCATAACTTATGCAACCTAAATAGGTTGCATAAGTTATGCACCCTTAAGGCGTCTTATGTAACGGGTGTTTGGTGACTTAAGGATGCATAACTTAAGTTATGCACCCTTTAAGTCACAAATAAACGGGATCTTAGAAATGAATTTTATTATCGTGTTTGTTTACACAGAGAACACCCCTATATATAGACCACAACTATCCTAATACATTTCTATAACGGTCATAAATCAAGATCTCAACTTTAATTACACTATAGGGACATATCGAGCTTCGCTCGATGTAGATATCTATAATAAGAATATTTTTATTATGTTTCTATAGTTTAATTATGTTCATTTTTTGATATATGGTTAAGATATATTTATCTTTAGACATATAGTTTAGTTATTGTAGGTAATTTGATTTGATTAAATTTAAAGAGTTTGATCAAAATTTAAAGAAAAAATTATATGTGTGTGAATATAGTTATAGTTATCTGAAATAATATGATTAATGTGATTTATATTATGTTGATATTATTCATGAAATGTAATATGTCTATAAATGACTTAAATAAAAAATATATATTGTTAAAGATCTGATGTTTTTTCTATTTTCAATTGAATGAATTTAATTTATATTTTATAAACCGAAATTAAGAATGGTGATGAAGAGAAAGTAAGGTGGAGAGGGACTCTAAGCAACACAAAAGAGATGGAGACATGATGAAAATAAAAATAGGAAGGGGCACAAAAATTTTAAACAAAACAATAAGTTGCCAAATTATTATCTGATGTTGAACCGAGTCAGTTTTATGAGCAATAACACCCGACACACAATTTGTTATAAAGTATCACATTATATAAATAAGAAAAAATATTATTGCACAACTATTTCACAATGCTTGAAGTGTCGGATGATATTTAACTAAAGAATCCCGACACCCACACATTTTTATTTACTAGCAGCAGTGCCCGCTCAATGTGCGGGCGGACTTTAAAATGTGATATGTAAATGACGGATCAGAACTGTCCAATACAATCGTTTTTACATTTTTAAATTTTAAATGACCGATCAGAACTGTTCAATATGTTCTTCGTATTGAAAACGTATAAGAAACCAATTTTTATATTTTTCGAATTTTTTTACTTATTTTTTGGTATTTTATAAAATTTATGATATAAAAATTTTGAATCATCCAATAACAACGATTTTCTAAAATACAAAAAAAAAGTAAAAAAAATCGAAAAATATAAAATTTGGTTTCTTATAAGTTTTTGAATGGTTCGGATGGGTTGTTTAAAATTTAAAAATGTGAAAACGATCGTATTGGACGGATCCAATGTTGAAGCATATGATGAGCAAGCAAGCAAACTAATGATTTTTTTTTTAAAAAAAAAAAACCGCAGCGTTAACATTCCTGTTTTCCTTATAACCATAGCAAATAGCAAAAAAAAAAAAAAAATCAAAACAAAGTATTATATATATATTTTTTATATATCTGATGTGAATAGGCACATATGTCCTACCTTTACTACCGATTTTGCTCTGTCAATCACAGTACGTCTCCTTTTTTATAAATTCGAGTATGTTATTTGCTGTTCAAATATTTCCTCAGTTGCACGATTATTAGATCAATTTATGATCAATTCTATATTTCGTATACTGTCCAAATTCATGACCGATTGAGATATTTCTACTCTGCCAAGCAACAATCAAATGCTAAAATCAACTTAAAATTGCTGAAGTTATGATTTTTGACACTAAATGTTAAAATAAGTCAAAATGACAACAAGAGAAAAGCTCCTCTAGCTATGTTAGTCAATCGTATTATTACAAAACTGAACAGAAATTCCATATACAAGTTTGTAAATTTCAAATAAACAAAACAATAGTCATTTAATGTGAATTATAATCTTATCGAAAGGAAGGCATTCTCAATGAAGTACTCCATCAATTTTTCCTTGGTAACCCATAATCCTTGCACGGATTAGTTGCGACTTGAAAAAAAATCTAAAAAGTTACATGCATAATCAATTATCAGTACTGTATATCCAATCCTAAGGTATTTAGCGCCAAACCTTTCAGTTCTCTAGATCACTTATAATGAGATTCTTATTTATAATTCTACAGAAAAATTTTAAATCTATCCTGCAAAAATAAAACATCTAGTGAGACTCAAATACACCCACTGATATTAGGAACTACTTGCTCAGTAAATTAAAAATGATTCATAATGGTGTTAACAAAAAAGAAATTTTGCAATTTCTTCTCTAGTAAAATCTACCCAACACCACTCTTCTTTATGGTATTAATTTGCTTTAGAATGACTCACTGGAACGGCTATCAATCAAAACAGGCAAACCGGTATAGTTTGGCGAAGTGTGAGGATGGAAGCTGGTACAAGACAATAGTTGGCCTTGGCCACAGTAAAAGCATTACCGGGAGAGGAGCTCATTTTTTGAGTAACAACTCTTTGATTACCTAGGCTAAAAAATAATAAAATAAAGCAAACCTTCGCCAGTTTGAAGTATCTCTTTGGTGCCACCCATCAAATGAGACAGAAACTGGGACCTTGAAGGATCATCAGTAAAAAGAGACCGTCTAACAGAAGCAAGTCTAACTAAACATTCCAAAGCCTGAAAAAATAAAGGAATCTTGAAATTATACAGGTCTAGAAACAGAAGGTATGAATAGGGAAAACAGAGAACTTTATAATGGCTAAAGAGGTTTATAATTATATAATATTAATTCACAGACATATTTATTTTGGAAAAAAAAAAGCAAACATGTTCAATAAAACCAGTAGCACATTCATTTCTATGCTGCTCCAAAATAAGCAAACTTGGTCGATAAAACCAGTAGCACATCCATTTCTATGTGGGAAATGAGAAATAAAGGAAATTTGAGTCTATAGTTGCAACAAACCTTCAATTTATCATCAAAAGGAAAAAAGAACAAATCCATAGCAAAAACTAACCTTAAGCCATTAATCACTAAATAAAAAAAAAACAAGTAAAAGCTCCTGTTGTGCTTCACACTTTCTCCAAAGAATACATCTCATGCCATTAATCACTAAATTAAAAAAAAAACAGTAAAACATAGAGCTGGAGAATTTGTTGTTCAAACTCGAATATACAGAATCCGTAAAACATATTTCAATTAAGTATTTCAAAACATATTTCATTGAGTATGTATGACAGTAGAATGGGTGTTAAATTAACTAAACTGAAAATAACTCACATCATAAAGCAGTTTCCCATCAACCGCAACCCAAGGAACATATTTATGAGGTGGCTCCAGGGCATCAGTTTTTGCTGCACATTCCACTTCAAGCTGAAAAAGAAAGAGAAGGAAATTAGGACCTCTAGCAATGTTTGCATTTTTGTTATTAAGATAGCTCTATGCCTCGAGAAATACTTATTAACTTGGCAGATAAATGCTAAGATCGAAGGGTCCAATTGTAATTTTGCTTCAATAGCAGTTGTGTTTCTTTTATTTTCATGATGTGCAAAGTTCTACCAGACAGAGCTTGCTCGCTTTGGTAATTTTAAGTCAGAATGCTCTACTGAACTTATGTGCAAGTCAAACACTTATTAGATCATTTCTTGTTTTTCATTTGGCTACCTTCATATCTTGAGAAAATAGGCATGTTGTCCTTTAAAAAGTTTCTAGAAAAAGGACAATAATTATTAAAAAACAATAAGGCAAAATCTGATTACTACAGTATATTAAGTATGGCATTTCGTGATAAAGATGAGAAGGTCAAATCCACTCATGGGTCAGTTACATTCATCAACCAAAATTTCAACCTATTTAGTGAGGAATTGTTTTACACAACTCTCAATTAATAGGGTTTATAATGTAAAAAATAAACCAGAATACATGTATTGCAGCAATAGTTCTTCCCTCTTTGAATTTTCCTGAAAACAACAAACACCAATAACTCAAACTATTTCAGTTCAAAAAAAATTGAAATTGTTTTTTTGGTGTCAGTGACTGGTCAAATCTTGATCTTCTACGCAGACAAACCGTATCAAATCTATTTCTCAACTGTTCAGTTCTACTGCCTACTTGATCTTCTATGCAAGAAGTAGAAATCTATAATGGTTCATTTGAAGAGACAGTACCTGTACCAATAAATATGAAGGACGAAAGGATCAGAAGCTTGTCACCTAATGAAAAGAAGAACATTACTGTATATGCAACAGTAATTATTAGCAGACACCTGAACAATGAAAGAGGGAAAAAATAACAAATGTGATAAGATTAAAATCAACAAAAGAGTGTAAATTGGTCCTATCTTGAGATATGAAATCAGATTCAAAACCTTACATTTGTAATCAAAATCACTGGTTAAGGTGCACTTATAGCTACCTAATCATAATCTAAGAATCTGATCAATACTATTTCGTCACATAATGAATATAGAGTATGAGGCAGGGATTTACCATAAATGAGTGCAAAACTGCAAATCGACAATTGCAACACCAATCAATAGTAGCGAATAAAATGAAAAGCAGCTATTTAAGACCTGAAAGGGAAAAAAAATAGCACCATAAGTACAACAAAAAATTAAAAAAAATATTGAAATGAAACAATATAATAATAAGCTTTTACAGATTGATCCTTATTACTAAGCTCAAACAACGCAATTCATTCATGGAAGGGAAAAGAACTTTACCGCTTCTTAGATTTCCTTCTCCATCCCTCATTGCGAGAAGCTGCGCTGTAGGCCCTGGTCGGGGCGTCGTGCAAACACGTCACGGACTAAGACCATCGGGTAGATCCATGTGCTCATGCTCGGCGCTGCGCCTGAGTATTACAGAACTGTCTTCTTGCTACTTGCCGCCGCTGCCGCTTTTGCGTGTGTTTTCTTCATCAGCGTAGAGAGAGAAGGCTTTTTATTTCTGGTTTTCGATTAGGGAGTGAGAGAGGGGGCAGTGCATTAAAGGAGAACAAACCCTAAAATTGATTTCCATTTGTGGCCGCGATGAGGGATGGAGGAGTGGGGAGAGGGAGGCGAAGAAGGAAAGAGGCGAATAAGGGAATAAGGGAAGAAATCTCGCCAAATCGGAGTGTATTGAGGGATTTGGCTGGAGCTTTTGAAAACCCTATGGAACGGCTAGAGCGAACAAAAAAATTAATGAAAAGCGGAAAAAAAAATAACTCACGGAGAATCGAACTCGTCCCATGCAATAAACAAACATAACGCGTAACCATCAGCGCCATGACCCTTTGATGTCAAAGAGTCTGACCCTAAGCACTAAATACAGATCTAAACCGTAGATTGCACAGATCAATGGTTTATAATTGATGTTAACAATTGTTTGAATCCCCTTTGGTGATTTTTGTTGCGACCTTTCTCTACGTGCATTTATAAGTAGTAGAGATAATATTGATTTCCTAATTACATATGCTAAGAATTCCCAGCATGTGTACCAGTAATGTTATCATAACTCTAACAACAACGATCTAACGAAAGAAAAATCGGTTGATCTCGAAATGGGTCAACTTCAAATTTTAGCAACACATTTTATATTCTTATTTAAGATGATTGTTCATTTTGTGGCAGCCCCCTTCATCGTTGTTTAGTTTCTTTTATGCTTACAGCATGAAAAAAGTTGTTAAGTTGAATACATGATGGTATGAAATATCATTTACCTTCTCCTTAATAATTCAGACTTAAACAATGAAAGGGTAAAGAATAATACGCGAAATAGATTTAGACTAAAGTCTTTCAAATAGATTATCAGGTTGGACTCTCTAGTCTCAAAAATGAAGCCAAAAATGAAGCCAAAAATGAAGATTGAGCTTATCCTTCAATTTTTTTTTTTTTTTTTTACAGAAAAATAAAAAATGAAGCGAAATCCTCCAATTGGTAAAACTAAAGATTGAACACATTCCATTCAATCTGGTAAAAACTCGTTAATTTCCTCCTCCATTGTCTTCCAGTCAAACACTCAACCTTTCTCTCGGCCTCAGTCTCCAATTTCTATTAAAAAATCGAGTAAATTTTAGCAAGCTCAGCCTCAGTCTCCAATGTCACCTCTGCTTCTCTCTCGAGTAAATTTTAGCACCATTCGGAGGTTTTGAAAAGGTCGATTTCATTTCTCCACTGGAATATACAGGTAGTTACAATTTAACCTTGATTGATGTTTGGTAATTGTTTGTCGATTATTTCTTAGATTTTTAACAGTAAGTTCCTTTTTAGAAATTGAAGCATGGAAAGGAGAGAACTTGGAAAGACGGGATTGAAGGCGAGCGCTACAGGCTTCAGCGCCTCCCCTCTCGGCCACGTGTTCGGTGATGGGCCTCTCTCTGTCGCCATTGCAGAGAGAGAGAGAGTTGTGTTTACACCTAATAGTTAATTTTATTAACCATTTCGAAGGAACGAAACAAAATGATTAATGGTTGAAACGGAGTTGTGTTTACACCTAATAGTCTAACTTGTTGAAAACCAGCCATAAAAGAAATGGTGCGAGTAATATAATATTTTTCAGCCCAGTAATCTAGTTTATTAAGGTTATGCGTGAGATGGAATGGTTTAGTCTTTGTTCTGAGCTCTTTCATTGTGGTAAAAACTACAAATCAGCCCTAAAAGGAGAAACCAGGAAAAGTGGTGCTAGTTAAACCTGTTTTAGCCCAAAATTGATGGGTTATCCTCCTCCAGGCCTAGTTGATGTGGATTCGCTGTTCTTTTTCTTGGGCCCACTAAGGCTTTGATCAAAATATCTTTTATGCAAAATTTTATTTAATTTTATTTTGATTAGAATTAATTTTTGAAATTTCTGTTGGATCTAATACTATAAAAATTAAAATTAAATGAAATTAAATCTATTTATTTTAATCATAAAGTTTCTTACCAAAAGGAAATTTCGCGTGAAAAAATAAGTGAATCTAGTCAGTAAATGCCATACATACTATAGAGGGACCAAGGCCGCAAATAATTCTCAGCCCCAAAAGAGCTGGAAGGAACAAACGATTTCAGGTTATCACAGGTTCTGTTTGGCTGTCTGAGCAAATTATTAGCAACAGCATGTTTGGTCGGTCAAGGCTCCACCACTTAAAAGTGTCTTGGATTGGATATCAATTTTTGCAATGAAACGTTTTCTAGGTGCAGCCATTTTTTTGGCAATTTCGAGTCCTTGTTTCTTATCGTTGTTTTGGATCCTTTACATTGTAGTTGTATACATTTATTTTTTTATTATTAAAAAACTAATATCTCTAGTGCAAGGACTATCAGTTCGATAATTATATCTATTTAACCAGAAAAGGAAAGAAAAAGAAAAAGACAACGAAACATTAGGAATGTGCAATTATTACTTTGAAATCAATCAATTTGTTTGAAAGATCAACCTTATCTGCCCAAATTTCATTATTATTTTCTGAATCATTCTTGCTTAATTTTCCATTATTTTTTTATGAGTCAATCTGAAGTAACTAAGTGTTCTATATTCTACCTTCGTTCTGCATGCAACTTTGAAAAGTTCTGAATTTTAGTATTTTTTTCCTTAATTAATGGGTAATTAGTATTATTAGACCATAGACATTGAAGCATCAATAAATGGCATGGTGTGTATAACTATAAAATTACTAAACCAATATATATGCTTCATGTGCCTACTACGAAATTTCTACAGCAAAGTCAATAGTGTGATAACCCTAAAAAAAAAAAAATCAAATCAAAATCCACGAAAATGCAACATGAATATTGCCCCTTATAAGATAGTAAGTATACAATGGCTAGTCCAAGATGACATGTTTTTAACAAGATTCTATACAGGGGGAAAAAATTTCAACGTTTTGCTTATTAAACATTTAGATTAGCAAAACATAAATCATAAAAAAATTTAATATTAAACAAAGGATAATTCTGTAATGATTTGACACGTTAAGAATGATAATTAGACGAACCGCCCTATGATACGTTACAGAAAAAGTTTTATCCATACAGCATTATCAAATAAAATCAGATAAACAATTAACTTGACGGCTCCATCAACCAATCTTTCCTTTTCATTTCTTTTGTTCGAAATCGAATAGATAATGACGTAACTACGTAAAAGTTCATCAATTTTATCCTAAGTTTTCATTCAACTTCCCACGTCAGCTGGGTGTTCGTGCGTTAACAAAGTCATATTTCGCATGTTTTTCACACACCTAATAGTCATCATCTAAGAAATTTTAGATATTATTGCTTTGCGCTTAAGCTATATACATATGCGAAACATCCACATATTTTCTTCAAAAGTACACAGAAAATCTATCTCTCTCTGACTCTCTCTCCATTCACTCAATTTTTTAACGAAACAATGAAGATGATGATTGCTGATTAATCTTGCAAGATAATAAAAAAGTATTCCGCACGTTCTTAAGGCTATCTACCATATTCTGTTATTTAACAAGGTCAGAAACAGAAATGTACAGAGAGAAGAAGAACAAAAAGGGTGTTTGCGTAAAGTTCACAACAAAACCCAGATCAAAACAAAAGAATCCCACTGATGTCTCCGGCGTCGGTACCGTGTTGTTCCTTTTGCTCTCCCAAATCAACGTTACTACCTTACCCCAACTAAACTGTAATCGCAACCTTCCTTAATCGCAAACCAACGGTCAGATCTCCTCCTCCTAATCTCATTAGCTGCTATCTAACGGTCCTGACCCCACTTGTCTTCCCAGCCTGTCTTAATTATTATTACTATTTAATAATAATAATAATCAACCACTGGTATATATAATCATTTCCCGAACCAGAAAGCACAAGATTGGAGAAACAAAGAAAAC
This sequence comes from Rhynchospora tenuis, assembly GCA_027725995.1. Lineage (NCBI taxonomy): Eukaryota > Viridiplantae > Streptophyta > Magnoliopsida > Poales > Cyperaceae > Rhynchospora > Rhynchospora tenuis. Next base: position 123,764,535 of record CM050889.1, read on the forward strand.
AAAAAACAATTCGAAATAACAAAATCTTTCATCGCGCGGTCGCACTAGAAAAGAGAAAGGAGAGAGAGAGGTGCGATTTCAGGCGATCATGGCGGAGGCGGCGGAGGAGCGGCGCGCCGAGGCGGAGGCCACCGGAGACCCCGTTTACAAGACCAAGGTGGTTCAGTTTCTCGGTCGTACCACTCCGATCGTGCTCCAAAACGAAAACGGACCTTGCCCTCTTCTTGCAATCTGTACTTTTTTTTTTTTTAACTGATTTTGCATTACACTTTAGTTTTGGTTGAATGGAATAGGATGATTTTGTTGTTTATTATGGTTTGTGTTGTTTGACCTAATTTTGGTTTGGTTTGGTGTGGTATTTGCTAGGTAATGTGTTGCTTTTGAGAAATGTCATTAATCTTAGCGTGGATGATTCGGAGGTTCCACAACAGAGGCTTCTTTCTCTGGTGGCGGATAGGTTGATCGACTCCAATAGCAATGTTCAGGTTTGTTTTTTTCTAATTAATGCCATTAGTTTTCCTATTGATGGTTTAATTTCAGTGGGATAGGTTAATTAAGGAGAGGATATAGCAACTTCCTGTCATTATAAACCCAGCATTAATGGGATCAACCTAGGTTCCTCTCTTTCTTTCTTTTTTTCTTGTTTGAAAATCTTAAGACTTGTAGACAGGTTGATTGAGTAAAGAGAGGGATCATTTGACAATCATTTATCTTGACAATCTTGAAATATAAAGTTAAATTAAAATCCTACATTGTTGGAATGATTTGAATGGTCTGTATAATATATCTACAGACTACAGAATCTGATCGGGTGTGTGTTTTACTGTTCATAAAGCCACTGGTCCAAAATTGACTTATTCTTGTTACGACATTAAATGATGCTCAAATTGCATGAAATGTGCTTGTCAGACTATCTATGTTCCCAATAATATACCTATACATTTAGGTTTTAATGTTTGATCTTATTTGAAGTTTTAAAAAATCCATTTTCAAGATAACTAATGTAAAGTGATCCCTCCTCTTTGAGTAAATTTGAATGCTACATTAGTATATTACTAGGTCATCCCCTTTGTATATATAGTGGATGTACTAATGTAATAGCAATCTAAAGGAGCTAGTGTTCTACTGTCTTAATGCTTCTGAACGAAATGGTGTAGAGTAATTTTCTGAGGTTCTGAAGCGACACTTATCTTATGTTGGATGCATAATTCATAGATTTATGCTTAACTGGCAATGATAAGTAAACAATACCTGCCATAATTGAAATGGTGCTATCTATCTTAATGCAGCAATCCTGTCTCTGCACACAGGAGCCTCAAACGTATGCTAATTTAATTCATTTCTCTTCATTTCTGTCTTAAGGGGAAGGACGATGCATATGTTAACAACCAGCAACAAAACATAGCAGATGCAATCGATTTGCTGCCTCGCCTTGCAACTGGAATTGATGTGAATGTGCTTTTCAGGAAGTAAGTCTTTGGTTTTTTCCTTTCTTTTTTATGGGATTGAAGTTTCATGAGCAACTCAACATATATTATGGCCTTTGACTTTAATCACCACACTATTTAAAAAGGGTGAAACCAGAACATGTTATTTGATTAGGATCACCATCACATTATGTTCTCATTAAATTTCACTATGATGCAGAATCAATGATTTTGAGTTCACAAGGGAGTGTGCTATATTTGATCTCCTTGATATCGCCTTGTATCATGGTTGGATAGTTGATCCTCAGGTACGCATGAAAAATATGGTTCGTTAGAACCTATCCATTACAAGTTGGTACATCAGTTTAGTTATATAGAATGGTCACAATAGATAGAACTGATTAGAACTGGTAACACATGGACAAGATTCTATAGGCCTATGACAATGGTATCTTCTAGTATGTACCAAAACCTTTTTCTTGAATATTTGTTTTTTACACTATACCTAGTGTAAATTTGACTATCATAGAATTGTGTTACACCATCTTATATGTACCAAAATCTATGACAAATTGACAATGGTATCTTCTGTTATGCACCAAAACCTTTTTCTTGAATCTTTGTTTTTTACACTATACCTACTGTAAATTTGACTATCATAGAATTGTGTTACACCATCTTATATTTCAGGATGTAGAAACAGCATCTGTTATTGGCTCTAAATCTTATAATACTCTTGTGGCTGAGTATGTAACAAAAAGATCAGAGAAAGAGAAGACTGAACCGACAAAATCAGAAAAAGAAGTCAACCAAGATGAAGAAGGTCAAACAGTTGACTTTGCAGCAGCCTGCACAGCAGCCCTTGGTGTGCCATCTCCATCTCTCTCCAGAGGACTATCCTTTGAGGACATCCCAGTCCCACCTGTCATTCCTCCAGCTGGTGATCAGAAGAGGCGGGGTGACATAGAAGAGGAAGAAGAACTTAAGCGGATTTTGGATCTATCCAAATCTGAAATATCTGACCAAGTTATCAATTCATCTGTCATATCTCCTGTTTTAGAGGCAACTGCTAAAGATGAGAATTCTGAGCTGATGGCACCTCTAACCGAGAGCACCTCTGATGTGGCTGAGAGATCTGATGAGTCTGAAACAAAAAATGAAAATAGTGATTTGTCAGAACCCCAACTGCCACAGCCTCATACAAAAGAGGACAAAAATGACTCGACGGAATCAGCATTTGAAGGTGTTGAGAATTTGGAGGGGGTTACGTTCCCAAGGTTGTCATCAGAGAACATTTCTCTGGATGTCAATCAGTGCATGGCAGGAAGCACTGGAGAGCAATTAGTTGGGAAAACTGGAGAGGAACACGATTCAGTGGGAACTGTACCTACTGAAGTCAAGGACGATTATTTAAATGAACCAGGAGTGGTTGACAGTGAGCCTATATACCAAGGAGAAGAGCACATCTTAAATTCTAGGAGTATGGTGTATGAAAGTCCTGAACCAATTTATGAAGGAGAGGTTCTTCTTGCAGAGAAAGCGAATAAGGAGGTTTCATCTCATGAGTCAGGTGATGAACCTGACGATCGTCAGTGTAAGTGTTTCTTTATGCCAAAATACTCTCTTAGTTATATTTCTGGTCCGAGTGGAATTATGTTAGTTTCATGTGTGATTACTTTGCAATGGGCAATTATTGTACTGTGTTCACACTTGGTGAATATAAAACATTTGTTTTATAGGAATAGATGGCATTATTGTATTCTCATTTAATTACAAAATCATCATGTGTCAGGTGTAAAATGATGCAATTATTCTCATCCTTATTTTTATCGTCTTCTAATGGTCTTATTAATGTGATTGTTAGGAAATATACACTGTTTACAACCATATTGATTTCTATTAGAATCCTGTCAATTAGTTATACAATAGATTTGATACCTGCCAAATTAAAGTTTGCCAATAATATAGTGTGAATGAGGTATGCAACATTGTTTATATGCATGATATATTGGGAGTTTTGGCTTGTTCAGCTGGTAAATATTGACATTGGATATGCATATTTTGATGGTGCAAAGGAACTTTGATTTGTTCTGAATATTAGAATGGAAATTCATAGTATTGGTGTTTGAAAATGTTTATATATTGTATACAGGGCAACTGATAAAGAACTTTCTGGAAAACAATGCCAGCCAGTTGACTATATATGGGTAATTTTTCTCCTAATATTGTTTCCTTCTGAAGTGATTATTGTTATGTATAAATAAAAATGTAGCAACCTTTTTCTGTATAATTTGCAGCTTATTTTGCTTACAAGATGGCCTCAAGGAAAGGGAACTGTGCGTCTTTTTTCGTAATAACCACTTCAGCACTATGTTCAAAGTACAATTACACTGTTCCTCTTTCTCTTTAAAAACTCACAAGATACGATTCTGTTTGTTAAGCTTAATTTCATTTATTTGTTTGTTCTTTCAAGTACAACGGTGAGCTGTACATATTAGCTACTGACCAAGGTTACATCCATCAGCCTGACTTGGTTTGGGAAAAGCTGAATGAGGTATGATTCATAACTTAGCCCAAGCAGTCCATTTTTTTCTCAACTACATAAGAAGAAGTACAAATTGCACAAATTTGCTTTCAATCCTCTGAAAAAATATATATAGAATGCCCATACATACCTAATAAAAAGAAGTATGAAAAACTCTCTAGTTCTGTTAGTAGTGAATACTGATTGCATTTTCATTGCTTGGTGTTGACCTTTCTGATAGATGATTATGACATCGTATTCTCTGCATGGAATAAATTAGGTTAATGGAGACACAGTTTTCATGACTGGCAACTTCACGCAATTCAAAGTTGAGAATAGAGGAAGTGAATCATGGAATGAACAACAAGCCATGACAAGCACTGCAGTATGAATCATTTTTAAAAAAAATTATTATCTTTCAAATCTTTTTTCTATATTCTGACTGCCTAATTTTGTAATTTTGTTAACAGAATTATCTTGCCACGCTTGGAACTCCGGACTCATCGCTCTCAGTTACAAAGTAATTCTCTTGAAATGAACTTTTTTTATTTTGGTTAGTTATGTAAAGTGTATTATTCTTGTCGCTGGAGGTTGAAATTGATGCCATTTTAAGTGAATTATTTCTTTTGTTAAATAAAGTGCATTGATTCTTTTTTGGTGGTGGTTTCATTTTAATGCTTGATACTATTATTCCTAGACATGACTGCTTCCTTTATGGACCAACTGTTTATTGGTGTTAATCTGGTTAAGCACATGTAGTTTTAGCAATAGACCAGTAAGAACTATGATGGGCCTTGCCTCTCTATGAAGGGATCCAGGTTAAATACCCTTAAGAGGCATCCAAAATAATGCTTAGGTTGACAAAGCCCTTATTTATTAAATAAAAATAAAGCAACTGAATGGCACCAGCAATAACTTTTTTTACTTATTAGTAAGAACAATCCTTTCATGTATAAACAAGCCAGGTTGCGAGTTCCTTGCTTAAAATGAATTTTGTATCAAAAAAAATGAGCTTTGTTTAACTTGCTATAAATCATGACCAGTTTTCAAAATATAATCTTCTGGATCTCTTTTATTTAGTAAACTGAAATACTTGAATTTTAAAATAGGTATTGTGTTGGATTTCGTGACTTGGCTTGTCTAGATGGGTCAAATTTTGGTTTATTGCCCATAAAATGGCAAGGTTTCAGTTTGATTAAATTATTTTGGAATTCTATTAAGTACCTGTTATTTTCATTTAGTTTTTAGTGCAAAGATGTTGAATTTTGAACGAGGTTTAGTTCTCAGTATGTTAGGTTTGTTAATTGACGATTGTTCATAACTTGCTTCCTTTTAATGGAGAAGTTAAGTTCATGCATTAAATCATTCGAAGTCAGGAAATGATTGTTATAGTACTTTTTCTGTGCTTATTTATTTTATATATTGCATGCAAATGTTGCTTCTCAATTTTGTGACAACCCATGTTTTATATGGATACCCCTATGTAGCTTGTTCTTTCAATATTTGTAATTTTTTAAGAGGATCACCAAAATTGTTGTGCAATGAGGTTAATAAATCTGAATAAATGAGATAAACCAAACGGTGTATAGTCCATTATGAGAAATTAGAGGTCATGTGAGATCCATGGTTGTTTTGTGGGGAAAAAAATGATACGCATTCAAAGGGACTGGTACTCTTTTGAAAAGCATGATCACTCTCTATAAATTGTTATGTTAAATTTTTTTTGTGGTTGTGATACATGCAAACAGGTATTCCTTACCAGTATAGTTTGCTATAGGATTTCTGTGCAGTAAGCTTTTCATACTTTTTCATCAAGCATGACTCGGTACTTTTATCATGTTAGAGTAGATTGGTGCTCAAATTCAATCATAGATTGTTGAGTTAGCTTTTTCGAACTTTTGGATTAATCAATCATTTATAACATGAAATCTGGCAGCTCGGACTTACAACTGGCAATAGCACTTCAGCAACAGGAGTTTGAACAGCAGCAGCAGCAACAGCAACAGCAGCAGCAGCAGCAACAACAGCAGCAACAACAACAACAAAGGCCACAGCAGCAGCTTCCCTATCCACAGCGGCCACCTGGCAGCGGTTCAAGGCTTGTTGTGGGCCCTCAGGTACTTACTAAACTGGAATAATTTTCCTTTCTTCAAAAGGTTGCCTTTGTTTTCATAGGAGGTTAGATACTTTTCGGCACCAAATGCATCAGTTAAGATGTGGGGCATGTGCCATATATGTGGTGGATGATGCATTTAGGAGTGGGGTGTGTGACCATACGTGCGGTGGACAGTTGTTTTGTGCGGGGTTACCCATTTTGTTTGAGACAAAACTGGCATTTGATTTCCTGATACATGAATGCAATATTTGGCATCAAATGGTCAGGTTACCCTTATAGAATGTGCTATTTCTTGTCCTTGATTTGTTTTCAGAAAGTTAGAAACATGAGGTTCTTGTGTCATATTAAAGTAAAAGGTATTCTCATAAATATGCATTTACAGACTACAACTAGGCTGTGGGATTGTTGTTAGTTTATATTATTAGTTACAGATTGTCCAACTCGTCTCTGTTTACACAGCCTAGGTCTTTTCATTCATACATAATCATATTGTTCATTGTGCTTTTCCTTCCAATCCTCTTTTTTGTTGATTTGGATGTGCCATTTGAAATGAATTACATACTTTTCTTTGTCCTAAATTAAGGTCATTTGTTTTAGATGGCCAATAAATCCCTTTAACTACCAGAATAATGGCATCTATAGTTCTATACACGATCTTAGTTTTATAGTTTTTTAATCTGATAAAATTAAATGAGATGTTTTTGTCGTTTCTTCTTTTTGGGGTAAAGTTTTATAGTTTTGTATTCATAATGTTGTTGTTGTTTTTCTATTATTGCAAATAATTGGTTTTTATTTCCTGTTGTTACAGCGACCTGCCTCGTCAAATGTTCAACAAAGACCTAGTGAATCAAAGGCTAAAGAGAAATGCACAATAATGTGAAACATGTTTGTAAATTTATGTGAACAGCAGTCCTGGACTTTCATTGTACAGAACAAATTCTTAAAACAATGTCAATCTTACTACAATTTGCTGATTATAAAATGCTGCTCACATAATTGCCCTTTCCCTTCAAACATTCAATTAAGCTTTGTATATGTGATTTCTTTTTTTTTTATAAATATATTCCGATTTACTTTCATCGTTTGATCATCATCTCTCGCCAGAATTGATGCAAGTTATATATGCACTGAAAGTTCTAACTAAACAAAAAGTTAGCTGTATTAACTAGTCGGATACTCGTATGTAAGACTTCGCCAACCACTAAAATGATTGCTGCCATAGCGACTCATGCAGATAACAGAGTAAAACTGTAAATGAAGAGGTTTTTCAAATGATACTTTCGTATTGACCAGGTTACATATGTTTGTTACAACTTACACCAACGCCCAGAATTCTGACCAGTCTAATACTCAAAGCAAACTCGAATCAAGAATATGAAGTGGATAAAAGGTGGCAAAGGTCCTATATTCTGTATATTGATTCTTTTTTTTCTTTTTCTCTATCACATCGCAAATTTGCAATCCATCAAAAATTTTCTTTCAACTTCCTAAGACCTCGGCCACAGTCTACCCTTCACAATACTGTTTTGCTTTACTACAAAAAATAACAAAAAATAACAAAAAAATAACAAAAAAATAAATACACTCCCACAATTTCTATCGGTTGCTAGCAGTCGGAATAAACAGATGCTTCCTTTGTCACAAAAAGTTGTCACGCTGTGCATCGGCCCCACTTTAATAAAAGGGCACTTTCGTAGCCTTTAAACAATTTCTATTAGGCAGGGATCCTTGACACAATGCGTGAAAAGAGCAATCAGAAATGGGTACTTGCTTAAGCACGTCATAAAATCATCTCTGCTTATTAATTTATCTTTATCAATGTCGAATATGCTGAATAATTGAGCAACCTGCAAAACAACAAAAGAAAAAGAAAAGAACACGGTTAAAAATGTAAAAAGAACAGGTCAAATATATCATGAGCACCTATTTACATCCTTTAGTTTTAGGTCCATTTGCAACCCTTGCAAAGAAGAAAAGGCCAAGTTGCTATGATAAACTTTCAAAATGATTATTTATTTTTGTTTTACTTACATTATGGTTAGTGCATGGAATTGTTGATTGCAACGCATCTCCAAGCTGCATAAAAATGATTGACGCATTTTTAAGCAGTCTGAAATCAAATAATAAAAAGAACCAAAAGTGTATTTGGCAAACTAAAATTATTTACCTCGTTGAAAGAGATTTGAAAACTTGTGTTTTTACACTTCTCAAAGGCAGTTGCACAACTTCCCAAAAACATTTCTTGCATCCTGATGTGTGCTGACCCCACCAAGTACTGCGTATTTTATATTAAATAAATAAAAAATGAGGCAACTCATAATGATAGTAAGGCTCTCTTTAGGAGGGTAATAACTTTGGGGGTCTTAAGGATGAAGTCATCACCACTCTCACAGGAATAGAGTTATACTTATACACAAGTTGTCCCCAAGCTATCTCACTCCCAAATGGCACTTACAATTCAGACCTCAATAATAGAAGTACCTGACGGAATGAAATCGACCCCTTATGTTCAACATCAAAGTACTGAAATATCTGAAAGGGAAAAAAAATATGGTTCTGAGTTCAAAATGATCGATAGTAGCCCAAAAGAATGAAAAGGCACTATCCATATTGCCCATCCATATTTTTTAATCACTCATTAATTCTGTTTCTCTGCAATTATTATATTAGATACATTCAGTTGTTTAGTTTAGCAATTTACAGACCTATTACACTACTACAGTACTACTTCATTACTTCATCCTAGAACATCATATATTGCACTAGAAAACACATCAAGATTACTAGTGTTTAGCTGCGAAGATAGCCATCTTGCGTTTAGCAAAACAAAATTACCTTCTCAGACAGCGGACAAAAACCAAGGCCAAAAGCAGTTGTAAATTCATGGAGGCCAACCCTCCCACTGTTATATACAAAACAGGATAGTAAGTAAAAGATGCTTCAGATATCATCTCATTGAGAAAAAATAATGAGAAACACCTACTTGGAATCAGGGTTCATTGACAAGAATTGATCTAAAAGCTCCAAAGCCTCTGAGGTGTTTACATCAAACATCTAGCAGAATCCACAGAATTAAAATTATGTAATTTCTTGTCATAAACAAACTAATTCTAAAGTAAGCATAAACATGAGAAGTTCATTTGCATGTTAGAAGGATCAGCTACTTGAAATTGCATACTGTCAATCATAGTATTATCTTCACATAAATAAAATCGAAAAATTGGAATATTGAAAATCAAGACTTACATTTTTCGCCCATGCCATTTCTACCATATAATTTGAGCAGGCAGCTTGCTGTTAGAAAAACGAGATGGAACCAATGAGGTGTGTTCAATTTCAAATGTCAAGCTCAAAGGAGTATATATATAAGAGAAATTTTGATATTTTAGAAGTTTATAACCTTTGTGACCTCAGCAGCTCTTGATACAATCATTACATCACCATAAGCATAAGAAGTTTGTAGAACATTCAGTGCTGAAGACATTGCATTGCTTGTCTGAAATTGAACAAAAGAATTTATTGTAGAGCACAAAAATTTACATCAACTCTGAAAAAAAAAAGTACGTTTAAAAAAAATGCCAAGAAAAAAAATTCACCCGCTCTGCAAAATGAGCGGCACTGTCATGCTTGCTCTCAAGTGGGTGCACCACAGGAAGATACTCAACCTAGAGAGAGAGAGAGAGAGAGAGAGAGAGAGAGAGAGAGATCAATGAACTTGTGTAATTAATGACAAGGGTAGTCAAAATCATGACTAAAGAAGTCTTCCAATTTAGTATGATTGACAATATTAAAGTATAGCAAGTACTGAAGTACTTTCCCTCTAATCCAACACATTGATTTGATAGTTTGCAAAGTTTTCTTTTCAAAAATGAAAAAAAATGAAGAAGAAATAAAACTAAATAATAAAACACAATTGAAGGATAGGGTAAAAGTATCATAGATTTGCAGAAAAATTTTAAAAATCCTATCAATAATCAGTCTTTAAATTTCAACCTTCTTCAATCACAATTAATTAAGAACTGGATATAATAAAGCTGATCATTAAAAATGATACATCTATCTATCTTTATTATTAATACTTTAAATGCATTCAGTTTAACCATTGTTACTAAAGAAAATATTGCATCCACGGACTCCTCATATGAAAGGATGCTTGCTTAGTAATAAGTTTTTATCCTATGCCATAATAAAAATTAGTGTTGTTCAATCATGACGCCCACAAACTAAGACTACTGTAGAGGCTAGGCTATTCATGAGTTTCTTCAGTTCCTTTCACAAATCTACTAGTCCAGGCTTTGCAATTTGTGGATAGCTTGTGGATCTATGCAAATTACTCTAATTGCCAGAGACCTACCTCCATGAAATTGTGAAACTGAGTGAACATTCTGAACATCAGCATAGGTAGTGAAATATTCCCCCTGAGAAAAAAATGATGTAAACAAAATTATATTAAATCGAATCGAAATTCATGGTACAAGCTAAATGTAGCAATAAAATCGATCTCAAACAAAAGTTTGCAGAATATATTCCACCATGGAGATACCTTATGGAACAAATGGGAACCATTTTTTTTTTTTTTTTGCTTAATAAGGGTTATGCAGCTAATTTTACTCTTTTTTTTCCTTTTCAAATCATTCTGAGAAGAACAGAGTGGTGCATGCATATTCTTCACGCGTTACTTGTATGCAATGCAGTAGGTTCACCAGGTTTGGTTTATTGTTCATTATTGAAACTGGAGGGGCGTGAAAAAAACACACTTGGTTCCATTTTTTGGGTACTAGATGGCTTGTCGGTGTGTGAGAGGGATGGTGGGAGGTAAGGTGGGAGGATTGGAGAGAAAGTGTACCAAGATTGATCAAAATGCACATAGGGGTAACGAACAACGACCGGTTGAACTGGAAAGCCAGGTACGAAAGCACCATGTTGAAATGAAAGCATAAATCTTCCATTGCTGGTGGTCCCCTCAGGAAACAGCATGACACGTGGAAAGCTATTGGAGGAAGCCTTTCTCTGAAATCAGCACATCCTAACAAGTACGCATAGGTATCATATAGATAATAATTATGATTCAAAGATGCAATTGGAAATTCTATAGCCACCTTTTCTCCAGCTATTATCTGTAAAGGTGATAGGCTGATTCTGTACAAGATTTTATTAGTATATACTACAGTAAATAATTAAATAGAAGTCAATTTATTTACCTTTATTTCATTTACTGCGAATTTCCTTGAAGCTGGTGAGAATCTGTCAACATAAATAACCTACATTAACAGGAACAAACTGATTAGAAAATTATTTTTTGAAGGGGAAAGAAAAAGAACATAGAAGCATGACCAAGAAGTGGACTGTAATTTGGCCAATACATACTGCCTTTCATATGCACTGAGTTATCTTAATGCAGTAAATTATACAAACTGCCCAGCATCACTCATTTCCAATTTTCCCTTTAAGACTCCAATTTTACTGTTTTTGCCCCTGGCCATTCCAACAATACAGTTTGGGTCCTAAACATCCCTGTCGTACTAATACCTGGTACCATATTCACTCAAAGGCCAGACATAAGTCCATAGTCATAACACCTCAAATGGGCCTATATATTGATATGATTTGAACAGCCATATTATTTTTAAGCACGGAGTTGTGTGCCTGTTCATTCTTTGAGTGAAAAACAATGGACTAAAATGGTACAGTTTCTATGGTTGTTGACCAATTTTTTTTTTTTTAAAAAAAAGGGTTGATGTTTCAGTGCCCAAAAATATGGTACGAATTTGTATTACTCTGGACATATGTGTACAATTTCAAGCTTTAGTGCCCAAAAAAGAGACGTCATGCATGCTTTAACAATCAATTTTGCAACTTAATCTTCTAATTTTGATCATAATTTTTTTTTATGTTGGAACATCTATTTAGCTAACCACCTAAACAATAAAAAACCAAAGAGAAAACAAAATAAAAAGGTATGCACAAGATTAGTTGTGTTACCTGCATAGCCCGAATAATAGTTCCAACAAAGGGCATGGAATCATGCGACTCTGAAGCAACAATTGTAGGACACAATTCATAGAAGTAGTATATAGGGTCTATGTATGATACATGATTTGATACAACTATTGGTGCAAGCTCCCTTGGGGCAGGTTTTCCTTTACGTTTGATCCAATGGTACCTATAATGGCACAATAGAAAAGAAGTGTACAAAACATCAATTTACATATTACATAATCAGAGACCTAGTTTTCTCAAATAGTCATTTAATACATATAACTGATGCAAGTACAGAAACATTAATGAGAACAAGAAGCTTATTAGTATAACACCCTAAATTTCTGAAATTTACTCAAGTATCTAAACAACTGGTTTAAATATAGTGACTATTCTATTAAAAACCAAAAAGGCCACAAAGTCAAAATTCAACTGTTCTATTGAAAGCTATACCATATCATGGTGTATGGGTATCCTTTAATGCAGAGAAATTCAAAGCCCACTAATTAATCAAATCCCATCAATTGGCCCAGTAAGGACAGTGATTTAATGATCTGAAACTCCTGATTTTTGTAGGATATTATTATAATTCGTACATGACATGCATTCCACATAATAATGGAAAATACCAAAATATCAATTAAAAAAACAACTATGAATTAATCAGATCAAATAAAATTACCCGAAAGAGAACAGGATACACCGTGCACAAATCCGTGTGATCCACATGAGGCGTCTCCGCCACAACGTAAGAGGCAAGCTCAAATCCTTCCAACCCTGAAGGGCCACCCAAGTAGCCACATATCCCACTGCTATACACAATCCGAAGAGCACCAATCTAAGCGCAACGACAGGCAGAATAATCAAAACCTTCAACCATTCATACAACCCGCGAAATCCGGGCGTGTGGTTTCTGAAAGGATCGATGGGACAAGGCGGAGGGATCTCCAACGGAGGCGCTCCTAAGAAATCGAACGGATTCGGCGGAGGAGAGGTGGTGGTGGTAGAATCGCCGTTGGTGGCTTGGTCGGAGATGGTGAGGATGACGTCGGATGATAGGAGAGGCGACGTGAGGTCGCCATTAATGGTCGGGTTTGACATCGGATAGTGAAAGAGAGAGAGAGAGATGGAAATGAGAACTGAGCAGGTGGAAATGAAATGAAAAAGAGGAAGAGAAGAAATGAAAAAGGTTTTTGTAAAGAGGGAGCGAGGGAGAGGAGGAGAATAAACGCGATAAAATAGTGGAACTGGGTTACATGGTCGCATCAGGATGCGAGCGCGGCACGGAGGTTTCACGTTTCCGCTTGTTGTCCTTTTGTGGAATAGAATATTAGCATGCCTACTTGTAAGTTGTAAATTACTACTTGCCTATACGGGTTTTTAATTGAATAACAAAAAATTAAAAATGATAATTTTGTTGCTTATTTCGTATAATATGATAGTAGTTATAAGTAGGGGCGTGCAATGAATTTAATAGCATGTAAGAATATTCATCGGCACGTAGTTGTTATTTATCAAAAAGATACTAATGCAGCCGAATGATATCAGTTTTTTTTAAGAAAAAATATATATATGAGGATGTTTATTTATTCGATCGAGTCTGTGCTAATGTTATTGTCTCAATTTTTTATGTAATAATTTTGATATGTTTTCTGTCAAGGTTCTTAAATTCTTATATTCAAAATTTAATAATAGAATATAAAATGTTATTCATCTTGTAAGGAGTTCCATTTACCCCACCACCTTCTTTAAATGTCACTTGCCAGAATCCACCAACTGTTCGCTATAGAGATGTGAAGTCTCTTGTAAAGTTGCTATCTATATTTGGCATGCATTTCTAATATACACGTAACTAATTTAAAAAAATATTGTAAAAATATGTTTTGGTACCAATCAAATGATATTTTGCGTGATATTCTGCTCAAAGTGGATTCTTCTATATTAGTAATAATTATCTGTCCTTCGGCAAATAATTTAGGAACTTTGGTAGAAAATTTGAAAATAAAAGTGATACACAATAAACAAAATAAAATAATAATAGAAAAAAAAAAAGATTAAACACTGCCTAGTGGGCGCTCTGCCGCTCTCTCTCTCTCTCTATCTTTACCGACACGCCGTCACGTAAAAAGATGTAACTTAGGGGTGGATTTGTAAGTTCGTACAAGCCCTAGAGTATAGACAGACTTGTCAAAAAAAAATATATGCGTGTATTTTTGTTCCTCTTTCCCAAAATTCGATCTTGACATTTTAATTTAAAGATTAAAATTAATAATTTATTTTAACAATCTCTGAAAATGCCATACCGGTGGCTAGAACCACATCTTGCTTGTACTTGTCTCAAATATTATTAATGGATGTAAGTCAGGTCTAATACTTGATTTGCACGTGATTGAGTTTGGTCTAAATAATGGAAACCTTGTGTCGGTCGTGTATATACTCAATTCTTCTTGTTAGCTAGCGAAGAATTTCAGAAGTATCGTGCAGCTATGATAATGTCATGTAGTCATGTTCCCTTTTTATTCTTGTTATATAAAATAGATTATGTACAAAAGAAAATGATATTTCACTTACAACACTGTTTGTTCACCCATTTTGATTTTCTTTTTCCTGATATTAATCTTGTTAGATTTTGGTTATACATAATTGTTAGAATAGAACCAGTCTGAATTCGATTTGTGTCAGATCAAGTAAATTCTAAATCAATTTGGATATTGAGATGGAATGATTCAAATTAATTTATATCAAATTCTGTCTTTTTAATTTTCAATGCTCATCACAATATATTATTGCCGAAGGTCCACCTTTATTATCTTCGGATTTTGGTGACACTTATTTTATACTAATTCAACTTCAAATTCTAATTTTTCAGCTCAATTTATTTTTATGATTGCTAATCGTTCGAACTTCTATACGCGAAAATTATTAGAATTTCCGAATCATTGAACTCAGAATTTACATGTTCGGATCACGACACCTTCATCTTGGAACCAGATCCTCTGGTCGGCAGACTACATGGTCCGTATTGATCTGGACCGTCTAATTTAATCTCCATGGATAAGGATGCCCCGTGCATAATAGGCAAGATTGATAGGCCCGAAAAAAATGAACCGTTGAGATTAAATCGTATGGCTCGGATCACGTGCCGACCAGGTGGTCCGCACTTTTCTACCGACCAGAGGATCCGAGTCCCCTTCAATCTTATTATAATTTAAAAATTTTATTGTCTAGCTGACCCCGCGGGGTCTACACAGATGGCTGCATTAGAACTGACAATAGATGATCAGAGTTACTTGCGCCTTCTATTACGGAGTAGTGCGATCGCATTTGGATGTTACACACAACGTTTCGTGGTTGTGAGGCGCGTTTGTTTGGCACTTTGGCTAAATCTTCGTGGTCCATGTGTAACGCGCATGTGAGCAGCATGAACCAAATCGTTTTGCATCTGGTTCGTATGATTTTGTTTCCTAGACCCGGTCTTTCGGGTTCGTGTTTCCACCACATGGTTAGTTTGGGCTCACAAAGGGCATAGTTTCTATTCCATGTGCATTCAACGTGTTGAGGTTTGGTAGCAGTGACAGAACTTTCCACTTTCAAGGAACCAGGAGAGGAAACAAATAAATAAAGAAAGATCCAAGCAAAATAACAGTTTCGATTAAAGGAAACGACATAATAAAGACTCAGATGTGCCAGATGCCATTTTTGCAACAAATTATTCAGAATCGGGCTCTTAAATTAAACGAATTTTCATGTTTGCTTGTAGCAGGTGGGGCCTCTCAAAACCGGACCCTGATCCTGTGTCGCGCGGCACGCGTGTAGCGCACCTCCACGAGCCGTTCGATTTTGATCGGGCGTCGCAGTTTTTTTCGAACCTATCAATCTGTTACATACACGGGCCCCCATAGCCATCAGATTCAGGTCAGACGGCCCACAGCCTGCGCTGTACGCGTGCCGCGCGACACAGGATCTGGATTCCTCAAAACCTACTTGAAAAAAATTTTGCATAAATTTCTGTAGGTATTTTTTTGTATTAATAAAAGAAGTTGTACGAAAATTTATAAGAGTATCAAAGTTAATATTAATAAAAATCGGAACTTAAGCAAAATTTCCCAATTTTCATATTAATAAAATTAAGTCAGATCGGGCAAATGATTGATAACCATACAGTAAAATTTGACCGAGCGTCTAAATCTTAAAATATAGAGGATGCAAGAATTCTGTAATTTTCTAAAAAGTTTTGGACAAATTCTACAGTAACCCACGTTTCTTTATGTTAGTTTAAAAACATATTATTTTTTAAACTCATACTAAATTATTTTTTATTTCAGTCCAAGGTACTTGCTTAATTCAGCTGCACCGATCTGCGGAAAAGGACACAAAATGTGTATTTACAAACTTGTTTATTTTCTTAGTACAAAACCCACAGATAAATGAGCATTTATTAATGTTGAAACGCTTGTTGCCTTGCTGGCTTGCTAGTTGCTACGGTGTCAGACAGATTAAATATGAAAAGCTTGACATGAATGCATCAACTCTTTGGACCAGGTAGGAGATATAAACTCCAAATCGAGTTTCTCCTTATTTCAGAATGAATATCAGGGGGGTATGTGTCTGAGTGTCTGACTCTAAATAATTCTCAAACTTCTGACCCAACTGTAGATTGTATGCGGCGCAAGGATGGTACACTTCTATTGCTGACAGATACATTTGATCGCAAATGTTGTCATCATTTTTCACGGTCAAAGATTAATACGTGATTTTGCATGTTTTTTTATTTAAAAAAAAAAAACACAAGAAGGTACGTTATTTCAACTTGCGATGGTAAAATAATTTTCTTTAGTACCGTTTAAAATAACTAATTTGACCTGTACGACAGATTTTTAGTTACTGAGTCTATTTTTAGTATTGTAACGGCTCATTGTTAAATATTGAATCAAAATATTAAATTATTTAAAGAAAAAGATGTCATCTACTTCTTTAGCCTATTTGAAACAATTTGATATATGAAATTTTGAATTTAATATTATTGTTTGTGTCATTTGATTGTTTCTCGTCACATTACTAAATTATAAGTTTTTATTTCGTAGAACACGGAAGGGCCGTGTCGTCAAGAAGACTGCCAAACATGCTTTTAGCGGTTAGCCGGTTACAACGCACAAGAGGGCCCACAGAAGATCTGTCGGAAGAAGCAAATTTAGCATGTTCCCATACTGGTGCTACTGATCCACAGATGTACTTTTTTTGTGATAAAATCATTAATTGCAACAGCATCAATTTTAGAACATAAGTACCTTTTTTATATGCCACCCAAAGTTTTTTGACATGCTTGACAGTGTCAAGTATTATAAGCCACCCAAAGTTTGAGGTAAAACGGGGGACCAGGACCAGACCAGTACAAAAATACCGAAAGAGCTATGTGGGGACTTCATTCTTGTTTCAACATCATTTTTTTAGTGTGATGGCTTCATGCATTTTATTTTATTTTACCTACGCACGATAAAAAATCAAAGGGCTCGTTTGGATGGGTTGGGAATAGTGGGAATAGTGGGAAGAGTAGGAAGAGTGGGAAGAGTGGGAAGAGTGCTATTCCGGGAAGAGGAAATCTTGTTTGGATGGTGTGTTAGGAATAGAGAATGTAGGAATAGGATTAAAAAATTATTTGATCTTTTTTTATGTACAAAGCACATGTGCTTTCATTAATGCCATCAGATGGAGTGGCGCCAATTACTTCTCATGCGCCAAAAACTGGAACCAGATGGAAAAATTGCAGCAGATGGCGCCAAGTATTTTTCATGCGCCAACAAGTTTTAACTTTTCTACATTAATCCTTATTGTTTTCAATTGTCTTGAAATTTGAAAAAGAGTTCTAAAATATTGTTTTTCTATGATCATCTTAACAATATGAAAACTGTCAGATTCTTCAAATAATGGTGCCAAAAAAAGATCTCGCCGTTTGAAAAAAAGAAAAGAGAATGAAATATTCTCCAACTAAATTTTCTGATTATTAAAAGCTGTAAAAATATATTTCTCAGATACGAGCATAGCAAAATTTTGTTTATTCCTTATTCATGTATCGCTTCAATTTTGATTAACGGAATTTTTTAATCCTGTGTTGTATGATTAATTTACTTTTTTACTTCCATTCTTTATATCGGTTGACTTTTTTTTTCACCCTGACACATACGTAGTGGCATAAATTAATATTGCTTCAAAAAAAAAGGAATTAATATTACTCCATTAATCATACTTAAATAAAGTACAACAGTTACAAATTAAAGCCAACTTAAGCAATCCTGGCTTACATTACGATAAATAAATATTACAGTTCTCTCATGCACTTTGCCTCATTTGCCAAAGTGTATTTTTAATACTTTCACGCAAATTAACTTCGGCTTCAGAATCAATATTTTCGTCCTCCCCATTTTGCGGATCTTCATAGCCTCCATTACCTCCATCTTCTGAACCTTGATTAAATTGCGGAACCTCAACAATGTTGTCATCTGATACATTTCGCAGTCTATCGTGATGCTTAATAAAGTTATGCAGAGTGCAACATGCGCCAACAATTTTGACTTGGGTCTTGAAGTCAAACCTAAGCATATCATTTAAAATATGAAACCGATTTTTGACAACGCCAAAGGTTCTTTCGACAACATTTCTCAATTGAGCGTGTCGATGATTGAACAACTCCTCTGCATTGTCGTACTGATAACCACCACGAGCACGAGCGCGATCCCGGAACGATGCCAAATGATACGAGACCCTACGATATGGTGCCAGGAATTGCGGTGTATTTGCATAACCTGCATCAACAAGATAATATTTCCCATGAGGAACACGTAAAAAACCTTCTTCCACTGCTGAACGCAGTATAATATTATCATGCGCAGATCCCTCCTACCCAGCCACTACAGCTACAAAATTTCCATCAAAGTCAACAGCTGCCATCACATTCTGCGTGGCTTCCCCTTTTCTATTTATGAATCTTTCTTTGAACTCGTCCTTCTGATCAACATATGCCTTTATGTGTGTGCCATCAATAGCACCGATAGCATCCTACAAAGCAATTAATTGAAATAAACAAGAGCATCATTAAACTGAATTATACATATGCGTGATGTACTGTACAAAATATTATTTGAATAATTCAATTTTGCGGCTGATTTTTGTTTTGTCGTTTCTCTATTATATGTGTCTACTATTTGAAGATGTAAAATTATATTGAACATTATTAAATACTACAAATTATTTGAAAATAAGATTACCTTGAAAAGAGCACAATCTGTTCCTTCCGAAACCCTCGGATGTGGTGGGGTATTTGCGGTTGGTTGTTTAATATATTTTCGGGCCAATTTTTCAACTAGATGTAAAACATTGTGGAAACATCTCGATACCGTCTCGAGTGAATGTTGGAAATCCTCTCCAATTGTTCGGAAATTGTGTGCTTGCCCCACACATTGCATAAACATGGCCACTTGCTCTTCTAATATGACATCGTCGTTAGATTACAATCCCATTGATTCCAACTCACTACATAAAGCTAAAAAATTTGGAACGCTCATGCGATATTGGTCGGGGCATCGCTGGTGGTGGCCTTGCAATTGATTGGTAATCTTCTGAGCTCTGCTAAACGGTCTATCATTCTTCACTTCTCTCCACTCATGCAACATCATATTCAATCGTTCATTCATTTGATTACTTGATTGCACAAACCAATAAGCACCCATCAGTTTCAAACGTTCATTCATCTGTTGAACATAGCATATTAACAATACAATTAGAATTAATTAAAGTAAATCAGTAAATAGCAAATAGTACTATTTGTTCCATGCCCCAGTAAATTACTTAGTACTAACATTTGGGATATAAATTACTAATACCGTACAATTTAAAGTAGTACTCTAATTTGTTTAACTACATCACTACAAATTAATGACTACTACTACACTTAAGTTCCCTACACTTATTATTTAACTTCACTACAATAATTACATCACTACACTTATTACAAATCTTAACTAAACATTACAAATCTTCACTACAATTATTAAGTTCACTACAATTAAACAGTATCTCGACAGTACAAAGCTTGAACCGAAACAATACACAGGTCAATAAGGAGGAGGAGGTGCTGGTGGATTGTTTCGTAAATAATTCATATAGTAGGCATAATTAGGGTCAAATGGGTTAGGCATAGGAGGAGGTTGAGCCTTCTGTCGGCGCTCTAGTATTTGAGCGTAGCTCTCCGGATAATTTAATTCTATCCACTGCCACACATCATTGTCAGTGCCTTCCAACCAAACCACTCTGACTCCCTCATCACTGAACCTTTGCATGATTTGAACCCTCAATGGACCCGTAATTTCCTCTGCAAAACTAGTCAGCTTTTCCATGCACTGTTTGCGCTCTTCCTTTACTTGGTTTGCAGCACTCTTAAACAAATCCCTCATCTCCCTGTTTAACTCCAGCTGTTCCTTATTTGTCTCTTGCGCATTCTCAAAAAATTGTGTCCTGGTATTGAGTGTCTTGTGAATTTTTTTCGCCTGTGTTAGTGTGGGTTCACCAACATCAGAACTTGTCCTTTTAGAACCTGAACTCCGATTAGTACGGTTCGTGTCATCGGACTCGTTTCCTCCGGAGACATGATAGGTATCTGAACTTTCCACATGTATACGAGCTCTTCTTGAACTTTCCACATGCGGGATTTCGGAGCTTTCAGGGTTTGAGCTACCAGTACTAGAGGCTGGTGTCTCTAGTACTTCGCCAAAGCTGGTGTGTTGCAAACCTGGAGGTGGCCGGCCTCCACAAAGTCGGTTCAATGCAGCATACCAAAGAAAGGGGTTTCTTAAGAATTTGTGGCTCTCCCTTCCCTGCATTTGAGTGAAAATTTGTAATTCAGATTTGGAAACAAATCAGTAAATGCATGGGTACCGTACCATGTCTTAAACTTAAACTTATGGTACCTTTTTCATTGAAAACTATATTTGATACCAGTAACATTGAAAGCATAAACTCCAAGCTATGAAATCTACCGAATCCACTTTTTTAATTACAAAAACCAAGAGATTGTATACATGTATGGATTCAGTAACTTAACAAATCAAATACATGTATGGATCCAGAGATTGTATACAATCTGTATGAATTAACTAATCCAAACAAAAGCATTTATATTGAGGTCAACTCTAAGATTTTAACTAACCATGAATTGTTAATATAAAGTGCTATGATTAACTTAGTATTTTCCAATGATTTCATTAAGAAATGAACTTACATTGATGAGGTCTTCTAGATCATCTTTTGAACCTGTCGTCAACATGTTTGTGCTGTGGTCCCACTGCAAACCGCTGTTATTTCTCAATATGTGCTTGATGGCCGAGTGCAGGGACTTCAAATATTTAATCCGAATCTTGCAGTGTTTTGCTGTACGATCACAATCAGGGATACTTTGTCTGAGAAGACTTTCGATTTCCTTGAGCTGGTTGTCTTTGAAATTAAGATCGTTCTTTCCATGTTTGTTCTTCACCTCTTCAGCCACATCTAGCAGTACTCGGGTCTCTTCTTCTAACCAATTCTCCTTCCTATCCCTTGTGTTTTTCTTACTGCTAGAAGCCCCTTTCTGTTTGTCATTCCTTTTCTTTCCTCCAAACATTATTCTAGTTGTATTTACAGCAGGCTTCAATCCACAGAAACCACCAATAGTATTTACTTCTATCTATCTAATAGTATCTAATTATGTTTATTTCTAACTAAATACAGTTGTATTGAGGGTAATATATAGTACAACACTAATTGATGTAATTTAAAAGGAGATATAACTCTAGCCATAATTTATTAATGAAAATTTTAGGAGAGGAAAAATTGTACCTTAATTTGAGTAAGGAATGTGATATATAGGCAGATATTTCCAACTCTTGTTGAAGTACAGGGGCTGAATAAGAAAAGCCCAACAAATGATGAGGAGTAATTTAAAGGGATACTAGAGTTAAAACAAGCA
Source organism: Rhynchospora tenuis (assembly GCA_027725995.1). Lineage (NCBI taxonomy): Eukaryota > Viridiplantae > Streptophyta > Magnoliopsida > Poales > Cyperaceae > Rhynchospora > Rhynchospora tenuis. The sequence goes on from CM050889.1 coordinate 123,786,575, forward strand.
ATACTAGAGTAAATTATGAAACAGGCTTCACTGCTCGATTTCTCTTTTTTTTTTATTCACAATCATTCAAACATTTTTCTATTCACTACGTATATATAGGCATCAATAAAAGTTTGAAAATACATACTTATATTAGATAATAAAAAAAAATTCAAAGCAAGCAGAACTTAAACATATATAATTTATTTTGTATATATTATATGTATATAAAGCCATGTATCAAGTTCTTCGAAAACACTATCGTTGCTGTATCCATATCATCCTATATACAATCCCATACCAACATCAGTGCCACATAGATACCAGCCAACTTGTATCGAATCAGTACAACTGGTAGCATAGTTTCAGCACTGTTTGCTGTTCGAGAGTCTTATTAATGTTGTTAGGAATCGATACAAAATTGTATTTTTCCATTATTTAAATACTGGAATAAAACAGAAGAGTGTTTATTATAGGGTTCATACCCTGAAGGCTCTACTGGTAGAAGAAGACCTGGTGGGAGCGCGTTTAGGTGCAGTCGACACTACTGTTATTGGAGGTGTTACAAGCCTGTAAGTGTTACAAGCAGGGTGTCCCTGGAGGTGGTACAAGCCTGTAAGTGCAAACAAAATTTTTAGAAACTTTTGTAATTCCAAATGGAAAACTTATTATTGTAAGACACCAAATTTGGCATCCATCCAAAAAGGAAAAGTTAACAGATAAGTCATATTGGAAAAGCATCATGAACATCCAGGAAAAAAAAAATATTTAACTTTAGTGCATAATTTAAGACAAAAAATTAATAAAGAAATTCAGAGATATATAATGCTTCTCAGCTAAAAATTGAACACCATTTTAGCAAGAATTTGATACTTAAACCACTTCCCACATCAAAGCTTATATATTATTGTAAAAGACGCATAACTCTTGTAATGGCACCTTAGCAGTTAGCACCCATATGTAGTCTTACTACTAGCTTTGATGATATATGATATATGAGAGAAACATGTTTTACAAATTTAACAAAGGTAACTTAATCCAATCAACAGACCCGAACCCACAACGAAAAACATTTGTAGTTTAGCCCCTTAAAATATCGAAACAACAGATTTTACAAAGCAGTCCTAAATACCACAATTTGTCACACAACAGCCCCTAGTTTAGTTCAAACAGATTTACAGAAATGTCCCTGAACCAGAAAATATTAACAAACAGGTCCTTTAGGGTATGGATTTCGTACCAGTAAGCAAAATAGAAGTGTAACGGACTGGTACCAGGTACTACAGGCCCAACAGACTAGAAACAAACCTCATACGACGCATAGAACTCACAATTAACACAAAACAAGCAAAAAAGCGTCAAGTACAACTCAGATTTTCAGGCCAACTAAGAATCACAGATCAATTAGTAGACAAAGCTAAGATTCACACCAATTACAAGCCTCAATCAACACATAGCAAGCCAACAAATGAAAGGAGAAGGGGATGGAGTTTGTGACAGATTACCAAACCGAGAAGAGAAGAGAAGAGAAGAGGAGAGGAGACAATGTCGGCCAAGATCCACCCACGCCTAGTTTAGCCTCCACCTCGCCAGTCTCTCTCTCTGTGTTTAATTTGGGAAAAAAACGATTTAATTAGAAATACAACGAAAGTATAGGTCGCCAAGATCGGACTAATGTAAGCAACTTCCGATCGAAATACAACGAAAGGGGCTTACCAAGGCCGACAAAATTAATCGAAGACTACAAGGCCGAGAGGGGCTTACCAACGTCGTCGATCGAGAATACGAAGCGGAAGAGAGGCTGAAGAAAGGTTGAAGAGGGAGGGCGAAGAGCGAGGTTTCGACAACAGAGGCTGAAGAGAGAGGATTCGAGAGCGATGGGCAGTCGGCGGAAGCAGAGGAGGAGGATAGACGAAGGAAAGGGGATAGATATTTCTGTTGGAGCGCAATTATTGGAGAGAGGGTATCGGAATTTTTTATCATTTTTCTGTCGGAAGATCGCCTATTCGCGGAAGCCTGCTATTCGCGGAAGATCGCCTATTCCTGGCTATTCGCAACTTGTTTGGATGTGTTAGGAATAGACAATTCCGGGAATAGGCCCTATTCCCCTATTCCGGGAAGCATCCAAACAAGCCCAAACTTTCTAATTATCTAATTCACTGAATTTATCGGCTGTCGCTCGCATTTATAAAGGTGATCTGAATTCAACATTTTTTCCATTCTTATTCGAATAACAATAATTTTCCATTTATACTTTAGTCATTTTTAAATGAACTTAGTTTATGCATGTTAGCAATTACTGGCATCTTACATGGATAGTTAAATATTATGAAAAATTAATTTAATTTTTCTCATGCTTACGTAAAATATCAACATATGCGAGTAATATATGCAATCCGATCATGTTCATTGGTTGCTCGAACAACTTGTACCTACTAAACTGTGCTAGAGGGACAGCATGGCATGTTATGTCAGAACTCAGAACCTACAAGCTGTTAAGCTAATAGAATAGATAGAAAAAACAGAAAATTACCTGAAGGTACCAAATGATCACAAAATACGGACGAAAGCTGGAAAAATAAATAAACAAAATATCCGTTGAAACCAGGTCTAATTTTATATATAAGAAATATATAAAATTACTATGACAATTTAATATAAAAGGTGAACATGGAATCTAGCACAAGTAGTTATTTTTTTTATATATTTTTTATATGGAGTAATTTTAAATATGAGGGTGAAACTATAAGAACTCGATGTCAAAAACACTGGATCATACCTTTTTAAATGTAAAATAAAACCAACTGCACTAAAAAATAATTAGAATCACTCAAAAAATAAATTCAGTATTATCTGCGTCAAATATACGTTGAAAAAACAGTATATTAAAAAAAATGAAAACATGAATAAAACAAGCATATTCTTGCTGGTGAAAAACATCCCACGTTGTAGTTGTTTTAGAATCATTAGTTACGGACTTACGGTCCATTTCAGGATACAATTCTCTAGTCGTAGCTTAGTTATCAAGGAATTGGGTTAGTTTAGTAATTCCACATTAGTTTCTATTTTATTTTTTTTTTTATCGCACATTAGTTCAATTTGCGGTCTCTATCAACCCACTAGTGAGATGTCAAATTGGGGTCAGATTCGGTAAGGGGTGAAAATTGACCTGACGTTCGGACGGAAAAAAAAAAAGCACACAATGAAAGAAAGATTCGGATTCTATGTGAACGTTTTATAGTTTAGTACGGAGTGGCGAATCAAAAATTTTAAATTTTCAACACTGGACTGCTTCAATACGGTGTGTTTGTTGAGGAAGAAGTTAAAATTGGGATCTCATTTCTCGCGCTTATAAGTTTTAATATTATTTTCTTCGTCAACTCTCTAGTCTGAAGTCTTAACTAATCAACGAAAGAGATTGGATTTGGTTGGCGTATAAAACACTGAAAACAACAGACCATTAATTTATTTAAGATGGGATCAAATAAGGACAGATTGTAAAGGTATTAACTAAGTCAAATTAATTAATAACAATAATGATGGTGGTAATAACAGTACTTTCGGTGAGAGCGAGACGCTTAAATTTGAATTTACTAATAAGAGCATGTTCAATTAAAATATCAAGAGATGGAAGCTAAATTGGAATGACATAAAACAATTTGAAGTAGTAAGGTTCTTTTCTCCCTAAAATTCAGGATCTATTTCGGTACGATGGAAAAATTTAAGAATCAATTCATTTTTAGAAGTAATGATTGATTTGATACAACAAAAGATTCAAAGTGCAATTTATTTATATTTTTTAAAAGTTTGAAACAAAAATCCTGAATTTGCAATTTAAATATAAAAAGTATGTCACTTAAGTGCTAAGATAATCTCAACTGCCTATTTTTATAAATAAAAAACGAAGAAAATAAATACTGTTGCTATATCATACGATTCATACGTGACAATAGAATGGTCCACTTAAATATACGAACTATCATTCAGTGATCTTAGGCGTAATATGTGTTAATTGGGAAAACAAAAAAAATGTTAATTCAAATTGGTTGCTAACATTCTATCGAGTTAAGTATCAACCTAACAACATAAAATGCTACATAATTCAAATATTAACAGAATTACACATCAATTCTATTTAGTAAGGTCAACACAAGACTGCATTATTATTGGACAAGTAATCATTATGACCTTTGAATCTTATGACACTCTGCGTTTATAGAAGAGTACTCTGATTCCTTTTTAAGTCACCACCATATAATATAATCTAATATTTTTTTTTTTTCTTTGCTTTCGTAGTTTTCGTCTCGTTTAAGTGAAAGATCGAATCCCCCTGATCAACCACTCAACAAAACTTATTTGTCTATTTATTTACTCTTAATTTTTTTGCATCACGATTACGGACCTGATATAACCAGCGAACTTCTCTGATTGGGATGACTTCAGTACAGAGATTATAGGAATAAAAATATTCATGATTATAAATCTCTTAATCGAACAATCTGGAATTCCTGCTTTTGAAAATTAGGTTATTAAGTAGACATTGCTTAATAAGTTGATAATGTTTTGCGCAATTAAGTAGACTCTGCAGATTTAATACGCTAAATGGGTGTAACTTTTCATATATTTTATCCCATAAAAATATCTCTAATGATTATATAGAATTTTTATTAAAAAATTACAAATTTGACCACCATAAAAACATGACTATAATTTCACTATTGACATCTACTTTTAAATTTTATTGATATCGAATTATTGATACAAAATTAAAATTTAAAAAATTCTGGTCCCAATGATGACATGCGTAAGACAACCATCAAGGCTGAAAACTTTATAGTTATCTAATTTGACCAGAAGCATTCTACAAAGTTCTGCAGTCAATAATGGAAAATTTTTTTTCTTCAATTTTATGCCTTTTTAGTTTTTACGAAATAATTGTCACACTTGGAAGACATTGAATGCTTGAGTGATGCTATAGCCTGTAAGCATGAAAATATCAAGTTGTCAACATATTACATACTCGAGTCTCATGAAAAATAGGAGGATTTATACAGGTTTTGGTATTGCGAAAGATACAGCCAGCGATTGGGTTACCTTCTTGGGCCTTACATGGATAATACGTAAGTAACATAACTACATAAGCTCATATAATATTTTAAAAAGGCCGAAATAAAATTTGGATCAAAACTTCGTCATGGCAACCAAACTATAATTTAATCAGAGAGCAAAAGTTTAAGAAAAATTACTCAGGAGTCGGGAGCTATTTTAAACATCTTACGACGAGAAATTAGGTGGCCTGCCACTAAGTTGAGTTAACAACCTGGAACCACCATTATTTTATTTTCAGATGATTATAAATTTTCCAGTTAAGCTGGCCACAATCAAGTTCAAGTGTCGATTTCTCCAAATATTTCTCATTCAAAGGAGAGGCAGAGTAGATCTTTCTAGATTTTTCTTTGGTGAAGATTTAGAATGTGGAAAAAAGTCGTTCGCCTGACTGTGTACTGTTTTGAAAATCTCCTTCTCGATTTCTTTTTTCCCCCAATTAAGCAATTTTTTTAATATTATTTTTGTGATTAAGAAATAGCTACTTCCAGCGTGAGACCACGAGAGGACAAACCCTAATAATGGAAAAGCAATAAAACTCAAAGCAATTTATCATGCAAGTTCATTCTTTATTTCAAAAATTGAATTAAGAACCATCTTAGCTAATCAATTTAAACCACCGAAGAACTACATCACGGGGACTTGCTTTTGTTTCAAGTTTCAACAATAGCACAACACCCAATCAAAAATGCATAAGAAAAATGATTTGGAGTATGAGATGCTCACAGGGATAGCAATTACCAGTACGTTGCATCTCTAATCAGGAAATCAGATTATTCATTAAAAAATTCATGGATAATTATAACATGCGAGACAGGCCAAGTATTGCGATATTCTGGTATCATGCTAGCATGAGTGCAAAATTTATACCTGTACCAGTTTCAATCAGGTTAAACTAGCAGCATGACAATTTAGTTCATGATCATACACAATCAAAACAATAGGAAGGGCTGAAACATAATATTTTGTCATTTAAGTTAATTCTTTATTTCAAGGATTGAATTAAAAATTTAAAATCCATCTTCAGTTATTCAATTTAAACCTCAGAAGATCTACATCATGGTTTATGGTTTTCTGATAGATTTGTTTCACCAATAGTACAGCAACCAAGCAAAAGGCAAAACAAAATTTAACTTATAAGTCTGAGAGGCTCATATAAAAAACAATCACCAGTTCAACTGCATGACTGCATCTCTAATCAAGCAATTTAGATTACTCATTACAAATACATGGATATAAATAATAAATAACACACAATAAAATGGACTGATATTGTAGGTTTTGCAATATTCTGGTACCATGCTAGTACAGTGCAAATATGATACATGTACCAGTTTCAATCAAGTTAAAATGGCAGCATGCAATTTAGTTCATGATCATACATAATAAAAACAAAGGGAAGGGCTAAAACATAGTACTTGCTTATATATTATTATTAAACACAATATTGTTAGTTACAATTCAAAGATAGGGAAGTTCAAACAATTTTGAACTGTCATTGCAAAATTAACATGTGAGAGAACCATTTACAATTTCTCTCATCACAAAAATTAGAACAAAAACCAGACAAAAGAAAATATAAACTCACTCTCACTCAGCCAATAATACTATCTCAAACCCAAAATTAACAAAAAAATATACTATATCTATCTTAAATTTCCCAAAACTTGATTTTACCTCATCGTTTCAAATCTCTCTCATCAACCCATTTCCAATAGTGGCGCTTAACGGTGACAGCCTTCCCTTCAGATTCTTCTCCAGCTATGTCGAACGAGTCCTCTCCAGTCTCTTCTGTCTCAAATTCGCCTTCCTCCGGCAACCCCTGTACTACCTTCGCTTCAACCGAGTGCAAAACATACCTTGCTCTCAGACCAGGATACGAAAGCGACTCTCTTTCCTCTACTCTGATATTACCGGACCCATCCAGTATCTCAACAACCACAGATTCACCAAGCTCCTCTCGCACTGCCCGAGCCACAGCTTCCTCGATCGACTCCAAAGGCTTCATCTTTTCCGACAGAGGCCGGGATCTTTCGCGAACCGATCCATCCGACAACAGCTGTTTCGATTCGACCAGAACCAACCCTTGTGAATTCCGTATATTAATCGAAGCAACATGAACAGTACGAATCAGGGTTTCATCTGCCAAGAGAAGAGAAGTCTCGCCTTGCGAAATCTCATGATAGAGATTGTGAATTGTTTTGGTGCCAGGCGTGGAACCCCACGTGGCGAGAGAGTTGTCTCTGAGGCGAGGGGACAGGAAGGAGGAGAGCGAATCGGGGGAAGTGAAGGTGAGAGGAGGTGAGTGAAGGGGAGAAGGGTGCATGGGGTAGAAAGAGAGGTGGCGCTTTTTTCTGAGAGGAAAGGGACGATAATTGTTGTATTTAACGATAGCGGAAACGGCGGCGGCGACGAGAGAGAGGAGGTTAGGAGGGGAAGGGTAAGGTGGGTTAAGCGAGGTGAAGGGAGGGTAGCGAGGCGGAGGTGGAGTCATGGGTTGGAGAAAAGGCGCATAGTGGTGTAGTTGGTAGGTGTAGGTGTGGTTGGGTTGGGTTGGGTTGAGGCGGCGATGGAATGGAAGGAGAAAAGGGGAATCGAATGAATTGTGGTGAAGGTGTTCAGAGGAGAAGATAATATTTTGTTATTTTATTTCCTGTTGTGCTCTCCATTGGTCCACGTTGAGCGTGTACTTGACCAGTTAAGTTGTTGTCTCGTTATTCTCTCCATTTTCTACGAAAAATAGAAGACGGTAACCTTTTAAATGTCGACACGTGTCAATTAGAGGGATCGAAGGGTACAGGACCGTTCTGAGAAATGGAGGCCAGTTTTCTGAAAAAAGGAAATACAAGCGAACCTGGTTCGGTCATATTCGTAGGATATTAAATTTTTGGTCACTGGAATGTGGGTCCCATCTATTTCTGGAATTTATCTGGCTGGAACCGGTGTACCTAATAAATTTCTCTCTTCGCTTTTCCTCCTCGTGGAGCAGAAGAGTCTAGAAACGATTAAACGAATTCGATTCAAGGGTTTCGGAAGCACCAGTTGTTCAGTTGTGCAGGCGACCCGGGCAATCGTCTTCTCCGATAGCTTCCTTTTGGTAAAGTTTCTCTCCCTTCCGACCAAAGGTGACATTTCTAGGGTTTCTTCTGTTTAAATTTGGTACTACCCGATCGATTGTATTTCAAATTAGTTATCATTGTGTTATCGATTGGAATAGGACGATCAAAGAGAGAAGAGAATTAGATCTGGAATGATGCTAATTTATTTCTGGTTGCTACCAATTTCTGTTAGTTTTAACATAATTTATCATTATTGTTATATAATAGGATTGAGGAGTTTATTTTGAGCAAACAAGATGGATCTGGAGACGGAGAATAGGATTGCGAAAGCGCTGATTGAAGAGGCACGGAGAATGCGCATGGAAGCTGAGAAAGAAGGTGTTGATGCGTATTTACATCGACCAGGTTTGCGGGCTCGGCCGAATTCGCGTTTCCTCACTGCTACTGTGCTTGGAGTGCAACAAGGTATTGCTATATTGCTTTTTTTTTTTTTATTTATTTGATAGGTGACCTTTCCAACATGACCGGGAGACCTTTCAGGTTGGTCTCTACTTGAACTACACTGGACCTGCGCTGTTCATTTTGTAACTTTTATATAGGCGTTATGAAATTGTACTGGATGGAGTATCTCCAATTGTTAGATACTTAGACCTGGATTTACTGCGAGTCTGTGAGCCTATCCATAAATAAAACCATTCTGCCTATCTTTCACAAAAAGCAAAAAAAAGTGACAATTGGCAATGTTCTTCTGATTCTATTTTCTGTTACATCCTGGACCAAAGCTGGTCATCCTGACATGAATCTGGAGTATCTGACTGATTTAATATTAATAGTGGCGACTCTGATTGTAACTGAACAACTCATCTTTACTAGTTTTATAATATGCTGAGAATAGGAGATATCATCTTTATTAGTTTATGCTGTGTTATGAAATTGCTTGTTTCACCCTTATTGCTAAACACGACTGTCCAATTTTAAAAAACTGACTTGTTTCGCATTGATGTCGAATTGGTAATGTCTGCCTCAGGTATCTCTGTATCTGTCATGGATGTTGGCCCATAATGGCCTTGGCCTAGCTTAGGCAACAGAAATAGCTGCTTTGATTATAGTTCTTTTACTGCTAGTTTTTTACTTTTTTTCATAACATGGTGCTGCTTTGCTCGTAACTGGTACCAAGGGTTCGAGTGAGAGCGGAGATTCTGAGGATGAAGGGAGGGAGGGAGAGGAGAGGGATTCTGTTAGATAGAGTGGGGGCTGGATTTTAGTAGCACAGTGATGTTACTGGTTGGGGACTAGACTTGAGTCGTAGAGTATTGTTAATGGTTTCTTATGCATGATTAAATCTCTCTCTTATTTCTTGATTGAATGCATCAAATAGTTGTTAATTGTTGGTTGGGTTCAAGAGAGAGCTTGGATTTTGAGGAGGGAGGGAATGAGGAAGAGGGAGAGGGATTTTGTTAGATAGAATAGGGACTGGACTTGAGTTGTAAAGTGGTGTTGTTCATGGTTGGGGACTGGACTTGAGTCATAGAGTAATGTTAATGTTTTCTTATTGCATGGTTAAATCTCTCTTTTTCTTGATTGAATGTATTGAATGGTTGTTAATTGTTGATTGTGGAATGTTGTTTTGGCAAGTTAAAAGCTGTCGGAAAGACAAACTTTAAATAATCTCATGTTTGGGATGACATTTTAGGCATATGAGAAAAACTGTAAAAATACGTTATCTGGAATTCTGTGTTCTAATTTGAACTATTTCTTGATTTTGTCATGGAAAAAATGCAAACCTAATATGTGGCTACTTTTTTTGGATGGACCAATGATGTTTTCTGGTTATTTGCAATGTCAGTTCTCTCTCACTTATATTTACACTAGGTTGTTCTTGTTTCTTTTCTGATTTCAGCAAATCGAGTAGTTGAGGTGAATGAGATGTGGCGTGCCAGGGAGAAGGAACAAGAGCTAGAAAATAAGCATAGGAATAGATCCAAAGAAAAAAGTAAACACCATAGAGACTTCTTGAAAAGAAATTCTAGTGATAGGAGTGAACATGAGAAAGGAAATCACGGCGCCTCTTGTTCATCTCACAATCCTGACCATACAGATTTCTACTCAGATGGGGATCGAAGAGGGTTACAGGATGATGAAATTGAACAGTTCCTTCGTGCAAGGTTAGATTTTCTATATATATTTCATATCTTATTTTCTTCCTAGAAATAGAGTAGGTCAATTCAGTTTTTCATTATATGATCTGATTAGCTTTGTTTCCAGTATTCTAGTTGGCATATGAGATGATAAAAGTTGAAAGGTAAATCTAATTTAAGGCAAGATTGTGCATGATACTGAGAGGGTACATCACATTGGGTGTCTGGGTACTAGCCAAATTAGTTCGAACAGCAAACGTGTACTAGTATCTGACATGACATGACATGACACATACACATGCCTGCACTATTTTTCAACAGTGACTTGGTTTTGAGTTATACAGTTATGATTTGATCTTATTTTACTGAGGCTATATATGGTATTTCAGGGTAAAACGGGGAAGAGGTGAGATAGGTTCGAGAATGGATGAGCCTGGTCCATATCTCCATTCAACGGATCATAGTGATAGCTCCGGTGTAGGATTTGAAAATGAACAAACGCGAAGGGTTCTTGGACCAGAAAAGCCACTTTCTTTGAGATCTTCAGAAAAGAATAGAAAAGAGAATAGCGCCTCAAAAGATAAGAAGAAAAAGGGGAAGAAAGAAAAGAAGGAAAAGAAAGAAAAGCACAAACGAAAGAAGAGGAAAGAGGAGAGATCTAAACACCGTCACAAAAGCAGAAGCGAATGATATTTTGATTAAGAAAGAATTTTCTCCTTATATTCTGCTCTGGTATTGTTTGTAATGTGATTTGTGTATCAGAAGAAAAGAAGAGAACGTTTTGGAGTAAAGAAGTTCCAGGCGTGTATTCTGAATTGGGTTGGGTAGGTTTGCAACAAAGAGAAAATTATGAAGCTGAAGAAGTCAATAGTTTAGATCACAGAAAATCTTCCTATTGTGTAAAATAATGATCAGATGTGTAGGAAGGATTGTTAATCTAGCATGGAAATGTAAACTTTGGACTTCACACTGTAAACTAGTGTGTAGCAGTGATAAGTGTTTTCTAATTGCAAACTATTTTAATGCCATCTCCTTTGCTTTTGCATAAGGGCATAAACATAGGAGTTGACTTTCATGGTTCTCAACATGGACAATTTCATCTCTCTCCTTTCATTTTTTTATTTTTATTTTTTTTGGGTTGTTCTCTTTTACAATTTTGACCAGTTACTCGGAAATTGGCACAATCTGTTTGTACTGAAATATCTTCTTGTACCATTGTTTCTTAAAAAATGCAGGAAACTAGGAGATAGTTTTAATATTTTATTCTGCTTCTCTTTTACCCCCGTTGTAGCTTTGTTGATTTTTCTTAAAAATATTATTAGATGCTTCATTTCCGATTTTATCCCTTTTTAAATTTTAACTATAAGCAGCTCATTAAGGGTCTGATCTGAATGAGAAATTAACTGCTCAAACGTCAAATGGAATTCACGAGAAATTAAATCTTCTGATCGGAACCGACATTTGGTAGAGAGTTGAATTCGATTGGCGCGATTTAGAGAGAAAATTTTTATGTTTGTATTTGTCTAATTCATTCTAATTAATTCCTATATTTATTTGTTAATTATGGTTACTGATTGAAAGTATAAGTTTTCCCATGTATTTACGTATTTGATACTCACATAGTTATTTCAATGAGATAGTTCTAAAAATCTAAATTATGATGTGTTTTTTAACGATTTGAAATGAAAAATGCAAATTGATTACGCTGGGTTCAAGCATGTACCAGTATCTTATTTGTTCATGTCTCACATCACTACACATCAAGTACAAGCATGTACCAGGATATACTTAACTCTTAATAAGCAAAAATTAACGGTAAGGATAAAATTGTCAAATTTTAAGAAATGAAATCATTTCTTTTCTATTTTATGTAGCATCCGATCACAAAATTTCATTTGAAAATCATTTCTATTGAACTCTTTGCTTTTAGAATGATTTGAATTCTTCTGAAGTGTCATTCTGATCAGATCCTTACAGGCTACAGCCTAGCAGTACGTCTTATCTTATCATGGAGAGATGGATCCTATTCGGAGTAGTTGGTTTGGGCTTAGCCTGATAACAACTGTTCTGTTCATTTTGATCCATATTCATTTGTATCTTTTTAGTCAGATCAGAAGCCCAACAAGATATCTAACCCAAGCCCAAATTCGTTCGCGACTTGGGGGACAAGACGGGCCTCCTTTAATGACACGGATTCTTTCCTTCTCTTCTTCAGTTCTTCTATCACGAAATTAGTAACTATTGAACCGACCAAACTATCCAAATATGTTTTGAAAGATTTACGGAATTGGGAAAAACTCAGGCGCGTTCAATCAAAAGAAATACGAGAGGCACATCAAGTAGAAGCTCCGCTACTCCCCAAGTTCTCAGCTTTAAGGCTTAATCTTTAGGTATCTTCCATTCAAAAGAAAAATTGTTAGTTTCTAATATAATTGGATAGTTTGCTTTTGTAAGTGGTGAGTGAAAGACTGGTATTTGGTATTTGATTTGGACATGTGAAATAGTGAATGCTCTCAATGAGTTTGATAAATTGGCATACAAAAATCTCTTCTGTTGTGTGGGGCCAATGTGTTTATTTTATGCAGTAAGTAATAAGCATGCATTTTTGTTTTGTGGGCAATGGGTTTCTGAGATTCTTGCTCTGTTAACGGGCTGTATGAGAACCTTAGAATGATTCTGAATAATATTTGCATAGTTCATGGATAAAGGAGAGAGCATCAGAATGTCATGACTAGCGCCTCATATATCAATTCAAATAACTCAAACCAAAAGCATTTCTTAATGATTAGTTTGGACCCCTAAACATGAACAAAGTTAGACCAAAATCTTTTGAAGAAGTTATCTGTGTTTGCCATATGTATGTAAGTTAGTATAAATTCACAGTGAGATTATGTTGAAATTAGAATAAATGATTTGCACCATGTCCTTGTATAATTTTTATTTAATTGCAGCTATGTTGTTTACCAACTGGTTCCATTAAAGTTTCTGTGAATTGTTATTAGTACCAATTATATTTATGAAGTGTTATATTTATGAAGTGTTATCTTCTGTTGTATAAGTTCAGTCTAAGTTTATATTGGGCTGGTTAATATTTATGATTGTTTTTACTTTTTAGTCTTAAATGTAATATTGTAGGTAGATCTGGTTGTATACTTATAGTTTCTTCTGTTGACTGCCATTTTTGGTACATAACAGTTTGTCCATACATGATACATTAAGGCATCTTTTAGTTTTATAAAGCAAGATTACATATATTTGGTTTTTATTCTTTTGATGCACCTACTAACAATTATAAAAGCTTCCTGATCTGTTAACACAGTGATTGTGCTCATTCACCATTTAAAGTGATTTTTGTTATATATCTAGAAAGTAGAATTATTAGGATAAGCTGGTCTGGCAAGTACTGGTTCTTAATTATGTGCACTTTGTTGGAAATTAGTAAGAGTGGATAGATTTATTTTCTTTGAATGAAGATTTCTGTTTGTCTATAAATTTAGTTCACAGTCTATCAATTTTCCACCAAATAGTGTCCAAATACGGTTATTAACATATGATCTTGATAATTGATAAATATGTGTACAAAAATCAGTTAGTGAACCAGTTGACACACTAGTTTAACCAGTGGACCAATGACCTGAAGCTTCACCGGGTCATTGTCCAGTTTGTTGTCATATTGCTTTTTAGAAACCATCTTTACTCATTGTTCTTATTCTGTAATTGTTAGTTCTTGGGAAGAGAGTTCGAGATGGCAGCATCTGGCTTTTTGTGGCAGCTGGTTAAGAATAGTGCTGTAGGTGGTTTGCTTGGGTTAGCTATTGCAGATAGGTACGTAACAGTTGTACCTATTAGGGGAAGTTCTATGCATCCCACTTTTACAGAATGTGACAGTACTTTTCCTATGTCACTATCAGGTAAATCTTTCTCTTTTTAAGGGTAAATAAGTCTTTCTTTTTTAAAAGAGATTTAGTAATGTCTTTTTTTTCCCCTCCAAAGAAATGCACCTACTTTAGAGCATGTCGTTTGATCGTTTTGGAATGGAATTGTTTTCCTTCCTTTCTTTGTTATTCTTAGTTTTCTTGCCTGTTAAACAGAGGCCTCTGTGTGTCTGGTCTCAAATGAGGATTAGTCTCTGATTCTTGCTGAAAGAGATATGAAAGTTGGTCTCTCTACTGCACTTGTTCAGACTGTTCCAATTAGATTTAGGATGGTGGTGATATAAAAAGGCCAGATTTGTTTAAACGAGGAACAATTCTAATGAAATTCACTAACTAATGTAATCTGAATAGGTGATCTTGCATTGGCTGAGAAGAATTGTCTAAGGAGATATGAGTTTTCTAAAGGAGATGTGATTCTATTCAGGTAAACACATCAACCCTAAAGCTTTATATATGTGCTTTTTTAATTTGAAAGGGGTTAAAACATGAGGCTGTCCAAACATAGTCCAATGGACTCTCTCAAGTTTAGTTGTAAATTGTAATTCAAATAAATTGTACTTCTCTGTACAACTAATAAATGGCGTTCATATTCTGATTTAAATTGTTCACCACAAGGGGACTTTTAACTTCAATATAATCTATCTGAAACAAACAACAAAAGTTTTAATTAGTTATGTCTCACTTAAATTAATTTTCAGATCTCCTAGTGATCACAAGAGACATGTGATTAAAAGAATTATTGGTTTACCGGGTGACTGGATCCAAGTACCTGATAAGTCGGAGATAATAAAGGTTCCAGATGGCCATTGTTGGGTTGAAGGCGATAATTCATATTTAAGCTTGGATTCACGTTCTTTTGGCCCGGTACCTCTTTCTTACCTGTTATCCATTTAATGTCTCTGGCCCTTGAAAAGCTGGGTTGGTAGTGCTGGTGTTAAAATATATCATTGGTTCACATAACAGTGTGTGTACTGGTACAACTTCTATGCAGATGAAAATAAACCCTGAAACTAAAGTATTAGCTACATTGTGGTACAAGTGTTTTTTCTGGGTACCTGGAATGCATTCTTACTAACAAGAAACACAACAAGTGGTGCAGCGTAGCATTTTGTATACCATAATTATCCTAGTGTGTAGTGGCACAACTCCCATATCAATGAAAATACATCCTAAACCTAAAGTGGTTCAGATTACAGTGTATACTTGTACAACTCCTATTTGGATGAAAATATGTCCTGAAACTAAAGTATTGGCTTGGTACCAGTACATAGTGGTACAAGAATGAAATCTGTTTTTTCTGTGTACCTGGAATGGATCGTTAACAACACAGAACCCTAAAGAAAAAGACTGAAAAATTCTATAAATTTCTGGAACATAATGTCCCCAATTTTGCAAATAATTGCAAGTTTAAAATTGTACTGCAGATTCCTATGGGCTTGATAAGAGGAAGGATAACTCATGTAGTTTGGCCACCTCATAGAATTGGACGAGTCGAGAGAAAGGTACCAGAAGGTCGAGTTTCGCCTCTTGCTTGAGTCTTTTTGTTTCTCTATGTTAATGTTGCTATACCTCTTCATTTTCTTTTATCCATTTTTCCTCAGCTATTTGGTTTTGCCGATCAGTGACCATCAGTAGTTAGCTACTGTTGACTTTTCTTATGAGGAAAAACTTTCAGCATGCTGAAAGTACTTTTGTTGAAATTTTGCAAAAGGTTCTTTCTTTTTTTTTCAAGATTTGATTGATGCTTGTAAATTTCAAGAATACAGAAGTTGCTTTGGTGTTTTAAATAATAGTGTTGCAATATTTCCAAGAGGTTTTTGTTTAGGAATTTAGCTTTGGTGTGAATGGCTTGTTGCTTGCTCGACATCAAAGTTGATGGTTCGTAATTTATTTCCAATTTTGTTTAGATATTTCCAAGATGGAGAAGATTAGAGGGAGTTATATCCAATTTTCCCTTCTAAACTACTTTACTTCTTCTGGTGCATCAAATTGAAACAAAAAATGATGGGTTGGACCAGTCACAAACTTTTAAAGTTATATTGATTTTTAATGGTATCATATAATTACTAGTGCCACATGATACTTAGGTGGCTTCCCTTTAGTATAGATACAAAAGTTGGTACAAGACAGATAAGGCAGTCTAGCGTGAAGCGCAGCAAAATTTTTGTGCATTGGGGGAAATGACGTAATCAGAAGAGGTTTCAATACCGGGTATAAAGAGAACAGTAGCTAAAATTTTCAATTAGACACCAGGGGCTGCTTAAACACTACTCTTAAGGTATTTTTATTATTGGTTGAACGGTGTGTGATCAGCACTTACCGTTCAAATTAAGACTGCGTTTATCAGCACAATGAACTCATCTTTTTCTCCACCCTCTGCTCTTGTGACACTAATTTGTTTTAAATATATATGGAAGAGTAAAATATGCAACACCAAAGATAACGAAATTACTGTTAAGAGTGAAATATATAATGAAGAGTAAAATAAAGTACTAGGTAGTTCCAAGAAGGGTTATAAAATTTAAAAGGAAAATTCCCACTAAATTGTTACGGAATGTAGTGTAATAATTAAAAAAAAAGAAAATTATGAAACTTAAAACGTAATGTATAGCCTTTAATAATAATACGATGTCCTCGGTAACTTGCATAAAGCTGATAACCATATAACTGCATATATGCAATGGCATCACCAATAACTGCATATATGCAATGTAACAATTCGGTTCTCTTGGTAGCTCTCAACTCACTCGAGGCGTAAGAAAGTAGACGCTCGGGATTGTGGACTATGGGCACGTTGAGATGGCAGCATCTCCAAACACGATGTGAGAGTTTTCCTTCCATTTTTCACCAAGATTGTTTTGGTACAATTTTTCCCTTAGTTTAATTGGAGTTATCGTGTTGATAGCTCAATGCTTAGTGTTGATATGAGGTATTGTTTTTTTTTTTTTTTGTTGATAATTTTCTTTTATCATTGGTTCCCTGGCTCATCTCTAAATTGTGATAATTTGTAATATTTTGGGTAGTGTGTCGTGGGTTCATCTCTAGTCTCTACATATAGTATGTTTTGCATTTTGCTAATATATTTCCTTTTATAATTCAATAATTCGATCATTTTGCGTTCTATTCTATAGTTATATATATACATAATTACATATATAAAAGTATATTGATCAATGATGATTTATATATCTTGATTTAAATTTTCAGCAACTAAAGTGGGGCAAGTGTGGTGTTTTTCAAGAGATGAGTTGTAGTTTTGAAAGATAAGACTTGCAAAAACTTATGAGCTTAGAGTTTTTTTTTTTCCCTCTCTCTCTCTAATTCAGGAGGTGAGTTCTAATTCTTATTTTGCTCTTCTGTCAAGTCTTATGTACTTAAGGGTTAAATTATGTGCTTTTTTTTAAACTGAGCTATCTAATAGCTTTTTTATTTTTCTTTTTGCGATTGAATTTTCAACCTCTTTTCTTTTATGCATCTAATTTAGCAGCTATAATACATACGGTAAGAGTTTAGACAAATATATCTAAGTACAAAAAGTTAGATATACAATTACGGAAGCATCTCAAATTGATGATGATCTCTTTCACATCTAGGACTGCAAGTCTTCGTCTTTGCACATACAAGTGGACAACAACCACATGTATAACGAGTTCTGCCACCATCCACAGTACAAGTGCCCTGAGCGCCCGATACACTGCAAAATCACGAGAACAACACGTCGTGACCGAATCACTCCTCTCGAGTTCTTAAACTTGTATAAGATGCACAAAAACAATATGGTAGAACTCTTCCTCTTTCTCCTCTCTCTGTCTCAAGGAACTGCCATGAATGATTCTGAAATGTCTATTTTATAAGGGACGTTCAGACCTAACAGATTAATTAGGCACTCTTTTTGAAAAGGTGCCACTGCCAATATGTCGGTTCCGTAAGCGTCCCGCTCGAAACAATATCAACAATATCTCCACCATATAATAGTAACACATACTATGTCAAGTATTTTATCTTAAATTTCTACAAGCATTAACAAATGGAGATTATGATTACTATACAAGTTAATCTAGGAACAATTGATATCAGAGTAACTATGTTGGGAATTTGGGATTGAATAATCTGACATCCGTTTTTGTTCGTATTTTCATCTTAAATTTCTACAAGCATTAACAAATGGAGATTATGATTCCTATACAATTTAATCTAGGAACAATTGATATCAGAGTAACTATGTTGGAATTGAATAATCTGACGTCCGTTTTTGTTCCTCTTTGCAATATTGTATGTCGGAGGAAAATACTTTCCGTGATTATTTTTAATGAAAATAACCAAAAAATTTATTTTAATAACAAATCTTTGACTGGCTCTGACAGCGCCAGTGCCAGTGGCGCGGACATATCTGGCGAAGCCATCCAGAATGGCGCGGGCAGTGCAATTTTTCATCTTGTCCGTTGCGATAAAATTTGCTATTTTTTAAAATTAACTCTTTGAATTTATTCTTTTTATATTCGGATGACACATTACGATGGGGCAGGCACATTATTTTTTTTATTAAACTCTTTCTATTGGAGCCAAACAGATTGGCGCAGCCGCGTGGGCACCAACTATAGATACACCATTACTCCGCAGCTTTTTAACCATGAATTCCAACTAGAAGCTTAAACATTAGCAGAACTAGGCACCAATATTCTTTTTTGGTAGCAAGAAAAATTACTATCTACTTCTATTTGTCTATTTGTCTTTGTAAAAACAATGTTTACTACCAATTTAATAAAGATGCATCACAGCATACAATCATGGCTAAGTACCAACGCCCTTCTAAGAAGTTCGGGTTCCCTACCAAACTCTGACTTGGTTTCAAAGGGATTGACTACTCGATAGCACAAGCACAATTACAAGAAGCAAGAAATGAAATCTCTACTGCTGGAACGAAAAGTGTTTTTCTCAAGTTGATGTTTTATTAGAATAAATAATGTTGTAATTTTTCATGTAAAATTAATTTTAAATGAAATGAAAATGAAAATTATGTGTTATATTGTGAGTAGGGTATTCATTTTTTTATATTTAAAAAAAATATTGCTAAGATTATATATATTTCAATAATGTGTGTAAAATATTATTGAATTAGATTTTATTTTTGCCATTGATGAATTCAAGAAATTATTAAATAAACATTGTTGAATTAGATTTTATTTGCGCCGTTGATGAATCAAGAAATTGTTAA
Source organism: Rhynchospora tenuis (assembly GCA_027725995.1). Classification (NCBI taxonomy): domain Eukaryota; kingdom Viridiplantae; phylum Streptophyta; class Magnoliopsida; order Poales; family Cyperaceae; genus Rhynchospora; species Rhynchospora tenuis. The sequence continues at coordinate 123,806,007 of CM050889.1, forward strand.
ATATTGGTATGGTACAACTAATAACCAGCATGAAATGAAACCCAACCTATACGTTGAATTAATGCCTAAAGGGCTTAACCTATATGTTAATGCGTAAGGGCTTTTTACTCAGGGAAAAAATTATAACAATGACAATGCATGTTTTTACTCGGGAAAAAGAAATTACTGAGATGCTTTTCTCAAGTAAAAAATTACTGAGTGCTTTCTAGCGGATGCCTAAGGGCTTTTTTACTTGGAAAAAAAATTACTGAGCGCGCCATTGAGGATGGAGCGGGTACACGTGGCCTATTGCAAAATTTTAGAGTGGAGGAATCTGCATTATAAGTTTATAACAATTAATGTTGTCGAGTGCGACTGTGCGAGACAATAAATTGTGGGAGCAGGCTTCTTTTGCAGAAGCACGGGGAACCTAGATTCCTGCTAAGGAAGCCAATGGCACTGGCGCGTCTTTCGACTATAAATACCCTGCATAAACCTCTTTCCCAACTCAATCTATAAAGCACTCGTTCTAACTCAATCCGATAATTCTCTCTTTCTCCACTATATAAAAAAAAATATGTATGGCGTGTAATTTAGTCGTCATATTATATGTATTATACCGCACACAATTCTTATGGCTATTTTGACGGAGGAGGCAGGGAGCATCCTTCTCGTCATCGAAGTAGTACTGGCACCCCCTCGCAAGCTCCTGCCGGTGAGCGGGATCCTCAAAAAGTGCTTTGCCTCTCTCCACAGAGACATCGAGTTTTTCATTCGGCAACAACGGTAATGTTTCATTTAAAATGGTCAAATTTCTATTTCTCTATCTAAAAATTATGTAACAAACAATATGTATCTCTGAGTAAAAATATAGAAATATTTAAATGGTTAATTTAAATTTATATTTCTGTATGTAAAAATATGTAATGATAAATTAAAACAGAATGAGGAATATGTTTCTAAATGTGCAATTATCAATGAGGGAAAAAAAATGGAAGGATTTTGTGCGTTTTACAATAAATACATGTTTACAACGGGTTCAGATTTATTAGTGTATATATTCCTATTAGTATTTATTTATCAATTGAATTTGAAAAACATCTAAACTTCTATCACAATTGTGCGTTTTCATATATGTTGTTCTTGAAGGCAATACCATATTTATAGTCCTTCATTTTGTATTTAAAAATATGCAGAGAGATAAACGGCCTATTAGATTTCGGACACATCGTCCAGGTCCAATACTGGCTCACACAATTGATATTGACGACCGCATGAAGAACTTAGGATTGTACCACTTGGTAAGGCTGCGAGAAATTTATCCTGAAGAAGTAGCTAGAGACACAACAAGTGAAGATTGACAGTGGATTGTCGAGTGCTTTGGTTGAATTCTGGAGACCTGAAACACACTCTTTCCATTTTCCTTTTGGAGAGATGACAGTAACCCTAGACATAACGTAATTAATTTATTAAATTGTAGCATAATTTAATCCTCCCCTGTTGAAGGGTCCGATAGAATAACCAGCCCAGGGTCTTCTGCCTCCTCAGCCTCACCATCGCTTTCGATCTCAACTGCTATTGCTGGGACATTAAAATTAAATTCATGGGTATGTGGTTAGTATAGCTTTCTTACTTTTTGAATACTTCAGTTGATAAATTTCAAGCTCACTCAGTTCAGTTAATAAAAATTGTCTGTGTAAATGTATTGTATCATTGTATGTTTGGGTCCATACATAAGTTTTACTGTGCTTGTTGTTTCTAATTTAGCCTCCAAGGCTTTAGATTCAGTTTAGAAATTTTTTGGCATTGTAAGAAAGACCTATTATTTTATCGTAAGAATACATGGCAAATATATTGTTGTTGGGACTGCAAAAATCTGCTAATTAAGCTTGACCTTGACTAGATTGGACCTGGAAAGAAGGTCGCTTTTTATTATTTGAAATAAAATTTATGTTGGTAAATCTTTAAGAAAATTTTGTACCACAAGAGATAGAAAGTTTTCCTTTACCAGTTTATACTGTAACGACTATTATGATGCTGCAGTAATCTGTTAAATTTGAAGGTAACAGTATACCACTGTTACCAGATATGAAGCTCGCAAGAAATGCAAATTGAAAGAGACAGAAAATTTACCTTTAACAGTTTATACTATAATGACTATTATGGTGATGCACTAATCTATGAAATTTGAAGGTAACAGTGTATCATCGTCATCAGATATGAAGATTGCAAGAAATGCAAATTGAATGCAAATAATCAGTAAAATTTTACTGTTAAATAAAAAAATATAACTTTATTGTCATCTGTGGATTCAGATTAGAGACAATTGGAATTGATCTTTACCCTCCATAATTTTTTACAGCTAAAATGGCACGTTGAAGCAGTGGCTAATATTGGTATTGTATTCTGCACATCAGCATCAACTTGATTAGAAATAGCTTTGGAAGGTTTGTCTACTCCTTCTATTCAACAAACTTTGAGGTCCAGGTTTAATTGTTTTTTTATCAGTAATGAGCTTTCTTCTAGCACTTTGTATCTTTGGCCAAACCTAAGGTCTGATCCCACTACATACACCAAAGTTAAAATTTTCACAATTTTCCAATTACTTTGTATATTTGTCGATGGGCATGAGGGAAAGTTCATTACTGATCTTGCACTAAATTGAATGGTGATTTCACTAAATGCCAGATTTTTTGATTTGGTATTTTTAAATTTGTTTCTACAATTTTACAGTAATTTATAATGTTCTGTATATTTTACAGCAATTTATGTCTTCACGGAAATTTTAGAATAGCGCAAAGATTGGAGAAAGAATGAATCGATTCAGTGGCAATCAGAAAAGAAGCCTTCACAGGCATTGCAAAAATTTCAAACCAGCATATCGTCCTTATCTCAAAGTATGTATGATACTGATATGTCTTAAACTTGGTGAAAATAAAACTTTCGTTGACCAAGTTTGCTCTGACAAGAATCTGTTTAACTACTTTTTGTTTGATTTTGAACAATTAGTTGTATATCTGACAAGAGATTCATGCACAATTGAGAGGAAGAAACTTGGAAAGGAAAAGGGAAAAAAAAAAGAGCTTTCAATGGTCAAACGGTAGCAGGTACAAAAACTGGTATCAACTTATTTTGTTTATGGAGCTTGGTGTTTGCTTCCAACCTAGTGCGTAAACACCTATTCAAACTTTTGTGACAGTTAATAACAACTTATATATTTGTACAATTAATAATAATGTGATCTGCTTTTGGTTAATTAGACTGGTGTATGTTGTCTTAGAAGAGGGTTTAGCTTATAAAACTAACATTACTACTATAAAATTTATAAACTTTATATATTGCTACCGGTATGAATTGTTTGGTATAAACCCGTGCCTGATGGCTGTGATTAGAGTTTAGAACTTTAGATATGTACGTCCAAATGAAGAAGAAACCAATTGAAACAAAAATAAAAAAAGAATAGTTCCAAGTGCGCCTTATCAGTATAAAATCATAAATTTCCATGTTATAATTAAGAGCCCACCATAAGCCTTGATTAAGTGATAATCGGTAGAAATATATGCTGCTTTCCATGGTTCAATGTCTCTTAATTTTTTTATTTTTCTTCTTTCAGTTTCGATAGCTCCATGTGAAGCCTGCAGTATTGCTTTCAATATACCAGTAAATGTTCTTCAACAGAAGGTGATGAGCACATTTGTTGTCATGTTACATGCTGATTAATTATGTGATATCCTGTTACATACTGATTATGTGAAGAGCATGTTTACTGCTGGAGAGTTGTCCAATGTCCATCTTCTTTGTATATGTTTTTTTAACTCCTTTCCATTTTACAATTTTGTTACACGTTTTTTTTTTTCCCATTTTTTTTCTCTTTGAAAAGTGAAGCACACAAGATCTGATTTTGCAGCATTTAGCATGCTGCAATGAAATGCGTGTACAATATTTGTTTATTTTTTGGTTAGATCATTTGAAGAGTTGCCTTTTGCGATGTATGTACCCAACTGTTGATCTGTACATATTTTTAGATAAAAAAAAAAGACGAAATCTATTATTATCGATGTTATGTGTGTTGGTTTTAATAATTTGTTAATTGAGCTTTGTAGTTAAGAATGGTCAAAATTAATGATCGTGGACAAACTAGATAATGCCAAATGAAAGGTCTTTAAGTTATTTATGTACTTGTTAAGTGAATGCAATATGACTTTGCCTATTTCTATTGGTCTCATCTGTTATTGATTGCATACGCGACAGAGCTGCTCTTGAATAAATATATTGACTAGAAGGTCATTGCTTTCTTAAGAAAACGCAAAAAACTAATTAAAGGTTCACAGACACACTAAATACCCTGAATTATTAACGATAATAAGAGGATCTCTGTTTCAGCGAAACTTTGACCAACAGAAAGTGAATAGTTAATTTGCAAATTTCCGAGTAATTGGTCAAAAAAAGGGGAAAAGATTAAGAAATTAAAAAAATATAAAATAAAAGAGGAGAGAAATTGCTTCACATTGAGCATCTATCAACAAATTAACTCCATTCTGTGTTCACTGTTCATTCACTTGTGCAAAACCAACGGAGATGAAGTGAATGTACACTTATACCTACCAACTGTAAACTAGTGTAGCAGGCATTAGTGTTTTCTAATTGCAAAACTATATTTATTCTCATCATTGACAATTTGTCGTCTCGTCTCTCTTTATTTTTTGTTCTTTTCTTTCCGGTTTTGACCAGTTACTCGAAATTTGGCAAAATATCTTTACCGTTTATGTTGGTCAAAGTTTTGCTGAAGGAGAGAAATTCTTATATGATGAATAGATTTTATTTTGCCAATTTGTCTTAAGAATGTTTGAGAACTATCAGTCGGCTGTGATGAAAATGGTTTTTACACGAGAATTCATTTCATTCGAACTAATTTCTCAGGATTTTGTTGAATCCAATGACATGAAAATTCCAATCAAATAACATCAATCCGTTCATGTTGATGAAAAAATTTGTAGTAAAATGAAATAAAATGCAATCCCGTGTTAAAAAAAATGACTCTAATCAGGCCTTAGAGTTTTCCCTTTGTAATTGTAAGTTCGTAGTTTTGTTGATGTGTTTTGTCTCAAGAACTGTAATCAGCATCCGGGTTCAAATATTCTTCGGCCCACATTTACTTACGCTTTCTTAGTCGGCCCGTAATTCGAACCAGTCCGACCAACCTATTATTAATCCAAACCCGAACAAATCTTGAAATTGGTAACAATTGAAACCGGCCCGTTTATTTAGAATCGGATCTTTCCTTCTCTCCTCTAATTGAACTACCACTCTACCAGTAATCCAGTATGCAAATAGTTTGAGATCTCAACTAAAGGCTCAATTTGCAAGTATATCCCTTTCAAAAGCAAATCCGTTTCTAGACTAATTTGTTAGTTTGCTTTTGCAACTTGCAAGTAATAATTGGAAGACTGGTGTTTGAGTCCTGCATGTGAATAGTGAATGCTCACAAGGTGTTTGATAAATTGCCGCATACAAAAATTTCGCTTCTGTAGTGTGGGAGAATGCGTTTATTAAAACTAGTGCATTAAGTAATAATCATGCATGTGTGTTTTGTAGGCAATGGGTTTCTGAACTACTTCTCTGTCAATAGCTAAGCAGTATGAAAACCTAAGAATCATTCTGGTAATGGTTCGAGAATATAAAATTATTTTGTTCATAAGTTGGAATTAGATGTTCTCCTCATAATTCATGGATAATGAGAAATCATCAGTGTCTCATAAATCAAGTCAGATAATTTTAACCAAAAGTACTTAATAATCAATTTGGATCTAAAACCTTGTTTCAAAAAAAAAAAAGGATCTTAACCAAAACTGAGTTAAATCAAAAGCTTTTGAAGAAGTAATCAGTGTTTGCCATATGCATGTAAGTTTGGATAAAGTGGCAATTTGAAGAAAATATTTGCATCATGTTTTTATAATTTTTATTCAGTACCAGCTATGTTGTTTACCAACTGGTTCCATTTATGTTTCTTTGAACTGTTGATACTGTGATGACTTGTGGTACCAATGTAATTATTTTCTTTATGAAGTTTTAGCTTCTGTTATATTAGTTCAGTCCAAGTTAGTAATGGCTGGTTATATTTATGATTGTTTTTAGTCTTTAATGTAATATTGTTGGTAAATCTGATTGTATACCTATAGTTTCTTCTGTCGACTACTTTTTTGGTACAGAGCAGTTTGTCCATATATGATGCATTCAAGGCATTCTTTTAGTCTTATAAAGCAAGTCTACATACATTTCATTTTTACTCTTTTGATACACCTAGTAAGAATTATTAAAACTTCCTGATCTGTTAAACTGTGATTGTGCTCATTCACTATTTAAAGTGAAAGTAGAACTATTAGAACAAGCTGGTTCGACAAGTATTGGTTCTGTATCTTGTGCACTTGATTGATAATTAGTAAGAGTGGATTGACCTTTTTTATTTCAAAGAAGAGTTTTCTGTTTGTCTATGAGAAACCATCTTTACTTATTGTTATTATTTTGTAATTGTTAGTTCTTGGAAGAGAGTTGGAGATGGTAGCATCTAGCTTTTTGGGGCAGCTTGTCAAGAAAAGTGCAGTAGGTAGTTTGTTTGGGTTAGCTATTTCAGATCGGTACGGATCAATTGTACCTATTAGGGGGAGTTATATGCATCCCACATTTTCAGAATGCCACAGTACTATTCCTGTATCACTCTCAGGTAATCTTTCTGTTTTTAAGGGTAAATGGGATTTTTCTTTTTTAAATAAGCTTTGAGTTCTAGTATATATCTTTTGTTGTCAAGGAATTGCACTAACTTTATGGAGCATGTAGTTTTATCAGGTTGGAAAGAAATAGTTGTGCTTGCTTTCTTTGTTATTCTCAGTTTTCTCGCCTGTTTAACTGAGGTCTTAGTGAGTATAATCTCAATTAAGGATTAGTCGCAGATCCTTGCCGAGAGGATACTGAAAATTAGTCTCTGTACTGCACTTGTTCAGACTGTTCCAATTAGATTCAGGGCGGTGTGATATATAAAAGCCAAATTTGATTACATGGGAAAAATTCTAAAGAAATTCGCTACCAATATATCTGAATAGGAGATCTTGTATTGGCTGAGAAAAGTTGCCTCAGGAGATATGAGTTTTCTCAAGGAGATGTGATCTTATTCAGGTACTTTTCTAATACATATATTTTAAAGCTATATATATGTACTTTTAGTTTGAAAAGATTAACATAACATGAGACTGTCCAAATAGAATCTAATGAACCCTCACAAGTGTAGATGCAATTCAAATAAATAAATTGCACTTCTCTGTACCACTACTAAATGGTGATCTTAGTCTTATTTAAATTGTTCACAAGGAGACTTTGAACTTCAGCAGATCTATCTGAAAACAAACAAAAAAAGTTTCAATTAGTTACTTCCCTCTTAATTAATTTTCAGATCTCCTAGTGATTCCAAGAGACATGTGATTAAAAGAATTATTGGCTTACCGGGGGACTGGGTCCAAGTACCTGATAAGTCAGAGATAGTGAAGGTTCCAGATGGCCATTGTTGGGTTGAAGGCGATAACTCATATTTAAGCTTAGATTCACGTTCTTTTGGCCCGGTACCTCTTTCTTACCTGTTATCCATTTCATGTCTCTGCCTCTTGAAAGGATGTGTTGATAGTGCTGGAGTTGGAACACTTCATTGGTTCAGATAATAGTGTGTACTGGTGCAATCCCTATACGGATAAAAATACATCCTGAAACAAAATTATTAGCTTGGCACCAGTACATTGTGGTAGAACTATTTAATACTGCTTTTCTGGCTACCTGGAATGCATTCTTACTGAAGGACCACAACTAGTGGTGCAGCGCAGCATTTTGATATGCCTCAATTATCTAGTGTGTACCGGCACTACTCCCATACAGATGAAAGTACATCCTAAAATTAAAGTGATTTAGATAAAAGTGTGTACTGGTACAACTCTTATCTGGATGAAAATACATCTTGAAACTAAAATATTAGCTTGGTATCAGTACATTGTGGTACAAGAGTAAAATACTGTTTTTTCTGTGCACCTGGAATGGATCCTTACCAACACGGAACCCAACCCAACAGGCGGTACAGTGCAGCATTTAAATATGTCTTAATGTCTTAATTATCCTTATTAGAGTCAACTGGAGGGTACACCTCAATTAATCAATTAATTGCATCATTAAGAGAAAACCCAACCAAAGAACACAAAAGATAAGACTGAGAAATATTTTTTTTAAAAAAGACTGAAAATTCTATAAATATCTGGTACATAATGTCCCCAATTTTGATGCATAAAGTAGACCAAACAATTGCAAGTTCAAAAATTTTACTGCAGATTCCTATGGGCTTGATAAGAGGAAGGATAACTCATGTAATTTGGCCACCTCATAGAATTGGACGAGTGGAGAGAAAGGTGCCAGAAGGTCGAGTTTCACCACGTGCTTGATTTTTTTTTTCCTTATGTTAGTTTTGCTACATCTTTTCCTTTTTTTAATCCACTTTTCCTCAATTTTATTTACTTTTATTTTCTTTTTTTTTTTTTTGGTTTTGACAAACAGTGATCATCAGTAGTTAGCAACTGAGGAAAAACTTTCAACATGCTGCAAGTAGTTTTGCTTGAAACTTTCAGAAAAACTCCTTTTTTTTTTCAAGATTTGATAATTTTCATACTTGTGAAGTTCCAGAAAACCAAAGTTGCTTTGGTGTTTCAAGTATATAATCGCATCAATATCTACAAGTGGTATTTTATTTAGGAATTTAGCTTTGGTGTGGATAGCTTGTTGCTTACTCGACTATAAGGTTGAGGTTAGTAATTTATCTTATCCACTTGTGAAATTTCTGCTGATGCATCAAGTTGCATAAAAAAATGATGGGTTGGACCAGACAATCCCAAACTTTTAACGTTACAATATCTTTTTATGATATAGTATTGCCACATGAAATTTAGGTTACTTCCCTCGAATAAATATAAATACAAAAGTGTTGGTACTAGACAAGTAGAGCATTCTATGCAGCGTAAACTTGAAACTATTCAAAAGTTTGACATCCAACCTTTTAAATTCTGCTTTCAAAACAATGAACTTGTCGTCTCGTTTCATCTCAAGAGCAAATCATGCATGTCTTCGCAAAACCCTTTTTGATGAAAAAAATGAATCCCATCAACTTTGTTTTCCTTGCCTCCCTAATGAATAATGATATAGAGAATAAATAAGAAAGTTGTGTATCCAGAGGGCCTATTTCTGATAAAAACTTCGATTATCAGCACAATGAACTCATCGTTTTTTCCCTCCTCTGTTGTCTGCCCTTGTGAATTGTGATACCAATTTGTCCTAAATACCAATTTGGAAGACTCAAATACGTTACACCAAAGATGATAAAGTTTCTCTTAAGAGTGAAATATATAGTGAAGGCTAAAATAAAATATTTAGTAGTACCGACGGGGGTCATAAATTTTACAGAAAAAACTTCCATTAATTGCTATTGGAATGTAGTGTAATAATTAAAAAATATATATATGAAACTTAATCTTAAAGCAGATAACCATACAACTGCATATCCAACGGCATCACCATTAACCTCTCGCAGTCTGCACATACTCAAATCTCATATTATTGATTGCATACGCGAGAAAGCTTCTCTTGAATAAATATATTGGACGAGTTGAGAGCAACGTTCCAGATGATTGACCTTTTCGCCTTTGATTGATTTTTGTTTTCAAGTTAGTTTTAATTTGCTACATCTCTTCCATTTGATCCACTTGCCCACATATGCTTCTCTTTTTGTTTTGGTAAACAATGACAACTAGTAGTTAGGTCCCCTGACTTGTTTTATGAGGAAAAACTTTTCAATATATGATGTTTGCTTGAAATCACCAGAAAATGCTGTTACAACATTTTTCTTTTTACTATCTTTGTTGTCATGATGTGATAATCGTGATTTGCTAGAAATCCTAGTTGATTTGGTGTTTTAAGTTAAATAAAGATTTGTATCAATATTTTGAAGAGGTTTTTGTGTAGGAAAGTTCAGCTTTTGTGTGAATGGCTTGTTTCCTACCTGTCTTGAAGTTGGCCAGTTAGTAATTAGATTTTTTTTTTTTTCTCTCTCTCTGTACAACTTGATGACTGATTCCCTCATCTCAACTTGCATCCAAAGTGTTGGGTTCGTCAGGACATCCCAAATTTTTAAAAGTTAAATCCACAAAACGACAGAACGGTACATAAAATTTAGGCGGCTTACCTTGAGTTGTGTGTACAAAATAGTCTATTATAATTTGCAGTAAAATTCGTATACATTGTGAAATGAAATGGGGTCATTGACGATGATGTTTCAGAATCTTTTCGAGTTCGTTCGAGAACTACGACCTTTGGCTAAAAGAAGTTCCAACCGTCCAGAGAACTAAAATTTTCAATTACATAGCAGGGTCTGTTGTATGTACTACATTGAGGAGTTTTGGGCGCGCAATTTGAAAAGAATCAGTTTATTAGATTACATCCAGAAGAAATTTCAATTTCCCTTTCTGTTGCTGAAGTTATTTATAATCTCTCTTCCCTCAATTAGTATTTGTAATCTGCTGTCATAACACTGAATTTTTGGGTCTTCACTGTGTCCTCTTTTTTTTTTTTAAAAAAAAAGAAAAAATTATCGAGTCATTGTACAAAATGAAGTGAGAATAGAACAGTTGAAATTGACGTTAAATTTCACCCAAGAGAGTTGGTTCTATACTAATTACGACTGTGTGGTCCTGCGTGTGGTATATGAAATAAGTCCATCTGATGGCACAATGTTAATCAATAACGCAACTACAGAACCAAGCTATGAAAATCTAACTTATTGCACTAATAGAGTCTTATTCAACTACAAATTAAGTAAAAAAGCACAACAAAACACGAACGGCTTATATTAATCCATAAATCCACAAGAAAAAAAAACAACCCCGCAAGAACATCAATAACCACCCTCATTTTTAATTTAAGCCATGACTATCCACAACAAAGGAAATAACAAGCACATAATTCCATTAACGGCTGTCCAGGTCGCCTTTTGTGCCGCATTAGTACTCTTCTCAGCTAAAAAAATAAATAAATAATAAACTACATTAGCCATAATTCAAACAGATGAAATTTGTCAGTCATTAATTGAAGATCTTTGACAAATATCGACGGTTTTATACATGCTCCTTAGCAAATTATGGTTTCATGCTTAGTTTTCTTGAGAATAATATGTCAGTTAAATTATGGTTACATAATCTTGGTTAAATAATTTGTTTAATTGGCTCATCTGACACAGACTAATATGTCAGTAAGAATTTTATAATTAATATTATGTCAAGTCAATGGTCCACTAAAAGCATTCTGGCATTCTGCTATAATATTGAGTCCATGACAGTATGACACTCACTTAAAACCTGTTTGAGAATAGTCAACTTTGTACCCAAACCAAAAAGGACTAAAATATTGACATGAGAACTTAAAACACCAACCTGGGGTGCTCTTTGATGTAGTTGATGAAGAACCTGTGCTTGGAGCTGCAATTACAAGTCAAACACAACAAAACAGCCTTAGAATTACATTTAAAATCCTCAATTACTACAATAATCTTTATGTTAACCAAACTGACATTGGAGTGCCAGAACATAAAGCATAAGTGTCAACCCATTTCTAAGGTAGGTCGATAGACAGATAAAATATTAGCATTACAGCTAATCTGACTCAACTTTTAGTCCTATCAGAAAATGACAAGCATATTACCATACAATACAGTTTCCATATTTCCAATTTAATTTGCAATAACACGGAATTTACATTTAGAGGAGGAAAAGCACACTAATTTTAGAATTTTTGGAGCTCAGTGCTAGTCAGAAGTATTTTTGGAATTTCAGGAGCTAAGTGCTAGTTAAATGTTTCAACAAAGAAGGTGTCATTCCAAAAGCAAACAGAAAGTAGATCGTTTCTCTTGAGAAAATGAAATTAAATTCAATTGCAAGTTTGCAACATGTCCTAACTCCTAGCAAACCAATTTCTAAGGATTCTAGAAGCTCAGGAGAAAAAGTACACTAATATAGAAAGTTTTGGAGCTCAGTGCTAGTCAGGAGTACTTTTGGAATTTTTGTTGCTCAGTGTAGCTAAATGTTTCAACAAAGCAGGTGCCATTCCAAAAGCAAACAGAAAGTAGGTCTTTTCTCTTGAGGAAATGAAATTAAATTCGATTGCGACATGCCCTAACAAACCAATATAAACTAATAATTTCCTCAAGTCCTGCTTTCCTAGCACAACTTCAACATAAAATTCAAGCTCCTTTGCAATTTCTCTCTCAATTCAATCATAAAAGGGCCTCAATTATAACCTAAATTGTATAATCCAAATACAAGTCTAACAAATCAAAGTATTTCCCGCTAACACAACCAAAAAGACAGGGTTGATTTGCCAACACATAACATTATTTTGACACCTAATAGATTCGCCAGCACACTAGACCTTAAATTCAGGCACCTTTCCCTTATTTACTATATCAAGTTGTACTGACAGTCTGACATACAATTTTTCAAAAATGTTTGCCTTTTTTTTCTCAATCATGGTCCATCCTATTCACTTTTTATGCAAATTTTCTATTACCGGGCCCCACTCCACAGATCTCTTTTCACGAAATGCAGATCCATCCATTTCGCCACTTCAAAATTTCACTTTCTAAATCAGGAATTATACCAAAAACGAAGGCAAGAAGAGAAATTACAAGTAGTAGGAGCGGCGGAGGCGGCGGCCTTGGAGCAAGTGGAGGCATCAGCGGACACGTTACAACTCTTGGCCAATCGGAACCCCTGAGCTGGATCGACCCCGAAGGTCTTGAGAAGCTGCGTGTTGTTCAAGAGATTGCACAGGCACACTGTTTGCTTCACCGCCGCGTCTCTTAGCGGCGAGCAACACGTCTCCGGCGGCGTCGCCGTGGAGTTCAGGTAGTTGGCGCATGGGGCCAAGCTGGAGACGCACGGAGGCAGGTCTTGGCCCATCGCCGTTGTTGCTACCATGGCGGAGATCGCGACGAAGAGAGCGAAGGTTCTTGGATCGAATGCCATGGATGGAGAAATGGAGATTGAAGAGAAATGGTAACTGAGTTTGTTTGTTTGATTATTTGTGGAGTAGAGAGAACTAGTGAGGAACTGCGAAGCGCGGTGGTTTTGTATTGTCTCGATTCTTTGACTGGGTTTGTTTGTGTCGGATGCAAAGGATAAAAGGTGTAATGGGTAGAATATATGTGTGTTTTGGAGTTGACTGGACCCGCTACATGGTCGCTGGATTTTATGGAAAAGGTTTATTTTGTTGTGTAATATAACGCGTGATGTTGATGTGTCTAGATTCTCTGTGATTGATGCGAATGTTTCTCTTCCTGTCCTACGAACCGATGAGAAGGTACTTCAGGTGTAATTCGTCTACTACCCTACTTGTCAGTATGAGCCAGCACATTCCGTCACTTCCGAACGCGTCAGCGAAACAGGCAATTTCTTAAGACATAAATTTCTCTGTTTTAAATAAAAATGGAGATGAAAAGCGTTGACCGGATGCAGCTTGGTTTTCTGAACCTATTCATCAAGCCTCGTCTTTCGGCCTATGCGGAGAACAGCAGTTTGACCAGAGTTTGTTACAAACGGAGACAGACTAGAATTGTATGAATTCTCTTATTTATTGTTTTGGTCGAGGTGGCGGGTGCGGCGGAGTGGTCCGTAGGGCAGGTGACAGCGCCTGAGCCGCGGAGTCTGGTGTCAATGTGAAATGCTACGTATACCAGCTAAAGTTCCCCAGAGTGTTCTATAAAATTTTAGTAGTTCCGTGGTTTACAAAATATGCCAAAGTATAAATTATTTTTTATGTATAATTATATTCTAAAAGGTAAATATTAAGGGATCTTGCAAAAGAAAGTTTCTAATAATAATTGGGACTTCATACAAAGAGTGTCAACTGTCAAGCATAAAAAATTACAGTGTCAAATTATTTGTCCGTTCGATTTTGTTTCTCTTATGCTTTGACCGGATGATTCTTGCATGCTATTTCTCTCTACTCATTGTGGAAAACTACTTGATCTATCTAAGCTGCAATATAATCCTTAAAGCAAAGAAGAAATATAATCCATAAATTAAAATTTTCTTTTTGTATTCCTGTACATGAATTATTATACAACTAATTATATTATTTATCATTATGCGCAGTTTAACTATTCTAAAATAACATTTATTTCTGCTTAAAATTTATTATGTAATTTTTCCCCTGAAAACGAGGTCTAAATAACAACTCTAGTATTGATGGTAATTGGTGTGTTTTTACACAATCAATATTACATAATTCTTCATTATATGTTTTCCAAAACAACATGTTCAGGTGTAATTTTGCAAGGAAGATGGCAGTGCTTCGGAAGTGTAAAAGAAGAGAAACAAAGAGGCGGTCCGATCATATGTTTTGCATTTGTGGGAATGCTTTTCTTTGCTGTGGTATAGTAGTACAAAGTACAACGCAACAGTTGAAATATTAATTGGGTGTACAAAAAGGGCTGGAGATCCAAGCAGCTAGCAGGGTAATAATTGTCCTAGCTGTAAACATTTGGGAAAAACATTAAATAACAAATTGATCAGATATAGTTGCAACAAAATATTGTTTTTGACTTTTTTTTTTCCAAAGATTTAAATAGCGAATAGCGGACTCGTAGCAGACATGCTAATGTCATAGCGAATAGCGGATAACGGGTATTTAGCGGCCGCTATCGGACCATAGCGGATTTGCAGATATGTGTATTTTGAAGGTCTATTTTAGTCTAAAAATTAAAAATTAAAATATATTCATGCAACTAATTAATGCTCACTAAAATTATATTAATTTTTTATGCGTATTTGATCATTAAATTTTAAGAATTTGAAAATGTTCAAACTATAAAAATTGTGGCTTATTTTGTAAACTTTCCATAGAACTTTGAATCATGTCAATCGAAGTTCGTATGTGAAAGATATGCCCAAAATACTAATATTAGCAAATTATAAACTGCACCGCTATTTTCGCTATTATACTGCTATATGGCCACTGTTTGCCGCTATTTCGCTGCAATTTCCCACTATAGGTCGCGCTATCAGACGGGCCGCTAAATTCGTAGCGTTATAGCGGTGTCAAATAGTGCCGCTATTGCGGCCGCTATGGCCGCTATTTGAAACTTTGTTTCTTTTCCTTTGAAATAAGAAAGAGTGTAGGCTAGTCTTGTTCATACTGAATGGGCTTAGTTGGGCCTATTGTTATGTGAAATTTTTAAAAAAAAATTGAGGCCTGGGCGGTCTACACTACACCTGTCATTCAGTAATCCAAACTGTCATGTTCGAACTTCATTCAGTAGTTTTTTAGATCTCAGTCTCAGTGTCTCACATAATTAAAATATGGTTTCAGCCGTTCAAGAATGAACTTAAATATTGTACAAGGGAATCTCATGCATGATGCATCCATAGTTCTGCTTTCTATAGATGCTCACAAAACAAAAGAAGGAATGTAATATTATATCCACTTGTATTTATAAATTAAACTGCTGAGAATGCTGTTATTAAGTTTTCATATCTCAAGTGATAATATTATGCACAACAAAATAAGCTGAGAACAAGGCATATGCTGCCTGATCCGCCAACCTGTCCTTCCAGCAGAGTACAACACTTCCCATGTGAATGCTGAACAAAATAGTACTCTGCAATTATCCCCACGTCACAAATACTTGACCAGTAAAATTATTAACTAAATAAGTTGCTGATATGCGTTAACATTTGTACTGAGAGAGATCTCGATTCAGATAAACGGACTCAGATAAATGCATTAATGCGCTGATCTTTCAAATAGTAGAGTGGATTCCATTATCGCCATCTACATAGATTATAATGATTAATACAATAAAATTATAATATTTAAAAATTAATATTATAGATATATTCTTGAAAAACACTGAAATCAAAGCGATATAGATGGAGGGTTCGTTAATCTGACTATATCTCAAATTTAGAAATTTAAGTGACCGATCCAAACCGTATAATGTAATCTTTAAAATGAAATCTCCTTGCCGATCAACTTTTACATTTTTTAAAATATTTTTATATTTTTTGATATTTTAGAAAATTTTCGATTTAATTAGTTAGTTGCTACAATAACAACAGTTTTTTTAAAAATAAAAAAATACTTAAAAATTTTAAAATTTAGCCGGCAATGAGATATCGATGTGAAGAATGCATTGAGTGTATTGGATAGGTCATTTGAGCCTTTGGATTTGAGATCTAATCGGATGTGAAGTAGCGATCCGTCAAATAACTTTGACAATAGTCAAACTCTATATTTTTTCTATTATCTTGTTGATAGATTGAGCATAAAATGTAACTAGACTTAAAAATCAATTTATATCATCAAATAAATTTAATTGTCTATATATTCCTTGTCAGCAATAATTACTTTATTTATTGATCTGAACACAGGCACAGATCAGAGCGTTGGTGGTCAACGCCGACATGACATGCCACCTTAGTATGACTATTGTCAAAACTAAGTCTGTGTTCCGTCTTCCTCACACTCATTTGTTTGTCTATTTTACACCGTTTCTCACTTCGCTTGAACCATAATTCAAGCTAGATAGCCTTGCACCTTTTCTCCGTTTTGTTTGAATTACAGTTTGTCGGCTGATAAGTCGGAAGAAAACATTGAAAAAAAAAAAAAAAATTTTCTTAGAAGTAAAGCAACATAATTAGTTAAATGTAGTGAATAGATATCATTACAACAGCCTAACAGGTGAAAAACTTGTCGTTAGAGGCACAAATTATTCTCTTGCAGTCTTACTTCATAGGAATTTTTATCTGTTTTCCAAGTTAAACAAAAAAATCTAATGTTTCAACAGCTCTAGATATATCATGGGTTATAAAAAATTTGAGGAAATTAGGTTGCGTTTGACATGTATGAAATTAGTAAATTAATTTGTTAACATCTAATTGTCTAAAAGTACTAACTTTAATCTTGATCTCACTAATCTATTGGATTGCCAGATGCCCCGTAGATAATAAAATTGCATTTTAACCGTCTAATTAATGATTTTAATTTTGACTCTGATAGATATAGTAATGTAATATTAATATATTGATAACTTTTAGCAAGGTGCATAGTTTCAAAATTTAAATTTAACGACCTACATATTATTCTTTCCGCTGAATACTGAAATAATGTAAAATCGGTTGTCTGACTTTTTCAATGCAAATTCGACAAAAATGTTGTGCCAAACCACGCTAACACTGTCAATATTACAATTATTTTTTTTTCAGTTACTGAGCCTTTTGTGGCGTTGATTAAGCAAATTTCACTCTTTTTGTCAAACCGCTATTTAAAAAGAAACAAGCCTCGTACAACCCTAATCATTGTCTTTTTGCTTGACTTCTTGCCAAATTAATGCTTCGGCAGAAAAAGCGTATCTGAAAATTCATTTCTGATCTGAATCAATAAAATATATATTTGTTCATTTCTAAACTGTTCTTTTATTTATTAGATCAATCAGAACTAGGGTACGTTAATTACCCGTAAAAAAAAAAAAACTAACAATAAGAATTTTGATTATAGAGCAAGTATTGTTAATTAGCTGTTAATATGAAACTATCTTAGTTTCGTATTTTATTGCTTTCCTAGGTCAAAACATGGAATTTTGTTTTTCACTTTTTTTTTTTATCTAAATTATTGGATCTAAAATAGAGTTCACTTTTGCTGACCCTATTCGTTTGTTTTGTGTTGGACATAGTAAATAAAAAAAATGCTTTAAAAATCTGGAAAAAATACCGAATTTTAATTTCTTTTTGACAGTGACTGTCAACTGTCAAGTAATACTAAATGTGGATTTCAAAGTTCTTTTTTATGCATCAGCGTTCCACGTAATTCCCATACGAAAATTTGTGATCTTGATTTTTCAAATCATTTACAAATATATTTAAGTTAAATAACGTAATCCGTATGATTTAGATTAAACTGTCTTATTTGGAAAACATAATTCATATTTTTCATATAAAAACAATAGCATATATTCCCATAATCAATTATTTTCTTTTTTCCACAAGGTTAAAAGGAACAATGATTAGGCCTTAAAAAATAAAAAATAAAAGGAACAATGATTATGCTAATCCAACCCTTTTTTTAGGATGATTTCCCGAGGAAACCCATCCTTCATCAAGGGTCTCTGTTCCATACTTTATAGACTGACTTTGTTCCGAATCACTGGAAGGAGACCCCACAAATTTGAACGCCTATATTTGATGCTTTTAGGACCTACCTGTTACTGGTCCGAACAGAGATGGTTCCATAAAATGGTGACAGTGTGATTTGGATTTTGGGGTCTTTAATGAAGTGTGGCCCATTACAAGTGGCGCCGGACTGTTGTCCCGGATAGTTCTCAGTTCACACAAAACAACAGTGGCAATGGCCAAGTGGGGCAATTGGCAAATCATCTATTTCTTTTTTTTTTGGAAAAAAAATAATTAAAAGAAATGAATTAGGAACAAAATCCATCTTTTGAAACATTTTTTTTAAGAACTTTAACTTGAAATAACAAAATTGATCTTAACTTGGACAACATGTTTTGATGTGAATATAAAGAACCAGAACAATATGATATCTAATTGTCGGAGTTTAATAGGTAGAGAGTTATTGCATTTAAAAATTGAGTTTAATCTTATGAGTAATTTTTTTCTTTCTCATCAGCTAAAAAACCATTATTTCAATTTTGGCTATTAATGAACTTCTGCTACATCTTAAACTATAATAAAAATTAGAATATATTTTAAAATGATATTTATATGATACATTATTTGCTAATATGACAAAAGTTGATTTGTGAACAATTTTTTTAAAATGACAACTAACAAACCCTTTATTTAAATTTATTCAATAAACAATATACGATCAAAATAAAGCAAACGCTAGAAAATTATGTAAGATTTTTCGATCTGCACAATTATTATTATTATTTATAAAAGAGACCATTCCAATCAGGATCAAGTGGCTGGTTTCTCCTCTTTTTTGTTCACGTCTTTCTACGAGCCCAAAACGATCTCTGTACGCTGCCTCTGCTTCGTCACGTGACCAGAGCGGTCCTCTTTTGGAAAGTAACCCTTTTCAAGATTAGCCCCTGCAGATGTTAATATTTACGCTCAGTAGCATGGAAATAGTTCTTCCCAATTTTAGTCGTGAAAATGACAACAAAAGAGAGAAGGACTTCTTTGCTATGATTATTGAATGTGTTATAAGCAAATGTATCAGGTCTCTATGTCATTGTGCTTGAAATATTTATATTGATATGTATAATTTTTTTAATAAACAACACCCCAGCTTTGAAATATTTAATGATACTCTTTTTGTGAATTTAGTTGGCATACATAGATCACTGATAAGTGCCTACTAGTATTATTTACAATTTATTTTCTTGAAACACTTCCATTTTAACAAAACAAAAACAAAAACAATCATTGATAACTTATGAGCTGAATCATTTCAAGAAGGAGGTTGAAAGTTAAAACAACAAGAAAAAACAAATATCTGATCTAGGAATTAAAAAGTTTGGATGTCAAACAATTCCCATATCAAATATAATTCCTATTTTGAAAAAAGAAATTTAATTTGATGTCAATGAAGATTAATATTATTTATAATTTTTTGAACTATCTAAAGATGGAAATGATTATATTTTTCATATAAAAAAATGGAAATGATCTTTAACATTGTTCTTAATTTATTCAATCTTTAACATTGGTCTTAATTTATTATTGAATACTGAATATAGCTTTAAAAAATTATTATATTATTTCTTAAAAGTCAAAAACATTTTGGCTGATTTCAAACTTAAATTCTCATGACTAGATACGCAAGGTGAGAAACGCAAATTTACATATTTTAATTATAACCCCATCAAATATATAATAACCAATATAAATACTAGTGACCTCAGTCCTCAAATGCGCCAAACTCTCACCGAATCCACCATACCAATTACCAACCAATAACAGAACTTCAATATTTAACCCCCTAAAATTAAAATCTCCTCAGTCTCTCACACACACAAAAAGCTCACTCTTAGAAGTTAGAACAATTCACTCTCACAAAATGGCCACAATCCCCCATTTCCTCATCCTCTCTCTCTTCATCTGCACCGTCCATTCCGCCACGTCATCTCCCCCCACCGACTTCATCCGCTCCTCATGCCGCATCACCCGCTACCCTGACCTCTGCCTCCAATCTCTCGCCACCTACGGCCCCGCTGTGCAGCGTAATCCTCGCGAACTCGCCCGGTTTGCTCTCACTGTAAGTGCCGAGCGGGCCCGGTCAGCCGCTTCCTTCGTTGGTCAGTTCTGTGACAAATCGAACCAAGCACATTACCGTGCTGGCGGCCCGGTGCGTGACTGTCTTGAAAACATGGCTGATAGCGTGGATCGGTTGAAGGAGGCGGCCGATGAGTTGGCACGCATGGGCCGGACCAGCTCGGCTGCGTATAAGTTTCACATGAGCAATGTGCAGACTTGGTGTAGTGCCGCTTTAACGGATGAGAATACCTGCCTTGATGGGTTGGGGAAGAATGTGGAGCCCGCGACCCGGTCTGCCATAAGGAAGAAGGTGGTGGAGGTTGCGCAGGTCACGAGCAATGCGCTCGCACTGGTTAACCGGGTTTCGGGCAGTAAGTGATTATATATTCACCCGGTTTAGGCTGTTGTCTAATTATATCTGTCTTGTGTAGGAATTTGGGTTGAGTTGTGGTGTTTGGTTTAGTAAGTTGAGTTGTTGCAGGGGTAATTAATGATGTATGATCAGATTTTGGTGGGCTTTGAGGTTGTTAACAACCAGTGTGATAATGTCGTGTTTGTAAGATAAATGGTTTGATATACATTAATTATGCGATAATTAATGGTTTTGGCATGTTTCTTTCGTTTTGCTGACTATATTCGCTTTAGATTAGGAAATATTTCCTGCAAATCAGGGTTTTGTTGTCAAGTAGTCATTAATTTAATTTATCTACTACTATTAAGAATTTTATACTCTTATAAATATAATACATTAAGCTAAATGGATTAGTTCTTCTTCTATAATTAATTATTGCTTGACAATACAATGCGGTATTGTGGTTGGTTTTCTTCTTAATTATTATTATTATACGAATCATACATACCTCATGCATAATATTTTATTTTATTTTATTTATTTATTAATTACTTATAGACATCAGCAAATTTAAAATATTGTAAACATTCCACATCTTATTATCGACATCAACTTGAAATATTACGAAAAATGTAATATATTCTTAGACTGATTCTACTGGGGTAAGATATTATCTGAATTAAATGCCACAATAAAAATAAAAACTAGATATTTTGAACGACCTATTTATTAAACCGCTGCGATTGATATTGATAAAATTTACATTGCTAGAAAGGTCTTTGGACTAGAACACCACGCATGTTGGATTGTCTTAGTTGATGTCCAAAAGACTCTTTCAAGTGTATTTTCTAACCATTTTTTTTTTAAGTGTAATTCCTAACCATTGGCAAAGAGTACATCGAATCAACAAAAATTACACCGATTCACTTTCTTTTTCAATAGTAGTTATATGTGCCAGGTGTGGAGATCATCATCTAAGGAGGTTGATTTTGGTCGTTTAGTGGATGTATGATAATTTGACCTCACACATAATGGTACTTCAAAATTATATCTGACGAGTTTGATTTTCGTCTTTTATTGGATCTTAGATAATCTGACCTTAAATATTATGATAATACCAAATTAATTTTTTAAAAATATTTTGAGGGACAATTATTGTGGTTATTTTTCCTTTACTCTGAACTTAGTTAATTAATCGTACCAAAGTTCCCACCCTCTACATCCACTTTAGTGTGATAGTTCATATATAAGTCCAAAAAAATAAATATTAAGTTTATCCTTCCCTTATATATATATATTTTTAAATTCAAATGTGAATTACCAAAATTATAAGATCCTACAAAAGTTTTGGGGCTCGATCCTTGCTTTCTTAAAAAAAAAAAAAAATATTATAAGATACATATACGGATCCATGTTCAATAAAACTTGTAACAAAATAATATCGCATTTAGATCATAGTTCTGAGTGTGCATTGATATATAAAAAGTAACAAATTAATGGAAACCATGAGTAAATAATTTATAATCGTTTCGCATTAAAAAATAATATTGACGTCAACATAATTTTAGTAATTTGGTTGTATTGCCTCCAAGCTCTTAGCTAGTTGTAAAACGTCAGCGAGGTTTAATATATAGCAATCAAGCATAAATAAATTATTTGTCAATAAGTTGGTCGTTATTTATTTATTTTATCAGATTTATAATGAATTTAGATTTAAATTTATTAACAAGATACCCATGCAGATTCAATAAATTATTGAATATATATTTTAAATTATATGAAAATTTTATTTATAATATTGATTCGGATCAAGTAATCAGATTATAGAAATCCATTGACAGCGCTACCTCTTCTGAATTCATTTTACAACTTTGAGATTCAGAAACTTGTCAAAACGGATCTATTGCTTTTTTGTAAGCATGCAATTAAGTCTCCTAAACGCAATACACATGCATCTGCTGAAGATTCAATTATTTAAATGGAGTAATGAACATTGAAGATACATAGATTCTAACAATTGAGTAGGCAGTGTTTATTTATCAAAAAAAGAGTAGGCAGTGTTTGGCTTGTTCCTTGTGGACCCCAGGAGAATTGGTTGTACACTGTACAGTTTTCAGATTTAACCGTTGATAGTG
This sequence comes from Rhynchospora tenuis, assembly GCA_027725995.1. Taxonomy (NCBI): domain Eukaryota; kingdom Viridiplantae; phylum Streptophyta; class Magnoliopsida; order Poales; family Cyperaceae; genus Rhynchospora; species Rhynchospora tenuis. The sequence continues at coordinate 123,828,821 of CM050889.1, forward strand.
GCACATTCAAACATTTGTCAATGGAAACAGATGCACTATTGCACTGTTTGGTCAGGATTGTCGATTAAGCAAGACATTTAATGAAATAGGATTCTAAAATCCGCATAATCTTCATTTCTATTCATTGTTTGTCATAAGCTGTGTCATAATAATTGAGAAAGAATAGCAATTAGCTAGCTAGCAATTAATTAATATCCATGTGTGCATACAGATACAGGTAAGGTTGTTAAGAAAGTACTCGGTGACAAAAATTAGGCAGGTTTGCTAGTCCAAGATTTTGGCTGTTTCAGTGCTTAAAGAAATGTTAGAGAAAACTGGGTTCGGATAATATTTATTTGCATGGAATTTTTTGGATATTTGGTTGGGTCTTATTATGTCTCAACTCCTCAATTCAAATAGCATGATTGTTTTAATCAATGAAATATATACAGATGGAAGAAATTAAAGGTTAATTACATTTGATCTGAATAGTTTGTTATGAAATGAATTGTAGAATTAAAGATATATTGGAATCATCTAATAAAATATGTACAATGGAAGGACATGACATCATTCTGATAGTTTTCTACATGTCAAAAGCATTTCTTAGTTGTTGAACTAAAATAATAGGAACAAAATATAACAGCAACAATAACATCATTCTTCTTTTTAATCTGATAATATGTTTTCGTTGTACTTATCAATTGCATTCGAGTGTTGCATTTACTTCTCAATTCATAATTTTATTTAATTTTCTGTTGATATAAGGTGCTTAAATTTTCTAAAAGCTACATTTTAATTTTTGACGTCTAGAGACACGCCTTTCTCTTAATAAAAGGGGGATTTATTGTACAATCTGGAGATACCAACTACCAAGCATAGCGCGGAACGGGTTTGTTATATTTTCCAATTGTAACTTTGTAAGGATTTTGTCATTTTATTGGGATGAAAACCAGAACCTTCTATTCTCTTTAATTTATCGAATTAGGCCAAAACCTTCGGCGTTTTAGCTGGGAAAATAGGCATTCACTAATCAGTAATCAGTAATCACTAGCATAATTGTGGCAACTAGAGGCAGTGGGGCCCACATAAAAAAGTATACTAGGCTCTGTTTGCTTTCTTTATAGGGAATCCTATGGTGACCTGGATCCCCCCTTGTTTGATTCAATTCAATGATTCAATGCATTCCTTTTCAATATTTATTTTTCCCCATTAGTCATTTCTTCACACAAATTGAACTTGCACTGTTGTCTGTTGCACAGGAAAGGCAAACTGGAAAAGGTTCATCAATGTGACTAGTGACTAGTGAGGCAACATGGCATGCATGTCCCCAAAAAACAAAATGTGAACATTATTTCTGTTTATGAAAATGTGTCTTGAACAAGGGAAAAGGCAATGTGGACATGAGCTTTTCATCAGGCAGCCGCTATAAATGTAACGTTGGCCGTTGGTCCGTAGCTAGCCTCTACACATCATTTATTGACTGACATCTATGTTATTGCGTTTCTTACTGTGCTTTTGGTACTTAACCATCTCTAACACAATTGAATGCATCTAAAGTTCTTAACCGCTTGTTTACATTAAGATCTCTATGACGTTTATGAGTTATGACTGACGACTGATGTCCATACAAGATGGGATAGGAACTTGATTATATAAGTCTGTACATATGGTCTTGTCATGTTTGTTACATGGTAACTTGTTGTTCAAATAATGAAGAAATTTTATATTATTTGGTGATTATACGTTGATACAATTGCCTTTGTAAATAAGCTTCTCTGTAAACAAGATGATTTAGAATGATCAGGAAATTAAGTTATCCCTGTGAAAAGTGAAGTCAATTTTATTCTCTAGTCATCTCTCTTCAAAAGAAGGCTAGAAAATTCCAAAGTCTACCTCTAACTGCCACATTAATTTATCATGCTTTATGCTTGCTCAGCTGGGTACATTAAGCATTGAAGATTTATCATGCTCCCAACATAAAACATGTATGATTGATGCACTGGTGGTTATCATGCAATGTTCCTATGTTTGGAACTTTGGATCATTACATTGTTCAAGAAAATAAATAATATTCTGTTTGACAGTTGTACGGAGAGGAAGAAGGGAAAATTTCATGCTCCATTCTTAGCAAAAGAGAAATTTTCAATCTCAATAGAAGGAAATTCTGATCCAAGAAGCTCTCATCAACTAAACAGATTAATGTCTCACACTACTTCTGCCCAAGCTCAAGTACAAGTGTCCTGGAAAAATGGAACTTACATGGCTGACAAGTGACAAGTGCCAACTAAGCTGCGGCTCATAAAATGTCATGTAGTACTGTTTTTTTTTTTTTTTTTGTTATCCGAATTGGATAATGTCATTGTCATCATGTCATGTAGTACCGATAAATGGTAACTACCTCTCTGAAAAATGGATTTTCAGTACCAATGTGACCAATGGGCCGACTTCATTCCACGATCCAGGGCTAATGTTTCCCTTTTTTGTTTCTAGTTAGCTAGACATGGGCCGTAATTAAGGGTCTCCTCCAGATTTCGATTTTGAGGATGGAATGGAATGGAAAGGGACGGTAATGGAGAGAGGAACAAAAACTAAACCTCAAATTTGGGATGACAAAATTTGTGAAATTTCTATAGAGTAATTTTCCTCATTCACCTCGTTCCATTGGTTTCCATTGAATTTTTTGAGTTCTGAAGCAGATGAACATGTTGGGCAGTGGAAGGACCGCTCCGTCTTCCCCCATTCACCTCCTATCTCCTCTTCCGGAGCATTCCCTAAGTTACACCTAATATGCCGTCTGTAGACTGTAGTACAATAACCTTTTAAAAATTCAAAAAATATATTCAAAATTCAAAATTCGAAGGAACAAATTATCTAATTTAATAATTTAAAAAATTATTAAGAATAAGTTTTATAATTTCAAACAATATATATGATCTGTTTGGTGTAAATATTATTCATATATTAAAATGATGAAATTTGGAATATGTTCTACCGCTCGTCAAGTGATTTGAATTTTTAACTATTTGAAATTGCTGATTCTTGAGCATGCATAACTTGACAATCAACGAACTGCATATTGTTACTCTTATCTATATTTCTCACAACATATCAATCAAAACGACTTTTCAATTTTCAACTTTATTTGAATTGATTTGATTAATAAATATACTGTCAAGATTGTCAAAATAACCCATTGTGAAGAGATCCTTTCGCTTCAAAATTTATTTTGAATACAACGTCACAATGTGCTTAGAAATATATATATAATTTTGTTATTTGCATAGTAACGCATGCGGTATTAGGAACAAACCCAATTACCCAAGTCTAATTTTCATGTTTTGAATATAATACGAACATAATTTAGACACAGTTCATTTTCTAATACAAATAGTGCACCAATAATGAACTTTTTAGTAGCAAAGAAAAAATATATTCTCAAGCAGTAGCAAAGAAAAAATATATTCTCAAGCAATAGGAGCTGAAAATTACTTACTTTTTAATGAAAGTTAAATCTAAATTTATAGGGCACGACATATAATTATTTTATATAGGATCATTTTCATTTGAATGGAAAGAAAATAAATGTACTAATTAAAAATTCCATCCTCTGAACGGGAAGTGATAAAATTCTGTCCATCAACAGTAGATGTTGAAAATGTCGTCCCTTCAAGATTGTTAATTAGAATACTGGATTTAACTTTCATTCAATAAAATATTTCGCTGATATGGGTATCTATTTGCAGTATCCAGAAATTTTGTTAAATATGCAAATAATAGGATTATCAAACAAATCATTTCCACACTCTCATTGATTCATCTCTTCGCTCTGGGACGAGTGGAAATCAAATAATGTAGATTTGATACGAATCAGCTGAACATAACAACTAAGGAAATAAGCAGTGGATTCCCATTAATTTCGTTCTTGTATATCATGAACAGCTGTAACAGGTGCGATAGTATAATAGCATTGTATAAGAAAATAAAATGCATAATGAGAAATGTAACTCAAGCAAGCTTTTGTTAATAAGTAATTCTAGCGAGGTAAATTTACTCTGAAAAGTGTGATAAATACATCTTAGCTCTTTGTCTAAAACAACCAAAAGTGATCACATACATTTGTAAAAGATAATTTGATATGAACAAGAAATGAACAAAAAGAGAACGTTTGTGTTCAATGAAGAATGAAGACCATCACAACCCCCATCTTTTTAACTTGCCGGTGCCGTCTCTTCAGTTTTCGGCTTCTCCTCTACGACAACAGCCTTCTCTTCTTTCACCTCGCTAGTTGTTTCTTCCCCCTTTGGAGCTTCTTCGACGACCGTCTCGGCCTTTGTTTCTGCAACCTCTGCTGTTACCACTTCCTTCTTTTCCTCAACTTTCTCAGTTGATTCCTCGGCAGCCTATGCATCGTTAATAAAAAATCACAGAAAGTTAATTAGAGTTAGAAGGCCAAAATATAAGCAATGAGATATTCAAAAAAATATTTTATATTTTAACAACAGGATTTTAGCTTTGGATTGCAACTCTTAAACAGTCCGGATCGCATAGAAACATATTTCAGAGAGATTCAATTAGGTACTTATCTAATAATTTTTCCTAGGCTTGTTTGTTCAGTACTAATCAATAAGTTGTGCTTATAATAATGACGCTTTAATATATATACAAAAACAAGAACAAAAAAGAATAAAATGAAATTTAAACAAATTAAATTTCATTTGTTGCTTCCACAAATTTGAGCAATAATTAATTAATGAACAGAACTCACAACTACGACGGCCTCAACTTCGCGGGTGGCCTCAGCAGGAGTGGGTTGCTCGGTAGGAGCCACCTCAGGGGCATTTCCATCGACGGCCTTGGGTTTGGTTGCACAGGCGCCCATGGAATCCTGCTGTAGGCTTTGGCCGGTAGGTCGGTTGTCTTCGGGGGTTTGAGCTCTTGTGTTTTGTAGAGAGGAGTTGCTTGGTGATTCGAAGAGGAGGCGATTGACTGCTTATATAGATGCTCACATGCTAAAGAAAGAGAGGAATGCTAGTTGTGTTAGAGTTGGCGCCTAAAATTGGTTAGAGGAAGACAAGGTGATGGTCAGGAGAAATTGGTTGTCCAATTCTTTTAGTTGTCATTTTTGAAACATTTGACAGGAAGCATTGGCTGGCAAATGTACCTTGAATGGAGAGGGGTGGTCTCCAACAAATAATTGCTCGCCATTCATTGCAAATTTGGAATTTAGCGTTGTAATCAATATAATAAAGTGATGTGTGTACTCAATTTGTTCTACAATGGACATATATTTATCTAGTAAATGACATTTTAAAGGAAAGTATCTCTTTTATATTGGGGCAAAAGGTTTTCTGCCTATAATTGATGAACATGAGGCTGGATTAGATATAGACAGTTCACATTATGGGCTACACACATTACGTTATAGGACGTATAAGAGTAAAATGTTTTCCTTTTGGTTGTGCGTGTGCTTTTTAGTTTCTGTTTATTAATTATTATTATTATTATAAAAAGGTTCTCTTATTAGTTAAGCACTTCCCATAGAGCATCAGTTAGAAATAATGTAATAGGAGCGTCACTCATATATATACCTATTTATAAGCTAACAAAGCCATTGTGTTCTTTCTATTGAGCTTTTCTAAAGATTGATTTAAGATATCATGCTCCTTCTTAGCCATTTTCTCAAACAAGCTCTAAGTGAAAGAATTAGAAATATGTACAACAAATTTACAAAGACGTGTATTAGAGTATTACCAAAAAGACAAAGCTGAGCTGTTTTGTCTCTTGGCACATTTTTGCGTTAGGCGCACTTATTCATCTTTTTATTATTTTGGAAAACATTGGCGCACTTATCTAATTTGGTTGATCTGTCGCGATATTCATTTTGCTATGCATTATGTAAGCAAAGTACAAATAAGATGTTGCTGCCTCCTAAGGCTTATAAACTGAACTTTCTAAATTTCATTTTCATAGTACATTGATGGCAATGGAGGATTAATCACAGTTTGATGAAAAATCCTGAAAAACCTCAATTAAACTAATAAAGTTTTCTTTTAGAAAACTTAAATAAACTAATAAAGTTGTGCTGAACCGATGGAGAAATTCGTGAGGCGTTACAATCATATCATATGTACCTAAATTATTCCCAACTCTTGCAATAGAGAGAGAATTAACTTCTAGGTCCTTCCCTTTTCTACTAGCTAGATGTGATTAGAGTTGACTAAGGTCTGCATATCTTTTGTGATTAATTGTGAGCCAAAGCTTGTTTTTTTCTTGTCAATATATCTGTAATCATTTTCGAAAGCAAATAGTGCCTCACGAGTGTTGGCAATTCTAGTTGCATGCGGTTTAGTGGTTCAATAATAACAACACTAGACTGGTCTCAAAGAAGTTAAGAAACTCAAGTCCTGCATGGATTTTAAATTTTTTTTTTTTAAAAAAAAAGGAATGACAAAGATCTCCCTCGCTTTCAAAATAATATTGGCATTCTTCCCCAGTCCATTTTTAGTTGCATGAATACTGTTGAGAAAAAAAAATAGAATACGAAATTGTATTTTAGGGAAAATAAACTTGAACCGTTTTACAAAATTAGTCGTCTATGTTGTGTAACGGTAAAATATTGCCCAGCTGTATAGAAGAGGCGTGTAACTCTTGTAAACTGATAAGAGAGAATATCAATAAAACAAAATATTTCCCAACAATAACAACAGCAACAGATTTAGAATTTTCTACGGAAAATATATTTTCAACCATTTAATTTATTTTTTCCCAATAAAATCTTTGGTCCTGTTTAATTTAAAAGCTACTAAGGCATAATATAAAAACAAAAGTTTGTTGAAGTTGTCCATCATACGTACTTGACCGCTCATCACTCTGTTTCCTTTTCTTTTTGTTTTGTTTTTTCAAACAAAAAAGGTTCCTTACAAATGAAATTCTACAATGCTTGGGACTAATGCAAGCGAGTCAATTACTTCATCCCATCATGCGTAATTTTGTTTCGTAAATTACTTCATCTCTGGCTTATGATGTATGTGTACGGAAAGTAAGACATCTTTCTTAATATTCATATATTGCTTGTTCAAGCCCCGCATAATTCGATAATAGAAGTTGATTCTTCCTCGATAGCTGATTGTAATCTCAATTTATTGAAAATTTGAAGATTTTGAAATTCAATTTGATTTATAATCAACTATGTTTTTAATACAATTCAACCCAAATATAAATATGTCAATATATTGTATTTTGGTATATATTTTGAATAGGTTAATTGGAAAGGAAGGGTACAAAAATATAATCTAGAATTTCATTCTTTCTTTTTTGGATAAAGCGGGAGAAAATCTACACAGGAAAAAAAAAAATACCCGTTATCAGAGTCGTTTTGAATTTCTCGAACCTGAATTATCTAATTTATTTCTGAAATAACATGTCATACAAATTATGAAAATAGCAAATAATGCTTGTATATATTTTCTTTATTTAATAAATTGCTCCTCGGAGACTTCAAAAAGAAAAAAAGGAAATAGCAAATAATGTAGCTTCTGAAAAAATAAGAGACCTCCAAGTACAATAAATGGGGATGTCTGAGCTCTGTACATACATTGCAAATTTGCAACGAATCAAATTACTACTGACACATCAACTCATGCACTGTATTCTCAATGAGACATGTAACTCTTCTGACCCTTCAGTTTTAACTTTTCGATTCCGTCGAATCGGCTCCGGCCACCTTTTGTTCAACAACTTCATTCTCTTTGCTGGGTGTTTCTTCAGGTGCCTTCTCGGTTGTGTCAAATTTCTGCTCTTCTGGGGGAGAAGTCGGGTTTAAATCTGATGCATCTACCAGCTTCTCTTCATCATTTTTTTTTCCCTCAACAGCATCACTCGACTTTGAATCTTCCACATCTGCTGGTTTCTCAATGTCTTCAATTTTCTGTTCTTCTGGGGCAGAAGTCGGCTTTGAATCTGATGCATCTACCATCTTCTCTTCATCATTTTTTTCCTCAACAGCATCTATCAGCTTCTCTACCTCCTAAAAAAAGTTACATGCCTAGAATTACGACCGGGCGATATTAAATACCCAAATATTTTTAACACAAATTTTGGTAAATTTGTAAGCATGCTTTTGCATTTTAATGAAGTACCAGCTACCATTGGCATGCTTATTGAGAAACCAATAACCATTTATTAATGGGTCTGTGTGCATTTTCCTTTTTAATTTACAAATATATTATATTTCGGGGCGTATCATTACCCTTTTTATTATTACCTCAGCAGTGGCGGCGGTATCTGTTGTAGTCGGTGGCACCTCAGCCGATCTTGGAGTATAAGTTTCTTCATGAATCTCCACAGGGGCCTTCTTATCAGCTTTTTCTAGGGGCTTAGTGGCACAGGCACCCATGGATACTTCTGGATTTGTTTTTGTATTTTGAATCCTGATTTGAGGCAATATGATAAATGAGAAATTGAGTTCTTGTTTTTAAAAGGTTCTGTTGGCAGGAGAAGAAATGTGAGGCGATGTGTTATATAACGGATCAAAAAAGGACGGCCGTGCCACACAAGAACAATAAATGGTCAAATGCCTAATTTTAGCAAACGGTGAGGGAGATGTCAAGGCTGTAAAACAGAGAAATTTGAGGTTGAATTAGATATAGTAATTTAATCACTTCTGACTTTTTCTTTGGATCCGCATGATTTCAACAAACAAAAATGGGAAAAAAACGGTTTTCTTTTCAGCAATTTCTTGGAAGAATTTTTCCGAAAATTTTTTACTACTTTTTCGAATTTGAGTTTTTTTACTATTTTTTTTACTAATTTTTTTACTAATTTAATCACTTGGAAGAATTTATTGTGTAACGGCCAGCCAAACATATATACACTTGTAAAGAATGGAAATTTTCCTTTCTTAAAACTAAAAGGGAAATCTATAGTATAATTAAGCCTCAATCCTTTACGATATGCGGAAATCTGAGCCCTCTATTTTTTCCGCGAGCGATCGATCGATCTGATCCGTTTATCAATTTCTTTCGCGTCTCTTCTTCCTTCGCCTCTCTTTTCTTTTCTCCTCTCTCATCGATCTGAGCTTTGGCGGTCGCCAGCTCCTCCCCCTCGCCTCTCTCATGAGGGTTCATGAGACAGCAAAACTGACCGCGGTTATTTTTGTTCCATTTCGCGGTCGCCACTGCCACCGCCTCCTCCGCCAACTGCCCGCGTCACCTCGAGCGGTTCTCTCTCTCTCGCTCCTCCGCCAAATCATCTCTCTCTACCTTGTCCTCCGCCAACCTCGCGCAACCCCAATACAGCAATATCCACCCCCTCTTTCACAAGCCTCTCCTGCCTCCTCTCTGCTGCCGCCTCCTCCTTTGCCGCCTCTTTGACAACCCCAATACTCATCCTCTGTCGCCTCTTTCAGTTCCGCTCCACATCATCTCTTTTTTCTCTCGCCTTAAATTTCTGTACAACCTCTTCTCTACTGGAACCCTCGACGGATTCTTTGCTGGATCCTCACCCCTCTGGTCTGCCCCCACCTCCTCGACACTCGACCAGGTATGCCAATTTGTTCAAATTATAAATAATTTGAAATACTGTCATGATTTATATAGTTTAAACTTCTTAAATTATGGAATAATCTTAAGGGCTCTTTTGTGTAAGATTTAGATTTAGATGATTCTCCATGTTAAAGCAGTAAAACTGGTTGGTTTGAAGTTTGCACGAAATTTAGGTGTAGCAATTTGAGGTTGAGAGTTGCAAAGCATTTTTAGGTGTAAACAATTGTTTACATTGTAGATTCTTTTTAAGCCTATAAAAATAAGATATGCGCACAACATGTCATTGTTCTACAACTTTTACAACTCTACATTTAAAGCGGGCAACCAAAATCCAAAAATACAATTTCTTATTGAAAGACTCAAAATGATATGTTTTTTTGTTTGTTACAGTATTTTTTTTCTTAATCTTTTATCTTATTGTTGTGGAAAGAACACTGAGGTAATCCAGGTTTTACTAATACAATCTTTTTTGTGTACTACAGATGCATGTCTTTGTTAAGACACTCACTGGCAAGACCATAACTCTCGAGGTCGAGAGTTCTGGCACAATTGACTACGTCAAGGCCAAGATCCAAGACAAGGAAGGGATTCCTCCTGACCAGCAACACTTTATCTTTGCTGGCAAACAGCTTGAAGATGGGGGACTCTCGCCGACTATAACATCCAGAAAGAGTCAACCCTTCACTTGGTTCTGCGCCTAAGAGGAGGCATGCAGATATTTGTCAAAACCTTAACTGGTAAAACCATTACCCTCGAGGTAAATCCTTACTCAGTTACTCTACTCTTAATGAACCAAACTTAGGTGATTAAGATATTAAGTAAAGTTAAAGCACCTTTGTAGATAAAGTAACACAAATTCATAAACTTCATGAAGAGAGTTTATGAAGATGGCAATATAATAAACTTTATTTTATATGCATATCCTCAGCACATCCTCCATTTGAACCTTTCCACGCAAAAAAATACCAGGTATACCAGGTTACTGAACTTTTTCGTGATATTTCAACCTTTTTTTTTAGTTCCTATTCTCCTTATGGATGATGGCCAATCTGAATCTCCGAGTTAATTAATTCTTATTCATTTGTTGTCTTTAGTTTTTCCTTTTCATTTTATGTTTAATTTTATTTTTTCTAATTGAACAATGGGCTTGGTGCAATTGCTTAAAATTATTTCTTCTAACAAGATACTGACGATATATGTGCCGTGGATGTGCTTAAAATTATTTCTTCTAAGAAAGAGCTTTTTGCATCAAATTACAACTAAATTGAAATCGTGGATCTTTATTTCTGGTTGCAGGCTGCACATACACAAACTGCAAGCCAGGTGAAAATGCATATGTGTATGACTTACCTGACAGTAATGGTGAAAACTTCAAGCCAGGCTAGAGAACACGTTTTTTTAAGGTATATGTGTTGTTAATTTATTTTATTAGACAAATTGTTTCTGCCATCTTTGCATATCAACAAGGATTGACTGGGGCTACTGACAGTAACAAAAAATGATAGATTTTAAGTTAGCACTCAAGCACAATTTTTTTATATTTAATTGTTTGCATGATTTATACATCTCAAGGTTTTCATTTATATTTGGATGTCTTGCAAGCGAATTATTATATTACTATAATAAATTGTGAATAGCATACTAACATGTGGAGGTAGCTGGAAGCCTAGAACTCTCAGTTTATATCATTTGAATCAGTTTCAAATTTTACCCCTTCCTTCGTAGGGCCTCAATTACCATATATGTTTTTATTTTTAAACTAAGAAACCATATCCATTCCATTATATAAATTACTGTAGTTTTGTTGATGCAGTTTAGATTTTGATATTGTTATCTTTTCTCATACAAAACTCATCAAATCCTGCTTCAGTCTTCTTCTAAACTTGCATTGCACTTGATGTGTTCCTTTAAGCTTACAATGTTCTCTACTGGTAAGTTCATGCTATGAGATACACATTTTCTATTTAGATGAGTCTAAGTTTGCGAGGATCAGTCCAATCAATATATATATTTTTTGATATTTTTTTACATTTGTTCTTTGCTTTTATAAATTTGAAAATAAAATATTTTGTGATTTATATACATACACATAAATATGGCTTTGTATTCAATGCACAAATTCATGTTTCTATGGTTTAAAAGGTGTGGTTCATCTCCATTGCGTAAAGAGAGGTGCTACCTTGCCGAATCGTCAGTGCAAGAAGGCACTAAAAAACTGAGTATCTCATAGCATGTGCAGAGAGTTCATCAGTCTTAACTCCTAGCCAAATATCAAAAACCAGAGTATTTTTTAATTCATATGTGTATGTTGTTGCTGGTTGCTGCTCATTGCAATATGCATTTACCAGTATCCTTGCTCATTGCAAAATGGAATATTATAATATTATGTACCTTTGATAATTTTGTTTCACCATTTTGTGATTAAAATGAATTCTTTTTGTTCCTCAAGATATTTTTTTCTCACTATGTCTAGATCACCATAAATGAACTAATATTTTTTGTTGGTCTCTGGTCAGGTTGCAACCCTCCATCTTGGGGTTATCTTTTGAACCTGGATAGATCATGCGTTGACTGGGAGATGTCTGATTGGCTCCTGAAACAGTTATGAGAAGGTTCGTGGTTATAGCAGTAAAGGCTTTTTTTACAATCAATTTGGCGATTCTTAGAATTCAAACAAGCACAACTTATGCACTTGGCAAGCCTTCATTGGTTAGCTTTGATATTACTTGGCAAGCCTTCATTGGTTAGCTTTGTCATGTAGTTTCAAGGTATATGTGTTGTTAACTTTTTTTTCTTATTAGATATATGGTTTGTACTGTCTATGTTGATCAATGTAGATCAATTGGACAAAATCAAGTCATGAATCTAATAAACACATACAGACATGTTAACTTGCTAAGCACCATTACAATCAGCACTCTGTTAATATTAATATTTAAAACTATAAATGTAGGGTATCTACAAGCAAACCTACATATCCCATTTAAGATGCATATTGCATGTTAAAGATAGTTTTAATTCACAAATAATATGACAATTTTAGATACAGCAACATCGCAATATTAAAACAAAATGTCTTTATTAGTTTCATGTAAAACCTTAATTTCTTTATGTTTTTAGTTTAATCGTCAGTTTCTACATTCAACTATTAAAACATAGTATCCACGTGAAGGGAAAAAAAAAAACTATTGAATAAATATAACAATATTATTTGGTTTCACCTGCTAATAACTGATTTTTCAAATGCAAGGCACTGAAATTCTACCAAATCTGGTGTCTTTGTTTAGAATTATGAGAAGTAGCGAACTATTTTTCAGGTTGATTTTTATTCATTTCATGAAGATCTTCTTGCTTGATACAGATTCTGGTTTGACGCTTATAGGAGATTGGCAAAATTTCAATCATAGCTAAAGAACCTTGACTTCACACTGAGAAAAATAGAGTTTGAGCTAAAGTTACCAGAGGATGTGCACCAGCCAAGGATCTGCACTCTTTAGAGAGAAAGAAGCGACTTATCCCTTCAAACGGAAGATCTAACTCTGAAAGATGAAAAACAAAACAAAAAATGTTAAATCTAAGCACTTTTCCTTCCTGGATAAATATTTTCTTTGCCATTATGAGTGTTTCCATGGTAAGTCCAATGCCACTAATTGTAATCCACGGTGCTGGTACAGGTAGTGAGGAAAATAAGGGATTAAAATTATTGACGTTGCAATTAGTGAAGGACTAGATTGTGAAAAATTGGTAATGAATGGGTATTAATTTAATTGGCAGCAGCGAAAAGAGATAAAGTACTGTAAAATCTTATTTTCTAATAATAGGAAAATATAACTCAACAATCTCAAAAGGAGCATTATATGTTGTGTAATTCTGATAGTTTAATTGATAATCTTTGAGAATTTATTTTTTTTTCAAAGAATTGAGTAATAAATGAGAACAAAGGCAAGCTTCGTATTATCTGGATTGCAGAGGTAGCCACGTCCAATTTTATTTAACAAGAGCAAAGGCCTAATCATGTTGAGCGAAGATCTGTATAATACTATAATCCAATTTTATTAGAAAGAATAAAATTTCATTTAACTCTTGAACTTATAAAATTTCCGCTTGCATTGTAGTGCTTTTTTCATTTTGTATGCTTTGTACTTTGATAAATATTTACATTGGTGTTTAAGGCCAATAATTACTCTTCACATTATTATATTATTATATATATATATTATTTATGTACCATCATCGAACCATTTATGTACTAGAACATGTCTCCTGTCTTATTAAATTGTATAAGTATTAGCAAAGGAGTTATTTCAATCTTTGATATGCTTCAATTCATATTTGTTTATGATTTGAGCTTATCTCTGTCGTAAGCACTGCCGAGCAGATAATCGGGGCTATATTTGTATATGTTGATGATGATAATGTAGAAGGCAGTTGTAAATGGAACTATTGTCATAATAGGATTTCGATCCCTAAATAATGATTTTTTATCATGTTTGTAGTTATTGATATATCTCAATTGAATTTATTTTCAATCTAAAAAACATAGCGCAGCGAAGTTGCGATTGTTATGTCTAAATGGGTAGATTTAATATTTTTTTTAAATGTATATAACGCAGCGAAGCTGCGACTACTATAACTAGTAAACATAATTTCTCTTGAGGGCATTTTTTTTTTTAAGGGCCGAAATAAACATAATTTCAAGGGGCTACTAATTATTTGTTTGTCATAAAAAATTTCCAAAAATATGATAATAGAGATAATTGCACTTCAGAGGGTAACTTGAGGATTTCTAAATCCAACTCTCTGTTATATGTACAGAGCTCACGATGGTGTGGCAGATTTCTGACAGGTATGACCGTCAAAACCTGTGGAAGTTTGCCTCTTGTCACGGTGTCACACGGATTAGATGATGGAAACTGCCACAAAGAATCAGAACTCCTGAGTTACGACGTTCTAGTCTCCACGGACCGTAAATTGGACCACCGTAAACCGTGACCTGTTCCCATGGATTCTATTATGTCTACAAACACCAGGAGTAAGCACCGTTTTATATTTCTCTGTTGCTATCCGCGCACCTCAAAATTTGAATTCTCCAGAGCGTTGTAACGATTACCGCTTAACACCGTCATTAATTACAATCACTGCATCATGGACCCACAAATCTTTTACTGTAGTTAACTTGTAGCCGTTACGTTAAACCCCGGTTACTTGTCCTGTTTCAATTACACTGCAAGCGGGACCCAATTCTTGATCCGTACGGAACTCCACCCGTTATTTAATTAACCCCAGTTAACCCAGAGCGCCTATCTCCACTTTAAAAACCCAGACATTTCTCATTTCTCTTCTCTCTCCCAGGAATTCCAGCCCCAATCAGCAGAGAAAGAGAAAGAGAAGGAGAGAATTTGGGAATCGTAAGTTTCTCCTCTTTAATTTCTTGGTTTGTTATTGTTCTTAGAGGTTATGGGTTTGATTAGTTTTGTTAATCGAATTTGTTATTGCTCTTGATTGTTTGAATGAGTTGTTTTACCGTGTTATTTTTCTTGATTCGTAGTAATTCCAGTGATCAGGTGATCTTTTATAGGAGATTAGGCAAAGATTCTTGCTCTAATTAGATTTATTCATGTCGCTCTTTAATTAGGATTTGAATAATTAAGATATTTGTTCCATCTTTACTGTGTTATTTTTTTTATTCGTCATAATTTGAGTTGTCAAACGATCTTTTACTGGAGAGTAGGCCAAGATTCTTACTGTAGTTAGATTTGTTCAAGTCCCTCCTTAATTACAATTTGAATAATTAAGATATTTATACTTTCTTGTTTTTGTGTTGAATTTTCTACTATTAATTCTTTTCATAAAAGGATAAATGGCGTCTGAGATAGGTTTTGTATTCTCCTCATTTGATCCTTACAATAGATTTATCTCTTGAAAATCTACCTGTGAAATTTACCCCTATAAGGATGCACCAACTAATTCCCTGTGAAATTGATTGTTCGTGTCTAATTAAATCTTTTTTTTTTCTTGGTTTATGTAATACAGATGCTGATTGAAAGGGGGCTAATGGGACAGGAATCTGGCGGTTACTTCATCAGAGGAGTCGTACCAATTCACACAACTTCAAGGCCCAACAGATGGGTGGGTCCCTCCACTGACAACAAGGAGAACATAAATCCAGCAACTCGCCGGGTTGTGGAGCCCACCCGTCAGGGACGCAGCTCGCTTCCCAATTGGTACCCTCGTACCCCTCTTAGGGACATCACTGCCATACTCAAGGTTTGACTAAATCATATTTGTCATCTATTATTATTTTTAACTCCTTTGTGTAATTTCTAGCATGTTCTTGGTTTACTTGAATTCTGAAAGTAGAAAAGGTTTATACCTTACTGAGACACAATATTTCCATCATGCTAACTCTGAGCTATTAGTGTTTAGAACAATTCTGATGAAAACTATATTATGCTTAGAGTCTTAATTAGACACAATATTTCCATCTTGCTAACTCTTAGCTATTTGTGTTTAGAACAATTGTGATGAAAACTATACTGTGTTTAGACACAATATTTCATCTTGCTAACTCTGAGCTATTTGTGTTTAGAACAATTGTGATGAAAACTATCTAATGTCTTTGTTTTCACTTTTAATTTAACAGGTTATAGAGAGGAGAGAACAAAGGAGGGCAGCTATCGCTGCTCAGGAGTCTGACCCGAACACTGGTTCGGTTGAAGAGCCATCTCCTCCTCTGTCCGAGCAGCAAACACCTGAACCGACCACTGATTTCACTCCGGTTGCCACTCCAACCCTCCCACTGATCGCTCCAAACCCAGGACAGGAGGAGTATGTGAAAAAGTTGTCAGAGTCTCTAGAGCAACTCGAGAAGATTCTGATGAAAAATGTGAAGAAAGATAACACTAAAAAGAATCGGTCTCTGAAGAGGGATGTGCAAAGGAAGGCTTTACTGTCGATGCGCTGACAGGGACGTGACTGGGTGGTGTGAAACATTCTGTTTCAGCAGTTTTAAGGGATGTATCATGTATCTTTGTGCCTACTTCTTGTAGGTGAATTTTTAGGAGATGTATAGCATTAGTAAATATGAAATATTTTGGTAGCCTTAATTTTCCCTCTACCTGATTACTTACTACTGATCTCTCTCAGCTATGGCTGTATATCCTGTGTCTTTTCTCAAATTAGAGCAAAAATGTCATCTAGTTTTCGTTCTGGGTAGATGTAAATATAGATACCTTTGAATTTTCTTATGCAATCTTACTTTTGTCGCTTTATATATGAATTGTTGCAACTTGCAAGGTTCTTCTGTTCGTACCTTTTATTTATATAGTTTTGTTCTGAGTATGAGGGAACTACCGTGTAAAAGGTTGCTTTTACCAAGGATTAACATGCTTGGAGAATCAGCAACAAAGGAGCATTCTAAACTAAGAAATGCTTTGTGTAATTTATTTCATAGCTTTTTTAACTGATTTGCGTTTTGCTATTAACTTTCTGGGTTTTAAAACTTCACTTTTGGTTACTTGATGATTTATAGCATAATATTATGTCTTGTTAAAATATCGTCGGTCGTCGCAGCGGAAATAAGTCTTCATCAGATTCGAGGAGGCATGATCCAAGTGCAACTGCACAAGAACCGTGCCCCTTAGAGTTGCTCAGCACGAGGATCTCAGAATAAACAATAACAATTAAAATATAAAGAGAACACGAGATTTAACGAGGTTCAGCACCAACTTGGTGCCTACGTCCTCCACACACACGCACACTCTTTTTATTTATTTTCTGTAATTTTCTGAGATACATAATTCGAGGGAGAAGAAAGAATAAATAGACAATAAAATTACACAAGGAAACTATCCTTTTTGGTAATAAAATTAATTCACAAAATCTTGTCATTATTCTTCATATTTCCTTCTCTTCTGAAGCAAATCAGATCCTCTTCAATATGGAAAACATTCCATAATTTGCACCCATCTTCCTGCCAAATATGCTAGGTCGGCTCAGGAATTCGGTCCGAATTAGACCCAATTCGGTCCGAATTGTATTACACCTCAACCTCTGATTTCTTAATTCGGTCCGAATTGATACCAATTCGGTCCGAATTACATCTCTGCAGTGGTATTGTCTTCTCTGTTCGGTCCGAATCCATCCTTGTTCGGTCCGAACAGAGCTTGTGTTGATCCGCCTTCTTCACACTAACTTCACACTATACCGTTCGGTTCATACACACACATGTAGACCTCATATATTTCAACATGTCTAACTATATATATTTACAGAAGCAAATGCAGCTTCTCTATATAATTGA
The DNA here is from genome assembly GCA_027725995.1 of Rhynchospora tenuis. Classification (NCBI taxonomy): domain Eukaryota; kingdom Viridiplantae; phylum Streptophyta; class Magnoliopsida; order Poales; family Cyperaceae; genus Rhynchospora; species Rhynchospora tenuis. The sequence goes on from CM050889.1 coordinate 123,846,647, forward strand.
ACTTGTAGTTTCATTGCAACTTTCTTTCCACGTAGAATATAATATCAAAATCAGATTAATCCTGAAGTATATAAAGATTTTCATTTTGTTTTTGCTGAACTGGTTAGAAATTGAAAGATCCTTTCTCTGTCCATTTTCTAATTTTTATGTCATTGACACAGATAGGAAACTGCATTTTGGTTACTGCATTCAAATGTGGCTTTTCGTAGTCTACGTAAAAAGAATTATTCATGCAGTTTCATTTATAAATTATATAATTTGTAATAACTTTGTTTGAAAACGAATATTTGTACAGTTTTATAAATGATTTCTTCAGAACAAACCCAGGGGCCTCTACGAATTAATGAACGGTTATAATTGATAATGCATAAATTTCAAATAATTATGCATAATTCATTGTAAAATTTTATTATAACAATAGCAAATATTAAACTGAAAATAAACGTAAAAAAATATATAATTTTCGAGACTCAATAGGAGATAATAAGAAAGAGAAAGGTTCCGTTACCAGCATTTTGGTTGCCACCAAATGCCAACATTTTGCTATATAGTTACTTTTTCAAATTTTAAAATTCAAACGTTAAATTCAAACCGTTGATCTTATTTAGTTTAACGAGCGATGCATTTTCATATAAGTTTTGCAAATTTTGGAGTTTATTTGATACTCGATCAAAGGCTAAAACATGAACGTATTAAAATGAATCTATCATAGTTAACAAGGTTCGTTAGTTTTTCTATCTCTTGATTGAGCATCAAATAAACTCCAAAATTTATAAAAATTATATTAAAACGCATCGCTCATTAAACTAAATAAGATCAACGGTTTGCATTTAACGTTTGAATTTTAAAATTTGATAAAATAACTAAATAGAAAAATATTGGCATTTGGAGGCAACCAAAATGTTGGTAGCGGAACCTTCCTCAATAAGAAAAAATAGAAACCTTTTTTTTTCCTCTTATTTTCTGTTATTTTATCGATGTGTGGTGCGTCGTATCCACCTACGAATATAGGATTATTAAAGCAGCGTGCAAAAGTAATTAAGACCGTAACTTGGTAGCAACTACCAAGCCTTTCTAAAAAGTTATTAAGACCGATGACTAAAAGTTTAAATGAGTAAAGCAGATTATAACTAAACACTTAGAAATGCTGTCAATGTTACCGTTTTAATCATTATCCTACCCGTATCGTATTTGACAAAACGGATACGGGTAAAGTTTTATTTCCATTATTAAGTTATCAGGTGTGGATATAGATAGAAAAAAAAAATCGTTAATTTATTGGATAAGGATATTGGTAAGACTATTTTGTATTCATTAATTACCTATACCGTTATATATATAGTTTATAATCTAAATCATAATCAGAAAGATATAATTGTAAGATTCAATTATATGTTAATAACAAATAAAACAAAAAGATATGATTGTAAGATTCAATTAATGCGTTAATAATTAAATTACGCGATTAAATTGCTAGATTTCATTAAGATAATATTGCATTAAATTGGAAAGATATGATGGTAAGATTAAATTGATATATTAAATTTTTTTTCCTATCTTCATTCACACGATACATCGTTCATTCATGCGCTACATTAAAAAAGACACTAATCTTTTTCAAAAGATCCCTTCATTTGAGAAAATAGTGTATAATTAGTAACTACTAAGTAGTTATGTATTTTTTTTTGACAATTGAAATGAGAAGATATTGTATGATTGTATGATTTTATTATGTTTAATTAAATACTGCACTTTATTAATACATATTTATCTGATATTATTTATTTATTCATATTGTACAATTGTTTTCATTGAATTATTAACAATGATATCTATTTTCTACCGTTATCCTATCTTTATAGTTAATTCTTAACGGGTAAGAGTAGGGTACGGATAAAGTCAATTTTTAACTGGTAAGGATATGATATATGTAAAGAAAATTTTAACGGGTACGGTTATGAAAAATATTTCTACCATATCGTATCCTATCCGTTGCCAACCTTACTAATTTACTTGAAAATATTTTTTGTTTCGCTATCCGGGAATGAATATCATCATGGTGCGGCGAGTTAACTTTGCAATCTTGTCCGATCAATTTTTGTCCGAACTACTTTTAGCTTTCCAATTATTCATCATAACAAATCAATGTTTTTCAGTTTTTTTAATATTTTTTTACTATTAAAATGAGTAACAAATAGTTATTTGTAATATAAGTTAAAAACGTATGATAAAATGTCTATTAGTCCAAAGTCCAAACATAGATCTGTAACAAATACAACATGCAAAAAACTGAATTATCAATATATAATGAAAAAATTTATAATATGAATGAAATAAACATAAGATGCGTTATAATTAAGTTGATTCCAATCTTTAATGAAAATTACAAGGCTTTGATTAATAACTAACGTCAATGAAAAAATTACAATAATAATAAATTTCTCAAGAACTAACTCATCAGACTTAACAAATAACAAATCACAATTATAAATTTAATAAATATAGTACCAAGTCCTGCTAAGTGTCCTCTTTTCTTTTAAGAAATACAAAAATAACAATTGCTGGAACCAAGATTCGAACTCAGATTTAGGCTGCATAAAGCCTTATGGCATTTGTCGGGCCAGCTGAGCTACAGACAATTTTTTTACTAAGGGTGTGTTTGGTAGCAAACTTGAATAAGCTTTTTGAATAAGAAAAATGCTTATTCAGAATAAGCTTCCTTATTCAACCATTTACATGGTATTAGAATAAGGCCTTGAATAGACTTATTCGGAATAAGAAAAAGGTGCTCCATGTGCTTATTCCATGTTTGGTTTGCACATCAATCCCTTTATTCGGAATAAGCCCTTATTCCACCGATAACAAACACACCCTAAGTGTCATTTCTCTACCCCATTTTTTAAAGTTTTAGCCCAGCCATCAATTTCCAATATAGAAAAGAGAAGGAAATATATGATCTTCTTGTCTCAAACCTCTCCTGATAAATATAATAACTAGAAAATTAATACTAACAAAATAAAATTACTATGAAAATTGAGTAAATGTAAGAGAATTTTATATTTTTTTTGTTTTGCTTAAAAGAACAAAAAAAAAAAAGACTAAATACACGCTTAATATGTAGGGACCTTAATCATACAAAGAAATCTCCAATATAATGCATGCTGGACATGCTAGCATAGTAACTTATTCTAATCCACTTACTTTTTTTTTTTATATTGGGTACAAATAGCAATTATTATTCATATTTATATGCGACAAGATTAACTGCGTCTAATTGCAGAATTGGCTGCCAAAACTTGAAATTCAAAAATAAGATTTAATAATAGAAATAATATTCATATTATTTTTTCTTAAAATGGAGTTGTCGATAAATAATTTTATGAAATTCAAGTGATGTCATCCCTATCAATATTTAGTTTCTTCATGTTGGAGTTATGTCCTAGAAGCCAATCATTATGGCTACTTCTATGGTTTATGTTATTGATGATATTTTATCATTTGTTCCTTGATTTATTTATTGATAGATCATTCAGGTTGAGGATCTGAATTGTAGATCTCTATAATTCATTTGTTCATAAATGACATTAATAAATCTAAAGATGTCCATAATCTTGATAATTAACAAGGAGCATTAATTATCAGATAAGATTAGTATGCAAGTTAAGCGATGATTAAGTTCTACAAATCATAGGTAAAGAGTTACCAACTTAATTGCATATGTATATGTTGTGGAACATAGTACAGGACTTGACCCAAATGAAATAAACATATGGATTGTGTTATGTGTCATTGTTTATTTCATATGTTGTTGATTCTAAGTTTGAGATGCTCAGCTTTTCCACATGAGGATAGGTTCTATAAATATCGTCTAACGTTGATTCCTGATAAAGGCTGCTATACGGACTTTATTTATGTTCTCTTAAATTGTGCGGGGAAAAGTTGTTCATCAAGAAAATCGTATGTCCCTCATTAGTTTACCTAGTGAGTGATGATATCTGTTTGGGCCCCTTGATGGAGATGGATTGTTTGCTAGCAACTTGTACAATCATCTCTATATCAAGAAATGTATAATCTGCAAGAGTGACACATTCCTATCTTGGATTATACAAGGATATCATGTGACATAGGAATCAGACAAGGAAAGACTAATATTTCTTATGCAGGATTGACATATTGTAGCAGTACATTATTTATGCGAATTAGGAATCATAACGTGTTGCTAGATACCGCTTATGATTATTGGAATTAAATAAGTGATTTAATTTCATGGCTAACATAGCATAAATCCTCAAAGGGTCACACAAAATAGAGTTTTAACCAAACAGTGCATTATTTATTTATTCGCAACAGTGAGAATTGCGAAAATATGATATGTTGATTAATTAATTATATACCGTTATGAACCGTTATAATTAATTAAATCAAATTGATCATATAGAAATAAATTAGTGCATTTGCTAATCCTAGATTAAATATTAATATGTTAATATTTAATCATGTGCAACACATTTAATTGATTGAACTAATTGGGCTTCTAAATTAAATGGTTATTTAAAGGCCCGATTTGAGGTGTATGAAAGGAGCAACATGAGAGATGGATTAATGGGCTTTGGAGCCCATAAATCCTCCACCTAATTTCGGCATGGAGAGGGGCATTTCTGTCCAAGGTTTGTTGGATGAGAGATCTAGGTTTGGAGCACTATAAATAGGGGTGTCTCTTGGGAGAAAACCCTAGCCGTCACATTGCTCCCTTCCCTTCTCTCTCTCCTAGCCGAAATCTACCCAAGGGAGAAGAAATTTCAGAATTTCTTCATCCCTTCCTCTCATCTCCACCTCTCAAAGTTCATGTGTTGAACGATTTTCCCTCAAATAATTAACTAGTTAATTGCTTTGGAAGAGGGAAAACCTTAGGATTAGCTTTGCTCTCTTTGAATCGCTAGCACGAATCTTCTAGAGCTTGGTTAATCTCTTGGTGGACTCGAGGCGGCCGGCCGGCGACATAGGAGGAGTGGAGAGCACGCCACCGACTCCCACGCCTTGGAAAAACCTCACAAGGACGATTTGTGAGAGGTACAATCCTCCTACACCCTTTCTCTCTTGTGTGTGAATGCCTTGCACTAGATCTTGTGATTTGCTTGTTCTTAATGGGATTAATTAGTTGTAATTAGTCTAAAATTAAAATATGAGCATTTCCTAACAGTGGTATCAGAGACAGGTTGTGCTTAAGGTTTTTCACACTTAATTAGTTGAGAAATTCGTAATTAATTAAGTTAATTAGTGATGTGCATGCTTGCTGGCCCTGGAAAGGCTGTTTTCTGTCTTGTTGCTTGTTTTTCGTGGTGTAAAGTTTTCTGAAATTTTTTCCTTCTTATTGGAGGTTGTAGATCTTTGAGTTGTGGTTGTTTTCCCACTGGAATCATTGAAATTCGATGTAAAATGAATTTTTAGTGATTTAAACGGTAACGGTGCGCAGATCTGTCATTCTGCTGCACAGTTCTGTTGTTGTGGTTGGTAACAAATAAGTTTGTATACAAAGTACCTGTATCTTTTAGATAGGATTAATCTAAACTTGATGCTCTTTCTGGATGTGTAAATTTTGTTGCATACTTCGGATCTTATGTGGGCGTTCAAGGATGAAAAGTGATGAAGTTGTCAGATCTGGTTTTTCAAACAAACCGATTGTTTTGAAAAACTGTACTTATTGAGAAACTTTTATGGAAAAGTGTTTAAATGGAAATGTTCTCCTTTAAGTCTGAAATCTGTGAAAATTAATTTCATAGATTTTCATTGAGATTTGATACCTCAACCGAGTGAAACCTTTTTGGTCGACGGTCAGTTCCAGAACAGGATACCTTGCTTAAATGCTTGTTATCTCGTTGATCTTGAATATAACTTGTGGTTTTTCTTTTCATGGATTGATAGCCTATTGTATGTAGTATTTTTCTATGTAAATTGTTTGCTGGAAAAATATCAAGGGGATGATCATACAGATCAAAAGGTTGAGACCCATAACAGAATTTTCTCTAACGGTGCTTCGCGCACAATTTGAGGATTTGTCTTTTTTGGTTCTCCCTGATGGTAATTGATCTCTCCTTGAGATTTTTACAGGTAACCACAATCTTTGTAAGGAGTTCTCTGGATTTATTTCGGATTTTTTGGAGACCGAATTATTTTGAATTTTTTCGGGCCCCGAATTTCGTATTTTAATTAGTTAAAATAATTTCTAATTAATCAATGTGATGAAAGGTTAATTAGAAGACTCCTTAAATACCCTCCTTTCTATTTTGATGGTTGGATTTAATTTAAAAGGGCTTAAACAATTAGTTGTTAAGGTTGAGCCTTCTTTGCATTCGAAAAACTTGAGCAACAAGTATGCACAAAGATTCTAATTAATGAAATTAATTAAGGACAAGTGAATCATGTATATTGTATATGTGCTAACTTTGTTTTGTAGGAGGATGTGGGTTTGATATGGCTCAAGATGTCAATGCCTTGTGTGTTGTAATATATTGTGAATGCATGTGATTGCTTGTAAAGTGGCCTAAGGTGCCTTGATCATTAATTGGTTAATTTTGATGTAACTTGTGAGGCTTGCATGCCCCTAAGGCCTAGGCGGGGTTTTAGGAATTTATCACATGTATTTATTTCCCTTAATTATTAGATAGGATCTTAGTAATTAGTGGGAGGGCTTGATTAGATTAGTCTCGTTACATGGAGATGCGACGAAGATTAATGCAAGCGGGAGCCATACAAACCCACGGCAATGTTTGAGATGCTTATGTTATGTGATTGTTTGTGAATGTCTTGAATTGTCATAGGTAGGTATGGGTGTATGCTTACACGACCACCAAACAAGAGTCACATAAATTGTTTTGTCCCAATTACGATTAAGTTAAATCATCCTCCTTCTCTCTATCCCCTTCACGTCAATTGCCAATCATGGCGCGGTCCGCCATAGCGGACGTCATGGTTGTCAAGCTTGATAGTCGGGGTACAAATGCAAAGATTTGTTAGGAGCAAATAGAGAGAAGTTGCTTATCGATGATTCCAACAAGTTTTCTTGGACATCGGGATGAAGTTCGTGTAGCGAACCAAGAATCATAAAGTTGTATGATTGGTTAAAGAGAACCTACCTCGTCTAGTCATTTTGGATGTCGTGCCATAGCAGGTCCATTTTGACGAAAATGGGGATCTTGGAATCCATTACATTTAGGGACATTAATTTAATGTAGTGGAAGGTTTACTTTATGGAAGTTAAAACAAAAAACCATAAACTAAATGACCTTAAATTTTGATATTGTTGTAGATGTCTTCCTCGTCTTTTACGCTACGTTCTCTTCTTGAAAAAGAGAAACTTGCCTTCAATGGTGCCAATTTTTTGGATTGGCACCGCAACCTTAGGCTTGCCCTTAGGTTTGAGAAGAAGGAGTATCTCTTGACCACTCCCTTACCTCCTCTTCCTGAAGAGAAGGCTCCCAAAGAGGACCATGAGAACTATGAAAAGCATCATGGAGACGACATAGAGATGTCGGTCTTGATTGTTGCAGTCATGGACAATGAGCTCCAAAAGGAGTACATTGATAGTGGTCTTGGAGTGTTTGAAATCATCTCTCGTCTCTCAAGGACATTTAAGACCAAAGCTCGCACCGAAAGGGGCAAACTCATCAAGGCCGTCGCCAACACTCGTTTGGCGGAAGGTCATGAAGTTGGCCCACACGTCATGAGGATGGCGGGGTTGTTTCGGCAGCTTGAAAGCCTTGACACGCCCTTCCCACCGGAGGCTGTCCAAGACTTTATTCTCAACTCTCTTCCTCAGAGTTACTCGGGGTTCGTTGTGAACTACCGTATGAATGGCATGGATAAAAGTTTGGAGGATCTCCAAAACATGCTCATGGAAACCGAGGAGAGTCTCAAGAAAGAGAAAGGGTCTAAGGATGTTCTTGCTGTGAATGACAAGGGAAGGAAGATCAAGAAGAAAGGCCGAAGAAACAAGAGAGGCAAAGGCCCGGTGACGCCCCAAGGCTCGTCCAAGGGTGCTCCCGTGGGTTCAAGGAAGAAGAAGAACCCGGCCACTTCCGATACCGTGTGCTACTATTGTAGCGACAAGGGCCATTGGAAGAGGAACTGCCCCAAGTACCTTGCTGATAAGAAGGCTGGAACCGTCCGTTCTTCTACTTCAGGTATATTTGTCATTGAAACCCTTCTCGCTACCTCAAGCAATGACTGGATATTTGATACTGGTTCATGCGCTCACATTTGTCGAAATGTGCAGGCACTAAAGAGTAGGAGGCGGCTCGAGAGAGGCGAAGTTCAACTCCGCGTCGGTAACGGCACGTGCATATTCGCTATGGCCGTTGGGAATGTGGAATTGTCTTTGCCTTCTGGTTTTGTGTTGGAACTCAAGGATGTTTATGTAGTTCCATGTATCACTCGTAACATTATCTCTATCTCATGTTTGGACTTGGATGGTTTTGATGTTGTAATAAAGAACAAGTGTTTGACTTTGTTTCGTGATGAAGTTCGTTATTGTGTTGCGCATTTATCGAATGGTCTTTATATGCTTGATAGTAATGAACTTGTTTTGAGTGTTGAAAATGACAATAGGAAACGTAAGATTTCTCATGAGAATGCAACTTTGATGTGGCATTGCCGCTTAGGTCATATCAATGAGAAGCGCATCAAGAGATTACAATCCGTTGGTCTCTTGGATCAATTCGCTTTCGAGCCAATTGACATATGCGAGTCTTGTTTGATGGGAAAAATGATCAAAGCGCCTTTTCCCAACAAAGGGATAAGGGCAAGTGGCTTATTGGACCTTGTACATACCGATGTATGTGGACCTATGAGCATTTGCGCACGTGGTGGTTATTCATACTTCATCACTTTCACCGATGATCATAGTAGATACGGGTATATCTACTTGATGCGGCACAAGTCCGAATCCTTTGACAAGTTCAAAGAATTCAAGAGTGAAGTTGAAAACCAACTTGATCGAAAGATCAAAGTCTTACGTTCCGATCGTGGAGGAGAGTACTTGAGTCATGAGTTTGGTGATTATCTAAAGGAGTGTGGAATAGTTCCACAACTCACTCCGCCGGGAACACCACAATGGAATGGTGTATCCGAAAGGAGGAATCGAACTTTACTAGACATGGTTCGATCGATGATGAGCCAAACTGTTTTGCCTAAATCGTTTTGGGGCTATGCATTAGAGACCGCAGCTTTTACACTAAACCGTGTTCCATCTAAGTCCGTTGAGAAAACACCCTATGAACTTTGGTTTGGTCGGAAACCAAGTATGACGTTTCTCAAGATTTGGGGTTGTGAAACTCATGTGAAGAAACTAATGAGCGACAAACTAGGACCCATAACGGACAAGTGTTATTTCGTAGGATACCCTAAGGAAACGAAGGGATACTACTTCTACAACCGCAACGAGAACAAGATAGTTGTTGCTCGTACCGGTGTGTTCTTGGAGAAGGAGTTTCTCGCAAGAAGAAGTAGTGGGAGAAATGTGGTTATTGAAGAAATTCATGAACTACCACAAGACATGCCTCAAGTAGGTAATGTAGTTATTCCCAATGAGGTTCCGAATGAGGTTGTAGCCGAACCCGTTCCACAAGCCGTTGTGGAAGAGGTTCAAGAAAATGCTCCCTCAAATGAGGACTCGAACATATCGCATGCCGATTATGTTCAAGAAACTCAAAGTTTCGAGGATCAAGAACCAACTCCACAAGCTGTTGTGGAACAAGTTCAAGAACCTCAAGAACCTCAAGCACCCATTCTACGAAGGTCTACAAGGGAAAGTCATCCACCCGAAAGATACTTGGGTTTGCATGATGCCCTCGTCATTGCGAATGACGAACCTTTGACCATTGATGACATGATGAAGAAATCCGACTCCAAGGAATGGCTCAAAGCCATGGAATCCGAAATGCAATCCATGTATGACAACAAGGTTTGGACCTTAGTTGACCTTCCCAACGGAGTAAAACCCGTTGAGAACAAGTGGATCTTTAAAGGAAAGGTCGACATGGATGGCAACTTGACCATTTACAAGGCACGACTTGTAGCGAAAGGTTACAAGCAAATTCATGGTATTGACTATGAAGAAACCTTCTCGCCCGTCGTCATGTTCAAGTCAATTCGGATCTTGTTAGCAATTGCCGCATTTTATGACTATGAGATATGGCAAATGGATGTCAAAACCGCCTTCCTAAATGGAAATTTGGAAGAGGATGTGTACATGACACAACCCGAGTGTTTTGTGGATCCTAAGAATGCTAACAAGGTTTGCAAGCTTCAAAGGTCCATTTATGGATTGAAGCAAGCATCGAGGAGTTGGAACAAGCGCTTTGATGAAGAGATCAAGAAGTTGAACTTCATTCAAAGCGAAAAGGAACCTTGTGTTTATAAGAGGATTAGTGGGAGCGTGGTCGTATTTCTTGTTCTTTATGTTGATGATATACTCTTGATCGGGAATGATATTCCCGAATTGAATGATGTCAAGGATTCATTGAAGAAAGTGTTCTCAATGAAAGACTTGGGCGAAGCCGCCTACATCCTAGGAATCAAAATCTATAGAGATAGATCTAGGAGGTTGTTAGGCTTGAGCCAAGATGCATATATTGGCAAGGTGTTGGAAAAACACAAAATGGCTAGTTCCAAGAAGGGTTACTTGCCTATGTCACATGGCATATTCTTGAGCAAGACTCAATGTCCGACGGAAGATGCAGATAGGAAATTCATGAACAAGTTTCAATATCCATCTGTGGTCGGATCAATCATGTATGCCATGCTATGCACTCGCCCCGATGTGGCACATCCGATTAGTGTGACTAGTCGATACCAAGCTAACCCTGGTATGCCACACTGGATCGCAGTCAAGAATATCCTCAAGTATTTGAAGAGAACACAAGATAGCATCCTCGTTTACGGTGGAGACCAAGAGCTCGTTGTAAGTGGTTACACCGATGCTAGTTTCCAAACCGATCGAGATGATGCTAAGTCACAGTCCGGCTATGTATTCCTGCTCAATGGTGGTGCCGTAAGTTGGAAAAGTTCCAAGCAAGAAACTACGGCCGATTCCGTCACCGAAGCGGAATACTTAGCGGCTGGTGAAGCGGCGAAAGAAGGCGTTTGGATCAAGGAGTTCTTGACCGAGCTGGAGGTGGTTCCAAGCATCTCAGGTCCAGTGGATCTCTACTGCGACAACACGGGAGCCATAGCTCAGTCCAAAGAGCCTAGGTCTCACCAAAAGACCAAGCACATTCTACGACGATTCCATCTTATCCGTCAGTTTGTAAATGACGGGTGGATTAAGGTCAAGAAGGTGGACGGTGCCGCGAACACAGCAGACCCTCTGACAAAGCCTTTGTCTCGAGCCGCACATGAGTTGCATGTTGCATCCATGGGGATTAGGCGTATGCCTGAGTGGCTTTGAGTTGTATCTTTTACTTTGAGGCTTTAGTATGAGACATGTATATTTTGGATATTACATTGAGTACTACGCACTTGCTAGAAGTCATTGTTGATTGACTCTAGGCCAAGTGGGAGATTGTTGGAGTTATGTCCTAGAAGCCAATCATTATGGCTACTTCTATGGTTTATGTTATTGATGATATTTTATCATTTGTTCCTTGATTTATTTATTGATAGATCATTCAGGTTGAGGATCTGAATTGTAGATCTCTATAATTCATTTGTTCATAAATGACATTAATAAATCTAAAGATGTCCATAATCTTGATAATTAACAAGGAGCATTAATTATCAGATAAGATTAGTATGCAAGTTAAACGATGATTAAGTTCTACAAATCATAGGTAAAGAGTTACCAACTTAATTGCATATGTATATGTTGTGGAACATAGTACAGGACTTGACCCAAATGAAATAAACATATGGATTGTGTTATGTGTCATTGTTTATTTCATATGTTGTTGATTCTAAGTTTGAGATGCTCAGCTTTTCCACATGAGGATAGGTTCTATAAATATCGTCTAACGTTGATTCCTGATAAAGGCTGCTATACGGACTTTATTTATGTTCTCTTGAATTGTGCGGGGAAAAGTTGTTCATCAAGAAAATCGTATGTCCCTCATTAGTTTACCTAGTGAGTGATGATATCTGTTTGGGCCCCTTGATGGAGATGGATTGTTTGCTAGCAACTTGTACAATCATCTCTATATCAAGAAATGTATAATCTGCAAGAGTGACACATTCCTATCTTGGATTATACAAGGATATCATGTGACATAGGAATCAGACAAGGAAAGACTAATATTTCTTATGCAGGATTGACATATTGTAGCAGTACATTATTTATGCGAATTAGGAATCATAACGTGTTGCTAGATACCGCTTATGATTATTGGAATTAAATAAGTGATTTAATTTCATGGCTAACATAGCATAAATCCTCAAAGGGTCACACAAAATAGAGTTTTAACCAAACAGTGCATTATTTATTTATTCGCAACAGTGAGAATTGCGAAAATATGATATGTTGATTAATTAATTATATACCGTTATGAACCGTTATAATTAATTAAATCAAATTGATCATATAGAAATAAATTAGTGCATTTGCTAATCCTAGATTAAATATTAATATGTTAATATTTAATCATGTGCAACACATTTAATTGATTGAACTAATTGGGCTTCTAAATTAAATGGTTATTTAAAGGCCCGATTTGAGGTGTATGAAAGGAGCAACATGAGAGATGGATTAATGGGCTTTGGAGCCCATAAATCCTCCACCTAATTTCGGCATGGAGAGGGGCATTTCTGTCCAAGGTTTGTTGGATGAGAGATCTAGGTTTGGAGCACTATAAATAGGGGTGTCTCTTGGGAGAAAACCCTAGCCGTCACATTGCTCCCTTCCCTTCTCTCTCTCCTAGCCGAAATCTACCCAAGGGAGAAGAAATTTCAGAATTTCTTCATCCCTTCCTCTCATCTCCACCTCTCAAAGTTCATGTGTTGAACGATTTTCCCTCAAATAATTAACTAGTTAATTGCTTTGGAAGAGGGAAAACCTTAGGATTAGCTTTGCTCTCTTTGAATCGCTAGCACGAATCTTCTAGAGCTTGGTTAATCTCTTGGTGGACTCGAGGCGGCCGGCCGGCGACATAGGAGGAGTGGAGAGCACGCCACCGACTCCCACGCCTTGGAAAAACCTCACAAGGACGATTTGTGAGAGGTACAATCCTCCTACACCCTTTCTCTCTTGTGTGTGAATGCCTTGCACTAGATCTTGTGATTTGCTTGTTCTTAATGGGATTAATTAGTTGTAATTAGTCTAAAATTAAAATATGAGCATTTCCTAACACTTCACTCCTTTCTTGTTTTTCTCCAATATCAATAAATGGAAGCACAAAAATCTACAATATTTAATTGCTACCTTTTCATTTTGCTTATATATACATGAAAATATTTTTTGATTTTCTCTTTTATCTAAAATGACATAAATTGTATTATATCTTTACACGGACAGGAATTTTTATAAAAAAAACTTTTCAGATTCTAAACCTAGTTAGAAGTAATAGAAATATGATAAGCAGAAGGACTGAATATATGCTAGAAGTTTATCACACATTATTTATTTTCGTTCACACAATTTGTAATGCGACATGACGAGTTATTTCAAAAGTAATAAAAAGCTTTTAATGGAATCTAAATTTTGACCGGATTTCCGATTAAATTTCGTCAAATCTAAATTTTGATCCAAACATTCAATAGATCTCTATATTAAAATCTTCTTGCAGAACAAATTTTCTACTTTTTCAAAATTATAATTATTTTTTCATATTTATAAAAGTTGTTATTTTTAGAAGGTCCAAAACTAATTAGATAGACAATTTAAATTTTTTTTTAAAGTAGTAAAAAAAGAAAAAGAAATAAAATTTGGCTACAAGGAGATTTCTATAAAAGCACATGACGTTCTTGAACACGGCCAATGTTTTTAAATTCCTACCGGCCATCAAACCGGCCAAAGAGGCGGTATGCGGTTTTACCGGTTTTGTACCGGTGTGTACTGGTTTGTGCTCTACTGTTGGTTCTATTTAATATATATATATATATATATATATATATAGAGATAGGCTAAAGTCCTATCAATAGGACTGAGTCATTTTCCTATTCAGTTTTTAGCCTTTAGATGGTGTCAAAATTCGTGCTCAGATTTAGATCTATGGTCTGGATGGAAAGCGCTGGAGAGGGGTCTGTGTTAATTTTTTCCGTCACTCAGCCTCCGTTAGCCCCGTCTCCGTGAAAAATTTCTGAAAATCGCGCGCCTCTCTCACGCTTGCTATGTACGCGATCTCTCTCTCTCACATTTGTGCGCTCTCTTTTCTCAGGAAACTTCCCGAAGCTCACCTCTCTCTCCCAAAATCTGTTCAAATTTCATAAAAATTTCATCTCGCCTCTCTCTCAAAAGCAATTCATAGTCTTACTGGCCTGGCCATAAGGTAATCTCTCATCTCTCAAAGTCGATGGATTTATAGAAATTTTTGTGAAACCCTAGACTAGCTTGACTGGCCTAACTGGATGGCATCTCTCGTTGATAGAAAGGCAATGGATTTATATCATCTCTAGCTCATATATCGTTTATATACTGACCATTTTTAGACATATCAACAACTTGCTCATATATCGTTGATATACTGGCCTAACTGGATGGCCTCTCTGGCCGCTAAATTTTTTGTTTTCTTTTTTTTTTTTTTTGGTTTAAATGGTGCTTTAGTGCCATTTCATTTAATAAATTAGGATTTTTAGACGACCTACATACATCAATTTTCTAAAATTGGTCAATCTTGTTGTGAAAATTTGTAGGAAATCCATCATAATGAGTACAAACGAGGTTAATGAAGATGTTGCAACAGAGATTGCCGATGAGAATTCTAGCCAAGAGGAAGAGGAATTCTCAGATGGCATCGACGAACATGAGGGTCTAGAATTTGTTCCTTTTGTCGGAAAAGAATTCGCCACGAAGGATGATGCATTTCACTTCTATAATTATTATGCTTTACGAATGGGGTTTAGCATTCGTAACGAAAGTCATTACAAATCTTCCAAGTTAGGAGATGTGTCATCCATGTTGTGGACATGCTCGAAGGAAGGCATGTCAAAAAAGGATAAAGCAGCTAAAAAAGCAAGAGAAGAGGGGTCTTGTGAAAGAACACCCCAAAAGGATACAACAACCACTAGGACTGGTTGCAAGGCACGTCTTAGAATCAAATTCGGAGGAGGGATTTGGAAAGTTAGTGTTTTTCATGAAGTTCATAACCATCCACTTGTCACTTCTCCTTCTAAGATTCGATCCCTACGGTCCCATAAGGATATGGATCAAGAAACTAGAGACACCATAAAGGTCATGCATGCACAAAATATTGACACCGCAAAAATACATGAATATTTGAAGGTTAGACATGGGGTTAAGCAATCTCTTAAGTTCAAAAAGAAGGATGTGAGTAATGTGATAGCTTCCGAAAATCAGAGACTTGTTGGTATGGATGTTGAGTCAAGTTTGGTGTATTTTCAAAAGAAGAAAGAAGAAGATGCTGAATTTTTTTATGATGTAGAGGTAGATGAGAGTGGACGCTTGAAGAATATGTTTTGGGTTGATGCTAGAGCAAGACGAGCATTTCAAGAATTTGGAGATGTTGTGACATTCGACACGACCTACCAAACAAATAAGTATAGTGCAAATTTGTTACTTCTTTTTATTTCATTTTTCATTAAATTTCTATTTTTATGCATACATGAAATACAAATGCTGAAATACATGCTCTCTGTTGGTTAAAAAAAAATGTTGCTCTCTGTTGAAAAAATACAGATGCTGAAATTGAAAAAAAAAAAGTTGCGTAGTGTTGAAAAAAAAAGAAGTTGCGTTTGAAAAAACAAGAAGTTGCGTAATGTTGCTCTCTGTTTGTATGCGTTGGAAAATTCCTCTAAATGTTTTTATTTTTATTAATTGCTTTAGGTTTTGTATGCCTCTTGCACCATTTATTGGCGTGAATCACCATCGGAGATGCATTATCTTTGGGATTGCAATGTTAAGGACGGAGGAGACATCTAGTTTTGTTTGGTTGTTCCAAACATGGGTGAAAGCCATGTATGGCAAGGAACCACGAGCGATCATCACGGATCAAGATCCCGCAATGAGAATTGCCATAAAAAAGGTATTTCCAAACACCATTCATAGAAATTGCCAATGGCATATGATGAGAAAGGCAAGCGAGCATTTGGGGGCACTTTATGGCATGAAAGAGGGTTTTGAAGTAGAGTTAAAGCGGGTTATAAATCTTAGCTTGACGGTGTCCGAATTTGAGGAGGGTTGGAGAAACATGCTCAAAAAGCATAAATTAGGAAATAATAGACACCTCAAGAATATGTATGAGAAAAGGTCGGAGTGGGTTCCGGCATACTTTAGAGATATTTTCTTTGCTAATATGTCTTCCTCACAAAGAAGTGAAAGTGTCAACAACTCCTTAAAAATATGGACCACCAACCATTCGTCAATGTACCAACTTGTCAAGCATGTAGAGAAAATATTAGAGAATGGTTGGGAAAAAGAAAGTGATGAGGATATTGCATGCATGAATGCGGTGCCTAACTTGTCATCACTCTATCGAATTGAGAAAGATGCAAGTAAAGTTTACACGTGCAATGTAATGGGGGTGTTCAAGGTAAGATTAAAGAACTCTCAACTTGGTGAAGTTGACGAGATAGAGAAAAATGGTTTATACAAGGTGACCATCAAAGAACATCCACATATTGCCAATTGGATTCCTCAAACCTACATGGTAAAAGTGAACAAATCGGAGGAAATGGTTTCTTGTAGTTGCAAAGGATATGAATTTGAGGGTTTACTTTGTTCACATGCCATCAAGGTTATGCATCATGTCAACATGGTTCATCTCCCAAACCGATACATAATGAAACGGTGGTGCAAAGATGCTAATGCGCGTGCCAAAAGATCAAATTTGGAGATGAGCATGGAGATTGGGAGTACTCAAGAGCATGAGTCGCTTAGGTTTGCTACACTTAAACCTCGAGTGATGAAATTATTGAGCAAGGCATCAAAGTCAAGTGACACTTTTAACAAATTTCAAGGACTATTGGGTATGGTCGAGCAAGAAATGCAAGATGTGGTAAATGAGGAAGAGAACTTAACATGTGAGATTGAAACATCGACTAGGCCAACTTCCGAAGGGATAATAGATCCACCAATATCGCAATGCAAGGGGAAGAGAAAACCACAAAGATTTAAACCACCATCGGAGGCCAAAAAATCAAGAAAATGTGGCATTTGTGGTAGCAAAAAAGGAGGCCATAATGCAAGAACTTGTCCGGTACTAATTAATTCAACCTTCTATTTATTCATTTATATTTATAATATTGAACATTTAATTAATTTTATTTTTTTATTTCCAGCTTAAGAAAGTTCAAGGAAAGGGTAACAAAAAGATAGTAAGTGATGATGATACGGAATCAGATGGTTCACAAGAAGATGAGGAGGTGGAATCGAATGGCCAATATGAAGACTTATCAAGTTGAAGAGTAGTATTTTATCCATTTTGAAAATTGAACATGTTAATTGGAAGTTCAACATTTTGTAAATGCTGTTGGTTACGCACCAGTTTGAACATGTTAAACTGAAGTGCTATTTGTCACCTTTTTGTAACTTAAACTGAAGTGCTATGTTATGCATATTAGTAACATTTCTTACGCAGGTCTTATAAACTGAAGTGCTATGCTAAGTCAATCCAAGCGCATACAAGCGCATTTGAAGAGCAAATGAACAAATGAATTTGAAGAGCACTTCAGTTTATAAGTGCTATACTAAGTAATCTAAGTAATAAGTGCTATACTAAGTAATAAGTGCTATGCTAATTGAACAAATGAATTTGAAGAGCAATCTAAGTAATCTAAGTCAATCCAAGCGCATACAAGCATTCTAAGCATTCTAAGCATACAAGCATTCTAAGCATTCTAATCCAGTGTACTCATACAAGCATTCTAAGCATACAAGCAACATCAAAGACTAATACACCCAATTGTCAACTTAATCTAAAGTAGCATTACATACTAATACAACACTAAATACGAAATTGCAATAATACAACACTTCATCCAATTACAATTTAAAGAAGATCATCACCAGCAATATAATAATTATGATGCCAATTTTGATAAGACAACGAATTAAACCTTTTACTTCTTTCATAAATTTGAGATTCTCAGAAGGAGTGCACCATCCATTGAATTGTTGACAAACTCGATTAGTACATGAGAAAAATTCTCGATCGGGGTTTCTTGGTGTGTTGGACAACTTGACTACAGTGTAGTTATCACACTCCACACAAGGCGGGTTTCGTCGCTCTTTCCAATTGCTTTGACTGCTCATTCCTACATCACAATATCAATTTTCTAGTTAGAACAGCTCCTTGGTTTAGAAATTGTTGCAACCAAAATTTATAAGAACAAAAATATGAAACTAGTAGCTAATAGCTAACAGCTACGGGCTACCATTTCCAATTCCGCACAAAGTTATTTTATCTTATAAACCTTGTCTGTCACACTACGAGACAGATACCAGTAAGGCAGTACGAATTTTTAAAGCTACAGACAGATACCAGTAAAATAAGCTAGTTGAAATAAAAACTGAGATCAAAAACTTTTCTGCACTTAATAGAAGCGAGACAAGTTTGGTACTCCATTTCTACTTACTGTACCACCGCCTTCCTAAGAATGCCCTCCTTCTTGTCAGATTCTTAAAATAAAACAAAAATAGCAACAAATTGGGAAATCAATTAAACAAAAATAAAGCATATTAGCAACAAATTAGGGACCAAATTCACCTTAAAATAACACAGATATGGCAAAACAATGGAGAAAGAAAGCGCTTACTTGGATCAAAATACTTTGTAGAGTTTATGGAGGCGGAGAGCAAGGTGATTTGGCGGAGGTGTCCAAGTACGATCTGAGGAGATGAGGCAGAGAGAGAGCAAGAAGTGTGATTTGATCGGAGAGGAGTCGGGGGTTGAGGCGATTCGAACGAAGGTTTCTAGGGTTTCTCAGTTCTCAGGTTGGGAGGGAGGCGTGATTCAGAGAAGTGGAGAACGAGATAGCAATTTGTGTGTATAAAGGAGATGAGATGGCTAACGGAGGCTGAGTGACGGAAAAAATTAACACAGACCCCTCTCCAGCGCTTTCCATCCAGACCATAGATCTAAATCTGAGCACGAATTTTGACACCATCTAAAGGCTAAAAACTGAATAGGAAAATGGCTCAGTCCTATTGATAGGACTTTAGCCTATCTCTATATATATATATATATATATATCACATGATTTAATGGACAAATAGGGCAGCTTGGCTATTGTCTCCCAGTAGACGAATAAAGGTCTGAACTCTGAATGCAGGAAAAAAGTTGGGCCTTGTCTTACACAAAAGTAATATTTTTTGTTAGTACATCACATAGTCCCTATGCACCTTGGGAAAATAATAAAGCTACACCTAGTAATAAGTATTTTGAAATGACCGACAAAAAATCAAGATCCGAATTTCATGTGATCCAATCCATTGAGGCTAGCAAAACCGTCTCCCGAAACATTATTATTTCCGGTTTTGCCGGTTTTTCATTGTTCAAGACCAACAGGTTTTATGGGACTATTCCTACCGGATCCTGACCCGGTACCCGATTTTACCGGAAATTTCCGATACCCGGTAGGGTTTTAAAAACCATGAACACGGCACATCACAGTACGATATAGAGGTATGATATGACATGATAAGACACGAGAATGATATGGCACTAGAACTTAGACTTCCTATGTCTTAGGCGTGTTGCGTCCTACGTTGATGGAATAGACACAACATGACTTGACATGCAATTTATCTATACACGACACGACATGTCCAAAGAAGACACGATACTTGGACAAGAGGCATGGTGCGTCCTTAGTCTTGCCGTATCCATACCTTAGAATTTAGACATGGCATGATACGACACGTGAAATATTTAGACACGACACGACATGACACGATATTAAATATATTTAGAACACTAGCTCCCTTCAAATAAATTTGATTGAATCCATTCACCCTCCCCTCTCCCTAAGGCTATGCTCCAGAACCCATCTATTAAAGGAAGGGAAAGGGACGGAGAGGCCAGGAGAGGAAGAGGAAGAGGCGGAAAGAAAAGTCTTACTCTGTCTACACTCCGATTTGGGAGTAACAAAAAACAAAATTTTAATAGAATTGACTACCCTATGTTCTCTTTCCGTTCCCCTCTCGATTTCGTACTGGAGCGAGTAAACATCGCTGGTTCTCCTTACTCTCCTCTCCCTTCCTTCAAAAAGCTTCTCCTGGAGCAGACCCTAAATGTGCTATGGAGAGTACGAATCTCCATTCATTTCTCAAAATTTATAAGGCCAATTCAAACTATTCGGGTTGCTCTCCATATTGAAATCTCCTTGGAGTTCAATTTTTTTTATTTTTAAATTTTTTTCTATTTATTGTAATATTTAAAAAAACACTATAATTGGATAATTTCAGACTCTCTAATTTGAAAATATAATAATGTATTGCAAAAAAATTCAAAAGCAATATAAAATTTCGTTTCAAAGGAGATTTCAATATGGAGAACTAGTTAAATGTTCCGATTGGCCGTTTGAATTTTGAATTTCAAGAAACGAGTGGAGAGTACGAGAACGATCCATACTCTAGAGTACAGTAGTTAACCTTTATATAATTTAATATGTGGGTTATTTTTCCAAATCATATTTGGAAAAAAAAATATTCAATGCAGATAAAAACTTTTCTGACACAAATGTAAAGGTTATTTCATATTTATATTATAAATGAGAGATGATAAATAAATTAAAACCGCGCCTGATAAAAGATTCTTATAAATCTGCCATGGGACACTGCAAAGGTCCCTTTTAAAAATGATACGATCGAATTGATCAAATTTCCTGTGATGAACATTTTATAAATTTATGTTCTTTAATTGAATTTAATGCACACAGTAATTAAGTTGATATATGATCTTTATTTCAAGTAACTCTTTGTATCTAACTTGACTGGCTGTTGTCCTTGAACGCCATTTTTGAACATGGCATTAATGAAAATAGGTGGCTTTTTCTTTGAGTTACTATTCTCTTTGGCAAAGTATTACTACTATTTTATAGAATCCATAAAAAAAATCATAGCAATTGCAACTAGGTGTGTAAACAATCTTTGTATCAACTATATTAATTTGTGTCATATGATATGATTTGTAGTTTAGATGTTACTTTCAGATAAAAGGTCAGATTCTTTGATAGAAAAGAATTAGATTATGAGGCTTAAAAAAAATTAATTTTTAGAAAGATATCTATTTGTATAGCTAAAAAATTGAGTCACGTATTTTTTTATTGCCTAACAATTTTAGTTCTACATAAAAAATAATATTAATTATTTTATTTTTTATTTGTCCACATATTGGGACATTTTTGCTAGTTCATTTTTTAATTTGCGGTGAAAATCTACCGGATATAAATATTTTTAAAAAATTTATAATGAACTATAGAAACGCTATATTAGTTAATTTATAGAAATTGTCAATCAATGTTTATATCTTTTGTAAAGACCAAAAATTAACTTCAGTCAAAAATAAACAAATTATAATTTGTTGGATGAAATGAATTCACACGAAAAATAAAGATGGAAAGGAGAGAATTTTGTTCTCTAAAACCACGTGCTTAACAAATTGAATTATTTTTAATTACAAGTCAAAGATTAATTTGAGGTCGCATTTCTGGATAATTAGAGGAGCAATTTTGTTTATGATATTTTGGTCTACTGTTTTAAATCTCGAACGGAAGCCAAACAGATACAAACTCTCTCGTCTCTCGACTGTAACTTAGTGCGTACTAATCACTGGCATAGTGGCATCATCGAGTGAGGCCATCATGTCAGCTCAACATGCAGCAGGCACTTACTCTGGGACACACCACTCCCTCGTGTACAAGGGGGTTGGATTTTGTACGGCTGAGCTCAACGACATTTAATTTATTGTACCTTTGTAATGTAATAAAAAAGAAAAATTTACCGGCTGAGCTCAACATAAGTATGGTACGGCTACTGTTAATGTACATTATGTAACAGCCAAGTAGCCAACACTTAATAATTTAGAATTCTAGCAAATTTAAAGTAAAACAGAGCCTATGAGTCATTTTTGCAATATTTCATCTCTTTTGGGCAATTAAAGGTCCGGACCTGACCCAATGAATTATGAGAGATGTTTGTTTTGTAAACCTACATAATGACAATTGGGAGCCTTTAATGTCCAAACACCCAGCAAATAAGATAACAAATTTAATGATGAGCTAACTATAACTTTTTATTGCATAACATAATAGGGCAACATAAATCCTTACTACTTATAAATGCACCTAGAGAAATATATTAAACATTCATATAAAAGGAGTAAATAAGTCATATAAAAAAAGTGAAAATTTGTTTGCTTCGATTTCAATGAGCAATAAATGGAGTAGCATTTCATGTGGTGAGTCGTTAGTGGAAAGATTATGTACCCAACTTGAAAACTGACATACTGTATCTACTGAGTTACTGGGATAGCCGCTAGTCATTGGCCTGTCAAAGATAAAAACTGAAAAAAAAAATACAGAGTAATGTACAGAACCAGATTTAGAACTTGAGTCATTGAGAATATTCCATTTCGAAACAGAGCATTTTTTTATTTTTATTTTTTTTTTTATATGAAGCCCGTAGGCAACAGAGCATGTATTTGAAACCCTTGCATGTAGTGGAATTGTAGGAATTCAAGGACAAACAAAACAGTTCATGTGCTTTATAATGCGACCAGTTAATGAATCATGAATGCACAAAGGTTAATTATGGTGCGTCAGAGCTAATGTTATAGTGTTGAAATAAGGAAAAGAACTTAATTAACATTAATTTTGTATGTATTTAATTAAAACCAAATTGCTCCATCACGCTCCGAAGCTTATTTTTATTATTATTTTTTGTTTATTGACTTAGTACATGAACAGTCAGACCCAAACTAGTATATTCAACCTTGTTATACAGTAATAAAGGAACATATTCTAGAAAGCATATTCATACCAAATGGATCAGAAAATAGGCTTCCTTTTGTAAAATTAAAATGAAATCATATGTTTGGAAGTGTGTGGAATAAGAACAAGAACAAAGCTTGTTTTTGTTCTTGTTATAGTTTCATGGTTTTGTTGAAAGAAGAACAAGATTGATTTTGTTCAAGCTACTATAGAGGGTACCAAATATAAAATAGTTTTTTTTTTTTGTTTAGTTCTTATTTTTGTTCTTATTTCATGCACATCCAGACATATATTTTGGAACTGTGCTGTCCGCCACCAAGACATTAAATAATTTTATTTATTTTTTGAGAAATAAATAATTTTATTTTGACCTTTTCAGTGTTTAATGTTTACCATTTGAAATTTGCACAATGCTCTAACTTGCATGATAATAATATAGGATGGATAAATAATTTTTTTTTTTTCCAAGGGCTGGTTGGCAAGTAGCCAAGCAGAAAAAATATTATTTAAAGAAAAAAAATGAAGAACAAAGCAGGAAGTTTAGAGATGAATAAATAATTAATGTTGCATGGATCCATAGTATTTGACTACTGATCTATTGGACTGTGTCCAGATCCTACAATCTCATTAAGCGGATAGCCTCATGAATTTTTTGATAAAAGGTTTGAAGTAAACTCGGTGGAATCATGGAAACAGCTGGAGAGTGGAAACCAAATCAATTGCTTACATATTTTTTTTTTTTTTTTTTGCCAATGAAGCCCTTGGGCACAAATTTCATTAATAAATCAGAGTCATTACAAAAGCCATAAAAGAACCAAATAATGTTACATCAGTGGGAATAAGGGAAAAGTAAAGCCAGTGTAATTAATCCTATTCCTTCTCGCAAATTTTGCTAACAAATCCACCTGATAATTCTCCTCTCTTGGTATGTGCGTACAGCCCCAAGATTGTTGGGACTTAAAGAGATGTAAGGCATGGAGCAAATCATCATACAAGCGCCAGTCACAATTTTCAGGTGCAGTTGAACCATTTAGCACATTTACCAGAAGTAGGCAATCCAACAATAGCAAGCAACTCTCCATCCCTTTTTCTTGCATTATGTGCATTGCGTGGATCAGAGCCTTCAGCTCAGCACACAAGGCAGAAGTTGCTGCTCCATAATCCAGTGAGTACTCGATCAGCTCATTTTCAGAAAATAGCAAATTAGCCCAACCAGCAGAATCATCAGCAAAAGAGCCATCCACAAAGCAATTAATTTTGTAATTCTCCCTAGTTGAATCACTGGGAAGTTGAATTGGCAGTAGGCCTGAAAGCAATGATGTTTTATCAAATGAGCTAGCCATAGAATGCACCTGACTGGGTGAGAACTTGCAGCCTTCAAAAAACTCCTTGCAAATCAGCTTCCAGTAAGACCAGAGAGTGTGCACAAAAGAAGTGAATGCTGACTCTTCAAGAGCATTGTGCATGAGGCCAATTATCTGAGAAAAATTGTCAGGGAGAGCCTCAGATTTGATTGACAGAGCCGATAGAAACCACATTTGCCTAGCCCTAGGGCATTTGAAGAGCAGATGCGCAATGCTCTCCGTATCTGCACCACAAACTCTACACGGTTGCAGACGGCCTGTTAATCTAAGATTTATCACATCTCCTACTGGAATCGAATTATGCATCCCTTTCCATAAAAACAATCTGACCCTTGGTATTAACCCCTTGCATTTCCACACAATTTTCCATAGAGGTTCAGCTGGTACCCGAGACTGACTTCGTGTACTCGACAGCAGCCGGTAAGCAAGTTTAAGTGAAAATTTCCCATTTCCAGCGTAACAGAAGATGAGTCTATCGCTGCGTGTGTTTTCCCCAGCAGGCACCTTAACAGTTAGAGAGATGAAAAGAGCAATATGAAACCCGAAGTGTTCAATTAGGGTTTCAGTGCGCCAAGAGGAGGAGGACGGTTCAATGAAATCTGAAACTGTCAAACGCCGTTGTGCCGCTGACCCCGTGTCAGTATGTCTCCAAAGGTCAAACCAAGGCTGTTGAAATGCTCTGCACACCCTGCCGTCACCTAATTGCCATTTCACATGAGGAGAGAGGTGCTGACGCATATCCATCATAGCTCTCCATAAGTTGGAGCACTTATTGGTTCGCGTTGTGGCCCACACTGAGCTCCTTGGAAAGTATTTCGCTGAGATAACCTTAACCCAAACCGCTTGTGAACCCGATACCAAGGCCCACAGATTCTTCATGGTCATAGCTTTATTCAAGGTTGATAAGTCTCGCAACCCCAACCCTCCTTCCAGAGTGGGTGAGGTTACCTTACTCCATGCAATTAAAGGTAAACCTTTCGAGGCAGAAGAGCACCAAAAGAAGGTTCTCAACTTGGAAGTGAGGAGCTGCAGGGTTTGCTGGGGCAGGGAAGTAGCTGACATGTGATAAAGCAGTAATGGCTCGACAGTTGCCTTAATCAAAGTGGCTTTACCAGCTTACGAGAGGAGGTTTGCTTTCCATTTCTGGAGCTTGTTGTCTATCTTATCGAGCAAAGGTCTGAAATCAGACGGCCTGTGTGCTTTTACCGGCATACCCAAGTACACTTCCTGATTGCTGGCCAGAGCCGCATTGAGAGAGTTGCAAACATAGTTGCGTGTGTCTTGAGGCGTAGCTCTGGAGAACCAGATCTTAGATTTCTCATGACCTACCCTTTGCCCAGAGAGATTGCAGAAAATATTCAAACATCTCATTATTTCAGAAACCTCTCGTGGGGAAGCCTCACCAAAAATTAAAAGATCATCAGCGTAGACCAGTGAGGTCAAAGTAGGGCCACTCACACTCAGTTTTACCCCTTTCAAAGCCCCAGACCTTGCTCTACTGTCGAGTAGCCTTGCCAATACATCCATCCCCAAAATGAAAAGGTACGGCGACATGGCGCAGCCTTGGCGCAAGCCACTAGTAGGAGTGATAAAACCCCCCGACTGTGCCCCATTGAAAACAATTGAGAACTGAGCTGAATGCAAGCAAGCACTGACCCATTGAATATACTGCCCAGGAAAGCCGTACCGTTGTAAAACATCTAATACAAACGGCCAACGCATTCTATCAAACGCCTTTGAGAGATCACACTTATAGCAGAAAACAGATTTTTTGAAGGAGGGTAGGGAGAAAGAATGCAGAACTTCCCTGAATAAGAGGACATTGTCCCCAATAAATCTACCCGGCGTGAAGGCGGTTTGATTAGGCAGCACTAGGCTAGAGATCAAGGGTTGTAGGCGGTTTGCCAGAGTTTTGGAAATGACTTTATAAATTAGGTTGCACACGCTTATGGGCCGAAAATCCACAACCTCAATTGGAGCTTCTTTCTTTGGGACCAGCACTAGGTTTGATTTCGCAATGTGAGCTGGCAGAGAGATATTAGCAAAGAAATCCATCACCTGAGCTGTGACAGATGGCCCAAAGTAGGTCCAGTACTTTTGAACTGCTCTCGCTGTCATACCATCAGGTCCGGGAGCCTTGTCAGGATTCAAAGCAAATACTACACGCACAATTTCATTACTGGAAGGCAGAGGGCTTAGCGTGCTAGAGGACTGTTCTGAGAGGGCAGGGAGGAAACCAAAGTTAGTGGAGTTAAGCGAGCCTGGTATATAGTGGGTAGCAGGGGGGCAAAAAACTGATTTAAAGTGACTGACAAACATGCGCTTGATTGTAGGCTGGTCTGATGTCCATCCACCATCTTCAGTTTTTAAAGAATTAATCTCATTTCTCTTGCGCCTAGCAGCAACTGAAACGTGATAAAACCTTGTATTATTATCACCCAGTAGTGCCCACTTAATCCTGGACCTTTGAGCCCAATAAGCCTCCACTGCTTGGAGACAAGTATTATATTCTGACTGGATTTGCAAAGCTTGCTGGGCCGAGAAAGTCAACGGATTCGCCGAAAAAATTATAACTAACTTTAATTAATTACGAAATTATAAAATAATCCGATTTTAATAAATTTTTTAAAACTGACCATGCAGTTTCGAAATCTGAGATTCCGAAACAATTTCTGCTTAGTTTCGGAATCTCAGATTCCGAAACTAGCTAGTTTCGGAATCTGAGATTCCGAAACTAGAACTGCCGCCTTTTTTGAGAGAAAAAATATTTTTTAATTTTTTTTTTAATTAGTTTCGGAATCTCAGATTCCGAAACTAGCTATTTTTTATTTTTTTTAATTAGTTTCGGAATTTTAAATTCCGAAATTAGGTGTTTCATATTTTTTCAGCGCAATTTAATTTTTTCAATTTAACTTTTTTAAATTTCACCTAACTTTTCAGTTACTTTTTTAAATTTCACATAACTTTTGAAAATTTAATAATAGTTGTTTTAATAAATAATTTATGTTATTATTTTCAAATTTTCTAAAAATATTATAGTAAAAATAGTAAAATAAAAGTAATAAAGTAGTGTTATATGATAAAGTATAATAAAAGTAAAGTATAGTAATAAAATAGGGTAAAATATTAAGTTTTCTGACGTTTGAGCGAGAATCTAGCTAGTTTTGGAATCTCAATTGTGTCCCTTCAACTTAGGCTGCTTATAATGATTCACAACGAGTAGCGCAACATATTATATATACATATAAGAGAAGATGAAAGAAAACACTTAAAAAATCGATGTTTTGAAACACTATAACTTCAAGGAGGCTTAACTTTTGATAGGAACGTCCGTTTTGGGCATATGATGACTTTTCGGAAAGCTTGCGACGAGATCTACAAGGTTTACGGGGGTTTACCCCGAAAACGTCCGTAACGACCATTTTCGGGGTCAAAAAATGCTGTCTGAACCTCCAAAATCTACTTTGAAAGTTTTCAAACCTAAACATCACATAAAACTACTTAGAATTTTTTAAAAATAAAAAATTAACAGGGATGTTTGCATCATTTTTTCTGTCTGCATATAGCATGAACCTCTTGGCATTCCTCTCTAGCACAATAAAAAGTGTTATGTTGAGTATTATCTCGTATTGATCTGAAGCTATGGGATTAACTGAGAGGATTGTTTTCACTCTAACTTCCTTTTATTACTAACTTGAAGGAGTACAACTATACACTCTTAACTCTCTCGCTCTTTCTTACTTGGTGCTTATTCTCATTGGTATACCTATGAACAATACACATGACAACTATTTATACTAGTTATGGTCGGTTACAAATAAAACTCTAGAACATATATTTTACTTCTAATCATATCTAAACTAGTTTCTAGACTTAACTAAGTATCTACATTGAAAAAATTAAATTGCGCCGAAAAAATATGAAACGCCTAGTTTCAGAATTCTAATTAAAAAAATTAAAAATATTTTCGGAATTTAGAATTCCGAAACTAATTTAAAAAAATTTAGAATTTCGAAACTAATTTAAAAAAATTTTAAATTCCGAAACTAATTAAAAAAAATTAAAAATAGCTAGTTAAATAGCTAGTTTCGGAATCTGAGATTCCGAAACTAATTAAAAAAAATTTTTTAATATTTTTTCTCTCAAAAAAGGCGGCAGTTCTAGTTTCGGAATCTCAGATTCCGAAACTAAGCAGAAATTGTTTCGGAATCTCAGATTCCGAAACTGCACAGTCAGTTTTAAAAAATTTATTAAAATCGGATTATTTTATAATTTCGTAATTAATTAAAGTTAGTTATAATTTTTTCGGACGGATTCGCCTGAATTTTGAGCATAGAATCCTCAAGGATGGCCAGTTGATGCTGAGGGGAAGGCTTATCCTTTAACCAAGCTTTGGTTTTCTTGCGCAAGTGTGAGAGAATTTCTGCCCAATCCATGCCTCCTTGTTCAAAATTTTAGTGCATACATACAGGCATACAGCATTATCATTGGTCTTTTCCTGTGGATTTGTCCTTTCTGTTATTGATCATATGGTCCAAATTGGATCAGACTGGTTGAGTCTTCTAAGACCTGCCTATATGAATTGTCCGAACTCTGAAAGAATTAACTTCATCTGAATTGTTTGATTCGGAATGAACGATACAGATTTTCTTTGTCAGTCTACTGTACTTCTCTACGTGTAGAGAGGATCGAAAACTTGCGTATGGCGCACTTTTTTTTTTTTTTTTTTATTGTAGTGCTGGCATGTAGGACAGCCAGAGGACAAACATTATTGCTCTTTTCAAACTTTTCCTTGATTCGAGGAAATGGAGCCTTGTTCCCTGTCGGAAAATGGGTTTGAGTTAACTTGTTTCAATGGGAATGGGTGCGAAGAAATTCCTTTTCTGTCATGGAGTCAAATGCTTTCCATCGGTGGGCGTTGTTTTGGCATGTGCAAACCTAGATGTCCCTCTTATTTCTTTCGTTTATTAGCTCCCAAAATATATATATGAATATTTAAATTTGCAAAATTTGCAATCATCAATCAAACGCTATTAAAATAGAAACGATAACTTTGAATCGATTGGTCAACTATCGAATGTTTTAATTATTAATTATTTTGTTTTATTTTACCAAATTTTAATTATTAACATATCTACAAATTTTTTATTTTAATTATAATTATAATAGTTATTTTATCAATCGTCAAATATTCATAATTTTCATTATATAGTTTCTTTCAATAAAATAGGTTAACAGTTTACTGAGGTCCACTAGCACTTCCACAAGGTAAACCTGGTCCACCAATATTTTCCACACTTTTTTACGTTTGGCTCGGTAAATTTTCCAATTTTTTTTCTGCACGGTCTCTTGGACCGGATTCGCATCCTCTACCCATCTCATCACGTGAACCGTCTGATTTAATCTCAACGGCTAAAGGAGCCCCGTGCATTCCACCACACCCGAAAAAATTTTTGGTCCGAAAAAAATGAACCGTCCAGATTAAATCGGACGGTCGTGATGAGATGGGCACTCTACCCATCTCCAAAAGATGGGTAGAGGATACGGATCCCTCTTGGACCACCATTTCTCGTCTCTCGAATCTCGATTAACCAAACCCACATTCAGTTTTCTCCTCATCACTCTCCGTCAACGAGTCACTGAGCGGGTCAACTTTCTTCCTTCTACTGACTATCCGCCATACATAAGTCTACATAGACCTGGCCTTACTATTTGTATCTATTCTTACCTGCTCTCCTCACTCCTCACTCCTCACTCTGCACACCCCACTCAGAAAAATAAAGAAGAAAGGATGCACAAAAATTGCTGAAAAGCGTACTTTTAAACTGATAATAGAAGCTCTTTGTTTTTCTCCCTTTCTTCTCTTCTCGAAGAAAGAAAGTCTAATTGATACACATTTCTTTTTATAAAAGAAAGAAGTTGGTGCACAAAGGGTTTTAGTTGGGTTTTTGGAGCAATGCGTAGATCCACCTCTTCTTGGGTTCTTCTCATTTTGATTCCTTTTCTACTCAGGCGAGGTGTCTTTGCCAAAATCCATGGTATATTCTTTTACTTAGACTTGTTTATTTATTATTTTTGTTTTCATTTTGAAATTTGAACCTTCAGGCTGTTTAACTTTGCCAATTCCTTTTCAAAGTAGGTTAACAATTGCTAAAAGATGAACTCTGAATAGGAATCAAGAATTTTTTTCGAATTAGAATGTAAATGTACGAAAATCTTGTCACTTTTTATATATAATTTCAGAGTTGGGTAAGGTAAATTGATTTTCATATAATTCCAGAAATTAAAACCTACATCTCCCATGAATTTTTTTTAAAAAAATCTTCTATAAATCTTGCAAACCTGCTTTGAGTTGTAATGTCTGAAACCAGTTAAAATGATTAGTTTTAAACCCATACATTATCTAAACCCTACTTCAGTTTGGTAAGTTTTACTTTTAGTTAAATTGGTGTTTATTGGATAGTTTAGATTCAAAAGAGAAAGAAGCACCTCAATTGAGCACACAAAAATTCATTATTGTGATTTTTGAGAGACTTTAAAGCTGTGTTGTGTTTCATAATTATGTGAAAGAGGATATAAGAGCAACACTTGTGTAGCAACTAAGATGGTTGTTTTCTAGATGCTTGTGGTGGTCCTTGTATTTGATCCCTCAAATTATCTTGTACCAAACTAACAAGTATCTTTTACTATATAATTCCAAGATCTGTACCAGACTACCAGCACACAACCTTAAGTACTTGCTGAAATTTTGGTCTCAGCCTACGCATTAATTGATCCCAATTTAGTAGCCATTGCTGATTTTAGGCTATGATGGTTGCCTGCCAAATTAACCAGATTAGATCACACATTCTGGTATGTTTTTATGCTGGTTAGAGCTAGTACCAATTGTTGGAGACCTGTTTTATATTAGCTGGTGCAAGAATGTATACTAAAATACAGCTTTCTCTTTAAGCAGGCATGTATGATATGAAATCCTTTTGTAAATATCATGGACTAACCGGCAAGCAAAAAAAAGAAAAAAAAAATATAGTAGAGAAAGAATTTGGGACAACTTGGCTTGGGTGAAATTGAACAGATAGAATGTGTCCTGATAAGTGACCAAACCAAAAAGTAAAAATAGAATGATTTACTGCTGAACAACTTCGAAACTTGTATCTTAAAGTTTTGACATGTATTCATATAATTTACTGATCTGAACAAAGGGTTAACTTAAAAAGACTTTGTTTTTACCTTTTAGGAAATCCGGCAAATGAGATTATGACAGTAATTAACAATAACAGAACATCAACCAAGCTCCCGAAGTTGCATGATAATGCTGGTCTGGGTTGCATGGCGCTGCAATACATCTCCGAATGCACTTCAAACTGCACCAGCAATGGCACATTGGCATGTAAACCCCCTGAAATCGACATCACTGAGGTCTATGCTGCTAACTGCGGGGTAGAGCTGCCAACTGTCGACTCAGTGACCAACCACCTAATTACATGCAGCTGGAATTATCTGAGTCCAGAAGAAGCATTCTCTAAAATTTTAAGTTCAGATAAGAAAGCAGGGTCTATAATTCATGATAAAGGGAATGTTGAAGCAGGTGCAGGTTTTAACAAGGCAGGTCGGCATGGCCCATATTTTTGGTGCCTTTTGTTTAGTAGTGGGAAGGGTAACTCTACTTTTGTGCTAGAAGGGGGGAAGGGTATTGAACAGAAAACTGGTTGCTTTAGTGGAGGTGGACTTACATGTAACTCAGGGTTTCAAGCGCTAGAGTTCGACCTTTTGTTTCTCATGGCTATGGTTTTTTCCTGCACTTTTGTTTTGTTATGATGTAATATTAGCTTAGTGAACTTGAGCTAGAAAATATGGATGGGCGTAATGTGTAATTCCATTTTAAATTTTTTGGTTATTGCTTTATGCGACATTAAGATGTACCAAATGAGGATGTTTATTGTCCAGTTGTGGAATTCTTTTTGTGGATAATCCAGTTGTACTTGGTTCATCACGTTTATATTGTTCTTTATTTCTTTGACATAAGGGCTTGATGATGTACCTCTGCTAATTTATAGTCGGAACTCGGGAACACTTTCCTTGCAAATATAATATTCTTTGTAAACACTCTCTCTAATTATCTCCCTCGTACTTCACATGGTATAGCTATTTTCCGTAATCCTCTGAAATCTGAAGAACATGACAATAATAATATAATGAACACTACTTGTGCTTATGATTACATGCCCGACAATAGTGGGGAAAAAAATAAATAAAGCAAACCAATGCAAAAAAAAAAAAAAAAGCTTCTACTTGTATTATATATTTGTGGATAGAAAATACAACTTCTTTAACAATTCTGTCAAAAATGGCAACAAATAACCAGCAATTACTGTATCTCGTGTATTGTGATTGCATGCTTCCCTTCCTAGTTCTATTTAATTTATTGCGTGAAGCTATTGGAAAATAATCAACAATCAAAACAGAATTTTTTTCCTCTCAGGAGCTCTTTGTCTAATTGATCTTGGGACCAGCCAAAGGAAATAGCCAGTATTATAGTACGAATGACGAGACCCATAAAAACTTGCGTCAAACTGCAGCTTTCTGGAAACACCAGTCTCGTAATTATAAAGTTTAATGTAACCAAACCGTTTTTTCTTTTTCCAAAGCCAATGCTCGCCCTCATCTTTTATCAAGAGTTCCAGTATTGGTCCTCTAAGGCTATGCTCCAGAACCATCCATTAAAGGAAGGGAAAGGGACGGAGAGGTCAGGAGAGGAAGAGAAAGAGGCGGAAAGGAAAGTCTTACTCTGTCTACACTCCGATTTGGGAGTAACAAAAAACGCAATTTTAATGGAACTGACTACCCTATGTTCTCCTTCCGTTCTCCTCTCGATTTCGTACTGGAGCGAGTAAACATCGCTGGTTCTCCTTACTCTCCTCTCCCTTCCTTCAAAAAGCTCCTCCTGGAGCAGACCCTAAGTAAACGATATGGATCCTGATACCCGCTATAGTTAGAAACGCGATAAATCAATTTCTGTCAGGTGAGCAATCAGCTGTTAAAATGGCAGTTGGTGTAATAAATGATAATAACAGACTGACAGAAGAATGGGGCGCTGTTAGTGAAAGGGTGGAGCCCAGCAGAATTAATAAAACGGCGTCTAAGATGGACTGAGGTGATCTCTTCAAGATTGGTGTTAACAGAAGATGTGTGGATGGATGGCGCTAGTTTAAGTGCTGAAGAATTAGAAGTGATGACGTGTATTAATAGTAGTGGTCAGTAGATTAGTCGTAGAAATAAAACTGTGTGTTGGGATAATGTAAAATGATTGTTATTCTGTTATAAGCAGCTGAGCTGCGCAAATTGTATTCAAGAAGAAAATTAATAAAATTCCTATCTTGTTTCCGCAAATTATCTTTCTCTCTTCCATCTTTCCCATTTCCTTTGTATCTATTGCTGGTTTAATCAATTAAGGGCGTGACAATTTCCAAGTATCCGTCATGACCCATATATTAATTGTACCATTGATCTGTACAGGACAGCCCAAGCCAGCTTTCATCTCAATCAATGGTTGGTAAGATCCGCAATTCATCTCCTTAGTTGTGGTCCGTCTAGAGATTGTGTAAAACTTTTCCAAATTCATCTCCTTAGACCAATGCAGACGGTCATTCATCAAAACTGCTCCATCAATCCAAGTCCAAAGGCGAGGAAAGAATTCGTACCGACGGGCTATTCTCCAAAAACCTGTGCTCAGATCATGAACTAGATATCCCTTTTGATTCACGAAGGCAAAAACTCGATAACAACGGTTATGTTGATGGTAATACAAGCCACAAAGGGTCACAGGCTCATCAGGATAACTTGGTGGTTCAAATGGCGGGGTTGGGATCCAGTGGTTGGTTTGTGAATTATAGATATGGATTATACTTTGGTCCTTGTTTTGTTGTAAGAAGCATAGCATCTCATTGCAAGAATTGACAAGGCGTAGTTTGGACAGGTCAGGTACCAATGGAGGCCTTTCAATTGCGATAACAGAAGATGTTGAGGCCCTGTCGTACCAGTCATTTGCTAGATGTAGATAAAGGTGTTCTTTTGGTACTTTGACATGACATGGATGGAGATGCATTATCAACGCAGGTTTGATTGGAGATCTTGCTCTTTCAAAGGTTAAATCTGAAATAATGTCGTGAAATTGCTTCGAGACGTATAAGCAGTGCCTCAACGATGCATTAGGCAGTTTGACGAGGATTTCAAATATTATATCATCCGGCAACCACACTGTCGCCTGCTTTCTCTCTTTTTTCAAAAAGAGTACAAGATTGTGAAAAGTCTCTCTAGCTCCTTTGGTGAGATCAACTGTCATTTTTCTTGGTGGCATGAGACTCTTCAATACATATATATATAATGTGCTCTTTTCAAACAAATCTGTACTTTTCTCTCAGTTGGTGATTTGGCATTTGGAATTGCAAATAAAATTATGACAAATGATGGGAAATGGATGAAGAAAAGGAGTAAATTCAGGTAAAACACAAGTACTTTCATCATAGGTTGGCCATTTATAATTTGTATCCAGAAAGGAATTTTCTATATTTAACAATAAAAAAACAATTCCTGGATAAACTAAATTTACAGATAATTATTATTATTATTGTTTTATCCATTTTTAAAAGAAAAACATGTCCTATGTTTCTTTTAGCAAGTCATTTTTAGTCTACTCAAATTGAATTTCGCTTTCATTAGAAGGATATGTTTTGTTATCCCAAAATAAACCTCAAATAGTTTAGACCATTTATATTAACATCTAGTATCAAATTAAAGAAAAGAATTATAAAATAAAAAATGAATAACTTTCCTCATTTTCCGTGAATCCCAGCATGTTTCAGACTGGGTAACATGTCCAAGCAACACTCTATTCAAACAAGCTATTAGTTACTTGGATTTTCTATTCTATATTAGTTGTCTACTAGCAAATTGCCAGTCTACAGTGGGCATTTTCCATGTTTCATTATTTTTATTTATTATTATTATTATTATTGGGGAGGGTTGGGGAGGGGAGTTGCGCATCATATTTAATTAGATCTAATTAGGAATTATGTACACCAATCAACACGTTCGGACATCACATGAGGTCCAAGAGATAAGGCTTCAAAAATAGATTTTTCTAATTTCTTCTACATTTCAGTACAAAACACCAGAAGATAAGTCTAAATTTTGAATGTAGATTCTGTCCTATTGAAATATTTTTTTCTAAAGAGTAGATCAGTTGCTATAGTCGCATAAGAAGTTGTGTTTGAGTCACCTTCTATATATTAACTAATTATATCCATATACTTTTTTTGTTGGCACCAACGAAAAAAGTTTCTTTATGCTTAATATATAGAGAAGTTATTGGTATTATATTCTCTTTCTGGACCCCCTGTGCAAATATTTGGGGGGGGGGGGGGGGGGGGGGGGGGGGGTGCTGTCCCTCTGTGAAATTACAGAGAGGGATTTAGTCCATGAAAAAGCAGATCAACAACGGGGCACGGGCTATTACTATTAGTATATGTATTGCGTCTCCATTGGACCAGACTTGAATTTCATGTATGGCTGGAAGCACCAATTGATAGAAAGAATAGAAAGGCAGATCGAAAGAGCTGAGTCATTCCAAAGGAAATAATATATATTGTGTTGTGTCATAGTCAAACATTAAACTTAGAAATATGCCACTCTCTATTCGAATTTTCATCAATAATCTTCAATAAAATACAAAAATCTAAGTCTCAATATTTTAAATAAATGCAAATGTCCGAACATTAAACTGGACGAAATTAAATAATCTGTCCGAACATTTCAATTGGGTTAATCCAGTTTAGTCCAATATCAATTTTTGGACTGTAATATCCAAGTTAATCAAACGAATCATATAATTTTCAAATTATTCAATAATCCTCCTCCTTATGCATAATTTTATTCAATAATATTTCTATATAGTTGCTTTTGAGTTATATAGGTGCTGTTGGATGTCACAAGGAAAAACATCATAAAGATAAAAAAAAGAAAAGAAAAGAAAAAAAAAACACATTTGTTTTCTAAGTCAAACAAGTAGTCCTGTAGTAGTATATCAGGGCAATAGATTGGCCGAATTCAAATCCTGTGTTGCGCTACACCATGTGTAGCGCACTCACAGGCCGTCCGATTTTGATCAGATGGATAAGAGAGCCCCGTGCATGTAACCAGATTCCTAGGTCCGAAAAAAATGAACCGTCCGATCAAAATCGAACGGCTCGTGAGTGCGCTACACGGCGTGTAGCGCAATACGAGATCAGGGTCCTAGATTGGCCTGGGCACATCACTCGACTCTAGCGAGTCCACTCAATCAACTCAAATCTCAATCATAGTAAACACAAAAATAAGAAATACAAATTCAAACACATGGATTTTCGATTTGAGTTCATGAATTGTACAAACCTAGACATGGCGGTGGGCGGGGCAGAGGACAGGTGGGGCATGCAGAAGACAGGTGTGGCGGGAGGGGGGGCGAGGGGGGTTGGCGCAGCGCGGATCCTCGGCAGTAAAAAAAAAAAAGGACTACTGAACAGTCCTTTTTTTATATTTAAAAATTTTAAAATTCAATTGTTGAATCCAAACCGTTGATTTTGTTCAATTTTACGGGCGATGCGGTCATCCCGCAGCGTGACAGCTCCCGCCACGAAAGTACAGATAATTGTACTCTCGTAAGGCTTATCCTGAAAACTAAACATAAAATTAGCAATAAGTTTTTATTTTTTTTTCTGATAATATAGTCAAATATATTATCAAGCCAAGAGTATGAACAAAATAAAACACAAAACAAAATATTTCGACACACAGTCGATCGCAAAAACATATCTGTCAACGCATATATAACCTAACGGTATGTCCTATTACATCATAACAAAACATAGCCACTAGTTTTCTATATTAAGGTGATCTTCCTCGCAAACCTCTAAGTTAAGTTTCCATGTGCAAGCGACATGTCATCTGGAACCCCCATCCGCCGGGGAACATGCAAAACAAATACGGAGTGATAATAAAATTCTCAGTGCGGGTTTTAGTTTCAGACGTGGATTTCTAGTTGTAATCTTAGTCCGAAAATAACACCCGTAAAAATCAACTTGAGTAAATAACTTAGGAATCAATTAAATTACTTACTTAGTCAAATTATTAATGCAATATAATTGCAAAATATCTAACTAGTTTCATAACAAGCTAGAAACTTAGAACGATTCCATTATACCCTTTTTTCCATGAACATGCATACAAACAAATCAAGATTTCAAGAACTTTTTCCTTACCTGGCCAGCAAAAGAGACATATCCCTAGACCAGGTGGCAAAATGAAGCATATCATATAAACATACCAGTCCAAACATATCAGTCCATAACAGTATGACACAAAAAACACACTCAGATCCCCTAACCCAACCGGTTGGGCCAGTAAAAGGGTGACATTTTCCTAACCCAAGGGCAGGAAAAAGAGACGTATCTCTAACCCTGGGCCGGCAAAAGGAAATTCCATATTCAAATAGTGTTACCGAACTGGCCGAAGCCAGTGACCGACCGACTCCGGAGAGTGGCTTTGACTATCATTTCAAAATATCACACTGCCCTTCACACAGTCGTAATGTGAATCATTTCCATATCATTCTCAGTTACCACACAGTATCATTCATGCACGGTCACAATTTCAAATTATCAGACAATATTAAATTGAGCTGGCATAACTCAGCTCATCCATAATAAATGAATATGCAAACTTGCCTGGCTGTTATAACCATTTTAACAAAGGATATTATTTCAACATGAGTCTTTGAGTTGTAATATATGTTCCTATAAACTAGCATGATCAATGTGTAATGCATCAAAAGAGTTCAACAACATGTCATGCATAATTTAAAGTTACCAGGACTGGATCTCTATAAAAATTCACGTATCCGCACCTGTTGTTGGATCAGGTTCAGTCTTCGCCAAGTCGCCTGTATATTAATCAAGAACCGTTAAGATTTGGCTAAACGATTTCTTAAATTGACCTAACTTGAAATCCTTAAATGTGGTCCGGCTTAAGCTACCAGACTGACTAACTAATACTTTATTATTTATTATAGTAATTGCTTGTGTTTTTAGTAAATTTAGTTTTTATCATCTATTATTATAATATTTTTCTTTTATTTCTAACTTGATTTATTTAGTTAATTTCTTGTTTATTATTATTCAAATTATTAGTATAATTCTTAAGTTATTTATTATTATATTATTTAACTGATTAATATTTATTTAATTACTTAAAATATTGTCTTAATATTTATTTGTCATTTAATTGATTCTTCCTAAACCGACAGCCAACCAAGAAAAACCCACATTTTCGGCCCCTTTTATCCACAACACGCAAAGAGGAGAGAAAAGGATAAAGATTGAAGAAGGAACGGTGGAAATTAGTTTGATCAAAATTTTTAACGTTCTCAAAGTCCTACTCATCTCGTTGCCGCGTCTCACGGATAAGATCGAGAGAAAGGATAAGGACAGGGGAGGTGGCAGCAACCAATTGGTTTGCCTCAATCATCTCTCGTCAAAAATCGCGCTTCATTTCGTCGGAGAAGAGACGAAGCGATCGGACGGATCGAAGAAGAGAACAGAAAAGAAAAGAGGAGGAAGATGGTGCCAGCGCACAATCCTGACTTTTATCAAAATTTTCTCTCTTGGATTTTCTGTGGCAAAAACTTTGTAGCTAAGGATGCTGCAACTCATATATTTGATTTAATTTATTTCTGTTATTAAGTATAATTAAATATTTCTGTTATTAAGTATAATTAAATTCAAGCTTAATTATTATATTAAGTCAAACTTTGATTTTTGTTAGAATTATGTAAATAAATTTTAGATACTAGACCAAGTCAAAAATTTTAAATTCGAATCGATTTTCATGTTGATTCAGATTTATTTCTTAAAGATAATGATATTTGTATAAATTAAATTGTCTTAATATTATTTTTAAAATTAACTCAATTGATTCAATCAAGTATGGTATTTTCTGAAAGAAGTGCTTAATTTTCATTTTAGAACTAACAATTAGCAATAAACACAAGATTAAACACATGGATCTAGGCTTAAGGCCATTCACACACAAATTAATGAGAAAAAGGAGGAAAAAATCGTTTTACCTCCCACAAAATCGTATTTGTGGGGTAAACCAAATCTCTAGAAGTTGGTGGCGTGCCTCCTCCACCGTCTCCACCTCGTGCTCAGCCTCGAGTCCACCAAGGAGCCCAACCACCACCTTTTCTTCTTGTACTAGCAAGAGAAGGATGAGACTAATCCTTTTGCACATCTCTAATCAATCAACTAATTGAGAGGTATAGATTTGTGTTCAACACATGAGCTAAAAGAGGAAGGGAAGAGAAAATTTCTCTCTTCCTTGGGTGTGGGCGGCGGCCAAGAGAGGGGCAAGAGAGATGAGAGAGAACTAGGATTTTGAGCCTCCATCTAAGGTCCTTAAATAGAGCTCAAACCCTACCAACCCAACTTGGGTATTTACCCTTTTGCCATCTCTCTAGGCCGGCCAAGAAATGGGCCTATTTGGGCTCCATTCAATGCTCAATTTAGTCTCTAATTCAATTAATTAAAGACCCTTTAATTACTCTTTAATTGAACTTTCAATTTACCAATAAATAAAAGCCCATTTAATTAATAACTAATTATATCAATATGTGTTGAATTAATTATCAATATCTTGATAATTATTTTAGGATTAATATATGTGTTATTTAATTTCCATATGATCTCCTTGATTAAATTAATTATAACATAAATAATGTACCGTTACAATATGTCAATCCTGCATAAGAAATAATGGTATTTCCTTGTCCGATTCTTATGTCACATGATATCATTGTATAATCAAGATAGGAGCATGTCATTCTTGCAGATTATACATTTCTTGATCTAGAGTTGATCGTCTAGTTTGCATGCATACGATCCAACTCCATCAAGGGGCCCAAACAGATATCACCACTCACTAAGTATACTAATGAGGGACATACGGTTTTCTTGATGAGCAACCTTTCCCCGCACAATTCAAGAGAGCATAAATAAAGTCTGTATAGTAGCCTTTATCAGGAATCAACGTTAGACGATATTTATAGAACCTATATATCCTCATGTGGAAAAGTTGAACATCTCAAATTTAGAATCAAACTTATATGAAATAAACAATAACACATAAGACAAACACAATCCATATGTTTATTTCATTGGGTTAGGTCTTGTACTATGTTCCAATAACATACACATATGCAATTAAGTTGGTAACTCATTACCTATTATTTGTAGAACTTAATCATCACTTAACTTGCATACTAATCTTTTATGACAATTAATGTTCTTTGTTAATTATCAAGATTATGAACAATTTAGATTTATTATTGTCATTCTAATGAATGATCCACAGAGATCTACAATTCAGATCATCAATCTGAATGATCTGTCAATAATAAACTCTAGAAGCAAATGATCAAATATCATCATTAACATAAACTAAAAAAATAAGTCATTAAATATTGCCTTCTAGGACATAACTCCAACAATCTCCCACTTGGCCTGGAGTCAATCAGTAGTGACTTCTAGCCAGTGAAGAATCGAGAACAATGTCATATATTCATATATATACATGTCTCGAACCTCAAAAGAAATTATACGTTTAAAGCAAGTTATTCATATGTCCATTACGCATGGATGCACAATTGCATCTCGTATACTGCTTAAGGTAGAGGTTAAGTTAGAGTGTTTCGCGAACCTATCCAATTTTGTTTTGACCCTATATATATACACACACACACATATATACTACTATATATGTGTTCTTGATCATCATAAGAGATCAAGTGATATCATCATAGATCCTAGTTGGATCACCAATTTAATATTGGGTTCTTCAAGATTAAGTTATGTTTCGAAATGCATAGAACCATATTAGCTTGACTGAGAACTTCTCGATCCATACTACATTTTTTCATTGCAGGTCGGCGTGGCCCATATTTTTGGTGCCTTTTGTTTAGTAGTGGGAAGGGTAACTCTACTTTTGTGCTAAAAGGGGGAAAGGGTATTGAACAGAAAACTGGTTGCTTTAGTGGAGGTGGACTTACATGTAACTCGGGGTTTCGAGCGCTAGAGTTCGACCTTTTGTTTCTCATGGCTATGATTTTTTCCTGCACTTTTGTTTTGTTATGATGTAATATTAGCTTAGTGAACTTGAGCTAGAAAACATGGATGGGCGTAATGTGTAATTCCATTTTAAATTTTTTGGTTATTGCTTTATGCGACATTAAGATGTCCCAAATGAGGATGTTTATTGTCAAGTTGTGGAATTCTTTTTGTGGATATTCCAGTTGTACTTGGTTCATCACGTTTAATTGTTCTTTATTTCTTTGACATATGGGCTTGATGATGGTACCTCTGCTAATTTATAGTCGGAACTCGGGAGTACTTTCCTTGCAAATATAATATTCTTTGTAAACACTCTCTCTAATTATCTCCCTCGTATTTCACATGGTATAGCTATTTTCCGTAATCCTCTAAAATCTGAAGAACACGACAATAGTACTTGTGCTTATGATTACAAACCAATGTCAAAAAAAAAACTACTTGAATAATATATTTGTGGAAAGAAAATACAATTCTTTAACAGTTCTGTCAAAATTTGCAACAAATATCCAGCAATTACTGTAATCTCCGTGCATTGTAATTGCATGCTTCCCTTCCTAGTTCTATTTAATTTATTGCGTGAAGCTATTGGAAAATAATAAAAGGAAAACGCAAATCAACGATCAAAACCGAATTTTTTTCCTCTCAGGGGCCCTTTGTCTAATTGATCTTGGGACCTGCCAAAAGAAATAGCCAGTATCATAGTACGAATATAGAAATCCATAAAAACTTGCGTCAAACTGCACCTTTCTGGACGTACCAGTCTCGCAATTATAAACTTTAATGTAACCAAACAGTTTTTTCATTTTCCAAAGCCAATGCTCGCCCTCATCTTTTATCAAGAGTTCCAGTATTGGTCCTCTTAGTAAACGATATGACTCCTCATACCCGCCATAGTTAGTAATGCGATAAAGCAATCTCCAAGTATTACTATTATAATCCGTCAAGACCCATATATTAATTGTGCCATTGATCATTACAGGACAGCCCAAGCCAGCTTTCGTCTTAATCAATGGTTGGTAAGATTTGCAATTCATCTCCTTCATTGTGGTTCGCCTAGAGATTGTGTAAAACGTTTCCAAATTAATGTCAAAAGCAATGATTTCGTGCAAGCAAAATGCAAACTGTGTCCTAGTAGACCAATGCAGACGGCCATTCATTAAAACTGCTCCATCAATCCAACTCGAAAGGCCAGGAAAGTGTTCGTACCGATGGGCTCTTCTCCAAACACCTGTGCTCAGATCATGAACTAGATATCCATTTTGATTCACGAAGGCAAAAACTCTATAACAACGGCTACCTTGATGGTAATACAAGCCACAAAGGGGCACACGTCTATCAGGATAACGTGATGGTTCAAACGGCGGGGTTGGCATCCATTGGTTGGTTTGTGAATTATAGATATGGATAATACTTTGGTCCTTATTTTGTTGTAAGAAGCATAACATCTCATTGCAAGAGTCGACAAGGCGTAGTTTGGACAGGTCAGGTACCAATGGGGGCCTTTCAATGGTGATGACAGAAGATGCTGAAACCCTGTCATACCAGTCATTTGCTAGATGTAGATAAAGGTGGTCTCTTGGTACTTTGACATGACATGGATGGAGATGCATTATCAACGCAGGCTTGATTGGAGATCTTGCCGTTTCAAAGGTTAAATCTGAAATAATGTTGTGGAATTGCTTCGAGACATATAAGCAGTGCCTCAACGATGCATTAGGCAGTTTGACAAGGATTTCAAACATTATATCGTCCGGGAACCATATTGTCGCCTGCTCTCTCTCTCTTTTCTTTGTCAAAAAGAGTAGAAGATTGTCAAAAGTCTCTCTAGCTCCTTTGATGAGATCAACTGTCATTTTTCTGTGCTTTTCTCTTCAGTTGATGATTTGGCACTGAAAATTGAAAATGAAAATATTACAGATGATGGGAAAAGGATGAAGAAAAAGAGAGAATTCAGGTAAAACACAAATTCTTTCAGCATAAGTTAGCCTTTTATAATTTGTATCAATCGAGAAAGACATTTTCTATATATAAAAATTAAAAAATAAATTCATAAATTAATTATTTAGTATTTACGGACCATTATTTTGGCTTTTTTTAGCCATTTTAAAAAAGAAAAACATGGCCTATTTTTCTTTTAGCAAGTAGCAAGTCATCTTTAGTCTACTCAAATTGAAGTTCGCTTTCATTGAAAGGATATGCTTTGTTCTTCCAAAATAAACCTCTCAAAAGAGCTACCATTTATATTAAGTATCCAGTATCAAATTCAAAAAGAATTATTAAATAAAAAGCTATATATTTCCTCATTTTCCGTGAATGTCAGCATGTTTCAGACTGAGTAATAACATGTCCTAAACCAAAACTGAGTTCAAACAAGCTATTAGTTCTACTAGCTAGGAAATTCCTAGACCCTTCGTAAAATATTTGGGGGCCCTGGCCCTCCGTGAAATTGCAGAGAAGAAGTTAGCTCC
Organism: Rhynchospora tenuis; assembly: GCA_027725995.1. Classification (NCBI taxonomy): domain Eukaryota; kingdom Viridiplantae; phylum Streptophyta; class Magnoliopsida; order Poales; family Cyperaceae; genus Rhynchospora; species Rhynchospora tenuis. The sequence continues at coordinate 123,890,768 of CM050889.1, forward strand.
GTTGGGTTTTGAACGACTTGTGTAAATCTTAATATAATCTGAGCGAAAGGTTTACCTGGATCAATCTGATTATTCAATGATCCTAAATAGGTCTTCTATGCTCCTAAACACCTCAGAAACGACGTCCACACGTACATCAAGATTGGGAGAAAGTTTTTCACTAGAACAAGACCCGCCTATAGTGTTATTTTGCCTAAACTATGAGCACCTTTTCGATATATTCGATGGAGGAATAAACGAGTGGCTTAGAGTAGCTACTATCAACACATATATGTAGCATATGCTCTGATTGTCTTGTCTCTCATGACCAACCCTTTTATACAGAGATCAAAGGAAAAATTGGTTTTTAAACAATGCCATAATTGTCCATCAAAATTAGACAATATTTCCTAATAAGACCACCCATAATAAGTAGAGAAAGTGAAAAAAAAAAAAGAGAAATTGGAATTTTTATATTTTTCTCTCATAGTTTCATACATATAAATAAGTAGAATAATAAAGATATAGTAATTTCTCAATCTAATGAAACTGTCTAAAGGACATAATATTAAAGATTATTAATTAAGGATATATACGGAAATCCTTATCATTACATATTGCTAATATAGAGACTATTCTAAATTGTTGCATTCTATAGCTGTTGTCATGGTCTACTTTAACAGATGTAACATCATCACATCCAATGAAGAAAATCTACTTTGCCTTCACAACCACGTTTGGTAATTACAATATTGTACAATGCCCAAGATACTAAGCATAATCAAATATTCTAGATTATTTTCTAATCATAAATAATCTAACGAGTCCATAAAAAATTTCCCCGTCCACTCAGACTGAATGAACTAACCAGTTAGTTATCGGAATAGTTTTAGTCAATCCAAAAATAAAAGGAAAGATGTAAAGGATTTGAGACCACCTAAAAATTGCGCAAGTGGTCATAGAGCATAAATGCTACGGTAGACGCCACCGTAGTATGTCGGTGAAAATTTGTATTTTTTATGGCTTAACATTTGAAACGAAGACCCTAAATTTTGCACGTTGTTTTTTTTTTTTTTTTAAGTGTATATATATTTTCATACAATATCCAATTTAGATGAATAAAATTGTGTTCGAACCTTAACGAAATGATCTACAGCTTTCTATTTTGCATCTCCCGATTCGAAATACATCATGGTCAGAACTTTAATTGAACATGACATATTCGTTTTATACACACTTGCAATATCTTTTTGAACATGATTCATTTAGAATTAAAATGTTCTTAATATAATAAATAAAATCGGATATAAACCTTTTTTTTTTTAAAACCTTGACAACAGCTGTCAAGTAAAATCGGATATAAACCTTTCTAATCTTTGCTATTCGGAAATAAATCTCTATAATATTTAAAATCGGATATAAACCCCTATAATTGTGATACGTTTGATACAAACCTTTTCACAATCTCTTCAGGGACATCCGATAAAATTGGAATAAACATTTTCACAATTATTATATATATTTAAATAAGACAAATTTAAAATTTAAACTAATGACCGAAATTTAATTATAATAATCAGGGAAACAACAAGTCAACAACGTGTATATGAGAACGGTTTTGTTATTTTTAGTTTTGATAGTTCTAACCAAACTTATTCTTTGTGCTGAACTGCTGATGCTCGAGTCAAACCAGCTGAATGCATCAATATGAGTATGACATCTTTGGTTTGTTTATTATATAGTTCACTCAAGTATTTTTAGTTTTGCTTTCTAATGAAGTACCCATTGAAAGTCAAATTTTTAATTAATAAGACGATTTAAAAATAAAAATACTTACAAGTTGAATTATTTCTGTCTTTTCCAATGTATCAAATATTATATTACTAGAGCGGATCATCGAGCTTCGCTCGATACATGAATTTTTATTGTATTAATATTATAAATGATAGAAAAATACTAATAATGTAATAAACTTTAATTTAAGCCGAAAGGAAAAATGAGATTGCACATAAACTAAAATTTTAACTGAGATATTGCCAAGGAACAATGAGATGGCACACCATTATAATCATTGATCAGCAACAAAATATATAATATATAGAGAGAGAAGGCATGGAAAAAAAATACTATCCTCAAAAAATCATGTATGTTTCAAAAGAAAAATACAATATTTTCTAAATATACTATGTTTTAAAAGGAAATATTTGCAGTTTATATCTGAGGAAAAAAGCTAAGCCAATTATAAATTATAAATATCAATCGATCAACATCAGCATATCAACATAAAAAAAATAAAAGAGAAAAATATGATTGCAACATGGTATCTTTTAAGAAATGATATTTGGCGACAAAACAAAGCACCATATATCTATATGTACTCTTAGTCCAAAATTTATGTTGGACATATTATTTTGAATAAATATCACAATCATATCAATAAGATATGAATATATTAAAATAATATGTCCAACAATATTATCTCGTAGAATGAATTTTGAGTTTTCCAAATATATGTCCAACATAATTTATAATATTTTTAGCTTAACTATTACAAATTGACAATGAAAATGAAAATAGGAAGGGGTCAAAAAAAATCAGAAACAAAACAATGTACTGCTATATTATTGTCTGCCGGTGAAGCGGGTCAATTTTATGAGGAATAATACCCAGTACACAAATAGTTATAGATTATCATGTTACAGAAATAGAAAAAATGCTCTTTCACAATACTTAGAGTGTCGAACTACATTTGACTAAACGATCCCGATACCCACACATCTTTATTTATAATATTGATTACTAGGAGGGCTCGATAAATGAGTTTTTATTGTATTAATTTTTATTTTGTTCTTATAATTAAGTTATATATAAAATGAAGATAATTAAATTTAGTATGGTAGGGCTAGATTGACGAAAAAAAGACATGAGGATTAGACAATGTTACCGGAGAAGGAGAAGAGAAAGTGAAGAGAGATTATGAGCAACACAAAAGATAGATGGAGACATGATGAAAATAAAAATAGGAAGGCGTTAAAAATTAAAAATAAAACATTTCCATGTACTAGTGAAAGAAAATGATAAATGTAGAAATATATAAGATATAAGATGATTAACATTTTTTAGCATTTTGTATAGCCAGTTTGGGCCGATATATGAACTATATGGTAAACTGATAATCAAAACCACACAAATTATGCAAAATGAAATGAGCAAAAATACTTAATGCATCGGTGAAAAGTGTGTTTGGTACCATCAAGAATTAGAAATTCCGAATAGAATTCCAATCTGTGCTATGTGCTAAATTGCATAATATTAATGTGTTTCTAAAACAAAAGTAGTTTTCGGTAGTGCGCTTATTCTAAATTAATTATAACCATCGATTAATTTTCATCCTACGGTTAAAAATTTGGTGCTATATAATGTTTATTTTCATCGCTCGGCTGGATTTTTTTATTTTAAACTTTTCACCTTACATGGTCAAAAGGGAAAAAAAGAATAAAGGATAAGAAGGGAAAGTTGTTTTCATAAGTAGGTTGGTATAGAAAAATCCCAAAAGGGTTTCAGGCGTAGAGCAAAAATTATGGGACTCAGGAGTCAGGTCAACAGATCTCTGCTTATACTTCACTTAATAATAAGATGAATAATATTCCAATAAGATTTCACGCCACATGTATGACATGGTAATAGAAAACATGACAGCAATATTGATGGTGTTAATTAAATGCAAGAAAGTTCGATCCACTTATAAGGTATATCATGATTGATGAACTATGCATCAATACATCAAAAGTACGAAAACAAAGAATCAAAATAACTGTAATAGATTAATTCAAATATATTCATTTTTTGACCTCTAGATCAAGCATCAAATAAACTTAAAAAAATTATAAAATTTTATGACAACGCATCCGTCGTTAATGTAAACAAGATCAACGGTTTAGATCGGATGATTATATTTTAAATTTTGAAATTTAAAATAACAAAATAAAGTGTGGCATTGTGGCACACAAAAAGTGGCGTGCTCATTTATAATTTATCGGAATGAGTAGTGGAGACAAATTGTTAGAAAATCAATAATATTAGTATTTAAAATTATAAAAAACGCGACATAAATAGAAAATTGCTCTGATAAATGGCTTATTGGTTTTCTACTAGTATAAAACTTAGCACACATAAACTATTAAGAAGAAAATTGTAATTTGACTTTTCGTTACTTAATCATCATCTTAGCAAGTTGACAAGCTATAAAATAATAGTGGATGACTTTTCGTTACTTAATCATCATTTTAGGAAGTTGACGAGCCATAAAATAATAACAATATATGACCAGAAAAAATAAATAACATTAAAAAAAGTTCTCTTATAATAACCAGCAAAACAGCTGATTATGTTAATTTTCGGAGTTTCCCAGGAAAAAAACAAAACCGCTAAGTCCGTACTTGTATTAATTAAGCCGAGCGGTACCGATGTATGTATCTCCGAGTTCCGTACTCCAAGTTTGTCCAGGAAGGATTCGAGCGGCGGCGCCATGGCGGAGAGGCGGGTGAAGAAGTCAAGTGGCCTCAGAGTTCTTCAGTACGCTTGAGTTTGCTTTGAGCGAAGTTGAATGGTGAATTTGGTTAGCTTTTAGATGTTTTTAATTAGCTCAAATTAAGATTCATGCTTTTTAATCCAAAATACACTGACAACGGCTCTTTATGTGTGCCCAGAGCGCTACTATTCGTCTCGAGGCCTCTCTAATGAATTCCAGGGTCATCTTGTCAGAACTCAGAAGTCAGAAGGTATGTTGTAGAAATTGAGATTTTCATTCTGGTCCTTTTTCTCAGGACAGTAGTATCATGTTCACCAAGTCCTTTATAATCTTACCTGATTCATGTATATGGTAATTGTAATGGATCTGTTGCTCGGTGAAAAAGCTGATTGGATTTTTTTTTTTATATGGTACACACTACGCAGTCGTGCTATAGTAGACTATCAATAAAGTAGTATCGCTAAACTAAAACATATATAGACTCATCAAGCAGTGTGTTACTTATTTTGGGAAGTGCACTGACATGGCCTGAAGTGCAAAAATTTTAAGTCCCAAACATTCACAATTGAACATTCCATTTCGCTTATTTAGTTTCTCTTATTCTGGCATATATTGCTCCCAGTTTCTTAGATTCGAAATTAGGAGATTGGTCAACTTTTTCTGCATAATATCTACATTTCTTAGATTCTGTGTCATAATATCTACAGTTGTGCAGCTAGCGAGGAATCGCTCTCAATTCTTTTGTGACCTGGCCTTCACCTCAAATCCCAATTTTTTGACAGACTTAAATGTGCCTAAAATGCATAGAGAAATCATGTCAATTCTCTGCTTTGTCCTCTGGAGAGAAAGATGCAATAGAATCTTCTCTGATTCTGTTCTTTCACCTATTCTACTAGTTGATCAAGTATACATCGAGTGGGAAGCCCTGCAGTCTTAATACTTCTTCTTTTGTTCTGTTTCGGCCAGCGTTTAGTTCTTAGATAGTTTTTTTGTTGCTTTTTTCTTTTCTTTTTGTTTTCAGTTTTTTTTCTGCTCCTTTTAGCCACTGGCTAAATCATGTATACTCTTTACTTTAATAAAAAGATGGGGACTTGATCTCCATTTTTTCCTCAAAATAAAAGAAGTAACAATTCCTTGGATGACTTTATACATTGAGAAGTATTTATGTTATGTATGCAAACAAAATACATATATGATGACAGCCTAGTCAAGTTTTGAATCTTAATTAAATTTCACATTCCAGGTAATTTGCACTGGCCAATAATGCAAACAGAGAACTCTACACAGAAGCCAAATGCATCATATAGGTCACCCTGATTATGGGACCTGTCCTGATAATAAATTCTGAAACTTTGGCATCTGCTTCATGCGACGGGGCCACAACATGGGCACATAGAATGCTCAATAAATGAGTGAGTACCTGTGCAGGATGTTTCCATGAACACTTGTTTATTTCTGAGCTTTTCTCATGAGCAGAAAATTTGATGCGATTTTGTGTTCTGTTTGTTCAGTTCCCTTTTTCTTGATTTTTCGTACTTATATTGCAATAACTTGCTCTGTTGCAACCCCCTAAATATGGGTTTCAAGTCAGGACCATTTGAGAAAGTCTTCAGGGAAATCAAGCATGTGGGACATTAAGAGTGCACACGCACAATAGCGGAGATGGTGTAGTATATTACGCTGTATGTGCAAGACAACAAAGTAGAAGTACAGGTAATCAAGGACTTAACAAATTCTTGTATCCAAATATACTTAAAGTCGGCATACCAGATTTTATTAAGGTTGTGTTTGGAATTACAAGGAATAGCTTTAACCCAAATTAGCACCTATTTTAAAACACTACTTGGTGTTTGGACTGGTTGGTAGTTGTTTGGAATAGTTCTAACCCCGCCATCTTTGTATTCCAACCAAAAGTTGGGTTAGTGACTATTCTGGAAATCCAGGTTATCACAACAACCTTGCTAACCCAACTCATGATTTAACAGTACCCAGTTTCTAAGAGCATGAAATTACATGCATCTTTTTGGGGTGACATATGTTATTCCTCAAGTCTCTTTCTATCCTCACTAATCCATGTGGTAATTTATTTTTTCTTGGCTTACCCAAGCTTGTTTGGTTGGTTTACATTTCTAGCTTACCCGAACTTGTTTAGGGCTAATGGCTTTGTTGTTGTGTATTGTGCTTGACTGTAACGAGTGAGGGTGGTTAATGGCAAACCAGATTTTGTAATATAGCGTGAATGACCAACTTACTGGACAAATATTTCTGAAATGAGACTCTATACACAGATTTTGCTAATTTTTTTTTTTTTTTTTTTTTGACAAAAAGAATGCAGTAACGAAGGTCTAAAATTCCCAGTTAGGGACTCCTTGTTGTCCGAAAACAAAAATGCACTAGTCTTAGGTGGTGAAATTTAACTGCTGAAGGACGACATTGTATTGTTTGGGTGCACATAAAAAAAGAGTTGCAGAGGTAGAAATAAAGTTTAACAAATTATTAGCAAAGTTTTGAATGTTTTGTTTGGATTCATTTAGTAAGCTCAGTCACTTTTTATTATGTTGTTAGCGAAAGAGTAAATATGTAGGACGACACTACTTTGTAAATTTTTATTTTAATTGCATTTTAACTGTAGTCTGAGCTATTGTGCTTTTATGCCTCCAGAATGGCATGAACAGGACTTGTGCCATTCCATACTGTTTAATTTTATTCAGATACCGTAAACTCAGTTTCCAACTACATTGCTTCTGGCATACCCAGCCTCTTGTTGACTTTTTGGCAATCAATTATAGCTTACTTTTCTTTTAATTGTTCATTTACAAGATAGACAACATATAATTCATGTCTGGCAACATGCTGTATTGCCTGATGTTGTGGGCCCTTCTCTGTCCTAAACCAACAAGATTACGTTTAAATGCAGGATGCTAGAGGAGTGAAAGACGATTTCATGGGTATCAATTCACATGTGACAAGAGGAAGGAAACTGGGCTCAGAAATGGGACATATATATAGCAACTGTGTTGTGCCTGGGGATGAGCAAGAATCATGCACCCACAGCACCAGCAAGAAAGCAGGGCTGGCTAGGCAGGAGGCGAGAATGTGCCACCAGTGAGAATGAGTGGAGTGCAGCTTGTGTTGAAGAATGTTGTCATAGTTGGCCAGCTATAGGGAAGCTGATTTAACATGTAGTTGAAATATTTTCAAAAAGTTTCTCTGGGAATTGCATTTTAAGTGGTTCTTATTATGAATCCAGCATAATAAGATGGAGTCTAGACTATTCGAGATTTGATATTAGGTAATATGACAGGCACTGGAGGAGTCATTTTGGACTCTGTCATGTCAGGTTCAGATTGAATAAGGTTAACTCTGAAAGTTGGCCTGGTTTTGGGTTGGGTAAATGTCTGGGTTGTGCTGAATCCCATCACTATCTTAGAGGTTGCAAATAATAAACCCAAAATAATGTTCTGATGTTAACTCAAGTCTCTAGTCGTAATAAAACAAAAAAAAATCCTACTAAAAATCACAAGTGAATATTTGTTTATGATGTTTAATTGTAGGAAATTAGGATGGGAGAAGTGAGATGAATTTGCTTAGTTGAAGCCACAAAAGAGGAGGGTACTTGACTACTTTCCAAAGATGAGTTGAAAATAATTATATGAGCAATTGGCCAAACAGGGATTGATAGTCAACTTTTAAACATTTCTCAAGATGAAAGTCACTAGAGTACCTCTTTACACCAGCCAAAATCATCTCAAGTGATCAGATCTTGATCCTGCTCTCTTCTGAAGCTAGGTAAGATGCTTTTCTGGTATAATATCAAGTATAGTTGCTAATCATGTATAGTCCTGGAAAGGATGTGGGGTTCAAGAAGTAAGAAAGTAAAGAAATTAGAAATTAGAACAGAAGCAAAATGAATTGTGCTAAGAATTTTCAATTAGGAAAATTTGTTCGAAAGTATCTATAAAGTTATTGGTAAATCTTTTACTTGGAGAAATTAATATTGAGTTGGATAGTCAAATAATTTTGGCATGCCTTCACGTGGTGCTGATCATGTACCCAGATTGATCATACTAGATGAGCACATGAAACTTGTACTGTTGTCTCCAGTGTTACTTAATACCCATATTGATCATATTAGATGAGCCCATGGAACTTGTACCCAGATTGATCAATGCAACTTTGTACTTGCTTAAGTTTATAACTTGTTTTATTTTCTTTTCTGGTCAACTTAGGTGTATTATATTGGAAAGAGGAGAATTAGCGAACTGGATTTGTGGTTTTTGTCAAAGAGTAAACACTCGGTTCTATAGTGTATTTGAGAATAAAAACTGACTTCTGATTGGGGATCGTTTTGTGAACCCTAAGGAGACTTGGATTGGACTTGAGACGGAACACTGGTTTTACTTTTTGTTATTTCGAATTTAATTGTAATAATCAATTATATAACTGCATATGTAACTTCAATATCGCTATATATACATGTCATTCGGAAATAAATACAATTTTATAATGAGTTGTTGTGTAAATGGTTCCTCGCATTATTCTAACGTCACAACAATATATAAATAAATCATTATTCTACACAAGTAATATATAAATCATTACTGACCAGATGTGGAAAATTTCTCAATCAAAATAAATGGTTCTTTCACATTATTCTATTATCCAAGCATATGTGTACCATCTGTACAAGAAACAGATTCCAAATGAAATGAATTCTTGCAAGATTTACAAAGGTCTCAAATGTAATGACTTCCCACAAGACACAAATGAAATTAAAAGTGCAAAGTCTTTCCTAACAACCACAGAATTAAGGACACCTCAAATGTAAACAATCCATACAGCCAGACTCCATCAATTCTCAAACCTGCCATCACCCCCATGTAATTGTTTTGCATGTAACTCGCTGCAAAGACAAAAAATTATTATCAGAAGCCACGTTTCAGTTGTGTTGTACAAGTAGATGAGACTTTTTTGGGCATGCAAAGCAAAGGCAACCTTGCTTTATGTTATTGGAGATAAGTTCTCTGTGTCTTTGAGGAAAAACCTTACAAAGTTACAATAAGAAAATGATATTAAAAAAAAAAAGGAGGATCCTACCTAATGCTTCCCTTTTGTGATAATCTCTGGCAGATGTGGACACGGATTCAGAGGCTGTAGATGGCGGCATTGGGTTCTTGGTAAGAGCTGAATTGGGTGCCACTAAGCTCAAGGAAGGGTCTGACTATGATCCCCCAGAAGGAGGTGACTGTGATCCCACCGAATTGGGTGCCACAATTGGGTGCCACAGAGCTATCAGAGTAGATTGTGGTTTTTGCATGCCATGTGGTAGCAGAGCCGGTATGTGCAAAAGAATTTGTGCATGATGCATTCTATACAAGCACATGAACATGCTGCATACTAAGCATGCTACACATAACTGCACATACACAAATAAAAAATTTATAACATTAGGAAAATCCATCAATATAAAGTGTTCATGCCAAGATAAAAATTTAAAGTAAAAGTAGTTATTTGGAAATACCACAAGCTCAATCTTGTTGAACCAGTCTGTGGCTTGTTGGGATTGAGTCAGCCAGAATGTTGTGCTGATCTGGTGCAGTATCGTGGTACCTACAAGTCCAATGACAATAAAGCATTGATAATCTCCGTTGGTGTGGATCAATCTCTTCTTCATTTCAATCTGACAGATTAAAAGTTGCGATATATCAGGTAGTTCCTCTAGTTGGTCCAGAACTTCCAGCACAGAAAAACAAAACAACAATTATCAGATTGTGCAATAGGTGAATTCAAAATTAAAGGTTTGAACCCAAATTGGATTTACCATGTAACAAATGATTGTGCAATACTTAAAAGTTTCCATTTATTAAACATCTAATGTTCACCTTCAGATGGAGGGTATGGAGATGGCATGTCCATGAGAAGAGGTAGGAGCATGTCAACACAAATGTCATTCGGTATACCAAACAAAACATATTCGCAACAGCTATCAATCTACTCACCCAAAAATGTCCTTCATTTTAATACCTGAGATTGAAAAAGAGAAGGTCAGGTCGTAAGCAAAGAAGCATTTATAATTTTTTTTAAAAAAAAGCAGACAATTGCCGGGTTTAAATCAAGATTCATCATATTTTATGGGTGGGCATCAAATAGTACAGAAGCTACAATCTAGGAATTAATCAAGATGCATCAAGTTTGGATCAGAACAAGAAAGTGAAGAAGCTAACATGAACTGAAACACTAATTTATTTATTTATTTTTCCTAAAATACCCTGACTTGCACTTACTATGATACCCTTTCTGTAAAGCACTTCCTGCAAAATAAAACAAAATAGCAATTATCAGTTTTTTTTTTTTTTTTTTAAAAAAAAACAAGGGTTTAATCCCCGGCACTTTCTATTAATTGAAAGTAATAAGAAAAGAAAACACAATACAATAGTTATGCATCTCTAACGATGCCTTATCCAAAAATATAGAAAAATAAACAAACTAAACCCCAACAGTTAATAAAATTTTACCTCATACCATTGTAACTAACACCAAATCATATAGGAAGAGTTTCAGGTCTTGACACGTGTTGTCCTTTAATTATCAGTTTATTTGAAAAATTATTGTCATTCGGTCATTGCTTAATTAGTTGCCTCCAATATTTTAACGTAAGTATTTATACTTACTTTTAATTTGTATCTTTTTTTATTTTTCTTTTTTTTTATTGAAGACATGGATATCGCTAGTGCTATTAAAATGTTGCTCCCACATTTATATAGTTTTAGATTGTGTGTTGCTCAATGCAATCTCATGCCTCGCACAATTTTCATTTTTGTGTCTTTTATATTATGTGTTGCTCATTGTAATCTCATATGGATGATGGATCACACAATTTTCATGTTTGTGATTGATAAGTTGAATCCATTTCTCGTTAAATGTTATTATCATTCTAATAATCTCATGGTTCACCTACTGCATAAATTATTACAAAACATTTCTTGTTAAATTTCATTGTCATTTTAATCTTATTTTTACTATTTTTCTAGTTGTTGAAATACATATATCAATTGTACTTGCATCATGCATACATGACACGAGATATATAGTAGAAAGCTATTAAATTGTGATTACACTACTACATAATTGGGTTCATGCATGAAAAATACAGTAAAGCTAGACAACTTTCAGCGAGCAAAAATATTAGTCAAATCCAGACGAATTTAATTATCACAAGTGATGATAAAACAATAATAAAACAAACAAAAGACAAAAAATGGAACAATGATAAAAAAAAAAGGTCTAAATTTCGAAGAGCGATGAATTTAATTATCACAAGTGATGATTCTTTTTTGTCTTTTGCATATTGAGATATTTTTAATTGTAAATGTTGATGTCTACCAAGTACCAAGTTCACAAGAAAGGAAATATAATTATACATAATTTAATTCAGTCTTAACGTATCACCTTGTATTTAAATATTATTACATCTTATTATTTATTCTTACATAAAAGCACTTACAAAGAATTTCATTAGTGCATAAATAATGCATGATACTGAAACCTTAATTATTTGATCAGTGCATCATATCAAGTTCTTGCGAACGCGCAATCTTAATTCTTTCTATGTTATGCCGGGAAAATTCTCGAATTCATGAAATACACAACTAAAATACCCATGGTTGAAATTGTTAAACATTTTGGTTACTGTATTGCATATATGCAGGCATACTTTATTAAATCGGCGTTCAAATGGACTTTGGTCATTGATTTCAACAGACCACGCTTTCTCAAAACCTCGCGGGCCCACGCGCCCACGTGGAAAGGGCTGTGCAGCCTGGAATCCTTATCCTGATGCCCCGCGGCACCGGTGCCGCACACCATCGGAGCCGTCTGATCAAGATCGGGCGGGTTAATTTTTTTTCAGCGCCTTGGAATCTGGTTACATGCACGGAGCGAGATCAATAATGGAGGGCTGGGATGGTGCGCGGCACCGGCACTAGATTTCGATTCGTGCAGCCTGTGCTTGATCCTTTGATAATTTTCATTTCTTTCTGATGTGTGTAGCACACTTAATTAAAGTTTCTCAGTGAGTCGTCGCAGACATGCTGACCAATTCACTATTCAGATCCACCGTGAATTGGTGGTGGGCCCTTTGCCATCTTACTCTCTGCCCATATGTAAAAGGGGCTGAATAAAACCTAGATATAATCAGATCTATGTTATAATGTATGCACTAATGCAATTTTGTTGAGAAGATACGGCAAGTTGGTAATTATTTTTTTTTTAAGATAATGCTAGATAGCGGGTATCTAGGGAAGCTAGTTGGTAACTTGATATAATTATGTGAATTTCTTTTACTCTACCAAATTATAAGCCTGATCTGGTTTGCAAATATACTTTTTATGGCAGCCATCCAAAACTACTTTGTTTAGTTAGGTCTGTGGGATGCTCCAGCGATGATAAAAAATAGATTTTTATACTCTTTGCTAGTTTTTCGGAATATTTGTGTACTTTTCTATTGAAAAGATGTAATTATCTGATTGGGTTTTTGGCTGTTTTTTCGCAGAAATAAGCTGGATAAGAAAATAGGATTTGGTTTCATTTCTAAAATGGTAGATAGTAGATGCCTCCAGGTTCTCATCCTCGTACATTTGTCTAAACTTCTATTTTGTTTTTTTCTTTTTTGGCAACTTCTAAACTTCGATTTCACAAAACATAATAACAGATGTTCCTGAATCCTGATTTATCTAACTAATAAATAGAGAATATAGTGTCCTATTTGAAGTTCCTTTAACCAATTTGGTCCATTTGAGAGCCCACTTATTTCATTGCACAGCCCACTCTGATGAATACTTCTATTTAACAGGCCTTTTTCTCCTTCCTCGATATGTCTAATTTTGAAATTCAATACCGAGTCACTGTCTCACTGACACTTTGAATTAAATAACCCAAAATAGTTACATGTATTTGTTTATTAGAATTAATCTAGGCATATCGAACGGACCAAAAATGGTTCAGAACAAACTAGTTGGCATGCACCTAGCCCGTATTTCACTTTAAATTATGTCCGCGTAAAAAGGTAAAATCAATTTTTCATTTCAGTTCTATATGCAGAACCAATAAAGACTAGACAATTCCAAGCTTTCAGCAAAATGTTGTTTCCAAATTAGAAATATACGACTAAAATACTGCTTCTTGATGATGATACACAATTATAATTGGTTTGAGCTTAAAATAATTGCAAATAATAATATAACTCTTCATTGTTGAGCTGGAAGCAAAACTGTACTTGCAATTTTAATTTGTTTAATCTAATTTTGTACGGATATTAATAAAGTTTTTGTGATATGTTGGTTTGAAATTAGATTATATCTCAATATTGAGGTCAGTCTAAAGATGTCAGGGTATGCAAACCTTCACCAACAAAAATTACATGTCGAAACTTGTAAGCCTTCTTCATTTGTTAAAAGAAGGCTTCGAGTCTACATTAATTAATAAAAAATCTTAATTTTGACATAGAACTTGTTAAACTTCTCTATTTGTTCGAAATATAAGAAAAACTCTGGCCCATAAACAGTAGGGAAAAAATTTAAAGAAAGCCAACACCAAATAAGAGAAAGCTGCTACACATATTCAAGTGGAAAGAAAAATACAAGTCCTTAACAATTCTGTCAAAATTTTGCAACAGATAACCAGCATTTACTGTAACCTCGTGCATCATGCGCTTACCTTCCTAGTACATGCGTGAAACTCAATGGAAAATAATTAATTGAAAATGTTTACAGCAATCAAAACAATTTTTTTTTCCTCACATCAGGAGATCTTTGTCTAATTGATCTCGGGACTTGCCAAAAGAAACAGCCAGTATTACGGTACCAACTATATTGATAAATGCTCGCATCAAACTTCACATATTTGGACATGCCAATCTCGCAATTATAGACTTTAATATGTGCTGCTATTTTGTTTTTCTTATTATTCCAAAGCCAATGCTCACCCTCATCCCTTATCAAGAGTTCCAGCATTGGTCGTCGAAGTAAACGTTCCGACCCCCAAAGCAAGTGATAGTCATATATGCGATAAATCAATGTCCAAGAACTAAGTGTATAATAATCTGTCAAGACCCATATATTAAGTGCATCATTGATCCAAACAGGACAGCCCAAGCCAAATTTTGTCTCAATCAACGGCTGGTAACGTCCACAGTTCCTCTCCTTTCGACTGATTGGCCTCGACATTGCGTAAAACTCTTCCGAATTAATGTCAAAGGCAACGATTACATGCACGTCAAACAGTGGAAGAGTAGACCAATGCAGACGGCTGTTCATAGAAACTGCTCCTTCAATCCAATCCGAAGGGCCAGAAAAAGGTAAGTACCCAGGGGCTCTTCTCCAAAAACCTGTGCCCAGATCATGAACATGAAATCCACGATCATACTGTAAGGAAAAAACTCTATAACACCTGCTTGGTTCATGGTAATACAAGCCACAAAGGGGCACAATCCTTTCAGGAAAACATAATGCTGGTTTAAAGGGCGGGCTTGCTATCCATTGATTAACTTGTGAATTATAAATATGGATAATACTATGATCCTTATTGTGTTGTACGAAGCATAGCATCTCATTGAGAGAGTCGACTAAGCATAGTCTGGTCAGATCAGGTACCAACTGGGGCCTTTCAATTGTGATGACAGAAGATGCTGAAGCCCTATCATACCAGTCATTTACTAGATATAGATAGAGGTGGTCTTTTGATACTTGAACATGATCTGGATGGACATGCATTATCAGCGCAGGTCTGATTGGAGGTCTTGCTCTTTCAAATGTTAAATCTAATATAATGTTGTGGAATTGCTTTGAGACAAGTAAGCAGTGCCGCAGTGATGCATTAGGCAGTTTGATGAGGATTTGAAACATTACGTCATCCGGCAACCACATAGTCGTCCGTGCTCTCTCTTTTTTCTTGGTCAAGCAAAGTAGAAGATTATTAAAAGTCTCTCTAGCTCCTTTGATGAGTGTTACCATTTTTCTCGACGGTTTGAGACTTCGAAATGTGTATGTATATTGTACCTCCTTTTTTTTAAAAAAAAAAATCTCTCTTCCTCTTTAGTTGATGATAAGGTACATGGATTTGCAATGAATATATGAAAGAGGTCGGGAAAGGGAAAAGAGAGGAAAATTCAGATAAAAGGCTAGTTCACAAGTTTGGTCTTTTATTATTTGTACTAAGAAAAACATTTTTCTAAAATTAGTTTTTTAAGGCATTTTTCTATAATTATAAAAAACTTAAAAAAGAAATTCCTGGAATAGATTGAATTAATTAATTTAGAGACCTTGATTATGCTTTTTTAATCTTTTAAAAAAAACACATATATATTAATTTAGTTTTCTTTTTGGAAGTAATCATTCGTCCACCCAAAATTGAAGTTAGCTTTCATTTAAAGGATCTGCTTTGTTCCCTCCAAAAAAATAAAAAAATAAAAAACGGTGTGTATAAAAAATAATTATACGACTGGTCTATCTTATCAATTACTTGAAAATTTAAAATATACGAAAAAATAACAAGTAAAAAAAAAATCAAAGTTTTAAAAGCTAAATGAATTATGATTTGGTATGGATTTATATTCGGCTAAAAAAAAATTGTAAGTCGAATGACCTATCCATTTATACGCCGCCAAATGTAAAAATTTTCAATTATATCGCCGATTTTTTCAAAATATAACCTACCGTTATTTCGTGCTTGGATGTTATAACGTTAATACGTTTTGCTTTGAAAATCTGTTATTAAAGTTATAACGATGTTATTTAAGTGAAATTTAAAAGTTTGATATTAATTACTAAGTTCGTGGTCCAACTGTATGTCTGGTGTCAAATACTCGATCACTGTACTATTTTACAGCTATCTAATACAAAAATTAATAGAGGATAACTACAACTTCTAAGTTCTAAGTTGAACAAAATATTGTCATATCGAATAGGAAGACGGAATCAAACGGCCAGAAATGCTCATTTCACCAAAGAAGGCGCGAGCCTCAGAATTGTCCTCCCTTTTAAATGTGGACAGGTTAGTCTAAATATAGAGCGCGCTGTACATAATCATTGTTCTGTACAATTTATTTATTTTTCTTGGTAAGCTGACCTGTACAATTTGTAACTCTTTTCAAAATGCCATAGCTCAATCTTGACTAGTATAAAAATTAAATAATAAAAATATTATTTCCGTGACAAGAGAAATACAATTTTAAATATAATTAATTCTGTCTTATAGACATTGTTTATATATCCAATCCAATTGCTTTGTGTGAGACCATCAACGAACTAATTAAATAAATAAGTGTATGAATTATAGTATATAATATAAATAGTTGTAACAGTTCGTGTAAATAACTCAACACTTTATTTTGCGCTCTTAAAAAGGAGGTTCTATAATAATTTGTATTAAAGTTGCACGTCCTATATATATATATATATATATATATATATATATATATATATATTAATGAGCATTTGCTTGTATATGTGAGTCAGTGAGTCCAATTGTCCAAAATTAATTTGATTTGGGCAGTGTTTTGTACATTTTGTGTAATATCACTGACAGACGATGGTTCCTGTTACTAATTTCTATATTTATGTCATTCTGTCTATAATTATTTCATTTTTGTATTTTATTTTTATTAATTTACAACTTTTGCAACAACCAAGAGAGTTTCATCTACCAATTGCTTTTATCTTTTTTTAGGGAAAAAAATTGATCCGGATCTCCAGTCTTCTCCAGTTCTTCTAATGCGAATAGGCCTGGCAAACGTGCCAAACGAGCACGGAATGGGGTCATTCCGTTTTCGTGCCATTTCGGAAAACGGAACGAAATCTCTGTTCCGTTTCCGTTTCGTTTTTGAAACGGTAAGAAAAATTGGTGCCACATTCCGTTTCGTTTCAGTTTTCCATTATAATTCCTCATTTCGGTGTTCCATTTCGGTAAAACGGTATAAATATCCATTCCGTTTTCGTTTCGTTTTCTGAAACGGCAGCGAAAACTGGTGCCACATTCCGTTTCGTTTTCGAAAACGGAACGGCACCACGTTTTTCGTTTCCGTTTTGACAGGCCTAAATGCGAATGAATATGTCGTTTGAATCCAAAATCCATAGCATTTGGGCTGGGTTTGGTGTTTTTAAAGGATCAAATAATCTGTTCCAAGACTCGAAAATGATTCTGCATAAATACTCAGCCCAATAAAGGCCGGGGATGGATCAGATATGTTATATGTACTCCAGTTTTTCAGTTTTTACTTTTTAGTGGGCGAGTCACTCCAAACATTTTTTAACTTGACCAAAATACCCTCATCGTATAAATTCATGTACCGAATTTTGCTTCGGCAACAAGAAGCACTTCACCTTTTCTCTCTCTCCGTCTCTGATCGATTTCAAGCAACAAAAGGATGATTATTGCTGGAGATGTTGGCGATGAATTCCGCAATAAGCTTCTAACAGATAAGGAAGAGATAAGGGAAGAGAGAAGATAAGAGAGATTTTAATTTTGTTTGTATTTCATTCTATTTTCCACACCCTTACAGAGTACAAGCACTACGTATATATAGAAAAGTTACAGCTTAATCTAACTATGGTTGAATTAACTGAGCTCAATTAACTACAACTAGATTAATCACGGTTAAACCGTTAGGATATTTATGACTCATATGTGCTCCAATGATTTGCGCTCAGCTGAATCATCTTTGTTGTTCGTGCTGCTAGTGACTCCATTTGTGACAGCACTGATGATCTCCAGTGCTTTGTTATCAGCCCCCCCGCAAGCGAATGCAGGGTTAACCAGAGTGAGCTTGTCACGTATAAGTAAAAATCGTGGAGTGCCCAAAGGTTTTGTTAGTGGCAATATGAAAACATTTGTACCCTTTTTGTGCATGGCAGTATCCAATAAAAACGCATGGCAAGGAACGAGGTTGTAACTTGTGTTCATTATATGGTCGGGTATAAGGGAAGCACAAGCACCCAAGAATGCGTAAAGAGGTGTAATCAGGAGAGATTTTAAACAAAGTAATGTAAGGAACTGCCTTAGTTAGAGAGCTTGGGAGTCGGTTAATCAAATAAACCGTGCTAGCAAAGATTTCGTCCCAAAAGGGCAAAGGTATGGCAGCATGTTGCATGGTAGCAATTGCTAGTTCAACGATATGCCGATGTTTGCGCTCTGCAAGCCCATTCTGTTGAGGGGTATAGGGACATGTAATTTGATGAACAATTTGAGGAAAAAGCCGAGACAATGGTTTGTACTAGGTTCCCCCATCAGTGCGCAAGGTTTTTATAGAGGTATTCAACAAATTTTCCACTTGAGCTTTGAATAAAGAGAAAATGTGACACAATTCATCTTTAGAGTGAAGAAAATAGATCCAAGTAAACTTTGAATAATCATCGATAAAAACAACATAATAACGATAGCCATTGTTTGATAACACTGGAGAGGGACCCCATAGGTCAGAGTGTACAAGTTCAAGAGGTTTAGAAGAAGTAGAAGAGCTAGTATTAAATGGCAAACGATGAGATTTTGCCACATTACAATTATTACAAAAAGAGATAGATTTAGAAGAACATGGTAGATTGTTGCTATGTAAAACATGAAGAGTTATAGAAGAGGAAGGATGGCCTAGTCTTTGGTGCCAAGTATCAGCTGAAGCTTTGATGCCAAAGAAAACTTGAGGAAGAGGGGAAGAAGGAAGAGTGTAAAGGCCATTATGGATTGGTGCTTGGTGGAGTACGGTCTTGGTGAGGGGGTCCTTGAAAAAGACAAAATGAGAAGAGAATTCAATAAGTAGATTGTTGTCAAGTAGAAGTTGAGATAACCTAAGAAGATTGGTAGTAAATGAAGGAACATATAAAATATTACAAAGCTCAAGTGTAAAATTTGGAAAAGAAAGAGAAAGAGAACCAGTGTGTTGAATCGACAAAGCAGAACCATCTCCGATGTGCAATGCTTCAGTTCCAGTGTAGGGCGCAAAATTGGACAGATTGTTGATGTCCCCAGTTACATGATGAGTGACCCCACTATCAATGACCCATGACTGAGAGACAGGAGAGGGAGCAGGCAGTGCAACATGGGCTTGAAACTGAGGTGGAGATGCTGAAGTGGAGCCATAACGGCAGTCATACCTGTGCCAACACTCATCAGCCGTGTGTCCACGAAGAGTACAGATCTGGCAATAGCTGATAGGACGACTAGCTTGAGCTGTGGAGGGAGGAAACTGATTGCTGGTATCAGCTGGTACAGGAGGAGGTTGCTGGTAAGATTGTTGCTGATAGAGTGGGCGATTTGGAGTGAAGGGGGCCCAATGTTGATGTACAGGCCGAGTAGGGGGATTTGGGAGAAGAGGGGGCCCAGAGTTAGGCGTATAAAAATTTGGGGGTGGATTAAAGACAAGTGGACGAGGTGGTCTGGGCCGATAATTGGGCCTATAATTAGATCTTGGATTTGGGTTGGTAGGTTGAGTGTTGTGCTGAGGAGTCTGCTGAGCTGGTCGTGGATTGGAGTAAAATCCAATGGGATTGTTTGTGGCAGGAGTAAGTGTCGACAGCTGTGTCTGAAGTAAACTTTCATGAGAGAGAATGAGAGACATGAGATCAGTAAAGGAGAAGGGTTCAGACCTTGCATTAGCAGTAACAACAATAGGATTGAACTCAGATGCAAGGCCTTCGAGTATGTAGCGCATCAAATCATCATCGGAGACAGGTGCTCCAATGAAGGAGAGCTCATCAGCATAGGAACGCATCTGTTGGATGTAGTCGGAGCAAGAGAGACCACCCTTGGCAGTTGTGCGCAGCTGACGGAGTAGAGATGAGAGACGAGCTCGAGACACAGCGGAGAAGGATTTTTTGAGATAATCCCATAAGGTGGCAGAGGTGGTGGCGAAGGAAGTTTGACCCAAGAGAGATTCAGAGAGAGGATCGGAGCCATCCCAAAAGGATCTGATCCTGTTTGTGCCAGTGAGCATAGTCGGGGTTGACAACAAGAACACCAGAAGGAGAGGTGATAGTAGGAGATGGAGGAGAGAAAGCAAGATCGATGTATTTATAGAGGCCGTAGCCATGAAGAAGAGGTGTGATTTGGCATTGCCAAGCTAAATAGTTAGATCGGGTGAGTTTTGTTGCTATAGGTAAGTTGAGAAGAACAAGAGAGGTGGAAGAGATGGAATCAGTAGAGGAAGAGAGGGGAGAAGAGATGGTGGAGGTAGGTGTGCCATCAGTCGCCATGGCTAAGGTAAAGTAGAGGCGGCGATTAGGGCTCTGATACCATAACAGATAAGGAAGAGATAAGGGAAGAGAGAAGATAAGAGAGATTTTAATTTTGTTTGTATTTCATTCTATTTTCCACACCCTTACAGAGTACAAGCACTACGTATATATAGAAAAGTTACAGCTTAATCTAACTATGGTTGAATTAACTGAGCTCAATTAACTACAACTAGATTAACCACGGTTAAACCGTTAGGATATTTATGACTCATATGTGCTCCAATGATTTGCGCTCAGCTGAATCATCTTTGTTGTTCGTGCTGCTAGTGACTCCATTTGTGACAGCACTGATGATCTCCAGTGCTTTGTTATCAGCTTCTTCATCGAAAGGAGCTCGACTCACGCCTAACCACTGGTAACCCCTCTCTTTCTCTCTCTCTCTATATTTTGTTACTCTTTGAAAGGGCACCTACGTTGTTGTTTCTTGTGAATCGATTACGTTGATTGGGGAGGACCTCTGTAGAGGAATTGTTTGAGAGTTGAAACGCTCTTATTATTTTGTCTTAATTCGAAAATACTGGAAGTATGTTGTCCACAAATGGTGGATGGTGTAAGTTGGCGTTTAGACTTTAGGCTGTCGTTTGGATACACTAGGAATAGGCCAATTTCAGGAATTGCTTATTCCTGACGTAAATTTTTCATCCAAACGCAATTACCAATTTCAGGAATAGCCAATTCCAGAAATAGCACTATTTCCAATAACACTCTTCCCAAGAACACTTTTCTCTCTACTTTTCATCCCAATAACACTCTTCCAACGCTATTCCTAATTCACCATCCAAACAATATTCCTATTCCCGGAATAACATTCTTCCCACGCTTCCCGAAATCTCACTTTTTCCTTAAATTTAGTCCCGGAATTGCTATTCTTAGCCTATTCCCCACCCATCCAAACGACCGGTTTCCTTAGTGAAAACTGTCCCTGCAGTTTTACAATTCTATGGAGAGAGAATTAATTGCAATTAGAGGGGTAAATACTGACATTTACACGTAAATTAGACAAATCAGGATTTGAGAATGTTTTGTCTTGTTCTTTTTTTCCTTTTTTCTATACTTTTTTTTTTTGGATATTTTAACAACATGTTGAAACTGACAAATGCAGTCAGAGAGGACTTGAGAGCAGCAAAGAAGGAATTTGCAAAGACAGAAGATGACCTCAAGTCTTTACAGAGTGTTGGTCAAATAATTGGGGAGGTTCTTCGACCTCTTGACAATGAGAGATGTGAGTTAAGGTCTTAAGAATATATGATTAATTAGTACTTCAGTTTTTTTAGATTAGAAATTCAGACTACTTACATTATATATCAACTGTTACAAAAATTTTAGTCTGAGCATGTACCAGTGATGCATATACCTGAAAAACGCCAAGTTATCAGCTGGTAATCGGTAGCATAAATCTAGAATAGTACTCCTTGAGCATTTAGTGTCACCTTTTCAGCTTTTCTTATGAAAATGTTGAAACTACTCTCCATTTTTATCGTTCATCTTGTATTTATAAATAACAACGAGAGGTAGCATCGATAATTTTGAAGAATCAACAGAGGTATCATGGTTTAATGCTATGTGTAGGTGCATCTGGACAGTTTCCTTGTTAGTATGACTTTTGCCTAACAATTTGTTCTTTATTTTTTTCCTGAATAATACAGTAATTGTAAAAGCAAGCAACGGGCCTAGGTATGTAGCGGGCTGCCGTAGTAAAGTGGATAGAGAAAAGCTGACTGCTGGGACACGTGTTGTTCTTGATATGACTACTCTTACAACCATGAGAGCTCTCCCAAGAGAGGTATTCAATCTACAAGTATATAGCATTTCGTATTTTTCGTTCAGCAGTCTTGTTCCAATGATTCAATCTATATATACCTAGTGATCTTAAGCAAAATATCCTAAGTTCAATTTTACATTTGATAAATTTTTAGGTGGATCCTGTAGTATATAATATGTTACATGAAGATCCTGGAAATGTGAGCTACTCGGCTGTAGGAGGCTTATCTGACCAGATTAGAGAACTTAGAGAGTCTATTGAGTTGCCCTTAATGAATCCTGAGCTATTCCTTCGAGTTGGAATAAAGCCTCCTAAGGTAATGCTATGTTGTGGTTCTCTTGTTTGTCAACTAAGGTAATTTGCAGTTTGGCACTTAATTTGTAGGCACTTTTTAGAATATAAGAAACTCTCCTCACAAAACAAACACAAATCCTCCAACCCTCTGAGGAGCAATTTAGACTCATGAATGATATCCTGCTTGCTTGTGGTTTTATTATAACATTAGGGGACTAAAAATACATAGTCATGATTAACATGATAATCTACTTACAGGGTGTGCTCCTCTATGGCCCACCAAGAACAGGGAAGACATTACTTGCAAGAGCTATTGCCAGTAATATTGATGCCAACTTTCTCAAGGTTAGATAGCTTATTCCTTTCCAATTTCTGATGTTTTTAATTATCGGAACAAATGTATTCACTTTATTGATGTTGCATTTCATTATATAGGTTGTATCAAGTGCGATCATTGACAAGTATATTGGTGAAAGTGCAAGGCTGATTCGAGAAATGTTTAACTATGCACGGGACCATCAGGTAAATTTGAGTTATTTTCTTTAGAAAAATAATTGCAGAGTGACATGATTCCTCCAAAAATAATTTTCACCCTGTGCTTTAATACTCACTGTTCAACAATAAACCTCAATTTCAATTGTGAGACTAATCACCTGACAAGATAGAAGAAATTTGATCCAACAAATTAGTTGCTTCTTTTGTAGCCGTGCATAATATTTATGGATGAGATAGATGCAATTGGTGGCCGTCGATTCAGCGAGGGGACGAGTGCTGACCGTGAGATCCAGCGTACCCTCATGGAGCTTTTAAACCAGCTGGATGGCTTTGATGAGCTCGGCAAGGTGATTACATCTCTGGTTCATTATTACTGTTAAAAAGAAAATAATCAATTTCTTTCGTAGTTTATACTAGCTAAGTAGCTATAAGCCTATAACCAGCAGAACTGCCAAGTAGGAACCTTTCTATTAAGATTGTATCTCAGCTGGGATACCTTTTATCTTAAGGCATAGCTGTTCCCTTTTGGTGCATTCCCAGTGCTTGAGAGCTTGATGTACTGTTCTCTCAAATTTGTTGTGTTGAATTGACATAAAGAAATTGAGAAGAGAATTATTGTAGGCCAAATGACTACATTAGTAGGTATGCTATTGTAATGTTGTGTCTATTTGTCTTATATTTGGGCATAGCAATCAAGATTTCCAAAATAAGCATTTGAATTTTGAAGGAAATTGTTTTGACAGTAGTAGTTGGTACTAATGTTTTTTAGTTTTGAATTATGAATTATAGGTTAAGATCATAATGGCAACAAATCGACCTGATGTGCTGGACCCAGCACTGCTGAGGCCAGGTCGGCTGGACAGAAAGATAGAGATACCATTGCCTAATGAACAGTCTCGAATGGAGATCCTGAAAATCCATGCAGCTAGTATAGCCAAGCATGGAGAGATTGATTATGAAGCTGTTGTAAAACTAGCTGAGGTATGTTTTAATTTTCTTTTCTCCCTTCTTGTGGTGTTTTTTGCAACTGAATATCCAAAAACTACTCTTTCTGCTGACAAAATGAAAGGCTTTCATGATATATGGTCCGAAATAAGGTGTGAGAGAACTTGGTGAAGCAGATAATTTCCAGAAAGGATGTCAACACTGCTTCTATCTTACCTTCTTTTTGCACCTCTACCAACTACCCAGAATTAAGGATAGCAGGTTGGGGTTTTTTCTGGAGAAAGTAGGAGATGAGCATTAGTAAAATGTTATTTGCATTCGTTCTGTTACACATTTGAGAGTAAAAATTTCCAACTTCAGATTCAAACTTTGTGCTGGTTTCTCTCCAATTTTCTTTTCACATTGTTTGTTGATAAACTCTTTTTTTTTTTAATTCAAGGGATTCAATGGGGCCGACTTGCGTAATGTGTGTACTGAGGCAGGCATGTCCGCCATCCGTGGTGAACGTGACTATGTTATTCATGAAGATTTCATGAGGGTAACTCTGAATACTTATCTCGATAGATTCTGTTTCAAATTTGTTGTGTTCCTAGGACTTGTACCAGTTCAGTAACCAGGGAACAATCTGGTTGATGAATGATTTCTAATGTTTTTTGGTACATCTTTGCATCGGTATTTGATTTCAGTGTTTACATATACAAAAATCTTAGATAATCAATAAAACCATAGTTAATGGGTTTGAATTTGACTTAACTTTTGGAATCACTCACCTGAGATCCTTTTTACGTCTTTCTAAAATTCTTTAATTGATAAAGAGAAGTTTTTAATTAAAGAGTATGTGTATTGAAATAGAATTCATGGAGAAAATGTCAAAATTGATTGCATTCAATTAAAAATAGAGGCTTCCCTTATTTTGTGAAAGGAATGAGCATCTAAAATAGGATTAAAGGAAAAAAAAATTAATAAATGTAGTGATTGTTGGCTTCTAATATGAATGCAGGCTGTGAGGAAGATGAATGAAGAAAAAAAGTTGGAATCAAGTGCACACTACAGCGCAGATTTTGGAAAGGATTAGTGTTTCTTTCCAAGTACTATGATTAATGATTGTTGAGAAACGTTTTTGTTCCTCATTTGTGTGCTTAATGAATTAGGAATCTCAATGTATTATCAGAAAACTGAGACCAATGTACCAGTTTGGCCTATTTGTTTTAAAAGCTGTGATAAATTTCTTCAGAATTTGTTTTCATGCTGAAGTCAAAATTATGTAGTTATATTTATGGTTCTTTTTTCTTTTTCTTTGATAGGAGAAATCAAGAATGTATATATATCTTGAAGAAGATTTCAAAACAAATAATAAATATTGGCTGCATCTGTTTGCTGAAATCTCTGGATACTGAGAGATATCAAATGTCGTATAGATTTTTATTTAGGCCTTTTTGAAATGTGTGATCTATCTCATACTGGTAAATCGTCACTGGAACCACTACCCCCCCAAATTAGGTTGACAAATATTCAAGTAATATTTTGGAAATGGGCGTCTTCAGGAGCTTTCTCAGTACAGTCGGCTTACAACATGCTAATTTCAGCAGGAAAGACATCCTTTGATTGTTCCTTAATTTGGAAAGTGAAGATACCTCCCTCTATTCAGATGTTTGCCCTGTTGCTTTATCATAACTGCCTTCTGACTCAAGAAACACTACTCAAACGCAGTATTGTCGTGCAGCAGCAGTGTGTCCTATATGCGCAGCTCATCTTAGAAACAGCTGACTATCTATTCTGCGAATGCCCCTATGTTCTGGAGCTCTGGAACAAAGTTCATACCTTGTTTCCTTTCTTGCATCTAGTTGGATTTGTTGAAGTTAAATCTCTCCTAGCTCATTCAGTAAAGAATGTCAACAAAGACAGGAAGTGCTTGCTAGTAATCACCTCTATCACGGTTTTGTGGGTAATTTGGTTGGAGAGAAATAACAGAGTTTTCAGGGGAGACTCCAGAAGTGTTGAATCCATGCTGCATTGGGTATCTTCGCAACAGGCGCTTTTCTTGAAGCATTGCTAGTGTTTTTTTTTCACTTTTTTACTTTTCTCTACATGGTAGCCTCTGCCAAGTTTGTATCTAAAAAAAACAATATTCAAGTAATAGCTGTCCGCCTTGGACAAATATTTGAAAACCCAAGTTAGAAGTACAAAAATTCAAGCCGTCTTCCTATGTGCCATTATTTATACCTCGAGATCTTATGTATCACTAGACCATTATATAATCTTACTGTTATTATATTGGGCTAAAGGTATGTTCAGAATAAATTCAAGGAATAAGAAAAAACATAACGAGACCATTTCTGAGTGAATTAAGTTATAGAACATGCATCAATTTTTCCTACATATGTTGATACTTATACTTCTAATCAATTCCAATGGTCGCAAACTTGATTTCCGCTTGAAACTGATAGAGCTAGAGTGGAAATGAATTTTTTGACAATTTGGAAAGATTAATTTTGGATAAAAGAGGACAATTTGAAAAGATAGGAACAACTTGTGTTTCCATATGCTATGTGTACAATAGAAGATGAAAATATTTCATACAATATGCTTTGTTGCACTATTTCACCTACTATTTATGACTGGTGGGATCCATAAATGTATGCGGCCCACAAAATAAGATGAGCATGTGAGATGGGGTGGTACAATATGGAGCCCCAATAGGCCCATACGAGTGTTCTTATAGAAAAACTATAGAAGATACATTTAATAAAAAAAATAATAATGTCATGCGACCTGTAATACGTATAATTGTTTTTTTTTATTACAAAGTACATTATTTTTTAGAAAATTTATATACAACCATTAAGGCATTAATATATTAAATATTTATAAAATTTTAATTTTAGTGGTTTGTGTCGATTAATTTGAAGAAACGAGTATACCTGCCCGATCATGTTGTACTAAGTAACTAAGATCATGATTCACAAGCGTCTACGTCGGGTGACAGTTACACCGCCCCGTACAAAATCTGATCCGAACCGCCTATACATCAAAATCCGACCCGTTTAGAACCTTCTGGGAAACGCGAGAAGCGACGAGAGTCGAGCGGGAACGCTCGAGTTAATAAGTTGTAAGTTAATAATTAACTGCTCTCTCGCAATGAAGCAGTAAAGGCGAAGTCGAAGTTGAGGAGGTAGAGAAGAGATGATTTATCGGAGATGGTCGCTTCTAACATCGACAATTGTTATATGGGGAGGCATCGCCTCTGCTGGTGTCGCTGCTTTCTACATCTCTGGTGCCAAGGTCTATCTCTCTCTTACACACACACAGGCACTAAAAATTGGACACAATACTGTCACAAATAGTTGGATTTGCGGGATTAATTGGTATAAAAAAATTGAAGTAGGTTAGCTAAGCGTGCATTCTTCCTAACTTGACATGATAGTTTGGTAGGGACTAGCTAGGGAGAAATATTTTATTGAAATGATTTTATATGGATGCAGATTTTCTTTGAAACTGAAAACTTTAGCACAAGTTACATTTGGCTATTGCCCCTATTGGGTTAAATTTTCAATTCTCCTTAATTTAAGTGGTATGATTTGGAGGTCATTGTCTCATAGACTGATTTGGGTATGTGCTATGATATTTTTATGTCTTCTTTTTCATAGCATGATGTGAGGGTATAATACTAATTAATATAGTACATACGTCATATTTGCCAGAGGTTTTATATTTTTTTATTAGTCAAATCTGTGGTTGGAATCATTATAATTTATTGAAATTAAGTTCCTCTGTGCCCTTTGATTATGATGTAAGGTTGCGGTCTACCTGCTCTGGTGATGTTATATGGCTAAT
This sequence comes from Rhynchospora tenuis, assembly GCA_027725995.1. Classification (NCBI taxonomy): domain Eukaryota; kingdom Viridiplantae; phylum Streptophyta; class Magnoliopsida; order Poales; family Cyperaceae; genus Rhynchospora; species Rhynchospora tenuis. Next base: position 123,918,888 of record CM050889.1, read on the forward strand.
TTGGAATCAAGATGCCATAGGACTATAGGAGGAAAAAAAAAAATTCACTTATAAAATCAGTTTTAATAAGTTTATCCTTTTCTACAATATAGTAGTAAATGTTATGAATAGTACTTTCAAGGGGGGAAAAACAAATATTTAGGATTCTTGGTGCTTTTATTGTCAAATTTTCTGATTTTATTTACATGGCCTTTCAGGTGAGCTATATTGTTTTTAGTGTGACTTCATTTCTTTTACTTCAGCTTATCAGCAACTCCTCATCTTTCCGGTGTGTGTTGCTGTGTGCTATGACTATTTAATGAACTCTTATATTTTACAACCTATGCCCCAGTCCACATCCCAACCACGTGCACACAAGACACAATCACTAAATAAATACTCAAGAATAATTCTAAAATAATTAATTGATTATTTATAGACATGTCAAATATATCTTTATTTGTTGCAGGATAAGTTTGTGGAGTATATGCGCCGCGAAGGTGAAAGGCTGCGTCAAGAGGATCGGGTCATGATTGCTAAATCCAAGGAGGACTAGTTTGTAAATTTCAAAAATATATTGCGTTTCTTGCTTTTATGTCTTGTTTATTATATTTTGTTGAAAAAGAAAATAACATATCCATGAAGGACAAGTTGTTCGCATTTGCTTATATGTATGTGCAAAATTAATTTGGTTTGACCAATCTTTTAATACATTTTGTGTAATACCACTGACAGATGATTGATTATGTTACTAATTTCTAGATTTATGTCATTTTGTATAAAGTACTTCAATGTATTGATTGGGAAGTTATGGATTCATTGTGCTATAGTTACCTCCCTCAGATATCTTCTTTACTTTTAGTCTTTTAGATAATTGTTGGTCTAATTGCGCGCATTGTTTGTAAATACAGCAGGCTTCTCTTCTTTCATCCTAGATTTCAACTTTTTCAATATTGTGTAATATTGGATAATATTTAACAGGAATAAGTGTGCTACAGCCTTCAAGGGTTAATTTGTTAGAGCATGGTAAAAGGTAAAAAGAGCTGCATAAAGCCATATATGGTAGTTATTCTAGTGGTCCACAGAAAAGCTTTTTTTTTCCAACGAATATTTACTATGAAATGGGAAAAAAAATTTCTGGTATTTTTAAATTTATGCCCGCTTCAAGGAAAATTTCCCTCTTTTTATATAAGTAAAATAAAAAATAGTGATGATGACTAAGTTGGCATTATTATCTTCTACTTATTTTAAAAATATTTCAAACTTAAAACTTTGTAACTTGATAACTTTGACAATCCAACTTGTTCTTTTACGTAAATAAAGCAATCCAATGGAAATTCTAGTGCAGCCCCTTGCTCCTTACTAAAGTCCCGTCCTTTATTATCATCTTTTTTTTTCCCCCTACAATCAGCTGTAGACAAAAGTATATGGCTGATGGAATAAATAAAATTCGACCTTGAATACCTAAGGATTTAATTTTTATTGAGTAAAAATTGTTTGGCTCCCAAAAGCTTTTGGAAAAAAAAAATGGGAGTAGTTCGAAAAAATTGTCGAATTGGCTAATTTATGGAGGGGGCAAAAATTAAGTTTATTTCTTTATTAGCAAAAACAATTCCAAAATTTATCATAAAAAACATATGTTCATTCTTTCATAAAAAGTTGCGTTTTTTTACTGATTAACATTTTATTAAGCACCATTACATAATATTGAATACTGACAATGATTAAATAATTTAAACTTAAGTGATATTAATCAATTATTCGTTTTTTTATATAATCGTATTTTTTTTCCCTTTTTTTAATATACTTATTTGTACACCTCGCACTCACTGAATTAAAATTTGCATGAAATTATCTTATTCAGTTATAAAATTTTCCATTATAATATACTTAATTTTTCGTTAATGCTCAATATATATATTTTTTTCCTGACGCAAACATCAGAAAACAACTTATAGTAGCATGAATGGTTAATCTTGCTTGTCCTGGGTAAGAGGTCATATTAAATTTACTTAATTATTATGAACATGAATTGCGGTTGAAAATAACAAAAATTAAGCGGACTGATGTATTTCTTGATTTGGGGAAGTTTAGGTCGACGTGACACCACATATATTCACTATTGTTAATAAACAATTCTGTAATTTGATAGAATAAAAGAAAATTCTATTCCAGCGTGGAGAGAAGAAATATAATCTCATTGGTCTACATTAACATTGGACTGAGATTTTTTTTTTTTTTTTCCCGCAAGTAGCCAAGTAGGTTCTTTCTTAATTTCTGTATAGATATTTTTGGACACAGCTAGATCTTTCAAAATGCTTCGTTATTATGACATTTTATAAAGCAATTTGGGATTTGCACATATTGACCGCAAGTTCTTCCAATTGATTGAAGGCAACTGTCTTAATCTACTTTGACATCCTAAGCGCAAAGACAAAGAACAAAAATTGTTATTTGCTAGATAGTTTGTTTATTATATGAAGAAATTAAATTAAAAATATTAATGTCATGTTCTTTGTCACTCTTTCTCACTAACTATCTATGACTGATGGGGCCATTATCGTGTAGGGACCCACAACACAAGTTCACATTTGAAGGAGTGGCTAAACAAAATATGGAGTGGCGCCATATCAATTTTTTTTTGTTGTGACGCATTTGAATTCTCCTTTGTCATGTGATTGTAGTGGAGAAAGAATAGTTTTTTTAGGTTAAGGCATTATTTTTCTCTATAGACGTTGTTGGTCTATAGTCCGACCGGTTAATAATAAATTATTGCGATGAATATAATTTATTTATATAATGTTAACGATAGTCATTAAAATGTTATTTCTGTCTTTTATTTTTATGTTTGTTATTTTCATTTTACTAATTATAATTGGTAAATTTTGGCACTTCTGTAAATTTGTAATTTAATATGATCGATCCAATAATAATTTTTCATTAATTGATTCTGCCATAAAAGAATGATTACGTAAAAGATGGGTATTCTGTAGAAAATTATTGAAAAATTGTTTGAACAACAGTGATATGACATAAGTTATATAGGCTGTGGGGAGCAAAAATTCCCTTGTAAATGTTAGCTACTTTGTCAATCCAGTACGCAGGAAACAAAAATATTACCTTATTATGATACACTCTTCACTCGTGACTCATTGCATAATTTTTTGCTGTTTTTTGCAAACCACATGCGTGATGCGGACATGCTGCGCTATACAGAAAAAGTATTGCATCCTTTCTTCTTCTTTTTTTTTGTCATTTTTTGGGTATAATTTTGGCGCTGCTTATTGTGATCGGCACAAAAATGATAACGTGAATAACAAGAAGAAATTTTCAAAAAAAAAAAAAAAATTACAAGAAGAACGAAAAAATCGAAACGGACAAAACGCATGACGTGTAGACGTGTTGTGCAACCTTTTTATATTTCCGCTGATGTCGCCGCTAGGAAAGCAAGAATCAATCAAAGGGAAGCAAATTGGTATAGAAAATAAAAAAGATAAAAGAAATCATCAACAGGCATGCACAGTAGTACACCTTTTTCAGTTTCGTGATAACGCTTTTAGTACAATAATGAATGTACACTTCTTTTACAAGTGAAAAAGAACCCTTCTGTTGTGGGTCGCTTTGTACGAAACGCTTCAGGATAAGATCGATTAGCAGAATTTCAGGGGCATTTTAGTCTTAATCTAAGCAACAGTAGGAAGTGTCGTTATTGGTTCATGACAAAAAAGTGAAACAAACGTCTGGAGGTGATTCCATTTGATTACACCCTAAAGACTTAAATCTCAAACTATTTGCTCGCTTTCTTATAGTGATTAAACGATTGGTCTTTGAGACTTTGAATTATTAGGCATTAGAAATATTAAGCAACTCCAGTTTTGCATGACTTTATATACACACAAAAAATTGTGACGACTGACGAGGGATTCATCTTAGATTATTATTATTATTATTTTATCTGTATATCTGACCGTCCAAATGTAATTTGGCCTTTTTCTTTGACTTTATTAAATGGCAAATTCTGATATCAATGTTCTTCTAAAAAAAAAAAAATCATTCCATTGATATTTAAAATAAAGTAGTTAAATTTCATGAAACACTAGAAATAAATAGAATTTTAAAAAATACAATAAATTATACGGAATTTACATAAACGAACACACGTGAAGTTCAATAATTTTAGGAGTTTTGTTTACCTTAGACACATCAAACACATGCCTTTTAAATGAAAGAGAAATATGGAACATTAGACCAAAATTTTTTTAAATTAACTTCTTTATGTATTTACATTTTTTTTTTATTAATTCAGTCCTCTGCTTTTTTGGCAGATTAATTTTGAACTCTAAGGTGTAATTGTCACATACAAGAATTAGATATTTTGAGCCCTAAAAAATAGTAAATTTCGAAAATATAATTTCTGGAGTTGATCTTGATGTCTTGATAATTTAGAAATATCATTAGGAGTTTAGGACACGTTTCACAAAAGAAGATTTTAACATTTGGACTGTTTTAGCAACTCAGCATATCCAGAAATCAGAAGTGACACACACACACACTGACATCATCGAATCTAGGCCTTTCATTTGGAAAAGAATTAATGACCCGCTGAAAGACTGAAACTGTAGGCGCGTACACAACATGGGAGGAAATACGAATACCGACAAGTTTTCCATGGTGGAAAAGATAAAATTAAGTTTTAGTTTTGATTCCCAAAGCACAGTTCCCTATCAATACTACGTTAAACAAATAATTGGTTGATAACTGAACCAACTCTTAGACATAATGAATCGGATTGTAATATGTTTATTATATTCTGTGCACTAAAAATGTTACTTTTATTTTTACCACATTCGTGTGTTACTTGTTAGTCTCAGACTTATTTACTAAATTAACACATAGTAACAAAATAATAATAATAATTTTGTAATAAAATGATGATTAATTTTTTAATTAATAAAAATAAAATAAAAATGCTACAAATAAATAAAAATTTATACTTTTAAATAGAATACAGACATGATAGCATTAAAATATATATATTTTTAAATCTTTATATGTTGATCTCATTTCTTAAAGAAAATATGAGTTTCTAATTAATGACGTTCTATGTACGCTATATACCAATTTGCTCATAATAAAACAATTAAAATAATTAAATAAATTAATTAAAACGGTAATACAAGACTTTGATATTTATCAGTTACTTATGTTTACCTTTATTTATGAAACTAAAAAATCTTATTCATACTCATAAGTGTCGTCCCAAATCCGAATTGGTAAAAGGATAAACGAGTTTTGTATATAGGCCTGTCAAACGTTCCAAACGGAACGGAAATAAGCAGTTTCGTTTAACGTTCCGTTTCGGTAACGAAACGAAATTACTCTTCCGTTTCCGTTCCGTTTCGGTAAACGTAAGAGATTTTCGTTCCGTTTAACGTTCCGTTTCGGATTTACCATTATAATTTCGCATTTCCGTTTTCCGTTTAACGTTTCGTCTCGAAAAACCACTTCCGTTTCCGTTCCGTTTCAGAAACGAAACCCATTTCATCTTTCGTTTAACGTTCCGTTTCGACGGAACCGAAACGGAAACGTTAAAACGTTGAGTTATTGACAGGCCTATTTGTATACCCAACTAGATAGATTTGAGTTTGATTTGCTCATGGCGTGGCCACTTGGGCCCTTAGAGAGTGACCTTTCGAATTCTTAATAGTTATCGTAATAGTTAACAGCCTTAACTAGTCCATAGTTTCCATCAGAGCTTATCTCATGCTCCACCCATAGTTTTGGGTTCTCTATGAATTCAATCCCTCTCCTTGGTCTGGAATTAAATACGTGAGCCATAGATGAGACGATTTTATGTTTTTTTTTTTTTTTTTTTTTTTTTTTTGGAAGAAACGATTTTATGTTTTCTTGGAGGGGGAAAAAAATAATCTGACTCCACATATTTAGAATAAATTTAATGTCCTTCATGTGTGTGATGTGTGTGCTTTTTTCGTTCTGTTGAATGAACTTTTATTTTAAAAAACTAAAATTGATAATTAAAAAATATCAAAATAACAATTCTTAATGTTTTACACAATCCTATACATCTAATTCATGACACAATCTTTTGCTCAAAAAAATAATTCACAATATAATATATGCAATGTATTAAAAAATTCTAAAAATTTCTTAGAAAAAGAACATCACTTCATGTAGAATAATTATAATTATATCAAAACATGAAAAGATTCTAAAAAAAAATATTATTGAAAAATATCTATACTCCCTTTTAATTTGAAAATAATTGAAATGCACATCCTATCAAGTACTCTCTCCTTGCCCTCTTTTATGTCATAGCAGGCAACCTTTCCATGTATATGCATAATGCATTGAATTGAATAGAGGACCAAGAGTATAAATCTTGAGACATCTCTTTGACCAATACCACCTCCAGGCTCAAGTATATAAGTTCCCTAGGCCTCTTGCTTCACCAAGCCTTCCAAAAGAAAAAGGAAAAATGAGAAAAACCAATAAAAGAATGGAAAAGAAGAGCTAACAAATATCACAAATTCTTAATCATGGAACTAGTCACCACCACCACTGGCTCCTGTTCATCTCTGAGCTCAATGTCATCCAGTTCTTCAAGTTCTCTCAATCTCTCCATGTTAGAGGATGAATCAAACATGAAAAGCACGACCATCGTCTCAGCCAGCCATTCTCACACGCCGACAAAGAAACGTTGTCAACAGCACGAGGAGCGGTTTTTCTTTGTCAAAGAATCTGATGAAGGGGATGAGCATTACTTCTTTGAGGCATGCTTTCTCTGCAAGAAGCCTATCTCAAACGATCATGAAATTTTTATGTATAGGTGTGTGATAAATTCAGTGTTTATTTATCTTTTATTTCCAAACTCGCTGTTTATGGCAGTGTCTTACATTACACTTGAAGGGTTTTATTTACCCAATAATAACCAATTATGACAGTCCTGATGATTGATTGAGTTTGAAATTTATTGTTAGTGTTTGCAGCAATGAAAGGGCTGTCATAAAAAAAATAAATAAAAAATAAAATTGTATTGAACCGTCCAAAGGAGACCAAGGGGGGACAGAGTTTTAATTTCGGTTTTTCTTTTTATTTTCTAAGAAAAAAAAATATTGCTAAAATGACAAAAGATATGGTCCTCGGAACTTTTCCGTTTGCCAAAACTAAGTCATTTTCGCTTTAATATCCACTTATTAAGGAAAAAAAAAAAACAAAGTTCCCATCATTTCAAGTTTAACTATATCAACCACTATTCAATATGTAAAAAACAATCAGAAATTTTTATTTGCCATTATTTACACAATGAAATCCGTGTGTTAGCAACTTAGCATAATTAATAGCACAATTTATTATATTGCTAAATATACTTCATTTTGTTGATTACAGAGGGGATAAAGCATTTTGTAGCGATAAGTGTCGGACCGAGCAGATGGAGATGGATGAGGCACTTGAGACAGTAGAGCGTAGGCAGAACCTGAAGACCAAATCTGCTGTTTCATATAGTACCAGTAATTATGTAGGGAGAAACAGCTCTGAAGAGAAGCAAGAAGAGAAGAGTATATTTAGTATTCAGAAAAGGCCAACTGTCATAAACCTGACAGCTTGTGGCCTCTTAAATCTGCAAAATTTTGGGTTTTCAACTCATGTAGCATTCATGGAGCCTTAATTAGAAAATGAATTTGCTTCTTGTTGATGTGTAATAATGAAGCAAGCTTTTTCTGTAGTTAGTTTTGGTACTGTTTGCTTGAAGCAGTTTCCGGGCTTAACCATGACTGTTGCATGATTGTCATCTTCTTTTTTTTTTTTTCCCCATGCTTTTCTTTTTATGCTTGTGCGTGAAGAAGAGAACTAAATTTTGCCATCTCTCATTGTCGTGGGTCTAGATCGCATGAGGTTTTTGTTTGTGATGTTGCAGGGGAATATATGTAGTGTAAGCATCTATCGTTATTCTGTAATATGTCATTGTGAATGAACCTATGTTATTTTTTTGGATTGCTAGAATTCACTGCATATTATCTAATTGTACATGGGTATTAAAGAAATTAGTTGAAATTTGGTTGTCAAGTCTAGAGACTCGACAACCAAATTAGACATCTTGTCAGATACAACCCCAGCAGCTAAGCCTATTATTGATGTCTCCATCCAGCTGCTCTTCACTTGCTTTGTGTGCTTTCTGGCAATTTTTGAGTGTAATAGCTTAGACTATGTGCTGTTTCTATTGTGTTGGTATTATGTTGTTTCGGCTTTTGAGAACTTGGGTCTAGTCGTAGAGAGCAGTTTGTTTGTGTTGGGTTTATTTTTTAGTTTTTTTAGGTAGGACGAATTGCATCTGATCCTTTAGATAAATTAGATCTAATGCATTTACCTTCTTTTTATCTGACCTGTATGAACATTTGTACTATTTATTTTCAATGGATGCCGAGCTCGGGCCCCTTTAGATCAAAAAAAAAAAAAAATGGTTGTCAAGTCACAGACAGTACATGGTAGGAAAACTCCCGTCTATCATAGAATGCAAGTTCAATATTTGAATGAACCTATGTTTTTTTTTTTTTTGGATTGCTAGAATTCACTGCATATTATCTAATTATACATGGGTTTAAAAGAAACTAGTGAATGCATCGCGCTTCGCGCGATGCGAAGTTGAACTAAAGTTATCCATTTGATTCCTTTATTTATAAAGTTAACCTTTATAAATTCATCCATTTCAAAATATCAAAAATAACATCAATCTAAAAAAATAAAAAATCTACAAATCTAAAATATAAATAAATATCATTAACTTAAGTGAAAATTATAACTACTTCCAAAATTGTAAGTGCTTCCAATATTGTATCGTGCTATGTTGGATGAGTGATCAATTTTAATTTGTTTTATCATATTGGATGAACAAATGAAAATAATTTAGGCCTAAAACTGGCAAACAACACAGATAATTTATTATACATATCATACCAACGATGCTTAAACTATTTAAGCCAAGGAGATCTCTACCTGGTTTTCCCTTTCCACAATTACCTTAAAATGGGTCCCATCTAACCTGTCTTCAATAATTTATTCATTGTGAAAGCATAATTATTTCGACAACTTTTTAAAATGTTGTCCAGCTGATTTTCATAAACCATAGAGCAAATATTAATTGACCGAGTCACTTAGTTACATGTCCATGACAACATCATTTCCTGATCCAGGATAGCTCAAACTCACATCCCACTACCTAAAATATGCAGTATATCAAAATAAACTGTTATTTATATCAGATATACCAGTTGCTTGAGCTGAAGAAAACAACAGTTTCTGAATCTTTTGCGACATTGGGATCTCGATATATAATAACATTTGGAACTGAACTCTTCCTTCGGAACCTCCGCAGCTGAAAAACAGTATACGCGATGAATCTTTTCGATTGCTTTGATTCAAGTTAGAAGCACCTGTATTTTTTTTTTAGATTTTAGGCAGAAGAGGTGATAATTCAAATGGCAGGACGCTTTTAAGGCAAAACGAAGCCTATAGCACAGCATTGCCAAATTTTATTTTTGAACGAAAAAAATATGAAAGTAAATAGCAAAAAAAAATTAAGTAATTAAGCAAAACTTATATATAACTTGATTTGGAGAGGGAAAATAATTTTAAGGCTAAAAGAAGGTCGTAGCACAGCATTGGCAAAAATTTATTCCTGAACGAAAAAATCGAAAGAAAATAGCAAAAAATTCTAAGTAATTAAGCAAAACTCATATACAACTTGATTTGCAGTGGGAAAACGTTGGAATGAGTTATTTTTCCATGGGTAGTGGAAGACCATGTTTTACTGAATGTTAACACCATTTAGAGAATCAAGACTTTTGCCAATATTAAACCTACCAAAATAACTAAATCAATCTCTCTCATTTAAATTGTCAAAATCAACCTAAATAGATCAGATCCTAACTTATTTCTCAACATAACTCAAATAAGGAAGACATAATTTAAGAGACACCAATCAATGATAACCAAATTGAACATCGTAAGCAACTTTTACCTTATGAAATGTAAAATTTCTATCAACATGCTTGTTAGTGGCATTCTTTTGAATGACATGAACCTCTCTCCTTGACTCGTTGCAAGAAACAACTGAAGCTTGTGTCCATCTCTACTCTTCTGCCAGCAGAAAAACTACCTATTAACCGTTTTTTCATTGTCTTTTCCTTCAAGCGTATCTTTCTTTGAATCTAGATCAATGGTCGTCTCAGGCTGTCTCAGGCTTCACGTCGTCGGGAAGAATATGAAGCCCCTGAAAATAGCAAACTTAGTTATCAGAATAAAAAAATTCCAAATATTGCACCTAAAAAGTTGATTTTTTTAAAAAATTAATTAATTAGTTTGTTGTTGTCGTATGGGGAGGAGGGGCCAGTAGGCAGAGAGAGAAAGAGAGACCTTAAGCTTATCAGTATCTTGAGAAAATGTAAATGCATGTGAAGGCTTCAGCTTTTCACTTGCTTCCTGTTGGGAACAAAATAATTTTTTAGAGAGCAAGCTACTTATACCAGGTAATTTTTATTTACCAATACACTCTATGAACTGGACATGAGATAGTGTGTGGTTTTAAAAATTTCACAGAAGTCCTTTACCTCGAAGAATTTGGCATGGATTCCATCCTTAGCAACTTGGCAAATGTATAAGATTCCATCATTAGCCACATCCTGAGAAATTCATAATATAAGAAGGGAACAATGAGATAAGAACTGATTTGCCAAATTAAAATTACTCATGTACATAATTACAGTCTCCGATCACAATTCTCTGGTGCCACGTGGCCATTCAAAAATTCAACTATTGTTAGGCAATCAAGCAAGAATAAACATTCTGTTAAGCCCATTTCCTGGACAGCTTGCATTGCAAGTATGGTGGCATTGAGTCCTGAATGAAGGGGGAAGGTTGCAGAACCACATATCGTATTATATTCTAAAGACCATTCCCATCTCGCAAGGGTAAGCCCATCCTGCTAGCCCTTCAGAGGTATGTGATCCGTTGATCTTGCAAGGAAACTGGTACGTTTGATCAGTATATAAATTAGAGATTGAATCTCCAGACCCAATGATCTAAATTATATAAATCAAAGCTAATATACTACCACAATCAACAGTTGGGTAAACAAAATAGAGAAAAAAAAATTTAAAATTATATAAATCAAACAAAAGGGGACTACATTATAAGGAACAAAATAGAAGCAATAGACAGGAAAGAGGGAAAAAAATAGACTGAAAATGAAGAGAAGCGGCAGATTTACTAACCCACAAAACCGATGCTGCGAGTTGAGCTCGGAGGCCATGGCGTTTTCCGAGCGAAGAACAGCAGCGTAGCGTAGGGTTCTGCCTCACCTCATCTCGGAGGCCCAGTGTGGAGCCATAGCGAGAGAGATAAGGGGTAGAAAGCCGAGCTGCCATCCCTCTATTCATCTTTCTGAGCTCGCGCAGAAGAAGAACGAAAAAGAGAAGGATTTTTCTCCCTTCGTTGTCCAGCCGAGAGAAATGAAGAAAACCTAGATTCGCGCTAGACGAACCTTCGCGAGAGTGGAGAAAAAGGAATGCTCATCCTAGGTACGGAACTCCAGTGGAGACGAAGCGGAGACGAAGGAGCAAATCTGATCCATCCAGAAAAAAGATCGGACGGCTGGGAAACGCAGAAATAGAACAGTGTTTTTCAAGTTTAGAATTGAATGCTTTATAATTATAATTTGTTGAAATTTGGTTGTCAAGTCACAAACAGTACATGGTAGGAAAACTCCCGTCTATCATAGAATGCAAGTTCAATATTTGAACGTTGTTTCAATAAAAAAGAAGCTAGTATCGCCTAATTGTTTTTAACAAGCAGCTTCATGACTTTATATAATACATAATTGTAGGCTGTGTATATAATGAACAATTTCGATTCATTAGGTAGTACTATGCACTAATACTGTAAATATCCAACAGCAAGAAATAAAATTCTGTAAAACTAAGAAAAAGGGGAGGACAGATATAGTCGTATGCAATCTTTTTATTAATTTCATGAGATATTATGTCACTCAATTTACTAGTAAATGCCCCTTAACTAGGGACTACAATGGGGCATAAGTATTTAGATTACTTTAGAACTTATTTAATTAGGCGAAGACAAAGGTGCAAAGAATAATATAGTGCATTACGCAATTGTTCTTCTAATTTTCCATGAAATATTATTATATAATATATGGATGGATTTTGTTAGGCAATACAATCCCGCAGCAAGAAGTATTTAGAACACTTTAGAACTTTACAATTAATTAGGAGATGACAAAGGAGAAAAGAAAAATCAGTGGAATACAATAATTTCTAGGACATGATATCATTGAAATAATTGTTGATGACTATTGAGCCTCTGTAATTAAGTTTGAAAAAAACTCAGATATCTATTTTTCTTCGAATTTGTATATTCTAATAAACAATCAACAAATGTATCCAGCCGCTCAAGCATTGATAAACGCAACTCAACAAAAATTATAATCAAGAGAACCCAATGCAACTAAAAATTTAAACAGCAGGCTAAACAGTATGCTTTATTTGCCGCTTAGGTACAACTACAAAAATTTTCTTCGGAAAATAACACCTTCCCTGATTAATTCAAAACTTTTCTATGATCCCTATCTAATTGCTCACTGTTTCAGTAATAAATTATTACAATTTTCTCTAGATCCACGCAATTTAGTAAATACAACATTACCAATGAATCATAAACGATCCTCTCTACAAAATTTGTGATCCAACACAGGTAAAAAAAAAAAAAAACCAAAACAAAACCTAATTAATTCAATCAAAAAACTTAAAAGATCAAAAATTTATTCCAATTACAAAACTTTCAGCAAAAAAGAAATCGATTCGGAAGTACCTCGCTATAAACTCTAGTGTTTCGAAGATTCTTCGTCGGAAGGAGAGGGGTTCCCACGGCGGAGATCGTCGATGAGGCCACTAAGCTCCTTTCTAGCGGATTCTCTCCCAAACATGAACCCGTACCTAAACAAAGAGAAGGAATTGAGAAAGATCAAACGGTGTAAACCCAAGAAAGCACTCGTACGCAAGTGTGTGAGTGTGAAGAAGAAGGCTTTTCTTCACCAGAAAGAGATGGCGGAGAAGACACCAGCGGCGGCCATGGTCTGTACCAATGTCAGCTTCTTATCCATTATCGGATTCTATTTCTCTCTCTCGGATCGGATCACTGGTTTTCTTTTCTACCGAAAAGGGCACATTTCGATACACATTTCTAAAGCCAGACCGTGCTTTGGTGCAAAGTCAAAATTGTAGTAAATAAAAAAAAAATTTAAAAAGTTTACTGGTTAAGCACAAAAGAGCAAATTGGTCTCGGCTTTTGTATTTTGGGCTGTTGGGCCTCCAAGCCCAGATAACTAGTACCATTTTGCTGTATCTTCAGTTCTTCACTGATGCGCCCGGGACCAGTATCTAAGTCCAGAGTGCCAATTTTCGATCTGAGCCATCCGATTTAATCTCGACGGTTAAATTTTTTTTCGGGCATATCAATCTGGTTTTATCACGGGACATCCATCATTGATTGGACGGTTTAGATCTAAAGTCAGCACTTTGAGGATGTGAAGTCAATGTGCCGTGCTTCGGTGTTTTACATGATGAAAAATTCATATCCCGAACAAGTAGTCTACCTTCAAGCATAGTTGCGTGAAGATCAGGTAGGTGACTAGGATGCAAACCCTCATGTAAAGCTGCAGTAAGGTAATCCTTGATGAATTCTTTAGACAAGACGACTCCAAAAAACCATGATGCGTGCAAATAAATTGATAAGAATAATGAGAGGTACAAAATTTCATAGAGTTGTCAAGTTCAAGTCGAGAGAAAAACAAAGGAACACCATATAATGAGTTGTTCAATACAACTTCCTAAATATAACTGATATATACGTTCATTATGTACTCCCTTGTTATTTTTAATTGAATAAATACTCTTATTAGTTACTCTTTTATTTAACTAATAAAATACATACTTATTATACACTCCCTTTTATAACTAATAGATACACTTATTAATTACTCTCTTATTTTCTTATTATAATTAAATGAACAAATGTACTTATTCACTTATTATAACTAAATGAACATATGATATGAAATATGGAGCAAAGGAGACGAAATAAGGAGCAGAGGGAGAGAAGAAATAGAGAAGAAACATGAATGAGGACAGTCACGAAGAATTAAGAAATAAATCGTGCAGAAAGGAGATGGAGGAATGTGAGAGAGCACGTGGAAGGACGAGGGAGGAAGGTGAGAGTGCGTGAAGAGGCCGGAGGAAGTGAAGGAGGAAGGGAGGGAAAGATGATGGATGGCGTTGGAGTAAATGGCAACAAACAATTGTTTTTTTTTTTATTACGGTTTCGTTTTTTTTTTTAATTGAAAAACATGGTCACCCTTTATTACGTCAAATAGTTAATTATGTCGTACTTTTGGCTTGTAAGATGAAGTGATTGACGCGTGCAAAATGGCTGCACGTCAGAGAATTTTCCTAATTTCGTTTTAAAAGAGATATTTTTAAGAGTGAAATTGTTCTTATCCTAATTGTGCAAAATGTAATCTTTTGCATTGTAGATGCATATATATTGTAACAGATTGTATGGGTAAGTTCAGATTGCATAGAAATTTAAAATGTATGCAGCGTATATTTCACTTTATATAAATATTATTTTGCAACTATTAAAAGATATATAATTTTACAAAAAGAATATAAACTTTTTTGATATACAGATATAACATGAAGTCATGACTTTCCTTCTCAAAATGAACTCTATATCTGAAACTTTCAATTTCCAGTCCCTTTTGCTGTTTTATTAATTGACATGATCTGGTTCACAAAGATTATGTAACATTTTGACAAAATAGTTTTATCTACCAAATTTCTCCTTGCAGTTATAATCCGTGCAAAAGCAGAACTGCAGATATCAAATCTTACAGTAAAGCCACCACCTCTATGTTTGCATCACTAATATGCAACAACTCATTACCCTTTAATCCGTATTATTTCTTTCAAAACTTGTGAAACCTCAGCCATGCTAGGCCGTTGTTTCGGGTCCTTGACAAGGCACCGGTTGGCCAGCCTTGCAACCTCCCTAGCCGCCTTGGGAGGATACTGGTTTCTCAATCTTGGGTCCATTATAACACTAAAATTGGTGGCTTCAGGTGGGTATTGTTTGACCCAATTGAGAAGCTTTTGCTCTGCCAGTGGCCGGTTCCTCTCCAGTGAGCGCCGACCAGTTAAGAGCTCGTAGAGTACTACACCGAAGCTCCACACATCACTCTTTGCGGTGAGGTGGCCGGTTTGGATGTAGTCTGGGGCTGCATAACCATGTGTACCAACCACCTGGAATATGACCAAAATATAATTATTATAATGGCAAGAAAATTAGATATTAGAAACATGAATTTCCAGTTCTAATATGATTTAGAACATTTGGGTAATGTGAAATAAATGTGTACTGAATTACTGGAAACATATGTGAAACGATGAACATGCTAATTCTTGTACTAGCACAAACAATGATAAACATACCGCTGTCGAGACGTGAGTTTTACTGGCAGTGGGTCCCTCCCTTGCCAGGCCGAAATCTGACAATTTCGGTTTGAACTCCTTGTCTAACAAAACATTTGAAGCCTTGAAATCCCGAAAAATTATCTGCTTAAAATAAGTATATATTAAGAGCTCTTGTCGTAGACAATTAGAAAGACAAATTGATTTCCACAGAACAGAAACTTCTTCAATTACTTTTCTGGTTTAATTAGTGAACTTTTTTACTTGGAGTATCGCTGCAATTAATCAACTAAGTAAATTAAATAAAATTAACACGATAACAATTGACTAGGAAGTCTTAGGAAAAAAAATTTCTTTTTTTTTCAGCAGTTTCAAGCCAGTCCCAAATTTCCTACATATTTAATATTATGTCCCACGTAATAATTTGAGTCCTCCGTATTATTACTTAATTTTTATCAGTGTCACTAATGATTAGAAAACTTGATTACCAGACCTGAACTTCAAGTCCTCCATGGAGATAAACCAACCCTTCAGCTGCACCTAAAATGATCTGTAATCTCAAATCCCATGACAGAGGCGGGTATGCTCGGCTGAACAAATGATCTTCTAGAGTTTTATTGGGCATGAATTCATAAACCAAAAGCCTCTGGTTACTTGTCTCTCCATCCACAGCACAGTACCCAATCAGCTTTACCAAATTTGGATGTTCCACTACACCTAGAAATAAAACTTCGGCCAGCCATTGCTTGTGCCCCTGATATATATATGTTTCAATGCAATTTAGTACACCGTTTGTGTTTCTTTATTTATTTTTTCAGCCTTTGATTTCCTTTTCAGTGATCATAAATGAGATCACTTCTGGTATCAATTGATTGGGGATTGTAAAAAGAAAATAAAACAAAAAAAATATTTTATTATTGTTATTTTTGTATTTCTGGTTGCAGTGCAACTAAATTGGAGCTTAATACTTTTGCTTAATTTATTGCATTATGGCCAGAACTGCTTTCTCTGATTATATCCAAAACTAAAGGATAAAACTAGGTCACTGTCATTGTACCACTACATAAAAGTCAGCGGGGATGATAATTACTGATTCGATCATATATGGTGATTAGATATTTTCATACAGATTGTGTGCTCCTGATAGTACCTGTACCATACCAGCATCACCTACACAACTAAATATTGCTGATACCAGTACTCAGTCATTCACAACCAATATTTAATCTTGTTATGAAACAAATAATTTACCTGCAAACTTCTTTGCTTGAGCCGTTTCACAGCAACCACAAGTCTCTCTCCATTGCTATCTCGACCTTTGAGAAAACCTTTAAACACAGTACCAAATCCACCTTCTCCAAGTTTGAGAGCTCTGTTGAAATCATTTGTGGCAGCTCTGAGCTCTTCAAACTCAAACACACGCAGCTTCTGACCTCTCTGTTCATACAAGTTTGGTATACTGCATCTAGGTGGTGTAGACGTTACATTTTTTGTTATGGATTGATCAGGTTTCACACTGCTTGATGAAACTTTTGATTTTTCGCTGCAGGTTTTAGATTGGGATGATGCGCTGGATGATTTTTTAGAGGGTACAGTTTTGTTGGGCTTTGTTTTTGGACACTTTTTGAAGTTGAAGCAACCCATTCGTTGGATTAATTGTTGCAGTTACAGATCTGGAAATGGCTATGAGAATAACATCAGCCAATTACAGATCTGAAAGTGGAAATATGCTTTGAGTATAAGATATATGGAAGAAAGTGAAGCTCTTTGATAATTACTTAAAATTGGGTTATTTAGCCATTCCCTCTAAGGTTCCAACTCACAAAGAAGAGGACAAAACAAACCAAACTTTGAAAAAACCTCGAGAAATATGAACTAATCTATACTACTTAAAAAGAAAGAAGCCTCTAGCAACTAAAACAGGAAAAGAAGAGAAGAGGGTACTAATATTTACAGAGAGGGGCGTTCCTCACTCTAAGTAGATACAACTCTTCAACTATGAACAAAAGAAAGGAAATTTGAACCGAAGTTAAAAAGGAGCAAAAAAGAGTAGATGAGATATAGTGTGTAAAGAGAAGGGAACCAAAGCAGAATCAGAATAGACAGAGACTACACACAGCCAAAGTAATTTGCTCTCTATATCAGTCTATATCTGTCTTCATTTACTTTTCTCCTTTCTTCGAATACAACTATTTATCTCTTTCTCTCTTAAATTTTAGTCGTTCCTTGTTTTGTCATGGGAAGAAGAAACAAGTGGCTGAAGTAACCGTGTGGCTAAACAGAGAGAGAACACATTTTTCATTCCTCTATGGTGTTGATATATGCGTGTGAACTGTGGAGGGATCAAGAGGGGTTATGTTAAGTGACTTGCTTACCTAAGAATCAGAAAAAAAATTCCAATAAGACAAAAGAAATTCAATAATGTTTCTCGGATCCTTTGTTTCTTAGACCATGTAGCGAATTTTTGACACATTTGGCCCACACTTATTGAACTTGAGGTGGCATAATTATTTCAGGGGTCCTTATGTCAGTGGCTTCTTATATGCATTGCACGGGATGCAACAGGAAAAGGAAGTTCGTCTTCTATCCAATTGTACGGTTTATTGCATTGTCTTGACACATTGGAGCCACTCAATTTAGATTGTACGGTCTAGTCTTTTATCTTTGTTTACCCACTTTTGCTTGGTAAAAGTGATGTTTTTTCGCTAAAGATGGAATTTTTTGACAATATATTAACTCGTTTGACCGGCATTTAATATTTTGAAATAATGAAAATTGATTTGTTTTTTACAATTATACATATTTAATTATTTATAGTCTTTGTGAAATATCAAATCACAATCTAATTGTACAAAACTTGAATACACAATATATTCATAACAGACGTGTCTAAATTTGTTTTCCTATTTTTGAAATTGTTTACTCGATTTTCAAACCCTTGTTAAGTTATCATCCATGAATCCCTATCCTTTTCAAAACCTTAAAAATCTGAAATGAACGTTAATATCACAATTCTGAATTAACCTATATTTGGCGCTAACTTTCCTATGAAAAATTTAATATGATAAACAAATATTTTAGGGCTAATGCCTAATGTGCACATTCAAATCTCATTTTACTAGTGTACTTTTCTTGGTCTTAGGTTAAGGCCATTTGCTAGCCAAGTTGTTCTTGGTTTTCAGTATTCTAAACTTTTTTTTTTTGTCAGTATCAGAGCGCTATATCTTAAATCTTAACCTTAATTTAAGGATTGGGAATTTACTAATCAGGTCTTTTCTCAAAGTGCAAGAAAAATTAATTTGAAATTAACTAATCAGGCTTTTTCTCAAAGTGCAATAAATATATCATGTTTTTCTCAATGTACAATAAAGTGAGACAGTTGTTTGGTTTGAAAATGGACTAAATAAATTCTGGACCAAAGACAAAACGATTTACAGTCAAAGATGGTGACGTGGCACAAGTGGTTTGACTTGAAGTCTTTGCGCTAGGAAAGTTATCCGTCATGCGGTGTACTGTACCATCTCCCAAAAGGAATCTTGAACACTTGTGTCCGATATATACACGAAAATATGTAGCGAGTTACTGAATTAGATTTCAACTAATCCGCGTCACGGATTGTTTCAGCTTTGCAATGTGTGGCGACATCAATTTGAAATTATATCGAAAGGTTTCCAGCGTGGCAACGAGAGATCTTCGGATCTTGTCTTACTGCCAAACTAGATTAGTAGTTTAGTACTGTGTCTAATCTATTCAATATCGTTTTGAGATCGGGTCATATATTAAACTGCATGGAAAGCAAATTGAAATAATAAAGAAATACACAACAACCTTAACCCAGCAAACGGAGTAAGGAATATGTGCAGATTGCATAGTTGGGTTTCTGACAATATACGATGTGCCGATTTAATTATTTATTTTTAATGGGTTCAACTTCTTTGTGTTATTAGGAGGTTTAATGAATGGTCCAGCATTTGATGGATATCTGAAACAGGATATTGTATCATATATGAATGTATATTCTAAGAAATACCAAACATCCATTATTGTTTCATGGGTCAAGTATACCTAACAAAATATTCCTATCTTTTCCACAGAAAATTCTAGGACTTTGAGTTTAACAGTAAGAAAAATCACCTAAGTCTGTTGATCTTGACGAAAGTAACAAGAATGGTACACTGCATCAGCAGTTCTCCATTGTATTAATTTTTTTGAGACAATTTTTTTTCAAACACATAGGATTATCTGATGAATCAAGATAAACTGGTAAGAAGAAACATATTTGTTTTCTATTTTAGTAACAAAATTGTCAAATAAGATTATTAGAAAACTAAGATAGTCAGAAATAATTTCTTGAAGTTCATACCTTTCTAATCAAATTCATAAAGATTAAATTACTGAAAAAACTCTTCTGGAAATAAACAAAAAGAAAATTAAATGAAAATTGAAGATGAATAACCTATTAAAGCTGTCCAAATTATTGTGGTCAAATATAATACATATTTTACTCTTTACAATATAGTTATTGTGACTGTGAGTTGTGCCAAAGAATTTTTCCAATTAAAAATGTATCATTATTTTGTGAAACCCCTCCTTGGGGTTCTTAGTTTTTTTTTTTTTTAAAAAAAAAGATGTATCATTATTTTGACTCCAAATCTCAATATTCAAAATTTGGGTGTCCCTTATCGGTTTACTACGAATTTAAGGATTGACCTCAACTTTTGTAAATCAGACAATTTAAAATTAACAAATGCTAGTTTCCAATATATTGGACAGATGGGTATGTTCAACACGATCATTCTCAAGTTTCAAATTTCAAACGACCGATCCAAACGTTTAATATATTCTCCATATTGAAAACTTATAAAAAACCAATCTTTATATTTTTTTTATTTTTTTTACTATTTTCTTGGTATTTTAGAAAATTCATAATATAAAGATTATGGATCGTCTAATAACAATAATTTTCTAAAAACCTAAAAAAAATAGTAAATTTTTTTTAAAAAAATATAAAAATTGGTTTCTTATAAGTTTTCAATATGGAGGAAAAATTGTACGGTTCGGATCGGTCGAATAATCATATTGGACAGCCCCCATTCGTCCAATATATTGGACTCTAGCATTTCTCTTTAAATTTTGTTTTAAGAAATTGATAATTTGAAAATTAAATCGCAATATAAATAAGGAATACAACATTCTTTCAACCTCTAAATTTTATAGGAAAAAAAAAAAAGAGATAAGAAGCTTATATAAATTAAAGAGATACTAGCATAACTTGGGGATTAGGATAAAGTAGGATGTTCAAGTTTACAATTTACACCCATTCCGCACCATTAAAAAATAGATTTCGCAAACCAGCCAGCCTGTTAATTTTTTCCACTCCATTTTGGACCACGGATATTATTATCGCATGGAAATTTGTCAGACTTTTATTTGATTAGACGCAGATTAAATCCTAATCCAACGCATGACGCGATTATTGTTATGTACTGTAATGGTAGGCACATATGCACCTTCTCCTGTCTGGAGCCCATTGACGAGCCTAGTCTAAATAAAACAATTAATAATGGCCCTGTCATTACCTCATTACCTTCTCTACATGTTAAGTTCTGTCATGTATAGAAAAACTTATTATAATTGTATATATGTATGAGTAACCTCTTTGAATCTATTCAACATGGCACATTGGCAATAACGCATTACCCAAGAAATTGTACTAAACAAAAGGCAATTGATTTCAACGTCATCACTGTCAAGTTATGATCAACTGAGAGAATAAGTACAACCTGTGATGATAGTTCAAAAAAATATTCCTTCTTACAGAGATCACTAAAGGCCATCCGATTCTTTAACAACCACAACAACTTTCAAATTTTAACAAATGTGAAGCTAAAAATAGTAACGTGGACTCTGAATCTGATAGTTGAATTTTGGCAATTTAAATATGAATATTATTCAATCTCGGAGCCAGAGGAGTCTTCTGTTTACTGGTGGCGCAAGCCCTGGTATGTCTGCTATGTCCTTGTTATGAGGGTTCACAATCTGAAATTGTACAAAATGGCTTTAGAAAAATGCAGAGAGAATTATCTTGTGTTTAGCAGAATACCAGATGGTACCAACACAATACCATATCCATAACAATAACTTGGGAAACCCTGTAGGTTCTTAGCGTGCATATGAAGCATCCAAACTCTTACAAATAGGCACAAGTTATGTGACTGATTCCTGCACCCATTTCACGCAGTCTTTCGAATTTAGTACCCATTCTGTAATATAGAGGGTATATAGTATAGTCACCTTCACGATTATGATGGCTATCACACCAATCACGATGAGACAGAGCATGGCCATTATACATTTATCAGTCGCAACCTGAGTTCAGGAAATAGTTTTAATAAATTCAGAAAAGGACAAAAAAAATAAAAGAAGATTAATTTTTTAATGAATGGGGGATTTGAGAGGATAAATAACCTGTCGACCAATTTCCTTAACCAACTTAGAAGCTTTTTTAATAGAGAAATGGATCGAGTCGAGCTCATTTACAATTCTGCTCATTTGTTCAGTCTGAAAATGAGATGTGTTATTGATAATTTTTGCTATTGGAAGTTCATATATAGAACAAAGGGTATGACTTGCTAACCTGAGCTTTAAGAGCAGCTGCTGTCTCAGCTCCAACATTGATAGTACTTTGCACAGTCTAGTTAAGTACAATTAAAATAGTGAAATCAACAAGTATAACTAAAAGGAAAAACAAAGTCATCTTAATTGAGGCATACACAGGTAATGAAATACTAGTAGTCGAGTAAAAGTTCTTAGAGTTAAGGCAAGAATGATGGGGAAAGTAACTAAAAGGAACAAGGTATAAAAATTTATTTAATTAAAAGACAAGGTACAATTATACTTAATCTGAAGTCACAATGCACATGGCTACCCAGGGCAGGAATTAGTGCAAGAGTACTGTTGTATGGACCATTTCTACATTTACTAATGTCGGATGGAGATTTTGGCAAAAGGGAAAAAGATTATACCTGCTTAGACCTTTCAATGGCCTGATCAGTCTCATCCAACAGATGATTTCCGTGGTCCACTAATTGTTGGTTTGTCATAGCTGCAATAAATATAATAGAAGAAAATTGAAAAAATTGGTTCATCATGGAAAATATAACATTGAGTAAACTGAACTTTGAGATAAGTAGTTGTAGTGAGAAAATCAATAATCCAACCAAAATAACCCCAAATTGTAGAAGTTCCAGAAACAAGCAAACACATACTTCTCCTGTACCGAGTATACCAGTATGATATGTGACTATGACAACAGCACAGGCTTAGTGTGCACTACAATAAAACATACATATACAGGTTAGAAAAGAATTAACTTACATGAAGCTAACATTACATTCTCTTCATAACCATTGTCAACAGCACCAGCCCCTTCAAATAAGTCAACTCTTTTGTTTTCACTTTGCTGTCTGTCAATAATTACAAATAAGAACAATATTATAACCATTCCAAGTAATAAAATCGAAAGAGAACATCATTCTTGATTAAACCTTTTCTGGTAGATCAAGGGCACAGATTAAAAATCTGCAGAAGTTAGAGGGTAGAGAATACTTACTGCTTCTTCAGAGCAACATATGAGTTTAGTTCCTTAATCTGTAAGAAGAAAACCACAATTTTTTTGGGTTAATTACACTATATTTGAAACAAATTGAATTAAAATAAGCTCAAATGGAAGTACCATCGATTGTTTCCTATCATTAAGCATTTTAATGGTATCGCGTGAATTTGTGGCCTCCTCTTCCTTCACCAATCTCTCAAAGTCCTTTATTAGCCTACATTAACATGATACTGAGTTATTACTGAATCTGCAGGCCTCATTGCCCTGCATAATTGATTTGTAAGCCTATTGAATTAAGCAAGAAGAAGTTATTAAGGTCCCCTACATTAAACATCTATCCCCACTCCATGAAGTTAATGATGGAGTTTACCAATAATTGCAATTCCAGTAGAGGAATTTCATGGAAAATGAAATTGAGAAATATCTAAAAGTAAGTACCTCTTACAATCTCGCATTTTGTCAGTAAGCTCTTCAAGCTGCCGACTTCTCCTGCTCGCATCCTTAATCTTCTCCAATTTTTGAAACCCATTTCTGCCAAAGATATTTTACATTAATTAAAATTAACAATATTACCTTTCCTCCCACCTAAGGGGAGAAACAAACCTCTGAAAAAGGTACGAATGAATTGTTGGGTACTTAAATAAAGTACATTCCTGAGGCAAAAAGTATCAGAACTTTGTTTACTAAACAAATTTGGTCCCAAGATCAGAAATGCACACAAGCATTGCATCAGCTAATAATGACAGATTGTTTGACTTTACCGGGCTCATCTAAATAACATTGAAGTACCAATGCAGAGCACAATTTCCAGCTAATTTCTCTCATTCATTCACCATTCCCAATTGAAATCGCTAGAAGCATAAATCTCAACAATTTCCCCAAAATTAACAAGAAAGAGATAAAAAAATCCTTACGACAATGCGCGAAGAATATCATTGATCTGTCCCTCGATCTCCGCTAACTCCTCATTAATCCCTGACAAATCCATATTGCCCCTCGAAAGATTTTTAATCTCTTTTATTCACGATAAACAGTGTATCACTCCCAAATCATACAAAAAGAAATCTCGGAAATTGGCGCTTGAACCTCCAAATCAAGGCTGAAGCACCGCGAGTACTAGCTTCAATTGAATGGAATTTGGTCCGAAAATGTCAGGTGTTAGCCTTAGCCCCACATTTTCAAAAACCCATAAAAACTTTTTGTTTTTTCTTTGAAAGATACAAAGGTAGATCTTGTTGGAGACACGACAGGAAGCTAGAGAAGAGGGAGGTGAGAGAAGGTTGGTCTAGGAAGTTTTTTTTTTTTTTTTTCTCTGACCAGGTTGGATTTTTTTGTTTTCTTATTTTTTTTTGTTTTTGGATTAATTCAAAGGGAATTGGGAATTCGGTGTTTCTGGGATTTTTCTCCTTTTCGTACAAATGGATGAATCCAGTCATTGAAGTGGTAAGGAAAAAGTCGAAATGCCAAATTATTGTCCTGACCACAAAGTATTTTTTTTATACGGGATTTCATTTCATTTTGTTTCACTTGGATTGATTTCTTAGAATTTATTGGATCTAATAACATAAAAATTCTAATGAAATGGCATCAGATTCGTTTGTTTTGATAAAAAAAATTTCTAATGAAATGAAATAAAAAGAAATCCCATGTTACAAAACAAAAAAAAAAAGACTTTGATCAGGGCCTATGTGTGCAAATCAACGGTCTAGATTGCCTAGTTGTCCAATTTACGTCGGCAAACTCTGAAAAATTGTTCCACGTCTAAAAAATGGATCCGTCCATTTATTTGAACTGGTTATAATTACCCAAATGAACCGGTCAGTTTAGTCAAAAATTTCCTTTTCTAATATCTGTCGTTGGTTCCTTACTTCCTTGACTTTAATTTTTCATGATTGAGTTGAATTGGATTGAGATTACTAGGATACTAATAGTTTAAGTCATTGAGCTCAACGCCCACTCAGGGACAGAAATATATCCTTTCAAAAATAAGATAGTCATTACTTTTGATAAACAGCTTATATATTATTATTATTTTAGTAACAATGTAACATAGCCCATAGGCCTTTTGATAAACAATTATTTGAGTAAGGCTATCATAATAATATTATATTTGTAATGCGGTTTTATTATCCAACATTTTTTGAGTTTGTAAAATTGATCCGAATTTTTTGAGTTTGCCAAATTTCACCTAGAAAGGCTAGTGTCCAATATATTTATGATTGCTCTCACATTTTTAAATTTCAAACAACCGATCCGAACCATTCATTAGTATCATTAGTAGTAGTAGTAGTATTCTTATTTTTATTTGTATTATATTTTTATTTTTAATTGTTGTTGTTGTATTAGTCATACTTAGGTAATATTAATAAGGGCTGGGTCTAGGTTTGAACAAGAGCAAAGTGACTCCCTTATATCAAGTCAGTAAGCCACCCTCTGGACCCAGAGGGAACATTTTTTGCGTGAGTATTGAAGGGAGATTGAACCAATCGAATTGAACGATTCGATCCGATAAATTTTCAAATTAAACAGTCTTTAAATTACCCAAATAAAAAACTTTTGGGGTACATATCTTTATATAATTTTCAAATTATAACTAGGCCAGTTTAGATGATACAGCAGTTAACTAAGATGGAAAATTTTGATAATTGAAGTTAAGTAATAAAATTGGATAAAACAGAGTACTAGTCACCAGGTCAAATTTTAATTTCAAAACTGCTACTTTTCAAAATCCTGGTAAGTGCTTTATTTCATATAATCACTACTCATTAGTATACTATCTTGACTACATGTAAATTATATAAAAAAAATTTGTTGCAGTACAAAACACAAACATTTAATAAATAATATAATAGATGAAAATTATGCCACAAAATAATATTCATTTATGCAAAGAATAAACTAATTAAAACATCAGTTGTATATATTCTAGTTTCAGGATTATACAAAAGTTTTGCTTTTATTCTCTTCGATTCAGTATACTTTGAAAGAAATTTTATTTCGTACATATTTGCAAAAACTTTTAATGCAAGCGGCAAGTCTCTTTGTATGGTATGTTATTAGAAAATGAATGATGTAGCCTTAGATTAAATGATTTGCATCTACCAAGTTATGTTTAGTTATTAGATGCAACGATGAATGATTTATCCTCAGATTTAACGTTTTTGCAAGAACCAAGTTATGAAGTGGAAAGTTGCTTGCTTGCCAACATGTTCCACCGACAAGAAGTATGACTACACAATTATTGGAACAGCGCAACAATATTATCAAAACATCAAAATTTACAAAATTTATATGAAAATATATCCTCCTTAAATTAAACACGATTAATGATTTTGATTTGACGTTGAATTTTTAATTTTGAAAAAATAACAAAAAAAAAAAAGATGATTTTCGGGACATTAGGGACACCAAAATGGTGGGCAATGAAACGCTCCTCGATCCTCGTAGTATTATTGTCACTATGGTAGCCAACAATCAAAAAAATTATAGACAATGTGTGAAATGCACATCGTGCGCATCTTAAATTAAGTCCAGGAAGGCAATTGGAAAAATGCTCTTTATCTTTCTTGTTCATCCCAATTCTTCTCCAAATTAATTAACCCATATATTATTTTATGTTCAACCTTCTATTTCTATGCATCCTTTCCATATTTTATGTCTCTCCTTTTTTTTCTATGGAAATTTACTTTGTTCCATATTGAAGAAACAATAAGGACATGCCTAAAAAGAAATTGCGGTGGTTGAAGAAAATATTTTCATTTGCTTCATTTCATTCACATTTTCCTCTTTCTTCTTTGAGAGCCCTAAACTCTTTTTTTTTTTTTTTTTTTTGAAGGCTAGGTGGCGAGTGCCACACCAGCAAATTCATTAATGAAGAAAAAACAAGTACAAGTACATTTACATGAAACTCATCAAAACGAAACAGAAATTCAAAGCAAAAACTAGGGAGCCTAACCACTTCCCTACAAACCCAAACCCAAGTTACAAGTAGATTCCTCTAAGCCATATTTTTCCAAGAATCTACCGCTAAGCAAATTAAAGGCGGTAGTTGAGAGCCCTAAACTTTATTTGACCAGTCCCCGATTAACCAAAATTTGTACTATTAAATTATGAATAGATCCTACATTCCAATTAGGATCATAAAAGAGAGAGAGAGGTTCTAACCTAGCATCACCAAGCAAGATTGTTCTGTGCCATAGTGAGAATAGGGTAGATCATTGGTGTTGAAATAGGGTAGATCGATTGACTTCCTCAAATGAAGGATCGATTATGATGTTACTGTTGGCCTTAGTGGGCCAGTAATTGAAAGAAAAAAAATGGAGAATTGATGCTGACAGGTAGGCCCCATGAAGGCAATATGAAACGAGCTAATATAACACTGCACATCTACTTTCTAACGAAATGCTACTTCCATTGTTGAGCACCGCCTTGACAAAGGAGTCTTCTACTTAAAAAAAAAAATTAAAACTACCTCTGCCATTTAATGTAATATATTTCATTATTTCTGTACAGTGAGAAACATTAATGAACATCTAATTGGACTATTTTGATTGGTGGATATTATTATCGATAGCTTTTTCTTTATTTCTAGGTCCAAATCGAATTGAATCTTTTCATTACTTCTAAATGCAATGTTTGGATAAAAGATGCATTTTTTCATATAACTATTTGAGTTGACAAATGAACACTTTCTTAATCTAACTCAGATGTGATAGTTAAGCATTCCTACAAACACATAGCTCAATTTAATTTCATGTCGACACTGACTTGACGAAAATGTAGACCTTAGTCCTAGCTACTACATAAATATTAACAAATATAGTTATTTATGCTAGACTTATCAAAATTGTCTAATGAAACATGATATGAGCAAAGACCTAAATCTTATCTTCAAATATAATTGTAGATATATAATGACAAAAAATCCAATCATTTTGAATAAGTAAGATTATAAACTTAATCTCCACTATATAAAGAACTTAAATATATATTATTGTGATCAAATGACTTAAAATGAATTCACAATCGCTTGAAATGCTCGATTCTGGTCAGAATAATCATTATTTTCACGTTATGTGAGTAATTAACATGTATAATCCATCATTTTGAATAACTAAGATAAAAAAAAACTGATTATCCACTATATAAAGAGCTTAAATATAGATTATTGTGATCAAGTGACTTAAAAAGGATTGCACAATATCTTGAAATGATCAATTCTGGTCAGAATGTTCATTATTTGCACGTCATGTGCGTAATTACCATGTATAGTCCAATCATTTTGAATAAGTAAGATCATAAACTCATTATCCACTATGTAAAGAGTTTAAATAAAGATTATTGTGATCAAATTATTTAAAATGAATGCAAAATCGTTTGAAATGCACAATTCTGGTCAGAATGTTCATTATTAGCACGTTATGTGCGTAATTACCATGTATAGTCCAATCATTTTAAATAATTAAGATCATAAACTCATTCTCCACTATATAAAGAGCTTAAATATAGATTATTGTGATCAAATGACTTAAAATTAATGCACAATCACTTGAAATGCTCAATTCTTGTCAGAATGTTCATTATTTGCACATTATGTGCGTAATTACCATTTATAATCCAATCATTTTTAAAAAGTAAGATCATAAACTTATTATACACTATATAAAGAGCTTAAATATTGATTATTGTGGTCAAATGGCTTAAAACGAATGCAAAATCGTTTGAAAATGCTCAATTCTAATCAAAATGTTCGTTATCTGCACATTATGTGCGTAATTACCATGTATAATCTAATAATTTTGAATAAGTAAGATCATAAATTTATTCTCCACCATATATATAAAGAGCTTAAATATTAATTATTGTGATCAAATGACTTAAAACGAATGCACAATCCATGAAATGCTCAAATCGGGTCAGAATGTTCATTATTAGCACGTTATGTGCGCAATTACCATGTATAATCCCATTTTTTTTGAATAAGTAAGATATAAAAATTTATTCTCCACTATATATAAAGAGCTTAAATATTGATTATTATGATCAAATAACTTACGAATCCACAATCGCTTGAAATGCTCAATTCTGATCAGAATGTTCATTATTTGCACATTATTGCACAATTATCATGTATAATCCCTTTTTTTGAATACGTAAGATCATAAACTTATTCTCCACTATATAAAGAGCTTAAATATTGATTATTATGATCAAGTGACTTAAAACGAATCACAATCGCTTGAAATGCTCAATTCTGGTCAGAATGTTCCTTATTTGCACATTATGTACGTAAATTACCATGTATAATTCCAATCATTTTGAATAAGCAAGATCATAAACTTATTCTCCACATTATAAAGAGCTTAACAATGGATTATTGTGATCAGATGACTTAAAATGAATGCACAATCCATGTAATTCTCAATTCAAATCAGAATGTTCGTTATTTGCACATTATGTGTGTAATTACCATGTATAATCCAATCATTTTGAACAAGTAAGATTATGAAACTTATTCTCCATAATATAAAGAGCTTAAATGTAGATTATTGTGATCAGATGACTTAAAATAAATGCACAATTGCTTTAAATGCTAAATTCTGGTTAGGATGTTCAATATGTCCTATGAGGTTTCAATATGTAGATTAGATTGATTAAATTAGATTTGTCAATTTACAAAAATATTTTCAAAAAAAGTCCGTAGTGCATAGAATGCTCTATGCACTATGGTGCATATTAAACTTTATCCTTAGGGTCTGCTCCAAGATGAAATATCTAAGGGAAAAAAGGAACAGAAGGTTAAGTGAAGATGACTGTTTACTTGCTCCAGCCACAAAAACATAAGGGAATGGAAGGTGAGAGAGAGTGCATCATTTCCATCACATTCTTTATTTTGTTACCCTCCGATTTGGAGGATACAAGAAGTAAGATTGGTTAATTTACATAAATACCCTCCAAAAGGCAGCACCTCGTATAATAAGCAAGGTAAAAATGTCAAGTTCATTCGATATTTAATTGATTAGCCGAATACAGTTCTTTCCATCCTCTCCCCTCGTGTAAAGGCCTGGAGCAAGTAAACCAAGAATTATTTTCCTTTCCATAACTTCATTTTTCTCTCCATATCTTTTTCTTACATTCCCTTCCTTTAATGTTCAAGTTCTAGAGCACAGCCTTAAAGAAAAGCTGAAAAGGCTTTGTAAAAGGAAAGGTCCGAAAGAAATGCAATGGGGTAAGATCCACTAGGCTCAAAAAAGATGCAAAAGGCAAATCCTCACAGCCCAATGGCCCAAATAATCCAAAAGGTTTAAGCGAAACCAGTTAATATTACACTGACAGTGCTCTAACGCACAGACTACAACATACATGGTGTAACAGAATATCTACTCTAATTGCAGATAACAAGTCTCATCTTTTAGCTGCATCAAAGAAGATGAAGAGGCAACCTCACACAAGTCACGAAAAGAGATGAACCTCACCAGACCACCTCTCCATTCCTCCTTCCTTCTCAAACCCTCTTTGTACAGCCACCACCGTCTCAGCCGCACCGTGTTCTCCGTCTCAAATGGAGAGAACAACGCCACCACCAATTCAGAAGAGACACCACCTCTAGACACAAGCACCACCACCACAACAAAGCAACAAAAGAGAAAGCTCAAAGTGAAATCACGTCGTAGAAAAAGAGATGAAGAAGAAGACAGGGTTCTAGCAATGGCAGCCTCCAGTACCGGTCGAAAGGAGAAGGAGGTGAAGAAGAAAGGATGGGAGGAGATGACACTTGCAGAGAAGGCAGTTGAGTTGTATTTGGGAGAGAAAGGAGCGCTCTTTTGGTTGAACAAATTCGCCTATGCTTCAATTTTCATTGTTATTGGAGGTTGGATTTTGTTTCGGTTTGTGGGTCCATCAATCGGTTTGTATCAGCTCGAGTCGCCGCTTCTGGCGCCTTCAGATTTGTTTAATGGGAAATGAAATTGTTGATGATCGTACTTGTTAGTAAATTTTGCTTTAATTATTGTGCTCTGGGTTTGTAGAATAGGTTTGAAGGGAATAAAATTATTATTTTAGTGCAAGTGAAGCATGCATTCTGACTTTAATTTTCACATTTCATAGTATTTATGGTTAGAATAAAGGAATAATTGAAGAATCTGCTAGCATCTAAACATGCAATGGCTGCAATGAATCAATCTATTTGACCACTTCAACTACTGAATAAAATATTTGACAAATAATCAATGAATTAATTGTTACAAATAAAATAGAAAGAAACTAAAACATATGCAAGTGATAATTACAAAAAACTCATGCCCTTCTAGACTGCTAGACCACCAAAGAAACAATCCACTTTACTATATACCTCCAATACACCCTATCCATAAATCTTATACAAAAGAAGCTCACCAAACTATCCTAGTATCTAAAAAGCAAATTCATATGTTGTACACAAAAATGAGGAACAAAAAAAAAACATTATTGTATTTATGTAAAGCTCGTTAAAGTAGTATAATTAGTATTAGAATCCAACCCAGACAATAAACCAGTAAAAAGTGCACTGCTAGTCGTCGTAGGCTCTCCCTGTAAAGCATTATCTCTTGCATCGTTATATGAATCGCTCAAGGAGGGTCCACCAACCAGTGCCCCAGTTGCTATATTTGGGTTTGGATCAGATGATACGAGCCAAGTGCGGTCTGAGCAGCTTGGGTTCTGGTTGGCTGGGATAGAGGCTCCCCTGTGGTGAACTTTTTTTGGGTACACGGACCCATACCCGACAAGGTAGCTCATGTTAATTGGGTTGCTTCCTAAAATGTATTTAACCTGGTAGAATAAAGAATGAATATAGTTACAAAAATGAGTGATTTTTTAACTTGGAATATATGAAGTCATATAAATTGATAATTTCTTATTTTTCAATTATGAAGGCATATACAATAACTCAACTCCTGTCAAACATAAGTTGGCATGATAAGACCTCGAATTATGTTTATTTATCCTTCAGATGTTCAAATTAATGGTGTCTTATTTTGAGGCTTATACCCTTTGCCAGAATAACTGGAGATTAAAAAAAAAAAAAAGAAAACCTTCAACTGGCACCATGCCAGCGTGATGCTATGTTAGTCAGATCCAATAGCATCTTTGTATTATTGGTTTGCTGCTCCCATGACATGTGCAGTTTGGTTCTAACTATCAACTATGTACCAGTATGGCAATGTACTTGATATGTTAACTGCATGTATGAATTACAGGGTATATAGGTAATCTACAGTTGTCAAGTAGGGTCCACCTGAGAGTCAGCGAATTGACGGATGTCATCAGCTTTGACTATCGTTCCACTGCATGATATTTTGGTTTTTTGCACTGCGTACATATAATTGCTATAAAGTGTGGCTAGAAATGAGCTGCCCACCGTATGCTGTAATGAATTCCAGTCTTGAATCCAAAGCAATCCTCCTGAAGAAAAAAAAAACATCTATTTTAGTCAACCTAGACAATTTATGTAGGTCAGAACACAATGGACAACATATGTTAGAATAGAGAAATTATTACAATTTGACAAGCACTGTGTTATTGCATTTTGATGAACAGTTCTTAGAAAAACCATATTTTTCTATTATTTAACTTCTTTTAGTTCGTTTTCGTTTTGTTTGATTGAAAGTACCTTCTGTTCTTGAAGTAGTAGATATTGGGGTACCAGGCACAAGAACACACATGACACTTTCAGCTGTGCTCCTGTAACTCCCGAGCACAGTGTTTATATCGTTTGATAGTGAATCTGATGAAAGTAGCTGTACCCTTGATAAAAGTACCTGAAGGGAGTAGTATTAGTTCATGTAAGTACACAAATGTTGCAAACAAAAAGTCCAGTCCTTAACACCTATGTGCAGTTGCCTATTGAATCATGTTCCAATATACAGGAATCCAAGTCAATTTTTCACTGATATATTGGTCTTCTGACAAATAAGTGGAATCGAACTTAAGTGATCATATGTTCAAACTTCTGTGACTCAATTACATTTTAGGGGCATCACTCCTCCTTAAAGAGTATTATTTGGTTATCCAAAAGGGAAGGCAAAAAAATGGAATGAACTAAGCTAGAATTACTTTTTTGCTGATCAGTTCAAACATCCTATACAGAAGCAAATTCAGTTGATCTTATTTTATTATTTTTTTTCTTTATAAGTTTCTATTGAAGTTCTTCTAAGTTCTAATAACAGACCGTTCGGGTACTGGTATGGTGTGGTTCTTCCTGATTCTCATTCTTACTTGCCAATACAGGAAAAAGATATGCTTCGTAATTTCTTTTCTTTTATACCTTTTAGTTTTTTCTTCACTTCAGTTTGTAATTCTGGTGGTCTCTGTGCCAGTACTGTACATACCACTGATACTAGACAAAACTACCAAACCAAATAAACCCTGATTATACCTGGGTTCCAGCGCGTTTATCATCCCAGCTGAAGTAGGTGGGGTCACCATAACCTTTAAATTTCTGTCCATTATCTGTCGTGTATTGAAGGTACGTCATGTCTCCAGTGGCATGGTACAGCCAAGCAGCAGCCCACAACAACTCATCATGATAGTCACTAGAGTTATAGTAATTTGCAAGGTCAGGAAATGTATAGCTATAAATGCCGCGGTACTTGTCAGCAAAGTCAAACAACTGTTTTGCGTGTTTAAGGAGGGAGGATGAATAGGTAGCATTGGAGGATTTGAAGACAAGCGAAGCAGCAGCAAGAGCTGCTGCAGTTTCACCGGCTACATCAGATCCTGGGCTAGTCTTGTTAATGAAGAGGACAGGCCGTTCCTCAGTCATGGACTCAGGTCTGTCCCAGCAACTGTGGTCTAACTTTGGATCACCCACCTAGAAAATGAAAGATATGATCAGTTTTATTTTGTCTGGTACAGGTATAAAATTTATATCTAGCTCTGCTTTCCTTATTTATTTATTTATTTTAATCAGATAAATCCTGTGTTTTCATCGCTGCTAAGCACAAATACATTTACAGATGCTTACTGAAGAGGCATGGTATAGTACGCATATCAAGATACTGTACTTTCAATTGTTTATCCAACTGAGCTTCTACTTGTTCAATTTTATTTCGGCAAACTTGAGCTCTGCCGATCTATACATATCAAGATACTGTACTTTTCAATATGATTCCCTTATTGCTTACCTTGTCCGAAAAATTAAGACGTATGCAATGTGTTTTTAATTAAGTTGAGCTTATAATGAACCAAATTTTCTTGAACTGGTTTTGAGTTGTCCACTTTCAATTAAAACCCTCCAGCCCATTTGGCTGAAACTATCCAAATTTCTACCTCCTAACTACAAAACAACTAGACCCGAACCATACCTGAATACAGAGCACATTATCAGCTGAATGTGCATTAACAAGATAATCAGTAATCCATCGGAGGTTGTCCAGTGCAAGATTGAGTTTCCCATATCCAGTTAGCAGCTGCTTATACTCGAGTATAGTCCATGACAACACTGTGCCGGTAAATGCCATCGGGAATCCAAACTTCATGTGGTCCCCAGCATCATACAACCCCTTTGACAAGTCCAGACCTGCCCCTTTGCCATCACTGAGTGCTGAGTCACCTCTCCATGCTATTGTGTTGCCGACCAACTTTCCCGCTTAATAATACAAACAAGAAAGAAAATGTTGTTAAGGTTCCATTCAAGTTTCATTCCATCACAATATGTTGTGTTATGCATTCCATCAAAAGATATTGAATATGCATCCAACCTCATAAGTTCCCATATATATGCTTTATATAATAGGGATTGTGTCCAAGGTCAATTTTCATGTTTAAGGTGAATTAATACTGATATAATCAATGATGATGATCGAGTAATGATCATTTAAATCATGCTCCTTTCTCAAGTATTATATACGTCAATCGGCATCGTATTCTTTATCTATGCACAAGCAGAATATAGCTACCATACATAACTGGAATATAAGTAAGAAACCGTTGCCAATTTTTTTAAATACTTGATGAGATCAGCATGATGGCTTTTCCAAGACATATCAACAAAAGGCTATATAACTATGCTCTTGCAGACTTGAAGTGTAAATTAAAGAGAGAAGAGAGACCATGGTACAGCTACAAGTGGAGTATTTGCATTAGTATCATGAAATAATATATGATAAAATACATATAATATATAATTAAAGCAGCATGCATGCATATTTACCTTTCTGGATTTGTAAGAACTGGAGAGAGGTGGCAAGTGCAGCACCATAGGTGCCATTCTCAAGTGTAGGCACCATGGGTGTTGGTGCTGCAGATGGTGTAGAAGATGGTATAAAGGGTACCGGTGATGGATGTGCCTTGTCTTTTACCAGAAAGATGATCACAGCCGCAATTAACACGACCAGCACCGGAAGCACCACATGTTTGCAGCAAGAGATTCCCTTACGTGCCTCTACCATTTTGTTTTTTGAAATTTCTCAAGTTTCTCTGTAATATCTCTCTGGAATATTATTTCTATATATATAGTTATTATCTATATCTATTTGTTCATGCTGTACATATCAGCGTTTCGACATTGGCCTCTCTAGTTCCCTAGAAATACATATGAAGGCTATATATAAATGCACATAGAAATTGAATTGGTGTCTTTTGAAGTAACGGTACGGTCTAATACTGCTAACAAATGCATATATATATTATAAGGATGACAGCTGTAGTTGTTGCTACGGTCTTACTGGATAAAAGAAAAGAAAAAATGTTGTTGTGGGGCATTACTGAGATGCCCCTGGGTTATGAATGAAAGGGGTGTAATTAATTGATAAATTAATAAACATGAAACACGGGAAGGTTTTTAGTGTTGAACGGATCCTCTCTCCAGTCTCTCTGAAGTCAAACAATACTCAACACGGATTTAATTCTCAAATGCCAATACCAAATGGTGGAGGTCGATGCCTGTGGTTTTGTATCAATTGGAGAAGAATGGAGCAAAAGATAATTTTCATTTTGTTGACAGTGACCTAACTGATTTCTTCCTACCGTTTTTGTTAATTTCTTATACTCGTTGATGTAGACTAAAGTGTTTTGTTAATGGTATTATGTTTAGTACTGTTATAGAACATAGTATATTTTTAGTGTTTTTTGTCCTTACGTGATTTCTTATTATATGTCACAAAAGCACGTTGCCCAACGTTGGAAGCCAATGCTTGCGCACCACATTATGATTGGTTAGTTTTCTTGTTATTCAAAGCCCATAGGCTTAAAAAGATAAGTTACCTAATAATGATTAGTTAGTTTCTTTTTTTAAAAAAAAAAAATATTGTTTAGTTGCTTGATCTGGTCTTTATTATCTTACTTGGGCCACTTGTCAGAAGAAAGAGAATCTCAGCAAGACCTTTTCTTATACCAAGTGCCACCTTGAAATTAACCAATTAAATCAAACTAACAAGATAACATGGAAACAACTCAGACTTATAGCTACATTAACAAGGGAAAAAAAAAGAGAGAAAACTAAATTAAAGCATCAATTTGCTTCTTTCTTGTGGATGCCATATTATGCATGTCACCTTTGCCACTAACGCATATCAAGTTCTTAACCATAGTATATAATTAACTAGCCGTTGTTATGAGTTTTAACTATTAATATGATCGTTTTTTGTGTAAAGATTGGTTGGCGATTGCCAGACTACCAAACTTTATGAAAAAAAAATATTACATTATAAAATATTAAAGTTCAGAAATATTGTAAAAGCAAAACAAAATATATCAAAATTACAGCTGGCTGCAAGTGCCAATGTATGGTATAATTTTTGCTTCTGTGTTTTGCTAAAGTTAATGATTCTTCATCTGTCTGTTTATAACAAAATTATCTTTATCTACATTTGATATATTAAAGTAACATAGACAACATCGCATATAGTAGCACGCAAAAGATATAAGATCAACAATATATCAATTCAACTCATTTCTTTAAGACATTTGTCATTTGTGCGTTATGATATCTTACATCTACTAGGTAGGATATATTAAAGAAATTGCACAATCATTTTTTCGATTGCCATTTTAACGAAAGGATTTCTGAACTGATTTGGAATCAATTAGAACTTTTTATTCGGCCGGATAAAATTGATGTGCACGGTACCTACAAAGATGATAGATGTTGCATATATGGTGGAAAAATAATTATCCCGCAAGTCAATATCATTATAAGAGAAGTACCAATTTAGTATACATGGAAATATTTAGTATTATAGAACAATGATTTTGTCAAATTAATTAGTTAATCTCTAGAACGACCTATATATCAAATTAAATAATGTAGGGTTAGACTATTCAAAGCACATAATTTGCTGTGTAATTGCTGTACAGCGGTTAAGATCATGATTAAGGGTTGTTAACGTATTATATGTATCCACGTATTCTCTCTCTTTTTTCCTCAAAAGCAGGAGAATCTTCCTGCGGGCTTGGTATAAGAAAAAAGAATACGAAAGGAAGAATCGGAATCTGAGAATCTCCCATATATGTCCCAAATCAGTTATCGTTTTAACAACGAATGGAGAGGATAGATGACAACGTACGTGTTGTTCATCTCGAGTCGACTTGCCAAAATGTCCCTTAACCATTTCAATTTTTCTTGGTGACAACTAAGGAGAAAATGGCATGAAATTTCTTATTTCTAGTAATTCACAAAACAAAAATCGAAAAACAATATAACGGCTAACCATTTCACAAAATGGAAGGAACCTCAACAATTAATGTTATAGATCCT
This sequence comes from Rhynchospora tenuis, assembly GCA_027725995.1. Lineage (NCBI taxonomy): Eukaryota > Viridiplantae > Streptophyta > Magnoliopsida > Poales > Cyperaceae > Rhynchospora > Rhynchospora tenuis. The sequence goes on from CM050889.1 coordinate 123,956,773, forward strand.
TTAAATTTCTACAAATTTTACAGTTCTTAGAGTGTTCTCTCACCTAGAATATTCATCACTAAAGATTAAGAAAGTTCGTAAGAATTAGGACCGCATATCATTTTTTAATATAAAAGAATACCAAATTTGAAAAATAAAAGAAAAGAAATTTAGATTTCAATTAAAATTTGTATTTCTTATTTTTTTTTTAATTGTGTCAGAATATTGGTTTGAGATCTAAGCAGGTGAACTTGCCCCTCTTAGGCCTACGTATTCTGTATTCGTGTGGAAACTCTTTAGTAGCAGCAATGAATTTAACTTCTAAGTTATCAAAAATTGTTGTTACAATATCACATCTCTTTTAACAAATAAAATGTTTACCTCTTTACATTAAAAAAAAAAATGTTGACCTCATAATTTCAATATTTGAACCTATTGCTGTTATTCTCTTTTATTTCTTTTTCTAACCAATAAAAATTAGGAAATAATTTAATTTCGGTCTATTTAGAAATATATAAACAATAAAACAAACATGTATTAGCTTAGCTGTCTAAGGGAATTTATAAATTTAACTTCAAAACTTATTGAATCATAGTCAAACAACGAATTAAATTAAATCATTTAAAAGCTAATGTATTTCACGAATGAGATGTTCACTTTAATCATTTTTATGATTGATTTTTTTTTGAATTAAAACAAGGGTCTAACCCTCATCTTATATTAAAATGAAAAATCTAATGCATCCTAGAAGTCGATTGATTTTATGCTAGATGAATTCGACGCCTGAAAAAGTTGGCACACATCGCTTTTAAAATATATCAGTTTAAATATTTGGAATTTGTCAATTAAAATTGATTCGATCGATCTGTCAAGTTATGTGCACGAACAATCGTATAAACTTGTATTATTTTAATTTTCTTTTAGAAAGATGTGAAGTTCATCAAATAATTAGTTGTAACAAATAAAACATGTAAAACATACCTATAATTTCGTCAATTTTAAAATTGAGTCAATTGACTTGTTTGAAAAAAAAATATGACGAGTCTATGGACTTGTTAAAAGGAAAGGAAAAAAAAAAAAAAAAGACTAGTCAATGGACTCGTTTGAGTGCTCGTCCTCTCCATCATTCGATTGGAAGCAACAATCAAAATTCAAAGACCGTATGATGCATGTAATTGTGCACGTTGGGCCGTCCGATCTGCACTGCACGTTGTCCCGTTGTGGTTTTCTTGCGCTGTATACCATCATCAACCGATTGGTCTCCAGCCGATGGATTTCAATCGGTTGTGGGGCCCAATCTTCAGTTGCTAGTTCGCTTGGACTTTTTTTGGGGGTCTAAATTTTCATTTTTGAGGGTCAGTTCGCTTGGACTTATAAGGCTGAAACCAAAAGCGACAGAAATGGAGGGTAAATGAATGAAACACAAAGGGTGATGGAGAAGGTGGGAACAAGGAGGCTACTCTTGTGTAGACGTGTCGTCCCCTTAATTCGAAATCATCAGAAATCCGAGAACAAGGTTTGATTCCATCTCATTCTGGCAATAACTTCAGTAATTCTGCTTGATTTGTTACCGATTTGTTTTAATTTTGCCACATTTTGATCTGGAGAGAGTATTAATTTTTAGTTTGAGAGAGTATGCTTCGAAATTTTAGTAAGAACTCTGTTGTGATTCTGACGATGTATAGCATTTGGAGCATACTTTAGTTAGAGTTTAGTAATTTACGTGTTGAATTTACATTTAATAGATGTCTTTGTATTTAACACTTTTTGATATATGCTAGTAGTTCAAATGTGTTTAACAGTTAATACTGTTACTTTGCTCAATGGAGCCATATGTTAGATCCTGTGTTCTTTAACATGCCCCAGTTTTGTTACCTTACCGATCATTAGGCACATTGTTATATTTCAATGGCATCAGCTACAATTTAGACTTACAACTACAACTTGCTCGTTCTTTGATATAAAAAATAATTTGTCAAAAATATAGATATAATAAATAATAGTAGTATCTGCATGCAGTAGCAAATTATATAATGAATAAAAAGACAAGCTATACCAAAGGACAAGTATAGTCAACCCCATGGATACTTATTTTATGACCGAAAATATGTTCAAACTTCCTAATACCAATTCATTGATTTCAATACAGAAAGAGTGGTTAAACTTAAAAGTGTCAAAATGGGCTGAAGAACTGGGTCAAATGCATCCTTGAAAAGTGAAATGGCTCCCTAGACGTGTGAGCCCACAGTTGCACATCTTTAAACACATGCAGGTTCCATCTTTCAGCTATTGTTTGTTTGTTTCTTTTTTTTTTATATATATAATCCTTTTTCGCAAGGCTGGGTGGTGATTGCCACACCAGCAAATTCATCGATAAGAAAATTATTTAAAAAATAACAAGATTGTTTTATTTTTAATTTTTTACACATCTTTTAATGTATATATCATTCAATCAGTCTGATTGCCTTAACTTTGCAAAGAAGGCACCTGATTCAAGGATGCATATACTAGATGTTCGATTAAATTTCCATGTGGATTGATGCTCTTTGGAAAAATTTAGTTACTGTTAGAAAATTTACACATATTTCAGTACAGAAAATAATTCCTGGCCCAAATCCACCATAAAACTCACTAGCACGACAGCTGCTGCCGATATATCAAAAGGGTGGAAAAAAAAAGAAGGAAGGAAATCCAGTATCCCTTGTACCAGGTCTGAACGAAATCCTCTGCAGTGTAGTACTGCAGAGAGCAGTGCTGCTTTCTGTCCGTCCGATCAATTATGGGTGCCCCGTGATTAATACTGGATCCCGTAAATTTTAACTGTTGAGATTAGATCAGACGGTCGTGTTTCATCACTTCTGAGATTACTGCTTTCTGCAGTACTGCAGAGGATATTTATCCCTACCAGGTCAGAATCTATGCCACTTAGTCAACCTATACAAAATGAAAGGCTAAAATAACAGAAGTCCCTTATGTGTAGTTTCTTTTGAGAAGAATTGTATTCCTCTTCTAATTGATCAGAATGTTTATAAGCCCTATAATCAAACATGTTCTAAGGTTTGCTTTGTTATATCTCGAGTTGTTGCATATTGCGGCCAAATGTAACCTAGACTATGAATCATGTTCAGACTGGGAGCTCAATCTCATCTAAGGAAAAGATGAGAACATGATGCTGGGGTTACCAGACAATATGTTTACATGTATATAAAACAAAAAGAAAAGACAAAAGGAAGCTAAGTATTGAGCACATGTCCAATTTAAGTCGATGGCATGGAGAAATCTGTTAGCCACCTAGTGTAGAGGTTGGGAATATAATTAAAATTTGAGAGCTTCTGGAGAATGTCATATTTAATTCTAATATTGTGTGGCATTTGTATACGTCATGTCAAATAATTGGTGTATCTGCTATTATATGTAATAAATAAGCAATAGCTAAGTAATCTCACAGTTAATTTCTTTTACAAAATACAAACAACTGATATTTTAGTTACTACAAGAACACATGTAAAATAAAAAGAAATTTAAGACATAATTATATAAATTCCATACATATCATATAAGCCTGAACATATCTTGGTTTCTCAAATTCTAGATTTGTAACTACTTTGATAGAATTGTATCAAAATATCAAGCTTACAATAAGTACAAAATTTAATTAACAAAAACTCATCCCACCTATAGATACAAAAATCCAACCAACAAATGTATTTACGTAAAAAATAAATTAAGAAAAATCAGCAAATGTGTTTATGTAAAGCTCCTTACAGCAGTAGAAGAAGATAACAGGCCAGACAACAACCCAGTGAAAAGTGCACTGCTAGTCGTGGTGGGCTCCCCTTGTAATGCGTTGTCTCTAGCATCAATGTATGTTTCGTTCAAGAAGGGCCCACCAACCAGTGCCCCAACTGCTACATTTGGGTTTCTATCAGGTGAGTTGAGCCAGGTGTAGTCAGAACAGCTAGGACTTTGGTCGGCTGGAATAGATGCTCCCCTGTGGTGTACTCTTTGTGGGTACAGAGACCCGTACCCGACTAGATAGCTCATCTTTATTGGATTATTACCCAATATGTAGTCAGCCTAGTAAAAATAAACAGAGGTATGACAATTTGAAAATATATTAAATAATTAATGAATGACATCTAGCAATTACCTTAAATGGCTGACCCTGAAATATCATTAATGTCAATTAACCTTTCTTTAATGCTACTGATTTGACAAAGTAAATAAACAGTTTATTTTAAGGCTTGTCTGAAGCTTAAACACTTGGTTTGATGCAGGATTAAATGCAAAACTTGTAGAGTGCTAGCCTGATGTTGTTCTGGTCAGGTTCAACAGCATGGTCTAATATTGTGCATCTGCTGATTAGTACTGGGTAGGGTTCTTTGGCACAGTATATCTATATGACAGTCAGATATGGACTGGGATATACTAATGGCAGGTACCATATCATGAGGGTACCTGAGATTTTGCAAAATTACGTAAATCGGCGGCAGCATATGTCTTTCCATTGCATGAAATGTCAGTTGTCTGTGTCGTGGCCATGTAAGTGCTGTAGAGTGCGGCCAGAAATGAGCCACCCACTGAGTGCTGAAGTGAATTCCATTCTTGAATCCAGATCAAACCCCCTGATGGAGAAATAGCTTATTTTTTATGTCAAGATAGAATATCTAACGGAATATAGCATCAGCAGATATTGTTTGCTTAATTTTTCTTTTTTTTTGGGTACTTTTATTTAGAGGCCTAGACTTATGGATTCCAGGCTTATAGAATAAGATTTCTCCTCTCTTTATTCTTTAATTTGGGAAGGAAGTACCTTTTGTTCTATCAGAAGTAGAAATCGGGGAACCTGGCACCAGAACACACATGACTCGTTCAGCTGCACTTCGATAACTATCAAGAACTGTGTTTACATCATTTGGTATTGAGCCTGAAGAAAAGTAGTGTACCCTTGATAAAAGAACCTGTCAAGAAGAATTGTTATTGTTCTCAAGTTCAGAAAACATAACAAATTGTACTTTATATGTCAAATGTTTTTTCTATTTAATGGTGATTGAAAAGTTATAATGACAATCAAAGGGTCATATGTTGAAACCTAGCTCAATCCCCCCCCCCCCCCAATTCGCCCTCTTTCACTCCTGAAAGGGATTTTAATCATTCTCTATTTATAAATGGTCTTTTTAAAAGGGGAAATAGTTGTGAATGCATGGATCGATGGAATTAAGATAAAACTGATAATTTGGTACAGAAAGAAGACTGATGTGTTTATTAAAAAATACAAGAAGATGGACGTGACAAAGTCCTATATATTTTCATGAAAAATTTGTGTAAACAATTTATCATTCTGGTTCCAACCTGGTACACAATCCCCCAATTAGTGTCATGTTTAACAAAGTAAATTAATTAGCCAGTTATTTTTGTCTTTCTGTGGTTGTATTGCACATTGGGAACTCCCTGTACCAATACCGGTATGTAGCTCCAGTACCAGTACAAAATGATGAAAACCTTAGTCTCTGTGATTAGCATACCTGTGTGCCGGCACGCTTATCATCCCAGCTGAAGTAGGTGGGATCCCCATAACCCCTAAACTTCTGTCCATTGTCTGTAGCATATCTGAGATATTTCAGGTCTCCAGTCGCTTGGTACAGCCAAGCAGCAGCCCATAATAACTCATCTTCATAATCAGTGGAGTTATAATACGATGCTAGGTTGGGAAATGTAACACTGTAAATGGCAGTATAATTGTCAGCAAACTCAAACAATTGTTGCGCGTGTGTAAGGAGGTTGGATGAATAGGTGGGGTCAGAGGATTTGAAGACAAGCGAGGCAGCTGCAAGAGCGGCTGCAGTTTCTCCAGCCACATCAGATCCTGGACTTGTCTTGTTGATGAAGAGGAGAGGCCGTGCCTCTGTCATTGTCTCAGGTCTGTCCCAGCAAAGGTGATCTACCTTTGGATCACCTACCTGGAAAAAATTTCATAAAGAAATGTTTTGTTTTTAAGTTTTACCTAAATGAAGAGGTAATTATGCATTGAAAATTGAATTAGCCATCAATTGTACTATTATATATTGGGTTTGTACTAAACCCAATTTTTCTTAAAATCATTTAGGCTCTATTTCTTCAGTGAAGGTCTTTTGGTCTCACTATACTACAAAATTTTCATTTGAATATACCCAAAAAAACAAAGAAGAAAAAGAAAAAAAGAAGATGTAACCAAACTAGCAGCTCAAGAATAATCAGGAAGCTATATTCGGCCATTACCAAGATGATGTCAGTTTAAACCCCATATTCATGATATGAAAAGTGATTGTGGGCTTCTTTCATCAAATTAGATCTTTAAATTGTACCTGAATACAGAGCACGTTATCTGCTGAATGTGCTGTGACAAGATAGTCTGTGATCCATCGGAGGCCGTCCAGGGCAAGATCGAGCTTCCCGTTTCCACTTAGTGTGCTTTTGTACTCAAGAATAGTCCAGGACAAAACTGTGGCAGTGAAGGCCATAGGGAACCCAAATTTCATGTGGTCACCAGCATCATAAAGACCCTTTGACAAGTCGAGTCCGGCATTTTTGCCGTCATTCAGTGCCGAGTCCCCCCTCCAAGATATCTGGTTGTTCACTAATTTTCCGGCTAAATGATATCAAAACAATGAAAATTTCGGTTAGATGCTTTGAGTTAATTACCTTTTCACGATGATATTAATCAAAATGGTGCATAATATAAATAAAATATAAGTGTTATGACAGATTGAATTAGCAATTTTGATAATTATCAAACAATATTAATAATTTTAAAATCTGAAATTTTAAAATGTAATATATAGTATTTGTATCGTATACATCAAAATAATGAAATTTGGTACAACTTCTACATACATAAAGCCAAAAGTTACAATAATCCATATTAAACAAGTTTCAATGTAACATAAATTATATTTAAATTGTAAGAAATACAATACACTACCAATTTTTATGCTAACATCATGTTCATAATTTAATCCCACTTTGATTTTTTTTTTGTCAAATGATTTTTAATATAAGTTAATTTGTTGGAAGTGGACCCCAACCAAAGATTAGATATCCTATCAGTTAAAGTTCGTAGATTTCTGTCTCGTTTTATTTTCCCAGAGATTTATTATTGGTCAAACACTAGGGAAGAAAATACCATCCATTTTTTTTTTTTCAGAAGTTTTAAATATTTACATAACCTGGGCATCAAATAATGTTGAAAAAAATTCAAAAAAAAAATAACCACGGCAAAAGTGCGGGATTATATTAATAGTATTCAATGCACAACTTGCCAGTATCATGCGGCGCCTACTGTTAATTGGCAACTTAGTATCCAATACGAGAACACTTCAAAGATATTTTTAATTATATAAGAAAGCTGGCTACAGGAAATGATGAATGTCGAGATTCATTGAATTAGATTATTAATTTCCATTTCATCAAACAAGATCATATAAACTGCTATACACGTTTGAATTTTTCAACTAGCCTAATGCGTTTTGCTTCCCTTCTTTCATATTGTTGTCACAAGAAATTGAGAAAGAAAAAGAATACCTTCATGGATGGAAAAACAAGGACAAATCTCAAAGTTTTTTTTTTTTTTTTTTTTTTTTTTTTTTTTTTTTTTTTATTAGTCAAGCACCTGATGTCCGGCTCATGCTTATGTTTCAATTAAAATGTGTATCCAGAGTCCAAATTCCTTTTCTTTTTCTCAAATAATTGTATGCATGCAAATGTAAATAGAACTATAAATAGAAGAAAAAAAAAGGGTAGTGCGCATGAATTATTTTGGGAGGCGAACAAACATAATTTCTTAAAAGTAAAATTTTGTTTGATAAAAAATGCATAAATCAGCACTGCTATAAAACACAGGTGTGGACAATCACAACATAATATATATGACATGATTTTTGCAAAGACGATACATGAATATTGTGCATATAAAGATACCTTTTTGGATTTGTAGAAACTGAAGAGAGGCAGAGAGTGCAGTCCCATACTTGTCCACATCATTCGAAGACGGTGTTGACGGTACTGCTGACGGATGCACCTTGTTTTTTATGAAGAAAAGGATCACACCGGCGATCAAAACAAGCACCACGGGCAGCACAACAAACCGGCAGCAACAACCCCTTGATGTGGCCCCCATGAAATCCTCTTCTATATATATGAAGTCTCTTTGATCTGATTATAGAATCGAGTATGTCTCTAGTGTGTTTGTAAGATGCTTTATAACGAAAATGGGGTTCCTTGGAAGAAAATAAGGGGTTGATCAGTGGGTGAGGGTACCTTAGTGCATCGCATGAATACAGGCCAGCACATCTTAAAGAAGAAGGTTTGTTGAATAATTACGGAATTAACCCTGAGTTCAACGGAAAATGTCAGAATATATTGGCGTTGACGTCTAGGGTGAAAACGGAGCGGATACGGATCGGATAGTGGTGAAACCATATCCGTATCCATATTTTTTATCGGATACAGATACGAATACAGATATGTTCTGATACAGATACGGTTCGGATATTAAACAGATACGGATACGGTTCGAATGTTATCGGATACGGATTCGAATACGAATATATTTCGGATATTAAAACGGATATTTATAAATTAACAAACTAATGGAAATAAAAATAAACAAGATAGAATATCCATATCAAATGTCATCATATATCAAAATACTATATTAATCATATGTAATCATCATGATTAGAAAAAAAATTAATTTTAATGTTGTTATCATATACAATTATCTTGATAATAGAAAATAAAATTAATTTTATATTACTAGTCTAAATAAAAATATTATTGTAAGAGAATTTATTTAATAAAAGTTAAGTATTATCTAATTAAAATTATTCTCTAAAGTAGATAAGTAATTATATCAATCATCTTGTGTTGTTAAAAATACGGATAAACGGATTAATATTTATCGGATACGGATAATATCCATATTTTTTTTGCCGGATACGGTTACGGATCTGATAGTGTCAAAACCATATCCGTATCCATATTTTTTTGTCGGATACGGATACGAATACGGATATGTGCGGATTCAGACACGGTTCGAATATTTTGTGCATTTTCCGGATTCGGATACGGTTCGGAGCGGAGTTTATCCGCTCCGTTTTCATCCCTATTGACGTCATGGGGGAAGATTTGTGGTTTTGACGTAATAGAAGATTATGTAGTAATTTGCCCGCAAAGAAAATTTTTAGAGGGATATACTTTTTAAGGTTGTAAATAAGCAGCAGTAACTAGAGAGTAAGTAAGAAAACATCCTTATGTCATTCATTATCATATTAAAACGTATATTTTCTTTTTGACGTCATTTCGTAACGTTATTTGCAACTGGCACCCAGTGGCGGAGATACATTCAACTAATGGGGGTCAATTGTCCCCATTTGAAAATAAATTTTGTTGTCTTGTATATACAAAATCATACTTATAGAGTGAATTTTTGTATGGCCACACTAATTTGAACCCCACAAAAAATAAGTAATATTTTATTGATTGAACCCCAATAAAAATATATAGATCTACTTATATAAGATAATTATTTGGGTGCAGTTTGCAATGTTTTAAAATATGGAAAGATATTGAATAAGAACAAAATAGTCAAATTAGTTAATTTTTTGCCATCCCATTCCCCATTTTCCATTTTCACGAGAGCGCAATTTTATACCAAAACCCATTCTATTTTTTTTTCCTTTTTCTTTTGTCTTTTTGCCCATTTGGGAAGAAATTTTTTTGATATTTTGATCTTTGCTAATTTATTAGAGCCTTCAACTCTCTAGTCTTTAGATTAAAAAAATGATTTAAATTCTCTCATATTAATATTATGATTTTTTTATTGAATCCATTGGTAATTTTTCTGGCTCCGCCCTGCTGGGGCACCCGTTTGATTCTTTTGAGTTTTGAGTGCGAGTCTCTCTCTCTCTGTGTATTTTTAATTATTTTTTCTTTTTATTTGGTACATTTTGAGGGGTGTTTTTTTGACAATAAAATTTGGTTATTGTTACACGCACGTAGTAGTCATTATAGGCAATTTATCAGGCATGGCAGCATGATTGGTTGATTGCTGAAGTATACCAATTCCATTTTCTTTTTATATTATCTATTTCCTCTTATTTTTTAAAATTATCTAGAATATATAACCATTTTATAATTAATTATTGAAATTTTCCTTTTATGGTGAAAAACTTTAAGGTGCGATTTATGAATTAGTATGTCGGTTTTGACCCTAGCTATATGCACGTTTTTAGGAGAATTGACTATCTGTAAGGGAAGATTGAATGTACCCGCTTAGAAATTTACATGAAATTTTTAGGTTATACTAAATGAGTTTCTGCTGTTATTTCTGGAATATAATTCAAAGTTTGTTAATAAAAAAGTTTAAAAGATTAGAACTTCCATCCGTTTATCTTTTTTTTTTTTCTTCTTTTCTTTTGTCTGAATCCTCTGATTTATATATAGCAGTCACGTTAATTCATTTTAGGATGTAATTTTAGCAACTTAATGATGTATTTAATTTGTATTAGATGAACAATAAATGTAGGTGAGTCTTTCAATTTTTTTCACCTTATCATATATTTTATGAAAATAACACATTTAAACTACTATATTATGAAAAAATTTAAATGCTTGATGCAAATCTAGTATTAATTAAATTTATATATTGTTATTCACTTAAAAAGTCATCACTCAAATTAAAATTATTTTACCTTTGAAATTTTTGTTTCATAAATAATAAAAATTTAAGAAATTAGACTACCAATGGGAATCAATTATCATGGTTGAATAGCTGTTAAGGGAAGTAATATCTTTTCCAAAACCCTTCTGTACATCTCATACTTCTTCAAATTCTGGCAACTAAATCTGAACTTCAAGTTCTTAAACTCCTTGTTGATTGCTATTATGTTAGAATAAAGTATTTATCCCCATAATTAACATCTAATAATTTCATATGATCATTATATATTAAATTAATACGATACGGTTTGTAACTTTTAAATTTTCTGACTTCTGGCCACAATGAAATACTAGTAATTTTTCTCAAGTCAGCTTTGAAACCCATGTTATTCTGGAGTCAAACTTTACCATATCAAATATAAAATGTGTCAGCCCGAGCACGCGGAAATAATAGAACGTGCACACAGATTTGTTTCTCTTTATTAATCTGTTAAAGCGTGAGAAAAAAAAATATATTGGTGGCCGGGTACATATCACAGCTTAATGGAACAAATCAAATGGTTAAAAATATATTTTCCATTTATCTGGTACTGCATAATTAAAGTAATTTATCTAGTACCGCATAAAATAGTACATGCAACCGACAAAATTAGTGAACTAAACACACTATTTACCTTGTCAACTTTAACAGATTTTGACAACGCCAACCATCGTGGGTACAGCTCTTATATACACTTAAATAGTTAAATAGCAAGATTATGGTTGTTGATTTTATGTGATTCAAAAAAAAAAGAAAAAGAAAAAGAAAAATTGTTGTTGATTTTGGTTCCTCTCCATTCCACACGAATCAGAAAGCTCTTATGCACCGTGGTACATAGCCTCTAGTATCTCTGTTTAAGCTAAATAGAGAGGATGACTGGAGATGTGCTGCTTGTGCATCAAATAAAGTACAATGTTTTTGAAACAAAGGAATTCGACGTGCATGGTTTATTTCTCCATCGAAAAAATTGCATTGCTTCTTAAATGAATAAAAATGAATTTAAATCTTATTAAAGTTGAGGAAATCAACGGCCGAAATTAGTCTCATTTTATATGTTTTTGCCGTTAAATTCCTCATTGAAACAAATAAAATATTACTAATAGCGTAACTGCGTAAACCGTTTCAAAACAAAGGTCGGACACTCGGACTTATTTCTCATTAATTATTTTGGGCCTGATCTTAGGCCTAAAATTGTCAAGCGCATTTCTATAAAAAAGAAACAAATTAATGGATCCATAAAACCCATATAATGTATTTACGATTTTACGGCCTGTCTTTTTCAATCCAGTTTTCATAAACTGGAGATGATGAAGCTCGGAAATGGAGAAGGTTCTATTAAATGCTTGCCTTGACGTGACGACTAAAGATGATCCTGGCAGCGGAGAATGTGGTCCCCACAGGTACGAGTCATCCTTAATGCGGGACCCACTCGTCAGTGTCTCCTCTAGGGGACCAATCACCTAACACAATTAAAAGAAAACGCAAAAATCAAAAGAGAAATGTCATAAAATCAAAAGCGACGAGGGAAAAAAATTAGCGAAAACGAAAAGTAGAGAAAACAATTAAAATAGACGAAAAAGCAAAGCAAAGGAAAGACAGATAGAGATGGGGGCACCAAGGTGGCTTTTCTTCTCTCTTCCCTAAAATTCGAAGGTTCCCAATTCACAAACCCTAGTAATCGATCCATCTTTTGCATCGCGAATCGAATTGTAAGGTTTGTTTCAATCCATTCACGCACTTTTGTTTTAGTTTGATTCAATTTTGGGGTTGTTGGTATTTTTGGTTTTGATGCTTAGCAAGAGATTTTGTTACGAGTCTCCTTGACCTGCTTTGTACTACTGTAATTATGAGAATAGATATAGAATTTTGTTGAAAGTGTAGATCGAGTACAGAATTGTTGTTTAGTTAGGTATTGTTTAATCAAATATCAAATCCAAACTGTTGGTACGTTCTTTAGAACGATTAATTACTGCTTTGCAGTTGAAGAATTTAAGTTAATCATATTACATCATAGTTGCATACTATTATTTCAGTATCCTAGAATTTGCATATCTTTTATGGGTACCTGTATCTACTGGCGGCATGGTATTTGTGGAAACATTTGTGTATTAGTTGTCCTTTTACTTGTTTAAAAGTAGTGTTTACATGTGAAGGATACTTAATTTCCAGCTATTGCTTTGTAACGGCATGTACTCATGATTATGTACAGTCCCAGTTTATTGTGCTAATCATTCTACTTATGGTACGTTACATTGTATGAAAAATTTCTGTACCGGTTGTACTTCTTAGTTGAAAAAAATGGGAGACATCACTTAAGCAACAAGAGATATCACTCTTGGACTGAACTATCATGTCTTTCTGTGTCGCAAAGCATATTATCGAGAAGCTTTATTACTTAGATGCAGATTGCAACTCTTTCCTTCCTTTGATATAATATATACTGGTACTATCACCATCTCAATGTATTTCCTTTTTTTTTTAATTAATAGCTAAACTTCATTGGATACTAATGGAGGACAAACAAAATCATACTGAATGGATAGGCCAACTTGAGAACCAGCATAGTCAAGTGAACACCATGTTTGAAAAACTTGCCAACATGGCAACTTCTGAAGAAGATTCAAAAAGGGAACTCGAGTACCTCCAGCGCCGGGTCAAAACCATAGCCACTCTTTTAAACTATCTTAAATCTAAGGCAAGGATAATAGAAATTCCACATTTGGCACACACATCTTGTGGGATTAAGCACCAAGAAGGCATTGGACTAGTCGACAAAAAGGGTATTCCCTTGTCTGATTGGTCGAAAAATTTTGCAAATGTTGACGAAGAAAATACCCTAAGAATGAACAGTGGTGGTGATGGAGGAGCTTTGGATGACATTCTGAAGTCGGTGCATGTTGTGACTGATGTCATGGAGACACTGGTGAAGCGGGTCGTTATTGCAGAGTCCGAGGCTAAGACAGAGAAGGAGAAGGTGAGGCTAGGATTAGAGGAGATCAAGAAAAAGACATTACAGATTGACTGCATGTCAGCTCGGGTTGAGGAAATGGAGAGGTTGGTTAACGATTTCTTTTTTTTTCCTAAATGAAGGAACTCTATTGATGTCCAAGTGTATTAATGGTAGCAAATGAGTTGATAATCATGGCTATGTAGTGTCCCAAGTTAACACCTGCTGCTCTGATATTAAGTGAAGTGGATGCAGCTGCATAAGATTGAAAGCTGGTTAGGAAAGCGGGCTTATTTATGTTATCCTATGTTTATTCCTTGATAACGAAAACTCCATGGAACCTAATTTAATTGATTTCAACTTTTTTTGGGGGGCAATTTGTTCTATTTACATGCATTATGTTGTAGCTCAGGTGTCTTATGCCATTATACTTCTTTTGTTTCACAATAAAATAAAAAAAAGGTTTGCTGTGGGGACAAATACCCTGTTGAATGAGATGCGGGGTCGGGTAGAGGAGATGGTCTTGGAGACTTCTCGGCAGAGGCAGCGTGCAGCTGAGAATGAGGCTGAGCTGTCACGCGTTAAGCAGGATTTCGAATCTTTACGGTCATACGTTGGCACACTGATCAGCGCCAGAGAGAGTATCCTGTCATCTGAGAAGCAGCTCCAGTCTGTTGAGAAACTTTTTGACAGGTTTCTTTGATTATCCTTTTCTTTTTTTTTTTCATGAGTTGTTTTGTTTATGTTGATGCATAAGTCTTGTTTATGTTGATGCATAAGTCATCAAGTTGGTCTTCATGGGGGCTTAGAAGCTAGCATCCTGTAAAAGAAATCAGAAAAAGGTTAAAAAGAACACAAATGGAATTTTTATCTGATCGGTCAACGTGTATGGGTCTCAAAAAAATTTTGGGTTGGGTTTTTAATATGTTATTCTTTTGACATATACTTCTTTTTTCGATGACTTGGTGTCTTTGTTGGGTTTCTTTTCTAGCCTACCCCAACTTGTTTGGGATAAAAGGCTTAGTTGTTGTTGTTGTTGTTGTTGGGTCAGAAGCAACCTGACCTGAAATCAGGTGATAGACGACTAAATCTGCATCCGACCATTCTTATCATTGTTCAACCCAACTGATCCACTTGAGAAACAATTAAATCCATTTGTTGACTCAACCCAAACAGCATCTAGCCTTAGAGTTGAGACCTAACCTGCAGCATGAGCACTCTAATTAACATCAAACAGTGATTAAAGAATCATTGACTTGATTATAGCTTTAGGTCCGCAACTAGAACTGTTCAACTTGCAAGTTCTTTGGTTACAAGCTGTTTACTTGTAGTGTAGCATATTTACAAAAATGTGGATTCCAAGTTTATTCATTTTCTGTGATATTCTAATGAATCACAGGATGATGGCTAAGAATTCACAACTGGAGAATGAGAAAGCACAAAAAGAGGCTGAAGCACAGAAGCTCTTTGAAGATAATGTGCGACTAAGAGCCCAGTTGGATCAGAAAGAAGCGCAACTTGTTGCTATGAATGAGCAGTTCAAGTTTATGGCCTTAAATGACCCTAACTTTTAGATCTCATTTATCAGATCAGTTGGTATATAAATTACTGTCCAATTCTTCTATAATTTCTCTCGGTAATAATAGGGACTTAGTCTCTGTTTGTAGATAAGCCGAGAGTTGCGTAATTAGGAGAGGCTGTGTGCATGCCTTGTCAGTAGATATTCTGATGGAATTTTCATTAATTCTGGAATCCTATTCTTGTTTACATGTAATCGGCATAAATTTGTTCTAGACTAATATTCCATCCGCAGTTCGTGATTATGTGTTGTGCTTTCTGATTCCCTGCCTTGTAATCAGAAAAATCTTTTGGAAAAATGGTAATGGTACTGGGGAATTATGTTCAAGTGGAACCAAGACTCTTGTACTTTTCGGTTATTAAACTGACTTCTAATTAGGCCGGAATAAAATGAAATGACTTTTAAATAAACTTTAATCAGCACCTAATCTGATCTAAATTTAGATAACAATAGAGGCTGGTGTTATTATTAAAAAATATAACATTTTGTAGCTTTTCAGTTCCGTCCAGTTTTTTAAGATACAAAAAAGAAATAAAATAATCATCGAGCGCAATTTAAAGGTATAGAACTTTTATGCGTTATGTCAAAGACCTCACTAACAATTCAATGAGATTCATGCAAAATCTCCGCTTGCACATTCTTTTTGAGTATAGATTTTTTTTCATTCTAGATGAGCAGATTATACTGAAAATAAATTTAATTGACAATTATTATAACAGACAAAATTGTTAGTAATATTAAAAAGCAAAGTTAGAGATATATTATTTGTATTCTTTTAGATGGTCTGCATATTAAATATGATGAAACGTCAAATCTGACTAATCATCTATGGTCTATGGAGTGATTTAAAAGAATATTAATTAAATTATATCAGCGTTAATCAACACCAAAGGGAAATATTACATAAGAAGCTACGGCTAATTTTAGTACATGATGGAATTATTTTCGCATTTCTTTTCTCCGTGATGCGGTGACTGACTGACTTGTTATAGAGAGTTTCTGAGACTATTTAAAATGGATAAACTAATTTTACTTCTAAAAGAAAAAAAAAAAACTAAAACTGGTTTAAAAAATAGTTGCATGTAATATGTTTTTTTTTTTATTGTAATTGTCGCACGTCAAATGCAGTTCAATTTTTGTGAAAATTCTAATCGTAAATATGTGCGTTGTTGTGTGTCTGTGTTTATTGGTGTCACTTGATCGTGTTGTGCCTCGAGTAACTGACTCGCCACACTTTTCCAATGTTTATCCTTCCGCAGTGGATCCTCGATTACAGGTCCGATCGAAAGCTCCGCCTTTAGTCGCTCTTGAAAAGAGCCGTTAGTCAATGTTCTCCATTTCTTCTTCAAATTAATTCTACAAGTTTCGCTTAATTGCTTTCTCCGCCAAAAGCCATGGCCATAGCCAGAGTTTTCTATGCTCTTCTAGCCATCCTCGTCCTTGCTTCTCCGGCCATACAAAGTAACACATTTTAACATTCTATATCGTCTATTTTCAAGACTAATTTCTTTCCTCATTTGTTTATCTATCTCACACACTTCGTGCTTTGATTGGTTTATAAGTTAATTTCCCCTGATTTTTCAGTTTAATAAACCTATGTTCTGTTTGTTTAGTCAAACCGAATGGTTCTTTTGTTCATTACAAAAGAGTATGTGTACTGTTTAAGTTTAATGCAACAATTTAATTGGAACAGTCGCAAGATGCCAATCTGACAATGAGGTGGCTGCTTCAGAAGTTATTGAAGTAACCGATCTAGGTATAGTTGCTGATGATTCAGATGTGCTCGATGATAGTAATCTTGGTTCCGGTCCTGGTATAAGCACAGTTTGTCTTTTCCCAAAAAATCCTGCCAAATGTAAGTTCCATTTGTTTTTAAATGTATCCTGTTTATGTAAAGATTTGTTTACCTAAATGATTTCTCCATTAACATAGTGGCGACTGCTGGTGAGGAAACCGAGCTGCTTGTTGGCTTGCATAATGAAGGTACATTTTATTAATTTATTATGTTTATATATCTAATTAAGTTATAGAATTGTGTTGAGCATGGGCTTGAGAAATTAAGCTTGCTCAAATGTAGATATTCCCGCTGAAGTCTTTTCGTGACAACGTAACAATTTTGCAATTAACTCCTTGTCAAATTTCAGGTGACTCAATTGTGAAGGTTGCTAATGTTCATGCAACTCTCCATCTCCCTTTTGATCATCGCGTATACAGTCAGAATCTCACACTTCGGGTATTTTCACAAAGACCTTTTCAGAAATTTACTATGAACTTATTCCAAATTTGCAGTCTATGTTTAATCAATATCAATCATAGACAAGACTCGTTACCAATGATTTTTCATCCTAATTTATGAAATGTGTCTTTTGTTAAAAACACTGAAAGATCAATGTTATCTAGAAATATAAAATATTAAACACTTAACTCATTAAACCCAAAGTCAAACATAATATGTCAATTTCTTGCCGTGAATTGAACTGATAGTTTTTTTGGGCCCAACATTCTTTTTTTTTCTAAATAGTAGCCTAGGACTGCCTGGTTTATTGAGATTATACCTTATAGATACCTGGATTGCAACTTAATTGTACTATAATATGTTCATTTTTCTTTATATGTAAACTTATGAACTTGAACAGGCCTTCTCTGGTGCAACAGTTCCCGTCTCTGCTCAGGCAACATTTCCCTATACTTTCTATTTGAGCAATTTATTACGGGTATAGTACTTCTTTAGAATTATTTTTCCTATTCCTTCTTACTGGTGGAAAAAATTCAAAACCAATGGCGTTCTTAGAAAGTTTGGGAGAGACAAAGCAATGAAAACCTAATTATAATCCAATAACAAAAAATTCCAGCTATTTGGTAATACTAGTACAGAGATAGTAGTCTGATACACAATGCCCGTGGTTAATACGAGTACACGTGATCTAATTGCAAGCTTTACTCGCAGGCTGGATCCTATGACCTGGTTGGATACATAGTTTATGAAATTGACCATCAATTGTACGAGAGTGTTTTTCATAATGGCACAATTGAGGTGGTAGAATCAGACGGCTTTCTCAGCATAGAAACTCTTTTTCTTTTCACACTTGGGGCTGCCTTAATCGGCTTTTTGGGCCTGTGGCTTTACCGCCAGATGCAACAATTTTCAAAGGTATCTCTATTTCTGTTTTGACAGCCCATTGGGTTTGGGGGGCGGGGTGGCGATGCATAAATATGGGGTCAATTAATCCCATAAAATACACAAAAAAGACCCTTGTAGTATAAATTGCTAGATTTTTCAAACAAAAGGTCTTCAAATAACTGATTGATCCATACCACAGCTATTTGTACTGCCGTACTAGTGCAATAGCTGAAGTCAAACAGAATAGTGAATTGGGGAACAAGATCTTAGCTTAGGAGTAGTTGTACCAGTACCTTACCTGTAGACACTTGACTGGTATGCCGGGTGGATCTCTAGTTTATGATTTAGCTCTACACCAAAGTCGTGTTTATGAATAAAACCTAAAACAAATTTATGTTCCATCTTATCGTAGAAAACAAAAACGACACCTAAGGTTGAAGTTGGTACAAGACAGACTGAAGCCAACATGGATGAATGGTTGGCGGTATGTATAAATTCTTTTGTTAAGAATTACTAGTACATCAAAATTTTTCCTATTGTAATTTCAATTTTTGCTTTCAATTATTCAGGGGACAGCATATGCCAAGTCTGTTGGCAAGGAGAAGAAAAGAAAGTGAAGTTCTTTTAAGCTGTGCAAAATTTACTTTTATTTGGGGCTTTTGTATAAAAAAAAACTATATTGCAGTATATTGTTCTGGGTATATAGATTTAGCTTTGTAAATTACTGTATGCTTTGTCTTTTCCTTCTAAAATGTGATTTCTTCTCCTCGTGATGATAATTCATAAAGGTTGCTTCGCTTGTTAATCCTGGTCGTATTTAATGCTACTTATTTGAGATACGAATATATCTTTTCAAAAACATTGAAATTAGTCTTTGGTAACAGTATTATATCCAGCTGGACTATTACTGAATGAACTATTTCATAATTTCTGTTTGGTTTTGATTAGACTGCAGCTAGTTTGTGTTTGTCCTTTTCAATCAGACTGAACATTTCTAACCTAGCTATCGTCCACCAACCCAGGAGACAAACTTGACTTACATTATCTTAGCTTTTTTTCTAATATTTTTTATAAATTTGAATTTTGCCATCTTTGTATTGGTAGCCTCTGCCAAGTTTTTCTGAGATAAGAAACTTGACTGACATTTGTTTAGGGGAAGTAATTGACTATTTGTCTTCTTCAAATTAATAATCCAGTTAATTAAGGCGTAGATAATAATGTCCCCAGGTCTGTCCCCGCATTTATCCTGTTTGCATGATGACAGAAACACGGTTAACCAGGTTCTTGCAGACGAATGTTTTGCTTGGTAGGTACAAAGAGTAGCAAGTCAATAGAGTGCAAGGAAGTTTTCTTCAGACAAAATCTGCGAAGCCTTACATTGAAAATGATACTAATGTTTTGACTGTTCTTCATCCAAAAAGACAAGCAACCTTTAATTACTTCACTTTAAGCATTTACACCTACCACCCTTACCAATCTCTCCAATACAAGATTTTATTTTGTGCATTTCATGCTTAATAGTTACAAAACCAGACAGTCCTGGTCTGTCGAACTTAAGATAAGGTTCAGATCGTTTTTCTATTGACAGTAAAAATAATATATCATCAGCCATCAATCTCAGCACATCAGTTGTTGATTGAATGGCACTGATTTGAATTGTACGATTTGCTATCTAGAATTAATAGCAGAGGTTAAGGATACCCCAAAGCCGCCTTGCCCACTTCTCTATATATGCCATTAATTCTCCATTGCCCTCTCACACAAAACAAATTTGCCAATGGCTTCTTCAAGTGAGAACCTGACAACCAACTCCTGTATCTCACATATTCCTGAGTCCACTCAATGGAAGGCAGCAGCTGAGGCCATGAGCTGCACCTTCTCTGAAGAGGTGCACCGAATGGTGACCCATTTCTCCAATCTCTCTTCTGTCAATCTAGATGGTACAAGCCTGACAATCGGACAGGTCACAGCCATTGCACGCTGTGCAGACATATTGGTATTCCAAATCTACCAATTCTTCACCTTGAACGCTAATTAGAAGCTTTTTTTTTTTAATTTCATCCTTCATTTTATTCTTCCCTTGTCTAAGAAAATAATACTAAAGGGCCCTCAAAAAAAAAGAAAATAATACTAAAGGCATAATTTATCATCAAGTAATTATATTATGATAGATTCAAAATCACAGTTATTCGTTGGTTTAAATAATAAACAGATTTCCCTTGATGAGGATGCTGCACGTGCTCGGGTGGACAGCAGTTTTTCCTGGATGGGAGAGAAGAGCCAGAGTGGCACCGGCACACATGGTGTCACAACTGGGTTTGGATCTACATCGAACCGTCGAACCAACAAGACAAGTGACCTCCAATCTGAGCTTATTCGGTTCCTAAATGCTGGAGTGATTGTAAAGGAGCACTTGCCGGTCTCTCATGCCAAGGCAGCAATACTAGTTCGAACCAACATGCTGATGAAAGGGTACTCCAGCATCCGGTGGGACCTACTTGAGGCCATGACCAAACTCATGAATAGCAATCTAATCCCGAAGCTGCCTCTTAGAGGCACCATCTCAGGTGACCTGCTGCCATTATCATATGTTGCAGGTGTACTGACCGGCCGACAAAACTGTAAGGTTCTCACTCCAGAAGGTGAAGAGATATTATCCACTGATGCATTAAAACGTATTGGGATAGAAGCCCCGTTTGATCTCCAAGCAAAGGAGGGCTTGGCTCTAGTCAATGGCACATCGGTTGGAGCTGCCATGGCATCTACTGTGTGCTATGATGCCAACATAATTGGTCTTTTGTCTATTATACTTTCTGCTATGTTTTGTGAACTTATGAAAGGGGATCCTCAGTTCACTGATCCACTCAGCCACAATCTGAAACACCATCCAGGCCAGATTGAGTCAGCATCAATTATGAAATTCTTGTTAGATGGCAGTGAATACATGAAGGATTCACTGCCCAAAACAATGGCAGGTCGATATGCCTTGCGAACTTCACCACAGTGGCTTGGACCACAAATCGAGGTGATCAGATTTATGACCCATGCTATTGAACGAGAGATCAACTCGGTGAATGACAATCCATTGATTGACGTGTCACGTGACATGTCTGTACGTGGGGGCAACTTCCAAGGCACCCCCATCGATGTCTCCATGGATACCATAAGGGTTGCACTTGCAGCTATTGGAAAATTGGCATTTGCACAATTCTCAGAGCTTGTATGTGATTACTATAATAACGGTTTGCCGACTAATTTAAGTGCAGGCAAGGACCCGAGCCTTGATTACGGCCTTAAGGGGGCAGAGGTCGCCATGGCAGCATATTGCTCCGAGCTGCAATACTTGGCCAATCCAATGATAACACATGTGCAAAGCGCGGAGCAGCATAATCAAGATGTTAATTCCCTTGGTCTAATTTCAGCACGAATGAGCGCCGAGGCCATAGAGCTTCTTCAACTAATGATGGCGACGTACCTGGTCGGTCTCTGTCAAGCAATCGATCTAAGGCATCTAGAAGAGAATTTGCATAAGGCTGTAAAACAAGTTGTTCTTGGAACTGCTGAAAATATGCATCCCTTTTTTAAGCTTTACAAGGAAAATTTGATACGGGTAGTAGATAGACAGCCGGTATTTTCGTATGTCGATGACCCTGGCAACCCAGACAACAAATTAATATCACAACTTAGAGATATTCTGGTACAGAAGGCATTCAAAGGTGGCGAAGATGGTGCCGAGGCGCTTAAAATGGTACCTAAATATCAAGAGGAGCTAATAGAGAGGTTGGAGGATGAGGTGGCCAAGGCGAGGGAACAGTTTGCAAAAGGTGATTATGCTGTGGGGATGAGAATAAAAAAGTGCAAGACATATCCAGTGTACCGGTTTGTGAGGGAGGAGGTTGGAACCGAGATGTTAACTGGAGAGAAGAACGTGAGCCCAGGTGAATATATTGAAAAGGTTTATGATGCCATCAAAGAAGGAAAGATCGATGGTGTGATAATCGATTGTATTGCTTCTTGGAATAAGAGAAATTAAGCCCGGTTCTTTAATATTTTTAATTACAACCATGAAGTAAAATTTTTAGGAAGATCACTTCGAAATTTCCAAAGCGACACAATGAGGCGATTAGAAATATTGTAATCACGAGGATATAATATATGAATTAATAATTTAAATTCTATCTTCCTTCAATTTCTGGAACTGTTATTACAATTCCGTGAATAAAATCAGCAAGTACTTAAAAGTACCGACAATAATTTTAATTACAATCATGAAGTAAAATTTTTAGGAAGATCACTTCGAAATTTCCAAAGCGACACAATGAGGCGATTAAAAATATTGTAATCACGAGGATATAATATATGAATTAATAATTTAAATTCTATCTTCCTTCAATTTCTGGAACTGTTATTACAATTCCGTGAATAAAATCAGCAAGTACTTAAAAGTACCGACATATTTACGCTTTCCAAACTAAAGACTTGAGTAACCACTATCTAAATTCACATTGCAGCTAACTGCTCCAATTGAAAGAGGAAAAGGCTGAAACCAGAAATCATTGTATCCTTGGGAAAACAATGTTAATCGGTAGATGAAAGATATAATTATTTGGTTTACATAGAGAATGGAAAGAACATTGATTAGAATAATAATTTTAACTATTTTAGAAAGACAACACATATGAAAAATTTCTTAATATATATGAAAGATATAATCATTTTAAGAACATTTCATCCATCGTTTCCAGTTCTCCACACTTTTTTCTTAATATATATTTTTATGGGGACTATGCCTTTTTTTGTTGAATCAGAATGTTTCTAAATAAAATGGAACTCTGCGCTCAATTGTTTCAAAAGCCAAGTTAAAAATGTAGAAAAGTAATTTCTGAATAAATCCAATTTTAATAAATAGTAGAGTTTTCAAAAGGAATAGCTGAATATATATGAAGATGGAAAGTAAAGCGAGTAACCAGTCAAGATTGTCCAGTTCTGTTTTCAGTGGGCCCTACCATCAGAGTTAGGCTCACTAGGAGATCGGGCCTAAAAGGGAATACCGCTTGAATTATACAATTTTTGGGCTCACTAGAAAATCCTGGATGTACAATTTGTAAGTGTTCTCGTGTTGACGAATAATCTCCGCTCCTTATAAATACACGGCACCGCACCTTTAGATCTAACGTGTACCATCTATTTTGATCGATTTGATTGAAGGCTAAATGTTAATCGGTAGATGAAAGATATAATTATTTGGTTTACATAGAGAATGGAAAGAACATTGATTAGAATAATAAATTTATCTATTTTAGAAAGACAACACATATGAAAATTTTCTTATCACCTATAATTTATCAAATATTTTTTATATAAAGAAATTATATATATATAGAGAGATTGACTAAAATGTTTTCCAAAACATAGAGGGTCAGTGCTTTAGTATTTTAGACCGTTCGATCAAGTTAAGATGCGAGCTGAGATCAAAATCGTCGGTTTAGATTTAGGTCGCTGAGGCGCTGAAGGGGCTTGTTTCACCCGTTAGTTTGTATCTTTTCCGTCTGTTTTCTCTGTTAATGGTGCGCTGAAGCACAACCCCTTTAAATCTTCTCCCCATTTATTCTTTCTGAAAACCTCCCTCAAAGCCAAAAACCCTGGCGCTAGACCTGACTCTTTTCATCTCCTCTTCTCTCGGTTGTCTCTGCCTCACCTTCCCACAGATCTCTTCGCCTCCTTCATTTCCCATCACTACTATCTATTTTCTCATTTATAGTTTTCAACTGGTCCAGTTAGATAAAGGCTTACAAGGTACCCGTACAGCATAGTTTGCTTTTGCTCTTTTCACTTTGATCTGTTATGTTGCGTCTATAAGAGAGAGCACATTCTTTTTTCACTTTTCATTGTTTAGCCTTTTTAATTGATTTTCCTCTCTAGTACGAACTAGCACTAGAGTTATAAAATGAACTAGCTAGTTAAAGAAAATGAGAAAGTATTCATCTTATTGTGAAATTATGTACATTCAAATTGCTAATTTACAATTCCAATAGACAATAAGTAGACTAATTTGAGCAGCTGTTGTATCTATCGTCAAAATCCAACTCCTGTATTTGAGCAATTTGAGATAAATCCAGCTCCTGTATTTATTGTCAAAACCCAACTCCTGACATACTAAGTCTTTCTTTTCTATACTGGCTAAGTTCCCTTACAAATTAACCGAGGCTTCATCTTGGATCTGATTCAAAATGATCGATCCAAATCATCCAATATGATCTTCATATTGAAATCTCCTTCTAGAGCAAATTTTATATTTTTTCGAAATTTATAAGTATTTTTTTTTCGGATTTTTAGAAACTGTTATTTTTTAATGGTACATAATTAATTAGATTAGCGATTTTCTAAAATTCTAAAAAAATACTTAAAAATTTTGAAAAAATATAAAATTTGGTCTACAAGGAGATTTCAATATGGAGATCATATTGAACTGTTTTGGATCAATCATTTTGAATCAGATCCACGAGTTTTGATCGCAACTCACGGAAGGCTCCCAGAGTTGCATCTCACCATAGCAAAACTCTATATATATATATATATGTATGCTTTCCAAAGCATAGAGGGTTTGTGCTTTAGTATTTTAGACCGTTCGATCAAGTTAAGATGCGAGCTAAGATTGAATCGGAGGACTATTATTTTGAGCACTGAGGTCGCTTCGTTTCTCCGTTATTTTTTCTTTACTTCCGTTTTTTCTAACTTAACACTAAAGCACAGACTAAAGTTTAAAGCCATTCCAACCTTCTCTCCCTTCTTCGAATGAAAGGAAAGAAAAAACCTATGTGTTCCTCTTTCTCCCTCTCTCTATGGATCAGCACCTCGCACGGTTGCTTCTCCTTTTTCGCTGCTCTCCCCGCCTCTCCTTCTTTAACGAGACCCTTTTCCCTAAAACTTATGTACTCTTTTTTCAAATCGTGAAGGCTCTATCAGCGTCTCTGAAGAATCTGAAGCGCTTGAGTGGGACCGTACATCCCATCTCTTTGTGGCCTCTTACAGTATCTCTGTGTCGCTGTCACCAATACGGCATTGTTAGAGTATAATTAGATTAAGGATTGGTTAGGTAGGAGATATTGAGGTTGTATGATGATTGGAAATCAAAAAATAATTTTGTATCAAATTTCCCTGACCTGCGATAAGATCAACTTATATATTGGATTATTTCAAATCTTATATAAAATTCATTAACTGATTTTATGCGATAAGATCAACTTATATATTGGATTATTTCAAATCTTATATAAAATTCATTAACTGATTTTATTTAATAAGTGGTTACAATAAGTCCAACTTATTTTATGTAGTTTCTTTCATACTCCGATGCCTTGTTTAAAGTTTACCCCAAAAAAAAAAACAATAGTTATTTCAATTTTATTGTGTCAGCATATATATAAAGTTTCTAGAAACCTAAATATTTAATTGATAGCTTGTATCACCTTGAAGTAGATGAGGAAGGTTTTGGTGGCATAATTTTAGAGCGCCATCAAATATCACAACTTTATTTTATATCGATATTTTAAAATTTAAAATTCAAGTATCAAATTTACGTTGAGCTTGTGTAATTTAACGAGAGATACGTTCTCATACAAGTTGATTTGATCAAGAGATCAAAAAATAACTATGACATATTAATTGTAATATGTTCATGATTTGAATTAATTATGACATATTAATTCTAATACGTTCATGGTTTTGACTTTTTGATCAAGAAAGAAATCAAGACCAAATTTTGTAATCCACGTTTAACTTTTAAAATTTTTAAATATTAATGAAAATAAAGCGGTGGCATTGGGTAACACTATAACCCTCCCATATATAATATCTGCACAATTTAACACCATCAATAAAGTAAAGCTCCCCAGAGAAAAAATTATATAATAGCCACACAATAGATCCGAGGGAAATAACTTATAGTGGAACCTATGTGATATACAGACATCACATTTGTTTTTGAAATATTTATTTGTGGAAGAACATTCATGTTTTTTTTTTTAAAAAAAACATGATTATTTAATGTGGAACTTCTCCATTGGTTTTTAATTATAGATGTCCATTGGTCCAACTTCTGATTCAGCACAGATATATCTTCCACACAAGTTTGCAATGAAAAAACATGCATTTTTCATTCTTGCTGCAAAAGAACTTGAGTAAAATATTTGTTTTGAAATATAACATAAAAGTTGGACCAAAAGATCATCAAGGTTTTGCATAATGACATTGTTCGGCACTATTGATTTTTTTTTCCTTTTTTCCAATTAAATTAAAAATATATCTTAAGATATTTGAGAAAACTAATTTTTAAATTAAACAAAAAATAATTGTTGAAAGTAAAAATTTTCAATGCAACTTACTGATGCATGCGCTAAGGGGATAGTCTCATAGTCACCTAATTTTATTAATTTCTTTTTGGATGTCATCTATTTGTATATAGATGTCTGGAACAGTTATAAAAAAGCTAATATAAAACGCACAAAAATAGATATTAAGACGAAAGGGAGATCAAAATATCTATACATGATGACATTTTTTGTTTTAAACTTCTCCCAGGGAGGTCTGTGTGCAACAAATTTGTTAGATTTTGTATCAACAAAATATGCAGACAAAATACGCCAATGCTTAGGTCTTGCAAATAAAATTTTCATAAAGTTCTTATATTATATATATATTTTTGGCATATATATCTTTTACAATAAATTTTGTGCTCAGATGCTCGTGTTATACTTTTACAAGATGAGTGAAATATTTGTTAGGTTATAAATGTTTCTATAATGTTTACTTACTTTTATTAAATTAAACTTGATATATCCGAAATATAATTTCTTTCTAGATTACTTATATTTTTTAAACGGTCAAGATTGCCTCTGGAATTTGAATTAGTACAGCACTTTACTGATCAACAGTTATAATAGAATTTTCAATTTAACACCTTCATAATGTCACTATCTTTATTTATCCACAATATATCTAACCCACAATATTTTTATTTATTATATCCGTTTAGCTTAAATTCCAAAATTGTTAATAGTTAAAAAAGAAAAAAAAATGCAATTTTCTCACAAACAAGGATACAAATTAATTAGCGGGACCGGAACTTGCCTAGCATCATATGCGAGAAATAAGATTGAGAAATAATTCGATATAATATAGAATTCGTTCAATCTCTACTACTTATAAATGTATGGATGGAAAATGTGTTACACTTTAGATCTAAATAGTAAACAAGTGTTTCTGCTGTTGGATCGATTCGATCTGTGGTTGGATGTGAATCGCTAGACGAAGCAACACTATTATTTGGTTTTTTATCTAATATAGAAACAAATTGAATAACATATCTATTTGTATCGCTGGTTAATTAAGCAACATATTTTTATTGTCTAGCATTATTTTGTTTCTTTATTTGCCCACATATGAGGGCATCTTATGCTAGTTTAAATAATACCGACATAATTTAAAATGTTCTTCTTACAATTTTAAATATATTAAAATATTGTCTTTTTTAGAAATAAAGAAAATTCTATAAATAATTTCGATATTCATAAAGTTAACAAATAATACTAAGATTTGGGAAAAAATTTTATTCGTCTATTGTTGAAAAGGAATAATTCATAAAATATTTGTGAATCTTATAGACTTTTACTTACTGAATAAATCTAGATTTTCATTCCAAAATGAAAACAACTATAAAAGATCGCAACCCAAAATATCCGGGCCCACTTGCCATACATCCCTTAAATTCACAAATTACAATCCACCTCGTACATTCTATTTCCCAAAATTGTTATTAAAAAAAATCCTCCTAAATATTCCACCCCACTATCCAATTAATTAAGTAACCCTCAACTTACAAAAAAAAAAAAAAAATCCCTAGTGAACAAAATCACTGTCCGTTAATCATCACCGGACACGTGGCCGTTTCTGGGCCGAAGATGCTAAACCCCTCCTCTCCCTCTGTATCTCCAACCGCCGTTTCCTTGCCATTGCTGACATGGCAGCCAACTCCTCCCTGTCAGGCTGACACGTCAGAACCGCCGCCTCTCCACCATCTGCCACGTCATCAGCTAGCTTCACGTTCAGGTCCAACTCCAATCCCGGCCGTTCAATCACAGGCTGAACGAGCGGAGGAGGCGGTGGGGCCCACTGTTGTGTCACGACAAATGGGCCCCAGTTGGTAGCCGGAGTGGGCCCCACTGGTTTGAGCTGGTTTAGGTCTCCCACTCCCACTTGCGCCGCACATAACTGTCGTCAGATAAAAGGCGTTTCGTTGGTAATTATAATAATTCAAGAACCAGGGGGTTATTAGAAAAATTATTACATTTCTTTAAATTTTTTTTTCATTCTTTTTCTTTTCTTTGCACAGAAGTGTTTTTTGTTTTACCTTAAAATTTTTATCTTGTAGTAGTAATTTTTCCGCATTGAGCTGACGAAGTCTTTCCTGCCACAGTTGCAATTCCTGAAAAATTATTAAAAAAAGATAAATTAATTAAGTAATTCTCGTGTCATCAAAGAAAGAGAAAATTCAAGGAGAAAGGCAAAAGGAGTGTAGACGTGGCAAGCAAGGAAAAGCCACAAGAAGATAAAAATAAACCCCACCACTTGTTCATCTCTTAAAAAAACAATAACTCGTAAAATTAAATTCCGAAAAAAAAATGAGCAAAAAATAAAACAAAAAAGATTAACATTAATTAAAACACTAACCCTAGTAAGATCAGCGTTCTCCTTTGTTAACGCTGCCACCGCCTCTCTCTTCTCCTTCAACCTCTGCAATTCAGAAATAATCAAACAAAAAAAAACCTTCGTTAACAATTCGAAAATTTCAAAAGATCGAAACTTGGAACTCGAATTAGGAACTAGAAACTAACCTCTCTTTGACAATTCGACTTCTTGGTCGGCTTGAGAGGAGGCGGAGTCGGTACGATCTTCTCTTGAATTTCTTCGCTGCCGCTGTTCAGGAAACAGAGAGGCGTAACAGGGCTTGTAGTTGTAGTTGTCGTTGTAGTTGGAGTTTCCTCTTGCTTCCGTTTCTCTTCGTTAGAGGTGGAAGGAAGTTCCTGTTTCGGTTCTGGTTCCGGCCGTTCCGGTTCGGGTTTGAACTCGTATGATGGCCCGGTTCGACGCCGCTTTCTTCCCCACCGGATTGGCTCTTGTGACATCATACTGGACACGTCCAGTAGGATCAACGCGACTTCTTGTTCCTTTTCAGTCCAGATATCAACTGGAGGTTTTCTCGCCATGTAAAGAGACAGAGAGCGCGAGAGGCGATTTCGTTGTGTTGAGAGGAAGAAAAAAAAAAGAAGGGAGCGTGCTGGGGAAATAAGAGGGGAAAAAACACGAAGGGGGACTCAGGGGATGCCACGTGTCAGAGGATGGAGATAGGTCTGGCGTCTGGGGGCTGTTTTTACTTTTTACTTTCCTGCACACGACCCCACTTACATACATGGTAGTTATTTTAGGGTTTTTTATTTTTTTTTCTTTCTCTTTTTTCCCTTTTTATTTCTTATTTTTCTTGCTTCCCAATTGAGGTGGTTTTCATGTTAGTATGTTGCCCCCAAACAATATCTGTGTAAAAATGAATTTCGCATAAGGTACATTATCTTGACGCAAAATAATAGAAAAAACTTTGTTTGCTTATTTTTTTTTAACGCGTTGTTCCGATGTAATGGTTTATATAATATTATACTATTTTACACCCTGCTGCTATTTTTAAATTTTCTTCTTTTATGGTAATAATATTTGTACAAAATTTATATGTCAACGAAACGATATTTTCGTAACACGATATAAAGTTTTGTGTTACAAGAGTCACAACCATTCATCATTTTGAAGGAATAGTTTAAGTCTAGACTCATGTAAAAATTACTTTAAATCAAATTAAATATGGAAGTGCTTGTCAATAGTGCAATGTCCAGTTTCTCATGTGCTTCCTGCCTCCTGGCATAAAAATTAAATTAAATATATGGCAAAGATATTTCAAAATGTCTGATTTCAGAACGATATAAATATATAAAAAAATAATGTATATGTATTAAAGAAAATCTGTACAAATATCTATACTACCATGGAATACACTAAATTGAATTTCAATGTTGTATAGCATTAAATATTTTAATGATACGTCTGAATTATTTATGTTAATGTGGAATATCTGTTATGTATATCACTTATCAGGTATAAAATTATATATAGGAAGTTAGGAAGTGCCGTACGGTTTTGTTGCTTTGTACTTTGTAGAAAGGTTGTAAGGAAGCGGGTCCAAAGAAACGTAATACCCGATAACCCATGTAAGATCCTCACTTACCGCCAGCAAGATCCTCCTAAGATCCGATATCTTACGGTTATAGCAAATTTATTATTTATTCTTGATCCGCACTCAAACCAATCAACTATAGTCGCTTAATGGTTAAGCCTAGCTTGTTTCTTGTTCTTTTTTTCCTAACAACTTTTTGATCTGTACCTTTGGTGGGTGTCAAGTTGCCATTGACTATTACAAAGCCGAATTTTTTGGGGCCAGATTGATTGGAGAACTTCTTTATGGGGATCATACCTGGTAGTCTCTACCCGGTTTATCCAAAAAAAAAACTTCTTTATGGGGATCAATTAGAGGTAAATAGCAATACATTGACCTTCATTGGTGAACTTTTCTAGTTCTATTTGGAAACTAAACATAGATTAGTAAGAATCAATATATAAAAAAGAGAAAATAATGTCCTTTATTTTGATTGATAAAATTATGCATATGGATTTTTTAAAATACTAGCAAAAGATGCCCTCAATATGCGGGCAAATAAAAAAAATAAAATTTTGATATTATTTTTGTTTCATATAAAACTTTACATGTTAGACGATAAAGATACGGTAAAAAAGCAATAATTTAGTCTTTCCTTTTAAATAAATAGCTAATTTGGTAGTAACTTAATTTTTTCTATAAAAAGTCAGGCCTTAATCTAGACCACTGATCAAATCAAATTTCACAAATCAATGGTCCATAATTGATATAAGAATTATTTAACACCCTTTTATATGACATGTTTACTCCTTTTATATGAATTGTTTACACCCTTCGTATGCGTGCATTTATAAGTAGTAGAGATATATATATATATCTGAACTTCATAAATTATGAAAATTATTTGTTCTTAATCTCTGTAATTGCAAGGTAGTTCTTGGATGTAATATTGTGTTTATAATTGTGAAATTTACGAAACAGACGTCAAATATTGTCCATATCTAAACTCGACAAATTATGAAATTGTCCAAGCTGATGCCAAATATTTTGTAAAAAACTAAAAATAAACCCAAAATTCCCTCCAAGGTATAATGAATTAAATCCTTCTTATATATTAAATTTCTCATAGATTTGGCTACCAAACATTTGACGGATTTATTTATTGTCTTTTTTAAGATTGTATATTTGGACGAACTCAAGACAGACAAAGATTTGGATTTTCATATCTAAAATGACGCAAACTCCTGCTGAATTTTGTTTGAAGTGGGAATTGATTTGCACACTCCTAAAATTGATAAAACACTCATTTTTGGACTAAAATATCCTCAATGAATTAAAAATATTACAATATTGATGATATTTCTTGAACAATACTCTCAATTGATTAGGGATATTTTAGTCCAAAAAGAAGTGTTTTATCAATTTTAGGGGTATGCAAATTAATTCCCGACTGAAGTACTAGAGTTAAAAAGATAGTTTCGTTTAATTTTGTTAGTCACTGACAGGAAGATGTAAGAACTTCTATTCTTATGATAGAATCTTCTCTAATTATATAAGTAGAATATATCGGTCCATACTCCATCCATATATAATTTACAACAACTTGGCATAGTTAAATCTGAAACAAAAATTCGATAGCGCACTTTGGTTGGGCAAATAATTCAATTGAAATTCATTCAATTTCTTAAAATTTACCAAACTATCAAAATTCATATGGTACTACCGATATTTCAATAATTATTATAAGTTCTCCACCCATTTCGACTGGTGGTGTTAATTATCGTTTAGTCCGATTTTTTGTCTTCTCTTCACCTCTCAAGTTGCAACCGCGACCGCGAGTAGTAGTATGATATGATTTTTTTTTTTCTTTAATTAGGACGTCTCCAATATCAGAATTGGTATTAATCATCCAGGATTTTTCCATCCATATCATCCACAGGCTCCAAACAGGTCAGATGGGCTGAGCGACTGGCCCAGTCTATTTATATATCTCTAAACCTCCCCATCCGGACCCTAGCCGTCAACAGCAACAGATCTGCTTCGTCTCTCTTCACCTCTCATCTCTTGTCGGAGATCTACCAGAGAGCAAGGCGGCTCCTCTTGCGCGCGAGAGATGGCTTCCTCTTCTTCTTCTTCGTCGTCGGTGAATGATCTTTACGAGGCTGGAGCACATCGTGTCTTCCTCTTCTTCTTCTACGTCGTCGGTGAATGTTCTTGCTCAAGCTATCAAGAGGGACATAACGCAGATCCAATCGCTCTGTAGCGGTCGATCCTAGAAAAACCCCAGAGAGATCTCTAGAAGAGGTGTGCATCCTGATTTTTTCTACATTTTTTCCCCAAAATTTATTATATAAAGAGCTATGATTCTCGTCGTCCTTATATAACAATTGAAAAACTTTTTGCTTCAATTCTTCTTCCCACGTTCCTATTTGCTAATGTTCTGAAGCCACAATATAATTAGCACCTTGTCGGAGATTTACCAGAGTTTCGTACCTCTAGGCTTCATTTAATCGTTATTTTGAGCAATGTTAAGTGCAACTTTGTATTTGAGTCAACTTTGATCAACTTTAATCGTTATTTAATCTAATCTTCATCTTGATAGGGTTATTATACCTTGATCAATTTTGGATTTCAAGTCAGATTGTTCTCAATTTCCCTCAAGTGCACTATTAAATGCAATCGACTGGAATATTTTTTGAATTATTGATAGAATATTGTTATTGGTCGCTACCATACTGGTATATTAAAATTTCAATTAATTATGATCAATTATGTTAATTATGATCGCATTTTGTTGCTTAATTTCAGATTCAAGGGACACAAGAATCAGATTGAGGCTGAACTTGTGGAGATTGAGGCTGAACTTGTGGAGATTGAGGCACACAAGAAAGTAAATTATTGTTAACCGTGGATGTTATTATTAGTGGATGTATTATTAATAGAATTGTTCAGTTTTTATTTGTAGTTTTGATGGTTGCTTCCTATCATGGGTGGTCTTTGCTTTGTGGCTGTCAGGATAATTGTACATGTCATGGGTGGTCTTTGCTTGCTGTCATGAAAATTGAGTTGACTTGTGGTTGTTTGTTTGAAAACCTTATTGTGCTTGTAGTTGTTATTTCATGTTTTAGCTCTCGTTTTAGTTCTGTCATGAAAACTAGCTCTCGTTGAAAACTGAGTAGTGGTTGTTGTTTAGCTCTTGTTTTAAAATCTTGTATGAAAAATTTTAAGTTTCTAGTTTTTTGTATCTGGGAATTATAATGTTTTGTTACCATAAATTGTATGTATTTGGTTGAACAAATAAGAATGGTTAGCCTGTCCCTAGGAGTCATAGGCAAGACTTTCACATGCAACTAACTGAACACTTACAACTTTTAGTTCAACCTTTAACGCATTTAACTGAACAAAAAATATAAAAACTGCATTTTCACATGCAAACTAACTGAACACTTGCACTTCTTAGTTCAACCTTTAACGCATTTAACTGAACAAAAAATACAAAAACTACATTTTCACATGCAACAAATTGAACACTTACACCTCTTAGTTCAACCTTTAACGCATTTAACTGAACAAAAAATACAAAAACTGCATTTTCACATGAACTGAACACTTACACCTCTTAGTTCAACCTTTAACGTATTTAACTGAACAAAAAATACAAAAACTGCATTTTCACATGCAACTAACTGGACACTTACACCTCTTAGTTCAACCGTTAACGCATTTAACTGAACAAAAAGTACGAAAATTACTTTTAAACATGCAACTAACTGAACATTTAAAACAATTATACAAACCCTTAAAATAATTAACTAAAAAAAATTTGCTGACGTCATCATGCGCGCAATGGTTGCTGAATCGCTAAAATTTTTTTATGACGTCATCACGCGGAAAGGTCGCTGGATGGTGCTGGATTCTGGGTTTGGATTTTCTGAAAGCCCAATCTAGCCCATTGGATGGCGCTGGATGGAAAAGTTAAGGATGGTGTATATCAGCTCTGCTCCAATATTACAAAATGGAGAGCCAAAAGGCCAAAAGGTATATAGTTAGTAGGCCGGGCCCATTCTTTGCCTTCGTGTTTGGTTCATGGGTGAATAAGAAATGATTTATTCATATTTTAAGGTTTTGTTAGAATATGAATAAGCACCCGAATAAGCTCAAATTCCTTATTTTGTGTTGTTTGGTTTTCATCCGAATAAGAAATTTGAAACTTATTCCTTATTCCGGTTGCATCCAAATATAAAAGAATTGGAAAAGTTGCGAATTGCTATAATTAATTTGAAAAACTAAGGAAAATTCAATGAATCAGGAATTCCGGATTAAGGAGTGTTTGCAAATAAGTCCGTGGACTAGGAGTCTGGATTCAGTGTTTCTCAGAAAATATTTCTTTACTTTTCTTTTTTTTTTGAAAGAAAAAAAAACTTATTTCCCTGCAGTAATTAAAAAAATATATGTAAGCTATAAAGTGCAAATTACTTCAATTTTTTTTCACCAAGTATTTTAATATTATTATTATGAATCTTTCCGAATATATTACATGTAACCTATAAAAAAAAAGAGGGAAAAATGACTATATCATTGTTGAATCTCATGATAATTCTTTTATGTGATAATTCTATTAATGTACATACAAAATTAACTTTAGTTTGTTCGGAGAAATTTATACAAAAGTTAATTCTCCGTAGATGCTTGCTTGATACTAAAATTAATCATTGAAAAGGCGTACACAGCACAGAAACCACGTGCCTCAAATTTATGACTTGTAGAAGAAATATGGTCGATATAATACACTTACTTTTCATTTTTTTTCGACTATATTGAATTTTGTTTTCTCCTGTCTGCACGGACGACCAGGCATTTTAATGTTTATATGATTAATTACAAAATTAGAGATTTTTTTTTTTATGATTTCAATATCTCAAGTGCCATCTATGTTAGTTAAACTATGAATGGCTATTTGCAATTTGCAGTAAATTCAAATATTTTTGACATGAAAGTTAATGTATATAGGAAAATAAGTGAAATTAGAATTAGCTGATGAGTCAAAAATAGCACCCAGTTGATGGCTAACTTTGAAGTTGCATCAATTGTTGTTTCTCCGAGTATTTGAGAATATCAGCTTATGGTTCTTTATATGACTTTGAATATGGCCGAAATTTACTAAAGCCAGTATACGATTACAACATGTTTTTTTATGTCAATGTATTTTACCAGCATAAATTAGCACATTGGTTTATCATTTACATTTAGAATGTAAAATGCATACAAACAACTTGATATAAATATATTTTTGCATAATTGTTTATACAAGGTATTATATTTGTTATTTACAGTTGGACGACATAAAATTTGAGCCATACCGCCATACGTAGTGTGATTGAGGATTTGAGATGGTCACGTCTGAATTATGATGATATTTAATTTTTGCCACAAAATACTGGGCCTATTTTTCAAGCCTCTTGAGATATTTTTTGTTTTAAGAGGTTTTAAGCCCATAAATTCCTTTTCGTCCTCGTTACTGGGACTGGGAGCCTCTAATGTGCTTCTTATTGGTACCTCCAGAATTTTGTTCTGGAATTTTAATTTATAAAATGAATGAGGATGGATGAAAAAACAGAAATATTATGATAATATAATTTTTTTAAAACATTATCCCTTCTAATTTAGGACGTAAGAAACAAAACTTCTTTCCTTCCTTTCTCAAATTCGAAAAGCAAATCCTTGAAATCCGTCTAATTTTATCACTTCCTTTGATTTTATCATTGTAACCACCATAAAAAAAATCTTCATCCATATATATATCTGAAGGTTTGACTCAAAAAGTCAAAATAGATAAAAAGAAAGAAAACAATTTAAACAGAACATATCCAACAATATTCTAAAGAGCGAAAACAAAATGTTTCAACTCATCTACAGCACAAATGAGCAAAAGTTTCCTCTCCTCCAAATCAAAATTTTTGGAATTTGTAAAATTTTTCCCCTCCCATCCCTTCTCATATCATCTCATTGCCCCTCCCCTTTTGGAATTTGTAAAACTCACAGGGGTATTTTTGTCAAAAATATTACAAACAATAAAGAGTAGAAACACTGAAACTTATGCTGATAATCAAACCGGTTATGCAGAATTACAAAAAGTAAAGCCTGACACAATTCAAATATCACAAAAAGCAACCAATGCAACAACATTTATCATAGACATCCTAAAGGCAACTACCGCATCCTAAAGACAAACTACCACAAGGGCACAAAACCTAGCTTGGAATCATATCAGTATTGCTTGATGAGTTCGTTCCATGGGGAAAAATGATCCACATTTTCAATTTCTAGACAGAAAACCAGCTCCAAATCTGATGATGCTCTCTCCTCAATACAAAGTTGTCGCCTTATGTTCTCCACCATTTTCTGGCTCATGTAAATGGAACAGAGAAGAGTGACTTTCTTAAGCACTTTCCCATGTAGAACTAAATACCTTAGCATCTCCATATCACTTTGGTCGCTAGAAAAGCCCTTGATAGTAACAGATTTCAGATGGTCCAGAAAACTGAAGTAACCTTGCTCCTCCCAGATATCCTTGTCAGAATAGTATTTACTGCCTTGTCCGCGATACTTCTGAAATGGAAAAATGATCATATTATTGCTATCCCATTATCACAAATCCTACAGTGAACACATACCACCTAAAATTTACTTCAGCATACCAAAAACAAAACCCTATCCTGGTCCATTAAAATAAAATTCCATGCTTTAAATGTCAATGGTCCATTGACCATAACTAGTCTATATCATGGCTAAAATAACATTTTGTCAAAATACAAACCGTTCATTTACTTTGAATTTAAAAACACCACCATGCAAGTTAATTGCAAATAAACAAATATCGTAACAACTACAGAAGTTGCTTTCTTTTCCAATGCAGCACCTTGTGCAGTGCACTTGCAGCTGTCTGTTCATTGGCTGCAAAAACTAGGACGGGGATAGGAATAGTGAGATGCACTGCAAAATTTTACAGCCCGCCGGGAGAAGATCTCAATTCAATAAGGTAAGGCACAATTTATCTGTAGCAACTGTATATCTGCCAGAACCATGTTTGACCACATTTGGAACTATACAAAGTGACCTAATTTGGATAGAACCAAACCTGCTAAAAGGAATGAATTTTTGCTTCAACTGAAGCAACTTTCAGTGGAATTTACCACACAGAAAAAAACTTTTGACTGACATTACATCTTCTTGAGACACATCATCTACAACAATAACAACATCAACTAAGCCTTTTGTCCCAAACAAGTTGGGATAGGCTAGAAACGAAACCCATCAAGATGAAGTTTCTTGAGCACATAAGCTTTAAAAATACAATTATGGACCCAAGAATAAGTTTCTTGAATCACGAAAACTATACACACTCGTTAATTCAACTTGATTTTGTATACTGTCAACAACAACTAAGCATTGTCACAAAAAAGTTGGGGTAGGCTAGAATTCTAGAAATGAAACCCAGCAAAGAAGCCAAGGAGAAGGTCACCAAACAAGTTGATTTTGTGTATTGTTACATTTTGAGGAAAGCAAATTAATCTTAACTTCAAGGTGACTTATTCCGCCTAAAAATTAAAGAGGAATGTTGATGGAATAAAATAGAAGTAGTTACCATGATATACAAATTTTCGAGACAGGGAAAACATCTCAATAAGTCTGGTATAGTCTTTCCTAGATAGTGTGCCTTTGTTATTGCTAGCGTCTTCACAGAAGATAACATCTTCATCCGACAAGGCTTTTCTGCCGCTTTAAATGGTGTTGTCTGCCATCAGCAACAAAAATACCAAATTAAGGAAAAAAAATGTAAACTATTTAACACCAAAAGGCAATCGTGCTTTGAAACAACTAACAATACAAGCTATACTTGCAACATGAAATTGATTTATTCATAAATATGAAAATATAAGAGTTATCATTTGCTATCCATCGGCCATCTCTGATGCATGATCCTGCAAGAATTACATATGACAGCCACATTCCAACAAACAATGTTTAATATTTTTAGTGATCAATCAACAAAAGATGAGCACCTGAGGGTCCAAAGAAGTCCCCCCTAGTTGGAGGGTCTGAAACTCCGCATCTATGAAACCAAGGAGTTGGAGCTTTGGTGCATCCAAAACCTTAACATTTTTTGTTGTGTAATAATCAAAGTTGAACATGAGTGATTCAAGATTAGGTGCATCTTTAATAATTAACTCTTTAAAATCTGTCAACTTAAAAACAAGCTTTCGAAGCCTTGGGGAACTGATGTTGACAACATGATTGAGGGAATCATCGACCACACGTAAGGTTTCAAGAGACCGGCACTCCGATAGCAAAATTCGAAGCAAATCATTAGTAAGTGGTACAAGAGTAAGCCTCAGTTCTTTAAGATTGGGAAACATAGAAGGGGGCAGCGGCTGGGGAAATCGACAGTTGCGATAGAGAGACAACTGACGCAGCGAGTTGCACTTTAGAAGGGAAGGAGGTATCTGGTAGGAAGCAAATGAAACGAGGGTTAATTGCCGAATGCATCCTCTTTGGACGGCTGATTCGACAAAGCGATCCATTGCTGGGTGAAAGGCAGAGTCTTCGAAGCGGGAGAGGCAGAGTGTTTCGATTGGTCCATGGTGGGCAGCAAAAATGCTAGTTACGGCCTCCCGGATCCAGTGGCCCCATGGTCCAATGTTGGGATCAGGATTGTCGGGGAGGAGGAAGACGTCATCGAGGTGCAGTGGGGTCGCTTTCCAAAGGTGGCGCCAGCGAGAGGAGAGGACGCTGGTGCGAATGGCGTCCTTGATTGGGACAAGGGAGAGGATAGTGTGGAGGATACAGTCGGGAAGTTGGCTGATGTAGTCCAGCTCCTCCAGTTCATGTTCAGCCAACCTTTTTCGGGGTGGGGAAGACATTGCACTTGCAGTACGAGAAGACGAACGCCAATTGCGCTTTTCTAGTTTGTTTGACAGTGGGGAATGAGAATGAGTGACTGAAAGAGAGAGTCTTGTTGTTGTTGGTCAGTGCTAATTGCTAATTAAGACCCTGTTACTTGAGCATCCAAGATTTAATCTTCTCCTATTCACATTTATCGCTATGTACCGACTTAGCAATTTACTTGAGCACTTTCTTGCTAGGCTAGGTTAATCACCTCCACCAACACTTCGTATCAATGTATGGGAGAAAATTGCAATTTTTTTTTTCTTTTTAACTATTTGGAATTCAAGCTAAGCGAAAATAATAAAATAAAATACTATGGGTAATATATATTGTGGATAAATAAAATCAGTGACCTTAAGAAGGTGCTGAATTTAAAGTTCTACAATAATTATTGATCAATAAAGTGCTGTGCTAATTTGGATTCGAGAAGAAAACTTGACAATGTGAAAAATATAAGTCTCTCAAGTTTGAAACAATAAATAAAGTATTTTTTTAGATTTATCGGGTTTAATTTCATATAGTCTGTTGTAGTCAGTAAACATGAAACATCGATTCTGGGAGCCTCTAATGGTTTCTTGTCGGTAACTCTAGCAATGTGCTTCGAAAAATTGAATGGGAAAGGGGAGGAAAAGAATTTTGTTGTTGAATTTTTAATTTAGAAAATGAATGAAGATGCATGAAAAAACAGAAGTATTATAATGCAAGAAACTTAACTAACTTTTTTTCATTCTCATCTCAAATTCGAAAGCAAACCCTTCATATCCATCTAATTTTATCACTTCCTTAGATTTATCATTTTAACCCCCATAAAAAAAACTTTATCCTTATATATATCTGAAGGTTTGACTGAGAATAGATAAAAAAAAAAAGGAAGAAAACAATTTAAACAGTACATATCCCACAATATTATAAAGAGAGAACAAAATGTTTCGACTCATCCAACTCATCTGCAGCACAAGTGAGCAATTTTTCCTCCTCCAAATCAAAATATAAAAAATAAATAAATTTTTTAGCCCCTTTTGGAATTTGTAAAACTCTCAGGGGCTTCTTTGCAAAAGGAATTAAAAACAATAAAGAGTAGAAACATTGAATCGAATGAAAATGTTGCAAAATTACAAACCGGTGACGCAGAATTACAAAAAGTAAAGCCTAACATTGAATCAAATATCACAAAAAGCAACCAATGCGACAACATTTATCATAGACATCCTAAAGACAAAGCTACCACAAAGGGACTCAAAACCCAGCTTGGAATCATATCATTACTACTTGATGAGTTCATTCCATGGGAAAGAATGATCAACATTTTCAGTTTTTACACAGAATACCAGCTCCAAATCTGATGATGCTCTCTTGTCAATACAAACTTGTCGCCTTATGTTCTCTACAAACTTCTGACCCATGTAAACAGAACAGAGAAGAGTGACTTTCTTAAGCATTTTTCCATGTAGGACGAGATACCTGAGCATCTTCACATCACTTTGGTCACTAGAAAAGCCGTTGATGGTAACAGATTTCAGATGGTCCAGAAAACTGAAGTAATCTTGCTCATCCCAGATATCCTTGTCAGAATAATATTCACTGCCCGATATGACATACTTCTGAAATGGAAAATGATCATATTATTGCTATCCCATTATCACAAATCCTACAGTGAACAAATACCACCTAAAATTTACTTCAACGTTCCAAGAAAAAAAGCCCAATCCTGGTCCATTAAAATAAAATTCCATACTTTAAATGCCATTGGTCCATTGACCATAGCCTAGTCTATATCATAGCTAAAAATAACATTTTGTCAATATACAAACTATCCATTTACTTGAATTCAAAACACCAAGATGCAAATAAATTGCAAACAAGCAAACACTCTAGCAACTACAGAAGTTGCTATCCTCCATTGCAGCACCATGTGCACTGCACTTGCAGTTGCAGCTGTCTAGTTCATTGGCTGCAAAAACTAGGACGGGGATAGGAACAATGAGATGCACTGTAAAATTTTGTCTTAATTCATAAAAGTGAGGCACAGATTATCTGTTGGAACTGTACAACTGCGAGAATCATGTTTAACCACATTGGGAACTGTACAAAGAGACCTAATTTGGATAGAACCAAATTTGAAGAACTGCTAAAACGGATGAAATTTTGCATCGACTGAAGCAACTTTCTGTGAAATTTACCACACAGAAACCACTTTTGACTGGTCATTACCTCTTCTTGAGACACATAAGCTTTAAATATACAATTACGGACCCAAGAATAAGTTTCTTAAATCTATTGAGACACAAAAACTATACACACTTGTTAATTCAACTTGATTCTGTGTACTGTCCAGTAGTTATTAACATTTTGAGGAAAGAAAATTAGTTTTCAAATGTCAAGGTGACTTACCCTGCCTAAAAAAATCGAATGTTGATGGAATAAAGTAAAAGTAGTTACCATGATATACAAATTTTCTATACAGGGAAAACATCTCAATAACTCTGGTATAGTCTTGTCTAAAAAGGGCGCCTTTTTTATTGCTAGCGTCTTCACAGAAGAGAGCATCTTTATCCGAGAAGATGTTTCTTCCACTTTAGTGAATGGTGGTGCCTGCCATCAGCAACAAAAAAATACCAAATTTTAAAAAAAAAATGTAAGCTATTTAACACCAAAAGGCAATCATGCATTGAAAAAACTAACAATACAAGGTAGACTTGCGACATGAAATTAAATTATTCATAAATATGAAAATATAAGAGTTATCCTTTGCTAACCATCGACCATCTCTGATGCCTGATCCTTTAAAAAGTACATATGCATGACAGCCACATTCCAACAAGCAATATGTAATATTTTCAGCAATGAATCAAATGGAATAGTTGCAAAATTGAGCCAAAGAAAAGCACCTGACGGTCTATGAAAGTTCTGCCTAGTTGGAAGGCCTGAGACTGCGCATCTACGAAACCAAGAAGTTGGAGCTTTGGTGCATCCAGGACAGTAACAGATATTGTTGTGAACATGAGCGATTCAAGATTTGGTGCATCTTTAATGATTAACTCTTTAATCTGCAAGAACTTAGCAAACAGCTTTCGGAGCCTTGGGGAACTGATGCTGACAACAGGTTCACACTTAGCATCGACCAGGTACAAGGACTCAAGAGACTGGCACTCGGATAGCAAAATTCGAAGCAAATCATTAGGAAGTGGTGCACCACTGAGTCTGAGTCTCAATTCTTTAAGATTGGGAAACATGGAAGGGGACAGAGGGTGGGGAAACTGGAAGTTGCCGTTGAGAGACAATTGATGCAGTGATCCGCAGTTTAGAAGGGAAAGAGGCAGCCGGTAAACATCTGGTGCAAGTGCAGAAAAGATGGTTAGTTGTCGAATGCATCCTCTTTGGACGGCTAATTCGACAATGTGATCCATTGCCGGGTGAAAGGCAGGTTCTTGGAAGCGGGAGAGGCAGAGGGTTTCGATTGGTCCATAGTGGGCAGCAAAAAGGCTAGAGACGGCCTGGCGCACCAAGGGGCCATATGGCCAATTACTATTGTCGCGTTCGGGATTGTCAGGACGGAGAGAGAAGTCGTCGAGGTGTAGTGGGGTCGCTTTCCAGAGATGGCGCCAGCGAGAGGAGAGGACGCTGGTGCGAATTGCGTCCTTGACTGGGAGGAGGGAGAGGATGGAGTGGATGATACAGTCGGGAAGTTGGCTGATCAAGTCCGGCCCCTCCCGCTTAGTGCGTTTCATTTTGAACGCCCACGGCTCTCTCCTGGTCTGGTAACACTGGTTTGTTTGTGACTGGGTATTTTGGAAGAGAGAGAATGGGATGTAATGTAAGATTTAAGATTTACAGTTCCGATGGCATATGAAAATGAAAAGGTTGGTTGGGAATTGGGATTGGAAGGGCAAGGTAAAATTTTAAAAGCAAGTTTTTGGAACGGTCATAAATTACTGAGTTTAAATTGTACCAGTATTATTTTTAATTTATTCAATTTAGACTATTAAGTTTTAGATTAGAAATAGAAATTCATTTGCCTCGGGAATTAGCTTGAAGGAACACAGGTTTTGATCTTTTTTGTAAGGTACCAATTTCAGTGTCATCATTTATCCTCATTTTCCCATATGTTAAGGAGCAAATTAAATTGGGGCAATCCACAGATATGAGATACCACACCAAGGTGAAAATCTCTCAAGCCTGGATCTTTTTATTATTTATGTTTATATATTTACAGTTGAACGAGATAAAATTTGATGCAAACGTAGGCCGTGGTTTGATCGAGATATAACAGCTGTTGGTATTCAGAATTCAGTTTTATCACACAAACTGGGCCCATTTTTCAAGCCCGTTACATCTTGATGCTTGATCCATTTTTGTTCCTCTGATGTTACTTCTAACGATAAGCTTCGAGATCGAGAGAATGAATTGGAAGGGGAGGAAAATGACTTTGTTCTTGAATTTTAATCTAATAAATGAATGAAAAAACAGAAATAATTACTAAAACATAACTGCTTTTTGAAATATTATTTCCTTTCAATTTGAGAAATAAGATATAAACTACTTTTCTACTCTCAAATTCTTCTTAACTCTCAAGTTGCTTATCTGATTATGCCACATTCGCATTCAGGTCCATGCAAGTGAATTAAAAATTCACTT
This sequence comes from Rhynchospora tenuis, assembly GCA_027725995.1. Classification (NCBI taxonomy): domain Eukaryota; kingdom Viridiplantae; phylum Streptophyta; class Magnoliopsida; order Poales; family Cyperaceae; genus Rhynchospora; species Rhynchospora tenuis. Next base: position 124,000,974 of record CM050889.1, read on the forward strand.
TTGCATTTAAATCGAAATTCCAGTATTATTATTATCACTATTATATAATTATAATAAATTACAAATCTTGCACATAAATTTAAAATCCCTGAAGCTGACAACGACCTTAAAATTTTTTTAAGGATTTTTTGTTAAATGATGATACTTTTTATTGAGGTTTCAATGTACATCTTTCTTATTGTGCTACTAACAATAATCTATAAAGTTAAGATTATTAGTTTATAATAATTAATTTATAGTTTATTAGGCCATATCCTTTATGTCGAGACCATTTTGTTTAATAAATAAATTAAACTTTCTGAAATATGAAAAGATTGAAAGAAAGAGGCATCAGACATCCAAGGAAGGAATTGAGCAGCACAAGCTCTCAAGCCTGGCGAAGGCGAAAGCTCTCAGGTGGAAACTGCGAATTTTGAGAAACCTCCTTTTCTCATCACATGCCTCAATGAAACATAAATAACAAAAAGCTCCATAAAAAAAAAATATTTTTATTTTAATGAAAGAAAAACACACAGTGCAAATCAGAGAACCGACCTTTTCACTCCCGTCAATTTTGGTCCTTAAAAATCAAAATTTTGATTAAAAAAGTTTAAACTCTCCGAAGCTTCAAAAATCAGATTTTTTGGGGAAAAAAATAAATAATGATTGAGAAGATTGCAAAGAAGAATATCAAAACAAAATAATTGTGGGAAGGCATCAGAGTCATGGAAGATGACGCAACATAGCTTTTGCCTTTCCGAGAAGGCTTGCTTCTTTACATTTAAGATAAGTCATCACAGCCATCCCAGAATTAAATTACTCAACGAAAACAATGAAAACCACACTCGAAATTGCTCAGGGTGGATTATTAAAAATTAAAAGAAATAGGATAAAAAAGAAGAGGTTGGCAGAGAAACGAAGAAGTAAAACGCAACGTCGGAGTGGCGGCCAGACAGTGTGTGGATTAGGGTTGGATCTCAGGGTTAAATTTGGAATTTTGTATGTGGTATGTTCGGTAAGTCGTACAGATATAATTTACACCCGACTCCGAAACCCAGATTCCATCGGATTGGGATGTTGAACGTTGCATTTTGACCCGTTAATTCGTTATAAACTGTGGAGACAGAGTTTCGGATCCGAAGTTGAACATAGTTTTAAACCGATCCGACCCACCTTGGTGCCTTGGTTTATTAACCCTAAAACTTATTTTATTTTCCTTCTAGGCCATACAATTTTTTTATAAATCTTGTATTTTAGACCCATGAAGAGATAATCATCTGTTTCTACAAATATTGTTTAATCCTTCACTTAATTGGTTGTATCCTTCGAAAGCATAAAACGGTGATCGACTGTTTCTACCTCTAGAGGAAAACATACAAAATAGAGAAGAATGGATCCGTAAATATGCAGCCTCCGAGGAATAATTTGGTGGTGAGCGATAAAGAACATATGAGAGATATACTAATTGAAGAATGGTCAACAAGGAAAAACAAATCCATAGCACATGAAAAACAAAACAAAAATCAACCAAAAAATTGCAACAAGTACATTTTCACATTCAACTGATTCGCTATTTACACCGTCAGGCAAGCTCACTAAGTATTACAAGCAGAATACCCAATCTACACATCGGTTTCGTTGAGAAAGTACCAAACTTGATTGATTATGCATGCAACTGCCAAAAGAGAAAAAAAAATGGTGATGTTAAACAAGAGTTATACTCATTTTTTTGGCTAACAAAATTCACAACAATATTAGAAAGATGCTATTTACTAAAAACATTACCATATCGAATGTTGCTATTGTGTTGTTGGTATTGTCTCGCTACAGTACTTCTTAAAATTGAGACACTCGTCAACCAAGAAGTCACTGAAAAAGAAGGAATAAAGATATTTGCAAATAAGCTGTTGTTAAAACACCTTAGCTTTTGGTTCATAATTTGTCCATTCAAACAATGGAATTTTTTTTTTTTTACAGTAATTCCTTGGTTTATAATCTGTCAAGAAACTTCAGGTTTGAAATTAACATGTACGAGGGCGTTGGTTAGGGTGCCAGAACTATGGCTTTAGAAAATGATTGTGCAAATTACAATTCAAGTGAGCTCTAAATGAACAAAAGGTCCTTAGAGCTCTCATGGAATGTGAAAAAGTTGAGATCAGATTGACAACAATGGAAAAATTTCAAGGGGTAATTATTTCCTCAAAAATTAGGAGATTTAGTTTATGGTAAGGTCAATGATAGCAGTGACAAGAAGCAGCTCATACATATACTGGACAAATAATAGAGTTGCCTAGGAAGCATTATCAAAATACTAGCGCATGCAATATAAGATTATCAAGTAAAAAAAAAAACATAAATCATATACACAAATATTCCTAAAATACTAGGGCATGCAATATAAGATTAAGAAGTAAAAAAAAAAAAATAAATCATAGACACAAATATTCCTAATTATCACAGCTGTTTGTACAGGACTCTAAATTACATAACCATCAAATTTAGTGATTGAAAACATATATTCTGTCCAGTGTTGAAAATTTCCAACCACTCCCACTAGTGATTGTCTTCTCATAGTTAAATAAAAGAAAGAAATAACAAAATAGATTTCCATGATTAGATCTGAGTTCGTCTGAAATGTTTTTACAAGGTAATTTGGTTGGTTTAATATGATAAAGTGGCATGCAAAATTTCTGAGTATTTTAAACTTCGATTTAGTGATTCACCCCTATAGGCAAATAACCAAATTACCGACTATATGTTCATTTGCCGTCCACCTAAAATTGGTGCAACATGAGATGTGTTTTTGTGCCATTTGTAAATGCCATAAAATGACTAAGTACCAATGATACTTACTAGATACGCTCAGCCATCTCTGTATTGTCCCATCTTGGGCTCCATGGATAATCATTTATGGGAGTTGAAACAATAGGCAGTCCGTTAAAATTAAAATGCTGCAGAAATCAGAAGAATAGCAATGAGCATATTCCTCTAGTCATTTTAGCAAGTTTTCAATAAGAAATCTCTAATTTTGTGGCATGTATTATGACCTGAACACTCTCCAATTTCAGAGTGGGTTGCTTGTTTGGAAACTGCAGAGGAATCGAAAAGTGAATCTGTGATGTAAAAAAAATTTACATTAGCAGTATTACCATAATTCACATCTTGATACTCTTTCTTTTTGGTTTGGTTTTTGCAAGTAATCCCAAGTATTGTCATTATAGTAGAAAAACTTAAAGACACCTGTTGGTCCCAAAACCATGTTACAAGCAAAAAGAAACTAAATTGCCACAACCTTCATTGACTGTCAAACTTGTTCAAACATGGAATCAAACAAATAAGAAGTTCGGTTGGCTTCATTTCTGTTCAAACAGAATAGAGGACAAAAGGAAAGTAGCAAACACTAGTTTAAGGGTATAGGTATAACATTTACAAAAATATACTGTTTTGGATCACGATGACAGAACAGCTTCCCATTTTGTTTCAATTGTGTGTTTATAGTTTTCATCTTTATGTAATTTTAATATACTTCCCTAGCAATTTGCATTTTCAAATTTCAAATACCTTAAGCTGAAGTACAATTAACAACCTTATTTCAATGAGAAAACTACCAATTCAATTTTCAATAGATACTTTAAACAATATAAGAGCATTTGTTTCCTGCAGACATACCAAAAAGGTGAAGACACCAGAGATTCCAAGTAAAGAGGCTCTCCTACAAAAAACCTGATGGTTCTCCATTATTATAATTTTACAATCTAGACAAAAACAACTAAAAGAAATTAAGTGGAAGTAGAATTGAACCATAGTAATTAAAAATACTAACTGGATCAGCTTCAACTGGCCTTCCAAAAAAGGGAGATAAAGCCTCCATAAAACGCCTCCTCTTAGCAACACCAGCTACTGCCTCCACGACCTTCAACAAGTACAATATTAATTGCAAATACTTTACAGCTCTGTCCAATCTTTATTATTATTATTTTCTTTTACATATAATCTCCATTTTGTCAATAAAAACTTTGAGCCACCATATCATTTAAGCACTGACAACAAGATCATTAAATTGTACCCTTAGCATTTCATGGTTTGCAATAAAACATGAGATCTTAATCAGAAGCATGAAACCAAAGAAATAATAAATAAGAAGTATTCGTTATTGTAAATTACTGACCTGGTCATTGAGCATATCTTCCAAGACTGAAAGATATGTAAGCATACACCTACAGACATAGCAAAGCAAACAATATAACTAAACACAAATGCCAAGTTTTGGATAATTCAAAAGCAGTGAAAAAGTGTTCAAAGTAAACCCGCCATCAATCAGTCACACAAAGGCAACTGTAACACACACACATGGAAAATGATAACACATGCCCGCAAAACAAAATATTTACATAGATGGTGTTAGCATGCATCTGCAGCCACCCACGCACTCACATGGATACATGCACAACAAAATCAGAGGAAACCAAGAGAACAAATGACACACTTCCCTCAAGACCCCAACAGGAATACCAGCGTACATACAGAAAAACATGCACAGCCACACAAAATACTTACATCTCATCAGACCATGGTATGAGTTTAATATCATCTACATTCAGAAAAGGCTTGAGATCCTGTGTTGACACCAGCTTTAGTCGAGGCACTGGAGCATTCGTGGAATAACCTTTTGCCACCACAAAAAATGCCTACCAGAAATTCATAATTATTGTCATTAAAACCTCCTCAATTGTATGCAACTCCATATTTGTTCCAATAATTCTCAGAATTCACTCTCAAAAATTGCAACCTCATTTATCTAGGAGTTCAACATATAAAGAGGCTGAAGTTACCTGAAGATATATTTTTTGTTCCTGCTTCCAGGGGCATGGTGTCACAAGCTTGTTAAACTCTAACTCTGGTATCGGTATAACAAATTTTACCTCATCCTATTATAGAATTGAATCAGTATAATGATACAAACAAAAAAGAAAGAAGAAAAGGAAACAAATTCTGAAAGTACTTCTAGCATAAAAGAACTTACCCTATCAGGAAAAGAAGCTACTAAAACTTCAGTCCCCTGTTCATATTACAGCATAAATTCAACACACAAAAAAAACAAAACAAAAATAGAAAGAAAAATGCTAAGTTTTAGTTTAGTTTGAGGATCATAGTATTTAGCATATACCAGTATGGGCTGATGCAAATTAACTTACCCTATTCAACTCATTTTGGTTTCTTGTTCAACTGGTGCTTATTTGAAAATTTACAAAAAGATAGGATATCAGGCTTACTGTCTGAAGTATGGTACTGGTTCTATAGAGATGTGAACAACAAAAGAAGAAGATATTACAGCAGTCAGTAATACCTTCCTTGCAAGAACAGTGCTTATCTCAAACCTCATCCTCTCATCATCCACTTGCTCAGCCCTCTTCTTCTGGTAACTTACATAAGAATCCCTGTAAAATTCAGATATAAGAGCCCTTAAATATTGAAAAACAAAAGAACCGCAACTCATAACTGTATTTATCTTCCTACATAGAAGTCTTACAAATAAATCACACATTGTACACTTTAAATAAGAGGGCACCCAAAAAATATTTATTTTTCATCTAAAATAGAAGATCCGTTTGGCTAGAACATATTAACATCCAACCAAAGTAACAAAGGTCAAGTAATATGAAGAAAGAACAAGCTGCCTTGAAAGGACAAAATTACGCTTCACAACAATCCAAATACAAACCTAGCATCTGGAATCCAGGTTTACATTGGTTGATGTCAGTTCAATTAGTGATGATCCGAGGTGAAAGAAAGAAGACTTCTTTAGAGGAGGGAAAACTGTAAATATCTGACAAACCTGCATTTCCTGACCTACTTACTAGTTGAATCATGTAGTGTTTTTTAAAAGCAACACAACCATCAGTAAGACATAACGAACCATTTGCAGAAAGAGAATTACCTCAAATGGCAAATTAGATTAAGAAGCCTAGAAGGATCCTTGTAGTTCCAATCCACAAGAGGGCTCACAACTGCTAACCCGTTTGCACCAGCCTCTTTTTCATGGGCCTCCAAAAGAGGATTAAAATCGGCATCTTCTGCTGAGAAGATAAAATCTGGTACAGCTGACGGATGATACGCACTAAATATCACATCCCCTGCAATGGAATCACTGTAAATTATTGTTGTGCTGTGTGTGCACCTAAAACTGCTCTCATTTACACAGATATTAGCAAAAATTAATCAACTAATTTCACAAATTAGCACTTTAATATGAAATTACTACATTGTATAGCAAGTAAACATCCAAAATAATCTCTCATCCATTGCATTTTATTTGATCCTTAAAAATTCCCCCGAATTTCAGAGACACTTAACAATCTACAAACGCAATACAATAATTAAGACGAAAAAAGAAAGGCACTGACACTTGACATAATCGAGGCAGAATGGGATGAGGAGAGTGAATCTGTCGGAGTAGCGTCCGTTGCGACAACCAGACCACATCTGCTCTACCTAAAGATACAACAAGAAACAAATTTTAAGATAGTAGGAACTTAATAGTAGGCACTGGAGAGGCCACAAAAGAACAAAGATCAAAGCCTCAGTGGAGGAATTGGAGAGAAGGTGGCGATACCTTGAAGGGGAGAGGGGAGTAGGCAAGGAGGTGGTTGAGCTGCGCGGCGATCGGCGGAGGTAGTGGCGGATGGGGAGCCATCACTGCGCAAAGAGCCGAATAGAAAGAGAGAGAGAGAGAGGTACAGGTTTTCGTCTTTATTCTTCTTCTTTAGTTTCCACGCCTCTTTCTTTTGCTTTTATTTTTCTTTTCTGGCTAGTGTAAGCATCCGATTTCCTTTGGGTCTAATCAGGATCAATGGGTTTAGACCTATCGCCAATTATTTTGTGCTGTTAGTGATGATTATTAAATATAAATTACGTCAAGCTAATAATTTGAATATTATATCTACTAAAAATTTTAACAAATTTATAAGTCGTTAAACTGAATATTAATTTTATCAGGCATCACTTAGATTTATATGATGTGCTGAATTCTAACTTTAGTCATTTAAGTCATTGGATTTAATCATTGAACTTTGATATTAATTAAAATTTTAGTCACTCTATAAATACTTTCATTCAAAACACTAATAAAACAAGTTTATGATAAAGAAAATGCATATAATAACCGTACTGGACAGAACTGGAGTATTTTAAGCGATCATGCATTCATTTTAAGTTATTTGATACAATAATCTATATTTAAACTCTTTATACCGTGGAGAATAATAAGTTTAAGATCTTAAAAATTCAAAAGGATTGGATTATACATGGCAATTACGCATATAAAGTGCACATAATGAGCATTCTGGACAGAATTGGAGCATTTCAAGCGATTGTGCATTCATTTTAAATTATTTGATCACCATAATCATATTTAAACTCGTTATACAGTGGAGAATAAGTTTATGATCTTAAAAATTAAAAAGCATTGGAATATTTATGGCAATTACGCACAGAAAATGCAAATAATGAGCGTTCTATACAGAATTTGAGCATTTCAAGCGATTGTGCATTCATTTTATGTCATTTGATTACAATAATCTATATTTAAGCTCTTTATACAGTGGAAAATAAGTTTATGATCTTAAAAACTCAAAAAAATTGTATTATACATGTCAACTACACACATAAAGTGCAAATAATGAGAATTCTGGATAGAATTGAAACATTTCAAGTGATTGTGCATTCATTTTAAGTTATTTGATCACAATAATCTATATTTTAAGCTCTTTAAACAGTGAAGAATGAGTTTATGATCTCAAAAGCTCAAAAGGATTGTATTATAACTGGAAATTACGCACATAAAGTGCAAATAATGAGCGTTCTGGAAAGAATTGGCGCATTGCAAGCGATTGTGCATTTATTTTAAATTAGTTGATCACAATAATCTTTATTTAATCACTTTATACAGTGGAAAATAAGTTTATGATCTTAAAAAATCAAAAGGATTGGATCATTCATTGAAATTATGAACAGAAAGTGCATATAATGAGCGTTCTGGACAAAATAGGAGCATTTCAAGCAATTGTGCATTCATCTTAAGTCATTTGATCACAATAATCTGTATTTAAGCTCTTTATACACTGGAGAATAAGTTTATGATCTTAAAAACTCAAAAGAATTGTATTATACATGTCAGTTACACACATAAAGTGCAAATAATTAAAGTTCTGGACAGAATTGAAACATTTCAAATGATTGTGCATTCATTTTAAGTTATTTGAACACAATAATATATATAAGCTCTTTATACAGTGGAGAATGAGTTTATGGTCTTAAAAGTTCAAAAGGATTGCATTATAACTGACAATACGCACATAAAGTGCAAATAATGAGCGTTCTGGAAGGAATTGCGCATTTCAAGCGATTGTGCATTCATTTAAAGTTATTTGATCACAATAATCTTTATTTAATTACTTTATACAGTGGAGAATGAGTTTATGGTCTTAAAAGTTCAAAAGGATTGCATTATAACTGACAATACGCACATAAAGTGCAAATAATGAGCGTTCTGGAAGGAATTGACGCATTTCAAGCGATTGTGCATTCATTCAAAGTTATTTGATCACAGTAATCTTTATTTAATCACTTTATACAGTGGAGAATCAGTTTATGATCTTGAAAATTCAAAAGGATTGGATTATTAATGGAAATTACGCACATAAAGTGCAAATAATGAGCGTTCTAGAAAGAACTGGAGCATTTTAAGCTATTGTGCATTTATTTTGATTTTTCTGATCACAATAATCTATATTTAAGCACTTTAACAGTGGAGTATGTGTTTATGATCTCAAAAGTTCAAAATGATAGGATTAGACATGACAATTACGCACATAAACTGCAAAGAATGAGCCTTCTGGACAGAACTAGAGCATTTTCAAGTGATTGTGCATTCATTTAAGTCATTTGATCACAATAATCAACATTCTACGCTACTTATACAGTGAAGAATAAGTTTATTATCTTAAAAATTCACAAGAATTCAATTATTTATGGAAATTACGCACAGAAAGTGCATACAGTGAGCGTTTTGTACAAAATTGGTGTATTTCAAGCGATTGTGCATTCATTTTTAGTCATTTTATTACAATAATTTATATTTAAGCTCTTTATACAGTGGATAATAAGTTTATGATCTCAACAGTTCAAAAGGATTGGATTATACATGACAATTACACACATAAAGTGCAAAGAATGGGCTTTCTAGACATAATTGGAGTATTTCAAGCGATTGTGCATTGATTTTATATTATTTCATCACAATAATCAGTATTTAAGCTTCTTATACAATGGAGAATAAGTTTATTATCTGAAAAATTCCAAGAGATTGGATTATTCATGGCAATTATGCACAGAAAGTACATAAAATATACGCTCTCGACAGAATTGGAGCATTTCAAGCGATTGTGCATTTTAAGTTATTTGAACACTATAATCTTTATTTAAGCTCTTCATACAGTGGAGAATCTGTATATTGTCTTGAAAATTCAAATGGATTGTATTATACATGGGAATTACGCACATAAAATATAAATAATCAGCGTTCTAGACAGAATTGGAGCATTTCAAGAAGTTATGCATTCATTTAAGTCATTTGATCGCGATAATATAAACTTAAACTGCTAATTCAGTGGAGAATAAGTTTATGATCTTAAAAATTCAAAAGGATTGGATTATGAATGGCAATTACACACATAAACTACAAATAATGAGCGTTCTGGACAGAATCAGAGCATTTAAAGCGATTATGCATTCATTTTCAGTAATTTGATCACAATAATCTATATTTCAGCTCTTTATACAGTGCAGAATAAGTTTATGATTTTAAAAATTCAAAAGGATTGGATTATACATGGCAATTTCGCATATAATGTGGAAATAATGAGCGTTCTGTAGAGAATTGGTATATTTCAAGCGATTTTGCATTCATTTTAAGTAATTTAATCACAATAATCTATATTTAAGCTCTTTATACGGTGGCGAATAAGTTTATGATCTCACATTTTCAAAAGTATTGAATTATACAAGGCAATTATGCACATAAAGTGCAAATAATGAACGTTCTAGACAGAATCGAAGCATTTCAAATGATTATGTATTCATTTTAAGTAATTTGATCACAATAATCTATATATTTAAGCTCTTTGTACAGTGGAGACTAATTCTATATCTTAAAAAATTCAAAAGGATTGTTTTATATATGACAATTGCGCACATAAAGTGATAATGAGCGTTCTGGAGAGAATTTAAATATTTCAAGTGATTGTGCATTCATTTTAAGTTATTTGATCACAATAATCTATATTTATGCTTGTTATACAGTGATAAATAAGTTTATGATCTGAAAAATTCAAAAGGATAAGATTATTCATCCCAATTACGCACAGAAAATGCATACAATGAGCGTTCTGGACAGAATTGGAGCATTTCTAGCGATTGTGTATTCATTTTAAGTAATTTGATCACAATAATCTATATTTAAGCATTTTGTACAGTGGACACTAAGTTTATATCATAAAGTTCAAATGGAATGTATACATGACAATTACGAACATAAAGTGCAGATAATGAGTATTCTGGAGAGAATTGGAATATTTCAAGCGTTTCTGCATTTATTTTAAGTAATTGAATCACAATAATCTATATTTAAGCTCTTTATGCACTGGAGAATGTGTTTATGATCTCAAAAGTTTAAAATTATAGGATTATACATGACAATTGCGCACATAAAGTGCAAAGAATGAGCCTTCCGGACAGAATTAGAGCATTTCAAACGATTGTGCATTCATTTTAAGTCACTTGATCACAGTAATTTATATTTAAGCACTTTATACAGTGGATAATGTGTTTATGATCTAAAAAATTCAATAGGATAAGATTATACCTGACAATTATGCACAAAAAGTGCAAATAATGATCGTTCTGGACAGAATCAGAGCATTTCAAGCGATTTTGAATTCATTTTCAGTAATTTGATTACAATAATCTATATTTAAGCTCTGTATAAGTTGAAAATATGTTATGATTTTTTAAATTCAAAAGGATTGGATTATACATGGCAATTTCGCTCATAAAGTGGAAATAATGAGCGTTCTGGAGAGAATTGGAGCATTTCAAGAGATTTTGCAATCATTTTAAGTAATTTAATCACAATAATCTATATTTAAGCTCTTTATACCGTGGCGAGTAAGTTTATGATCTCAAAATTTCAAAAGGATTGGATTCTACAAGGCAATTACGCATCTCAATTGCAAATAATGAGTGTTCTGGACAGAATCAAAGCATTTCAAACTATTGTGCATCCATTTTAAGTAATTTGATCAAAATAATCTATATTTAAACTCTTTCCACAGTGGAGACTAAGATTATATCTTAAAAATTCAAAAGGATTGTTTTATACATGACAGTTACGCACATAAAGTGCAGATAATGAACGTTCTGGAGAGAATTAGAATATTTCAAGCGATTGTGCATTCATTTTAAGTTATTTGATCACAATAATCTATATTTAAGCTCGTTATACAGTGGTGAATAAGTTTATGATCTGAAAAATTCAAAACGATAGGATTATTTATGACAATTACGCACAGAAAGTACATACAATGAGCGTTCAGAACAGAATTGGAGGATTTCTAGCGATTGTGCATTCATTTTAAGTAATTTGATCACAATAATCTATATTTAAGCACTTTGTATATTGGAGACTAAGTTTATATCTTAAAAATTCAAATGGATTGTATTATACATGACAATTATGCATATAAAATGCAGATAATGAGTGTTCTAGAGTAAATTGGAATATTTTATGAGATTGTGCATTTATTTTAAATAATTTAATCATTACAATCTATAATTAAGCTCGTTATACAGAGGAAAATAAATTTATGATCTTAAGGCTATGTTTGGCAGCTTATTTGAACATCTTGTTCGCAAACAAGGCTTGTTCGCTGGAACCAAACCTATCGCGAACTAGCACGAACAAGAACTAACCCTCTTGTTCCTTGTTCCCTGATTTTTACGAACTGCGAACAGCGAACTGCTTGTTCGTGAGAACCTGTTTGTAACCCTGTTCCCACGTAGCCAAACACACCAAAAGTTCAAAAGAATTGGATTATACATGACAATTGCACACATAAAAGTGCAAAGAATGAGTCTTCTGGACAGAATTAGAGCATTTCAAGCGATTGTGCATTCATTTTAAGTCACTTGATCACAATAATTTATATTTAAGCACTTTATACAGTGGAGAATGTATTTATGATCTCAAAAATTCAAAAGAGTAGGATTATACCTGACAATTACGCAAAAAAAAGTGCAAAAAATGAGCCTTCTGGACAGATTTAAAGAATTTTAAGCGATTTGCATTCATTTTAAGTCATTTTTTCACAATAATCTAAATTTCAGCTCTTTTGTACTGTGGAAAAACAATTTAAGATCTTGAAAATTTAAAAAGATTTCATTATACAAGGCAATTTCGCACATAAAATGTCAATAATGAGTGTTCTGGGTAGAATTGGAGCATTTCTGGTGTTGTGCATTCGTTTTAAATCATTTGATCATAGTAATTTATATTTAAGCTCTTTATACAGAGAAGAATGAGTTTCTCATCTTAAAAATTCAAAAGGATTGGATTATTAATGGCAATTACGCACATAAAGTGCATATAATGAGCGTTCTGTACATAATTGTAGCATTTAAAGCGATTACAGAATCATTTCAAGTCATTTGATCATAATAATCTATATTAAAGCTCTTTATACAGTGAAGAATAAGTTTATGATCTTAAAATTTTAAAAAGATTGGATTATACATGGCAATTACGCACATAGAGTGAAAATAATGAGCGTTCTATACAGAATTGGAGAATTTCAAGCGATTGAGCACTCATTTTATGTCATTTGATCACAATAATCTATATTTAAGCTCTTTTTACAGTGGAGAATAAGTTTATGATCTTAAAAACTCAAAAAAAAATTGTATTACACATGTCAACTACACACATAAAGTGCAAATAATGAAAGTTCTGGACAGTATTGAAACATTTCAAGCGATTAAGCATTCATTTTAAGTTATTTGATCACAATAATCTATATTTAAGCTCTTTATACTGTGTGGAATTAGTTTATACTCTCAAAAGTTCAAAAAAATTGTATTTTAAATGGTAATTACGCACATAAAGTGGAAATAATAAGCGTTCTGGAAAGAATTGGCGCATATCAAGCGATAGTGCATTCATTTCAAGTCATTTAACCACAATAATCTTTATTAAATCAATTTATACTGTGGAGAATAAGTTTATGATCTTAAAAATTCAAAAGGATTGGATTATTCATGGCAATTATGCACAGAAAGTGCATATAATGAGCGTTCTGGACAGAATTGGAGCATTTCGAGCGATTGTGCATACATCTTAAGTCATTTGATCACAATAATCTATATTTAAGCTCCTTACACAGTGTAAAATGAGTTTATGCTCTCAAAAGTTCAAAATGATTGTATTATAAATGACAATTACTCATATAAATTACAAATAATTGGTGTTCTGTACAGAATTGAAGCATTTCTAGCGATTATGCATTCATCTTAAGTCATTTGATCACAATAATCTATATTTAAAATATTTATACAGTGGAGAATAAGTATATGATCTGAAAAATTTAAAAAGATTGGATTATTCATGGCAATTACGCACAGAAAGTGCATATAATGAGTGTTGTGGACAGAATTGGAGCATTTCAAGCGATTGTACATTCAGTTTAAGTTATTTGATCACAATAATCTATATTTAAGCTCCTTACACAGTGTTGAATGAGTTTATGCTCTCAAAAGTTAAAAATGATTGTATTATAAATGGCAATTATGCACATAAAGTGCAAATAATGGGTGTTCTGTATAGAATTGAAGCATTTCAAGCGATTGTGCATTCATTTTAAGTTATTTGACCACAATCATCTATATTTAAGCTCTTTATACAGTGGAGAGTAAGTTTATGATCTTGAAAATTCTACATGATTGGATTATACATGGCAATTATGCACATAAAGTGCAAATAATGGGCGTTCTGGAACGAATTAGAGCATTTTAAGCGATTGTGCATTCATTTTGAGTCATTTGATCACAATAATCTATATTTAAGCTCTTTATACTGAGGAGAATGATTTTATGATCTTAGGAATTCAAACAGATTAGATTATGTATGGTAATTATGCACAGAAATTGCATATAATGAGCGATCTGGACAGAATTAGAACATTTAATGCGGTTGTGTATTCATTTTAACTCATTTGATCAAAATAATCTATATTCAAATTCTTTATCCCGTGGAAACTAAGTTTATGATCTGAAAAATTTAAAAGATTTGGAATATACATGACAATTAAGCACGTAGAGTGCAAATAAAGAGCATTTTATACAGAATTCGAGCATTTCAAGCGACTGTGTATTCATTTTAAGTCATTTGATTACAATAATCTATATTTAAGCTCTTTATACAGTGCAGAATAATTTTTGGATCTTAAAAACTCAAAAGAATTGTGTTATACATGTTAATTACACACATAAAGTGAAAATAATGAGAATACTGGACAAAATTAGAACATTTCAAGCGTTTGTACATTCCTTTAACTTATTTGATCACAAGAATCTATATTTAAGTTCTTTATGCAGTGGAGAATAAGTTTATGATCTCAAATTTCAAAAGTATTGTATTATAAATAACAATTACGCACATAAACTGCAAATAATGAGTGTTCTGGAAAGAATTGGTGCATTTTCAAGCGATTGTGCATTCATTTTAAGTCATTTGATCACAATAATCTTTATTTAATCTCTTTATACAGTGGAGAATAAGTTTATGATCTCAAAACTTCAAAAGGATTGGATTATATATGGCAATTACTCACATAAAGTGCAAAATAATGACCGTTCTGGACCTAGTTAGAGCATTTCAAGGGATTATGCATTTTTTCAAAATCACTTTATCACGATAATCTAAACATAAACTCTTTATACAATGGAGAATAAGTTTATGATACTAAAAAATCAAAATGATTAGATTATACATGGCAATTACGCACATAAAGTGCAAATAATGAGCATTTTGGACAGAATCAGAGCACTTCAAGTGATTTTGCATTCATTTTCAGTAATTTGATCACAGTAATTTATATTTAAGCTCTTTATACAGCGGAGAATAAGTTTTATGATTTTAAAAATTCAAAAGGATTGGATTATACATGACAATTTCGCACATAAATTGGATATAATGAGCGTTCTGGAGAGAATTGGAGCATTTTAAGCGATTTTGCATTCATTTTTTAAGTTATTTAATACAATAGTCTATATTTAAGCTGATACAGTGGAGGATAATTTTATTATCTCAAAATGTCAATAGGATTGGATTATGCATGGCAATTACGCACATAAAATGCAAATAATGAGTGTTCTGGAAAGAATCGGAGAATTTTAAGCGATTGTGCATTTATTTTAAGTAATTTTATCAAATTAATTTATATTTAAGATCTTTGTACAGTGGGGACTAAGTTTATATCTAAAAAATTCAAAAGGATTGTATTATAAATGACAATTACGCACATAATCAGATAATGAGCGTTCTGGAGAGAAGTGAAATATTTTAAGCGATTGTGCATTTATTTTATGTTATTTCATCACAATAATCTATATTTAAACTCTTTATACAGTAAAGAATAAGTTCATGATCTTAAATATTTAAATGGATTATACATGGCAATTACGCACAAAAAGTGTAAATAATGAGCGCTCTGGACAGAATTAGAACATTTCAGGCGATTGTGCATTTATTTTAAATTATTTGATCATAATAATCTATATTTACTCTCATTATACAGTGGAGAATAAGTTTGTGATCATAAAAATTCAAATGGATTATACATGACAATTACGCACAAAAAGTTGAAATAATTAGCGCTCTGGACAGAATTAGAACATTTCGAGCAATTGTGTATTTATTTTTAAGTCATTTGATCACAGTAATCTATATTTAAGCTCTTTATTCATAGGAGAATAAGTTTATGATTCCAAAAGTTTAAAAGGAATTGATTATAAATGGCAATTACACACATAAAGTGTAAAAAATGAGAGTTCTGGACAGATTTGGAGTATTTCAAGCGATTGTGCATTCATTTTATATCATTTGATCACAATAATATATATATTTAAGCTCCTTATACAGTGGATATGTTTATGATCTGAAAATTTAAAAATGATTAGATTATATATGTCAATTACACACATAAACTGTAAAGAAAGAGCGTTTTGGACAGAATCAGAGCATTTCAATCGATTGTGCAATCAATTTAAATCATTTGATCTCAATAATCTATATTTAAGCTCTTTATGCGCTGAAGAATAAGTTTATGATCTTAAAATTTCCAAAGGATTGGATTATACATATCAATTACGCACAGAAATTACAAATAATGAGCGTTTTGGACAGAATTTGAGAATTTCAATCCATTATGTGTTCATTTTAAGTCATTTAATCTATATTTAAACTCTTTATACAGTGAAAAATACGTATATTTTCTTATAAATTCAAATGGATTGTATTATACATAGCAATTACGCACATAAAGTGCAAATAATGAGCGTTCTGGACAGAATTGGAACATTTCAAGTGATTGTGCGTTCATTTTATTTTGTTTGATCATAATAATCTATATTTAAGCTCGTTATACAGTATTGAGTAAGTTTATGATCTGAAAAATTCAAAAGGATAGGATTATTCATGACAATTAAGCACAAAAAATGCATACAATGAGCATTTTGGATAGAATTAGAGTATTTCAAGCGATTGTGCATTTATTTTAAGTCATTTGCTCACAATAATTTATATTTAAGATTTTTATACAGTGGAGAATGAGTTTATGATCTCAAAAGTTCAAAAGGATTGGATTATATATTACAATTACACACTTAAAGAGCAAAGAATGCACCTTGGCAGTCGCTGCCAAGATCTCTAAAAAAAATAAAGAGCAAAGAATGAGCATTCTGGACATAATTGGAGCGTTTTAAGCGATTGTGTATTAATTTTAAATTATTTGATCTCAATAAGAAATATTTAAGCTTGTTATAAGTGGAGAATAAGTTTATGATCTTAAAAATTCAAAAGGATTGGATAATGCATGCAAATTACGCACAGAAATTGTATAAAATAAGTGTTCTGAACAGAATTGGAGCATTTCAAGCAATTGTGCATTCATTTTAAGTTTTTTGAACATAATAATCTTTATTTAAGCTCTTCCTACAGTGGAGAATCTGTATATCATCTCAAAAATTCAAATGGATGGTATTATACATGGCAAGTACGCACATAAAATGTAAATAATGAGCATTCCAGACAGAATTAGAGCATTTCAAGAAATTGCGCATTTATTTTAAGTCATTTGATCACGATAATCTAAACATAAACTCTTTATACAGTGAAGAATAAGTTTATGATCTTAAAAATTCAAAAGGATTTGATTATACATGGTAATTACGCACATAAAGTGTAAACAATGAGCGTTCTGGACATAATCAGAGCATTTCTAGCGATTGTGAATTCATTTTCAGTAATTTGATCACAATAATCTATATTTAAGCCCTTTATAAGTGGATAATATGTTTATGATTTTAAAAATTTACAAGGATTGGATTATACATGGCAATTTCGCTCATAAAGTGGAAATAATGAGCGTTCTGGAGAGAATTGGAGCATTTCAAGCGATTTTGGATTCATTTTAAATAATTTAATCATAATAATCTATATTTGAGCTCTTTATACAATGGAGAATAAGTTTATAAACTCAGAATTTCAAAAGGATTGGATTATACAAGGTAATTACACACATAAATAGCAAATAAATGAGCGTTCTGGACAGAATAGAAGCATTTCAAACAATTGTGCATTCATTTTAAGTAATTTGATCACAATAATCTAGCTTTGTACAATGGACACTAAATTTATATCTTAAAAATTCAAAAGAATTATTTTATACATGACAATTACACACATAAAGTACAGATAATGAACGTTCTGGAGAGAATTGGAATATTTCAAGCGATTGTGCATACATTTTAAGTTATTTGATGACAATAATCTATATTTAAGCTCGTTATACAGTGGTGGATAAGTTTATGATCTGAAAAAGTCAAAAGGATATGATTATTCATGACAATTACATACAGAAAGTGCATACAATGAGCGTTCTGGACCGAATTTGAGCATTTCAAGCGATTGTGCATTCATTTTAAGTCATTTGCTCACAATAATTTATATTTAAGCTTTTTATACAGTGAAGAATGAGTTTATGATCTCAAAAGGATTGGATTATACATGACAATTACGCACATAAAGAGTAAAGAATGAGCCTTCTGGATAGAATTGGAGCATTTTTAGCGATTGTGCATTAATTTTAAATTATTTGATCACAATAAGCAATATTTAAGCTCTTAATACAGTGAAGAATAAGTTTATGATCTTAAAGATTCAAAAGGATTGGATTCTTCATGGAAATTTCGCACAGAAAGTGCATAAAATAAGCGTTCTGGATAGAATTGGAGAATTTCAAGCGATTGTGCATTTATTTTAAGTTATTTGAACTCAATAATTTATATTTAAGCTCTTCATACAATGGAGAATATGTATATCATCTTAAAAATTCAAATGGATTGTATTATATATGACAATTATGCACATAAAATGCTAATAATGAGCATTCTGGATAGAATTGGAGCATTTTAAGCAATTGTTCGTTCATTTTAAGTAATTTGATCACAATAATCTATATTTAAATTCTTTATACACTGGAGAATAAGTTTATAATCTCGAAATTTCAGAAGGATTGGATTATGGACAGAAAGTGTAAAGAATAAGCGTATTGGACAGAATTGGAGCATTTCAAGAGATTATGTACTCATTTTAAGTTATTTGATCACGATAATCTAAACTTAAACTCTTTACAGTGGAGAATAAGTTTATGATCTTATAAATTTTACAGGATTGAATTATACATGACAATTACGCATATAAAGAGAGAGAGTGGGGAGAAGGTTTTTCTTTTTCTTCTTTATTTTCCACGCCTCTTTCACTTGAAAATGTTCTTTTGCTGTTATTTTTCTGGCTTGTTTAAGCATCGGATTTCTCTCGAGTCTGATCCGGATCCAAGGGATAAGACTTATCACCAATCACTTTTGTGCTGTTAGTGATGATAATTAAATATACATTAAGTCAAGCTAATAATTCGAATTTTATATCTACTACATTTGCTGCAATTTTTATGAGTCGTTAAACTGAATATTAATTTTATCAGACATCACTAGATTTATATGATGCGATCTTTAGTCGTTTAATTTATTGGATTTAATCATTGAACCTTGATATTTATTCAAATTTTATTGACTCTATGAATATATTCATTCATAACACTAAATAAAATATGGTCCAATTTGGATGAAAAAGTTTTTTTTTTTGGGATGAAAATTTGACGGAGAGACTGAAGAATTATCAAAATTTTAAAAATGGCCCAAAATGGATAATTCAATGTTCAGTTGCTAAATGTGAATTTAATGTAAATTTACCCTTAAATTAAAAGATAATGAAAGCAATGAGCCTATTGTAAATTAGGAGCATAAATTGAGAAAAAACAAAGAATTATAGTGTTCAATTAGAGAGCTGAGCCATAGGGGGAATTCAACCTGACTAATAATTTTCCAGCTTTGTATATCTAAAAAAAAATAATTGTCCAGCTTTTAATATTGCTGGTTGGAAAGGATAAATGGAGTTTGTACCAAACCTATTACCCATCCGAAGTTCCAAACACGTTATGGCCCTCGTCAAAATAATTTTCATGCGGGATTTCATTTTATTTGAATTGATTTCATAGAATTTCGTTAGATCTAATTATATAAGAATTCCAATCAAATGATATCAAATTTCTCATTTGATCACAAAATTTCCAATGAAATGAAATGAATTGAAATCCTATGGTTAAAAAGGAGATTTTGATCATGGCCGATGTGTGTTTGGATGTTATATAGGGCGGCCCGTGTTATATATACATCCACTAGACGCGGCCCGTGTCCGATCACTGTTCTTAGTACAGTACAATGAAACGGAAATCTCATGAAGTTATCATTTCACTATTTCTTCGTCGGTGATTATACTAAGCTGTATCACTTAACACATGTCACTAATCCAGAAATATTATATTGATTTCACTTTTTCTTAAAGGCGACTCAACATTTCTTCGATATCCATCTGCAAATGTTTTCTGTTCTAACTACTTTTTATATATAAGAACCTCCGATATTTAATTATGAAAATACTTTGGTACTCACCATCGATTAATATATAAGCAATATATAATTGGCGTTTGAATTGCTAACATCATATCACATAATGACCTTTTGCTGATTATAAAGAGGAAGCATATGTTCTTTTGAAGAAATTTAATAGGAAAAATATTTTTTGAAAAATAATTGGTTATAACCTCTGAAATCAATATATCTGGATATAATCCCTTTAATCTTTAAAATCAGAAATAATCATGTTTAATTCCGATATAGCCCTTTTATTATTTTAAATCATTATTTACTTAGAAAAAAAAAAAATCCATTTTCAGTTAGTCTGACTCTGACCATATATATGGCCCTCTTACCCAAGACGTATTCTCTTCCTCGCCGTCGATACAATAGCAAGAAAAACTAACCAAAACTTTTTAACAAGAAAGATTAATCAAACTTATTGACTATATGCGGGACTTGATATTCGTTGAATAAGGATAATTAATCAATATCGCATTATCATTGGAGGGAAATTCATTTTCTTGGAACTATATGTTTACAAATTCATATAATTGAAATAATTGGAGGGTAGTCATATACTCATATGCATGAAAAAGGTCCAACGGCGAAATCTGCAATTCATTTAACTCATTACTTGAAATCGATTTTTTTAAAAACGAATATATCTAAATATGATTACTAGGTGACCAAACTCATTTTTCTTGAATTGGTGCTATCCACTCCAACTAAATTTGTTGGGTACTGTTTTGGCAAAATATGGAAATTAAAGGCACCTCCTACAATCAAGCAATTTCTTTTTTTCCTAGCGCATGGAAGGATACTGACTCAGGATCAGCTGATTAAACGGAACATTGTTGTACAGCATTTTTGCCACCTCTGTCAGTCTGCAATTTTGGAAGATGCACAACATCTCTTTTGTGACTGCGTCTATGCAAAGGAGATATGGGCTCTGCTGAACCTCCATGCATTTAATTTTCAAAGTGTTCATCAAATCCTTTCTACAATTTGTTCCCTAATGAACTCCAATCATATTTATATTTCAACTAAGATAGCAGCTGCAGTTTGGGGATTGTGGATCGAAAGGAATAACAGGATTTTCAGGGACACAAGAAGGCCACCCATTTTTACACACGGCTGGATTGTGCAAGAGGCAACTCTCTTCATGAGATATAGCTAATTCTACTTAGGCTTTTTTCTTTTCTTTCGTTTATTTTTTTCTATTCTTCTTTGTGTGCTTGTAACTGGGTAGTCTCTACCTAGTATCTCCAAAAAAAAATTTGTTGGGTATGGGATGGAATTTATGGAGCAATGGTATACTTTACAATTTGAAGAATAGGGAACAGCAAAAGCGGCTACACAAAGAAGATTTTGAGAGGGTTAATTGGCCAGATAAATAAAAAATATGTATTTTTTTCTAAGTAAAAAATAAGTAAAATTAATATAATTAGTATAAAATATGATTAGAGGGTTAATTCTACTTTTAAAGATTACAGGGGTTATAAATTTCAGGGAGTTATATATCCAACTATCTTTTTTTTTGACAATGAGAAAAAAATTATTATTAAAATAAAATGTAGCAATTGTTAGGTGATTTAGTACGATTACCATATTAAAGTCAATCATATTTTCTTAAGTTGACTCATAATATTATATGGAATAATCACCACTTCAAAAAAAAAAAAAGGATTTATGAGCTTAGGTAAAACTGTAAAAGAATACACTGGTCATCTACATATTTTAAGGATAATCTTCCTCAATATATCTTATGAAAGAGATGTAATAATTAGACAAATATCTGAGTTCTCATTTTAAATTTTAGGAAAACGAAATCGTATTCAGTGATGCAGGACTATGACTAAGAAAAAGATAGATGAATACAAATTATTTATGTAAGAAGATCTTAACTGGTATAATTCAATCATTGGACACAAGCACCTCATATCGTAATTACGAATAATCTTCAATATTTATCACTTGAGATGTATCATTTTTCATTCGGATTGCTGAGAAAAAAGCATGACGACAAAAATTGAGACCGAGACTGAGTCAAACACATGAAAACGAGTCGAAAATGGGTTAAAATGTTCTGCAACTCTGAACTACGGGACATGCCCGGCCATGGCCCATCCAGGGTCACCTCAGATGACGGGATGCCGAAAACGCGGTTTCGTGTCTAGAAGTATGGTTCGGCCCATACAAGTGTCAAAAATAAAATTTACGCTTTCTTTTTCAACTAGTGCGCAAGTCCTTTTGAATTAGTCTGTTTATACATGTCAACTAATTAAGCTTGGGAGGATCTTTTTCAACTGAGCTTGGGTGGGTCGCAGAGAATTATGTCGCCATAGGTTGGGTGGGTGACAACTACAATGTTTGAATCTATTGTTCTACCGCAGACTTTTGAGAAAAAGGTTGCAGGCTTTGATTTTAATTTTGTTTCCTCTGTTGGCTTTCTCTTTCTTGAGAGTTGAGAGTTCTTATCCTCTGTGAGCAGGTGGATAGTCCGCTGAATGGACAAAATCTGAGCCGTTCAACATAGATATAAAACTGTCCACTTGGGCAAAATTATTTCTATCATAAATTCATAATATATAAAACGGTCCGGATTGGTTTATAACTTAATATGTCTACTCCAAACCGTGCTCTATTAAAGAGATGAAGTCAACCTTCTATACATCTCAATTTTACTGCCTGTTCATGTCTCCACTCCTCCTCTCTTTCATTTCCAAGAAGCTTAAAATCTAATTTCGACCAAAAACAATCCCATAATCTCTTCTCCGGCCATCCGTAGTTGTTCTCCAGAGTTCAATTATTCTATATCTAGCTTGTGTTTCCTTTACCGAAACAGAAAAAATAAATAAATAAATAAAAATAAAAATAAAACTGGAGAAAAGAAAACCAATAGTGGAAGTTTCAGATCTGTTCTCTCGGTCCATAACTCTTCAGATCTAAGAAAGCAGGTAACACGACAATTAACATTTTCTCATTTTCATTCATCGTTCAAATTTATTTATATCGGTGCCGTTTGGATGTGTTAGGAATAAGGAAGGAATAACTATTTCGGGCGTAAATTTGTGATTTCGGGAAGAGTGGAAAGAAGTTATTTCGGGAATAAAAAATATTTTTTGGATGGTAAGTTAGGAATAAGGTTATTAGGGTGAAAAGTAAAAGATGAGTATTATTGGAAAGAATATTATGTAGGAAATTGTTATTCCTAGCTAGGAATAAGAAATATTGTTTGGATAAATTTTTTTGTTAGGAATAAGAATTGACGTCGGGAAGAAGCTATTCCTAGTTATTTCTAGCCATTCAAACGGAACCATCGAGATTAGGTTTAAACCTAACAAATGGTAAACAAATATGAAATAAGAGAAAGATTCCTCGAGATTATGTCCTCAGGCGATCACGGTTTAGTAACACGCCTAAAATCCCATTTCAGATCATTATGACATTGTTTCCACATTTGTGTTTGTTTTTTTAAATTTTTAGAAAAGCGACTAGCTGTGAACATGGCTGGATTAGGTGCATATGCATTGATATCCTCTCTTATCAATTTGGTGTCCAAATTGTATGATACTTCCTTCACCACGTCATCCTCTTCATCAGTCCAAGTACCCGATGTACATGCTTTTGAGGTTGATATAAGGAGGCTAAAGGGAATTCTTGAGCGAATTATGGCAACTCTCTATGATGCAGATGAAAGAAATATCCAAGATAAATCCGTGAAGCTTTGGCTGAAAGAGATCAGGGAACTAGGGCACGAGGCTGAATATGTCCTTGAAGAGTACATGTATGAGGTGTACCGGGCTCAGGTTACGGCTAGAGATGCTATCCAGGAAGATCTCGATACGGGTGGTTCTTGTTCTATTCAAATTCCCGATGGCATGGTTGTTCGTATAAGAGACATTATGAGTAGATTTGAAGAGATAGCAAATGATCGAGAAGCCTTATGTTTGCGGGAGGAAGACGCCCCCCGGAGGAAAATGATAAGGTATGTTCCTACTCCTACTAGCCCTGTAGTAGTAGAGAAGAGTGTTTTTGGAAGAGATGATGAAAAAGAGAAGGTAATTGATTCATTACTATTGGATGGAGAGGTCGTTTCGGTCATGTCAATAGTAGGAAAGGGAGGGATTGGAAAAACTACCGTAGCACAACTCGTTTATAATGACAAGAGAGTACAAACTTCTTTTGATCTGATAGGATGGGTTTATGTTTCAAATGACTTTAGTTTGGAAAGAATCACCCAACATATAATTGAGTCTTTTACAAAAACGGGTTGTAATCTGACAAGCCTGAGTGTACTGCTGGAAGAACTTGCAAACAGAGTTCATAAAAAAAGGGTCTTTCTTGTGCTGGATGATGTTTGGAATGAGGAACCAAGCCTTTGGAAATCATTGTGTATCCCTTTGATGCGAGCAACAAAATTAACTATCTTAGTCACCACTAGAGATATCAAAGTTGCTCGCATCATGCAAACAATGGACCCTTTACAACTTGCATATTTATCTGATGACGAATGTTGGTTGTTGTTTACACATTATGCATTTCATGGCATACATCCGGCCAATCAGACTGAGTTGGTGGGAATTGGTAAGAAAATAGTTAAGAAATGTAGCGGATTGCCTTTGGCTGTGAAGTCCATTGCTAGCCTTCTAAGTCATGAGGAAGAATTACAGAGTTGGATGGACATTCTACAAAGTGATTTGTGGACATTAGATGCTGAAAATGAAATATTAGCACCACTTCAAATAAGTTATGAGCATCTACCCGCATACCTAAAATCATGCTTTCTATTATGTTCAATGTTTCCGAAGGACCATGAGTATAGCATGAATCTCATGATTAGATTATGGATTGCAAATGGATATATTGAACCGAAAGAAAGAAAATCAATAGAAGAGGTGGCTAGTAATTACACAAAAATATTATATGAAAGATCATTTTTTGATGACTACAAAATTAAATGTGATAACTATGGTCTTCCTATAGATGTCACTTTTAGATTGCATGATATGATGCATGATTTGGCATGGCTAAACTCAGAAAAAACTTGTCGTTCCATTGAACGAGGTGAGGAGCCTTTTATTTTACAAACAGTCCGCCACCTTCACATGCAGGGAGAACCAAGGGGACTACTTCAACTTCTTCTCTTTGCTAATATTCCATTAATACAAACATTCGTCATGAGGTTCCTATGGGATGATGTTAAAATTAACTTATCTAGTCTTTCAAAAGCAAGGCGCTTAAGAGTCTTGCACTTGGAATACCCAAAAGAGGTTCTGCCTTTTTCATTAGGGAATTTGAAGCATCTTCGCTATCTTTTTCTTGGTGCTCAATTTGTTAGAAAAATTAAACCACAATCTATATTTTCATGTTATAACCTTCGAATTTTGATCCTTGATCTCAGTCGGCATAATATAAATTTAGGTTGTATAGGGAAACTTATTAACTTAGAATTTCTTCAGCTTTTTGTGTCTTCATTAGTGTTGCCTAAATCATTGGGTTTACTAAGAAAATTGAGGATATTAGGGATTTATAATGAAAAGTATGGCAACAGAAAATTTCTATTACCTGAGTGCATTGGAAATCTCGTGGAGTTACAAAGAATTGTGATCAGTGGGTTTGATTTTCATAAACTACCTAAGTTGTTATGTGGTCTTACAAACTTGAAGGAGCTGATCCTCCAAGATTGCATTCTCAAGAAGCTTCCTGAAGACTTTGGAAACCTAACTAGTCTTCAATTTTTGTTTTTGGAGGAGTTGCACCATTTTCCACTAAGTTGTAGAAAGCTTCTTCCTAGTTGTGAAATGAATATCTGCAATCTAATTACAAAACCGAACAACCATCATCATGCTATTGGGTGGCTAAAGGAGTTTAATGATCTCAAAGGAGCTCTTATGATCAATAATATTCAAAACATAACGAGCATTGCAGATGCAAAAAGTACTAACCTCATTAGGAAGCACAATCTTGAAACATTGTCGTTAATCTGGAACAAAAATGATTACCTAAATTGTATTCGGCGTGGAATGTCATTCTCTCATGAGAGATCCTTTTGGGAGGCTTTTCTATTGGAAGGGGAATTACCTCTAGAATCTTTAACCAAAAAGGGCATACTGGGAATTGAAATTAGCAATTCTGTAAATCGTAGATCTATCAAAGGGCAAGATCTTGATATCCTTGAGATTTTTCAACCCCATCCTAATCTTAAAAATCTTGATATATGTTCTTATCATGGGTTAGAATTTCCTAAATGGATGGGTGATCCTCTTTCATGTGCTTCACTTGTAAAACTCTGGATAAGAAGCTGTTCTCACATTAGTTCACTTCCTTTTGGAGAGGTGCTCTCCCTGAAACATTTGTACATTGCTTATTGTGAAAAATTGCTTCATTTGAAAAAGGAATCACTCCCATCCCAACTCAAGTACTTGACCATTCGTGAGTGCAACTCATTGGTTGAAGTAGCACTATTGGAATCGCTGACTCAGTTAGAAATATCTACTTGCAATATGCTCGAATCAATATCAACATCACACTTAAATATGGCAGAGGCAACATCGGAATCATCAGAGTTTGTGAGTGATTACCATCGTTTAGAACCGTCCGAGGACTTGAAGGGTTTTACTTCACTCAAAAAGTTGATAATAAGAAGATGTCCAAATTTAGCTACAAATCTGCTACTGGCCGAGGATTGTGAAGTCAACACAGACTGCTGGTATGAAGCCAGGAGTTACTCTGGTATGTTTATTAAATAAGTTCAATCAAAGTGTTATTTAACTTCTGGTCCTTTTTTTTTTTTTTTTTTTTTTTGTAAGCTGGGTTGTTCGGCTCAGTGGTTTAGCTCTATTCCGCCAATTAAGTGGTCCTTGATTCGATTCACAAAGAGAGCATTATTTTTCAAATTTCTTATAATAAAATTGTTTGTTTCAAACCAACCTTAAAAAAATAATAATAAATAAATTCTGGTCTTTTGGGTATTATGAACGGCAATTAGTGTTTCTTTTTCACTTATATTCCCTTTTTGTATGGCCAGAATGTTATACATCAATGGTCTTCGTATATGCGTAACATTTTGCTTTACCCACAACAGCTCTTTTAAGATAAAAAAAAAAAAAATATTGGGAAATTAGAATCTTCATGTTATTTCATATTATATGGATATTCTAATTTTGATGATAAGTTATATCCTAAAACAATTCTGTGTTCTTTACTTTTCGTTATAGGCCTTTTTTGGGCTGAATCTAAGTCTTTCATAGAATTGGTAGATATAGACATGCTATCATCTTTGTCTAACTTATTCATTTTCTGTTTTGAAATCAGGTAACGGGTTGAAGATGATAATATTCTCCAGAAAGCAGTGATTTTGGTATTGATTTTCTTCTCATAGTCAAAAGAAAAGAAAGAAAAAACAAAATATGATTTGATCAGAATTTGTCTGAATTTATTACAAAGCAATTTGGTTGGTTTTAATATGATAAAGTGGCATGCAAATTTTCTGTTATTTTTAACTTCAATATAATGATTCATACATATAGGAAAATAACTGAATCATCAACTATGTGTTCATTTGTTATCTATCTAATATTGATGCAAACTTGTGGCAGAAATTTCAAATCCTTTCTTATGCCTTGGAGACGATAGAAGGAATTCTGGTAGCTTGGAATGCCAATTGCCTCTTCGTCTCTGATGCTTTGGCCAATGCTTTCTCTTTCAAACTTGTTCAAGCATAGAATCCAACAAATAAGCAGTTGCCTCTTCGTCTCTGATGCTTTGGCCAATGCTTTCTGTTTCAAACTTGTTGAAACATAGAATCCAACAAATAGGCAGTTCGGTCAGCTTCATTCAAAATGGAAACGGAGAAAAGAAAAGGAGCAGCCACTAGTTTAAGGGTATAATAATTTACAAAGATATATAGTTTTGGATCACGTTGACAGCACAGCTTCACATTTTGTTTCAATTGTGTGTTTCCAGTTTTCATCTTTATGTACTTTTTGTATATTTCTTTCTTAATTTGCAATTTTCAAATACCTTAAGCTAAACTGCAATTAAGAACCTAATTTCAATCAGAATTCTACCGCTTCAATTTTCAACAGCTACTTCAAAATAATAATAAGAAAAATTAGCCATATACCCTTCAAATCTTTTTCAATCAGCCATATACCCTCCTAATCTTAAATATTAGTCATTTATCCCTCCAATCATCCTTACTCCAGTAATTTACCCTTTTTATTAATTTAAATAATATTTAAATTCTGAAAATTTAAATTTTGAATCGTAAGACTAAAATACCCTTGCGTTATTATCTCTCAACTTCCCCTTCAGATCAATTCACGATATGGAAAGAACATATATTGTCTATGGGTTCAACAAAAGCTCTTGATTTTTTAGTGTTATTTCTGATTCTTTGCTGGTCTGATGTTGAGGTAAACCCCAAAAACTAGATGGATCAACCTTTTATAATTTGTGATGGAGAAAAAATGATGTGTCATATGAAAAATAAAAATGAGACCTGCTCAAGTACAATCGCCATGAGTTGATCTTTGGCTCTTAGCCATGCATAAATGTAGATATATTTAAATTTTACTAGCATACGATACGATAAAGGAGACATGGGCATTGCATCAGTTTTGAATGGACTTACGAAACTTATAAAACGAGGCACCAATAGCATAAACAAACTCCAAATGTTTTAGATGTTAAACGCCACGTAGCTTCAAAACAATATGTATGATTATTTCATTATTTGCCTTCTATTGGCTAGAAAGATTCTTTTAGGTATTGATTTAAGAAATATTCATTTATTTCTTTCCATTAGTTTATTTTCATCTTGGTGTTGATAAATTAAAATTGTCTTGAATTGCATATGTAAATCATGGTAACAAACTAATCTTTTCCAGCGATTCTATGAGGAAAGCTGAGAGATTAAAGGAAAGGGTATTTTAGTCTTTAAATTAAAAAACTGAATTTTCAGAATTTAAATATCATTTAAATTAGTAAAAAGGGTAAATAACTGTAATGGGAATGATTTGAGGGATAAATGACTAATTTTAAAGTTTAGGAGGGTATATGACTAATTGAAAAGGATTTGGAGGGTATATGACTGATTTTGCCATATAATAACAACAACCACAACAATAATAATAAATAAATGAGTAAATTTTTTCGGAGGTCACTAAAGTTTATACGCTGTCCAAATTTGATCACTGAACTTTAATTTGTCCTCCCACAACCATCAAACTTCAATTTTGTCCATATTTAATCATTCCGTTAGATCCCAATATTTCCCCGTCTAATTCACCACGTTAGGTGCAAAATGGAAGATGTGAATTAAAAAAAAAAAGCCCTCTTTATCTCTCTTCCCTTTGTCCTTCATTTCTGATCTGAATTGGAGAAAAAAAAATCGCTCTCAAAAGCTACCTCTATGTCTCTCTGACTCTCTCTTCGTGTTTCTCTCAAAACCCTCTCTTCCTTTAGCCAAACTCAAACCAAATCACAAGTTCTTTGTTCCTCCCTCCACCTAACCCGATCACAAGTTCTCTCAAAACCCTCTCCTTCTTCGTTCCCCACGAAACCCTATCGGAAGTTCTAACAGAACCCTCTCCTTCTTCCTTCCTCCCTCCACCGATTACAGTATTTATAAAAAGCTTAAAGCAAGAAGATGATAGCAAAGTAAATTGATTTGATTGAATTGATCACCCGTGCTGATTACAGTATTTATACACCAGAGTACAAGATAACCCAAGAACCCACAATGCTTATCCTGAACTCCTATTTTAGGATAGCGCCTAATTACATCAAACTAATTAATCTATTAGTCACTAAACCTTGTGTACAGCTATACTGGTAAACCAACAGTAGGTGTATTGTTTATATGGTCTAATGCTAGTGCTTATTGTTGGTTTACCAGTATAGCTGGTTTACCAGTCATAATTGGAAACGAGTTCAATTAATATTATGAATCCTAGACGAGCTCAATTATTACAATTATATAATATATCTTTCATAAATTTTTTAAGTAAAGTATAAATTAATTCATAATTAATATTTTAAAATTTTTTTTATTTATAAAATAATATTTTATTTATTTTATAATAAGATTATAAAGAACATTAATATTTATACATAAGAAATAAATACATTTTTTATTAAATCAAATACCAAATGTTATAATATATAATGAAATTACATTTCAAACTCATCTCGCTGCCATAATAAGCCAAGTCGAGCTGGCTTAATAGCTCCAGCAGTACTGAGACGAGTTAAAAACGAAAAGCATCCAGGGCTGAAAGCACAATTATACTATAATGCAATAGCTGTCAGTGATACATGTTCTTGAAACAGAAAAAAAAAAAAAAAAAAAAAAAAATTAAGTCATGATTAAGTTAGAACTTAGAACCAACGTGCCTATAATTGCAGTCGCATGTACAAATGCCTATGTACAAAAGCAAAAATAAATAATACACAAATATATTGACAAGCACAGCACCACCTGATACTCTGCCTCCTGTCTCAGCTCAGGCCTCTATACATTAGTTAAATACAAAATTGAAATAGCCGCAGCTTCTGTCCCCAATTTTTGGAAAATGGGAAGGAAGCTATTAGACCCAATGAATGAAACTGAACAAATATTTCTGGCATTAATACAGAGATGAGTATCAGCCTGATGATTGTAGTGCCACAAAATAGTCCTCTTCTACATTCTTTAAAAGATCGTCGGTGCCTATGCTTATGTACCAAGAAATTGCTGAAGCTCTATCCACTTGCCAGGACACACCTTTAATGCCAATTTCAACAGTCAGTAATTCGCAGTTTTTGGGGAACAGTCCGATAATGGCAGCTTTATGTTAGCTGGTTGGTTGTTTCTTATTTACATAGCCATGTTTATTCGCCAACAAGCAAGAAATGTATAAAGAATAAGAAGCTTCTAACAAAGAATATTAGCATATGTACCCATGCAAATGTCAAAATAACAAATATACACCTTTGGGAAACTTATCCCAGGTCCCAGACATGGTAAACATTGAGTATTGTCTTTTCCTAATTGGAAGTTACCCCTTATTTGGTTCCATAGCTATACAGCATATTTTAAGTGTTTTGTTCCGTAGTTTTTGTTATTTCCTAGGAGTAAAGTTATACATCACATTTCATGTTTTCCATGGGAAATTATAATACCAAGGTAACTAAGCACTTTTTTCAGTCTGCACATGAAATTAACCCCAAAATAGCCTATGTACTTTACAGCCTCATGCTTTTGTGCAAACTTACAGGTCTGATGGACAAGAAAAAAGAAAATCACAGCTAACATCCATGGATACATAAAAGAACAATGTTAATGGAGGATTAAAAATTTAATTGAAGTACCAGAGGCAGAAGCAGAAGCAATCTCCTGTTCTCTGGCAGTATGCAACAGGACAGTTCCAGAAAGGATTGTCAGAAGCCCACAGAATTCAGATACTATGCTGCTTATCGTCTGACCTGACCAATCCTGCACCATAAAAAAAGGGTGGATATTTGGTTTTTTACTACCAAACTTTTGGTAGCTCAGGTGCTTGGGATGAGTATCCAAAAGTGAATACCTAGCCAGTGACTGAGTTAACAAGACATTTATACTGACCTAGAGGGTGAACAAGTTGAGGTTGGATACAGTTCACCAAATTTTTCTTGTGTTTTTTTTTTTATTTTGGCTTTGGGTACAATTTAGAAATATTTAGTAAATTGGACAAACAGACTTCTTTAGTAACTTCTCTGTACGTATAGTTTGGCAACTTATTTGAACGTATAGTTTGGCAACTTATTTGATCATTCTTAGAACTAATCGTGTATAACTTCATATTGTCATAATTGTTTTCTTAAGAAAATGGGCAAAAGAAAATTTTGAGAACGCATGCAAAACAACTAGATTAAATTTGGCAGTTGGAAGATTTTATTCTCATCAGACTAACAGATATTAAGGAATTACCTTGAACATAATTGCACTTGCTACAATTGTGAGTGTGGTGAACATCACATAGTAAATTGGAGAAACTATAGCTGTATTGAAGGTATCCAATGCCTGGCAATATAAAGAGTGACATGATAATATAATTTCCATAGAAATATGATAACATGACAGGGTAGAAAAATTACATAGAGATTTGCACTAAAGCCCCAAAAATAGTATGCAATAGAAAAATAACCCTGCATTACCAGAACACACGATACTATCCTAAATAAGAAAGTCTAAACAAAGGTCACTACCACAATATGCTTATTTTCCATGATTAAAGTAACTTTATCTTTATCGAGAGATCCGCAGGTGTAACCTTTGGAGAAAAACTAGATGATAAGTTAAATATAATTATCTTAAGACTATTCAAAGGCATTGTATCAATTATAGACAAATACATCATTGCATTATTCTCATCTCCTTTAATATCGGATAAGAA
Source organism: Rhynchospora tenuis (assembly GCA_027725995.1). Classification (NCBI taxonomy): domain Eukaryota; kingdom Viridiplantae; phylum Streptophyta; class Magnoliopsida; order Poales; family Cyperaceae; genus Rhynchospora; species Rhynchospora tenuis. The sequence continues at coordinate 124,033,739 of CM050889.1, forward strand.
AATTATATTGAAGGCTACTATGCAAGGACCATCTTCTGAAATTCTGCAACTAAATATGGGTACTTTATCACAAAAAGGACGGGAACTAATTCCAATGGCCTTTATGCTAATTTTGATAATTATCCGTATTAATTGCAATAAAAAAAGTAAATCTAATACAGTGCAGATTAGTATACCTTATTTAGGTAATTTAGTTGAGAAACAACGCAAACAATAGCCACCGTTACAAAAAGCCAAGTCTGGGGATAGGCGACCTGACTTATTCCTTCTAGAGTGAGCTTGACAGCAATCCCAATGGCCTTAATGCTAACTACCTGAGAAAACAATAATGTTAAGATTCACATTCATAATAATCACCAAGATTAAAGCAGTAAATAAATGACATTCAAACTTACTGTTAATGACCCCATTAATGAGCAGATGCCGAGATAAATTAAGATGTTTGTTTGTCCATACCGGGGTTCAAAATGCAACACCAATGCTATCACCAATACTAAAGTGGAACCGGCATAAGCTAAAAATGCTGAAAACAAAAAGTATAACAGAAAACATTTAGATATCAAACTTTTCAATCCAAGCTTACAACAACAGACATAACAAAAGGAAAAAAGGAAAAGAAAATAAAAGAGAAAACGCCTGCACACATCAGACAAATTAGAAACTTCCCTGAATCAGCACAGTATCAAGATTACTGGATAATACCATTATACTCCTTTATGAAAACCTCCCTGAATCAGTCACAAATTTGCCAAAATGTAGAGATGAAAAAACATTTATCTTATATTAATGACTTTAAAAACTTTTTTTATTTACTTTGTAAAATAACAATATTTTGGTGTTTTTATTGCATAATAAAACAAGGAACGATCCCTAATTATATCTATAGTATACCCTAATCACAAACTTTAGACATTGCCCAATTATTCCTGAATCTTACTATGTGTACAAGTTCAATATCAGTCAGGGTATGGTCCCTGCAACGTAGGGCCTAAACTAGATCATATAGAATGTACTCTAAATTTCAATCTCTTGCTACTTGGGTGTATATTTTAGAGAGAGATACAATTTAGGGCAATGATGGAAGGACAGAACGAGTGAGATACAATTTATAGTTTGTACCAGGCTGAGTGGCGAGGTCCCAAATTTCTTGTACAGAGGTCGGTGTCCGTTCTTCAGGTGCATGAATTACAATCACGATAGAACCAACTATACAAGAAAGACATCCCAAGATACCAAGCCTTTGGAGTCTCTCTTTCAGCATAAAGTGTGCCAACACAGAGCTGTATTAATGTAGACAAAAATTTCACTAAAGTTGATTATTATGATACAATGTAAAGGTAAGAAAAAGAATACCAAGATAACCAGCAGAGAAAGTCCTGTAATAAACCAAGAGTGAAAAAATAAAGGGTGTGCCCGTACTGTATTGGTATTGATATACTGAAGATCAAGATACTAATTAGAATCCTATCAACAAAATCACATAAAACAACAGAAGAAAACAAAATAAAATGATGATTCAATGCAGGGTTATATTACCTAACTATAATACTCAAAGCACCAAGTGGAGTCACAAGTACGGCTGGAGCAAAGACATAGGCCACAAAATTTGCAGCCTCACCCAACAACACTGTCCATGATAAGCAAATGAGACCACTAATCAAGCATTTGAAGAAATGTTTTGCTATGAATCTTTCTGTTGATAATTGCTAAGAAAAGATACAGAAATGAAGTACCATACTTGTAATCATTCCAGCCCACCATAGAGGCTCTAGTAAGTATGTGTATCCTCCCACACCTACAATAGGATGGAAAGAATACTATGGATAAGAATTAATAATTCAGCAGGCAAATGAACTCAATTTAAGCGGGTAAAGTCTACTCAGCAAATTTTACCTACAAAATTGAATGAGTATTCATATACTAATTATTCTAAAAATAAGTAAAATTTTCTTTTAGAAAAATATTTGATTTGTATCCGAAATCTACTTGAATTCTGGGGGTATTTCTTCAGAAAACCTCAATTTCAACAATGACTTTCTATTAGAACACATTTCTCCAATTTGTACCGAAATTTAACCTCCTTGCCTCAATTCGATTCAATTTCACACAAGGGGTGCAGATAAGCGCGACCAAACACAACCATTCCAAGCACATTTTCACATCAAAGTCAAACGAACCAAAGAACACAACACAAACAAAGGAATAAATGAATAATGCAAAAGAGTAACAAATGAAAATCTCAAGATATAGTTCCCAAACGAACCTGCGCGTGCACCAGATTTCCCAGCTCGTCTAAGCCCTTTCTTCTTCAAAATAAAGCTAGCTCCAATGAACGCACTAGACACCATCGCAAGAGACAACCCCACCACATTGTTCGACACCCCCATTGTCCGTTCAACTCTCACAATTCTTTCTTCTTCCAATTCGAAAATGTAGTAAATGGGGACCAGATCGGGAGATCCAGTCGCGCGATTCCTTCTCCCGTTCGAAATTCGAACAGCGGGAAGGAAGGAAGGGAGAAATGAATGACGAAAGCGACGCTGCGTTTTTGTTCTTTTTGGGGGGTTTGGTGGGACCCACGGTTCAGAGAGAGAGAGGGAAGGAAAGGAGCCGCGGTGGTGGGGTGCGAAGCTCGAGAAATTGGCGGTCGGAAGTTTTGTTGGAGCAGTTAAACGGCTCAACAAATTAGACTTTGACCGAATTGGTCCCTTTTGGATGCGATCGCAATTCCGTGTGATGAATTATGAACCGTCGGATTGGAATATTAAATTTTTTATTTATTAGTTGGCATCGCGTAGTGACGTAAGGGATGAAGTTTCCAGGAGGGAAAACTGAACAGGCTCGACTCGGCTGGATCGGCTGTCGTTGAGTGTATTAACAAATTGAGAAAATGCGGCATGTGGCGTAATGTGCGGAGACAGGACAGGAAAGTTGTGGGACCCGCCATTTTGGATCCAAGCCATTTATTGCGAATTATTATTATATTTTTGTTTGAGTGAATGAATTGAGACGGGATGAATGTTGGAGAATTGGTTCTGCACCCACCAATCATGATAGGAAGACATGACATATGGACATGGCCTCCCGAACTAAAGTGGTTTGTTAAATTTGAGATTTAAGCTGGCGCGAATCTTAAAGTAAAAGAATGGCTCAGTTCAAGACTTCAAGTCCAACACCCTGAAGGAATACGACTTGTGAGTTCAGTATTGCTGTCCAGATCCAATCCAACATAACGACGCCGTTGACCACCTCCGTTTCCACTTTCCAGCACTTTTTTTCCGTTTTAAATAATGTCTATGATTTTCTATGACCAGTGCAAAGTTGACTGTTTTACATACGGTACAATATGTTCGGGGGGAGAGAGATGTCCTTGTCCTCTAGTCCTCTACTATCTAATTACTTTCCGAAGTTTAGTGGAGTTTGCTACAAGCGCGCGTCAGTGAAAAGCAGCACGGTAGAGTATGATTGTATCCGCCTCGACAAATCCGGCTCAATGATTAACTAGAAGACTCTCTCTCAAAAAAAAAATAATAATAAGAAGCTCCCTCCATCTTCCCGCTAAAATCTCTTAAAATTTGAAACTAGTGCGGTCCTCCAGTGACAAATTGTAACATCTTTTACAAGAAAATGGGTAAATAACAAAATTTTAACGTATATGATGAGAATTTCAGATAAAATTGAGTGAAAAGTTTCAAATATATAAAGAGTTCGAAAACATACTTTTAATCATAGAAATGATCGGGTATCATCATTTTAGATCGAATTTTTTTAAGAAATGGGCTTAAAAAAATACATGTTGAATCAAAGCATAATATTTTTGAAATAGACAGCTGTTATTAATTTATATCTTTCACGTCCATCACCACAATCCTTAAATATCCATCATCATGAAGAAATGCGCGCTAAAGAGACTAATTAACTAGTAGACTTCCTTTTTGTTTCTTTAACTTTGATTTTTGTCCATGTCATTTTTGTATTTTTTTTTTTCCCTCATGGTTTCCTCCCATCAATTTGGTGGGATTTCCTTCGTACACTAGCATGTGAGATTTGTTAGACCATAATACCCTTATCTCTTTCGATTATCTCTCTCTTGTTCCCAAGCTCATCCATGTGACCCTGTGTCTCCTCTACGGCTTCTATCGCCAGCCCATCTCTATCGATCCATGTCTCCCCTTTCTTTTTTGCTTTCAAATCTCCTCTTTGAAACCCTAGATTACGCTCAAGCCGTTCTTCACCAATCTGCTCTATTTATGTTAAATTGATCCTTTTGAGTTTATTTATTATTACTAGCAACAGTGCCCGCTCAATGTGCGGACGGACTTTAAAATGTGATATGTGAAAATAAAACTATCCAAAATCAAAATCAACATATTTTTATTTTCGATATGCTAAATATTGCAAAATCAAGACAAAAAGAAAAACAAAACAAACATACAACATTAATTACTATTTCTTCTATAAATTCACTATTTAGAATAGGCTTTGAATAAACCAGCCGGTTTGATTCACAACCCATCGGAATTCTTGCTCAGGGTACAATTTAACTTCAGATGAATAATTCTCCACGTCAAGCCTTGCTGCGTATTCATTTGTTATTTGATAGAGAATTCAATGTGTTGATCCAACCTCTTGCATCCTTCGAAATCACCGCCTTCCAAACCAAAACAATTTTCATCAGCATCGAAGTATATCAACTGGTCTTCCCAACCCATCCAATATGTGGGCAAATCATATTTTAAAAAAAAATTGTTATATTTTAAAAATATAAAATAAAATTGAAAATATGAATAAGGAACAATAAAGAAGGAAATGATATTTTAGATTTTCTTAAACTATTCTATTTTGGTAGAAAAGAGCAATGAATGAATTTAGAATGTTTAATTTACCTCGCTTAAAATTTTTGAGCTGAATAGATGCATTTCCTTACAACAGATCTTTACTTATTACTAAAAAGTAAAAACAAAATGAAATAATTTCCTTAATCAAGGCATGTAGGGATTCTTTTGTGGGTGTATCAATATCAATTCTTTTCTCTGTAAATATGGCCTCATACCGATAACTCAAATTTAGAAACAATCTGTCCCATGAGACTTTTATAGATAATTAATCAATTGTAAAATGAAAGGCAATTAACGTCATTAACTGGAGTAAAAAAGGAAAGGCAATTAACCAATTGGGAAAAAAGATATTCAATTGGTCAAATCATATCAAATTAATTATATCCAGCCCATAGTTCAAATTCCCTTTTCACATCCTTACTCAGTGCATATATACCTCTAATTAAGATAAATTGCTAATTTATTAGCTTTTGTGGAGGCGTAGATGCAGCCTACATATTATGCATATATAACTGAAAAGACAATTTTCTGTTGGATATGAGCCAAAATGGTGTCTTTACCAGTAATATGGCATGAACGGAGAATGATCTGAGTATAATCTGTTCGACTAATATTGACAGATATATGTTGCTTAATCATGGATACATTATATGTGAGAAAAGTTATAAGTTTCCAAATGTAGAATTTCAAAGAGGCGCTCAATAGATCTTAGTATCAAATTTGTATGAAACTGGTTATAGAGATTTATTTAGTTCACAATCTGACCTTTAATTAGTTCAAATCTTTGATTTTGAAAAAGACTATTAGAAAGCTTTTCATGGAAGAGACAAAATAAGAAAAAAAAATGATAGATTATAAAAATATTTTATTGCTTTTATTTTACCAGTAAGACCCCATAGTTGATTTTATTACACATATTGCTTATTGCTTTTTCTTGACCAGTAAAACCATCAGTTAGCAAGGTTCTCTCTTAAATAAAAGAAATTTTAATGAATGAAAACTGCCTTGATAGAGATGAAAAAATGAAAAATGGAAAAGAAAAGGATATTTATTAACCAGAAATTCCAAAGAACATACAAATGCTTATTCGAAAAGTTTGTGTTCTAGATGGACAAATGCTTAGATGGGCACATACTTTTAAGTACAGATTTCAACTCCCTCAACCAATGAATGCTGTGAAATTTTTTAGCACCAACACTTAAATAAGCGAAATTTCAATGAATGAAAAATACCTTGATAGAGAGTGAATTATAGAAATGGGTTCCATCATCCTTATCATGCTCAATCAAACAAAAACACAGAATCATAGAATAATCAAGCAAAATTGGAGACTACAATGGAAGAATGTAATCATTAAAAAAAACTCAAATTAGACTATAAAAATCCAGATCATATCAAATCAGAAAGAAAAGCAATTAAATCCAAATAAAAAGCCTGCTCAAAAGGGCAGTCTACAGTACCTCGTTTTACAAATATTGATCTTGTTCACCTGAAAGCAAAAGGAAAATACATATTCAAGGTTTTTAACAGTAGCATGACTGCATACAGATGTACAGACAAGAAAAAAATGGTTAATAATTTGTTATATTGCTAAACTGAAATCAACAAAAAAGGTGTGATCAATCACCAACCTATTGCTGGTTTAAATAGGGAGAACAACGGAGTGCGGCAATTGAAAATTCAAATTCGTGCTCTCTTTTCATTTAATTGCCTTTCCTTTTTACAATTGGATCCTGAAATATTGCAGAAGAGGCGGTAACCTTAGGGTTTGATGTTCCAATCTTTGGCTATGATTAGGAGGCAGCGCAAAAAAAGTTTCCTTTCCTTTCTAATCGCGATTCCTTTTCATTTTTTCCGTGATTTTGTGGGGAAGAGGAGTTGTTACTACGCTAATAATAACCAACCATCCAGCGCCTTGACCCCTTACTGTTAAGGGGTCAGGTTATTTGTCCAAAATACAGATCTGAACCGTACATTGCACAGATCAATGGTCTACAATGATGTTAACAAATGTTTGAACCCCTTTTCAAAAAAATTGTTTTAACCTGTTGCAGGGTGCATTTATAAGTAGTAGAGATTATTTTTTTTTTTATGGACAGCGGCTATCTAAAGAAATGAACAGACGCTATCTAGTGCATCAAAAATAAATAAATAAATAAATAAACTGGTCTTTTTCATGGAGCGCCTACTAATGTTTATTTTTAGTAGGTGCAAAGGTCGGGCTTATGCATCTAATCTAAAGTATTAATTAAAATGTGTGGACTGCTTTTGAAGCGGCCGGAAATATTTTTTTCATTTTTTTAATTTTTTTATAGTTTGTTTAAAATAAATTATAAATAGTCGTAGCAATTAAAAATAGTTACCAATCATAAAAATAGTCATACCAATCATTAATAAGATTTTTTTTGAATCATTAATATTACCAAGGATTTTTTGGCAGAAAATTTAAGAAAATTTATGTCAAATTTATATAACGACTTTCTATGTTTTCATTTTTATAATTATAATTATTTATTTTATATAGTTTGTTTAAAATAAATTAAATATAGCCGTACTAATCATTAATATAAGCAAGATTTTTTTTTGGACAGAAAATTTATGTCAAGTTTATATAGCAATTTTTTTTGGAAGAAATTACTAATTTGAACTTACAATTTTGATAAGTTTCTTACAACAGTTTTTTTATAATTTACATGAGAAATTTTTATATTTTATATAACGCAGCGAAGCTGCGACTGCCATATCTAGTATAAATTGGATTATAATTTGTTTTTCTCATGGAGCTCCTACTAATGTTGTATTCATGGTCTTTTTCACAAATTGATGATGAACATTTAATTAATTTATATCTGAAATCATTTCGTTCACTATCCTAAATGAGGAAACTACGAAGAAACGCATAATGTAATGGATAAATGTAAGAGGAGAAATTAAATCATCTCTATTTTTATGTGGCTTTTGATCATTAAATTTCAATTGACGTCAATTCTTCTTATATTTGTTCCGATCACAAAATTTCATTTGGAAATCATCTCCCATCAACTCCAATCTAATGAATGAAATCAAATTCCATTGGTGGAACATTCCGATCGGGGTGAAATTTTTTGGTCCATGATGAGTGTGATAAACTTGGGTCGTGATACCTCAAGTATGTTGTATACTAACCACAATGTGTACTAATTAAACACAAATGCATTTTATTAGGATTTGTTTGTTTTATAAATATGAATTTCACGACAACGCAGCTTTAAAGGCCAGAAAAAAAAGTGTATTAAAACAAATCATTATATTAGTACAATAGGATAAAAGAATTAATATGTGAATAAATATACATGTCATCAAAATATTTCATTTGACAGTTAGCATTTTCATTATCATGATATATTGCCAAAACCCGCATTAAGTGCCCATTTAGGCCTAACAACATCATATAAATTATTGGGAGAAACATCAATTAAATTTGCGTGGGTATCAGTGATTAATTGATTAAGTACAAGCAGACACGGTTACCTTCGATTAGCTTAGCGATAATGAGTTTTTTTACTGTCCGTCAATATAGTTTGTAACCATTTCTGTGCCGAGTCATATATCTCGCAAACCATAATCTATTTCACCAGTGTATGTTTTGTATGTATTATATGGAAACATTTATTCCCCACCCCCCTGTTATCCGTTATCCCATGACTCCCGTCCCTTCCCTCTTGGTCCATTTTCTCATTTCTCTGTCTCTGCCGAATTTTTCTGATCGAAAAAACTCTGCCGCCGTTACTTCTCTTCTTCTCCTCCTCTGTAGCACCGCTCCGCCCTCATGACTCTCCTTTCTTGTCAAGCTGGCGTCACCTCCTCCTCCGATCCTCCTTTTCTCCGACTGATCTGTGCTAGCAAAAAACTGTAGATCTGTTTGTTGCCAAATCATCTCCTATTCGGCTCTTCCCTAACCTTTTCAGGTTGTTGTCTGTAACGTCTCCTATTCCGCCTCCTCTTCCGTCAACCCTGCTCCACCTCAACCCCTCCTCCGCTTCTTCTCTCTGTACCTAAACGAGGCTGCCTTTCGCTCTATCATTTCTCTTCGTCTTACTGGATATGTTCCTCTCCCTTACTGCTAATTTGCTCAGGGCATCCATCCAAGAACCAAATTGATTTTATCATCGATACGGAAAAATCCAATAACCCTGCTCTGCTGATTTGCTCAGGTTAATTATTTCCTTGCGTTTGCCGTTAATTTTTATTTTTTTTATTTGAATTATATTTTTAGTTTCACTAGCCTAGCTTGAATTCCAAATTGGTTGATCCATACGGAATGGACCCTGATCTCGTGCTGCGCTACACGCCGTGTAGCGCATTCACGAGCCGTTCGATTTTGATCGGGCGGTTCATTTTTTTCGGGCCTAGGAATCTGATTACATGCACGGGGCTCCCTTATCCATCTGATCAAAATTGGACGGCCTGTGAGTGCGCTACACACGGTGTAGCGCAACACAGGATTTGAATTCATACGGAATTTGTGTAATAACAGGTTTTGTGTCCAGCAATTATTATTTTTTCCCTAAATTTACTTCATAATTTGTTATATCTCTACTTACTTATAAATGCACCTAGAGAAAGGTCACAATAATTTTTGTTAACAATTTTTATACCGTTGATCTGTAAATGTATGGTTAGATCTGTCTCAACACATCTCTATGCGCACACAAGGAAATAATTAATTCGGTTTTGAATTGCTGCACAGAAGGAAAAAATTTTCTTTGGATTTGATTGGTTTTCCATCTAATATAGAAACAATTGAATAACATATCAATTTGTATCGATGGTAAATTAAGAAACATATTTTTATTGTCTAACATTATTTTGTTTTTTTATTTGCCCACATATGAGGGCATCTTATGCTAGTTCTAAATAAAGCTTTCATCATCATTCTCCATCCTCCTTGACGGTCGTAGAAGAGAGGCAAAAATCCAATGGGTTTTTTAACAGAATGTCCACAATTTTTTTTCCCTATTTTTACAACTATGTAACTTCATATATAGGAGAAGATTATCAATTTTATCAAGATAACCAGTTCTCTACAGATCACAATCCTTATTTTTAAGTAACAGTTTTTTACTAATTAAAATCGTAACAACCAATTACATTTTCTCACGCGTCAGGTATAGATTTTTAAACGATCTACGCAAATAACATTACCTACAAATATGAAATGCCCCCTAATAAAGATACACTGGCACCAAACAGCAAAGGTTATTTATATCATAGAAAACTTTCCTTTTTTTTCCGTCATATATTAATTTTATCATTCTGGTACAACAACTTTAAACGGTTAACCTGAAATTCTTATCAACACAATTTCCAGAAAATTTGCATCAAGGTCAAACTCCTTATATAAGCAATATAGATATTAGAATTTGCATCCGTCCCGTGTAGAGGATTACAACACATTTGTAATTAAGCACTTATGTTCAATTAAAAACAGATGGATTAGTGGTAGCACTGCTGACTTGGACTTCAAGCACCTCCAGCTTGCGCTCTAAGACATCAAGCTTCTCATTTAGAGATGCTAGTTTGCTCTTGGTCGTTGCCTCTACATATACAAATTTGTAAGATATTATCAGGAGAAAATTAAATGATATCAGTACTAAGCACATAACATTTCCATACTTCATTGAAAAGGACAACACTGGTACCAATTAGTTTGTGTGATACCAGATCTGACATGGGTTGTGCTTAAAAAACTTGGTGTCAGAACCATAACTAATACATTTCAGTATTTCACTAATAAAGTGAAGGAGCAAGAGAGATCCAGTGGTATCAGACCAAAACAAATTCTGGCATGCTACAAACCAATTAGTACCAGTAGTGGTATAATTACTGGTACAGAGTTCACTGAATATCTGGATTGTAAGAGAATTCACCTCATATTTCAATGCACTGGACAAAGTTTCCTATAATTGCAAGTTGTATTTCAGTGAATCATCCAGTTAATTCCCATTTTGCTATTTTAGGTTTTCTGTGTTCTGATGCATGATAATTATGGAAACTGTGAGCTTGGTCAGTCTCAATTTTAAGAGTACACATTATGAGACTTGAAGTTTGGTAACATGATAATGGAAACCAACTCCAACAGTGAGGCAGTCCTAGTCTCATAGACTCCTAAGTAACGTCTTCAAGATCAAATTAGAAACACGAGATTTGATGTAGTACAAGAAGACCAGAAGTCAGTTTGACATGTTGGTAATTTAATCGAGGAATGTAGGTCATAATAACCATTGCAATCCTATCCAGTAATCACAGATTTGGTCACAAAATTGACAATTCAAAGGTAGATCGCTAAACTCAATAAACTGGATTGGATCTAATAGAGAGAGAAAAAGAGGTAAAAGGAAGGGAATGGAGGAATGGAGGCGTACCGAACTGGAGAAGGAACTCGAAGAGCCGGCGAACGTTGAGGGAAATATTGGAGATGAACTCGCGGTTCTCCCAATCAGCCTGAACTGCGATCCCCACGTTTACTGGATTCGATATTCCTCCTGCTCTCGCCATTTCCTGATCTCCTCTTCCCCTTTTCTTTCTCCGTAGTCCGACCTACTCAAAACCTCACTCACCAAACCTATATATCTCAACCGTCCATCTGTGTAAAGATTTGGTTTTCCCAATACGAGTGAGATCGGATGGAAAAGGTAAAAGTAAAAGAAAAAAAAATCACATTAATAGCCTCCTAGTTAACTTGTCATACCAAATTAACATTACAATTGTTTTAGTTATTATTCTATTCTATCAACGAAATTTATTAATAGAGGTCAAATTGTGAAGTTAAATGGAGTTCACTCGTTTACTTCATTTGCATGTCAAAAAGAATTTGATTTTTATACGGCAATATTACAAATTAAATAATCTCTAGAAGAACCATAGAAATTCACATGTATGAAAAGTTGAAAACGAAATTAGTTGGCTATAAAATAAATGTTTTTTTGTTGATTTTTTTTTATTACACCGCAAAAATATTTGCGAGTAGATATTACACTAGTTGACTGCCAAAAGATTATAACGCTCGGATATCTACTAAAATGCCAAAAATCTGACATTTTTCATTTTCCTTTGATAAGCTTGATATTATGAAACGGAATATAGTTCCTTTTATTGGTTCAATAAGCAAGGCAATCGTATTTCTTCAGAATAAATAATGTAAGGGATAAATCTATTTGGTACTGGAACTATTGATGATATATCTACTTGGCAGCCGCTGTCAAGATTATCTAAAAAACTATTGATGATATATCATTTCTCAGATTAATGTAAAGATCTTTGGAAACGTACGATATATGATTTTAAACTTGTAAATTTCAATGTGTACAGAATTAGATGATATATATCATACAAGTCAAACTTGATATAATTCGAACATTATTTCTTAATTATTATATACGAATTAAAAAATGAGACCAATCTCACAAAATGTTTCGTCGCTTGAAATCAAATAGACAATTGAACCGAATACAAATGACATATATTTAAAAATATAGTCTCGATCTACTTAACATTTTTGTATAAGATCAATGTGTCCTTCACAAAAAAAAAACTTATAAAACATAATTAATTTTTTAGTTCTTATCTTGAAACTTAAAAAATTTGTAGCTTAGACAATAAATGTTTAGGAGGACACTGTCTTGTTAGTTGGGACAAGTGTTGCATGCCAAAATGCCATGGAGGTTTAGGGATTCACAACCTTCGTACTCAGAATGAGGCCTTACTAGCCAAATGGATTTGGTGGCTACGTGCTAGGCCGGACTCTGTTTGGACTACTACCATTCTTCAACTATTTGGCACAAGAGACCCTAACCAGTTACAAACTCGTACGACAACCTCCACACTTCTCAAGGATGTGCTAGCCACCAAAGTACCGTTTTCGCATGTCGGATACCAAGATGACCGTCAACCAATTATAGACTGGCGGTGGACGACGGACAATGTTTTCACAGTGGCCTCTGCTTATAAAATTATGTCTTGGTCTGGGATTGTCTCTGCTTATCATAAACAGCTTTGGAAAATGAAGGCCCCACCCAAAGTGATTTTCTTTTTCTGGCTTTTGCTTCGTGTTGACCAAATCAGCTGACCTAAAACTAGACAATTTCAAAATAGTTCAGGTTTTGTACCAGTCATTTTGCCTTTCATGTCTCAGCATTAACTCAAGTAGCTATTAATTGCCTATCATGCCCATTTAGTCCAGTATAAGTCATTTGGCCTGTTTAGTCTATTACCTGATTGTACCTCTGTTTCAATTGTATAAACTGTACAGGCCAGCGACAGGTTTAACATAAACTCACAACTTGAGCATCTCCAAGCCAAATATGTTGGGACTGGCCATGCTGACCAGAATCGATTGTAAGCCTTCTTTCCTTCATCTACTTCAACATGAATTTCTTTTTGAGCATTACGTGAGGGCTTAATGTTCTTTTGAGTTCTAAATCCAAAATGTAGTAGGATAAAATAAAGCAAATTTTTATGGTTTATTGAGTTCCTGTGAATTAGTTATGGAGAGACTTAATATGGGGCTAAATTAAAAAGTTCAGAACAGTTAAATAAATTGTTACTGCTTGACTCAATATTAATCATAACTTGAGCTGTTTGAGGCAAGACGGGAAAAAAGTAATGGAGTTATTGTGTGTGATTGAAAATATGTGGCACTCTTGCATTCTTGCCAGTACAGTAAATATTGGGAATAATTTGCCAATTCGCGCAACAATACTTCTGTTTTAGCTAAGTATAACTGAAAGTACGTAATATACAGTGAATGGGCGGTTAACATCAACCGGGATAGCTATGCATCATACATAGGTCGCCATCCTATGCTGGCTTATATAGCTATTGCTGAGAATGAATCCATTGGAAGAGAACGGTACAACTTCATGCAGGTATGCTTATCTCAGCCATTTTTTGCTAGTTTCCTTTTTCTTTAGCAGTTGCAAACTTGCAATCATTTAATTCTTGAAGGACACTAGTATTTCTTCTCTTAGTACAAATTTTCTAAGTTGGCCCCTGGTGACATTCTAGTCGTGTAGATAAGGTGTGCTTGCTCTAAGTTTTGGATTAAGCAACAGCTCATGGGACTCTGACTCTTTATTTTTTATATATTATTATAATCTTGTAAAGTTATAATTTCTACAACCCTTGAACTATCATATCTATGGGAGTGGTTCTATAAAGTATAGCCGACTAAGAGTAGGGCGATAAAAATGGTAAAGTGGACTGAATAGTGTGTCAATATTTGAAGTGGCGGTAAACCTGTCTTTTTTTTAAAAAAAAAAGAAATACAAACAGTATGCCAATATATTTTATGTTATTGGCATCATCAAGCGTCAGTTTTAATAAATTTGTTTTTAATCTGCTTTATTTATATTAATTGCAGAAAATGCTACTTCCGTGTGGCCCCCCTCCAGAGAGAGATGAAGATTGAAGCTATCTTGCAGTAATCTTTCAGCATGCCTTTAACAGTAGTTGTCATGAGTTTTACTTGCAGGAGCAAATTAGTATCAGTATCAATGAATGTATGTCAGAAATTGTGTTTTATTGCTTCTGTATTTTATTTTAGTTAAATTGTGAGCTGTTTGTTTAGCACTGAAACTGCTTAGTTTATTGCTCAGTCTTAAACCTAGCAGCAATGAAAAATGCTTAGCTTTCTTTCTTTCTTTCCAAATACAGTAGCTTTATCCTGCGTAGTATAATTTTGTGGCAATTTATTATTACCAGATAAAGAGCCAATATGATGCTCATTTTGTTTTTTTTTGCTCGAAAATTGGTTCATGGAGTACTGATATATGCTTGGGCAAGGTGACATTGGAATGGTTTCTCTCTTTTTTTTTATGCTTCCAAAATTATTATATCGCTGTTGGCCTAACTTGGGTGAGTTTGCTCTTTCATGTTTCCCTGTGATTGCTAGCTGTCTCAACTTGTGTTATTGCTCCACCTGTGGTGTCTGCGAGATCCAGTCTTAAACCAACTCCGACTAATTTTATTTTTCCTTTTGAGGACTTTCTTTCCTGGAGCAGTTTTAATCACTGTGACTTTGTTGATTGGACGATTGTCTTTCTAAGCTGGAAAATGCCTGCCTACAGAGACTACGGGCAAAAAGGGTGGGAGAGTAGACGTGAAGGAAGTAGATTATGAAGAATATATACAAGGGTGGGAGAGTAGACGCTGTTGAGCGTGGGTTTACCCTAATCAAACCCACGCTCAACAGCTGTATACCCTTGGCTGTCAACCCAAGAACTT
This sequence comes from Rhynchospora tenuis, assembly GCA_027725995.1. NCBI lineage: Eukaryota > Viridiplantae > Streptophyta > Magnoliopsida > Poales > Cyperaceae > Rhynchospora > Rhynchospora tenuis. The sequence continues at coordinate 124,048,840 of CM050889.1, forward strand.
ACCGGTTACTTATCTTGGCCTCCCTTTGTCCTTTCGTCGTCCAAGGAAGATACATTTCAAACCGCTTCTTGATGCTTTTCAACGGAAACTTGATGGCTGGCAGTCCAAATTCCTTTCTCTCGGAGGTCGCTTAACTCTTATCAAATCGGTCCTCACTGCCCTCCCTCTCCACTACATGCAAGTAATAAAGCTACCTTCTTGGTTAATTCAACATCTTGATAGTATTCGGAGAAGTTTTCTTTGGAAAGGCGATGTTAAATGTCTCGGGGGTCACTGCTTAGTTAATTGGGCAAAATGTTGCCTCCCGAAGAATTGTGGAGGATTGGGTATCCTAAATCTTTCCATTCAAAATCAGGCTCTTCTAATGAAATGGCTCTGGAAACTGCAGAAAGAACCACTCTCGACCTGGGCAACTACAGTAAGCCTTCTCTATGGAACACGAGATATTGCAACCTTACTTGCTGAAAATTTGACCTCCACTGCTTTTCGTGACATCCTGCAATTCAATGACTTCTTCTCTTTCTCAGTCTGCAACTCTAGCCTACCCCAGGGATTAACTTGGAAATGGTCGACCTCGGGTGTTTTTTCCTCGGCCAGCTCCTACCGTATCTTATCAGACCCGGGCTTGAGATCACCTTACCATAAGCTGCTTTGGAAAATCAAGGCACCGCCAAAAGTGCGGATCTTCTTATGGCTAGTTCTACTTGATAGAATCCTCACCCAACAAAACCTAGCTCGTCGGAATTGGCCCTCAATAACAGCTTGCCAATGCTGCTCTCAAGGCGCTGTGGAAACTTCAACACATCTCTTTATCGAGTGTGCTTTTGCCAAAGAGATTTGGACGCTTTTACAGATCAGATTAAACTTGCCGTTAATCTCCTTCACTTCGGACCTTCAGGATTTCTGGTTACTTAATAGAGCTCCAATTGGTCCCTCTTGGGATACCATTTGGGCGGCAACCTCTTGGGCAATCTGGAAAGAGAGAAACGGTCGTATCTTTGGCTCAAACAGATTAGCTGCACCGCTACTAATGGAGGAAATTTGTACCACCATCGATGCTTGGAAAAAATTGGCTTAGTTAGCGTAGCTTTTTTTGTTCTGTTTTTCTGTTTTACTTACTTTGTCCTGTTTTTACTTTCTTTTTTTTTTTTTTTTTTTTTTTTTTTTTTTTTTTTTTTTGGCTTTAACTCCTTGTACTTTGTAACTTTTCTTCTTAATGAAATTTGCTGGCGTGGCGATCGCCACCTAGCCTTCAAAAAAAAAAAAACAACGAAAGCCACAGACTACGCTGATATTGGAGTAGTGATGGAACTTTTTCTGTTGCTTCCTTTTTACAAAGCCTTCTCTTGTAAGGAAAGCTGCAATCTCCACTTAATAACATCTGGAAGATTAGCATTCCTCCATCTCTGAAAATTAGACTGAAATTCTTTCCATACACACTTTGCGAAGGGAAATTACTAACATAGCAGCAGCTCCTGAGGAGGAACCTATTCGCATTACAACCCCGCTGTTCCCTGTGCCAGAAACATATCCTAGAGGACTCCCTCAACCTTTTCTTCTCTTGCCCCTTCACATTGGTGGTATGGGATAAACCAAGCCATGCCAGCGCTACTTACTGCTTATTCTGTACAGGAATCAGTACTCACAACCCTGCAGCAGAGTGTGACAGACAAGATTTCATGTCCTTCTTGCGACTATGTTTTGGGGAATACGGATGGAGAGGAACAACAGGATTTTCAGAGGGAGCAACAGAGATGTGCAGAGAATTTGCAACTGGACTCTGTCGGAGGGGAAGCTAAACTTACATTTCTGCTGACAGCGAGACTCTGATGGTGTTTTGTTTTTATTTACTTTTCTTTTCTTTTGTTATCAACTTTGACAGCCGCTGTCAATGTTTATATCTTACCCCAGCTAATCAAATACCATTACAATTTAACCAAGAACTCCCTATCACAGTAACTAAATTACAAGCTATCCTCCGTCACAACGATTAAAATTTTGACAAACAACTGTTCTCCCAGTATCCGAGCTCCAGCATATTTCGACATCTGCAATTTGTATATGCATTAGGCTTACATAAAATTAAGCAATGAGTAAGTCACATCTAATTAATGGAAAAAAAAAGTATATTGAACAACAGTAATGCCAAATATAAAAATCGATTAAATAAAAAAGTATATTGAACAACAGTAATGCAAATATAAAAATCGATTAAATAAAAAATATATTGAACAACAGTAATGCCAAATATAAAAATCAATTAAATACTCATATACCGTTGAGGCGCTAAATTTTTTTATATAGAACCAAGATTTACAAGATTCAAACCTATATTTGCTTGATATCAGTATGATTCCTATTGTTATTTCTTCTTGACATATTTTGTGACAAATTCTAGCAGGTTTAATGGCTACATAAACTTAGTATAAAATTATAAGTACAAACAGCATTGAGTGCTATACAAGTAGTGAAACAATCCCTTAACCATAGGACAGAAAATTTCAATTCATTTATTCATGTAAATCGGAAAACAGGTCTGTAGAGACTAACCTTGAGAAAAGATTGTCGGTGGTATGGGTTGGAATTAGGTTTGAGATAGCACTTGTGGATTGGAGTCCAAGAACATGCTGACACAGGGGCATTATCGTTGGATTTTACATGAGAGGATGCAAGACAAGGTCACAACAAGCAATGCAGCACAGTTGATGAAATTAATGAACTGCTGAAAGGGAAAAGGAAGAGACGGATGAAATGCAGACAAAGGACGGAACCAAAATCTATTACTGTCCAATGTGGCACAAGCTTTGAGGTACACCTGAACTGACAGGTACTAGGCTAGATGACAGCACAATTAAATATTTGAACACATACCATGCACATTTTCCTTTTGCACAAAATAAAAACAAAATAAAACAGAGAGTTCAATGAAATGCTTCAATACCAGTATAAAAGCTCACATCATTAAAGTAAAATATAAAAGTATGGCAGGAATGACTTACATGTCAATGAATGTCTTTCCATGGGATGTGAGCAATCTTTGCCAGTCCTCACTGTTGTACCGACACTGCTCCTTCAGCACAAGGCATCCCTTAATTACAATTTTTGTGACTGACTTTGACAGCTTTGGCAGTGATGAGAGCTCTGGGCAATCTTCGAATACAATCAATCTAAGAGAGGAGAACGTTGTTCCCAAGCTGGCAGGCAGGAACTCCGTTCTGCATTTGTAAAAGTGGAGGTACTCTACAGATGCAAACTTGTTCAGATCATCAGACTCATCAAAACCAAACTCAAAATCAAAATCAAAATCAAAATAAAAACTGATGGATTTGTCTTCAACATGCTCCAGAATTAAGCCTCCAAACTACCCAACCCTGTTTTCTCAAGGAGTCTAGCACCAGCTGCCCCACCTTTGTGCACAACATTCTCAAGACCAGTGATCCTTAGGAACCCCTGAACCTTTGTCAACTCTCCCAACTGTTGTACCTCATATCCTTTTTCTTTTTTCACATGGAACTCTGGGAGGCACCGGAGGGAAGTCATGTTACCTATATATTGTATTGGGGGAACACTCGCAACCACTTAGCCATTCTCACCACTACATGCTATAGTCTGCAAGTTGACTAGATTGCTCGTGTGATTTGGTAAGCTCTGGATTGAATTAGGAATTACCAAGTTGCGTAAATTGTAAAGTTTGGACACTGATTCAGGGATTTGTTTAACTAAGGGACTATATCCGATGATTAAAATCTTTAAGTACTTCAAAGTACCAATGTCATCTGGCAATTTTGTTGGATAAGGTGAAACTTTTATTATGAGTATTCTTGGTTTCTTTAAGTTTTTCATAATCTCATTTAAAATTGTACCAGAATAATCTTCTTCAATCGGTTTGAAAATTGTTAGGCTTCGTAACTTCTCCAATTTACAGATATTTGGTATGTGCTTCTGTATATTGCCAACATCAAGAGATAAGTGACGCACAGTGCATGGAATCTCTACCTCCTTGTCATCGTCTATGGTAAAACATTCATCTCTTGACAGGCTTTGGGCCAAAGCATGCATGTTATCATGGATAGTATAGTACTCAAATTCTCTAAAAGTCTCGTTAGAGTTTGGTTCAAAGAAAAACCTAGCAACTAACTTATCAAAATATTCCTCTCCAATTTCCTCAACCCGTTTGGTAACAACAATAATAAATGTTACAGTTTAATTAAGTGAAAAGAGAAAAATGATAAGAATAATATCGTCATTGGTAAACAAGCAGGATTATTAAGGGGTAAGCCTCTGGGGGTCACGTGGGAAGAGTGAACATTTGCGGATGTTGTTGAGGCCACAAAACAGCATTACAACTCTCTCCAACCCCGCTCCAAACCCACCATGTGGTGGTGCACCATACCTAAACAAACAAAATCACAGCACAAATTAGTACTACATGTATACCATGGCTACAAGAGGGAAATCTGGACACTGAAATACATTGTTTTACCTGAAAGAATCTATATAGGTAGAAATAGTCTTGACATCAATACCACATTGCTCAGCACGCTTTGTAAGCATCTCTGGATCGTGTATCCTTTGTGCCCCTGATATGATCTCCTCGCCTAACATGGCATTTCAAAAAGATATTAGACTATGACTTGTTACATATGATAAGATGAAACAGTGAAGATTTGAGGATTACCTCGAAGAAAGACATCAAAAGAATTGCTATATTCAGGGTTATCATAACATGGCATGGTGTAGAAGGGCCTGATCCTCAGTGGAAATTTGGTCAGTATAAAGAAGTCTGTATTGTATCTGTTTACAGGAAATGTCACTGTCAGTACTATGCAATATTAGAATGGATTAAGTCATTATATTAAAGGGAGGAGAAAAAGAACTAACTTGTCACTAACTAGCTTCCCCAATTTCTTCTCGGCCTCAGTATTAAGGTCTCCCATTGGTTCAATTTCTACCCCTGCTTCCTGCTAACATATCATCTCCATTAATTCCGCATGATCAATAAAACAAACTTTTGTTATTATTCAAGTATATGAGCAGGTAGGTAAACTCAGACAACAAATCCCATGAGAAGGCAATTCAACAACTCAGACAACAAATCCCATGGACGCAGTAAACAAAAAAAAAAGGAAATGCTATCTATTTTAGATTGAAAAACACACAGCCAGTTTGATGCATCACAGAGTTGTCAAAAGCTTAAAAAAACAGAAATGATTAATATCATGTTGAGCAGATATAAAACAGAAATGATAAAGATAATGCACCTTGAGCATTTCAACACCCTCATCATAAGTCAGTCTCTTGGGCAAGTACTGCAGGGGAAAAAAAAGTTGAGAAACTATCATGAAAAGCCTCTTCCACAGAGATTATACACACAACACTTCTCCTTGACCACTCGAAGCAAACTTTAAAACTAAAAGTTGTCAGTCATTTTACCTTTATTGGTTGAAATGGGTACTGACGGTTAATGACCTCAAGCTCTTTACTGCAGTTATTATTCAAGTGGTTAAAAATTGCCACAAATAATTCCTCCACAATGTCACAAACCTGCATAGGATCAATTATACAAAAATAAACATACTACCCTTTTTCCTCAAAGAAAGAAAGATAATGAACTGAATAAAACTGAATGAACAGCTGGAATATCATGATAGTGTAACTGTACTACCTCATGATAATGTTCCTTAATCTCCATTTCAACATCAAGGCCTACAAACTCACAAAGATGCCTATGGGTGTAGGAATTTTCAGCTCTGAACACAGGGCCCACTTCGAAAACACGGCCAAAACCACCACAAATGGCCATCTGTTTGTGAAGCTGAGGAGATTGTGCCAAGCAAGCAGGCTTCCCTTTGTACTCGAGCTTGAACACTTCCGCACCACCTTCACTTGACCCAGCTATCACCTTGGGAGTGAAGATCTCAACAAATTTCTTTAACAGAAGGAACCGCCTAAACTCATTCACCCCCACAGACTTGACGCGAAAAATGGCCTGGTTTGCAGGGGTACACAGATCAATCCCCCTATTGTTGAGCCTGGTGTCCTGGCCCACACGCACTAGCTGCTCCCCACTCTCCTCAGCCTTCTTGAATTCTGTTTCGCTTCGTGAAGCATCTTCAATAGTGATGGGGAGATTGGGCACAGCTCTGTTGATGCAATAAAGCTTTCTCATCTGGATCTCAACCTGCTGGGTGGCGCCTGTGATGAGCTTGTCGGGTACAGAGATGACACCCTCTACATCCACAATGGACTCCTTGGTGAGGGAGGTGGCAAAGCACACCATCTGGGGACTGATGACGTCCTTAGTGACGACCAATATGCACTGCACCGTGCTCATGCTCTGCCTCACCACCAGAAACACAATCTTCTTGCTCGTTGGCCGTATTGCCTGTGCTGCTCCTCTTATCAACACAGTCTCGCCCTTCATCTCATCACATAGCTCCCCTACATCTTTATCATTATTTAAGATTTTTAATATTACAGGTACAGAAGCAAAAGATAAAAAATTACACAAGCAATGAAAAGAAAAGTCAGAGCAATTACCAGTCCACATACGACCAGTGATAGATTTGGACTGAACGTCTTCCAATGGTATGTTGCCATAACTGGATGACAAAGGATCAGTTTCATAATTTTCAGATCCTCCTGCTAAGGAAATGGCAGCTCTGTCCTGGTGGCGCTGGGCAGCCTTCTTCGTACCCTTCTTTGCTTTGTTCTTGCTTATGGGGTCTTCTTCTCCTTCTCCCTGTTTGTTGGCAGAGCCTTCACCTGGGGAGGTTAACTTGAGAGAAGTATTTATTTGGTCTCCTTCTCCTGGTTTGTATGGGACAAGCAACTCCAGATCCATGGACTCTATGGTTTGGGCTAGCAAGTGCGGTCCACGGTCAAAGAATAGGTGCTTCCTGCTGGCCAGCTCCTCTGCCAGTTCTGCCTGATGGTTGTCCATCAGATCTTCATTCAGAACCACAACAAGAGGTTTACCCAATCGCAGCGTCTCGAAGATGCTCTCAGATCCTGTGACCAACAACCAACAGTACATCAATATGTATCAAATTCAATTTATACGTGGGCAGTGGGCTATGTCATTTCATTCTTTGAATGCCAAATGTCGAGGGGCAATAAAAGGCACATGAATTCGCTTACCGGCATGGCTTATTACAAGAGAAGCAGATTTGAGATGATCAGCAATGGTCGGTGAAAATGTGAAATAATCAACCTCTAGGGCCCCTGGTTGTCGAGATACCTGAATTGTATGTTCCCATTATAAGAGCAGCGTTAAAATCTATAAAATCATTTAGCTTTCTCATAAAGAAGGTTTGAAGAATTTTTTTTTTTTAAAAAAAAAAATAAAAAGAGGAGAACTTTAGTTAACAGCATGAACCAATGCGGACCCTTGGTATCGCACCTGCTTTATTGACAAAAATTAATTAAAAAAAAAAGAAACAAGCACGAAAGTTGTAGACCTGCAGTGTAAATTGATGTAATCCGAGAGAGAGAGAGAGAGAGGAGAAGAGAAAAGATCAAAAGACCTTGGAGGGGAAGTAATTGCCACGACCAATTTGGATTTTAAGATGTGAGAAGCCCCGGCAAAAGAGGGCTGCTTTGACGGGCTCCGAATCCACAGCTGCCACGAGCTTGTCGAAGCAGGTTGTCCCGACCGTCACAAACACCTCCCTTCTCTCCCTCATATATCCTTCCGAGTCCAACGAATATTGGGTGTTAGGAGTTGGGACTGATGCCTCGATGTGAAGCGGTCTCAGAGATGACAATCTGTGCGTCTTCTCTCGATGGAGTATCGGCGAAACTTGAGTGAGTCGATAGAAACAAGAAAGGAAGAGATTGAGTATTAAATCCTCCCCGTAAGGGTTTTGAGATTGAGTCGATAGAAACTTGAGTGAGTCGGCGAAACTTGCGCAAGGGTTTTGAGGAACCAAATCCTCCCCGTACAGTGCAGAAGTTTTGAATCGATGGATTTCATCGAATGGAGTAGATTGAGTATCAAACATAGCTTGTATTTTTCAAGAGAACTCAGTAGGAAAAATTTAAGTCATTGGATCTTTGAAATCTGGACCGTGTAAAATTATGCAATTATTGCATAGACATGGTCTTTAGATATATTTCATATGTATTATGTATATATGCTGTATCATTATGTAATGGTTTAGGACATTTAATTTATGTCAATCTTTGTTAGATAATGAGTGTGAATGTGTTAATAATAGTTCTGTTTTTCCATATGCGTGGTTCATGGAAAACAAGTGGAATATGACAATTTTTCCTTATTACTTGCACCTTGGTGTCCAATTTATGTATGTATACGAAAGATGCTCACCAATAGATTTATATGGATTAAAACTCACCTTTAAAATGGAGATGTTTCAATTGAACCACCGGCCAAAAAATTTAAAATATAATTTCGTTTTTTTTTTAAGGTTAGGTGGCCATTGCCACTCCAACAAATTCCATTAATAAAGAAAATATATACAAAAGGAGTTGAAAAGAGAAAAAAAATGAAACAAGGGAAAAAACCTAACGTACACGACTAAAAGAAGAAAGAAAGAGAAAAACAAAAGAAAAAACCGGCAGAACTAAGCTAATCTAACAATGCCGCGTCCAAGCTTTAAAAAAGGAAATGACATCCTTTACAATATGAGACGGGGGTTTAGAACTCGCTAAGAAGATACGCCCATTCCGCTCTTTCCTTAATGAATCATAAATTAAGATGGCATAAGAAATAAAAATAAATATAAAATATAATAAGTCACAAATATCACAATGAATATGCATTAAGACACGAGTATAATAGAAAGCAAAGTTATTTTGCACATATAACCAATTGGTAATATAAAACATCATGATACATCGTAAATACAGTCAATACAATCAAATAATCAATCAATAAACAAACAATCATTAGTTCGAGGATTCTATTGCCTTCTAACCGTCGATACTTTGATCAACATGCAACTTGAGGTGAATTACAATCCATAACAGAAGCAACCTTGGATGATCATGGCTATCAGAAAAATTGTCAATCTCTGAGGTAGAGGATGATGGCTACTACTCTATAACCAAGGCAACATCACTGTTTTTTCTTGCATCATTTCGTACGCATGTGCACACAATCTGCCAAGAAACATACTTCCTAAGTTATCATGAGTCACCTCATAACAGTTCAAACTTTAACAGAACTATAAGGTTTAATTCTTCCTTTAAATTACTAATTATACCAAAGGGAACATACAAACTAAAATGAAAAAGTGTTAAGAGATTAATAATATTAAGTCAATAGCAAAAAATTGTTCGATAAGAAAAAAAAAACCCAGCTGAACGTCAGTTATTACTTGTCCGTATGCAATTAACAAATTAGCTTTTCAATTAGTTTATTCGTAAATTACCCACAATCAAACAAACTCAATTAAAGCTAAGTTTGTCTGTAACCCCGTCAAGCAAATTGAATTTGTTTTTGACCCAATAAAAATTCAACCAATGTACGATCATGATATAAAGTCACCTCTTACTTTACTAAAAGTATGATGCCAGTGAGGTGGTGCTGGAAAACCTAGGGTTCAGACGAGAGCGATCGGGATAGCGACAGTGGAGGCGAGAACATGCAAGAGAAGAGAGCAAGATTGATGGGGAGGGAGAGAGCCAGAGAAGGGAGAGCCGAGAACTGTCGGCGAAGGGAGGGAGGCAGTCGAAAGTTCTGATTTGTCGTTTCTGTTCATTCTTTTCCCTCTTCAGAAACGATGTATTGTTTGAAGGAGATGGCGATCTTGACCGCTTATCACATCTTTATCCTACGGCTTGTGATTTGCGACAAATGGGGACAGCGAAAATTGGGGGCAGCGGAATGCTTCTCTAGGAGTAAATTTTTTCGGAGGTCCTAAACTTTGTACATAGTCCAATTTTGGTCACTCAACTTCAATTTATCCTTCCACGGCCACTAAACTTTGTATATAGTCCAATTTTAGTCACTCCGTGATTTTTCTGTCTGACTCTGTTTGTTTTAATCCATTAAGGTGCAAAATAAGAATATGACTCAATAATGTATCGTGGGCCCAGCCTCTCATACGGTGATACATTGATGCAACTAAAAAACATTTTCCTTCTTTCTCAATTGATTCCCACCTCTTTCTTTTCTTTATTCCATACAACTTATGAGGCCACGACCGCTGCCGAATCTCTTTCTGTGATCCATCCTCCTACTTTCTTCTTCGATCTCTCTTCATTGCCCTCTCCTCAGACATCTCTTCTCTCTTCTCGATCCTTCCTTCACTTCTCGCCTCCCACAGTCCCACCTCTCCGCCTCCATTCCCTTATCTCCTCCCTGTCCTTCAATTACCACAACACTAACATTGATGATGATGGAAAGATAAGACATTTACTGTTTTGATTTGGAAAAGAATTGGAAACAGACCATCCTAATATTGACGATGAGAAAATTAAAAAGCAATCTCACCCCTTGGCTGATTATTAATTCTATTAATGGAGAGAGCCACAGCTAGTTCAGCTGGGTTCAAGTCCAGGTTCATAATGTATGATATGTCTTGAATTAAGTGGGATTTGTATGATGTGATGAAGAGTTGAATTAAAAGATTAGAAGCAACGTATAGGAGTTTAGTACCTCATATATACTCAAGATATATAATGTATTATACACGATCTTCAATATATAGCAATTAAGGAGGGCTCCACTTTTTTATATTTCATATCCATCTTAGTTTGGATACATTTATTTTTTAATATTTTAGAAGTGCATTTGAGAAACAGAGTTGTGGAATAGAGCATATCTGGGAACAAAAAGTGAAGAAAAATACACTTTAATAAAAAAACCGTTGTATCTGATATGTGAATGGCTATTGTCTATTGGCAATCCTCAATGATTCATTTGAACAATTTGATGGAGGATTTTTGGCGATTGAAGGAGAGGGAGGAGATGAACGAATGGAGGAAAGAGGTGGGACTGTGGGGCGAGAAGCGAAGGAAGGATCAAAGAGGAGAGTAGAGATGACTTTGACGGAGGAGGAGGAGGCAAATAAGAGATATCGAAAAAAAAGTTAGGAGGAGGAATCCATCGAAGATAGAAATAGATTTGACCATGGTCGTGGTCTCAGGATGGAAGAAAGAAAGAGGTGGGATAATTTTTTTTTTTAGTTCTTTGATTGTATGAAAGATGGGGCCCATGACACATCATTGATTCAAATCCCTATTTTGCAACTTAATCGATTAAAACAGACGGAGTTAGATGAAAAGATCACAGAAGGATCAAAATTGGACTATATATAAAGTTTAGTGGTTGTGGGAGGACAAATTGAAGTTGAGGGACTAAATTTGGACTATGTACAAAGTTCAGGGACTTTCGAAAAAATTTACTTGCTTCTCTAGTAAGTAAAGAGTAGGTGTCTGCTCCAGCGTCCCTTGATTGAAGGAAGGGGAAGGAAAGTAACAACAGAAATTAAAAAAAGGGGCTGACCTTACTGGTTTACTTGCTCCACGATGGAAGGTAGAGGAAGGAAAGTAACAGAAGAGGAGTAACTATAGAGACAAACTTATAAAAAGTTTACTCTCTGACTGTACCCTCCGATTTGGAGGGTACACTTATCCGGTCACTCCTTACACAACATATGGAAGAGAAAGGAGAGGAAAGAGAGATAAGGTGAGATATAGACACAATTTATATAGAGTTAACCCCTCAATTTTGAGGGTAAACAAATTCAAGCACCTTCCCCTCTCCACCCCTGCCTTTCCTTTAATAAGGTGGTTCTGGACCACTATTGTAGAGGAGAGGAAAGGAAAGTAAGTTAAAAGAAGGCTGCCCGAACTGTTTCCTTGCTCCACAAAGAATGGAAAGTAAAGGAGAGGGAAGAGATACTAAGGGTGTGTTTGGAAGTATACACGTGGAACAAAGAAATGGGAACAAGTAATAAAAGCTGGTGGGAAGCCTCTTTCAATAAGGAGGTTCGTGAGAAAAGTCCAAGAAACAGTGTCGAAGGCCTTGGCAAAATTAACTTTGCAAAGAATAGCCAGAATCTTATGTTTGTGATAGAAAGAAATGAATTCTCTAGTTACCATATACGATTCCATAATTGAACGACCCTTCGTGAAAGCCGTTTGCATAGGACTGACAAGAACATTCATGAAAGGTTGGAGACGAGTTGCCATAATTTTCGTGATAATTTTCGCGAAAGTATTGATGACACTTATTGGCCCATAGTCAGAGACTTCAGAACAGTGTTGCTTCTTTGGAACTAAGGAGATAGTGGCCTTGTTAAGAACGACCAGATCAAGAGTGCAATTCTGAAAGGAGGAAAGTGCCTGTAAAATATTTGATTTAATAATATCCCAGAAAGCTTTAAAAAAGTCAATTGGAAAGCCGTCTGGGCCAGAAGATTTGCTAGAAAGGAGTTGATTGATGGCAAGGAGAACTTCTGCTTCAGAGAAGGGAAGTGCTAGTGTCGAGAGATCCGGAGAGTTGCCAAGTTTACCGCTCAGGTCAAAAGGTGGAGGATGAGGAGGACTAGTTCCTGAGACTGAGCGATAATGGGTGAGAAAAGTGTCGAGTAGGACAGATTGATCAGAAAAGGTGGTACAAATTAGATTTTCCATCAGATTGATCAGAAAAGTGTCGAGTAATCTACAATTTGAAAATTGACATGTATAAACGGGCTTATAGATTTATTTGTTAATGTACAGTTGAGTTGGCTCTACATATGATCCTTTAAGTCCATTCAATTCGTTCATTCAATTTACCAATTATCTTTAATTGTAAATAGCATTGATGATATTAAAACCGTAATGATGTTTTTCGTATTCTCCACCAAAAGCTGCATTTTGTGAAATTATTATCTCCTCCACCATTTTTCTTTAGACAGAAGCATCAACGTTTACAAAATATAAACCTTCAAATGGGAAAAGAAAGTCAAACAAACTATCATTGAATAAAAAGTAAAACAAAAATAATCCTACTTCATATGAATATACTTAGAAAGAGTTAATTCAAAATCATACATAGAAGCCACTTGGTGCCGTATATATATTCATCTATTGTCTTAAGCTTCCATTTTCTTAGCCAATTACATAATCCTACTCTCAAAAAAATAATGTAATGATATAAAGTTTGCGAGCTCAATTTGAGATGGTCGTACTCATGCATGTCGAACAAAATCATAGACCAAGTGAATGAATAATATATATATATATATATATACACACACACATCACCATCGTTATGGTGCTTTTGAAATTAGTAAAATCAAACAATATATTTGTCTCAGTATTAGCTAGTATTTGAAAAATGGACCATTTATTTTGGAAAATTACATCCCTATGTCTGCCGGTGACCGGATGAAGATAAAAATATGAAGGGAACACAAAAATCTGATACAAAACTATGTTGTGTCAAATTATTGTCTGTGGGTGAATCGGATTTGGTTTATGAGCAATAATACCCAACACATAAATAGTTACAAAGTATCACGTTATAGAAAGCGTAAAAATGCTATTTCATAATGCTTGAAGGGTCGGGCTACATTTAATTAAACAATTCCGACACCCACACATATTTATTTATAATATTGAGAAGAGTGAAAGTGAGTTTATGTTTAAATAACAAGATATAAGATAAAAGTAGCCATTGCCATTGCTGGGCTAGGAACATCATGTCAAAACGAAATCTACTTTATACTTTGGACTGGAAAAGCAATAGCATCGTTGCAGTAGAAAAAGAAGGATAAGCATAAGAGCTGAAGATGGACCTTAAGGTGATTTCTTTTTCTACTTATGGTATGTAGTTTCTAACAGTAAATGAGACTGAATATTGCTTCTTTGTGTTTATCCTAGAGAAGTTATCTATGGTCCATATAAACCTCGATGTTGCAGATCTTCCACAGGCTGAATCTTCGCAGTTGATATTGTTTCATTTTGCACCACCACTATCCCAAAGAAACAACAAAGACTGTTAGAAATTGAGAAATAACCGAATTCTATTTTCAAAGACTCTAAAGGAAAATCAATTTTGTTTAATGAAAATTCGAATACCACTTTTTAAACAATTTAACAATTAAATCCCTGGGAACATAAATTGTAGCTCTCTTTCAGGGAATTCACAATGGTCAGGACATTGTGGAAAATCTTTTGTTTGCCTAAGAGTCCCACAGGTTTAAAAACTTATCACCTTATATTTTCAATTTTTAAATAAATGAAAAAAAATTATCACAAAACTTCTTGATAAAGTTGCCTCTCCTGATATAAGAAGGGTTACAAATGGCAGACGTGTGGCAAAGTGTGCTCAACGACCAATGATACACTTTCAGCACTCTACCATGGATCAATGACTCATGCTTTCAAGGTAGGAGCCAGAAGTTTTTACCGGTTGGAGTATATATCATAGATACTTTTCAGTCATAAGCATATTTTTACACATTTTAGGGCCATGGTGAGCCAATTACCTCGCCACTGACCACACAAAGCTCCACCTTTCTATGGTTTGATACAAGTGAGCTTGCATTGGTAATTTGTGTTGTTGTTCGGTGTGGTGCAGGCAAAAAACGAACTATTTCACAGGCCCATTGTATTATCCAAAATACGAAGAACTCTTTACTGGTGGGAGAAGATGTGGGAGAAGATGTTGGATGATTTGTTCAATGGTCGGCCTTATGATATGTTTGATGCTGCTCTCTTCGATACCAAATGAAAATTCCCTCTAGATATTCAGGTATCATAATTCATAATTTTATATGTTCTCGCTAAAAGATGGAGCATCTCATGAATGTAGTATATGTAGTTCTGAAAAAGTTTTCTTTTTTTCTCCTCATTCTGTGGTTACCAGTTCTGAAAATGTTGTGCCCTTTTGTCACTCAATTATAACTTAAATTAAAATTAAATTTCAAATAAAAAATAAAGTCAATCTGCATTCTCATATGTGATTTGTGTGGCCATTGAAGGACATGATAAAGAGGATGAGGTTAGATCTAAAGAAATCAAGGTACCAAAATTTCAATGAACTGTATTATCATTTACATAGTTTAAGTGTTTTCTTTGTTATTTTGAATTATTTATCTTACAGCTAAAGACTTCTAACAAAAATTGCAGACATACAAAGGATGCAATTAAGCTTCTAAATAAGCTAATAGGAAGTAAAATTCTCAAATTTCAAACCCAAGAAGTTAGATCCAATTGCATATCAAAAAAAAAAAAAAAAAAAACAAAGTACATTTGGTACACCATGCTCCTGTACGTACCAAATAAAGAGCAAAAGAAAAAAAATTAAACAAAACATGAACCAACATAAGAAGAATCATGTACCTTAGCTTACAGTAGAGCCCAGAGCTTGCTGCTCCAACCACATATCACAAAGCAACCTAACAAAATAAATAAAAAAAAAACGTAAATACAACAACCATGCAAAGAAAAAAGAACTGATCTTTGAAGCCCTCATGCTACAGGTAAGAGAAAATCACCTTTAAATTTTTTTTCTGGAAGCATATTACTGTTGCTTAATGTTTAATGTTTAGACATGGCTGGTGATATCTTATTTCTTCCAGAGTAATAATTGCATAAATGTATTTAGTTAGGGTCTGCTTCAGGAGGAGCTTTTCGAAGGAAGGGAAAGGAGAGTAAGGGGAAACAGCGCCGTTTACTCGCTCCAGTACGAAAACGAGAGAGGAACGGAAGGAGAACGAAGATGTGTCAGTTCCATCAAAGTTTTGATTTGTGTTACTCCCAAATCGGAGTGTACACGAGGTAAGATCTGTTAAATTACACAAATATCCTAAAAAATATTAGCGCCAAATAGCATTTTCGATCCCGCCATAAAATTTTTGCTCCTGCACGATTTATTTGGTACTGCAACTTTTGCTCCGCTCGATTTATTTGGTACTGCAACTTTTCTATATATAACCATTAGTTCTCTCCTACCTCTATTATAGTAATAAAAACTAGAAGAAAGGACAACTACGGTGCTTTTCTTTTTGTAGCTCCAAACAGAAATGTTTCTTTATTCTTATAAGAAATTAATAAATGTCACAGATCTTAACTCATTTCTTAAATTCTTTCAATTTGGTTTTTATTTATTACAATTTTTTTGTGATTTCACTATTGCAGTTCGCATGTATTGGGTAAGGAGAGGAACACCTAGGAGAGGTAAGGAACTTTTCATGCATGGTCTCTAGGCTTTACTCAAACACCTAAATTGGTGTAAGATCATTTTCATTTGCAACAAATTGTCCTGGCTGGAAATATCTAAAAGGCATTATTGTTAATTTTGTTGTTTCACCTCGGTTGACTCATTTGAGCAAAGCTAGATGCAGACACAGCTATTGCGCATTAGTGAAAAGAAGATAAGAGAATAAGAAAAAGAGGAATCAATCATTGAGCATTGTAAAGAAGGAGCTAATAGGACAAAAAGAGAGGGAACAGGTCAACGGTAGCTAAAATTGAAGCAAATATTTTATTTCTTCCTTTCATTTGCCGTAAGTATGTTTAGCTTTTCTTCAACTCTTGGATGTGTGTAATTTTTCTCACTAAGTTAGATGTTAAAATTACAAAAAATAGATTTATTTGGTGTCGTTGAATAGGTTGAAATAGATATATTTCTTATTTATTTTGCATCAATTGATGATCAGAGGATTAGTATTTAGAAATTGTTGCATAGTTTTTTTTTATGGTGATATAGAGTTTGCAGCAGTAATGAGAAAATGGAGTTGAGTTTGCAACAGTAGTGGTTAATGAAGAAATAATGGAGCTTGATACTGGTTACTGGTACAAATGGTGATGGTACATGAGAGTACGAGCACAGATGCCAGCAAAGAGGATTTGGCGAATAAATGACAATCTGTAAGTTTTACACTTGAATTAAGACAAATCGTGTGTAATGTTTTAATATAATGAATCGGGTAGATGTAAGCCACTTTCTCAAAATTCAAAAATAAAAAAAGTAAGGCAACTTGCATTCTAAATTTGGTACACCACCCAAATCATGTTAGTGTGTATTTAATTGAAAACTGATATTAAATGTGGTAATTTGGTCATTTTCTTGCTTTTAAATGATACGTATCTTCTCTAACTTTGCTAAAAAAATCATAGAGTTCTTTAATGCTCATATTATATTTTTTAGTAATTTAATATTTTACCATCCTAAAATTATTTTTTCAGGTCTTTAAATTATTTCAGGTTTTTAAATATTTCTTTCTTCATGTGTATGTTGCAAATTCTAAGATCCTTTTATGATAAATTTGATTTTACTAATAGAGTTCTCTTTAAAGTAATTTAATTATTTCAGGTCTTTAAAGCCTTTTTTAGATTTAGTAAAATTAAATTATTTAGTTTGCGATTATAGTGTTCTTTATGCTCATATTTATTCTTCTCAAAGTCTAAGTCCATTTAATCACGTTATTTAGTTTTAGAAATTTAGGATTCAGGTCGCTATAACCGTCTATTTTTAACTTTGAGACATGTTTAACATATTTATCTTGGAAAATTTTAGGGTACAAGGAAAGCTATTTTTGGATTTGAGAGGCACCAATATGATGCTGGTGGAGTACATAATATGAAAAATATAACATGGGTTCGGTTGAAAAATGGACGCATTCATAATAAAAATGAAAATTTTATTTTATATTTTTATGTATTATGTTATGCGTCTCTTGATCACGATCTTAAATTATTGATTTATTTTTCATAAATTTCAATTTGCATGCTCTATGTGTTGATTTATATTGATTTGATGCTCATCTATATTAGTATCAAACAAAAATCCCATATTGAGCGAAGCATGGACATATATAAGAAACTAAGAACATTCTTTGGCTGTCGTGGAATCGATTTGGTCATCGTTTTATAACCATCCACGAATTAAACCAAAATTTATTATTTTGTTTCAAAATATACATAAATGATTTATACATAACTTAACTAGACGAACAATGTAAACATTAATTTAATAAAAACTCATGTATCGAGCGAAGCTCGATGAACCCCTCTAGTTATAATAAAGATGTGTGGGTGTCGAGATCCTTTAGTTAAATGTCATCCGACACTTCAAGCATTGTGAAATAATTGTGAATAGCTTTTTTTCTGATTTATGTAATGTGATATTCCGTAACTATTTATGTGCCGGGTATTATTGCTCATAAAACTGACCCGATTCACTAGAGACAATAATTTAGCAACACATTGTTTTGTTTCTTATTTTTGTGACCCCTTCCTATTTTCATTTCCATCATGTCTCCATCTTTCTTTTGTGTTGCTTAGAGTCGCTCTCCAAATTAATTTCTCTTCATCGTCATTCTTAATTTTAATTTACAAAATATAAATCAAATTTATTCAATTGAAAATAGAAAAAAATCAATTTTTTTATGATATATATATATAGATAGAGGATTGCTAATGCGCCATCGATGGCACGTGCCATCGATTTTTCATTTAGTCATTTTTCAAGATCTAAAATTCAAATGGTCAATCCGAACTGTTCAAATTGATCATCTTATTGAAATACCCTTGGACACCAAATTTTACAGTTTTGCTATTTATTATGATATTTTCAAATTGGAGGGACCGAAATACTCCAATTATAATATTTTTTTGAAAATATCATAATAAATACCAAAAAAGTTCGAAAAAATGTAAAATTTGGTGTCCAAGGGTATTTCAATATGGTGATCAACTTGAACGGTTCGGATTGAACGTTTGAATTTTGGATCCTAAAAAACGACTCGATGGCACGGGACCCTTCATGCCATCGATGGTGCGTTAGCATTCCTATATATATATATATATATATATATATATATATATATAAGTCATTTATAAACATATTACATTTCATGAATAATATCAACATAATATAAATCATATTATTTCATATAACTATAACTATATTTACACAAATATAATTTTTGCTTTAAATTGATCAAACTCTTTAAATTTAATCAAATCAAAGTAAGTATAATAACTAAACTATATTTATAAACATAAATATATCTTAACAATATATCCAAAAATGAACATAATTAAACTATAGAAACATAATAAAAATATTCTTATTATAGATATCTATATCGAGCGAAGCTCCATATGTCCCTCTAGTACTATTAAATTAACAAAAATACATAAATATTAAAATGATGTCACCCAAAGAACAAAACTCACCTGTCTATCCAATTAAGAGCAACTGATTACCGATATTATGAAATATTTTATAACAATTATAAAAACTACATCCCTCTACAAACTAGAGATATGTGAACAAGACCATCCAATGTGGTCGTATCTAGGATATCTATTTCCATCAGCTAGAATAATAAAAAACAAGAACTAAAAAAATTAAAGGCATGAATTAAATATAATTATTGAAATCTAAAAAAAAAAAAACAGTAGTGAATGTGAGAAAACACATGGCAAAGTGTATCTGCAACTAGAAAGTGTCTATTATGCATCATCGTAAAAATAATTTTTTTAGCGTATTTTTTTTCCTTCTGCTCGATGCACCTCCAATCTCTATAAAATTTAATTCTTAGGAGGTTCATGATTATTTTAGAACAAAAAATAAATAAATTATTGATGTTACATGGTTTTGAATTTTTCATAACATCTTAATTCCATATGTGGTTTAGTAAAAATATAAAAATGCATTCGAGACTATTGTCTAACATGTCGAGCCTACTATTAGAATGCTTGATAGAATGCCATATTTTCTATTACACCAAGAAGCTGCATGTTTAGGCAATGCTTTAATTTTCCCTATGTTAATTTGAGAGATCGACTTTGTCTATAGAGATATGAAAGGAAATAATGTTAGTTTACAAATAGATATTAATGTAGCATTCAAATAAAAAAGTAATACTAGATTTCACACATATAAAAAAGTGCTAATATACAAATAAGTGACATCTAAAAAGAAAATAGTAAAATTATATGACTATACCTTTAATACTCATATCAACGATTATAGTTTTCTCTGATATCTAAAAATATAGTTTTTCATTTAATTTGGAAAATAAAAATGAATTTATTGTACCAAACAATGCTACAAGGAAAAAACTTGACGATAATTTAGTCGAACATTATCTCATATTCCAAAACGAATGTTTAACACTCACTGTATTTTGGGGCAAGAATGAAAAATGCATGTGTTCATGCCAAAAGATGCGTGGGAGATATATTGTGCTGGATCAAAGGTTGCTGAATAGATTATTCGGCTATTAGAAATTTTTATAGAACAATATTTCAGCAAGAGAAAATGGACATCTCCATAGAAAACCAATGGATAAGTTACATATAATGAGGAATTTTTTGGGTTTAGGGAGATGTTTGGAAGAATGATTGTCTTATAGCATATATAAAGAGATGTGTTCAAAGAGATTCCTAATGAATCTATTGTGTAAAATTATTAGAAAATAAAAAAATCATACGGAATTGTTGTATTTTTTATTATTTTAATTATTATTTTAGATATTGGATATATAATATTGGATCTTGGTTGTTATTGTAAATATATTTGATTTTTCATAATATTTTTTATGCTACATTGTTTTAGAATTGTTTATTTGAAAATTATTGTAATACAATGTGTGTATTAGACATTATGTCATACTTACATTTTTAGCAAAAAAAATTTATGGACCCTGCTGACATGAATTTCTAGCTACGTCCCTAGTTTCCTAAACTACTTTTGTGCATTCTTGCTTTTATTTTTTCTGATATCTTTAAAACTCTTTTTAGTATGTATAAATATTATTTGTAGGCATTTTGCTTACCGGTAAAACAATTATATCTTAATCTATTTAGTTATTTAAAATTCGACACATGAAGGTTGTTAACGTATTTCCATATTTTTTTTTTGCCTAAAATTACAAACTTCAAATACCTTTCCAAAAAAAAAAAAAATGATCTTTATAGAGCTCCGCGGAACGGTTGTTAAAACTTTAAAGAAATAAAGAAAAAGAACCTTTCAGATATTGTCCACAAAAGAAAATAAACAATAAAAATCGGCAAGGCAACAATAATCCAAAGGTAATGGGGAAAGGCTTTTGGTGTTAAAAAAAAAAAAAAAAACAAAATCAACAGTATCCACCTCAAGTCAAATTGCGTTTAAAAAAGCTTAATTTAACTAGCAATATTTTAAAAACAAAATCGACTACTTGTGAAAGATAAATATTGACTTTAAATTTAAAAGAGACTTAAATCTAAAATAAATGGACGTGATAAATTTCAATTCGATACAATTATACACTTATTTTTTAATTGAGTTCGGTAATTTTAATTCTTGAATAACATTTTGGTAAATCTATTGTCCATGAACGTGATAAAAAAAAATAAAAATGTAAATACATAATAAGCAAATGTTGTACATTCGAATTCATTAGAACTATTTCTAGTTTTTATAATTCTATATTACAAGTTTTTACTGAAAGGCCACACTTAAATAGTTAAATCTGTCGATACTATTTAGGACTTCAATTTGGACTTCATTTTTTTTCTATCAAGCCCATTCATTCAATGTTTCCCTCTAAGAAGTTGTTGCAGCAAGGTACCCCAGTTATCGTTTATAAATTGAATCTATAAAAGACCAATTTAGTTAGCAAATTATTTTTATCCTCCAGATTGAATGGAAACAGATAGAGTATGAAATGGAATTTGAGCGAACTCAGCCTCTTGAGCTCTGATAGAATTACTATACTGCTCTTCCACATCCAGGAAATTAAAGACGAGCATTGAGCTTTCTGGCGGCACATGCACCGGCATGCGACCTTCTAACATCTCAACCACCTCTGTCATGCTCGGCCTTAGTTCAGGGTTCGCTTGGATGCACCAAAGTGCTAGTCGAACTAAAATTGAGACGTCTTCTTCCCTTATATCTTCATTCCTCGCCAAGCTCTCATCAACTACCTCCATTAGCTTGCCTTGCATCATTTTCTCTCTGACAATCTGAGGGAAGTACGAGCTTTGTCTTTGCTGACTCTCTCTGTCAACCACCAACATGAAGTTCCTTCGCCCACCGACCAACTCCAAAAGCACCATACCATAGCTATAGACATCAGACTTCATTGAGATAGCATGCGGCACAAGCATCTCAGGCGCTAGATATCCAACCTGTAGATGGAAAAAAAATATACTGTTAATGTAATATCTTCTTTATGCAAAATTTATTTTTAGATAACCTCTATTCTGTCCTTCCTTCCTATTTTATCGAATGATCAGCATTCATTTATAGCAGGTGACAAAAAGAACACATTGAATTATTTAACAATAAGGATTACATACCGTGCCCCTTGCTCTGGTCATGACACTATTTTCATCCCTACCAATTAATTTTGAGATACCGAAATCTGATAGCAGCGCCCTGAAATTCCCATCAAGGAGAATATTTGCAGGTTTGATGTCGAGGTGCAAGATGCGATTATGGCACTCATGGTGGAGATATGCTAGAGCCTTAGCTACATCAACTGCAATATCACACCTTAATACCCAAGTTAACTGGCATCTTTTGTGGTCGCCCTCAAAAAGCCAAGTATCGAGAGATCCATTTTCAAAGAATGGATATACAAGATAGCGGTCTCCTCTCGGTGAGATGCAATACCCCAAAAGGCGCACTAGATTTACATGTTGCAGGCTTGTTATCACTGTTATCTCTGTTTGGAACTCTGTTTCACCACTCGGCTGCCATTTGATCCGCTTTACTGCAATGGTAGAGCCATCTGTAAGTGTCCCCTTGAACACAGCACCAGAAGCTCCTTCACCAATCAGTGCTTGGTATTGGAAGTTTTCTGTAGCTTTTTCAAGCTCTTTAATGGTAAATCTTGTGGGTAATCCGACTGTCTCAAGGAAATTATATTGCTCTGCATTTATTCTTTTCTGCTCAATGTATGCTTGCAAACGTGCCTTTAATTTTGGAATGACCATTTGCCATAGCCCAGGAACAAGGGATAAACAAGCATTGAAGCTCGCAATAAAGATAAGTAATATATCCTTATAGTACCAGTAGATGCGTAGGAGAATAGCTAACACAGACACAGCAAGGAAAGCAAATGCTATGGCTGCTACCTTCCACCCATGTACCCAGATTTGCGTTACATGAAAAGTGGATAGTATAAGATATACTATACTTGACACAACCACAGTGAAAATTTTATTAAATTGACCTGAATATTCACGATTTTGTAATAGAATAACCACGTCAGCTACGAATGCCGTATATAGGACTGTGTTCCTTTGATCATGAGTAAAGGTGATCATCAAAAATGCTTGCCAGGTCACTGAAGCAATACCAAAGATTAGATTGGATACGAACTTCCATGTCCACGGTTTGAAGAAAAAATGGAAAGAAAATATCACTATGATTAAACCAAAAGATAAAGCTACCACTAAAATTTTCAATTTTGTCATAGATATTCGGTTGATATGGAGATAACAAACAGTAAAATATATTAAGGCATTAATTACTGAAGTTCCTAGAGAGTCCGTGACTACTTTTGAGCAATCTAAGATAAAGACAACTGTCAGCTCGACAATTACTGTGACTGAAATTATGATCTCCATCCTTCCTATGGCCATTTGATTTTTCTCAATAATGTTGAGTTACCTATTGAGTAATGGAATAGGCCTTACCTCAAACAGAGAGACATGGAAGTGATTGAGCTCAACATATATAAGATTACCACAATACTGGAAGTCGGGTTTGCCTGACTAACTATAGCAAAGTCTCTCTGCTCCTATTTCCACTGCCAGAGAAATAGAGGTATGCGTTGTCTTTACCTACAACCAAAACGGTATGTGTTGTATAGAAAACAGATGTTCTCTGGTTAGGAAAATAACACATACATCTCAAAGTACACCTAGACTTGGTATTGGTAATTAATGAATTCCACCCCCTTTTCTTGTTACTCTCAGTCTCACCCTTTAAAACTGGATCCACTTGCGGTCTAAGTCAAGCAGTCAACCAAATCATAGTCAAAGTTTGCAGGCGCCAGGACTACCATGCCATCACTTTAGCAATTAAACTAATTACCCCGTGCTTTGTTAAACATCAACACATCTCACCTGCCGTGAGTCAAACTTTGTTATAAACTAGATTCTTTTTTAGTGGTGCCTCCGGCGCAACTATTATCTAAGTTTAATAATTAGTATTGCTTATTGTCTGACACAAAATTGTTTCTCACGCATCTAATAGGCCGTGTATTATGCATAGAACACATCATACATATATTGTACTGACTTATGAGCGGAAATTCTGTCTCTGCTTTCCTACCTGCTCGCGTTCAATCGTTCTATTGTTCTAATCCGTTCTACAAGTGGATAAAGACAAAAAGGGATGTCCGTTAAACTTATACATTGGGATAAAGACAATAGAGAGAGTTGGGCCAGGCCGGATGTCCGTTAAACTTATACATTGGGACGAAATCGAATCAAGACAAGTAGATTGGAAAGGAATTAAAGAGAATCTGAGGCTTATCATTACATATTTACATTTTCAAGCGGGACCTGTTCCATGTCAAAATGCATCGAGTAACGAAGTATAATACAATGATTGAAATGTCAGAAATACATACGAAATTCCTTTCCATGATAATTTGGTTCGGTGTATTTCATTTCCAATGTTATTATTCTCGTTTAAAATATTGGTTTTTTGTCGTCGATAGACGTTGGGTCTAAAAACAATGAAGATACATTTGTCGTGAGAGTACTGAACAAGGAAAATCAAGTACCATGTTTTCAAAAAAAAAAAAAAAAAAATCAAGTACCAACTCACCCTCGAAAACAACACAATTATCTCAAAATATAATTAATGGAGATATTTTATGGATTAAGATTTTTCTCGTCTCTTAACTACTTAGATACCCGCCTGAATTGACAAAGCCAGTTTTCTTGTTTCAATTTTCAAACAACCTACAATAAAACAAGTACAAACATTGTGCGCTACCTAAATTAATGGGACAATTGAGTTCAGGAGTTGGCCTCCAAACCATTAGACTTAAAACTGTGCATATAAATATTATTTCAGTCTAACCAGAAACAAATTATAACTGGTAACCATATTTAAGTTTCAGCCCCGTAATAACTTAATGCATACTTAAAACCTAAAGCATCTCTCATATTGAACATAAACAAACAATACCATAAGGTGTTGATAATAAAACTCAATCACAATTGAGAATAAAAGAAAACAAAGACTGCAACACATGGGATAACGTAGCATACCTAGTTTCTGAGCCTGTCTTTATTGCCCTTGCGCGGCACATTTCTTTTCATTTCGCAGGAGGTTTCCGATATGCCAGCATTTTGGTCGTTGAAAAATTGACTTTCTTACTGATACGATCTTAGTATTAACAAAAACTAATTTGATATTAAAAGAACAAGGAACTGTGATGCCGATAAAAACAATTTAATGCTGGTGCATATCTTCAAAATGAAATCATGAACTTAAATATTGCTTAACCAAAACATTAAGTATGAACTCGTTAGTAAAGTATGCTGATAATGGAGTATATCTTCAACAAATAAAAGTTGAACCAACAACCAGTAGAAATAACTACAATTGCAACAAGTCCTTATGATCTTCTTAAAAAAAAAAAGTACAAAACAAAAACTAATAATTAAATAATAGTACTTACTTATAAATAATAAGTGTAAGACAGAACTTTGCCTAAGGGACAATCAAAAGAGACGAACACATGGTGCACAAAGACTATGACAGTTCTAACATCTCTCTCTCTGCAGTATAGAGCCAATAAAACTGGTCTTCAACTCAGAGCAGTCAACTGTCAGAAACCAGAGTCTCCCTGTCAGACCAAACATAATAACAGAGAGTCATATTATATACAGGCAAGAAAATGAATATTCCTTAGCTATTTAAAAACATCACATCAATTCAAAACAATTTCAAGAAGCAGTGGCTAATCTGAAACAATCCAAAACAAATTATGTGTATAACAATTGTGAACAATCTAAATAGCAAAGTAAATTTCAGGAGGGCCTGGTCTCCAAACTGTTACACAAAATTTACGCTAGTAAATTTCACTAAGGAAATGTAAATATTTGCACAACTTTTTTTTTTCCACTGCATCGAGGTGCCTAATTAATTAAATGGCAAAATCCAATCAAAAAAAAAAAAATCCAAAAAGCATCATTTACAAGAACAACAGAGCTGGTGGTGCCAACGGGTTGTGCACTATGCCAAAAGAGCTGCATAGAGCCAACGTTGCATTTGTTCTTTCACTAGCACTCTTCTTCAGCCATCATTTACATTTCGTGACTTTACTTGTGTTGATTGTATAACATAATTAAACATTGTGTACACCTCACACTCCCCAAGGCCGTGTAAAATTGAGTTGAGCATTTTGGCCAGAGATTATTTATTTTGTCGGATAAGATTTGAGTTCTCCTGTCAGGCCAAACACAATAACAAGAGTCCTATACAGACAATAAAATGGATATTCCCCAGCTAATTAAGAAACATCACAGGAATTCAAAAAAATTGCAAGAGGCAGTGATGCTAATCGGACACAATTGCAAACAAATTATGTGTATAACAATTGTGCACTAATTAAATATGAGAAAGTAATTTCAGACCTCGAAACTATTACACTAAAGTGGAGAACCATGAATAACCTGTTGTATACATAAACCTAAAGCATATCACACCGAGCAGAAACAACAACACGACAACACCATAAGCTGCTTCTTTGTAGGAAAACAGAATCACATTTGGGAGTAGAAAAACAAAAAAGTAGAAAACACAAGTTGTATGATGTGGCCAGCATACCTTGTTTTCTAGTTTGTCTTTCTTGTCCTTGGTCTTCCTTTCCCTCTTGCTTAAGGTTTCAGAAATGCCAGCTGCTTCCTCTTCAAGTTTTCCCTGATTAGCAATTTCAACAAGTTACGAGCACAAACCAGTACATGAAAATTAGAATACTCATATCACTGCAATACTTTATTTTCAAGGTAAAAATTGAATGTTATAGCATTCAAATTGGGAAAAAAATGAAACGGGTGTTAAATACAGGACTAGGAGAGAGAGAGAGAGAGAGAGAGAGAGGGAGGGAGAGATTGCGCTCTGGATTACAAATTTATTACGATTCTATTGGAATGAAATGGAGGCATCAGCATTGAAATAGCTAGATCTAAATGTCTTACAATTATCAGCCAACATTTACTGGAAACAAAAGGAGTTACAGATATCAGCGCAAGAATATTGTCTATTCATGCTGCAAGAGCCTAGACAACAGATGAAGGGTTAAACTTTGTTTTGGTGACTTGACTTGATCGTGTAACATAACTAAAGAATGTGTATACCTCACACTCCCCAAGGCCGTGTGAAATTGAGTAGAGCATTTTGCCCTCTCAGACCAAACACAATAAGAAGAGTCATATACAGGAAAGGAAATGAATATTCCACAGCTAATTAAGAAAAGTCACAGCAATTGAAAACAATTGCAAGGGGCAGTGATGCTAATCAGACACAGTTCAAAACAAATTATGTGCAAAACAATTGTCACTATATAAATAAGAGAAAGTAATTCAAAACAAGCATATCACAGTGAAACAGGATGACATTATAAGTCCATAAGCTGCTTCTTGTAGGATAATACGATCATAATTGACCATAGAAAAAAGAAAAAAAAAAAAAAAAAAGAGTACAAAACACAAGTGGGATGATGGGGCCTGCATACCTTGTTTTTGAGCTTGTCCTTCTTGCCCTTGGTCTTCCTTTTCCTTTTGCGAAAGGTTTCAGATGCGCCAGCTCCGTCCTCTTCAAGTTTCCCCTGATTAGCAATTTCGACAAAAGTTAGGAGTTTCAACCAGTACAAGAAGATTAGAATAATGATATCACTGCAAAACTTTAATGTGTATCAGCCAACATTTAATGGAAACAAACAACAGGATAACACCATAAGCTGTTTCTTTGTAGGATTGAACCGGAGGCGTTAGATTGAAATAGCTAGATCTATTTGTCTTACGATTATCAGCCAACATTTAATAGAATAAAGGGAGTTACAAATATCAGCGCATGAGAATGTCTATTCAGGCTGCATGAGTCTGAAAATAAGAGGAAGGTTTAAACACTTGTATAATCTTGGTGACTCTACTTGCACTACTTATAGCATAAAGAATGTGCATACCTCACACTCCCTAAGGTCGTGTGAAACCGAGCCGAGCATTTTGAGCAGATATTCTTGATGTTGTCGGATAGGATTTTCTCTATCCAAGAGGGTCCACGAGGTTAAAGTTGAGGGGTAAGTTCCATAGGTAGATGGCGTCGTAGGTTTAGGGAGAGGTTTGAATGCACGTAAGGAGAGGGCTGCCATTTCGGGAAGTGACATCGGAGTTGTAGCTATAGGTTCACCTTCCACCTGGATAGCAATCAGTACTTAGGGTCAGGGATATCAGAATATGAGTCGGAAAACATTACTAATTGGCAAACTTAATGGGGTATGTTATATGTATATATAGGTGCCGAATTTGCAATTTGAGGGTTAATTTCCAAGAGTTCCCAAAAGATACGATTGGTGCCCTGCGTAATTTCTAACTGGGCAACAAAATAAATATAAGGCGTATACTAATACTAGTACTAGCTAGCAAAACAGATGAAACATAAGATTGACAAATCCGGCTAGCTAGCAATATATAATTGAATCATGCATAATATGGTCATCATTCACTAACTCACCTTGGCTAAAAATTTTCTCATTACTTGGCGATCGTGATCACAACGAGGGATGGGTATTTGGAAGGGACAGTGCTTAAGATTCCGATTCAAGACGGGGGTTTCATCCATGGTAACGATTGCACGGAAATGAGACCTAGGTGGCCTAGAGGTTAGGGTTATAACTTATGTCTCGGTTGGGAAATAATCTCTCTCGCGCATTCACGGGAAGAGAATTTGAGAGGGAGGTTAATCGATTTGACTCGGTCAGATCGACGAGAGGAGAGCGAATGAAATCCGCTGCAATCCAGTGCAGTGGACTGTTTTGATCTTGTCCGTCCGATTAATAATGGATACTCCATAACTAATACCAGATTGATAGACTCGAAAAACTGTGACCGTTGAGATTAAATCTGACGGCTCATATCAAAATAAGTCCACTGGAGGATCCGGATGTAGAGGAGAGGACAGGAGAAAAAGTTAGCGAGATATTTGGGCTGGGCTGGGACGGATATCCGTGAAATTCTTTCCAGGCTCGAATGGCCGAAAATAATACGATTTTAATCTAAATTTTAAACCTATGCTCGCAGATTCCGATATAAATTCAGCCTAGTATCGGATTTCCGGAATCCGATACTAACAATCCCAAATTTTAGTCGGCAAAAATTTTGTTTTATTCAATTCTGATGTCTTAGATTGGATTTAGAGAATCCGATCTTAAGACTTTGAATTTTGTTTTATTCAAATTTTATTTTAGTCAAAACTTCATCCATCCAATACGTCTATAGGTGTTCGATGAGTCCAACACAGCTATGTATTAGCAGTCGCTGCCTGACCACAAAGAGGAAATTACGGTACACACGGTGTAGGTGTTACAGCCTCTTCTTTCATATGTACGTCTGATGAGTATGTATGTGATGGTAATTTAAGTGATTTAAAATTGTTTTTAAGAGTACCAAATTAGAATTTAAGATTCGGTTCTAAAATAAAGTAATGTTAAAAGTATATGCAAAAGCGTTTATACTTTAAAAGTATTAAGGTATCTGAGTTTCACATCTTTTATTTAATTATTTGTATTATATAATTATTAAGAGTAAGTAAGGATACATTAGTTTTTTATTTAAAATTATTTTTCATTTACTTTAGTACTATTAAATATTATTAATAATTATCCCACTTATTAAATATGAAAAAAGTATATTCTACTCTACTATGTTAGTTTCATCGTTATATGCGTCTGTCAGTGTTTATACTTAATTGTATTTGATGATTGTCCGCTATAAATTTTTACTTACCGAGAAGATTATTAATACAAAACTTATCTAGAATCCATTACTCAAGTTGTTAAGATATTGTTAAGAATTCTCTTCCTTTTGGATAGATGGATAGATAAGAAATTGCCAAATACTTAATTAGATCGATATCTTCCAAATTTTTTTCTTGAATTAACTATCATCTTCTTACAGTAGATTCATATGCCAAATCAAGACATACATTCATTTTAATTTGCCACTGGTTAATGTCGTTTCTTTTGTTAAGATACAGCTTTCTGCCAAATACTGAATTTTTTTTTTTGGCAAATAATTCTTTTTTTCTTTTTTTTGTTGGACACTCCGTCTTCCAGATGATTGTAAGCTGGCTTAGCAATTACAAATGTAGTGTCGTCTCGTCCATGCCATGTAGTGTCACATACGTACGTATTGAATCTCATATCGTATCGTGTTAATATCTTGATTGTTGCATTGTATCATTTTGAGTGAAGGAATTGGCTTACATGATATGACGTATTAAACGTGTAAGAAACCATTTAATATTTTCGTCACTAAAATTTCATTAAAAAAAAAACTTGTAAATATTTTTAAATGGAAAAATTGAAAAATTGTAAGAATTTATTTTTTACGCAACATATGATGATAAAATTTAATGACTAAAAAAATTATGGATAATATCATTAAATTTATCGTATAAACTCATATTAATATAAATAAAAATATAATATAAAAAATATAATAAAAATAAATAATATAAATATTAAGTCATGTCATGTCATGTTGAAATATATCAACATTTGAGAGTCTCTAACACGACATGATTTTAATACGACACGTTGACACGTCTGTATCATGTTATTTCGGTGCACATATCATATAGTGTCGTACCAACATTTATGTAAATCAACACGTCTAACACCGACTCGTATCTATATGAAATTTCCTAATACGGATCATTTATATGCATTGTAAGGAAACAAATTTATTCTCATTTATACTCATATTGAATGTGCATCATGAACTTTAAATTCGAAAGTATTTTCCAAATCCGAATTAATCTCCAAGGCAACAAAGATAGAAGAATTATTTATGGGAATTGCTTAAGACCATCCTAAGATTCTATCATCCCTACCATCTCCACATTCTATCATCCCTACCATCCCCACAGATCCAGCGTCTCATTAATTCTAATTCCTTTAAAAATACGTTAATAATTGTTACATCCCTTATCCCTACAGCGCCTCACTAAATTCCTCATTAATGAAATTAATACAGCGTTCTTCCCCCATTTACTCTTTCTTTTTCTGTTCTCATCCAGCGCCTAATCTCATTAATGCAAATATGTCCTGGAGACTGAAATAGAATAATTAGATTCTAAAATAAAATAATTATGTTTTGAAATAGAACAATATGTTTCGAAAATAAAACAATTATGTTCTGAAATAAAACAATTAAATTCTAAAATAGAACAATTAGGTTCTGAAATAAAATAATTAAATTCTAAAATAGAACAATTAGGTTCCGAAATAAAACAATTAAATTCTGAAATAGAACAATTATGTTATGAAAATAGAACAATTATGTTTCGAAATAGAACAATTATGTTATGAAAATAGAACAATTAAACAATTATGTTCTAAAATAAAACAATTAAATTCTGAAATAGAACAATTATGTTATGAAAATAGAACAATTAGGTTAAATAATAGAACAATTATGTTTTGAAAATAGAACAATTATATTATGAAATAAAACAATTAGGTTCGGAAATAGAACAATTATGTTTTGAAACAGAACAATTACGTAAATATGACGTAGGAGGAGGGGGAATGAGCGAAACATAAGGGAGGGAATGATGAGCACTATATTTATTAATTGAATTAATGAGGCAGGGATGAGGGATGAGGCGCTGGATTAATTGCAGGGATGAAGTTTAATTAACTACGCTCTAAAAATAGAACCACATATTCTAGGGATGATGGGGATGATGGAATCTTGAGAATGATGGTTATCAGCCCTGATTATTTATTTGCAACCAAATTTTTTTGGTGACCGAAGGATCGGGACTTCGGATCCTTTTTTTCAACGAGAGAATCAGCCAAAAAGAAAAAATCGAGAGTCAAACAATACTCTAATTTGAAGAGTATTTTCTACAGTAACTTTGATTGACGTCGTCAAAACATCACCTCTCTACTTCGCTATTTCTGCATCAGTCTTCTTTGTTCTCTCCGAGCAGATACTTCGCTATCTATGCCTCTCTTCTTTCCTCAACAAAACGAACAGAAAAAAAAAAGGACTAGACGGATTGATCTAGGATGATTGAGAGAGGGATCGTCTCCGCCTCAACAAAACCTCCTCCGTTCCCTTCTCAGCCTCGTTTCCATGTTGCGCGCGGTGTATGAGGTGTTCCTTTTTTTATTATCGTGCGCGCCTGTTTTTCTAGGCCGCTGCTTTGCTGCGCTTGCAACTATTCTTTGGTTCGAAGAGCACAACAACAAAAAAAAAAAGAACAGTTGAAGGTTTTTGGTCATATCCCTTTTCTCGAAGCTCCATCCCTCTTCTCCAGCTTCTTTCTTTCCATAATCTATCTTTATTAATCCAATTAGTTTTCGATATTTTATTTTGCTTTCTATTTTTTTATTTTTTTCTTTGAATTTACAAGTTTCGACAGTTTTAATTTCTTTGTTTCCTCTTCTTCTTCGAGTTCTTTTTTCTCTTCGTATATAATTAGTAAGTTTAAATTTTTGTACCCTGGCAAGTTTTGTTGTCATTATAATATGCAATTCATCTAACCAACATAAGTTGTCCTTATTTTTCCCCTTTGATCAGATTTAAAACTCAAATTCTTTGAGAAAATTACGACAAAACTTCAAGTCAAGTACTAAATTACATCATCTTTCCCTAGGCCGAGAAATAGAGAATGGAATCAAGGTGCCAAGCATGGAATAATCAAGCTGCCATTTTTTTCCTTGCCGAATGTAAGTTCATCCATTTAAATGTTAATTGGTGCTTTACTTCATGCAATATATTATCTGGTGAATTTTGTCATTTTTATTTGATTATTTGGGCTAAAAGATCCATTATTTCTCACTTATATACATGTTTTATTTTTGTAATAACTTGTAAAATTCGTGGAATAATCAGATGCATCGGAAAAAAAAAATAATTGTTCCTTATTTCTTAGTCAGGAGCTCATAGTAAAGGAAAGCTGGAAATCCTCACCATGAAGTATTATGTGATTTTTTTCACACTATCAGCTCTGGCATATTTTATAGATAAATCTTAGATCGATTGCCTTCAAGTCTTGCTGCATTCGATAGTTGAGTTTTTGTGTCCTATCAATTAACTTAATACAGTTGAACTACGTCGTTGGTACATTGCTGGTATGCACTTGGTTGGTCAAAATTTAAGCTGAACACTGCTTGCTTTGTTGAACAATTACTACAATTACTACATGATACTTCCTTTTCACTTATCTTATTTCTAATTTCAAAATTAAGCCGGATAATAAACATGTTGTTGCTGACTTGCTATGCATGTTGTTAGTGCAGTGCAGGTGTGCTTTTGTCTCACATTGACCCTCCTATTTGATAAATTCAGGTGCTTTCTCTCTTTCTAATTTTTTTACTTTATTTGTGGATAACTTACTGTGCATTTTGTTAGTGGAGTGTTGTTGATTTTTGTAGAAACTTATGCCACTTTTCTATGAACATTTATTCTGCCACCATTTTAATCCTGAGTTTGTACGATTTCTTTTGTTGTCTCATGTCCAAAAGTGTTAATTTTTATTCTTCATTAAGCATTGAGAAAAATCACAATCTGAAGGTTTAGGTTATAATGTGTAAGAGAATTCTATTTGATGCATCGTTAGGTAGTGTCAGTGCATTTATTAATTTATCTTTATTATTTTATTTTTTTAAGAGTAGAAAGTACTTTTGTCTAGGATCAAATTTAATGGGGTAGATGCTGGTACAAACACATATTAGAACCACTAAAAGGGGCAGTGTATTTCCATCTTCAAAATGGATGGCTTATTTCATATTAATCTTCAGCAAGATTGTTTTCTCATAGGTGAGCTGCACCGATTCTTGCTATGAAGATCTCAAGGTACATTGTACACCTATACGGGCCACAAGGCGTCCCTTTTTCCTGGTAAGATTAGGTTGTACAGTTAGATCCAAATTACATGAAGAATTTATTGCGTATTATTTTCTCTCAGGTCTTGGTGTGCACTAATTTTACATAAAATTAATTGTTACTTAAATAGAATGGTAAAATTTTCTGGTGACTGAGTGTTGAGCATATGCTTCTGATATTTTTTAAATACCGACCATCCGATACTTATCGTATATATCGTATATATAACATATAAAATATGACATCGAAATAAAAGGCATGAGCAAGACACTTCACAAGATGACCAAGTTTGCAAAGTTTGCAAGTAATAGCAAACTGCAAGTAATAACTTATTCATTTTAAAGTACACAGTACATGCATGATGCAAGTGGGAACAAGGATGAATATAGACGTATTGGATGGATGAAGTTTTGAATAAAACAAAATTCAAAGTCTTATGATCGGATTCAAATCCCATCTAAGACATCAGAATTGAATAAAACAACATTTTTTTCCGATTAAAATTTGAGATTGCTAGTATCGGAATCCGGAAATCCGATACTAGCTAGTATCGAAATCCGGAATCCCGATACTAGCTAGTATCAGATTCTAGAATTCCGATACTGCGAGCATAGTTTTAAAATTTGGATTAAAAACGAATTATTTTAAAATTTCTTAATTAATCAAGATTAGTTATAATTTTTTCGGCTCGAATGGATTAGATAAGAATCTGTATGAGGCAGCAGAACACTATTCAAGCGGAATCGGATCCTCTGGATGGCTTAAAAAAACATCCAGTGGACGTTTTGTAAAATGAACCGTCCAATTTAAACGGACGGTTGGATCTCCATTCTTCCATTCAAAATTTAAAAAAAAAAAAAGAAAAACACGTATACCGCATAAGCTTCTCTTTTCGTATAGCAAATAGAAATCCAATTTTTATCTCTCGCGCGCCAATCAAAGTCCAAACCCCCTCATCCCCCGTTTCAGAAAAAGAAAAGAAAATTTGCCATGTGGCTGTGGCTTCTATTAGGCAAACCAAACCCTCTTGCGTGCAAACTCTGATATGGAAGCTACGCAATCAGGTGTGGCTGCGGTTTTCAGTAATCGAGATCAGAGGTATTATATATGTTGGGTTCAGTTTGCAAAGAATAGAAGTTATTCTTTTCCTTTGAATTTTGATTCTTTAACACCAGGTTTGGTACTTTGTGCGCAAACTTACCACTGCTCTGATACAAAGAATAACTTCTTTGTATTGTACCATTTGGTTTATGAGGGTATTAGACCTGATCGAAGTGTTAACAAATTTGACATTGTAAATCTGTTATACTTTTTCATGTATACTACTATAATTACATCATACCTAAATGCTATGACTTCCATAAATTCTGTGTCGATCAGCATAATCCAAAAAAGCAAGTACAGTTAATAGATTTCTAATAGAAATTTTTTTACTTAAAAGTCTCATGAAAGTTGTAAATTTTGGAGAACATACACCAGTTTCCTCTTGGACCTATCATACAGCTCCAGAAAATCTCTTCTGACTGAAAAATGACAAAAAGCATCAACTTAAGTTATACACATTCTATTAAAATTAAAAATGACTGAAAAATGACCTCTCGTACAGCTTCAAAAGCTTGTCTAGTTGGATCAAACAGTTCTGAGCTTGTCTTCACATTAGTATGAATAAAGCAAGTCCAACAATGATATCATATTCACATTAGATCAAACAATTCTGAGCTTGTCTTCACATTAGTATTCACATTACAAGCTTCAAATGATAGCATATCACAAGCTTGTCTTCACATTAATATTGGCTTCAAGGTAAAAGGTTAGGCAGTAAGACTTTATACATGGAAAAATACAAACGTTGATAAATGTAGAATAAAATATTGAAAGTTTGTAAGAAAAATTGTCATGGAATTAGTGTATACAGTAGTAACTCGTGTATGCTTTGGTAACCTTGATAAGAACTAGTCCATAATTGCCTCAAAATTTGATTTACTACAAGACAAACAATGGTAGATGGTGCTGTTGTGTAGAAATGTAAAAGTTACATTAATTAGTCACTCCAAGACACAAATTAACCCGATTCAATACCCATCATCCTCTTCAATTCCCATTGTACTAATTGGTACCAAGTCCGTCATCTCACTGTACCCAGTATCCAACATCTACTTCTCCCCAAATTAAACAAGCGCAATGATAACTAAGCACATAAACACCCTCTCCTCACTGCCTGGATGCTAAACAACCTATTTCTGGTACATTCAAATCCTTCAAAACCCTACCGGTGCCAAGCCTCATTCCGCCACGTTCCGTTAAAACGGAACGAATAACGAATTGTTCCAGTCATACCGTTCACTGAAACGGAACGGAAAACGGAACGACCCATTCCGTTTCCGTTTTCAACGTTGCCCAGGTCTAGTTACGAACTTACGATGCATATGGAGAGGTCTTAAAATAAAAGTTGCTGTGCTGC
Organism: Rhynchospora tenuis; assembly: GCA_027725995.1. Lineage (NCBI taxonomy): Eukaryota > Viridiplantae > Streptophyta > Magnoliopsida > Poales > Cyperaceae > Rhynchospora > Rhynchospora tenuis. The sequence goes on from CM050889.1 coordinate 124,085,348, forward strand.
TCCAACTGTTCCCTTTAGATTATTATCATCCAGAACTATTCCTCTGGTTTGTCTTTGTGCTACCATAAATACTCTGATTCTCGTACCTAGCCATGTTTAATTTAGCCTTGTCAGATGGATTGGTTGATTTAGATTTGATTGTTTACATAATCGTACAAGTTTGGTAAAAAATTAAGAAAATACCAAATGATTAGGTGAACTGTAAATACATATTGGCATGCTTAATTATCAATCTTTATAGTTGCGGCTGTGACCGGAGGAAAAAATAATAAAGGATGCAGATTTATAGATGAATTATGAATTTTACAACTTTCATGTGTTCGTTGAAAGTTAGTTTGTTCTATAAAAATATATTTTATGATGCAAGAATCTAATATAGATTTTAATAGAGAAAGAGATGATAAAAGTGCGTGGCAGTTATTATTTTTTTTCGGACTTTATTTAAGCATCGAACGTAACTGAAAACCTAAGAGGCGTGACAAATCATGCCTAATTATTTTTTTGTCTTCTTCAAATCCTCTCTGCGTGACTGTAATATCACATAGATTGTATTACCCTTACCGTTTTATTTTTATTCAAACGATAACAATTTATTAAATTTCATGGAATTCTCATATGGTTAACTTGATATGTTGCAAGTAATTGATAGTAAAAATTAAATAAATTTGCATATATCGAGCGCTCAATGTGCCTCCTCTCACTATAAAAAAAGTTCTTACTCTCAAAGTTTTTGTAGCTTTCCTAATTTCCTTTCTGCTGCATTTGGTTATCTGAAGTTCAGATTTGTTTTTGTTTTTCTTTTAAGGGCTTTCTTACAAACTTTGCTCACAAATGGATTCAATTTAGAAAATAAGTTCATCAATCACTCATTGGCAGAATTGAAGTGAAGAACTTTTGCAATAAATCAAATAAAATACCAATTTCCTGTTAAGTTCTTTATAGCAATAGGTCATCTAAATTCAGATTATATTTGTTTACTTTCTTATAAATTATAATTGCACGACTCCAACATGTCTGATGGTGTATCCGTCAAACTTGATCGAATCTTTCATCAAGGAATATATCTAATCTTGATTTCACGTATCAAAGAAAAAGCAAATCATAAAAGTTACTAATTCTGGCCCGATCGAGAAAAAAAATTCTTAAGAAATTTGGCACAACATTATAAAAATAAAAAAGGGGTCAAGCTAGTACATTGATCTGAATTTGTAATAATACATTGAGAATCCTAATTTATTAAATACACAAATAAGGAACAAAAGCATTTCCCAACATCCATTACTAATAATCTTGGACAGAAACACTAATCCTTACCAAAATCTGCGCTGTAGTGTGCACTTGATTCCAATTTTTTTGCTTCGTTCAGCTTCCTAACAGCCTACATTTATGTTAGAAGCCAACAATTACTACATTTTTTTTTTTTTTTACCTTCAATCCTATTTCATTTTTGCTCATTCCTTACAAAAAATAAGGAGAGGTTCTATTTTTTTATTTTAATAAATTTTTGACGTTTCCTCCATGAATTCTATTTCAATATGCATACTCTTTTCATAAAAACATAACTTTTATCTATTAAAGAATTCTGAAAATATACAAAAAGGATCTCTGGTGAATGGCTCCAGAAATTAGGTCAAATTGGAACCATTAACTATGCTTTTATTAACTATTTGGGATTTTTGTGTAAACAATGAAACAAAAAAATCAACGCAAAGACGTACCAAGAAAACATTAATATAATTCATCAACCAAATGTCCCCCAGCTATCTGAACTGACACAATTTCCAGGTACACAACAAATTTTAAACACAATATATTGATAAGTATTCAGCTGGTACCTTCATGAAATCTTCATGGATTACATAGTCACGTTCTGCACGGATGGCAGACATGCCTGCCTCAGTACACACATTGCGCAAGTCAGCCCCATTGAATCCCTTGAATTAAAAACAATAAATTATTAACAAACAATTTAAAAAAGAAATTACATAAAACTAGAGCAAGTTCAATCTGAAATTGGAATATTTAACTCTCAAATGTACAACAGAGTAACATAACAAATGAAAGTAACATTTTACTGATGAGCATCTCCTCCTACTTTCTCCGGAGAAAAAATTCAACCTGCTCTCCCTAATACTGTACAGGAGAAATAAAATGGCAAGCTAGAAGCAGTGTTGGCACCTTTCTAGAAACTGTCTGCTCAAGTTCTCTACCACCTACAACTCTCATACTTGCAAACTTACAGCAAACATTTTTTAAGAACCATACGCAATGAAAGTCGTTAATTTTATCAGCAGAAACAGTAGCTATTGGATATTCAGGTGCAGAAACTCCTCAAGAAGAAAATAAAACAAAATTAAAATTAAAACATACCTCAGCTAGTTTTACAACAGCTTCATAGTCGATCTCTCCATGCTTGGCTATGCTAGCTGCATGGATTTTAAGGATCTCCATTCGAGACTGTTCATTAGGCAATGGTATCTCTATCTTTCTGTCCAGACGACCTGGCCTCAGCAGTGCTGGGTCCAGCACATCAGGTCGATTTGTTGCCATTATCATCTTAACCTGTAATTCAAAAGTAAGTAATATAAGCACCAAAAATTACTTTCAAAACAATTTCCTTCAAATGCTGATTTCGAAAAATTTGTTAGCTATGCCAAAATATCATACTAATAGGCACAGCATTATTATAGCAAGCTACCTACTAATGTAGTCACTTGGCCAGAATTAATATTTAATACAATAAGCATCATCTCAAATACATCTATGTCAATTCAACTGAACAGATTAGGGAGAACAGTACATGACACTTGGCCAGAATGCACCAAAAGGGAACAGTTTTGCCTCAAGACCAAAAGGTACCACAGCTAAGAGACAATCTTTATAGAAATGTTTGTACTTTGCAGTCCTTTGGCTATAGCAACAAATCGATTCGTTTATCAACAATAACAATAACCAGAGAAATAATCACCTTGCCGAGCTCATCAAAGCCATCCAGCTGGTTCAGAAGCTCCATGAGGGTACGCTGGATCTCACGGTCAGCACTCGTCCCCTCGCTGAATCGACGGCCTCCAATTGCATCTATCTCATCCATAAATATTATGCACGGCTACAAAGGAGCAACCAATTTAACTTGGCTCAATTTCTTCTATCTTGTCAGGTGATTAATTTCACAATTGAAATTGAGGTTCATTGTAGCACATGAGTATTTAAGCAAAGGGTAAGGATTAATTTTTTTTTTTGGAACTGAGTCACTCTGACAATTAATTTAGCTAGAGAAAATAAATAAAAATTACCTGATGGTCCCGCGCGTAGTTAAACATTTCCCGGATCAGCCTTGCACTTTCACCAATATACTTGTCGATGATAGCACTCGATACAACCTACATAATGAAATGCAGCATCAAAAAAGTGAGTACATGAGCTTTAATAATAAAATCGTCAGCAATTGGAAAGAAATAAGCTATATATCGAACCTTGAGAAAATTGGCATCAATATTACTAGCAATAGCTCTTGCAAGTAATGTCTTCCCTGTTCCTGGTGGGCCGTAGAGGAGCACACCCTGTAAGTAGATTACCATGTTTATCATGACTCTGCATTTTTTTAGTCCCCTAATGTTATAATAAAAGCACAAGCAAGCAGGATATCATTCATGAATCTAAATTGCTGCTCAGAGGTTTGATGCTTTCGGTTTGCTTTGTGAGGAGAGTTTCTTATATTCCAAGTGCCTACAAATTAAGTGCTAACTACTGTAGTTGACAAACAAGAGAAACACAACATAACATAGCATTACCTTAGGAGGCTTTATTCCAACTCGAAGGAATAGCTCAGGATTCATTAAGGGCAACTCAATGGACTCTCTAAGTTCTCTAATCTGGTCAGATAAGCCTCCTACAGCCGAGTAGCTCACGTTTCCAGGATCTTCATGTAACATATTATAAACTACAGGATCCACCTGAAAAATTCATCAGATGCAACATTGAACTTAGGATATTTGATAAGATCACTAGGTATATATTGAATAACAAGCTTGCTAACCAAAATGCTGCATGTAGATTGAATACCTCTCTTGGGAGAGCTCTCATGATTGTAAGAGTAGTCATATCAAGCACAACACGTGTCCCAGCCGTCAGCTTTTCTCTATCCACTTTGCTACGGCAGCCCACAACATACCTAGGCCCGCTGCTTGCTTTTACAATTACTATATAAATTTAAGAAAGGAATAAACAACAAATTGTTAGGCAAAAGTCATAACAAGGAAACTGTTCAGTTGCACCTACACATAGCATTAAACCTAGAGAACAAGCTCATCCCTCAATTGATTTGTTCAAAATTAACCATGCTACCTCGAAGACTACTTTCTAGATTTCGCAGTAGTTGGTCTTTCCATGTTTAATTATGCTACCAGTATAACTTGATGTTTACAAGTATATGCATCACATGCTCAGAGTCAAAATTTTTCTAATAGTCGATATATAATTTAAGTAGTCTATAGTGCTAATCTAAGAAAACTGAAGTAATAATCATATATACTTGACTCACATCTCTCATTGTCAAGAGGTCGAAGAACCTCCCCAATTATTTGACCAACACTCTGTAAAGACTTGAGGTCATCTTCTGTCTTGGCAAATTCCTTCTTTGCTGCTCTCAAGTTCTCTCTGACTGCATTTGTCGGTTTCAACACGTTGTTAGAATATCCAAAAAAGTGTAGAAATAAGGAAAAAGAACAAAATATTAAATGATAAAACATTCCTTTAGTCCTGAGATGTCTAACTTATATGTAATGTTGCCGCTCTAATTGCAACTCTCTCTCTGTATATAATTGTTAGGCTGCAGGGAAAGTCTCTGGTCTACTCTAGCCTCTAGGACAACCATTAAAGAAAAGGAAGGGAAGGAGAACCAAGGTTTAGTAGCCTCCGATTTTGGGGTTACAGACTGGAAGGAAAGATTGGGAAGAAATCCATCACGAATGCAGCTGCCAGGAGGATTTCCATGAGCTAGGAGAAGAAGAAAACATAGTGGCAGGGGGCAGATGGGTACTGGCACAAGCATAGGAGTAGCTGGACAAAATGTTAATTTTGAAAAATTCATTACAATATTGTAGCTTTGCTTTGTAATCATGGGATTTTGCTACTGAAATTTTAGAAAAATTACTCACAATTAGACTTAAGATAGCCCACGGGATTTTAGCTTGAAGAGTACAGGAAGATAGAATTGTCTGGAACTCTAAATGCTTTACTATATTCATCAAATAAGATGTAATAATTCTGGATTGTTTCTGTAATGAAACAGGTGCTCAATACGACTTTCATTCGAAAAGAAGAAGGAAAGATTACACAATTTGGTGTCTTTCTCTCACTTACAAACCTTCCTGTCACCTGCTGTAACTTGGGTTCTGAAGCAGGGTAAAGAGGTCAGCTTTCCTCCCCCTTCCTTTCTCTTCCCTCTGATTTTCAATCCTGGAGCAGGAAATCTAAACCCTAACATACACCATCCACCAAAGCAATTTTCTACACTTTCCTGGGAAATTTGTCAAAATGGAAACCGATAGGCTTCCAGTATTTACGAATTAAGACAAATATAAGAGCGTCTCAAGCAGTTCCTCAAAAAAGACCTTCTCAGATCATCCCGGATCCCAGCATTCCTTCAACATAACCGATTCACAACAAAACAACAACAGTAGATCTCCTCTGAGAGATTAGTTCCAGTACTTAAATAGAGAGAGAGAGGTTACCCGTGCTTAGGCGCGAAGCAAGCTCCTTTTGCTGAAGAAGCTTCTTGCGGAAGTCATTGACGGCGTTCCTCCGCCGTATCGTCGCCTCATCGCCACCATCTCCGGCGCTGCTCATTCTTGTTTTGGTACAGACAGAGAGAGAGAGAGACGGGGTGGGTGAACCGAGGAGGCGAGGCCGAACGTGCAGCCGAAGCAAGGTTTCGAGACAGCTAAAAAATAGTGGAGTAAAATCTATGCTTGGCCGAATACCTGTTCGCTCAGCCTTTGGGTGTGTTTGGATACGGTGGGAATAGGGAATAAGAAATAAGAAATTTCGGAATTCGTGCTTGTCCTATTTCGTACAGAAATGATAACTGCCATCGGCAGATTTACCATCGCAAGCCATCGCTGAACAAAAAAATATGTGTCTGTTACAAATGTTCAGTTTAATAACAAAATGTGTTTATTTAATGATCACAAGTGTTCAGTTAAATGCATCAATTTATGGTTCAATTTATTTAATGATCACAGGGGTATAGTCGGAAAAAATTTAATTTGAACCGGACCGGTTCATGACCCCTTCTAATTTTTTCATGTGTTTTGTGTCCGGTTCGTGATCCCTTCGCTCACCTATTAAAATAACCGAAAAGTGGTACTGAACATTTATATCTAATAACCTGAATATTTGTATTACTACACTGAACATTTGTTCTTACTAAACTGAACATTTATACTTATCCAATGAACATTTTTACTTATAGCATTAGTATTTTTTTATTGCAACTAACTGAACATTTGTACTCACCCAACTGAACATTTGTATTTTCTAAACTAAACATTTATACTTAATAAAATGAACATTTTTGCTTATAACACATATTTTTTATTGCAACTAACTAAACATTTATACTCAAAATAACGGAACATTTGTACTTATCTAATTGAACATTTAGGTATGAAATAAAATTGCGCTGGGTGAGAGACCATCGCGCCTCAGCGATGACGCACGATGGCAATTTGTGCCGATGGTACTAATCAATTTCCCTATTTCTTATTCTTATTCCTTAGTTTTGTTGGTATAGGAATAAGGCCCGGAATTAGCCCAAATTCCTTATTCCTATGGTGTTTGATTTGACACCAGAATAAGAAATAAGGGGCTTATTCCTATCATCCCCTTATTCTCATGCATCCAAACACACCCTTTATAGATAACTAGCGGTGCCCGCTCAGGCAATTTTCTATTTGATGTATTTCAAAAAAAAAAATAAGACTTGTGGTACGTATTTTTTTATGTAATTTTTTTTTGCTCTTAAAGAATTACGCTACACATGATCAAATAAGGATTTTAATTATCAAATAAAATCATAAATTTTCGTGAGATATTTGCAGACGTACAAGTGAAAAAAAATGACCGATCCAAACCGTCCAATATGATCTCCCTATTGAAATCTCCATGCAGACCAAATTTTTCATTTTTTAAAATTTTTAAGCATTTTTTCGGATTTTTAAAAAGACAAAATTGGATATAAGTCCCTCCAATCTTCTCCATTTGGATATAACCCCCTAGATTTCAGGGGGTAATATCCAATATTAAAGATTGGAGGGGGTTATATCCAAATGGAGAAGATTGGAGGGGTTATATCAAATTTTTCCTTTTAAAAACTGTTGTTTTTGAATGGTTCAAAACTAATTAGATTAACGATTTTCTAAAATTTAAAAAAAAATACTTAAATATTTCGAAAAAATGAAAAATTTGGTCTACATAGAGAATAGGGAGATCACATTGGACGGTTTGAATCGGTCATTTTGAACACGATCTAGGAGTTTTGATCGCGACCGGAGGGTCCGTGAGTCGCGACTCACCGTAGCTAAACTCAATTATATTTATATTTATATTTAGAAATTAAAAATAAATTAATTATAAATTAGGAACATTTAGAAAAAAAATTTATAAAATATAGAAAATTTTTATAAAAATAATTTAGTGTAATTTGTGTTTATATAGATTAATTTTAAGTTACATTATTATAGTTTAAGCCAAAAATAGGGTTTTATTTTATGTCAAATTAGGGTAATTAATATGAAATTAATGGAAAAATAGTAAAAAGATTAGGAAATTATTTAGTTTCTTCTTTAATATGATAGGCTTGTGTATGATGTATGGGTGGGGATTAGTTAAGCGGCCACTGTCTCTTTGCTCGTCAAGTTGCTTTTGTGTTAGCGAGGGATTATTGAAGTATTTTTCGCATATTTTAAGAGCAATTTTATTCAAACAAATTGGTGGAGCAAAGATGATGAGAAATTTGACTCATTGTAATTTAACCTTCACAAAAATCCAATATCCCTGTATTAGATTAGGTTAAGTACAGAATCTTGAACATGGAGTCCAGCACAGATAATCAGTGACTCCGCCGTTATCCTAGAGGTAACGAGTTCAATTCCCGCTGGACGCGGAATAAGTAGCTATAAATAAGTAGATAAATAAATAGAGGAGGGATAAACTATAATTTACAGAGTGAGCTAAAACCTCTATAAATAAGTAGCCTCTTATTTTAAAAAAAGTACAGAATCCTTAAGCGTTTACTACATTAAGCGTTCTTATCCCAATTCTACCACAGTCCACCAGTTTAATTTGTCATGTTGTTTTGTTTCTCCAGAATGTTGTGCGAATGCTCTGATACCACCACAGAGGAGACTATCACACCCGGAACATCGAGAGTGAAGTTTTCTCCGCTGTGAGAACAATTATTTGTTCCCGTCAGGCTAAAAAAACAGATATACAAAAAAAAATCATTTCATATTCCGTTTTCTTGATTTCGGCCGCACACAACTTAACATATAGCAAACTGATATTTCACACTATTCAAACATAATTACACATAGTTTTTCTTGAAAAGAAAAACAAACAAATCGCTTGATTCTTTTGGCTTATTTATACTACAATCCTTAGTTGGTTCTTCTCACACTAGCTATGTACATATATACATATACTACAAAAGATAAAACCGATAAAATCCATTTCCAACAAACCCACAAAACCACTAAGCCAAACACCGAGAGATCAACATCCCAAACACTCATATAGAACCACCACACCAAACTACAACAAAACAACTAACAAACTTCCCAACACTAGACACCACATTCCCCACCGCTGACCCCACTCTACGTAAGCTATCATTCATGACACTTACGTTTCCTGGGAGTCAGATTCTGGCTCATGTTCCACCTCCATTCCATTAGGCGGATTCGGAGGAGGAAAGTAGAGATAAAGGTACGCCAGGATTTCCGAGAATTCATCGAGACACAGAACCAAAACAGCATCACAGTCCAAATTTGGGATACTGATCAACAATTGTATATAGGAACATTCTAAAGTAGCTATTGAACTACGCCTTAGACCACTCTGATGCTCCTAAAACCCCTAAATCATCGATGACACATACAAAAACAAGCACAGAGTGAGATACAATCTCAATACGGGTTTTAGTTCTAGTATGCGGATCTTAGTACGAACCGAGTATCAGAATTAAGACCCTTTTTAGATTCTATATTAACTAGTATTTTCTTTTCTATACACATAAATTTCTTTATAATCACAAATGTTCAGTACCATTGGCACCAGGCGAAATGGCCCAATTACCGGCATATTGCAACAGAACAAATCAAGCATAACCAATGTCTTTTAATAAAGTTGTCTCGCACTTTTTCGCGGCCCTCGAATTCAAACAAAGAAAAATCCGGTCTCGGATTGAGGGGGAAAAGAATGCGGATCAGATACTCCTCGCGAGCCTCAAGAGGCCGATACTGCTACTTTCCAGAAGAGAGGTAACGGTACGGTCTTGAGCTCCCGCGAGGGTTGATTATTTGAGAGGGGTCCTTTTTTTCCAATAGGAGCAAGCCCCTACTGTTAATTATCTCCGACATGGTTTGGAGAACCTCTAGATCGAGAAAATCAAAGGATTATGTATCGTACGCTGTTAGGGAATTGTAAATATACAATTTGTTATCCTAGCATGCGTTTATATATATTTTTGTTTTTTTTATTATCACTACTATCATAATTATTATGCAGTGTTAGTGTTGTATTTATTTATTGAATGGACTTGGTATTGCAGGGACAGCAGTCTTTGAGGCTTATGGTTTGGAGAAGTTTTTGGTTGATCTTTGCTGCTTGGACTTCAGTGATTTCTCCTTGTGAGGAATGATTGGCTCTTGGATTAAAGGCTCTTTAAGTAAGATCATGGTTTAGGCTCTTCAATTTGGATTTTACGATTTGGAGGTATGGATTTCTCCAAGCGGGTTCCTGAAATTCCCGAAAGGTCGGGTATGGTGACTTCTGGCTTTTTGCCAAGTTTTTTTTTATTTGGTGCTGAGGATTTTTATCAATTTTTTTCTTCGATAATGTCGGGCCCCTAAGTCGCGGATTTTATAGACATTAACGCTTAACATCGAGCCTATGGGCTTGTAGATGTCGATAACTTCGTCGTTCCTATAGGCTTGTAGACGTCAAACTTCGCCGGACTTTGTGCTTGTGGGCGTCAAAACTTCGCCGGGCTTTGTGCTTGTGGGCGTCAATGGTTTCGCCAAGCTTTATGCTTATTGCTTTGTGCTTGTAGGCGTCAAATGTGCGTGCGGGTGCTAACCAGGCAGACTGCCCCTTGGTCTAACCTGACTGCAGGTAGATGCTCGTCATGTGGGCGTAGAGCATTAAAAGACGATATGGCGCTCGTTAATATGATATCTTCAGCGGTTCGACTATCAGCAGAAGCGTTGTCAAAAGTGACATCTGGCAATGTCAAAGAGACAATCTGGTTCCCTTCCGGGTTCCTGGTTCCTAATCAGGATATTGGAGCGACGGTTTGAATTGTTGCTCGAAGCATTTAAGGTCACTACACCACATAACATTTTTAGAGGCGGTTTTTTAAGAATTTTTAGAGCCGGTTTTCCACAGTCACTAAAAATAGGAGGCGTTAAAAATGGCTAATAAACCGTCTCTAAAAATGGCGTGGCTAAAAATAAGCCAGATTTGGAAAAAAATTTCTACATCTTTAGAGGCGGTTTTTAATAAAAAACAGCTTCTAAAGATACACCAGATTTGAAAAAAATTCATGTATCTTTAGAGACTGTTTTTTATTAAAAACCGCCTCTAAAGATATCCCCAGTTTAAAATTCGAACGAAAAAATTCATGTATCTTTAGAGGCGGTTTTTAATAAAAAACAGCCTCTAAAGATGTATCTTTAGAGGCTGTTATTACTAAAAAACCGCCTCTAATAATACAACTGAATTAAAAAAAATATTTTTTAATTTTGGGGCTAGCCCCATTTTTTGCTAGCAAAAAATAGTACCATTTTGTACCTATGATTAAATCCTCAAATGCTTAATTGAAGTTTCTGTGAGATAATTCAACAATTGTCTCAAATTACATCATTATTTATATGAACTTGTATTTATGTTGAACCATTTATTCAATGACAAGAGGAGATACAGCATGGTCATATATCGACGTTGCTGTGCTTTTGGGCCAAATACCTAGAATATAAATACTCTTTTAATATAACAAGATGATTTTTCTAGTTTATCTATGTTTTCCCTAAGCACTTTTCTAGCTAAATCCCTCGGTGACGGTGAAGAAACAGTATTATCGGGCTTTGCAGAAGGAGACTTAGTTCCAATGGTTGTATTTTTCACAACATTCGAGCACTTTGAGAGAACAGTCCGTAAGCTGAAATAAATTAAAATCAATTAGTGTAATAGTTAACATATAACACCTCAGAGGCATACACTGGTAATCTTATGTTTCAGTTAAAAAGTCTAACACAATAGACAAGTCTAGTACCAGTATCACACTCAGAAGATTTGTTTTGACATCAGGCATGTTAGGCATGTTATACAGTAACAAATATGAGAACAAACTCAAGAATGAATCTGACAAGTATATAAAAAAAGGCCGAACTTCTATTAATTATACATTTATACCTTGTTGTGCTCACATCAGAACTTCTATTAATGTAGCAATGAAAATCCGTGGCTTTTCAATTGAGATACAGCATGGTTATATACTTTGCTAGTTCACACAAATCCGTGGCTTTTCAATTGAAAATCAAACACTTTGCAATTTACAAAAGTTCTCCCAAATTGTAAAACTAACTCCATATCAATTAAAATTCCACGATTGAATAATCCAATGAAGGAAATAACTTACTTGCATCTAAGTACGACTTGCACTGGAACCTCTCGATCTTTATCACGCTGCCGATCTTTATCACCTTGAGCTTGGGAGAGAGGTGATGACCCGGTTCGGATAGGCGGAGAGGAGAGGGGGTTTCGGCAGTGGAGTCGGAGAGGAGAGGGGAGGCGGCGAGAGCGGGGGAAGTGGAGAGGGGTTTCGGCCGGATCTTAGGCGGAGAGGAGAGGGGGATTAGAGAAGGGTTTCGGTAACGGCGGAGAGGAGAGAAGAGCGACGGAGTCGGAGAGGAGAGCGGCGGAATCGGAGAGGAGAGAACGGCGGAGTCGGAGAGGAGGGGGTTTCGGCGGAGTCGGAGAGGAGGGAGTTCGGATTGAGAGAGAACGAGAAAGAGAAGAGAGCGAGTACAGAGTGAGAGAGTGCGGTGAGAGAGAAGGAGAGGAGGGTTTTTCATACGGTTCTTCATACGGATTTTCAAAAAAAAAAAAAACCGGAATCTATCTTTAGAGACGGTTTTTTACCTAAAAACTGCCTCTAAAGATAAGATTCCGGTTTTTTTTTTTGTTTTTCTCGGTTGTTTCCTTATTAAAAAACCAACCGCATGCTATTATTAGAGGCGGTTTTTCATAAATAACCGCCTCTAAAGATAATATCCGTTTTTTTTTTGTTTTTAACTACAATTCCGATTTTTAATATTAAATATTTTTAAAAAATCGGATATGATCTTTAGAGGCTGTTTTTTAGTTAAAAACCGCCTCTAAAGATCAAATCCGAATTTTAATATATTTTTTTATTTTCTGTTTTTTAATTAGTTAAATATTTTATATTTTAACTAATTTTAATGGTAAAAAATTATTAAACATCAAATATTTTAGTATTTTTAATAGTTAAATATTTTTTAACATTGTATATTTTTAGTATTATTAATACTTGAATATTTTGGAACATGAAATATTTTTTAAAAATCGGATATGATCTTTAGAGGCTATTTTTTAGTTAAAACCGCCTCTAAAGATCAAATCCGAATTTTAATATATATATTTTTTATTTTCTGTTTTTTTAATTAGTTAAATATTTTATATTTTAACTATTTGCACTGGTAAAAAATTATTAAACATCAAATATTTTAGTATTTTTAATAGTTCAATATTTTTTAACATTGTATATTTTTAGTATTATTAATACTTGAATATTTTGGAACATGAAATATTTTTTAAAAATCGGATATGATCTTTAGAGGCTGTTTTTTAGTTAAAAACCGCCTCTAAGGATCAAATCCGAATTTTAATATATATTTTTATTTTTTGTTTTTTAATTAGTTAAATATTTTATATTTTAACTATTTGCAATGGTAAAAAATTATTAAACATCAAATATTTTAGTATTTTTAATAGTTGAATATTTTTTAACATTGTATATTTTTAGTATTATTAATACTTGAATATTTTGGAACATGAAATATTTTTTAAAAATCGGATATGATCTTTAGAGGCTGTTTTTTAGTTAAAAACCGCCTCTAAAGATCAAATCCGAATTTTAATATATTTTTTTTGATAAGTTAAAAATTTTAACATAACAGTGAAAATGAACGAACTACTTAAAAAAATGAGCCAACTAATTAAATTTAACATTTTTTAGCGGTATTTATAACTTATATCAGTTACGAGATTTTAAAATGCAGCAGTTTATAAGTAAATAATAACATTTTATCAGTATTTGAAGGGAAAAAACTGATTAAATAATTTTATTGCGTGATATTTTGTGATAAAATTATTTTATAACAAATAATTCGCCAATAAAATAAAAAAGATGCTTGATTCAAATTTCACATATGAAATTAAAAAGATTTATACAACATGTCAAGCAAAGTACAACACGTCGAGCAAAGTTCATATTTTCTCAACTATTGCAAATGACTTTGTATAGATTCGTGTAAAATTGAAATGATTATGTTTTCTTTGAGTTGTTCTCAAATTTTATACATGACTCCTACAAGTATATTGAGGGCCATGATTGTTTAACAATTTAGATTTTTTTAGTTTTTTAAATCAAAATTAATTATTGCTAGTTTGCGTCATTATGCATACATATATAGTAATTAATTTGACTAGCTAACCTTACATGTAGAACTAAAACCATAATAATTTTATAAATAAGAATACACTATTTATAATGTCATATGATGTTGTCTCATTTTGAAAGAGTTCTATTAACTATAATAATTTCAAATTTTTTATTTAAAAATTTTTAAAATTCATTTCTTATCGATAAGTTCCTTTTAATTTTTGTAATGATTTGATCTAATGAGAGAAATTTGGACTTTTGAAAAAGAAAATAGAGTGGCATTTATCTAACTAGAGTGGCACATCTATAATTTTGAAAAATATTAATGACATAACACTAGAGTTCTTTTATTTTCCACATAAGGACTTTTTAACTATTTTTAATGGTAAAAAATTATTAAACATCAAATATTTTAGTGTTTTTAATAGTTCAATATTTTTTAACATTGTATATTTTTAGTATTATTAATACTTGAATATTTTGGAACAGAAATATTTTTTAAAAATTGGATATGATCTTTAGAGGCTGTTTTTTAGTTAAAAACCGCCTCTAAAGATCAAATCCGAATTTTAATATATATTTTTTTATTTTCTGTTTTTTAATTAGTTAAATATTTTATATTTTAACTATTTTTAACATCAAATATTTTTTAACATCAAATATTTTACTATTTATAATAGTTAAATATTTTTTAACATTTTATATTTTACTATTTTACATAGTTGAATATTTTTTATCATCAAAATTTTTTTAAAAATAAGATATGGCCATTAGAGGCGGGTTTTTAGTAAAAAACCGCCTCTAAAGATCAATTTCCGATTTTTAATAATTTTTTTATTTTCTGTTTTTTTAATTAGTTAAATATTTTATATTTTAACTATTTGTAATGGTAAAAAATTATTAAACATCAAATATTTTAGTGTTTTTAATAGTTCAATATTTTTTAACATTGTATATTTTTAGTATTATTAATACTTGAATATTTTGGAACATGAAATATTTTTTAAAAATCAGATATGATCTTTAGAGGCTGTTTTTTAGTTAAAAACCGTCTCTAAAGATCAAATCCGAATTTTAATATATTTTTTTATTTTCTGTTTTTTAATTAGTTAAATATTTTATATTTTAACTATTTTTAACATCAAATATTTTTCATTTTTAGAGGCTGTTTTTTATAAAAAACCGTCTCTAAAAATACATATTTTTAGAGGCTATTTTTTATTAAAAACCGCCTCTAAAAATGCGAAAAAAATTCAAAAAAAGTTTTCATTTTTAGAGGTTGTTTTTTATAAAAAATCGCCTCTAAAAATGCGAAAAAATTCCAGCGAATACTTCATTTTTAGAGGCTGTTTTTTATAAAAAACAGCCTCTAAAAATACATATTTTTAGAGGCTGTTTTTTATAAGAAACAGCCTCTAAAAATACGAAAAAAATTCAGAAAAAGTTTTCATTTTTAGAGGCTGTTTTTATAAAAAACAACCTCTAAAAATACATATTTTTAGAGGCTGTTTTTGTTAAAAACTGCCTCTAAAAATGAGAAAAAATTCCAGCGAATACTTCATTTTTAGAGGCTGTTTTTTCTTAAAAACCGCCTCTAAAAATGTGATTTTTAGAGGCTGTTATTTATAAAAACCACCTCTAAAGATAGACAGCTTTTTGGCAAAAAAGTTTAGAAACGGTTTTTGTTAAAAACCGCCTCTAAAAAATAATCGACAAAAATTTCCAAAATGCCACTGGTAATTTTTAGAAATGGGTTTATGGAAAACCGCCTCTAAAGGGGGCGTCTCTAAAAATAATTTATGTTGTAGTGGGTGATACCTGGTATCCAGCCAGATATCGAATAAATGGTCCGACCTCTATTCCAAACGTTAAACTTCGTTTCGGCTGTCACCCGAAACGTTATAGTGACACCTGGTAGCCAGCCAGGATGCCGAGTAAGACGATTCAACTGTCACTCGAGCCATTTAAGGTGATACCTTGTATTCCAACTAAAATATAACCCGATTTTCATTCGAAGCGTTGACCTTTGTTTCAGTTGCCACCCGAAACGTCAAGGTGATACCTGGTAGCCAGCCATGATATCGGATAAACAATTCAACTGTCATTCGAAATATTTAGAACGATACAAGGTATCCAGCCAAGATATTGAATAAATGCTCCGTCCAATCAAAGCGTTTGAACTTCATTTGGTGCCCAGTCAGATGTCAATAAACGATTCGGCTCCCACCCAAACCGTTGAAATAACGATGTTGTCCATTAGGCTTGTAGGCGCCGTGACACCACCCTCAGGTCTGTGTCAAAAAAGGGTGCGCGCAAGTGCTACATGAGTCGGACTCCCTATGGCCTTCTCACGTGCGGGGTGACAGTTGGTCCTCGGTGATGAGCGGGTTTTAGGAACCAGATATCAAATAAATTTGTACCTAGAACTTAACTCACTAGTCGTTTCAGTTAAGCTTAGGGTCGAACCCAAGGGACGGATTAATGAATACTGGACTCGCTGATTTTCAAAAGCTAGACGAGTAAAAACAGGTTGATTCAAACAGTTCAAAAGTAACCATGCAGTAAAACAGATGTTTTTGGGTGTTTTCCGACTCTAGAATAACTCTTTAAGACAATTCTAAGCAAAATAAAAGACAACAAAGCAAATAACAAAGGTTTTTAGGGGTTTTTCAGACAAATAAAAGCGTCCTAGGGATCGGAAATGACTTAGGTTTAGCACCGAAACCTCCTCGGTCGATCGCTCTCGCGACAAACCTCGAGATACCGGGTTCCAGGGTTCTGTTCGGCCCGAACAGAATCTGTTCGGCCTGGACAGAGACCTGGAGCTTGGTTGTGTTTACAGACTCCTGTCCAACCCGGACAAGACCTGTTCGGGTCGAACAGAAAGCCTGGAAGCGAG
Source organism: Rhynchospora tenuis (assembly GCA_027725995.1). Classification (NCBI taxonomy): domain Eukaryota; kingdom Viridiplantae; phylum Streptophyta; class Magnoliopsida; order Poales; family Cyperaceae; genus Rhynchospora; species Rhynchospora tenuis. The sequence goes on from CM050889.1 coordinate 124,102,210, forward strand.
ATCAAGGCTTGAATTGGACTACGTCCAGGGTCTGGACTGGCTGTAACTCGAGTTCTAACCCTCAACTTTCGTCTCTTGGATTGAAACCCTGCACAGGACTCTACCTAGCCCCTCCTAAGTTCACTACCTAACTTCGTGTCGGGAATTAGTGTTCTTGAGTTTGATTTACTTGTGCTCTAAGGGTATCTAAACGCTCTATCAAACAATTTAGAAATTAACCTTTCAGTTCAACTAATCGACTCTTTCAAGTCACAGATTTACCCCAAGTACTTGGTTCAATTCTGGTTGTACGATCTAAATTTGTAGCTTAACCAAACCAGGCCTAAGATTCAGAAGCAAAACAGATCAAAGCAACAGAATTTAACAAGCAGATAGATAATACCAAGCAATCAAATAACATAGTCAAATGTCAAGCCAATCATTCAACACAACCACATACTAAACTTACATCAAATCCTACCCTAAGACATAGCAAACTACTCACACATGTTCTCTAAACAGACAATAGCAGAAAATAAAGAAATGCTAGTAAAGATACAAGCCATAGAAAATAGAGAAAAGTGCATAAGAAGAATAAACCGAAATACTCCTCAAACGCTCAGATCTATCTCTTCAACGGCGGTGGAAAGGTAGAAACGTGGGAAGTCAGTGCCGCTTGCCGCCGTGCCGTCGCTTCAAGGCAGTAGAGAGTTCTCAGTTTTCGATGAAGGAATCCAGTGGAAAAATGAAGTAAAGTGGGACTTGTCTCTGGGAAAAACGTGGAAGGAAGAAGAAGCTCTCTGCTGGGCAGAGAGAGACCTTTTCTAGGAGTTCTCCAACTTGGGGAACAAGCCAGAGGCGTCCCAGGCTGAATCAGGGGGTCCAGCTGCCAGCCTTCAATGCATATCTGCTTTCCAAATGGGGCATTTCGACCTGGAGAGCGTTCTGTTCGGGCTGGAGCCAGGCTGGAGAAGACAGGCGCGTAGTCGGGCCACAGGGCTGGTCTGTTCGGCCTGGACGGTTTCTGTTCGGCCCGGACAGGACTTCAGTTCGGGTTGGAGTGGAATGAGAGCCTCAATGCTCAGTTCGACCCGAACTGGAATTTGTCCAGGTCGAACAGAGCACGAAAAGCCCAGAACCGAAGTATGGATCGAGTGGATCGTGGCTTGTGGCCCGCATGTCGGCCTGGAATGTGTCCCAGGTGCCAGGAATGAGTCGTCTGGCGTGCAATTGAGCGTGGACAAGCTTCCTTGAGCCCATTATTCCCTGAGTCTTCATCAAAACCTGTGTGAAACAATTAGAAGCGGCGGCAAAGCCAAAACCTGGAGAAACACAGCAAAATGTCAAATAATAATATGTTTTGGGTCATAATTGGGTGCCAAGTACGGTCGAAACAACAGCAAATAAAAGAGATATCACTCGGACAGAGAACAATGCCTTGACTATCGGTCCTTAACCAGCCATCGAATAGAGACAATTAGTTTTCGAATAGGGTACGCAGCCTCAGCTGTCGGTCCTTAACTAATCGTTGAAGAAAGTCGATTGGTCCTTAAATGGGAAACATAGCCTCAGCTATCGATCCTTAACCAATCGTTGAGTGGAGACAGTGGTCCTTGGACAGGGTACATAACCTCAGTTATGGGTCCTTAACCGTCCGTTGACATGGCGGTAACACATGGCGGCACGTGGTCCAAATCAGCAGAGAGAGCGAGTCAGCAGAGCCTTCCCTGGTCAAGGGCGGTAACACATGGCGGCACGTGATTGGTCCATGTTGGATGTTAATGAGTTGCCACACGAAGTTCACTCGCCACACAAAATACTCCACAACAGATCGTCGTATTTTTATCTAAACGACACCGTTATCTCCATACACTCAGATCCTCACGATAAACCGTTGTGGGACCCAATTGATGTGGTTTGTGATATGCGTTTGGCGTGCACCGAGTCTAAGCAGCACACTGGATTCAAATCCCTATTATGGGGCTGGATCTGTAACGGATAGAAGTTAAAGCTAGGGATACTTTGACTAGTTGGAATATCGCAACTATTAGGGCAAGAACATGACGGAAGTCCGCTCTCTGTAATTAAGTACCAATAGATGCTGCGCTTTTCGAACTGACGGCCTAAGGAGGGTCAGTCGAGACAGAGATTTCATTAGTTGAAAGAGCATTTATCCCATTCCAGTTAATCCAATAGTCGAAGGAAGGTGGCACAGTTAAGTTACTCAAGAGAATGAGCCCTAAACATCGTTTTGTGAAATCATCGGCTTAAACTCCTTCTTTTCCCTCTGTCTGTGACTGATGCTGGTATTGCTTTTCTCTCTTAATAGAGGGCAGTCCCTGAGCAACGAAGCTTTTTCCTCGTACTCTGGAAAAAAGCCATTCACTGTGAAAGAAGGGGAAGATGACAAGGAGAAACCCACCGGCCGTAAAATAGGTCTCTGATGGACCTCCTGTCCGAAGACCCTAAGAAGCACAGACAGGAATTGCCAACACATGTGTAAGATCATAAGTGATCCGGTGAGCATTGAAAGGCACGCACAGCAAGCAAGCTATTCAAGCCACACTGGTACGTTTTGGAACGCATGTTGGGGAATAGGTAAAAACTGACAGACGGATTTTACCATACCGAACAAATAAAGGCAAAAACAGGAATACCTGAATTCTTGTTAACCTTTGATTAACATAATGATAAAGACAAGCAACCCAATAAGAAATTAAGTTGGGAAAAACTACAATAAATGCCGGTAGGGTTTGAACTAGTGGACTTAGCGCCCCTAAAAATGGAAACCAAAACAAACATGGTATGGAAAAACAATAACACACAGACTATCCTGTATCTCTAGCGAGAAGGATGCCACGAACACTAGTACCGATAGACACACTCGGGCCACCCGCTAGCACTTTTTCTTCGAAACCACACCAAAACTGGGTGAGAGACAAGAGATTGCGATCAACAAGTTTCCGTACCCGCCCCAGAATAAACTGCGATCATATTATTATACGATGCCACTTGATGCAGTTAAATCAACAACTTTGATCTATCATAGCACTAAGTAGACACGAGTGCCGCTCTTTCAATTTCACCCGCGAAACACTTTTTGCATAGAAAACAACAACCATTTCACTTCTCTCTCGTTCCTCATACTCGGCTTCGTTATTAGTGCATGTTTCTGTTAATGCGAGGGAATTCCGGAAGCTAGCTAGGCTACGTTACCGGGAAAGAAAGGGGGACACGGTATAAGGAAAAGACATGGTTTGATAGAAACTTGAAGTGGCTAGCAAGACGACAAGAAAACCAAGGCGCCAGTTCAATTGTGTGAAGGCAAAGTCCACCAGCTCATATGCACCCCCTTGACCAGTCCGACGTCCTAGAGAGAAAGGGCTGGTAGGTCAAATTGAAAGCCCTCATTGCTGTGGGAACCTTAACTTGTCTGACTATAGCCTAAATTCCATTATGTAGTGGCCATAGAACTACTGAAGTTTAGGACTACCCAGTAGGATGCACCTTAGCACTAAGCAACACTAAGAGGTGATTCGGTTTTGGTTTTTCCTTGGCATGGGAAAAGATGGATTAGATGCTCTGTGAATGTGTGGCTAAACCTTTCACATCTAGGACGAGACTGTTCTGACCCCTAGACTGAATAATATGGTATTTAGTGAACACCAATCCACCTTGGTAAATGATGTTACTTAAATACCATCTTACTTACAAGGTGCGTGCTTCACTCAGACTCCGGGGGACTTTGCAGGGAGATTCTGTGCCTCTCGGTGTCCTCTGTTTACTCATCTCATAGCGCTTCGCAATCCATGTGCCAAAATGCAATTGGGACAATATAAAAATAGATGGAAAAACCAAAGTGACCACACTCATACTTCATTTGTCGGAAATTGAACCAAACCGGCCTCGTACCCTTGTGAAAACCCATATGTCATACGAAGCAACCAATCCTCTCTTCTATTTTTCTTTTCTTCTTTCTTCTTCCGACCTGACGGCGAAACTCTCCGCCATGGTCGTGTGATTGAACCACCTGAGGAGTTAATGACCACCGAGGAGGGATCTTACAACGTCGTAGGACCTTCCTGAGACCATAGGACCCACCAATGAAACATGAGAGCTCTCCTTTACCGTGCTCGATCTGAACCCGCTAAGTCTAGGGTTCCAAGTAATTGAGCGCCTCTGGTGACGATGAGCGCGAAATGAGGGACTGGTGAGCATGGTGGTGGATCTAAAAAGTCTGGTTTTCTGTCAATTTGAATGGTGGATTGCTCCGGCATGGCGTTTCACTTCGACTCAAATCTGCTATGGTGGCAAGTTGGTCGACGCAGCCTTCTGTCGACTGTGGTGGTGAGATAGAGGGCCTGAGAACATGGTGGGGTGTGCAGCGAGGTGTTTGTATCGCCAATTTGCCTACTGAATACTTCTAGCCAAGAGTTTCTCCTCGATTGAAACATGGCCATGGTGGTGTGTCGGTAGAGACAACCTTCTATTGATCTAAGGAGCATGGTGTACACATGAGAGCATTGGAGTATGCTCTTGAGCGTATATAATCTCCTTATTGCGTTATAGAAGCCTGGCAACAAATGGCCTGTTTTGATTAACACATGACCATGGAGATTTTGCTGGTTGTGACCATAGTAACGAGGCGATGATGATGCCATCGCTTCTCAGAAACATGATAACAAGTTTCTGAGATATGGCACTGCACCATCTAATGCTTGAAACTTCCTATTGCAACACCTCTCCCAGCCACAACTTCGACAGTGATTATGATGGTTGCGTCGAAACCACCTTGAATTGACCGTGAGTGGCAAGCATCTGTGAGCACAGTGGCTCATGCCTGAAGCAAAACACACTTTCAAACTTGATGTGTGAGCACCTCCATCCCATAGTTTCTTCTTGATATGGCCTGGGCACATGAGGGCTGCCTCCTTGGCATGATATAGGCAGAGATGATGATGGCTGCCTCCTTCTTCAATGCATTGGCGAGGTATGAGTCTCAAACCTGCTGTCCTTTTTTCTTTTTTTTTTGTACCTGCTGTCCTTTTTTGTGTACCTGCTGTCCTTTTTATGGTACCTGCTGTCCAATACCTGCTGTCCAGTCCTTTTTTTTTTATTTTTTTTTAGATAGATATTTTATATAGATGCATATGTTATCTTAGTGCTAAGTTAGTTTATTTACATATTTACATAACTATTATCTTAATTATCTTCTACATTTCTTACATTTGTGTGTGTCTCCAGATGTTTAAATGTGTGTGTAAGAAAAGTAAAATAGAAAATAAAAGGGCTAGTGTTTCAAAGAGAGCAAATTTTCTTACTTCACTTACACAAATTACACAAGTAGAAGGGCTTGAGTAGTAGTGTACAACTGAAAATATAAAAATATTCTACAACACTCTTTTTTTTGTTTTTTTTTTTATTTATATAGTAGCTATCCTAACTTAGAAGATTGCTCTCTGGATGGTTACTAAGATGATTTTTTTTTTTTTCGGGCAGCGTGTGTGCTTAATGGATTATGTCGAATATATGGTGTGAGAGTTTGTTTTTGTGTAGAAAGCTTCTCTCGTGGCTTGTGGGTTATAGGATATGAGAGCTTGTTTTTTGCATGGCCAGCAACACCCTATTTATAGGGGAAATGAGTTGGTTGCTGTAGATGGCGCCAATCATCAGAATTTCTAAGGGAATTTGACAGTCTTGCCCCTGGTAGTTGTTTTGGTCATTTCCTCTTTTATTCAACAGGTTTTCCACTGTGAAGGATTCTCCAATCATCAATTATTTCTATATTTATCGTTGATATCAGTACTGGACTTCATTCACCTTTGAATTTTTCACTGATTTCAGTAAATAGTGTAGCCACCTGCGCCTTGTAAATTTTATCTGAGGTACTCCATTGGCCTCTAACATGATTGCAACTTTTCTTTTGATTGAGTGCTAGAGGACTGTGGCTATAATCTCCTTAATTTATTTCACAAGTTCAACTTGAATCCCCTTTTTCCTCCTCTTTTTTTAAACCTCACTGGTTCCAGTAGTGCATGACATTTAATCCAGATTTCTTAATACATTGATCATGCCTGTGAGCATGTCTCTCCTTTTTTTTTTTAATCAATTATTAAGAAGGGTAGTGTGGCATTTCCTTATAGCAACTGAGCATGTTTCTTCCTTGTCGTATGACCCATGTATTAATAAGGTTCAGTATTTGAATGTCTTCTTTTTTTTTCTGTCAGCACGGTTTCAGTTTTTTTTTTTTTTTTTTTTTTAAAAAAAAAAAAAGCGCCTCATGACTGTGAGTTCAAAGGACCCCTCTCTTTTACTGATTTGTCAAGCCAAGGATAACACAATCCCCACTTTGTTATTGTATCCCTTCTCTTTTTTGTCGGGTTGGTGTGTTCTTGAGACAGACATGGATACCACCCGATACCATCATGTCATGGAATCCAAAAATTCTGCCAAAACTCCTTCAATTAAGCACCTTGTCTTCACTACATACACTACACTGTCACTGCTAGAGGGTGAATTTAAATCATTTCAGCCTGAGTTATCTCGATTGAATGGCCATGGCTGTTCCATGATTTCAGAAATTTGACTCACTGTTTTCTTCAATTGGTGCTCCACAACTTATCAGTGCACTCTTCATTGATGTTCAACAATGCCTCTCTGTCTACTGCAGCTCAATTTCCATTAATTTACACTTTTCCTTACGGGTCTGATTCGCTTTGAACAGCTACGGCTACTTCATGATTCCAAGATTTGACTACCTCTATTCACAAATTGATGCTTTAGAATTTAACACCAACAGGTTCTCGTGGTTACCAAACACTGTTCCTATGTCCTTGTTGCTCAATTTCTCTCAATTTACAGTAGCACTGTATTTCAATTAAAGGCCTGTGTCACATTAATTGGAGAGGAAAAGAAAGATTCCTAGCGTAATTCCGACCCCCCTTGGCAGCATGTGTCGGCGAGGATATATAATTGGTGAGAAAAGAAGCCAACGTGGCTTTAAATGAATAGAGAGGAAATTTCCTTCGTGCTCACTGTTTCAGCGCGCGTGTGAGAGAGCACAGGAGCGAACGGAGAAGAAATAAAATCAGTCGTTGGGCTTGTGTTTCTTTCTGGGCCGCACATCTCACTTTTTTATTTGTTTTCCGAAATGGGCTTGAGCCAACATGGGCTTCAGTCGCGTGGATTTTTATTTGACAGAAGCCGATTTGCACTTAATCGGATCTAATCCATCATCCTGAAATTTGCACGAACCTTAATGCATCTAACATTGTCCATAAGTGCCAATTTCGTACATATCCTCAATATGTTGCATAATCATATAATTTCCCACATAATACATGCATGAAATTATATAATTATTAACCTTGTATTTTTGAAGCATGGCTGACTTTTTCATGGCACCAAGATAAATATCGCATACCAAATTAACATCATATCATGTTAATATTAGTATCAATGTAAGTATGGAAATTTAGAACCGCTTCTTTTGGCAATGTATCAGAACTTTCAGCTGTCAATATGATCACCCGATCAATCCAGGATAATTTCCAAGCCACCCTTAGAAATTTATTTGTATATCAGAGCCCAGTTTACTAAATTATGGTAGCCTCCAAATTCATTTGTCAGTTGACCAGATAATTATGACAATATTTCCGAGTTCAACAAATGCCCCCCACCAAAGCGGGTTGGGAGAATCTTGTGCGAGCAACCTGCTCTGGTGCCTTGTCGTTTGCCATCATCTCCATATAAATAATTTCATTTTTCGCATTGCAAATTGTCAACCTTATTTCTCGTGAACCCAACTAACCTTCTCAAGAATCTGATTTCCCAAGAGCCCCGCCATATGGCCCTTCTGAATTTGTCGTCATGTTGCATTCTGTGACAGTGTACTTTATGATTTTTTGATCTCTTTTGCATGTTTCGCTAGTCTCAACACTTTTTGTTTGTTTCCGAAACTGCACGTCCCTTATCGAATTCTCGACAAATTGACACGTGGCATCTTTTTAGATTAGACGGTGCAACACTACTATTCGACTATGCACGCATGCTTACTGAAGGTCCCACCTCCTTTTTCTTTCTTCCTTTCTTCTCTTTCTTCATCATCATTCTTCTTCTTTCTTCTTCATCTTCTTTTCTCTTCTCTCTCACCCGAGATCTCTTTCTTTTCTCTTCATCTTTTCGTCGTCGCCGCCAAATGGCTAAAGGCAATGCTCGTCTCCTTCCCACTACTGATGAACTAGACGGCCAACCCGACTACACCATGGAAGATTTCGAAGAGGTCGAAGAAGAAGCGGCGCTTGAGGTTGTTCGTGCGCTCGGTGACAACTGGGGGGTCCCATATGACCAAGAGATTCACGCTTACTGGAGACCGCTTCCTTGCCACAACTGGGGGTAGATTCTAGTCCGACGGAGCTTCGGGAGTATGTGTGGTCATCTTGCTTTTATTTCTTCTGGCTCCCTGTACTTATATTCCTTGGTGCAGTAGCTCTTCATTTGTATATTTCAAGGGACAAGTATGACTGGAGTCGGTAGTGGATCTCTTTTTTTTTTTTTCTTTTTTTCTTTTTTTTGCTGCATGTATCTTCGTGATTTCATGAATGTAACACTGGTTGTTTCTTGATCCATATCTCATTCACATGTGTGTCTTTATTTTGTTTTAGAGACAAAATATGTAAGACCCTGTTCATTATTTTGGACCGGTATAATGAACTCACCAATGTTGGTTGACTTATGGCTCACTCCAACAATAGACCATTTTAAAGTGAAATTTAGGCTTGTGGATTTTGTGGTGCTTAGGATATGTATTTAGTGGAAGAGACGTCTTATGTTGCTATAAAGCAAGACGCCTCTTTATTTCCTTTAAGGACATAAAGCTCCAGCTGCTCCACGTACCTACAAATTAAGAAAGCAAATTTTTTTTTTTAGGCTTGAACAACTCTTCACAACTTCGACAAAGGACTGAACACAATGAGGTGGGCCTTCAAAGGTAGCCCGAATGCCTTTGATCCAAATATATTCGTAGTGAAATTTTTCCAAGGCCCACGAAGCTCGTAAATATTCTCCTCGGCCTGCTAAAGTGAATTGGCATCGTCTCTTCATTTCGGTGGTCAAATCCGTACTGAGCCTCCATTAAATCATGTCGATTTTTCATCCTTGTTCAACAAGCCTCTTACTTTGGATGCCCTTGTCACATCCTTGTTCGCCATTATGCTTGGTTTATAAACTATCATCTCTCTCTTTCCTTCCCAGCTCTCTCACCCAAGTCCAATCTGACTCACGCCACAACGTCTCCTCATAGCCAAGTACTTTGTTTATAAACTATCTTTCAATACTTTGTTCCATCTCAACCTACTTCATCAATTTTAGTATTTCCATAAAAAAAATAAAATGAAAATATACGACAAAGGAACTTAAACTAAAAAGCTACAAAAGGATATTGCATTAATGTATTGAAAATAAGCACCTCAGCATTATACATAATCAGAATAGCAACTCCCATTGTTTTATTCCAATATACTAATAAACTCTGTGAAATAATTGCATGGATTGAATTTCGCCACTTGGGTCAATACATCCAAGTCTCTCGAAAGCTACGGCATTTGGCTTATCTTCATCAAATATCCTATCAAAAACCAAACTACAAAGAGAAAAAAAAAATAATCCATCGTTCAACAATAAGCATGATAAATTGATTTAAAATAACCCACGTTAGCCAAATGTATTTTAATGATGAAAGAAAAAAGTATTGTTCTTCACGGATCAAAAGAGAACATTTCAAATATGAGCTTCTCTACAAAAATGAACAAAAATGCGCTATATTTACACACAAGAAAGGGCACAACTGGAGCGACACGGATAGAGAGGAATGGTTACGTCTGGAGTTAAAAGATGCCACAGCCCACAAATTGAGTCTAGATATTTAAAGGAAACGAACGAGAGACGAAGCATTAGAGGAGAAACTTTGCTACGATGGTAAGTCTGGTGTAGTTGGGAGAGAGAGATGGGAAGGGAAAAGAGATGATATTAATTTATTAAATTTTGTGACTTTTTTGCTGTCAACATTATTAAATTTCACAGTCGCTCATCAGCCTATGATCAGACGGCTACTGATTGGTGGCATTTTGGGGCATTTTAAAATTGGGGTAGCAGAACACTCCTCTTTATTTAATTACTAGTCTAACTATCAGAATTGTTGCTTAACTGTTATTTCCTAATATCGAAAATCAAAATTATAATCATAAAACAAAATCTTTAATCATCATACAGAAATTAGGAAATATTTAAAACAGTTAAACACAATAGAAAATATTTATCAAAAATATAAATTAGAATTTATTTCATTAATTTGCGAGATCAGAAAGTCTGATAATTTGTCAATGTAACTGTTCGTTTAACGTCAGACTATTGTCATCATATCCTGAAAAAAAACGTCAACCAAATATTAGACTATTATAAATCTAATGTTAATCAAGCTCAACAGAATCCGCCATTAGCATATAATTGTTAGACTCTAATTAAATCCGAAAGTCTAATCTTAGTTGTCAAAATTCAGCCCATACTTAACTTTTTATTTTTCCGAAATTATTCTCTGCCCACAAAAGTTAGCCCACAGAAAAATAAATCCGATAGAAAAGCTAGCCCAGAAAAGAAAAGCCCACAAACCAACTCACGCAGGAGACGGCTCGACACAGTCAAACCTAACCCAGTTGACTGGGTCAGATTGTAACGGGTCCGACACACCTTCCGGATTCGATAGCTTCGCCACTTTTGCATTCCGACCCATAAAATCCTTCAAACTCTCAATTCTTTTATAACAGCCCACAATTTCTTATAAAACCTTCCTCTGCCACAGATTAACCCCTAAAATTTTATAAGTTTGCCCTAAAAAAATTATTTCTTTTACAGTTTCATCACTGGACATCGCTAAACTCACCAGAAGCATACCAAACCTCATTCCTTTGTACCAAAAATTGGTACCATATAACCCACAACCTACATAACTCATATTATGCCTTCTACATGCCATGCTTATGCATAAAAGTCCCTACTACTCGTGAAACACCTATTGCTAACTTATTCATACACCTCTAAGCTATCTGCAGAAGATTGAATGCCTCTATATGCTTATGTACCAATATATGCATATAAGCATATATATATTAATATACATGTTTATAATACACTGTTACATACTCTGGAATCATATAAACAACATTTATATTCTCTATTATGCATGTTCATGATTTTCCCTCTTAATTATCTATCCAATATGCATATCTACATATATATGTATAACTACACCCATGACAGATCCAACCATCATATTTATTGACTATGCATATAAATAAAGGCTATATATATATATATATGTATATAATAAACATGTAATCCCACTTATAACTCCACAGTTAGCCTCAGACTATTAATTCCTTATAGGTCTAAGCAAATGGTATGCACATATTTCATCATTAAACAAAATCAAGCCTATGAATCCCCATGTCAGACTTCAATTAGTAAATATAACCAGCAATCTAAAGAGAACCTTGCAGCTACAGTTAATATAGTCATTCTATCACTTAATTTGCTACTTAGCCGCAATTGATTCAAGCCACCTCAAATTACAAATAATCAAAGAATACACACAGTAGCCAAAAGGAATTATACCTATCTCGTGTGACTTTGCAAATCTTCTCAAAAATTCTAACACGATTAAGGCCAAGATCAAGGTCAAACTGATTAGGAATAGACTTAATTCCATCAACCTATAACTCACAGTCAATACCAAAATTGATATCAATTTCTTAACAAATTGACATTGCAAATTCACAATTCAAGGAAAGGAAACCATTACCGTCCTCACTTCCATCTCAGCCTACTCTTCTTTGTCTCCCCCAATTTCCCCAAATTCAAACCCTAACTTGGCCTCTTTAATAAATCACTTACCTCGACACAAAAGGGGAGAAGAAGACGAGGCAAGGAGATGCAGTGGAGACACGCATGGAAGCCACGTAATCCCTTCCTTTACTCCTCTGACAGCCCACCATCGGAAAAAGAAGAGAGGAGATGGACTCCTCGTGCCAACAGAGAAGGGAAGGAGGAGGTGGCAACTGTAGGCCAGCTAGGAGGCGACCACAACAGAGCTAACTAGGGCTCGACACAGAGAGGAGGGACAGAGTGATGGGCTCGAGAGAGAGCCTCGAGAAGAAAGGACGAAAGAGAAAAGAGCCAAGTCGGAGAAGAGACGAAAGAGAGACGAGTGTCTCTCGTTAGTTTTATCAAAATGACCCCAGATCTTCTGTGGCTAAAATAGTGTGGCTAAGCGTGTAGCAAATGACTGTTAATTAATTTTGTAAATTAACTATTTCCCAAATAATCAAATTAAACTCACTCAAAAGTCAGATAACTGTGGCAATTATACAGATAAATTATCATTGTCTACTTTCTTACCATTAAATTATCAATTATGATATGCGCATGCATTCATACATTCTATTCCCTGCATATTAATAATGCAATTCGATGCTCACTAAACTTTATCCCATCAAGTATATTTTTAACAATTAAAAAGAGATATTATCACTATCCAAAGATATCTGATTCATCATGTCATCTAACAACCGTTTATAGTAACATTAGATTGGTAATAAATTTTATAAATAAGTTTAGAAACCCACACCTGACAAGCAAGTTCACACAATTCCGGTTCTCTTGCACTTCGTAGCTTGCATCTCAATTACGTAAATCTACACCAGGCTATTAAAAGTTGAAAATTATTAGAATTAAATTTTTAATCGGCTAAGGACAGCTGATACTAGTATTAAATTTATTTAGAATTGTTTTTTGAAATAAAAAAATGGTCCAAATTTTAACAAATCATTTTTTAATTTTTTTTACTATTTTAATTTTTATTTTTTCAAATTTTCGGTCTATGATCCTACATTAACGACAATTCGAAATGCTATACACTTAAATATATTCTATTTGTCGTATCAAAGAAAAAACAAGAAAGAATCATCATAAAAAAAACAACATAATTCAGACTTTATCAAGAAAAAATTCTGACGAAATTTAGCACATAATTAAAATTTAAAAATAAATAAGTCATGCCGGTACATTGATCTCAGTTTCTAAAAATACAATAAAATACATAATTAATAAAGCACGCAAATAAGGAATAAAAATGTTTCCCCAGCAATCATTACTCATAACACTTGAAAATAAACACTAATTCTTTCCAAAATCTGCCTGTTTGGAGTCCAACTTTTTGCCTCACTCACCACCCCTTCCTAACGGACTGCATTTATGTTGAAGCCAACAATTACACGCACTAAACACTAATCCTTTCCAAAATCTGCCTGTTTGGAGTCCAACTTTTTGCCTCACTCACCACCCCTTCCTAACGGACTGCATTTATGTTGAAGCCAACAATTACACGCACTAAACACTAATCCTTTCCAAAATCTGCGCTGTAATGTGCACTGGATTCCAACTTTTTTGCTTCATTCAGCTTCCTAACAGCCTGCATTTATGTTAGAAGCCAACAATTAACTATTACATATCATTATTTTTATTAAAGAATTCTGAAAAAATATAACAAGCATCTCAGGTGAATGATTCCAAAAATAAAGTCAGATTGAAACCATTATTTATGTTTTAATTGATTATCTGGGATTTTTTTGTAAACACTGAAAGTCTGAAACCGAATACCAAAGCAAAGACATACCAAAAAACATTATATAATTCATCAACCAAATTGTTCCTAGTTATATGAACTGATACAATCATACAAATTTGAAACAGAATATAAAACATAACAGAAGTATTTAGCTGTTACCTTCATGAAATCTTCATGGATTACATAGTCACGTTCTGCACGGATGGCAGACATACCTGCCTCAGTACACACATTACGCAAGTCGGCCCCGTTAAATCCCTTGAATTAAAAAAAAATTATCAATAAACAATTTTAAAAATAAGTCGGAGAGAAACTAAAGCAAATTTGAATTGAATTTATTTCTTGGTAAAGGTGCAAAAAAAAGGCAAGCTAGAAGCATATCTTTTGAATCATACGCAATAACATCCGTTCGTTTTATCAGTAGAAACAGTAGCTATTGGATGTTCAGTTGCAGAAACATCCCAAGAAGAAAAAAAATAAAGCATACCTCAGCTAGTTTTACAACAGCTTCATAGTCAATCTCTCCATGCTTGGCTATGCTAGCTGCATGGATTTTCAGGATCTCCATTCGAGACAGTTCATTAGGCAATGGTATCTCTATCTTTCTGTCCAGCCGACCAGGCCTCAGCAGTGCTGGGTCCAGCACATCAGGTCGATTTGTTGCCATTATCATCTTAACCTGTAATTCAAAAGTAAGTAAAATAAGCACCAAAAACTACTTTCAAAATAATTTCCTTCAAATGCTGATTTTGAAAAAATTGTTAGCTATGCCAAAATATAATACTAATAGGCACAGCATTATTACAGCAAGCAACCTACTAAGTAGTCACTTGGCCAGAAATTAACATTTAATACAATAAGCCTCATCTCAAATACCTCTATGTCAATTCAACACAACAGATTAGGGAGAACAGTACATCACACTTGGCCAGAATGCACCAAAAGGGAACAGTTTTGCCTCAAGACAAAAAGGTACCACAGCTAAGAGACAATCTTTATAGAAATGTTTGTACTTTGCAGTCCTTTGGCTATAGCAACAAATCGATTCGTTAATCAACAATAATAATAACCAGAGAAATAATCACCTTGCCGAGCTCATCAAAGCCATCCAGCTGGTTCAGAAGCTCCATGAGGGTACGCTGGATCTCACGGTCAGCACTTGTGCCCTCGCTGAATCGACGGCCTCCAATTGCATCTATCTCATCCATAAATATTATGCATGGCTACAAAGGAGCAACCAATTTAACTTGGATCAAATTTCTTCTATCTTATCAGGTGATTAAGCACACAATTATAATTGAGGTTTATTGTTGCACAGTGAGTATTAAAGCATACGGTGAGGATCACTTTTTTTGTGGAACCATGCCACTATGACAATTAATTTATCTAAAGAAAATAAATTTACCTGATGGTCCCGTGCATAGTTAAACATTTCCCGAATCAGCCTTGCACTTTCACCTATATACTTGTCAATGATAGCACTTGATACAACCTATATAATGAAATGCAAGATCAATAAAGTGAGTAAATTAGCTCCAACAATAAAATCGTCGAAAATTGGAATGGAATTAGCTATCTAACCTTGAGAAAGTTGGCATCAATATTACTAGCAATAGCTCTTGCAAGTAATGTCTTCCCTGTTCCTGGTGGACCGTAGAGGAGCACACCCTGTAAGTAGATTAACATGTTAATCATGACTCTGCATTTTTAGTCCCCTAATGTTATAATAAAAGCACAAGCAAGCAGGATATCATTCATGAATCTAAATTGCTGCTCAGAGGTTTGATGCTTTCTGTTTGCTTTGTGAGGAGAGTTTCTTATATTCCAAGTGCCTACAAATTAAGTGCTAATTACTGTAGTTGACAAACAAGAGAAACACAACATAAAATAGCATTACCTTAGGAGGCTTTATTCCAACTCGAAGGAATAGCTCAGGATTCATTAAAGGCAACTCAATGGACTCTCTAAGTTCTCTAATCTGGTCAGATAAGCCTCCTACAGCCGAGTAGCTCACATTTCCAGGATCTTCATGTAACATATTATATACTACAGGATCCACCTACAGAATTCATCAAATGCAAATTGAACTTAGGATATTTGATAAGATGACTAGGCATATATTGAATAACAAACTTGCTAACCAAAATGTAGATTGAATACCTCTCTTGGGAGAGCTCTCATGATTGTAAGAGTAGTCATATCAAGCACAACACGTGTCCCAGCCGTCAGCTTTTCTCTATCCACTTTGCTACGGCAGCCCACCACATACCTAGGCCCACTGCTTGCTTTCACAATCACTACATAATTTTAAGGAAAAAAAATAAACAACAAATTGTTAGGAAAAAGTCATACTAACAAGGAAACTTTTCAGATGCACCGACACATAGTATTATACCAAACCTAGAAAAAAAGCTCATCCTCTGTTGATTTGTTCAAAATTATCTACGCTAACTCTCCTTATTATTTATAAATATAGGAAGAACAATAAAAAAATAGAGAGTAGTGCCACTTCATAAGAAAATGTGACACTAAATGCTCGAGTACTTATAAATAACTTGTTAGTGCCATATTTAATTATGCTATGCTACTGGGATAATTTGATGTTTTTCAGGTACATGCATAACAATAACATACTCAGAGAACTTTTCTAACAGTTCGTGTGTGACAAGAAAACCAAAGTACTAATCATATTTCTTGACTCACATCTCTCAGCATCAAGAGGTCGAAGAACCTCCCCAATTATTTGACCAACACTCTGCAAAGACTTAAGGTCATCTTCCGTCTTTGCAAATTCCTTCTTTGCCGCTCTCAAATTCTCTCTCACTGCATGTTTCAATAGAACGTTAAAATATTCAAAAAAGTATGTAAGTAGGAACAAAGAGCAAGATATTAAATGATAAAATAAATGTTGCTTTAGTTCTGATTTGTTCCCGCTCTAATTGCAACTCTCTCTGTGTATAGAATTGTTAGGCTGCAGGGAAAGTTTTCACTAAGGAAATCTAAACCCTAACTTACACCATCCACCAAAGCAATTTTCTACACTTTCCTGGGAAATTTGTCAAAATGGAAACCGATAGGCTTCCAGTATACGAATTAAGACAAATAAGAGCGTCTCAAGTAGTTCTCCACAAAGGCCTGTTCAAATCAACCCGGATCCCAGCATTCCTTCAACATAACTGGTTCCCAACAAAACAAAAACAGTAGATCTGCTCTCAATACAGAGAGAGAGAGAGAGAGAGAGAGATGTTACCGGTGCTCCGGCGGGAATCGAGCTCCTTTTGCTGAAGAAGCTTCTTCCGATACTCATTGATGCCGTTCTTCCGCCGTATCGCCGCCTCATCGCCGCCATCTCCGGCGTTGCTCATTCTTTTGGTAGACAGAGAGAGAGATGGGGTGGGTGAAGCGAGGAGGCAAGGCTTGCAGCCGAAGCAAGGTTTCGAGACGACTAAAAAATAGGGGAGTAAAATCTATGCTTGGGCCGATACTTGTTCGTTCAGCCTTTATAGATAAACTAGAAAACATATATGGTGCGTATTAATGTACCGGGATTCGGTACATAAACTCTTCGATCTTTTCTATCTGCTTCAAAATAAACTTATTCAAACCGTCTAATATGATCTTCCTATTGAAATTTCCTTACTGACTAACTTTTATATTTTTTTCAAAAGTTTTAAATATTTTTTCGGATTTTTAAAACTACGGTTCCGAAAAAAATGAGATTAATGATTTTCAAAAATTCCAAAAAAATAGTAAAAAATTTTAAAATATATAAAATTTGGTCAGCAAGGATATTATAATAGCAAAATCATATTGGACGGTTTGAATTGATCATTTTGAAGCAGATCAAAAAATTTGAATTAGTATGCACCGTATGTTTTCTCTCTCTATATATATATAGAGTTATGCTATGGTGCATCGCGATGCATTTAGCCTTTTGTACATCGCGATCATTATCCGTCAAACGTTTTACAAACTGACAAATCTAATTAAACCAATCCAATCTACATATTGAAATCTCATAATAAACCAAATTTTATATTTTTTGAAATTTTTTTACTATTTTTTTTGAATTTTCTAAAACTTTTTTTATACCAACTAATAATAAGGAAATTCTAAAAATGGTAGGTTTTAAAAAATTTGAAAAAATAGTAAAAAAATTTTAAAAAATATAAAACTTGATTTATTATGAGATTTCAATATATAGATTGGATTTGTTTAATTAGATTTATCAATTTGTAAAATTACGACAAATATGGTCGCGATGTACAAAAGCCTCAATACATCGCGATGCACGATAGCATCTATATATATATATATATATATATATAAGAGAAAACCTATGGTGCATTGCAATGCACGGAAGCTTCAGTGCATACTGATCCAAACTCTTCAATCTGCTTCGAAATGACCGATCCAAACCGTCCAATATGATCTCCCTAATGAAATCTCCTTGCTAACTAAATTTTATATTTTTTAGAATTTTTTTACTATTTTTTCGGAATTTTAGAAAATCGCTAATCTAATTTTTTCTGAACCGTTCAAAAATACCAGCTTTTAAAAATTCAAAAAAAAATAGATACTTAAAAATTTCAAAAAAATGTAAAATTTGGACGGCAAAGAGATTTCATCAGGGAGATCATATTGGATGGTTTGGATCGGTCATTTCTAAGCAGATCGAAGAGTTTGGATCAGTATGCACCGAAGCTTCCGTGTATTGCAATGCACCATAGGTTTTCTCTATATATAATATATATAGTGAATGGATAAAATACACTCATGTGTACGGTTCATCCCCGTACACATGAGTCGTTTTTCAAGATTCAAAATTCAAACAGTCAATTTGAACTGTTCAAGTTATTCTCTATATTGAAAAATGATGTCTCTTATTTTTATACGTATTTTGACCGTACTTAGCCCTTAATTATTGATCAAACCAATATAAATTGTCTCATAAATTGCTATATTTTCCAGGATATTGTTGTTGCCGTGCTTCTTGTTTTATTTTGTAGAATTTCTCGAAAATTGGAGACAAGACGCGACTTTTGTGAAGGATGGATCACATTCTCAGCCAGACGACTCATTCCTGGCCTGCTCAGACATACCACAGGAGCCCAGTAGGAGCCACATCTCCAGCGTGGGCTTGATTCTCAGCCCATCCAGCAGACCTGAAGTGCCATTTCGCACCGAAATGCCCCCATTTCGGTCCGAAATGCATTTCTGGAAAGTGCGAAAATGGTAATTTTCGGAGAAGGAAAGATCTACACCGCCTCTCCTTGCCCTAGCCGCCTCCTGTGGGTACATATATGCGTCCCTGACCTCCTGGGCACGGATCCTACCTTCTACCGTTCATTTTCCACCTCAAGTTCTTGCGTTTTTGGCATTTTTCCACGGATTTCGAGGCAGACCAGCGGTGTTGGAGGCGACAACAGCAACACAGCAGATCTACATCAATTCCTTTGCCCTTGATCAGCGAGTATTTGCATAAGGAGACACCTCGGTTTATTCTTTCATGCTTTTATCTTGTTTTTCTATGGGTTTGTATGTTGTTTCTTGCATGTTTATTGTTATTTCTGTTGTCATGACGATTAGTGAGTAGTCTTTTTATGTCTTATGGATAGTTAGTAGATTAGTTTAGGATATTGTTATGACTTGATAGCTTTATTATGATATTTTGTGATCTATTTGGTTGTGAATTAATTTACTTGCTTGATGGAATTGTTTAATTGCTTGAAAGTTAGCTTATTGATGATATGTAGCGTTGATAGGACATAACTCGACCAAATAAACAATTTAATTAAAGTACTTGAGATAAACCCAGATTCGAAAGGATAGGTTAGTTAACGACCGAAAGGACTAACTTCTATTGCACCGACAGGACTTTAGATATCTCTAGAAATCTAACCAAATATTCCTAAATAAACTAGTCTAATTACACAAGTATAGGATTGGTTATTTATGTGGTAAAACCCGACATCATATCCAAACCAGAACCAAGAAGCGAAAGTTGAGGTTAGGGTTAGGGTCTGGTCGCTTAGTAACCTTCACAAATTATCCAGTAAAATTATCAAGTCGAAACAATAGGTTTAAGGCAGGTTTTAGCCCCAACCAGTACTGATTTCGGTCAGAAATCAGTCTGTTTCGGTCCGAAATACCCCTCTGTCTCGGTGAAAATCGCAGACAAAGGTGCCTTAAAACTAAACTAATTGAACACTTATCCTTAGGACATATTTTTGCATCTGTTTGAGTCCCAAAAATATAAAAAATAACCCCAAAAATATTTTATTATTTATTATTTGTTTAATTGCCTATTTTTCCATTACTATTATTATTACCTTTTAATTTTCTAAAAAAACACAAAAACTCATCCTCTAGCTTTTAAGAAAGATCAGGTCTGGTATTCAACCGTCCTTGTGGGTTCGACACCTTTGCTTTACTCGAACGTCTAGTGAGGTAATTCATAGGTTTAATTTATTTGACCTAGGTTTTAAGCCTTCATCAAAAAACTCTTAGAGACCAAATTTTACATTTTTTTTGATATTTTCAAATTGGAGGGTCTGAAATACTCGAATTGTAGTGTTTTAAAAAATATCATAATATAGTAAAAAAATTCGAAAAAATATAAATTTGGTCTCCAAGGGTTTTTCAATATGGAAAACAATTTGAACGGTTCGGATTGACCGTTTGAATTTTGAATCTCGAAAAATGACTCATGTATACGGAGACGATCGATACACATTAGTGTTCTATATCCATTATATATATATATATATATTATCACACCCCAACTGGAATGCTGACGTCTTCTCCGCCACGAGAATGACAAGTCATTCCCGTAAGGCTACAGATAAACAGTCAAATTTTTTTTTTCAATTCATGGTTCCATTTTCTTGGTTTCGGCCCAGAAAATTACACAACATACAGATGAACAAACCAAGCTTTATTTTATTACACACATAATATTATACAAGTTTTTGTTTCACACCTGGGAAAGATAAAAGCACACTTAAGCTTAGGCTTATTATTTATTTTATAACCTAAGACTGGTTCACTCGTCTCACTCTATTTACATTTGTACATATATGACAACCACCTCACTTACCACTTGCTGCCAATTACCACAAGCCAGATTAAGTTCTACTAACTATAATACAAAACATAAAACCTTTCCCCGATAAAGCCCGACACAACACACATGCTCACAGCACCAGGACAATTCCACAACAACAACAACATTAACGCTCCCCGCATTTACGCTTCCGCGGAGTCATTCTCGGACTCAGGTTCGACCTCCATCTCCCACGGCTGACTCAGAGGAGGAATCTCAAGATACAGATACGTCAAATCATCGGGAAGTTCATCAAGATACAGAGCTAAAGTAGCATTACAATTTAAACTCGGGATATGAACACAAAACTGGAGACAAGAGCACTCAGCTGTAGCTATGGACCTTCGCCTAGCACCGTTCCTGGAACCCTCAAATGAGGCAATACAAAATTCGGATGAGAATTTAATCTCAGTGCGGGTTTTAGTTCCAGTACGCGGATTCTTGGTACGAACCGGTAACGGAATTAATACCCTTTTTATTTAAAATAACTTTTGAAATCAATATTCATTTTCAAACCATTTTTCAAAGCATATTTAATCAGAAATCATAAATGATTTATACCGTAGGCACAAGTCGCAACGGTCCAATAACAGGCATACTGCAACATGAAATATGCATCAATTCAAATCAAGCATAACTCATTAATCACATAATTTCAACAGAGTTTAGTATACACTCAAGTTCTTTATCGGCCCAACAGAATCAAAAAGAACTCTTCCCACACCATAGGTCCAACCCTAGGTCCAGATTTCAGAGGGAATTTCCAGTAATTAAAAGCGCTAATAATTCCGGCCGGGCAGGTGGCCAAACCATACTTCGGAGAGCGATACTCATCATAGTTATGCTATACAGACTGAATAAGAATGGTCCGATTTAATTCAAGTCCGATTCTTCTATCACAAAGGATCTTTATGCAATTAAGTCAGTTTACGGAGCCATTCCAGTCTTTGAATATAGTCCGACTTACTCAAATGATCAACAATCGGGATTCGATGTCAGACTACATTTATTTCTCTGGATCAAACGAATAATTTGGTTCAACATGCGTTGTTATAATTTTGGGGTCCCTATTGACTATATGAAAAAGAGAATGCTATTATCAAGGAACGATCAACATGCAATGCATGAATTTAAATGTACCAACATCCGAGTTCTAACAAAGATTCCACGTATCCACACCTTGCTTGATTCAGATATCCGGGGGCACTTCAGTATCCGTTCCTTTTTGCATATTATAGATCAAGTACCGTTATTACATGTTTAACGGGTTCCTTAAATCCGTTTGGTAAACCACAATCAATTAAGTCTGGTAATTTATTAGTAACTGGACTGTACGTTTTGGTTCCAAGTCCTTTATTCCTCGTTATAACTTTTTAATGATTACTTTAATTGTCCGTATTTATGTTTAATTGTACGTTTCCTAATATCGAGAATCAATCATCAGAAATAACAGAATGCTATACAGAAATTTAGGAAACTCAATTAAAACATAACAGAAAAATATAAATCAGAAATTATTTGTTTAATTTTGCGGGATCAGATAGTCTGAATAATCTGCCACGTATCCGTTCTTTTTGAAAGTCAGACTAAATTTCATCATCTCCCTAAAAAGCCCACAATCAAAAATTAAACTAAGTACATTATTTCCAAGTCATTTAGTTTAACAAAAGTCCGTTGATTAGCTTTATCTAAATCCGAAAGCTAATCCAAAATTATTTCTAATTTTGAGCCCACAGTACCTCTCGGCCCATAAGGCTTTTATTTTTACTTTCTTTTTCTCAGCCCATAAAGCAAAAATCAAACCACAACCCGAAACAGAACAAACAGCGAAACAGAACAAACAGCCCACAGCGAACAGGGCTCAACCCAGTCAACCTGACCCAGTTGACTGGGTCGATGAGTAACGTGTCCGCCAGAGATCCAAAAATGGATCCGAAATCCTACAGTTAATCAACCTGATCCGTTAGCTACTCGGTTTTATACATATAAGTCCACAGATTTATTACAAACTCCTAATTTTGACATCTAAGCCCAGAAATATTCATGAATGCCTCCTATGTTAGAAACAAATCCTCAGAATTTTACAGAAAAATCCAAAATACACTTTCTTTTTATAAATTCACCCCTGAACCATGCAACTTATACCAGTATGATATTAATCTTTCATATTTTCATTTAATCACATCTATCATATGTCCAGAACCCCATATATACTAGCTATTACTCAGTATACACCTAAATTATAAGATTTTGCAAAGTATAAAGCCATAACCCGAAACAATATGGATTATAAGTATATGAAACATAATCTTATAATTATATAAGCCAGAAATCATGCAACTCTCAAAACCCAACATTTCTTTCAACTTATAACCCCTAACATTATGCTTCTTCCTTAGAAAAATATATCAACAGAGTTTATATAGGAACATATATTTGAAATATACATATATGCTAACTCAAACTGTGTACAGTGGCTACATAGATATACTAGAGTATACATATGTTCAAACTATGCAAAATACCTATGTCCAGATTGCAGATATAAATGCAAACATTCAATCATGTACTTAATACTTCCCTAAAATACTATCAATGCTTAAGAATGAGTATACAGTGCCTAACATGAAGTAATTATGCAATTTACTTAAGTATCATAACGGTTGTACTATTGCAAGTATAGAAATATAACACATATATTATATATGAAACTCAAATGCTTTGAATTATGCATATATATCACAATAATACCTATATACCCCTTTCTTTAACTCAATACTGAGTATATTAATGCACATAGTCAATCTATTCATGAAATACAGCATCAATACAGCATTTATGGGCTCAGATCCCTTTTACTAAGTATCAGTATTCCTAACAGTAAGCATCAACCCCAAATAACCCCCAATTACTCATCGATTAATACCACAGAACCCCAATTAACCTCTATCAACACATTTATAACAAATTCCAGTATAATATAAGTATGAACAATGATCCTCAGAACATTTAATTACCCCTAACATCTAATATCAGTAGCTAAGTCCTTGTCAGTATCCAATAATCATCACATCAGTTCCAATTAACAGAAAATACCCATCAATATCATTACAGATCAATCAATCATAGCATAAGCACAGATAATACGAAACCAGTTCCCACAACATAGCACATAACAGTATATATAAACCCTAAATCGAATTAACCATAGCCACAGTTAGAAAATTATACCTTGCTTATGATCGTTGAGGAATCTCCTCAAGAATTCAAGCACAACTAATACCAGAATCAACGTCAAGCTAATCAAGAACAAAGCGATTTCCATTAACCTAGTTCTCAGATAATCAACCGAAAAGGATATCAATTCATAAAATTGATATTACAAATTTACTAATCAAACTTAGAGAGCATGTTACCGTCTCCAGTGCCGCCTTAATCCGCCTGTCGCCTCCTCCCCAAATTTTCCCAAATCCAAACCCTAATTTATAGGAAATCCGACTTACCTCATCAGCAGAGGGAGGAAGAAGAAGACAGGGTGGAGAGATGCAGTGGAGAGGTGCATGCTTGCCACGTTTGCCTCCGCCTTTACTCCTGTGACAGCCGCCATCGAAAGAGGAGAAGGAGGGACTGGCTTCCTGTGCAAGCACAAGGAAGGAGAAGGAAGTGGCAACCAGACAGAGGACAACTAGACGGCGCCTCACATCTCGACCACTCAAAGAGTAACAGCGAGACAGAGAGGAGATGGCCTCGAGCACATCTCGAGAAGAAGAGAAGAAGAAGAAGAAAAGAGGCGGACATATCAGAGAGAAAGAGACGAAAGAAATTTCGTCATTTTCTTTTATTAATCTCCTTCAGATTTTCTGTGGCCAGATCTATGTGGCTATGCGTGTAGCACTGATTAAATAGCCTAATTTGTAAATTAGCTATTTCCTTGATCCAATTAAATCAAGCATTTCCCATTATTAATTCTTCGTGACAATTATACAGAAAATTTCTAAATTTCAGACTAAATATTTCCAAATTTTAAAACAGAATTTTCCCACAAATTTTACTGTCAGATTTGATTTATATAAAAATATCAATAAGAAACGATCCTAATTTATTTATCGGACAATTCAAAGACTTGGTTTACCATACGTCAGTCACTAATGTTACATATATATATACACCATTTCCAAAAAAAATAATACTTTTTAATATTTTAGATTCTATCTAATATGAACTTTTCGTTCTTCCAAGACAAATTCCAAATCTCAACAAATTAACTTGTAAAAGAAAATACAGACCCCTTAGTCCCTTGCTCTTCTTTTGTCCCTGTACTTTGTTGTTTTTTTTTAATGAAAAATCCTTTGTTCTGTTGTGCAGTAAAGGGATAGCAAAAGGTAAAGAGACAGCGCAAGGGGGAAGTATAGAACTTCCCATCCAAAAAAACAAAAGCTATGGGACCCACCCTATCAATTAATTGTGCTCACATGCAACCATCTTCAAGTAGTACTCCATGCAATCTTTTCCGATAGGTTTTATTTCAGTGTCAAAGTGACCCGCTACATAAATATACACTCAGAAAGTTGATATCAAAATGTGGCAAATATCCATCCTGCGATGAAAATAGAGAAATTTCAAGAGACATGGTGACTGTTCAATCGCTGAAGTAACCTGACAGAAAACTCAACATTATATATATATAAAGTGAACATTTTAAACAATCAAAATGAAAACATACATTATGCATATATACCAAAAATAATCTCAAAATCTAGTTATTTTCAACTCGAGACGTAACAATTAACTATAAAATTTCAACATAGATAGTTTGACAAAATGATAAAAAAAATATTATGAATAAATATAAAGATACAATATAATTTTTGCTAAATCAATCAGACTTGGAGAGCAATCTTTGTCTTTACCTGATTGAATTCTTCATTATTGAAATGATTAATTTTTATTTTGCACAATTTCGAATGGGTCATGACAATAATTTGTTCTTAGGCCTTGGTACAGATTATTTGATCCTTATATACCAAACCAAGCCCAAATTCTTGGGACTTGAAACGTCATATTTGGAAATGAAACATGCTTGATTGTTGCAAATTTTGTAAAGAGCGCATAAGAGAGGAGACTAATTATGGACAAGGAGGGAGCTTTTGTGCTCCCTTCTACAGAAACCTTTTCTTTTTGAATGGAAGTTACCCATTTTAATCGTGTTTAATTAGTAGAAAGAGCTAAAATGAGAACAAATTAATTAGAGATGGATGATGAAATCTTGCAATCAGTAAGAGCTTGATAAGAATGGTGAGCCAATTGTTGATTTTTTTTTTTCTTTAAGAAAGAGAATGTCTTTTCTATCCAACTTCTTTAAAATTGAATATGAACTAGCTTTCTCATCGCACTTCACGCGATGAAGTTCGATCTGCAGTTTGTGGTGAAACCGATCTGTTGCGCGCGTCTGTTTAAAACATCGATTCTATTTTATATAGCAAGAACTGACAATTGAAATACAATAGTGATTGTACCGCGCTTCATGCAATGAAATTGTCATTTTATAATATGTTTTTAATGTAATTTTTTTGGCCGTGAATGATCATTGCCTTAGATTTTATGATGAAAAGAACTGTATAGAGATTATCTAAACAAATGGGAAAGAATTAAAATTATACTCGGACTGATTTTTGAGATCTAGCTTCATACATTCAATCAATGTTCTCTAAGACATAAAAAAATATATATAACACGGGCAACTGACCAGCTAAAATAGTTAAACTTAATCTCGAGAATTAAATAGCTGCAGAAAATTAAACGTGAATCATATACCAGCAAGGCATCCATGAAACCTAAACTAAAAGAAATCCAAACAAACAGATATATAAATAGTGCCATTTGATTAAGTCAAACGAAAGTTAATCCACTCATGACAATTTGTAAAGCCATTTTGTTTGTAACGTGATCATGATTAAAAAAAAGTTGGAAAATCAAACTGGTGTAATCACTCATCATATCTAATAAAGATCATACATTATAAACACCTCACATAATTGAATTGACAGAAAATTTTGTCTTATTTACTGTCACATATTATGTATTGCATAATTTTGCTTGTGTATACGGACACACACATCCTCCACTTCCATGGCACAGAGTAGGCAGAAAGTAGATTAAAATTACTAAAAATTTGTCAAATACTATGAGGAAGATGCATAATTCATAGGTTTTTTTAAACAAACTCTCAGTTAATATTAAAATCCAAAGACATTATAAGCTCAATTAGGTAACATACATAACTCATCGTCAATTGGCCAGCTAAATATTAAAGTATAAAACGCTGAAGAAATTCCACAATTTTATATCCTAAAATACCCGTGAAGATTGAGGGAAACTTACCTCTTAAAGGCTCTCCATGTAGCATATACTGGTGAGAAAACACAAACAACAAATTGATCATCCATAAATTCTGAGGCTTTATCAATCTGTTATCGCAAACAATAAATTCTGAATTGTGGAATAATTTGCACTTTAGTGAACATGCGAAGTTTGCAAAAAATGGGAAAATAAAACCTGCTCAACGCCACCAGCTTATAAACCCCAAGCTCGAAAGTCTGAAGGATCAGAACCTCGCCTGAGTTGAGTAACCAACACCATAGCCAAGACCTCCACCTCTCTTTCGTTTATAACATCTAGAGAAGATTAATTGGTACCTAAGTTTGAGAAAAAAAAATTAAGAGATGTAGGGAAAATATAAATAATTTTCTCTCTAAATTGGAACCTCAAATGTTCAAATTTGTTAGCCAAAAAAAAAAGAAAAATCCAGTTATAAAATCTACAGGGAGATAAAATAAATACGATACCATATCTTTTAATATGCATTATCAACCAATTTACCCTATATGAATGACTTAACAGTTGAAACGCCACCGGTCAAAAAGCAAAAAAGAAGAACATAATTTTATCTAGGATAAAACTCTGGATTTTTATGTTGCCCTCTCAACAACTCCATAAAGTTGTTTCAAAATATTTATTAACACTATAGACCATCAGAAATCATTTTGAAACTATACCAAGATAAAAGAAGATGATTACACACCTAATCATGAGAAAAGGCAAGCTCGAAATTGGGTGGAACATACATTTCCAATCATTAGCCTGGACATCCAGATCCTTTCGCAGTCGCTCAATTAATTAAGAATTGATCAGCTAATTAAACTTGAAAAAAAAAAAGCAAAGTGGAATATATTTTGACACAGTTCAAATTCTATGGTTGGTCAATTGTATAAAATCTGTTGATTCCCACTACCAGAAAGGAACAAAATGCAATATTTAGTCCCCAATCAAATGAATGACAACAATTAATCAGAACAAAATACCCATAAAAATTAGTGTAGTAGAACAGTGATGTCTATTTCAATGTTAACATATAATTTCTTACTTAATTCTCACAACCAAAAACAATTTGTTCTAATAATATCAACGGTAATTAATAAAAAATCTTACAACAAAACAAAAGGGTAAATGAGAAAATCCAGATTGCATGCTTCTCCCTCAGCTTCCTAATTGTCCCTTCCGTGTACGTAGTCGATACATTTTTTTTAATGTTGGATTCTGCAACTTTGATTTACCAGCAATAATGGCAAAATAAAGCAGAAATTAGAGATAGAAAATCGTTTATTCACAATAAACAAACAAATGTTAAGAACAAAATCAGCCAGATAAAACTTAAACTTACCTTGCAAAATATCAGATTAGGAGTTAATCAAATTGATGAATAGAAGAAGTCCACAGCTGAATAGGGAAGGAGAAGCAGCTGGATCGATGGAGAGCCGAAGAAAGTGGAGACAATTTGGCAAAATAGCTGCTCAACCCTCTTTCTTTCATGGAGAGTTGGAGAAATCGGTACTGATCGAGCTCATCAAGCACGGCCTCTCTCTGCTCCCTACAATCACGTCCAGAGTTTAGATGAAGACTTAGAGAAAGGAGGGAAGATGCAGTAGCGAGAGGGAGCAAACCTTTCCTTCAGCCAAAACCATGGCCAGATAGAGCCCTTTAGCAAGAAGCAAGAGAGATAGATATTGTCCGAGGAGAAGGAACCCTAGCAAGCTGTGATCGGTGATCCCATCTCTGATCTACCAGTCGCACACTCTCTCTCTCTCTTTTCTTTTTGGCTTCGCACATAAAAAAGCAAGGGAGAGTCGAGAAGCGCCTTCGTGTTGAGGAAGAGAGGGATGTAATGTGCTCTCTCTCTGCCTCTCCTTTTTGCTTCATGCAGAAAAGTGAAGAAGAGTCCAGAAAGGCAGAAACACTTGCTTTGAAGAGGGAGTTCTTTAATTTTCTAGCCGTCCCTGGTGTAGCCGTTTGTGGGCATGCAAGAATCTAAAGAGAAAACCACCTAAAGAATTCTATGAAACACGGAAGGAAACAACAAACACCGCAAAGAAAATCCAAAGTATAGATCGATAGTGGAGACGTCTTTATAGTCGTTCCTGCATTCGCAAATAGAAAAGTACGTAAAAAGTCCAGTGCTGACACAAAAGGCAACAGAAAATAAAATACAGAAAATATACAACACAAAATTGATAGTGGAGATGGATGGGCATGATGAAATTCCATCCCAAACAGAGGGAAATCGGATGGCTAGCGTTGATGTTTAGGTTACTGTAGAATAAGACGGCCAAAAATGAAGGATTGTTGGATTGGATTGGATGGATTGGATGGATTGGATGTTGGATGGATGTTGGATGGATTGGATTGGATGTGGAGTTTGAACCATTGACTTCTTTGAAACTAGTCTAGCCATTATCGCTAATCCACTGCGAGCGAATTGTTGATGTTGGCATGAGAAGTTGAGAAGATGATAATAAAATATTTTTATAGTGCATATTATGTTCCTCTTAAAATGAAATTTAATTTTTACCATACAGATTTAAAATTAATGAGAATAATTCACTAGCACTCATGAAAGGTTGTGATCAAAACCGATTCAAAAATTGTCATCATGAAAGAATTTTCCTTAATATATATATAAACATTTTTAAGATAGTTACAACCATTTTAAAATCGCTAGTTTTTCTTTGCAAAATCTTAATTTGTGATCAAGTAAACGATAACATAACTAGCATATTGAAAACGATAACGAGATTCTAAAATTACATATTAAAATAAAAGAACTAATATATACTAGCATAAATTTTCTGCTCTTTATAATTACTATTTAGCTAACTACCACCATACACGGAAATGTAATTCCCTAAATCCTTTATAGATGGCAGCTAAACTACAGGAATAGAGCTCAATCTACTATATCAAAATCGCCACCGTCTTGTAGGTGATACAGTCCCAATAAACCGTTACTTGGTAAAATAGCAGAGAACTACTGGTATTTTCAAATCATAATTCTTCAAGTTAAAAATGTAGACTTATGGATTTTTTTTTTTCTAAAATCAAAGTCATGTTCGTGTATTTTAACTCAAAATTTTCTAATCCACCGCATTATTTAGGTACACAAAGTTCACTCTTATACAGGAGTTAATGTTTCTTTATTGACCAATATGCTCCTACCACATAAATTTAATTATAATAGCGTCAATCGGTACTTTGAGGTTTGGAAAGTTTTTTTAAAATAAATATACAGAGGCATAGCATGAGTAACAACATTCAGTACTTCCATCTCTAATGAGAACATAATTCCCTTCCAATTTGCAATTTACATTCCTGCCTTAAACATAATGCATTTATTTTGCATTTATTTTGTATTTTATCTATCAATTTTTGTATTTTGTATTCCCTTCCAATAAGTCAAATTTTTATGTCTTTTAAATTGTACATGTATTTGCCCTAAAAAAATGTGCATGTAAACATAATTAAGTAATTGATCTTACCTGAATATAAAAACAAACAAATTACGACGTTCAATGCAATGTTCAATGTTCAGTAGTAAAAGTGATGATTGATCATACAAAGCTTTACTCTCTCTCTCTCTAACTCTTCAAACAAGCATAATTTTTTATTATGTTAATAATAATTATTGTGTTTTTTTTTCTTTTCTCTAAAATCTTATTGTAAGTTTTAAATGTACAAAATTAAAAATGAAAAACAAAATCCATATCCTTTATTGAAAGTTTTATCAAAGGATGAGTCTTTTCATCTACACAACACAATAAACATATAATAGCTAATAGCATTTCCATAAATTATGACATAGTTAAACTTCAGTAAAATAAGAATTGCATGATTGGTCATACAAAGTCTCCCAATGTGTTTGACTGTTAAAGTCAAGTCAAAACGAAAGTAAAGTCACTTCAAAAGACCATTGAAATTTAAAGCGAGTTGGAATGGGCTAAGCTATTTGGATTGTGTTAATAATCGGTGCCGTATCTGCTTCCCATGAAATTTAAGGTGTCAAAATAAATTTGGAATTTTGGATCAAAGATAAATTTGATTAAAAGAAAATACATTCCACTTTTGGATAAACCCTAAATATTTTAAATTAGGAAAATTAAGCATTCATTTCGCGTTTGCCGTAACCTTATAAATGAGTTTCACGTTTTTAGTTTTATACTAGAAAAAATGTATTAATATGTGGGCATATAAAAGAAATAAAATAATATTAAAAATAAAGATACGTTGCTCAATCTACCCACGATATACGCAAATGTTGTGCATTTTGTTTATTTATTAGGTGGAAAATTAAAACATATTGTTGTTTCGTTTAACGATTAATATCCAACCACATATCAAATCGATCGAACGACAAAAACACGTATTTATATGTTAGATCTAGCATGTAACACTTCTTGCATGCATCCGTGCGTTTATAAGATAGAGATATTGTTTTTCGTTAAACCTCAGACTGAAATGGAATTACGGGCTTTCACTTTTCAAAGAAGTGCAGTGGAATTGTTGAAATTCAAGGACAAAGGAAACAGTTCGAGTGCTTGGTGATGAGACCAATTAATGAATAATGAACGACAAAGGTTGATTCTGCGTGAAAGGCTCGGACTAAACTATAGTCCGGTTGCATAAGGACGAAAATTATTACCATAAAAATCAAAATATATAATATCCCAATGTTTCCATCACTCTTTAAAGTTTAATTATATTTTTTATTTTTTTGCGACGGGTGGGATCCAAACTCTATGTATTCAACATGTTGTACGGTAAAACATATTATTATTAAAAAACGATATGGTGTACGGTAAAATTATGTTCAATATATACATTCAAACAAAACGGATCAGGAAATAGGCACGCATTTTTTTTTACAAAAAATCGATCACATAAATGTGCATAGTTAGCATTGACTTAGCACCCACATTCCTGCCTCAAACACAAAATATTGAGTCCGAAGCATAAAAAAAACGCTTAAGACCAGTAATGAAGAACGATTTATAACCCAATTTAACATGATTAGACGACTTCATATTCGAATTTTAAGAATTGAATTAATTTCCTGCTAGAGAAGATTGAGGTGTTTTTTTCGAATAAAAAATGCGGGTCCTTAATAAGTCAAAGTACAGAGTTTAGTTTTCAAAGATTGGAAACCGATAATAAATTAACAAATCAAAAATAAGAAGGGAAAAACAGTATGCGGCAATAGCTTCTGAAAGAAAACATGAAGCGAAAAGAAAAAGGAGGAAGGAAGAGCAACGACCAATCAGGATGCAGCAATCTTTATTCTTCAATAATGAGCATCGCTGAAAACTCTGCTACATCTTTCTTTCCAGATGAACACACACACAGTCACCAAGAGTTCCTTCTGCTTGCAAGTCAAATCAGATAAAGAAGGCTGAGCTCGTGGGGATGTGGAGGAATTGTGTACCAGAAAGATTAAAGACCTGTTGCAGGGCCTCAATGAAAAAGGGACAGTGATTGAAGAAGTGCTGAGCCGACTCACAGTCAGATCTGCAAAAGCTGTACCTGTTTACCAGGAACATACCCCTGAGCTGCAGGTTGTCGACAGTGGGGAGTTCATCTCGCAGCATTAGCCAGGTGAAGGTTGACACTTGACACTCTCGGAGGGAATTTTAACTTCAACACGAGTCACAAATTGGAGGGTATTTTGGGCATCAACTTGAGAAATTTGTAGAAGGCAGAGGATGTAAGCTTGTTGGGTGTGACTTGCAGCAAACCTGATCCTGGAAATCACTTCTTTTGAGTAAGGATTTGAGCCATGTTTCCAGTTCAGACAGGTTCCTAAGTTCAATAGCCCAATCGCAGTGTCTGAGGAAATCTCTGATGAAGTTCAACTGAGCCTGGGAAGCTGCTAATTTCTGTCTAGTCCAGACTCCAGAGCTTAATTTCCTTGGTGGCTTGGTGAGTTGGCTGAGCTTAAGATCAAATTACACGCTTGAGGAGGCAGGTGGCTGTGAGTGCTAGAAATTGAGTACAAGATCTTGAAGTTCAGGTTGTTCGAAGAGTTCAGTTCTCAAATTTGAAAAAGTTCGATTTCCGGAAAGTGGCGTGGATACTGCAAAGTAGTGGAGTATATGGTACGAGAAGGTATTAGGCATAGAAGTGAGGTGGGTGTGTTGAAGAATTTACTGGAGAAGGATGCATTGATCGAGCACGTGTCTTGCCTGTTCAGGGACTGATTTGGTCTATTAATCGACCAGATGTAGTCATGACTCATGTAGAGCCTATCCATCAACGGTTATAAGGCATGGAGTTGGAGACCCGAGAAGTTCAGTCTTCAATTTTTTATTGTGTAACGTTAATACGTTATATATGAAAATTACTTTGTTTAAATCTGTCATCAAGGATTTGGGGGAGCATAATTACTTTCCGGGCAACTGAAATGCAGAAGCAAGATTCACAGCTTCATTTATTTCAAACAAGGTACTTACAAACAATTCCTAAAGAGCATCTATGATTGGAGCCAAGCCTGGCACAGCTCTACCGCAAGTAATGCCACAGTGACTAGACCTGACCATACCTTTTCTGTGAACAAAGTCTCTCAGTTCTTTTCACATTATTCTGACAAGCATTGGCAAGCTATTAAACTTATCTACGCTACGTCAAAGGGACTACGCAATTGGAACTTGCTTCTAGGGCTAGGGCTGTCAAACGTGGTGAGTGGCAACGGAATGGGGCATTCCGTTTGCCGTGCCCTTAAGAAAACGAAATGGATTTCGCTACCGTTAACCGTTTCACTTAATAAACGAAATAATTTCGCTATAAGGCATGTACAAAAACACGTTAAACCGTTCCGATTCATGTGCTGTTTGTCGTTTCACTAAGGAAAGGAAACATATTTCGCTACCGTTATTCATTCTGTTTAGGCAAAACAAAACGGCATAACGCGTTTTTTCTTTCCGTTGAAAGGCCTACTTGTTTCAAAGAATCTCTCTTTGCAAGCATTATGTGATGTTGACTGGACATGTTGTTCTATGTCCAGATGATAGAAGAGCAACCACTGACTTTGTCATGTACTTATGCCGAAATCTCATATCCAGTCATTCAAAAACAACTAACGTAGGCTAGATCATCTGAAGAAGCCTTGTTGTGAGAATTAGTATGTTCAACATCAGCTAGATGATCAAATTGTTGATATTTATACCAATATTATAAGTATATTAATTTCAAACTGGGTGGAACTGTAGAATTTCCTGTAGAAATTCGGGTCAATCCCAGCCGTCCGATTTAGATTCCCTTTTCATCAGAGCCGTTGGTCTCCACTATGGGGCTTCATCTATGTTTTTCTATTATTCCTTCATGTGGTCTTTTTGTGGTACCTGTCTGAGCATATGTATTTGATTAACATTTTCCGGCTGCTGCATAAAAGAGAGTACGCTGGAGTTTATAAAAGGAAATCAATTGTGCACATAGGGTGTCACATGTTATGGGCCCACCCCTCTTGCTTCTCTTAATGGGAGTGGATCATGTGAACAGAAAGAGGGACGATAAGAGGGCATGCAATGGTCTACGTGCTCCAGTTCTATTTTTATTTCATTATCTCCCTTCATCTAGAGCGTTCCGAAAAGAGGAAGAGAAAATTTCTGCTTCTTTCCTCTGGCCCCTCACTCATGCTCTCTGCAACTTGATCTTTGAAACCCTAGCTAAGTTTTCTTTGATCTGAGCGGTGTTTGGATTGACAAAGCTGATCGCACTATGGTCCATTCTTGAAGGTCCTGCAGCAACTCATGGGTGCTCAAAGAAAGTTTTGTCCTACAGAGATCCTTTGCTTCATTCAAACCGTGGTTCCAAGCTCGCGGAGCAGAATCTGCTCGACTTGGTGCCTTTTCTCTTTGATTTTGATTTTTATTCTCCTAGACTTGATGCTTGATGAAAGAAGGGAGTTTTGTTTTTGGGTTTGGTGCTTTCTTTCTCCCTTGAGCGCCTCTCTCTTACGTTTCAGGTGCCTTCCTTTTGTTTCTCTCTCCTATCAGTCCTTTTTTTTTCTTTTAGGGGTATCGTAGCATTATCAGTTCAACCAACGTGCATCTTCAAGGTATTAATTTATGGTTATAACTGTAAATATCAGATCTAATTGGGCCGTTTGTGGGGCTTATTTGGTTTTAATTTAGTATATTCGTCTGTAACTCATGCTGGTATGAATTCAGAGATGAAATTGCTGAATTAAGGTTGATGGGATAATATGATGGACTTATCTCTCGATAATTGAGGATGTATGTTTATTGTAAATGTAAATATGCATTATTTATATATCATCGCTTAATTAATTTGTGACATTCCACTTTTTAACAGAAATATCCTATTCATCTTGAAGAGACCAGAACTTGCCATCTTCAGACTGCAAGTACAACTTATAGCTATTTTTCTTTATAAATTTATTTGTTTATTTACATTCTCTTAGGTTTATGTACTTACATTTTTCTGTTTCCATTTTTAGTTGGTTGTTTTTTTCCCATCTTCTTATCTTTCGTTATCTTTAATTGTTTCAGGCCATTGTTCTTATTTTTTTTTTTTCATCACCTATCTTTTCTTTGAAGTTTCTTTTCCTGAAACCTTGACAGCCCCTCCTCTTGCATTCTTACTAGATGTGATGATTTTTTTCCCCTCATCTAACTATCTTTTTTCTTTATTGAACAAAGTTTGTTTTGATTTTCTTTTCTGATTAAAAGTTTAGCGTTATAGTTCAAGTTCACTTCAAAATAAATTCAAGAAATATAAAAAGTTAGGCCACGAGTTATTACTGCTATAATTTCTATTATTATAATTAATGTTTATCAGTTTTTGGCTTTTTGTGCTACCAAATTAGTAGGTACTTTCAGGCATGTTTTCATATGTTGCTTTTCAAAGTTCAACTTCTTATGGATTATTTAATACATATTATTTATTATGCAGTAAAGGAATGAGATAACTTGCTGGTATGGGTTGTGTACTGGTCTTTAGTGGATGAGACCGAATATAATTTTGGTAGATTGGTATTGCAATTATCCTTTTTCTAAAAAGGTTTGTTATATCGAGCCTTAACTTTAATTAAGTTTCAAATTTGATTTCCCATTTTTTCCATCTTCCCTCTGATTTATGAGCAAATTGTAAATTTTCCTTCAAATCCAACGAAAAAAAGGATTTTGAATCCTTGATGATGTAGAATCTAATATTGAACGGTGTCTATTGGGGCCACATCATGCATGGTATCATGGACAAAACAAGATGTATTAAATCTATTTAGGTTGTAAGCTTGAGCTTAAACTATGTTTGGACAAACAATTTGGTGACTAAACTGAAATTTGTAACTTCTGAGCATATAATGTTCATCAGGGGTGCTCAGTTTTTTATTTATTTCTAATATGTGGATAATATATGTTTTGTACAGAGTTGTAATTGTGCTCATTATGTTAACCTCTACCCTTTGACTCTAATTATTTTGTATTGGTAGGATTGCTCTGATTTTAAGTTTTTCGTTTTCTTTTACTAAATACAGGGTAATTCGACAGTATTTGATGGGCAAAGAACATACTAATTAGAAGAATGCTATGATGTTTAGTGCTTGCTCGGTTAGTTTGCTACCATGTGATTATCATATTTATCATTTTTTGTTCCTTCGCATCCACAAAATAGTATTGTCGGTCTTCCTGTTGAGTTCCTTTCTTTGTCCCCCTTTTTCTTTTTGATTCTGTCAGGAATTTCTCTTGCACAGTTGGAAATTTGGGATTTTAGGTTTTTCATCTTTTTCGTCCTAATTTGCTTTCAAAGTGCGCAGTCGCACTCAAATTTTATCTCATTTCTCTACTGCAGCTT
Organism: Rhynchospora tenuis; assembly: GCA_027725995.1. Taxonomy (NCBI): domain Eukaryota; kingdom Viridiplantae; phylum Streptophyta; class Magnoliopsida; order Poales; family Cyperaceae; genus Rhynchospora; species Rhynchospora tenuis. Next base: position 124,139,166 of record CM050889.1, read on the forward strand.
TCTAGGTTGTAAATCTGGAGCTTTTGGTGGGTGTTGCCAACCAGTTTTGGTACGAGTTTCCATCCTTATTTAGGTTTCATACTGTCTTCACTCGTGTTATTCTAAGGTTAGACTAAATTGAAGTAAGATGACTTATTTCTTGCCTACATCAAACTTTATGTGGGCAATTTATGCAGCTATTTCTTGCCTGATCACGCTTTGGAATGGCCATAGTATTACCAGTATGACTGTGCTGTGCCTATTTAGGTTCCTGTGGGGTTGTATTCGGGGGACGTGGCGAGGTCAATAATTGACAAAAAATGTGCCAATTGTCTGACGATTATGTCTGTTCTTTGCTTTTCCAGGTTTGTTGCAAATATCGTCGTTCTTAGTTCTCAGATTGGTTCGGCAAGAAGAGGCGTGTTGTTGTGCTGGTATTTCAGAACAGATGCCGTGCAGCTTTTAACGGTGACCCTGAGGAATTTGGATTGCTATTGAAAAAAGTATGGTTCAGATTTCTTTTTATGTTCTATTGGTTTTGGGCATGCTCTTATGGTTTTTTGATGTTCTATCTTTGGTGGAAAATAAAATATACTGCTCTGAACTGTTATTGTTCTTTTTACAGTTTCTGTTTGAATTGGTGTATGGTGGTTGAAAGCACAACAACACGTGAAGGGTTATTTGGAAAATATATCTTCATTTTTATAGATGTTTTTTGGCTTTTCACATCTCAGTGCGTGAATGGTTATTGTTCTATTTTTATACAATGGCCCATGGAGTGCTGGAAATTATGTTCTTTGAGGAGTTTTGGCTCCTTAAATTAAGGGCTTTTACCTAGGATTTTCATCATAAAAATACTAAATGCAATCAGTGTGTAGAGGACTATTGTTAATAGCCTATTATTTACATAATAGTTTCAATCGTAGTAGTTCTGTGGTGTGATCAGTGTGTCAAGGACTGTTATACTATTCTTCTCGGAGTTTTGGGCCCACAAATTAATGCTGTATTCAATCTTCTTTTAGAAAATATTATGGCCTTGGCAGATTTGATATGGTGCCGGAAATTTTTTTTTTGCCTATCACAGTTTTGGTGTTGTGCAAGGCAGCATGAAAACTAGCTCATTTTGTTTTTCTTTCTTTTGTATTTTACAGGTACTGATCTTTTAGTCTTTGTTGTCTTCATTCTCTACTGCTCTCAGGTTGGTAGCTTTGTATTTTTTTTCTTATCGTTTCTCAGAACTGATATTGGACCTTGCTAGGTTGGTGCCTAATATTTAATTTTTTTCCTCTCTCTTTTTATCAATTGTACTCATGATGATGTGCTCTCAACTATGTTTTGCAGCTTCTTTTTGCTTCCCCTGCTGTGTATTGCTCTTGCTGCTACAGCTCCTTACTGTTATAAGGTGTGTGATCATAGATACAACCACCTGTTCATTTGACCCGTTGATACTGGGTGTCCCTACGAGTTAGCTTTATGTTCTTCTTTTTCTTTTTTATGCATCATGTTGAATATATAAAACAAATGTAATTAATCATGTACAAATTAATATCTATAGCAAATGTCATGATTATATATCTTGATATTTTGACTATCCTAACTATCCATTTTTAATCATGATGATTATATTTTTCTGCATATGAAGTTATACAAAGAGTCACAGGTCACAGGTTGCTCAAATACAGTACTAACAGACCATGCCACCACACTTTTTTTTGAAAAAAAAAAAAGTGCCGTATCATGCCAATCAATTGCCAATTTAGCATGAGACACTATTGTCCATGGCAAAAAGTATAGCAATATCAGTACATGAGCACAATGATAGAATCAACTCCAGCATTTTGTTTTTCTTTTTGTTGCCTTTCCTCAATGTTAGTACAAAGAAGGTGAATTTCTTTGTGAGATGACAGGGGACACGAGGTGAACATGTAGTTTGTTGCTGATAACTAAATTCATATTTTTTACTTGATTTAATAACTCTTAGATTACAATTAGAACTACATGGGGTTAGCTGCTGATTGTTTGATAACTAACTTCCTATGTTTCTCTTTTTCATAACTAACTTCCTATGTTTCTCTTTTTCAGATCTCATGATGCATACATGAGTTGGCTCAAACTACTCCTAGAATCTTTGTTCAGAAAAGTAATAAGGTGGAAAGAGCAATTCAAATCAGGTACTTTTCAAAATAAATTACCACATATCCCTGTACAACATAGTTGTTTGCTATCACTGGGTAGATTGATTTATATTTTAGCAGTATATTTCCATATTTACATGGAATAGATCAAAGTTTAAAATGTGAGAAATGAATTTAGCATGATGATTCTTATATATCAGATTTAAAAAAAAATCTTAATAGAATGTTCAACAATTTTCTTTCTTATTATTACAAAATACATGATGCATTTTTTGAGGTATAACACACTGGTGTTAGTATCAGTACCATTTGGCTTACCGGCATGTGTAATATGAGAAAATTAATTTTGTTTCTTAGAGTTTTGACCTTGCTAAATATTGATCATAAAATTTTTCGAAAAGAGTACACTGGTAGTAATTGAAATTAATACATCTCATTGTTTGCTTGCTGAGTATTTGCTCTCCTTCAAAATTTTAAAGAAAGGCATGGAAATGGAAAGTTCTGCCATCTAACACTCTACGTTCCTTCTTATTGTTTGTGGCCAGCACTATTGCAAGGATGAAAATTAAGAGCAAAAATATACTCTGTACGAGCTACTTTGGTGAGACTCTGTACGAGCTACTTTGGTGAGCTTCAAGTACATATAATAATTTTTATTTCTCTTACAAGATTGCTTGCTGCAAATTTTAGCAAACAAACTTCTTTCTGTCGGAGATTTTGAGTGCGGACAAGATCTTGATGCCGATGACTGATTCCTCACCTTTATTTCAGGAACCATTTCCTTATTTCCTATTGAGCAAGCTCTTGGGCTAGATTTCTGTGTTCTCTACGCAGCTGTTTCTTTGTTGGATCAGTTTTCATCGACCTAGCTCTTATTATGCTATGCTTCTTCAAAAAATTTGGGTAAGACTGATTCATTTTCTTTTGGTTATCTTTTTTCCTTTTCTTTAGCTTACATTGATAGCTATGTTGATAAATTTGGGTGAGACTGATCTCTACTGCTGCTGATCATTTGCACTCAAAATCTCTTATTATTTTATTTCATGTCTAAGGTGTGTGATCTTCAAGAGAAGTGCATTTCATGCACCGATAAAGAAGTATAAGCTCAGCGTCAGCTACAAAAATGAGTTAGGTGAACAGATATTTTGGTAACTATTTTAACAAGCATTTTAACTATTTGATTTTGTGTATTTATTTAACTATTCATGTAGATAATTAGACTTTTATTAAGAGATTAGCATTACATAATGACCTTAAATTTTTATGCAGATGATCTATTCTTTTCAGGGTGTACAACCTAGCAAAACATATAAAACCTACAAAGGTATTCTTTTCTTTTCTCTGTCTTATCACAACATATATATTAACAAATTTGTCTTCAAAATGTTTGTCCACATGTTTTGACATTAATAATTAATCTTTTCTATTCTGTTTATTTACATTATGTCTACTAGAAGACTAACTTAAGAGAAAAATCATGAATTGTGTCTAGCCACATACTAATACTTCAAAAATCGCTTATTGTGTGTTTATAGGAACTAATCAAGGAGAAATGCTTGATTAGTTACTGGAAGAAATCATTCCATCAATCATGGAGCTTAAGGTGAGAAAATTATACTCCAACTATCATTGAATTGCTGCTACAACACCAAGAAAAGAAATTATTTCCATTTTTACCCCTGGTTCAACTATTTTTATACCAGTTGCTTGGGCAACTGTCAAATTAGCTTTTAAGAATGTCACATTTTAGTTAGAAAATAATATGTTGAATGTTGGTTTTCAACTTACTGAAGGTCAAAGAACTTTATATGCATTTCTCAAAAATAGATACAGAGTTTCAATTAGCACAATTTATGCCCCAAGAGGAAGATTTCACAGCCATATAAGCCATCTAAGGATGGAATAGAATAATCATTCATTTTTATATTGTCCATTCTGATTGATATATATTAATATTTTTGTGTTTTGTTAGATATCCTTTATGAGGTGATGAATTAGAAATTTAAAAAACTATAAACAAAGTTCTTATTTTAGAAAAAATGGTGTAAACATCGACTATTCTCAAAAACCAATGTTATACCAGTTGGAAGCTTATTACGGTGAGTTTTTTAATTAAGATGTTATTCCATGGCTTGCTACCATGGAGGGGTATGATCAACACAGTAAGCATATTGTCTTTGAAAACAACAATATGCAACAATTACTGATTTCTTGGTGCAAACATAATTATTAGTATGATAATTTTGTTTATCTTTTTGTGCTAGCTGAGAGATGTTAACATAAAGATTTACATTGCCCTAGGGTAAGATACCTTTCAAGTAATTTTTGTAGTCATTTTTTTCTTGCTTTCCTCTTCTTATTGCTATTTAATATTTCTTCTACTAAGCCTAGGGTGAACTCCCCGATCGAGCATATGTGGCTCCCTCGGTTATGGAGACAGTGGACGATCACATAATAAATAGAATTGTTCCAAGCACTTAGAAGTTGAGGGAAAATCATTGCTGCTATTTCTGTGGTTGCCTTTTTGCGCTTTGGACTTTTTCTTTTTTATTTCAAGATTTACTCATTTGAGATTTGGCAATGCAGGAATTTGAGACGACTAGAAAAAGGGCTAAACAGTAAAAAAATGAGTGACAGCAGAATTTGACAAATCGGAACAGGCGAAAGAAATAAAGGTACAAACTGTTACTTTTTTATTTAAAAAAATTTAAAATGAAGTTTGTTATTATTATTTTTTGTATTCAATAGCCTATAAATACTTTTCTGTTTTAAATTAAATATCCAAGTTAGGCTAAGAATCGAGTTTGCTTTGTTTTGTTTTTCTTCATTATTATGTTCAGATAGAACCATTTCTGCTGGATCCTTGAGCATGATTATTGTTATCAGTATTTCTTGGATTGCGAATACTTGAGGTGTGCACTTGCATCTGTGAATAAAATTTTTTCTTCTTCTGTGCTATCAGTATAACATTTTATTTATTATATTTATTTTTTTTTATTTTTTTTGCAAGCAATCAGCAAAGGAGGGAATAGGAGCAAAGGATGATTTGTCCTGCTGGTATTTGACAAATACTGCTAACAGTAAAAATCTCACTTGATTGTTGAACTCTGGCATTATGGTTGTTCCCAAATCGACAAATATTGCTAATGCTGTGGTGGAGCAGATTAAGGTAATATATATATATATATCTTTGCTCGGCCTTAATTCTTTATCGAAACGTGGAACAAGTCAATAAACTTTTTAATTGCTAATTGCAAGTTTTTTTTTGGATTTTCATCATCTTATAAAAGAAATGCTTGCTGCTTCATTCCGGTGTTTGCTTCTAGGATAAGATGCCATCTGTGAAGCATGCCGCCACCAGGATGCTTATTGCTTTATGTTGTTTTTCTTCATAAATTATTCATTCTGTTTGATCAAAACTGTATGATTTGATTGAAATTGGTTTAATTTAATTGTGTTGTTTTGTAGGCTTAAGGATGTAATAAAACGTAAATTGGTATTGTTCAGAACTTATTGTATTGATTTGTAGACTTATATTTTGTATTTAAATCTATGTTCTTTCAATTTTATCCAACTAAACGACTATGGGTACAAATTCAAATTAAACTTTCATCGCGCGAAGCGCGATTCAATAGCTAGTTTGACTAAAAGCAGGTTTTATTTTCTTATGGACAAGCTAGCCCACATTGTGTCCCACTGCACTGAGCTTGAGGGCAGGGGCGGAGGGAATAGGGGTGCGGGCATGGATAATGTCCCCCTGTGATTTTGAAATTTTGTGAGATACAAAGGTTTTTTATTGGATTTTACTTAATTTGACATGTAAGCCCCCTGTCATTCACCCATTGTCCCCATGTGATTCTCTTCAGATCTATTAATGTGATCAAGAAGTGACAAGAAGAACTAGTAGGTGATAAATTCATAGATCTCCTAGCTTTCTCTATTTTTGTTCATTTATTTTTATTGCTAAATTCATAGACCTTCTAGCCTTTTTCAGTCAAATATGTTGTAGACCTTAGACAAAAAGGTCATTTTTTTTTCTTTTTCCTTTCTGATAATCAAATGTCGTGGGCAATAGGGAGCAGCTATAATTGTAACTTACTTTTTTTTGTCATGTGTTACATTGTGGCAGAGTCATACTTGACAAAAGATAGAAGTGTCTTCCTAAATTTTCAAATTGATCCCCCAAAATATCAAAATTACATATTATTCTATTTGATTTATTATATTCTTCTACAAAGAATTTAAAAAAATCTCTAATATATGAATCCTCTTGTCCCCTATTTTCAAATTCTGGCTCCGCCCTGCTTGAGGGAGACTGTAGAAAATCAGTAGGATTGTTTCTTAGAATAGATTAGTTGGCGGATCAAGTAAGAGGGAGGAAAGGCTCTATTTATATACGTGCACTCTTTGATAACCGATGAATGAAAAATATTCTCCGCTTCCACTCTCTCTCTCTCTCTACTAACACCTCTAATAACCATGTAAACAAATTATGGTCTAGGAAAAAATCGTTCGAAGAGAGGCTACATCCCATTCCATTTCAAATGAACCTCAGTGTTGTTTTGAAGATTTAAATAAACCTCAGTCGCCCATCATAACTGAGATGGAGATCTTGATGTATGGCGGCCGCTTGTGTAAAGCTCATTTCCACATTACCTTCTTTGTTCCAAGACATATTTTCATAAACAGAAGCAATGTTCATATTTTTTTATGAGGGGCTTTTTGAAAAATTAGAGTGTGCCAACCACACTTTGGATTACACTTAGTTCCGTCCTTGGATATGCATGCCTCACGTTACTAGGCACATTGACGTACCTTTTCCAGTTTTCAATTTTCCATACCTGTGCAAGTTTTAACTTCTGTGAAGTAATGAACAATGGGGCCAAATAAATATTGAAAACTGAGTCATTGAATAATTAAATATGAAACAAGGAGGGAACCCAGATAAGCCTGTTTAACATTTAAAAAGGCAACAGAATGGGCCATTCCGTTCCATCAATGTGATCTTCCATTCTGTTTTCCGTCCCGTTTAAGAAACAAAATGTCCTTTCATTCCGTCATATGTTTTGTTTGGATGGAACGGAACAAAACAACATTCATTTACACTAAAAACTGTACTATTTATCGAAACGGAAGCGAGACGACTCGTTTTGTTTACCGTTTCATTTCGGCAACGGTATGTTCTCTCATTCTGTTTGCCATTCCATTTTGAACGAAATGAAATTTTGTACCATTATACGTTCTGGGGCAGAGGGACCGGGGGATGAGTGGGGCATTGCCCCCTAGATTTGAAAGGTACTAATATTTACGGGGCGAATTCCAGTAAAATTATATTTAAGCCTCCCTGTCTGAATTAAGTAATCTCTATTGGCTAATGAAATCGCGGAGTCTGGATTGATTAATTGCTTTGCTTGCTTTTCTTCGCTTACTTTACTCTTCTATTTCATTTTTTTTTTCTATTGCACGTAGGGCTGTCAAACGTTTATAACGGACACGAAACAGAGGTGTTTCGTTTTCGTTATGTTCCAGTGAACAAAATAAAAATTGTTTCGTTATGTTTCGATTTCGTGATAATTTTCTATTGTGATTTCACTCTTCTACATTTCCTTGTCCAAAAAAAAAAAATCTTTTACGTTTCGTTTTTAAAACAGAACTCATTTATCATTCTGTTTCTGTTTCGTTCGAAATGGAATGAAAACGTACAAAACGGTGATCCGTTGGCGGCACTAATTGCACGTGATGAATGAAAGCAAAAAGGAAAAGGAACTGCGCTACATCAATATTATAAATAAATTTGTGTGGGTGTCGAAATTTTTTAGTTAAATGTCATTCGACACTCCAAACATTGTGAAATAGTTGTGAGAGAGTATTTTTCTGATTTCTGTAATATGATATTATGTAACTATTTATGTGTCGGATATTATTGATTATAAAACTGACCCGGTTCATCCGTAGATAATAATTTGGCAACACATTGTTTTGTTTCTATTTTTGTGACCCCTTCCTATTTTCATTTTCATCATGTCTTCATGTCTCTTTTGTGTTGTTCTCCACCTTAATTTATCTTCATCATCATTCTTAATTTTGGTTTACAAAATATAAATCAAATTCATTCAATTGAAAATAGAAAAAACATCATATCTTTTACGATATATATATTTTTATTTAAGTCATTTATAAACATATTGTGTTTCATGAATAATATCACCATAATATAAATCATATTATTTCAGATAACTATAACTATATTCACACACATATAATTTTTTCTTTAAAATGATCAAACTCTTTAAATTTAATCAAATCAAAGTACTTACAATAACTAAACTATATTTCTAAAGATAAATTATCTTCACAATATATCCAAAAATGAACATAATTAAACTATAGAAACATAATAAAAACATTCTTATTATAGATATCTATATCGAGCGAAGCTCGATATGCACTTTTAGTTTGGATAAGAAAGGTTGGACGAAGTATGGATCTTAAGTGGCAAGTGAGGACAAGAAGTATCCTGATGTTAAAATATTTAAGAAAAAGATACAAGTTTGTTAAAACAAAAAATTTGCATTGCAATCCTATTCTACATTATAAAGAAAAATAACAGAAAAAGAATTAGATCTATGTTATTTCAATATTATAATATTTATAATTAGATTATAAGAAAGCATAATTTGTAATGATATAGTGAGCTAATTTTATATTAAGTTAAAAATTGAGCCAACTTATTAGCCTTTTTCAAATTGGAGGGCTCGAAATATACTGTTTTTTGAAAATATCATAAAAAATAGCAAAAAAAAAAAATGTAAAATTTGATCTCCAAGGTGTTTCAATATGATGCTCAGCTTGAATAGTTTGAATTAACTGTTTGAGTTTTAAATCTCGAAAAATGAGTCGATAGAAAATCCATGGCACGTGCTATCGATGGCATGTTAGCCATTCTAAATAATATACTTAATGAATATTTTATTCTTGAGAAGTTGGCTATTAAATTTCTTTATTATTGTTAAAAATGATTTTTTTTTTAATGTTTTTAGGACGTAAGAAATATTAATTCTAAGAGCTATTTGGTGTGCGTGGATTTGGGATGTGTTACTAAAAGACACTTTATATGTCTTAATTCAAAATTGCCATAAAGAAAAGTTTTGCATGTGCCGATGTGTGGGTAGGGATGAAGGTATTGTATGACCAATCACGCAATTACCATTTGACTGTAGTTAACATATGCCATAAATTATGAAAATGATATTAGCTATTATATATTGATTTTGTTGTACGAAAGAAAAGACTCATCCTTTAATAAAACTTTTGGTGAATATATATAGTTTTTGTTTTTCTATTCTCAATTGTACGTTTTAAACTGCTACAATAAGAAATTGGAGAAAATCAATAAAATTCAGGTAAGATCATTTACTTTTAGGTTTATATGCGCATTTTACAAAACTAAGAAAGATTGATTTGAGGTTTTTGATAGATAAAATACAAACTAAATGCAAATTTAGAAGGGTACTGTTCTTCATTAATTGGAGGCAGATTACTTAACGTTTTTATTAATGATATGGCGCCTCTGTGGTTTTTTGTATACTTTCGAAACCTCAAGTAACATCAAACCTAAATGATTTTTGTAAAAACCCGTAATGGCTTGTAAAATATCACTCGAATATGTTAGGCTCTCTCTGTTGACGTTAAGTACCGTTATAATTTTTTTTTTATGCTTTGTAGTGGCTACTTCTTGTTGAACTCATTGACACCGTTATTTTGTCGTATCATCGTCTCTTTACCACCATCTTCGATGATTGAATTCGATCCGAGACGAAATGCGAGAGAAGTGGTGAGGCGGTTTCTTGTTGCTGAAGCATGTTTTATGCACGAATTTCGAAGATGAGAGTATTTTGGTGAAGTAAAATATTTTGTAGCGACTCCCAAACTAAAACTAAAAATGGGAGTAGATACCTTAATTTATTGGGCCTTATATGGCTGGTCTTTTATAAATAATAAAAAAATATTTTTGTCGAACATTTTAAAGATTTTAATATATTATTAAATTAATAAAAGTTTGGATGTAATTGTTAAAATATTAAGATTTTTAAAACTGTTATTGCAATATTGAACTTTGAAAGTCCGAAGTTGTCATGTCTATGACACTGCCGACGTAGTTGGATTGAACCTAAATGACTGACTCAAGTTCAGTACCGAGATAAGGGAGTAAATTATTGTTATTTTAGAGCCAAAAAAATATTTAATATTGAGAGTACATCTAGTTTAATGTTGATGGTGAGAAACTAGCTGACAAATCAAATTATATGATCAAGAAATTAAATGATATAATCATATAAATATTTCTTAACAATTAAATCTAACGATCATCATTTAAATTACACAAATTTACAATTATGTAACGGTAAAATCTGACTGAAATTGTAATTCAAGTACTGTTTTAGAAACATGATGAATCAAAAAATTTTATGGAAACATTATTTCTGACATTTGAATATTATATGGGTTTCATATTATTAATTATTCAAAGCCTTATATTTAATAAACATCTGACTGTCGGTAATTGTTGCACGAAAGGCTACAAAGTAGCCATCATAGAACACCTGGGAAGAGAATTTTTAATAGAAAATTAGAAATTCTCTCCTCTCCTCACTGGTGTGCGTCTCCTCCTTTCGTTGCGTCTTCTTCTCTCTCGATCGATCTGGAAGGATCGAGAGAGGGATGAAATGTAGCCAGCCAATGGCCAGCCCAGCCATGAAGGCGCATCTCAGTGACTCAGCCATGACTCGCACTGTGATTGGCAGAGGCGACAGCAGGGCTTGGCTTGTCCCTCTCGCCGACCTCCTTAACTGCGCCATTACTCCCTCTCTTGGCCCGTTTTCTCCGTCCCCTCTTGGCTTTTTCTAGTGTGTCGCTAAACCCTATTGGGGTAGACGACGGCAGCTGTTGGCTCAGCTCTCCCCACCTCCTTCAACAGCCGTGATGATCTTCTCCTTCTCCTCTTCGAGATACCTCTTCTCTGAGTTATTCTTCTGCACTGGAAATCGACTAAATTCCAGAAAAAAAGAAAAGAGAGAGAGAGGGAGGCTGAGCTGAGGGCCTGAGGCTGGGGATAGTCGTATGAAGATCTAAGGTATAGCTATGCCCGGGGGAAGCCATGAATTCAGAATTCCTAGAAAATATATGTACAACATAACGTGTAATATATAAAAATAAACAATTCTAAAAAAGTATAATATAAAAAAATTATGAAAAATTAAATATATCTATAAAATCAACACAAAAATTCAAAAAAAAATATACCAATATCCAAAATAATAATTCAAGATAATAAAAAAAATAAAAATACAATAATTCCATACAAATTTTTATTTTCTAGTAATTTTTCGTAATAGATTCATTAGGAATCTCTTTGAACATTTTTCTTTTTTTTTTTTATATATATGCTACAAAGACAATCATTCATTCAAATATCTCTCATTATATTATAAGTTTTGCCTTAATAAGTATCATTGCAAATGAGGGAGGAGATCGAGAACTGGGTCCTGTCGCTACGTGATTCAAAACAAACACAATTTATCCACCTGGATCCTTCAAATTTTTGAGATGGATCCTTAACTCATTATGCATTTTTTTTTCTATACAAATTATTATCATCTCAATGTAAATTTTTTTTTGAGGTGGGTCCTTGCAGCGTGGCTTCGCCACTGGCTATGCCTCTGTGACTTGTTAATTTGTGTCAATTTGAATTGAAACCGAAATATGGAAATTGGAGTTTCATGGCTTAAGTTGAATTAGGGTCTGTTCTTTAGCTGAGTTGCATTGTATGCGTTGAATAGATGGAATTAGGGATTTGCTTGACACTAATCTTGTTGCTCTAGAATTAGTGAGGCGATTTTTGAAAGCTCATGAGTTAGGTAATCACTGATTAAACACTTAAATATAGTCATTTTATTCTTGATTTTATGTTTCTGAACTTGGAAATAGTGATAACTATTGATAATCAAGCTTGTCAGGTGATTTGTTTTGGTTTTGAAGTCATGCAATGGTTATGCGTGCATAATTTTGTTCTGTCATGATTAATTTCATAGGTTTTGGCTATGTAAACCTTATGCGAGATCATATAGGTGTTTTGATATGATTCTTGAGTTGTTTGATGCAAAACCAGTGCGCTAATTTTAAGGAATTAGGTTATGAATGGCAAATCTTTTTTATTTCGGTTAATCTTTCGAATTTCAGAAGAAATCAGTGATTAATGGTTCAAGTGCGGATAGAAATGAGTGATATGATAAGTGTATAGGTCGGGGGATCTGTTGAGAACTTGAGATGATGATATCAACTCTATACCGATTTCTATTTTCTGGTACAGGTACAGAGGCGCTAATGATTCTGGTATTTTTCAGGAACTTATTTGTGAAAGAAAATGTTTCTGAGGGCCAAATATAAATATAAATCTGAAGGGTTTATATGACTTTCGAGGAAAAGTCTGTAATTTCCTAGGGCTTATGCGAAAAATTTGCATGGCTAATGGTTCGGGGAACAATGGTTCGGATTTGAGTTTCGAACGCTGACTGGCCGGATTTTGGGTTGGGCCAGACCCAGATCCGCTTTGATCCTCTGCGGACCCGTTACGGGTTGGGTCTGAGACTGGTCAACTAGCTCGGTTGCCCTGGTTTGTTCGCTATCTGTTTTGTGGGCTTATTTTTCGTTGTGGGCTGTGGAAAGAAAAGGGAAAGGGAACAATGGGCTTCTAGGCCTAAGTCACTGGAAATTTAAAATAATTATGTGGGCTTTAATAAATTAAATCTGTTGGGCTTTATAATGATTAAAACTTCGGTGCGCTTGGAAAATAAATAGTAAGCAGACTACTATGGACTCAAAATAAACGAATAATACTTCGACCCAATAAATTCTGTTGAATTTTATAAAAACGAGATATGATTAGCAGAATTTAGGGCTGCATAACGACTAAAACGATAACGCAAATGGATGTTTGCATCAACTGTTTCGTTGGTTACGCGAAACTTAATTTTATGTTTTGCTTTTTGCGTTTCGTTCTTAGAAATTTGTTGCGTTAACTGTTAATGATAAAAAATGATTATAACCCTTTATATTTCTCAACTGTCTTTTACAGATCAAAATATCATCAAATACATTGAAGATATGTAAACAATGATTATTCAAAATATGCAAACTTTGATAATTATTTTACAAATCAATCCTACACTAAGAAATATACTGATAAGTTTCAATCCTGCATTAATTATTTGTCTTTTCTCTGGATAGTATATTAGTATGGAGGCTGATGGTGATCAATCCTCCGCTGAGCTTTGCACCTGTTTAAATATGTAAACATCCGTTCCTCGTCTGAGCTAGGTTTATCACCAACTACAATTGGGACTTCAATTGAATTTTGTCACCATCAAATACAGAAATACATATAACAAATTGCAACAAAGTTGAATATTTCAGAATCTTTTTGCCAAAAGGTTGGGCAGTAGCTTAACTGTAACCAAATTATGTGCCATGCATTAACCCATGTTTAACAATGGTCACCTAATCACACAAAAAGAGTAAAATAATACAATGCTTACCTTTCTCCAAGCAGCAGAAGCATCAATAACCCTCACGGCCAGCTGAGCTCTGACAGCTTTTCCCACTTCTATGTCCTAGACATGAGATAATAATACATAAAAAAAAAATCGATAATCAAATTTCTGTTTTGGAATATACCTAGATACTGACAAGTAATCACTTGTTGATGTAATATTTGACATTCATACAATCACAGAAAAGGTAAGAAGTATGACATGAACAGGCCGGCATAACAGATGCCTTCTCTGACCTGACATATGAACAAAACATTATGTATATTTATTATTTAGTTTTGAACATTTGATCATAATTGATACTTTTTTTTTTTTTTGAGATGAGAATACTTCTCAAAGTCAACATCAACATGTTTGAACTTAATTACACTTGCTAAAATTTACTCAAGCGAAGAAAAAGTATTTAATCTGTATTATCAATTGCTTATTCAATAATAGCAAGTAGGGGTGGGCAAAAAAATCGTAACTCATGAATTACTCGAACTCGCCTCGAAAAAAATTCGGATATAACTCGATTTAATAGAAATCGAGTTGCCACAACTCGAGTTAGGAGCAACTCGAAATAAAACGAGGCGATTTCGAGTTGGGTCCAACTCGATCGGCACTAACTCGAGTAATCAGTATAGCCCAAAAAAATAATCCCGACTCAGATACATCAAAGTGTAGCGGCTCAAAAATTACTCCCAAACATTTCCACTTATATACCGGTATACTATACAGTAATATCTCAAGCTAAGTTTAATTTTTGTGTCTTTTATGATGAATAATAAGCACTGCACTAGTGTACTACACAATAATATATTAGTTTTGCATAATAGCTAAATTCAATTTCGAGTAGAAATGTCGAGTCACGAGTCAACTCACGAGTTAACTCGAGTTGTCACGAGTTGATTTCGAGTAAGTCAAGAGAACTCGAAATTGTGTCACGATCAACTCGCGAGTTAACTCGAAATGTAGCGACTTGATTTCGAGTTGATACTAACTTGATCATAACTCGACTCGAAACCACCCCTAATAGCAAGCAAAGAAGAACAATTTGCACTGTATCATCAATTGCTTGTTTGATAAAGGAAAGTTTGAGCTATAAAATGAAATAGAAACATAGAAAATAATTTCAAAATGGGCTCCTATTTTCTGTTGTGGTTAGGCGATCAAGTGCATCATTAAGCTCAGCAGGGCTCTCACGGTCGCACCTCAGCAGCAATCATGGTGAAAGAATGACCCTTCAGCTGCAGAAGAACATGAAAATCTTAATGCAATTCAATCATATATCTACTAAATGATACACCAAAACAGATTAACCAGTTATCAGTTTTACCTAGCTTAATGTGCAAAGTAGCATTTCCGATGGCATGAAGGACCCCAATGGTCCCACAAACATTCCCAGCTGTTTGTTTAAGGAAGTACACTTTCTTACTTGCTTCCCAAGAATGGTCAAATTTACAAGTATTATAATCACAACTTGATTACAAGTGGAATATACTGTATAAACAAATTCAATTAAGAATTTGAACCTAAGTGGAATATAATTAGGAATCTAACAGCAAACTGTAAGACAAAAATGAACGATGGCCAGCATAAGAAAGCAATCAACCATGGCAGCCGTACCACAGCCACAATACCAGAAAGATCACAAATAATTTGAACCTAGAACACATATCAATACAGTACTATATTATGAAAGAAGAAACATAAAGTAAAATTCATGCCAAACAAAACACACTGCACACAGCAAACTCCTCAGCGAGCACCAGAACACTGAACTAACCGTAATCAGGACCCAAAATAGAAATAGCAAAGAACGCTCACCTCCCCACAATTCCAGAGCAGTGAACACAGTAATCTGAAGACAACAATCCGGCAAATGGCTGGAGAACCCTGCAATGCACACAGAAATAGACGATTAAAGAAGGATGCAATAAGATTAAAATTCAAACAAAACAGAAACAAAAAAAAAAGAGACCAATAAGGAGGAAGACCTGAGGAGACCCATGGTATTGGATATGTGTTACGTGCTCAGTTGAAGAGAGGAAATAAAGTTCAATGTTGGGCTGAGTAGAATTGGGCTTGGGCTAAATAATGAAGCATGGGCTGCTGAAAATAAAAAAAGACTAAAGGCTATGCGTGTTGTGTTCTTATTGTCTTATTAATTACTTCTTAGCTGTAATAACCATATTAGTAAACTATGTACTGGTCACACTATGACCCATAATATAAGCAAAGGAGAGAATAGCGGAAATATTATTGAAAATCATAATCAAAATTATTACAACTTTCTTCCTTGTCTGTTTATTTCCTTCCATCTTTACTGTTCTTCTTTTACAATTCAATTTTGCATCTGAATCTAATACTTACTCCACAAATTATTACAAAAACAACAAAAATACAATTTGGGACATCACATTGGTACCAGAGCCACGATCATGGCAAATGAGGCCATTCAAACTCGCAGCAAGCAGCTTGAGGAACAAGTCCGAATAATGAAGGAATCCATGGAGAAGGCACAAGGTGAGATGCGTGCAGAGCTACAACAACAGAGAGATGAGATGCAACAACAAAAAAGCTTCATGGAAAAGCAAGTAGGGGATAGCAAGGCTCAGTTTGAACAAATCTCAGGATTGCTAAACCAGCTATTGAAAGAGAAGTCAAATGATTCAAATACAAGTGCAAGTGCAAGCCTTACTACTAGCACACCACAGGTTCAAATTAGCACTTCTACCATACCAACTAGCTTGACTCCAACTCTTGTCAGTAACCCTATTGTGAGTACGCAAGTACCCATAAGCTCGCCCACTATTCCGTTCATACCCATCACCTCAAACTTAACCCCGCCAATAACATTCTCCACCACCGAACCAATAATTCCTGAAATACCATACACTCCAAATATTCCACCCAATCCGAACTATCCGTATCAATTCATGCCTCAACCTAATTATTCACATTTTCAAATTCCAATAATACCTAATATTCCACCAAATCTGCAAAATCCTAATATAAATTATCCAAATCACCACACCATGAATCCTAACCCATTTAGAAATACTCCATATCAACCTCAACAGCCTCCAAACTTACCGATGCCTAGAGTTGATTTTCCTACATTTACTGGTGATAATCCGAGAGGCTGGATCTATAAATGTGAGCGATATTTCCAACTTACCCAAACACTCGAAAACCATAAGGTATTCATTGCTTCAATGCACATGCAAGGCATTTCTGAAACTTGGGCACAAGGTATCACAAGACCTAATATGTTGTGGGGGGAGTTTGTGCAAGAGGTTCTAAGGCGATTTGAATCCAAAACAACATTGGGCTTAGTGGGAGAGTTCAATAAACTGAAGCAATTAGGAGATGTAGAGAGTTACAGAAACAAGTTTGAGGAACTGAAATTACTACTTCTCAAAGATTACCCAGCATACGATGAATCATATTTTATTACTAGCTATTTGAGTGGGTTGAGAGAGGATATTCGATTGAATGTGTTGAGTAGCAGACCAAGAACCCTAAATGAGACTTATGAAGCCTCCATTTACCAAGAAATGCTTATTGAACACAAGAAGAAGCAAAACTTCCAATCCAGAACCCAAACTTCTTTTCAAAAAAATAATTCTGGAATAAAAAGTAATCCCAACTGGAGCAGTAAATACTCACCCTCTGGTGTTAAGGTGAAAGAGAAAAAAGAGTGTTACTACTGTCACTTACCATGGGCCCCTGGGCATAGGTGCAAGACTAAAGTGCTCAATGTAGTGACGGGACAGGAAGACCCCGAAGATAACATAGAATGGCCAGTTGAATCAGATTCTGATGAAGAGGAAGCAATTGACCCAGCTGAACTATTGTTGCCTCAACCTGCAAAAAGAAACTGAAGAGGTTAGAATATCCTTGCATGCCATTGGAGAAGCTAGAAATTTGGATTTGATCAGAATTAAAGGCAATGTAAATGGTGTGCCAGTTGTAGCCTTAGTGGACAGTGGCAGCACTCACAGTTTTGTAGATCCAAAAGTTGTTAAAGATGCAGGTTACAATTCCATTCAAACTAGACCGTTAGAAATTACAGTAGCAAATGGGGATAAAATGCAATGCGATAAGAAGTGTGAAGGATTCGCATGGTCGATGCAAGGGGAAGAGTTCAGATTTGATCTTAAAGTGATGGAGATTGGTACGTATGAGATGTTGCTAGGTGGTGATTGGATAAAGAAGGTAGGGCCAGTTCTATTGGATGTGAATAAGCTATCATTAGCTATGATTAAAGGTGGGAAAAGAGTACTGTTGAAAGGAATGAAAGAAGATCCTAAAGTGCATGTTGTTGAAGGAGAGCTAAAGGTGCAGCGAGGAGAATTGTGTATGCTGGTGCAAGCATACCCTGTGGAAACTCAAAAAGAAGAAACTCTTATACCCAAGGAGTTACAAGTTTTACTCTCCAATTACTCTGAGATATTCAAGGAGCCTAAAGAACTTCCTCCAAAAAGAACTCATGATCATGTAATACCTCTTAAAGAAGGTGCTGAACCGGTGAATCTCAGACCATATCGGTACTCACATGAGCAAAAGGCAGCAATTGAAAAGATAATTGAAGAGATGATGGTTGCTTCTGTAATTCAACCGAGCTCTAGTCCTTTTGCAAGCCCTGCTGTCCTAGTCAAGAAAAAAGATGGAACATGGAGGTTATGCATAGACTACAGGAGACTTAATGCATTAACTATAAAAAATAAATATCCAATTCCCTTAATAGAAGAGCTGCTAGAAGAACTGGAAGGAGCAGAGATTTTTTCTAAAATTGATTTAAGGTCAGGATATCATCAAATAAGGGTTAGAGAAGAAGATGTTCCCAAGACGGCTTTTAGGGTACACCATGGTCATTTTGAGTTCAAGGTGATGCCATTTGGGCTTACAAATGCACCAGCTAGTTTCCAAAATCTGATGAATGATGTGTTCAAAGAGGAGCTAAGGAAGAGTGTTTTGGTATTTTTTGATGATATCTTGGTTTACAGTAAGAATTACTTGGAGCACATACAACACTTGAAGAAAGTGTTTCAAAAGTTGAAGGAGCACAATCTGTTTGCCAAGATGTCAAAATGTGCTTTTGGTGTAGAAAGAATAGAATATCTTGGACACATTATATCTAAAGAAGGGGTAGCGACAGATGCACACAAGGTCGAAGCGATGCTAAATTGGCCAATTCCCAAGAATATTAAGGAGCTAAGGGGATTTTTGGGACTCACAGGATATTATAGGCGGTTTATCAAGAATTATGGAATAATTTGCAAGCCATTGACCGAGTTGCTAGGAAAGAATGAATTTAAGTGGAATGCAAAAGCTCAGGAGGCATTTGAGAAATTAAAGAAGGCTATGTCAAGTGCTCCTGTTTTGGCCTTACCAGATTTTACTCAGCCATTTTATATCGAGGCTGATGCGTGCGATACAGGGTTAGGAGCCGTGCTAACTCAAAATGGAAGACCACTAGCTTATCTTAGCAAGGCATTGGGTCCTAGAAACATGGCAAAATCTACTTATGAGAGAGAGCTTATGGCTATATTAATGGCGGTGAACAAGTGGCGACATTATCTTCAAGGCCAGCCATTTGTGATTAAGACCGATCACCAGAGTCTCAAGCATTTACTGGAGCAGAAACTCAAGCATCAACTCCAACATAAGGCATTGACTAAATTCATTGGGCTGGACTATTCTATTCAATACAAAAAGGGGAAACAAAATGTTGTGGCTGATGCTCTATCGAGAAGGCATAACCTAACCTCTGATAGTTCCAGTAGCAACCTAAATTATTTGAACACTTTGCAACTTAGTCAAGTTCAGCCCATTTGGGAGGAGGAAGTGAAGAAAAGTTATAGTGGTGACATGCTGGTGGAAAAGCTAGTGAAAGAATTTGGAGGAGATGGGATTGACGGCGAATGGCAGCTACAAGCCGGGTTAGTTAAAAAGAAAAATAGGTTGTATGTTGGCATAGGAGCTGAAGCAAGGAAGAGAATCATGGAGGAATTACATGCAACAGCTATTGGAGGCCATTCGGGGATGCAATCAACCTATCACAGAATTAAAAGAAGCTTCTATTGGCCAGGTATGAAAAGAGAGATATGTGGGTTTGTGAAAGAATGTGATGTGTCCCAAAGAAATAAGTCTGAAAATGTGCCATATCCTGGACTATTACAACCCTTACCGGTTCCTAATAAGGTCTGGAGTTGTATAGCTATGGATTTTATCGAGGGCTTACCAAAATCAGAGGGAAAAACAGTGATTTATGTGGTTGTGGATAGACTCACAAAGTACGCTCATTTTGCAGCCTTGTCTCACCCTTACAATGCACAAGTAGTTGCTAGAGTATTCATGGAAAATGTCTTTAAACTCCATGGTTTACCTACTTCTATTGTATCAGATAGAGATAAGGTATTTACAAGTTTATTTTGGCGTGAGCTGTTCAAACAAGTTGGGACTACTCTTAGTTACTCCACTGCTTATCACCCTCAAACAGACGGCCAATCGGAGAGAGTCAACCAGTGTCTTGAGACTTATTTGCGGTGCATGGCCAACGAACACCCAAAAAAATGGTATCAATGGTTAGCGGTTGCTGAATATTGGTACAATACTAGCTACCACACTTCTCTTAAATGCACCCCTTTTGAAGCCCTGTACGGTTATGTACCCCCACATATGGAGTTAGGTAACCCGCCTACAACATCTATTGAACCAGTAGATACATACTTAAAGGAACGGGCCATTGTTTTGCAAAAATTGAAGGAGCAGTTGCAACGGGCACAAGGCCGAATGAAATTTTTTGCTGACAAAAATAGAACTGAAAGAGAACTAGAAGTTGGGGACTTAGTGTACCTGAAATTGCAGCCGTATCGACAGACTTCAGTTGCAGTGAGAAAGTGCCTTAAACTGAGTTCAAGGTACTATGGACCCTTTGCTGTCTTGGAGAAGATAGGGGCTGTTGCATATCGGTTGCAATTGCCTCCAGGAAGCCAAATCCACCCCATATTCCATGTCTCGCAGCTTAAGAAGAGAATTGGCAAGCATGTTCCAGCTCCTAATTTGCCATTGGTGGATACTGACGGAGAGATTCGGGTAGAACCAGTTGTTGTGCTTGATCGAAGACTAATCAATCGAAATGGAACTCCGGTGGCTCAAGTGTTAATCCGCTGGTCTAATCTACCAGACGAAGCCTCAACGTGGGAGGATTATTTGTTTATTAAAAAGCGATTTCCAGAATTTGACATGGGAGAAGCTCCTCGAGGTCAAGGAGCTACTGGAGGAAGAGGCACTGTTACGTGCTCAGTTGAAGAGAGGAAATAAAGTTCAATGTTGGGCTGAGTAGAATTGGGCTTGGGCTAAATAATGAAGCATGGGCTGCTGAAAATAAAAAAAGACTAAAGGCTATGCGTGTTGTGTTCTTATTGTCTTATTAATTACTTCTTAGCTGTAATAACCATATTAGTAAACTATGTACTGGTCACACTATGACCCATAATATAAGCAAAGGAGAGAATAGCGGAAATATTATTGAAAATCATAATCAAAATTATTACAACTTTCTTCCTTGTCTGTTTATTTCCTTCCATCTTTACTGTTCTTCTTTTACAATTCAATTTTGCATCTGAATCTAATACTTACTCCACAAATTATTACAAAAACAACAAAAATACAATTTGGGACATCACAATATGTCAGTAATAGAGGAGAGGTGTAAAGGGATGGGGTCTATGATGGAGGCCAGGCAGTGGCCTTGGTTCGAGCGAGAGATCAAGGGAGTAGAGGGAGAGGCTGAATTGCTCTGGTCATTATAGTGGAGTTTAGAGCAGTGCCCGGGCTTAATATTAAGTGGTGCCGAGGCTTGGTCGTAATTATTTATTTATTTTTTTTGATGAGTTGCTCTGGTCCGCTCTAGTGATATGTCAAATATTCTTGGCCCTTGGCCCATCCTTCGGAAGACCGTGTGACAACCCGGATCGGACCGGCGCTTCGAAGGAATTACAACGGGTTAGGATTTAGAAGGACCGGTCTTTGAAAGGGTCGGATTTAATTTTCAATGAAGACGGATTTCGATGGGACGGGTACCAAAGGACTCGATCCGGTCCGTTCCAGTCCGTTTTATTTAGAAGGGCCAGTTAAAAAGTTGCATCAATTAAAAATGATATAAACATTAAAATTATTGTGATAAATATCCTAATCCTAGTATCGATCTTTATATTGGATATTACCATCTAGTTTTATTGGACACACCATTATACCAAACATTTGATTTTGGTATGACTATCTTTGAGCATGAGTATCCTTTGATTGCCACATGTAGCATCCTTTGATTTGGTTTGATTTCTAAATTCATACGAGTAATATCCTCTGATTTTTTTAATGGAAGGTAATATTCTCTCACATAATTTAATTTAATTATTTTATTTTAATTTAGTGCAATCTAAAATACAATTATGTTTTTTAATAATATTCGTTTTATTTCTAGACTTGATTGTCAACTAGCAACATCATTGATGTTGCTGGAGTCGCTGGAGTCAAGTTAAATTTTTTTTCCATTTTATATTAAATAATTATAAATATTCTTAATTTTTATTTATTTAATTTTTTTATTATTTGATTAATATACTAAAAAAAAATAATTTTTTCCTCCGCCTATGTCATTATAACATAGCCGGTTCCAAGCCTGGAGTTTAAGTAGAAGGAAAAAAAATGAAAGTATAAATTAATTGTAAAAATAATCTTTAAAAATTATGCTTAAATATTTTATAGCAATTTTCACATGAAATCCTTTGAGTTCTTTGGGTCTTTAAGGCCGGCCATTTGAAAGTCCAAGGACTTAGAAGGGCTGGATTTTCAAAGAGCCGGGCTACCAATCTAGAAAAAAAATCCGTTCGATCCGGTTTTTCTTATGCCCTTTCTCGAACCCGGTCATGTCCGGCCCTTATACGAAACCCTTCAAGTCCGGTCCTTTGAAATCCGGCCCGGTCCTTTTGGCTTTCACTAGTCCGCTCACTACATATGCTCCCCTATATATATTTTTTTTTTAAAAAAAAACGGATCCCTAATCCAATGATCCACATCCGATGCGCTGAACAAATTAGTTTTTTTTTTTTTTTTTTTTTTTTTTTTCTCCGCTGAGGCGTTGATTGGTACCTTATACTTTCGTTCCATAAGTCCTCATCTCCGGTCTTCACCTCTGTGAATTCTTATCCCGTGCCGCGCACAGTCCGAATCGTTTGATCTGATTAATTTTTTTCGGACCTATCAATCCGATATAATTCACGGAACACCCATTCTCCATTGGACGGTTGGGATTATGCGCGACACCGTTACCGCGCGGCACCAGATTTCAATTCCACCTCTGTTTGCTCCGCCTATCCAAATCTCTAATTCAATAATATCCAGAAATGTTTTCTTCTAAAGTTTCATTTTATTCGTACAATTTGAAAAGTTCAATTTAATAATATTTGGCCAAACGACAGAGACAATTAAAAAAATGTTTTTGTACATAGTCATATTTGTAGTTTTGATTTACAAATTCAAATTAAGTTTCTTTTTATCTTGCTAAGCATTCCACCTTTTTTAGTACCCGAGGCTTTGAGAGAAGTTTTATTTCGTTGAAATTAAGTTTCCTTTTGTATAGGAACGAATAACGGCAAGTGTTAAAAGGACATGTTCTAGTGTTCTACCATGCAACTTGTTAAAACTCATTTAAAAAATCCAATGCGAGATGACATTTTGAATCATAACTTGGTTACCTATATAGAAAATGATATATTCAGAATTGTTTCTAATAAAGCTATTATGCAATGACTTTAAACTACAAAGTCGTGCAAATGATTGTAAATTGTATTAGAAAATTAGAATTAAATTTATTTTTTGTGCTTTTTGGTGGTAGATAGAGGAAAAAAAAACTAGAAAAAAAAATGCATTTTATAATAGTAATATATTAATATTACATATGTTTCAAAAGATTTTTTTTTATTAAAACTATCGTATGTTTTAAGTTTTTATTTTAATTTTTTTATATTATAATAGTGCCTAGGCTTAAAAATTTTCTGGATCTGCCCCTATGAAAGGAGCGATTGGAGAAGAGGTGCTGTGATAGAGGGTTTAGTGGAGCTTTGGTTGAGAGAGTTGTTCCTTGCTCGAGCTAATCGGAAGAGAGAGGGTTTAGTGGAGCTTTGGTTGAGAGAGAGAGACATGGAGACGCAAGAGAAATGGAGCGGCGTAGAATTAGGTTTTAGTCTATCATCGTTCTCTCCGCCTTTTCTTATCTGCAATCATAAAAATAACAATCCCATAAAATGTATAATGAAATAAACAAAATAAATGATGACGAAGCAGATCTGTTTCATTAACCGTTCCATTCCATAGACAAAACTGGTTTCTATTTGCATTGACCGTTTCGTTTCCAAAACGAAACCAAATTGCTTAACCGTTATCCTTCCGTTTCGAACGAAACGAAACGATCTAAGGGTCGAAACACGTTTTGTTTTCACCCCTAGATATGATGATCAAATGTCTGATAATAAAAGACAGATGGTTGGACAATTCAAACAATATATGATCCCAAAAATAAAATAACATAAATCTGTTTTTCTGAATTTATTTTTTTTGAAGATAAATTGGTGGTCAAGCCTCCCAACTTATTTTTAAATTAAATGTCTATGAAAGACCCCCCAGCCGGGTTTCGAACCTGCGACCTTTCACTTAAGGTGCATTGCTCTTTGCGTTTTTCTGAATTTATTTTTTCAGTTTCTGACTTTCATATATTTTTATTTCATTATCTGATTTTCTGACTCTCAATATTAATGAGTACTAAAGTATTAAATAGTAATGAATGGATATGATATTAACAATTAAATGGAATAATAACTCAAACTATCTGGTAATTTCTGGACTCGGACTCATGACATTCGTCAGTCGGGTTATCCAAATAAACCGGAACTAAGGTGCTCCTTAAAAAGTAAATTAAGACTATAATTAACGGATTATAAATTATCAATCTGTGATACAGAAATTAAACAAGAGGAAACTTCCAATGCATGAGAAGGTGTGGAATTACGCAGACTATTTGTTGAAAATCCTGTTCGGTAACTTAAATTCATGCATAGCATGTTTGCAAACAAACGATTGAAAATGCATAATTTTGATTGAGCATTTTAGAGTAAGTGTCACAAAAAACGTAAAGAACGCAGCACTCCCAAAACCTCTTCCTCCCAAATTTTATTTCATCAGAATTTTTATTTTACAGAGATGTTCTTTTACACCTTTCTGCTAACCTTTGTTTTTTCATCGTTCTTCTATTTATCAAATCTATTACATCACAATTTTAGAAACAAAATATTACAAAAGGGAACAGATACAATTAGAATCATTCATGCGCTAATCTCCAGTAAATGCACAGATATACATTGCCTTCTTATTCCCTACCTTCCTTGTTTGCTCTGATGTGAATCTTCTACTTGACGCCAATTTGTCTGTCCAATAGTAAGAATCCTAAAACAAATCAACACATGTTGTTACATAAATTCGATTGGAATTTGGAAACTGTTAGTCTACCTGTTTTTTTTTATTCCGAATTTATACATACTGATGTTGACTCAATGAGTTAATGGAATCAAGATGCTTTTGACCAAGGAAGCATAACATGATAATTAATTGATTATCTAGTTCACTTCCTGGTGACCAGCTGGCCCTCGGCCCGACCATGGTTATTAGCACTTTAATTGACGGGTAGTTCTCTTGTGTCTGTACATGTTAACATGGGTGCTGGATCCTTAGGTTTTAAGGAAAAGGTTTCTCTCTACCCTCTGGTGGCCGTGAGAAACTTGGATGATCTGTTTATCTATACTATATATAAGATTATCTTGTGGTTATGCTAATCAGATGATCATAATTTTTTTCAAATTTTCTAACTATTTTTTTCGAATTTTCAAAATTGGGGGGTTCATAATTTAGATTGAGCATATTAGAAAATTCTAAAAAAAATAGTAAAAAAAATTGAAAAATTATAAAATTTGGTTTCCAAAGAGATTTTATTATGGACAACAATTTGAGGGATCGGCCATTGTAATCTCAAAAATTGAAATTTTATCGCGTTGGACGAGTGCATGTTTTCTATATGTTTGACACTTTGACACTAGCAACTCCCTCAAACTTTTTACTTCTCAATACAAATTAAAAAAGAATAATATCATAAGTATCAAATTGAACTTACCATTGGCATTGTTAGAGCCCCAAAGCAGTTGTAGTCTGCCTACCAGATTCCTGCCTAACATCCTTCAAACTCCTACAAAGAAATTGAAAATAATAATAATAATAATGTAGGTGCTTAATTCAATTTATGAGTATAAACCTCAAAGCTTACTTCAAAATGGCTTCCACATCTGAATAGTTATGTTTAAATGTCCGAACAGCCTCAAATGCATGTGTAGCTTCATCAATGTCCTATGATTCAGAAGAGAGACAAAAATTATCACAAGAAAAAAAAAACTTGTAAATCAAACAAATTCAAGATAAGCATAAACTCACTCCTGCGGCCCTTAAAACACAGCCCACTTGATAGAACACTTCGGCACTGTGCTCATACATCTTTCCATATGTTATTCCATGAATATGGAGACTAATCAAGCCCCAAAATGAGTCCACCACCGATTCTCCATCAGTCATATACTGAACATCACACCGTAGAACCTAGGAGAACAAAAAAAAATAATAATAAATAAAAAACAAAGGTTAGTAAGATAAAAAGTATATATATTAGTAATATAAAACAAAGTTACAAAAAAAAAGAACTTTTAAATGGCTCAGACTGCGAATCAGTGAACTCAGGCATACAAATATTTGATATTTCTCATAAGTGTAGTAAGGACTGAACATAAATACCGTAACAAAGTATTGAATGCAATAAGAAGTACAGCTAAAGAAACCTAAGGACTGGTCTAATTTGTTAGACTCGATAGTTGATGCCATGTACAGGGAAGAAGGCAAAATGGTCCAATTGAACAATGGAAGCGGGAACCTATCGATTTAGATTTAGCTTGTGTTGTCAGTGAACTGATCCAACAAGGGGCTGAATGATGACTGGATGAAAGAATTAGAGGAAATTGTAAAATGTGAGCTAATTGTAGTGAGTACAGTTTACACCACAAATTGATTAGGAACAAGGAGAGCATTTTCATAAAAATTTATACACAGTGAAGGAGATACACAACCCTTGTAAAGAAGCTTACACAGGTGTTTCATACATCTATCAAATGAAGCTACTCAACTACTTGTAAGAGTTATCAGCTAAACCAAGGGAAAAAATTGGTTAATAACAAGTGATCAACCTGGAATATTGGTTTTTGTTGAAATAGATTCACATTAGATGCAGGATGTAAGGAAAAATTATGACTTGTAGTGGCAAGAACTTGTACCTTGCACAGTGCTTCAGCGGCAAGAAAATGCCTTTCTGTCACTTCCTTATGTATCCTGGCTTTCAATACTTCCATCCTTGCACTTGCACGGGCACTCTCCTATACAATGAAGAAAATACACTGGTCAAGTTAAGCTTGTAATTCTATTGGTCTGGGTCTGTTCTAATTATGAGAGGGTTAAAGTAATTCTTTCTGTTTTTAAGAAAAAGTTCAAACCCCTTCTCTCTTGATGAAGGTAGATCTAATTAACAAATTTAAGCATGTAACTGCTGACAGGTTTTCCTTTTAATAGGAAAAATGACATTTCATAAACATAGATGAAGGATAAACTTAAAAATAAATCTTTGACAATAAGAGTACTAAGTTACAAATGTCACCTTGTGTTTCAAATCAGAAGAATTAGCATACTCCTGTAAACCATCAACTGTCCAAATTTCGGGAGAAAGGAAACAATCGGTGGCATTCATAAGAGGGGGCAACAAATCTTCCCTCTTCAAAACCAATGCACTTTCAATAGCTCGGTTCTCACATACACCCTACATCAAAATATTAGATCACGTTTTGTTAAAAATGAATAAATTATGTATAAGACCATCTTTTAGAACAGAATTAAGCTGAAATACTGCAAAGAAAGTTACCCCATCAGAAAAATTCGCATCAGCACCATTTTCAATCAAATATTTCACCAACTCTGATGATGAGAAGCGTACCGCCTTCTCAAGAAGACTAATCTCATTTAAGTTTGCTCCAACCTAAACACAGAATAGAAGTAAGCAGACAGAAAGCAAACTTACACAAAAAAAAAAAGTTCAAATCTTACTTTAACTAGTGCTCGAATGCAATCAAGGGAGCTCGTTGCTTGTGCAAAGATGCAGAGAGCCAGAGGATTGAGGAGGCCATACAAAACCTTGTCTTTCTGGAAAAAAAAGGAATGAAAATGTTAAATTAAATAAATTATCAGGTGTAAATTTATTAAGGCAAAAAAAATTTCGTAAAGTAACTATTGCTCAAGCTTTCAGAATTTGCAACACTAAGTAGCAACTCTCCAAAAAAAAAACAAAAAAACAGCCTGGATCATTGTAGATGTCTGGAGATCACTAATTTGGCTTTACCCAGCACTCTCAGCTTTTCTAAGGAGCTCACTGTTCTTTGGTTGCCAAATTAACCCTTCTCTCCTACCAAAGGAGAACTCAGCTCTTGCTAAAGAAGGTCATAGCCAAAATCACCTCTCCAATTAGAAAATCTTTCCATTAAAAATTGCAAGGAAACTTCTACCCAACTATCTCCTGGTAAAAAATTGCCAGACCAATAGAAGGAGGCTAGGTGTCCATGATTTACAAATTTTAACAAACCTCTCCTCCTTAAACTGTCTTGGAAACTTGTGACTCGACAGCAAAAAGAGCCTGATACAAAATCTTCAATGCAAAATACTTTCCAATGCGCACGTTCTGGCAGACCAAGCATCTGTCAGAGATCAATAACCTGGAACCCAATCATAAGATAGACCTGAATTCACTTCTCTAATAATCTGATCAATAGGGGATGGCTCTATATGCAAGGCCTTACGCACACCTTGGTTCCATGGATGGGAAAACTCAACACCTACTACTACTACCTTGCAACTCAACCTCAATGTTGCTTGCTTGTTTGATCACCAGTCTGACACCTGGGACCTACATGCCCTGTCTACTCATTTCTACCTTCAGGCCACCCTCACCATAGTGTCAGCACTTGACAAGAAGCCTATCTTGCAACACATCTCAGATGCTCTAATATGGAAAGCTTCTCCAATGGTAGCTTCTCAGCAAGTCTGCCTCAATGTACTCAGGGCAAGCACACAACTCGATAGCACTCAGGGAGGCAATTATAGTCTAAATCACTGGAAAATCCTCTCCTCGTCCTTCCCAGAGATTAGCTTTTTCTTCGGAAGCTAATGAATGGTACTTTACTGCCTCCAGGTTAGGATCAAAGATTCCCACTATTCAGCAAACCTGTGCCAGTGGTGCTTTCCAAGAGACTTTCATGTGTTCTTTGGTTGGCATCTTTCTTGAGCAGTGTGGTTTTCTTCTAAATGGACAATCAGCTCTGATGCTATCTCAACCTCAGCCACCAGAGTTCTTCATGGTCCAGATATCCGCTTTCTTTCTATACCTTGTTGTGGGCCCTCTTGAAAGTCAGAAATGAACAATTTTCAGCACAAGAAACACTCTCCTGGTCAGATCATCCTATAAGCAAAAAACATCCACTGCACACATCCCAGCCTGCTCTGATAATCATCTGTCCAAGGCAGTTCCTGTGCATCAACCAGCCCTCACCACTTATTTTCTGTCCAAGGATGAATGCCAAGTCTTTACAGATGGTTCCTGGAATCTCCACATGGGAGGACAGGGTTACATCATTCTGGTAAACTCTTCTCTTCTTCATTTTGCTTGTCGCAGCATTGAATCTCCATCATCCTTCCATCCTGAGGCTTCTGCACTGCTAAAAGCTTTGAAAACCGTCTCAGCTTTGACAGACCAAGGCATTCTCCAGTCCACTACTTCAACCTCCTTCTCTAACTGTCTCAATTTATTTAATCTGCTACAACCAGCCGAGTCAGATGATTCAATTGGATTTGATTGGCAGTCTAGAAGGGTGATGACTCAAGCTCAACCATAAAAGGCTCTCTCTCGAACCATTGCATCGTCTACATTCCTAGGAAGAACAATGGAGATGCACACCTTTTGGTAGGACATGGGTGCAACCTTTCTGTTT
This sequence comes from Rhynchospora tenuis, assembly GCA_027725995.1. Classification (NCBI taxonomy): domain Eukaryota; kingdom Viridiplantae; phylum Streptophyta; class Magnoliopsida; order Poales; family Cyperaceae; genus Rhynchospora; species Rhynchospora tenuis. The sequence continues at coordinate 124,169,058 of CM050889.1, forward strand.
AGGGTTCGAGAGAGATCAGGATATGTTTTACAGGTACATTCCTAGGTGAACCATCAACCTTTCTTTTTTACAGGTGCAATCTTACAGGTGCAATACCAAGAAAAATTTTCAGAGCTGTCGGCCGTCTGATTTGCTACAATCTCACAAACTGTGACTGGTCCTGATCATGCCGATCAGTCCAGATTCCAGATGTCTGGTTTCTATTTAGCCTTTTATTGAGCAAACCTGATTTTCCTCATCATGCATATCTCATTTGTTTTCTGGCACCTGTGTGTGTGGCCTTCCTTTCTCAATTTTGTTCGTCTCTTTTACTTGACAGTGCTGTAGCTTATCACTTCTCTGTTTGTTTTTTTTTTTTTTTTTAGTACGGCAGTTTTTGTAGTTCTATTTAAAATACAGGACATAAACATATCCAAAAATTTCAATAAAACAAAAGCTAAAAGTGCAAATCTTACAGTTTCTGGAACATGTCTAATACAGACATTTAAAAGCACCAAATTGGCAGATCGTGCAGCTATATGTATGGCCATGCCTAATGGGCCTTCCACATCAACTCCAGAAAACTCTGCCAACTTTTTAAATGCATTAACATTCCCTATATTTAATATAAATATTGTTCAGTGCATTTATAATATTAAAAAGGAATTGCAATTGATTAAAAAAATATATAAAAAAGTAAATATATTGTTACCACATAATGCTGCAAGATGGATCGGAATTGCATTAGTATTGTCACTTGATAATGTACTTGCGCCATGGTTGATCATCTCTTGGATAAGTGCAGCATCATCTTGAATGGCAGCATGATGTAACACGGTTCTCCCTATTATAAATAAATTAATATATTAATTGGACTACTCTTTTACTCAAATGCTTTATTATCACATATCACATATTTTCGAAACTAAAACTACCTTCCTTATCTGTCAGATTTGGGTCAAATCCAATGTCTAAAATTAATGTGGAGCAAACTAAAGTTTTGCCATCTAATGCAGCCTGGTGTAAGTAGCTCATGCCTAACGAGTCTCTATATGCTTTCAAAGCCTCTTTAACGCCATTTGGTAGCTTCCTAGCTTTTTCTAGAAAAAAAAAAATCAAAAGAAATCAATCATAAGTATTAATTTTTATTTGTCTAAAAATAAAAAATGACACAACATGGAATTGCTGAGCTAAAAATGGGCTGCTTTATTGACTGGACCAAACAACAACCGAAGAAAGTACATTAAATTGAGCCAATTAGATCAGAATTAAGAAAATAGGCGAGCTGGCATGGGACAAGCTGAGTAGCCAGGACATGTCTGAAGGTTTGTTAAAATCCGATGTTAAGGAGTAATTAAGTAGAAATTATATTATTGGCTATGAGAAATTTTCTGTTTCTTATAAGTAGTAGTAGAGGGGAGAGAGAATCATGCTTGAAACAGATCTGAAATCCTCATTATCATGTTCTTTGTCATTTTATTGTTTATTTCCAGTTTCATTTAGATTTCCATCACACCTCTGAATTCAGCTCAGCTGGCTTACCTTAATGTTATATCAATCTCTTTGTGTTCTTATTTTCTATTCAATTATATGTCATGTCCTGCAAATTATGACTCAGACCCAGCTGTCAGAGAAAGAGAGAAAGAACCGTTGAATATAAATTGGAAATCAATGGCCAAGGCCAATGGGATTGCAGGAATTAGCTAATTCAAGATACTTCAGGTTCAAGGATAATTCTGCATCTATTAGGCTATAAATAGAGAGAAAAGCTTGTAAAAGGATTTGTGCTATTATGATGAAATAAGATCTGTTCTCTTTTGTCCTTTGTTCCCTTTCTATCTAATTTCCCATTTTGCCCCCTCATTTTTTTTTTCCATTTCTTTCACCAGTATCCCTACTGTTACAACAGAAACTCCATTGAATTAAGCTGAAATGCCATAGGGAATGCAACAATATATTATCAAGTTCTGCTTTTTTTTGGCTCAATTTCGAGAAACCTAGTTTCTGGTATTCGTGACCAAAAAAAAAAACCCTGAAAATTAGAAACAAAAATCTCGAATTTATTGCTAGACTTACTTCTCAGATGATTTTCCGTGCGGAATGCCTCCTTCATAAATTCAGATGCTTTATTTACGTCTGAAGAAAGGGGAAATACATGATCAACAAACAAATGCGTGCGATAAAATACAGATGGACGAAAAGAGAGATGAAGAAATCTACCTCTTCGAGACATTTTTTCTTTCGAACCTTCGCCGCGGGGCACCAATACACTTTTAAGATCAAAAGGTGTAAAAGGTTTTAAGGTTCTACATCTCTCTCGCTCTCTGCGCTCCAATTCACGAATTAGGGGGTGAGCGAAAGGAAATTAAGACATTCCACTAAACGACACGACTACAGAGCCTGTATCTGGAGTTGTTGTCTAGCCTCTCTAACAGTCTGTTTAGTTGGGAGAGAAATCACGGAGGCTAAAAGACATCGATACATATACGGTCGATATGACATTCCATTGACGGGAATTTTTATATTGATGATTGATGTTTAAGCAATTCCGAATTGGGCTATCAAAGCTCAAAACTAACAAAATATAATAATTGTCTACATGTAGCAATTTTTAATTAAAGGTTTGCAAATAATTCTAAAATATTAACATTACATAATTAATTTCGCTTGAACCATGATTCAATCCAATAATAGAAAATACTTTCAGCTCTAATATTGTATGATATCTGTTAGACCATTTGATTTAACATGAAACAAACAAAAATCAAACTTTTTCCCTTTTTGAAATTTCACGAATTGTGAGAAACAGGAGAATCCATGTAAAAAAAAAAAAAAACATTATTTGTTACATTGGACTTGTTTATTTTAATATATAGGATCTGTAGTAGTTTGAAATGTGAATTTGTTAGAATTATTTTGTAATTTTTATGAACATTTTTTTTATGCATTTACATGTGTATATATGCCATAATAATGTATCACCCGATTTGGCAACCGATTCAGACGACCCGGCTAAACCATCAAACTAGTAGTTTCGCCGGTTCAATTAGAGCGATACAGTTTTTTTTTAAAAAAAAAAAATTGCTTATTTATTTGTCTGATATGTAGGAATCAACACCAATCAGACTTTAATTTGTAGTGTATTACCGTTCAAATAAGTAATATTACCGTTTCAAATAAATCTGCAGTCGTACTTGTGTGATTGTCTTATATTAAATTATTAGAATTCGTACAAACTAAATATGCACAACGTGCAGTCGATGGAATTTCAAGTTCATATATCGGGTCTTGTTATTATGAGGCTGCATGATGACGCTCGCTGACATATTTTCTGTAATCTTTGTAGGATATACCCTTTTGTTCATATCGTTGTCCCCACATTTTTCCCCCTTATTTCCAAACTTATTCTCCGTAGACAGAGCATATTGGTGATTATAATTATATTAATTCTTTATTTTTTGAGGGAATTATATTAATTCTTTGTTAAAGTTGTGGTCTAGGTACATAAATAAGGATGTACCGTTTTTTAGCGATCTTTTCCCTTTTTTCCCTTTTATGGAGAAAAGCGATAAATGAGTACAGCATGTTTTCTACATTGTCAGAAAATGTCAGTTACATTTTTTGGTTTTCATTTTTTAACAACACCAGATTAAGTTCCCCTTAATCGAGGAGAAGATCCTAGATGTGAACGCCAAACGATTAGCCAATATCATAGAGATTAGTTTTGGCCAATAATTAATGATGCTAATTGGTCAAAAGGATGATAGCTCTACAGAATTTAGAATTATTCTCCTTTGGTTTGGGTTTAGCGCAATTTTTGCCAAATTAATTGTGCTGGCTCAGTTTTCATCAAATAAATCTCGAAAAACTAATAGCAAATACTTCTTGACCATTTCCCATTGTAGTAGCTTAGAAAATTCGTTTGGCTGTGTCAAGTGTCAAGGGAAAAGACTGCATGCTTAATTTCCATCTCAGTGAAACTGTGAAAGGCACAGCTTCAACTTGAGTCCCCAGCAGCCTGTTGTAAACTATTTATGAGTAAAAAATATGGGTCTTGGCCCAGCATCTTTTGAAGGTTGGTACAAACTGTTTCTGTTAACGATTCTCCCTCAACAGTCAAACTAGAAATAGTTTTCCTTCTACACATTTGACGATTGGTACAGCATAAAAATTAAAGCTGTGTTGCGGACTTGCGGTCCCCACAACTTAACCGTTTAGTTCTTGGTTTCAGCATATATCTCATCTGAAGTTTTATTGGTATCTAAGAAATCTAAATAGTAAATACTCATCCTCAGTCCATTCTCTAATCTCCTGTATATAATGTAACATCTCCATTTTTTGCAACCCTTCTCTTTTCAATTTTTTGGTGGCCCCATAATAAATTTTGGCCCAGCCCCTAATTTTTTGTCTCAGTTTTTTAACATTTTTATTCCAATTCTTAGCTAAATCAGAATAGGGGCGTAAGTTTTGCCACCGACCAGGTACCAGCCTATTAAAATCAGCATTATCACACCAATCTGGTTGTATTATAAAATGATCAGATCTATGACATCTATCTAAAATCATCCCACCAGTAGTAAGTATTAGAGGGTTATGATCAGATTTGTATTTCGGTAGGCTTTTAACTACTGAGTTGGGGTATTGATTGTGCCAGTCTATTGAATAGAAAAATCTATCTAGAAGTGCCATGCAAAGATGTAACCTAAGATTAGACCTAGTATATCGATGGCTAGTTAACGGGTACTCCTGCAACTCAAGGGAAGAAATCATTTGATTAAATCTTTTAGATCCCTTAATATTGAAGTGAGTCCCATTTTTTTACATATCGGTATCAGATAGCATTAAAATCTCCGCATAAAATCCATGGCCCTGACCACATACTTCTAAGTGTACTAATCTCTTGGCAAAAAACAGGTTATAAAGACGCATGTGTTGGGCCATAAGCAACAGTAATCCCAAAAGTGAAATTATCAGTCCAATTTTTTAAAATAGCAGAAATACAAAAACTAGATTTGTGACGAGAAATCAATATTATAAATAAAGATGTGTGGGTGTCGGAATCCTTTAGTTAAATATTATCCGACACTTCAAGCATTGTAACGTTGTGCAATAGTATTTTTTATTATTTCTGTAATGTGATACTTTGTAACTAATTGTATGTCGCGTGTTATTGCTCATAAAACTGTTTCGGTTCAACATCAGATAATAATTTGGCAACACATTGTTTTGTTTCTGATTTTTGTGACCCCTTCCTATTTTTATTTTTATTATGTCTCCATCTCTTTTGTGTTTCTTCGAGTCCCTCTACACCTTAATTTCGGTTTATAAAATATAAATTAAATTCATTCAATTGAAAATAGAAAAAGAGGAGCGTTCCGGTGCCAACATTTTTCGCTGCCCCTGTTGTCACGAATCACATGCCGTTAGATTAAAACGTGATAAACGGTCAGGATTTCGATTTTCTTAAGCCACTTTATCGCTTTCTAAGAAAAAAACAACGAAAGAAAAAGAAAATAAAACAACGAAAGAAAGAGAATTGAAGCCTTCCGACTGCCCCATTCCTCCGCCGACGGCGCGATCTTTTCTCAACTCACCTCTCTCCGACTCTCTCCCTCTCCATCACTTTAAATTGATCTCTCGCCTACTCTCGCCTCCGCTGTGACAACTCCAATCACTCTTGCTCGAACCCTAGGTTCTCCGCCGCCTCACTGTAGCCGCCGTACTACTGTCAAAATGAGAGGTGACAATACCTCTCCTAATCGTACATTGATTTAATTTGTTTTTGTGTAAAATAAATGAATTTGCTTGACTTGGCTTAGTTGAATTTGTTTGACAGTGGTTATACATACAAGTCACAACTGAGGTTCTGCTAGTTTACAAATAAAATTTCCCCTACTTATAAATAACCAAGGGGATGGTAGGATGTTCATATTTAGGTAAGGATTCAGTTGATTTACAGAAACATGAGAACCATACAAGGCACAAAAAGGATATTGTAGCTGTATGTCAAGTATTTTGGCATAAAATTCACCCTTTTCCATGGCCGTGGGGGTAACATAACATAGGCTGTGGATCGGTGTGCTCACTTATCTGACCATGAAGTTTGAGCCTCATGGTTCTGTCATGGTTCATTCATATACATGTCTTCTTCATGTTCACCTACTACTACTAATAACAATAATGATGAATCATTGATAATATTCTTATATGATTTTTTTGATGTTTTTAAACCAGGGTACACTGAGGTCGACCAACAGAGACATATGGTTATGGCCAAAATCGGTCTTTGCGTGCCATCCCATGGATCTTTGTGTGGACCCAGAGCAACTTTGTGTCGCTGGCTCGGGGTCTGGCACCAGCCTGAGGCATGAACGCAAGTAGGGGTACCAACTACCAAGACAACCTGTGTGCCATGTACTAAGAGTGACTGTTCTTCCAGTCAACTCTGGATTATATCGAGATGGTATTGTCGAAGGTCTAAATGCACATAACAAAGTACTACGACGATTGAGAGCTGACTGCCATATCTAAACCCCATGAACATGCTTTTAGGTCATGCTTAAAGTCAAGATCTTGAAGTGCCTTAGGCATGTCGAGGATGATTCCACACTTAGAGATGTAATCTGTAGTTGTTGTAGATTATGTATGAATATTATGTAACCTGTTATATTTGTGCCATTCTTATGGAGTGAGAACAAGGACTAGGGGTCACCATGATAGGCTATGTATATATCATAAGGGTTGCGTTTTTGTTTTTTTATTTTTAAGAGTAGGATATAAAACTATGTACTTGAACTTGCTTTCGTTTTATTTAATGAAATTTTGATAGTCTGAAGTTGATGCTATTCATTTTTTAAAATCAATTTGATGCTCTTCGATACTGCTACATGTAATCAGTTTAAATGCATTTCTTGTTTTGGAAAACAATATGATGCTCCTGAGGTGTTCAATTTCTAAAAATGGTTTTACGATAATGTATCAAAACACTAAACAATAATGGAAACAGTAAAGCTGCAACAATTTAAACACTACAAGCATGGTTTAGTGCTGATTCTCCATTTGCATTCTTGAAAAAAAATTGTCAAAGCCATCTGTCTTATTGTACAAACCACAAAGGAACAAAGGAAATGAAAAAAAAAAAAATTACATCTCTACATCTATCTCTCTATACTTCTAATTTGCATGTATCGACTCTAACCATGTAACTAAAGATGCAATAAAATATCAAACAAAAAAACTTCTCCTCTTTATGCCTTGTTGCTATCACCCTGCCACCGTATCGACCCCAACAATTAGCTACATGCCAGTAACAGACCGGGCCAATCCATGGCTATTCCAGTTGCAAATGTCTGAAGCAGATGATGACAACGACTCATCTATTACAACAGCCAAAGCTACAATTAAACAATGAAATATAGTAAGCTTCTAATCAGACATGACAGAACAAAACACAGCTTGATAAATATACTACTAAAAAAAATGTTTTTTAAACGAGTTATATTTTACAATGGATATCCCTATTTACTTGCAATCAGATATGACAGAACACAATACAACTTCATCAATTATATAAACTGCTCAAAAAGATGCTATTCTAAATGAATCCCTTTAGTGATACTGGTATCAATTGTTGAACTCATACATATACATTAGTTGAAAACTAGAAAATAATTACCAAGTTGGACCACCTGAAGAGTTGCTTTTAGCTCATGACAGTCCATCATGCACAAGAAATTTTATTTACTGGCATCTTAACAAAAGATTATTTTAGAGATACCAGCAAATTATTATAGTAAACTTATAAAAAAAACATCATTATGCTCAATTTTAACAGAATTACAAGGTCTAACTTTGTTCATTACCAAGAGAGTATACAACCACACAAAATTGTTAAGAGTAAAAATAATAGTAGGCTAATGACAAAAGACCGTTCAATAGGAAAAAAAAAAAAATCAAATTCAGTTGTTGCTTGTAGGTAAGTATGCAACGATTTAGCAATTAGTTTATTAATAACTTCCTACTATCAATCAAGCAAATTCAATTAAAGCCTAACTGATTATAACCATTGTCAACCAAATGTAATCAGCATACTTAAGAGATACTCTCACCTCTGTAAACAATTTTCATGGCAGTGTGAGGCGGTAGAGAAACTAGGTTTCGAGCGAGAGTGATTGGTAGCAGGAAGGTAGAGGTGGGAGAACGAGTACGAATCACAAGAGAAGGGAGTTCGAGTGAGGAGGAGGGAGAGAGCCAGAGGTAGAGAGTCGGGAAGAAACCGAACCGTCGGTGGAGGACGAGAGCTACGGGGCAGAAGGCTACGGAGGTTCTATTTTCTCTTTCACTCTTATTTTTTTGGCAAAATTGGGTATAACCCCTGTAAACTCTCGCAACTGGATATAACCCCCTGCACACTTCAAAATTGGATATAACCCCTCTAAACTTTAGATCTATGGAAATAACTCCTTTCAATTAAATTCAATCTTTTTTTAATTAAAAAAAATATAATTTTTACTTCATAGGACAAAAATGCCCCTTCATCTCTCATCGTTCTGCTATGTTGTTTCGTTCCCTCTATTTTCCAGTCGAACCATGTAAGGAAATAATCTATATGATAATATCCAATTTGTTATTGCTAAACATAACGATTTTCTTTCAAAGTCTCTAGGGTATACTTTGCTCTGTCTTGCACAGATAGAATCAATTCCATTTTTCACTTCTCTATTTGCCGTTCACTACTCACGTTTTTGTCCTCATCTTCACAACCAAGGAAGCCAACGCAATAAAGTTCTTCACTTGGGACTATTTTTCTTCACCAGTTCAGGTTTGTAGTAACAAATCATTGCATATGTTTACTATTTGAACAAATATTTCTTCTTAGTACATGCGTAGTTGATGTTTATGTGGCAAATTGTGTTTTGACTTTTCATATGACCAAGACCAAGTCGCAAAGGTGTTCTAATTAGAATGACTGAAGAATCAAACAATTTACAATTAATCTTTTGATAGCCTTTCTTCTTTGTACTACCCACTCATATTTTATATTGTTCCTATATTAGAGCAGCACTCTCTTTATATTTGTTCGGCAATTAATAATGGAGACCGAAGAATCAAACGATGACTATTTTTCATCTGTGGTTATTCAACAAGATGTTTCTGAAAATGAAATTATGTTGACTAATGAAGAAGCACATCAGAAATTGAAGACTAGACGAAAAGGAAAAGAAACAATACATCAAGGTTCAAGGTAAAAAAGAATTATTCTGCTATTTTATGAGAAAACCAAATGTTAATTAAGAATCATTATATCTTTGAGAATAATTTATTGGTATCATTTTATATAAATTGTTTCATTGTAGTTTCGTATATATAAAATTATATCATTAATATTATTTTTCTTTTTTTCCAGCATCAATGCATCTCGTTTTAAGCTGAAGGTGAAATATGATGGAATTTTCAGACTAATCAATAATGGAACCAAGAAGAAATATTGTTTTGGTAGACAGAGAACTATTTATATAGATCAGTCAAGCTTTGGCTTTCAAGAATTGTTGGAAGAATTGAAAGGTTTATATCATTTGGATGAGGACACTGAGTTGTCTATGTGTTATTTGGATGAGCGCGCTAATACTCAGTTATTTGTTCAAGTGGAGGATGATGAGAGTATCAAGACAATTCTTAAGATATATGAAGAAAAGAAGGAAGCAGTGATTTATGTAACTAAGGAGCCATTGGGCGGTGGTAGTCAGGAAGATTTGAGATGTATAGAAAATTTAGAGGCTGAAGATGTAGAAATTGAAAATTATGAAGAAGATTCAGATTTCTATCATAGTGAAAACAGTTATCATAGTCTACATAGCGACATCGAGGATGAAGATGATATGGAAATTGGCCTTGAATATAATGGTGAGTTCTACACATATGATAGAGATGATCCTATGTTGGAGGTTGGTGCTACATTTCCTGATGTTGTGGCTTTTAGGAGGGCTCTTAATCACTATGCTATAATAAAAAATTTTCGATATGTCTTTATTAAAAATGAACGGGTACGAGTGACAGCAAAATGTGCAAAACTTGAGTGTAGTTGGAGGGTACATGCATCAGTTGAACGGGATGGTGTAACTTTTGTTGTGAAAACCATGCAACCGAATCACATTTGTTGTGGGCGTAACAAAGGTGGAAACAAACATGCAACACAGGGATGGATAGCTGATCGAATTGGTTGAACTTTAACAATGAAATTTTATCTCCTGTATCAATTTTTAATATTGTGAAGGTGTCAGATCTAGTGCACCATTTCCTTATTTTAAATCAAGGAAGGAAGCCTAGAGATCTTCTTGAAAAAAAAAATTATAATTCCACAACATCGAAAGTACAGGTACGTACCTTAGAATCAATGCAAAAACAAATAAAAATCTACAGCGCACCAAAAACAATCTCAAAGAAAAAAGTACGGCCAAACAATCAATATTTTCCTATTTATCTAAAAGGTCTTTGTCCTCCTCCAACCCATTATTCTCAGTAGGTAAAGAAGGCACCAGTACAGCTTGTGTTTGGAGGGAAACTTTAGATTGTATATATATTATTTCCTTTTTAAGGTTACGCTTGGAATGGAGGGGAGGGATAGAAAGGAAGGGCATTTCTGTCCTATGTGGTAAAAATTATTTTTTTTTAATTAAAAAAGATTAAATTTAATTGAAAGGAGTTATTTTCATTGATTTAAAGTTTAGAGGGGGTTATACCCAATTTTGAAGTGTGCAGGGGGTTATCTCCGGTTATGAGAGTTTACAGGGGGTTATACCCAATTTTGCCTATTTTTTTCTTTTTACAAAGCGATAGAATTTTTAACAAACTACTATCCAGACCGCTCATCTAACTTCGATCCAACGGTCAGTGATTTGTGACAACTGGGGGCAGCGAAAATCGTTGGCAGCGGAACGCTCCTCATAGAAAAAATATCAGATCTTTTATGATATATATTTTTTTAAGTCATTTATAACATATTACATTTCATGAATAATATCAACAAAATATAAATCATATTAATCATATTATTTCGGATAACTATAACTATATTTACACACATATATTTTTTCTTTAAATTGATCAAACTCTTTAAATTTAATCAAATCAAATTACCTACAATAACTAAACTATATTTCTAAAGATAAATATATCTTAACCATATATCCAAAAATGAACATAATTAAACTATAGAAACATAATAAAAATATTCTTATCATAAATATCTACATCGAGCGAAGCTCGATAGGTCCCTCTAGTTATATCTAATTTGTTAGAGTGCAGCATAATAAGATAACCCCCAGCTGTCCCCACCGCTAATAAAATTCTCCAATCATACTTTCTAGAACAAAAAGAAGAAACAAACCTCTTGGTAAAATTTATTTTTTTAGTTTCTTGAACACAAACTATGTCAATTTTATGATCTAATATAAAGGTTCAAATAGCAGCCATAACGGCCGCAATAGTGGTGCTATTTGGTATACCGCTACAACGCTATAAATTTTGCGGTCCGTCCGATAGCGCGACCTATAGCAGAAAATAGTGGAAAATAGTGGTGAAATAGCGACAAATAGCGGCGATATAGCGGTATAATAGTGGAAATTGCGGTATAGTTTATAATTTGTTAATATAACTATAGTATTTTGAGCATATCTTTCGCATACGAGCTCCAATTGACGTGATTCAAAGTTCTATGGAAAGTTTACAAAATAAGCCACAATTTTTATGTTTTCAACATTTCAAATTCTTAAAATTTAATGGTCAAATATGCATAAAATATTAATATAATTTTAATTAGCATTAATTAGTTGTATGAAAATATTTTAATTTTTTATTTTAGACCAAACTAGACCTTCAAAATACACTTGTGTGTGCAAATCCGCTATGGTCCGATAGCGGCCGCTAAATACACACTATCATAGCTATGACATTAGCATGTCCGCTACGCGTCCGATATCCGCTATTTAAATCTTTGATCTAATATGATATCTGAAAGTACTCTTCTCTTAATCGACTTCCTCATGCTCCAAATATTCCAACATAAAATATTCATTTATACATGAGGTGAGAAACCCTAAGCAAAGCCTGTTCTGTCGAAACGAGATCCTCTGGACGGCCATCCAATGGATGGTTTTAGATCTGGATCGTCTGATTTAATCTCAACGATTAATATTGTCCCGTGCATAATACCAGTCTATCAAAAGAATCTGTGAGAAAGAAGGAGAGAGAAATACACACCCATCCAACGGCAGAAAGAGGTCGAATTAGACGGACAAGATTTAACAAACTGAAACAGACGGTCCAGATTCAATTACTGTGCATCAACGGTAGTTAGGTCAACCCAACGCCTATTAATATATGTTCTGATGTAATGGAACTCATATTAAGTAGGTCCTTAATGGTACCTTTCAACTTCCAAAGAGAAATCAGTCAATTCGATGGTAAGGATTTATTGTTTGCTACTTTATTTCCCCTGTTTTTCAAGTGCAACTGGTGCCCGCGTGAACGGGTTAATGAAAGCTTTTAACAAATTAAAAATGATAATGCTTGATTAGAACATATAAGTATGACACGAAACAAATGTCATCCCGCTTCTCCTCCACAAGCCCCCGCCTCTCCCCTGCAACTCCTTCCTCCTCTCCATCGCTTTGGCGGTCGCCAGATCCTCCGCCTCTCCATCTCTTCGCTTCCTCCACCAATCCCACCTCAATCCGTGCCCATCATCCCTCCTCTTTGTCGCCTCCTCCTCCCCCTCACCCCTGTAACCCCTCATTTTCTCCTTTGTTGCCTCCATCTCCGCCACCCCGCGTCATCCCCTGCCCGTCATCCATCCTCTTTGTGGTGTTGTCTAAGTTGCACTTTGTAAATTAATTTCTAAGTTGATTCACTGTACGGTTTCTAAAGTTGCGGAACTGACACATTTAAGAAGTTAGAAACGAGTTTCAAGCTATTTGACAAAAGGAAACTGACACATCTGCGGAATTTACAACTTATTTATATAACATGACTTTCATTTTTCATTTACAAGCGAAGCCCTAACTAGGGTTCTCCAATCGTGCGTGTCGTGTCGTGTCGTGTCAAACACGATCGTGTTAGAGTCTCGTGTCGTGTTGTGTTGACACGAACTACTTTTTTAATCGTGTCGTGTCGTGTCGTGTTAAATGATGAGGATAGGCAACACGACACTCATTTTGACACAACACGACTAACACGACGTGTCAAGTTGACACATCGTGTTAGTCGTGTCAAATCGTGTCATATTATTTATTATTTTTAAATTTTAAAAAATATTAAAAAATTAAAGTAAAAGGAAAAAATTACTAAATAATAATTAAATTAAAACAATATGAGTCAAAGGATGGTAAATAATATGATATAGTACTATAAATTGAATTTAAATTATTAATTTTATTTAATTAATTAACATTAATAATTAAATTTATATTAATGTGTCGTGTTAATTCGTGTTCGTGTCGTATTCGTGGTGTTGCGTTTCAAATCATGTCGTGTTGGTTCGTGTTAAACTTTCTAATATCCCAACACGACACGATTATGACATGACACGATAACACGATCGTGTCGTGTCAACACGCACACCGTGTCGTGTCATTTTGGAGAACACTAGCCCTAACAACGCCTAAACAGAACTGGGGGCTGGGGGGGGGGGGGGGGGGGGGGGGTGTGCCGGCGCAAAAATATATATAATTCACAATGTGGTACGGAAACTGGAATTGTTTGTTCCTTTGTAAGGAGTTTTGGGCGAGAAGTTTGTAAACTAGTTGGTACGGAAACTGGTACTGGACCCACGATTCTGCAAATTAATGTCAAAAGAAGAATAATCTGGCATGATGCCATGATGGGATGTGCCATGCCTGTTAATAGTTTAATAATATTTTTGTATTTCAAAAGTTGGATTACAAGTGGGGCCAGTTCTAATTTCTAAACCCATTAACATGTTGTTCCCAAATAAAACAGCTTAAGCAGGTGCAATTTACATCATGGCATCACAGGATCAAATTTTTTTTTTTTTTAAAAAAAAAAAGAGCACGATCAATTACCTCTTTTATTTATTATTTTTTTTTGGTATAAAGCCCGTAGGCACGATCAATTACCTCTGGGGGAAATAAAGACCAATTGAATATAAACGCCCAGGTCTCCCCAAATGGACAATAATTAAAAAATAAAGCAGATTTTATATATTACAAATAAAGAGTTAACAAATTTTATATATTACAAATAAAGCAAGAGTGTGTCTAAAAGAACAAGCAGCTACCACAAAAAAAAAAAAAAAAGAACAGTCGAAACAAAATGCTCAGTCACTTAGAACAAGATGAACTCGATCGGCAATGCTATCTGTCTCTATAATTTTTCAAAGGTTCTTAAAAAAAAAAAAATACAGAGATACAGTTCAAGTAAAAGACAAGAATATATAACTTTGTTGTAAGTTTTTGCATTACAACCTGAGATAACCAAGAAATTACTATAGAGAATGGGACCAAAATGAATTAAACTTATAATTATGTAAGGGTTGCACCAATACCATTTTTCAATTACTAGATAAAATCATGAAAACAGAAAGAATGCTAACCAATAAGAGAGCATGCCCGCTATCCTGGATATGGCATAACCAAACAATTGGTTAGAATGGTTATAGAACCTCTGAGCCTCTATTCATGTCATGGATAGGGAGAATTTCATCCTTTCCACTAAAATTTACATTATCAACATCAAAGCCTACTTCTCTAGAAAGAGATTTTGGGTGTGTTTGGCAGCGTTCGGAATAAGGCTATTCCTTATTCCGAATAAGGATTCTCTCTCCTCTCTCCTCTTATTCCGAATAAGGATTCTAATTCCACAATATAGATGGTATTAGAATTAGGGGTTGAATAAGGCTTATTCGGAATAAGGCTTATTCGGAAACGTGTTTCGTTTCATCCCGAATAAGCCTTATTCGGAATAAGGCTTATTCCAACCAAACCAAAGGTGTAACAAACACACCCTTTACATTTCTAAATGTTTAAGAAGTACACTAGACTAACTACAAGAAATGCATTAAATTCTGACAGAACAAGACTAACTACAAGGTCGCCAATTGAGATAATCTCAATTGGGTTTAATAGATAATTAATTACAACTTCAGAATTAGTTCACAATAGTCAAGCCGGCCTCATTCTAACTAAAGGATGTAGAAACTGTTTGAAATGTATGTTCTAATTAAGCTTTTGATTTGTGTACTGTTAATTGGTAAAACATTGTATTGACATATTTTGACAGGTTAAACTTCTTAAAGAATGGTATCAGTAATGACCAAATATGTATATTGTATGGTTATTGATTACTCCATCCAGGAAAACTTCATCTAGTTTCCAGGAAAAAACAATCTGCTTTTGAAAACAAGAAATTGGGAATATTATGGCAAAGAGATTTTGTGCACCAAGAGAGGACAATTTCTCTTATTGGCCTTTAAGGAAATAATATAATAGATAATAATTTAGATTCTAGTTTGAACAAAAATAAGATTTATTAGATATAATTTGATATTATGTATCATTCCATATATCTTAGTTGGATGATAGATAGATAATGGATATATTGCTATATTTGAAAGAAGCTCTACATAACAGGAGCTGAATATTGTATTAGAGAATCAAGGAGAAATTAATAAAAAGTATAATTAATTCTCTTTATCTTTCTCTTCTCCCTTTTACTCTAGAGCAACCATGGCAGATTCAGACCTGCCCCCGAAATCCCCCTATAATCTACGACCCACGAAGGCTTGTAACAATTGCACAAGCTGCAAACTTGAAGATAGAAAAATATTCACTCTGCACGAGGGAACAATATTTTATTCTTTAGGGCAGTTGTGAGTCGATTGCATGGTACAATAGCAATTCAAGCTTGTTTTTATGTTAATCTTCAAAAATCACGAGGGTTTGATTTTGTAAATTTGTTTTGTGTATGTTAAATATTGATTGGAGAGATAAAAATTTCCTTTAAATAAATTTGTAAAAAAAATATGTTAGCAAAGATCACTCATTAAGTAATAAAACTAAAAAAGCAATATAGCAACACCTTGTTGCACCCCAAGCACAGTGGCTGTGAGGAAAAATGAGCACCTGGCTGACATAAATACAAGCCAACACCTTCTTCAATCAGCACTTTGGCAATCCTATTCTCTGTTTCGAGATCCATCTTAATAGCTGACAATAAACCCCTTGATATTATTATTATTACTACGAAACAGCAACAGTGATTAAGATAAAATTAAGAGAAAGTGGTCGGGGCCAGATATTAAATTACTATCACATAAGATCTAATTATTTTTCTTAGTTGTCAGGAAAGTATAGACCACTTGTCTGTTAGTGGCTCGTGAAATAAGAATGAGTCAAGTTAATGAATTGAACTGATCGTATCTAGTGTAGTGGATGGCACAAATTCTACATTTCAATTCAACATTTCAATTCAATTAAAGCTAAGACTCATCCTTCTTGCTTTTGCTTACAAGAAAACTTTCAATTTCCATACGAGCTTTCTTTTGGTAATATATCTCAAAGAAGCTAAACCAAAACATACATTTCGAGATGTTCACGGAGGCACAGATATTGCATAGTCACTAATAGTGATTTACTCTTATCCTTCAAGCTTTGCATCAGTACATAAAATAGTCTAGTACCGTACCAAAACTAAAAGATGGTAAGCTAGCGTCCATATTTTCTACCAGTCTCTTAGAAAAGCTAATATAGGACTTAAAATTCAATGTTGATTGCAAAATTTACATTTGTATTTTTCAACCAAAAAATGGGGCAATGTTTGAAAGGTAAACAAACACGGTAACTCTCAGATAACTCTCAGAGAGGGAGGGAAGCATATCATTGAATCCATCTGACAAAATGGGAAAAGCCTGTGTCGTAGGCTCGTAGCAAAGTCTTGACCTTACCAATAGATGGTTGTCCTTGTATAATTTGCTAAATGAAGATGCAAAATTTCCAAATAAAACTCTTCCGTAAGTCTCCTGCTTTATTCTTTAGCAATGTTGCCATATGCAGGGACGCAACGAATTAGGGTTTGTCAGACATCATCATACCTGAAAGGCTGACAGCCTGATACATATTAAATAGTTGACTCACCACCTATCATAAATTTCTTATTCAGAGAAGTTGCAGGCAATTTTAGTATAAATTCTGTGATATGGGTTTAAGCTATTCATCAACTCTTAAATATACGTAAGAATCAATACAGCTGGTTTTCAAATTCCTAATCTACCATTTAGCCACAACCCATAGGGTCAAAAAAAAAATTCTCTTGCCAATTTAAAACTTCGTATTAATAAAATAATATGATTAAATATGCGACATTGGACATACAGGGAACTCTTATGCATATAAATAAAAAATCAGAGTGCATATCTTCACCATGGAACCATGAACTGAAATATTGCTTAACAAAAATATCACGACAGTAGCTAGATAATGGAATATATCTCCAACATATAAAAGCAGAGCCGGCAGCCATTGTAAATAACTGTAATTACAAAAGTCCTCAAGATCAAATTAAAAAGTAAAAAAATAAATAAATAAAAAATAAAAGAGAACAATACTACTCATAAATAACAAGTTTAAGGTGTAACTTTGTCTAAAAGACAAGCTTGTCAAAAGAGCCAATACATGACACAAACAAAAAGACCATGTAAGTCGTAACTTTTCTTTTTCTGTGCAGTAAAGAGCCACAGACTACCGGTCTTCAACTTACTCTCAGAAACCAGAGTTCCTGTCAGACCAAACACAATAAGATGAGTCATATACAGGAAAGGAAATGAATATTCCTCAGCTAATTAAGAAACATCACAGCAATTGAAAACAATTGCAAGGGGCAGTGATGCAAATCAGACACAATTCAACACAAATTATGTGTATAACAATTGTCACTATTTAAATAGGACAAAGTAATTTCAAGAAGGGGCTGGCCTCGAAACCATTACGCTAAAGTGGAGGCCTGTGAATAACCTGTTGCATACATAAACCTAAAGCATATCACAGTGAACAAGATGACAACATACCTACATAAGTCCATAAGCGGCTTCTTTGTAGTTGTAGGAAAATACAATCACGATTGAGGGTAGGAGGAAAATAAAAAAAGTAGAAAACACAAGTGGGATGTTGTGGCCGGCATACCTTCTTGTTGAGTTTGTCTTTCTTGCCCTTGGCCTTCTTTTTCCTTTGGCGTAAGGTTTCAGATGTGCCAGTCCTTCCTCTTCAAGTTTCCCCTGATTAGAATTTTCAACAAAAGTTAGGAGTTTCAACCAGTACAAGAAAATTAGAATGATATCACTGCAATACTTTAATGTGTATCAGCCAACATTTAATGGAAACAAACAACAGGATAACAGTATAACACCATAAGCTGATTCTTTGTAGGATTGAACCGGAGGCGTTAGATTGAAATAGCTAGATCTATTTGTCTTACGATTATCAGCCAACATTTAATAGAATAAAGGGAGTTACAAATATCAGCGCATGAGAATGTCTATTCAGGCTGCATGAGTCTGAAAATAAGAGGAAGGTTTAAACACTTGTATAATCTTGGTGACTTTACTTGCACTACTTATAGCATAAAGAATGTGCATACCTCACAGTCTCACACTCCCTAAGGTCGTGTGAAACCGAGCAGAGCATTTTGAGCAGATATTCTTGATGTTGTCGGATAG
The DNA here is from genome assembly GCA_027725995.1 of Rhynchospora tenuis. Taxonomy (NCBI): domain Eukaryota; kingdom Viridiplantae; phylum Streptophyta; class Magnoliopsida; order Poales; family Cyperaceae; genus Rhynchospora; species Rhynchospora tenuis. Next base: position 124,187,761 of record CM050889.1, read on the forward strand.
GATTTTCTCTATCCAAGAGGGTCCACGAGGTTAAAGTTGAGGGGTAAGTCCCATAGGTAGATGGCGTCGTAGGTTTAGGGAGAGGTTTGAATGCACGTAAGGAGAGGGCTGCCATTTCGGGAAGTGACATCGGAGTTATAGCTGTAGGTTCACCTTCCACCTGGATAGCAATCAGTACTTAGGGATATCAGAATACGAGTCGGAAAACATTACTAATTGGCAAACTTAATGGGGTATGTTATATATATATAGGTGCCAATTTTGCAATTTGAGGGTTACATTACATAGTATAATATTTTTTTTTTTTTTTTTGAAAAAAGTAGAGCTTTTGATGCTCCACCACTTTCATTAATGAAAGCTAAATAAAACATACAAAGTCTTAATACAAAAACAGTAGAGTTTAATCGAATAACCCTATCCCCAAGTTGCACGGGTACCGGCATATGATACCAATGCTGCCTTTTATTATCCCCTAATGTCCAATCCTTGGACCTAGCAATCTCATAAAATCCCAAGGAACAAACTCAAAACACAAATAATCTAAAACAAACAACATGATAAATAGATCAAATATAAATAAAATAATTTATTCCTCGACACCCCTTTTCCTGCTAGATGGATGTCGCCCCACCTCAGTCATTTATTCAAGCTTGATCCAATTGAAGGAGAAGCTCGCTGGCGTCGGGATCATCCCAAAAACTTGTTCCTTCAATGCAGGCTTCCATAAAACTGACCAATGATTAAGCAAAGAGTTGATTAAGGAAGCAGTATATCTATATGTATGGTACTTATCTGACTTAAAACTTATCTTATTTCGATTATTCATAAAATCCAAAATATTGCCCCCACAACATATTTGGAACGCTTCTAAAACCGTTCCATGTAACGAGTTATTATATCGTAATAAATCTTCAAGAGAATAAGGTTCAACGTTACAATCAAATTGTTTCAAAAACCATAACCAAATTAATCTATTATTGGGGCATCTGAAAAAAAGATGATCTATTGTCTCTAAATGTGGGCAGTAAACACACGATGTGTCCCCTGTCCACCCTCTATATGCTAAGTTATCTTTTGTTAATAATCTCCTTTTGCTCAATAACCATAAAAAAATTTTAATCTTTAGAGGGACCTTTGTTTTCCAAATAATCATCCCCCACTCGTTTGTTACCCCGCGATGATCAAGCCAAAGATATAAGGATCTTGTGGAATAACTTTCTTTATCTTTACCCATCCATCTGATTTTGTCATTGTTATCGGTTAAAGGAAAATACGACCCTATCATATATCTCAAGGATTCGAATTCTAATATGTGTGTATAGCTTAGTTGCCTCCTGAATTGCAAGGATCTCATATGATTGTTCAAGACATAAGCAACTGTGATCAATTTGTTAGTGCAGATATCATAAAGAGATGGGAATAGAATGCTTAAAGGATATCACCACACCACTTATTTGTCCAAAATTGCACTGAGTTGCCGTTCCCCACTACAAAAGAGCAATTAATCTTAATTATTTGTTCTATTTATTTTTAAAGAACACCAAAAGGGGGACCACTTACTTCTATCAAGAGTGGTGTTATATTTATGAACAATTATATCTTTCCACCAACCATGATAGTTCGGATCTTTTATTCTCCACCACCTAACAAAGCATCATTCATATTTTTTAGATTGGTGATCCCTAACCCCCCTTGTTCCTTAGTGCGAGTGACACTCTCCCAATTGATCAAGTGATATTTTTTCTTTATTCTAGCATGCCAAAGAAAAGTAGATCGAATAGTATCTATTTGTTGTTGAATTCTTTTTGGCATACTATGGAGCGACATCATGTATATAGTCAAGGAAGAGAGCACACTATTTATCAAAGTAACTTTGCCCCCATAAGAAAGGAGACATCATGTCCAGTCTTGTAACTTGCGTTGGTACATATCTAAGACACCTTGCCAATCTTTGTATCTTGTCTTTTTCCAATGCAATGGGATCCCTAAGTAGGTGAGTGGAAAGTTATGTATCTGACAACCAAAGATCTTAGCTAAATGTGAAGCCCTTTCCTCGTTAATATTTATTGAATAGGCTTCACATTTATCATAATTAATTTTCATACCCGACAGTGCCTCAAACCCAATAAAAACCCATTTAAGGGCATGAATCATATTTTCATCTGCCGGACAGAAAATAATCGTATCATCAGCATAATGCAAGTTTATCAATTGATAGCCATTATCTATATGGGGACCTAGTCCTCTTAACAAATTCTGATCCCTACCTTTTTTGATCATTTGATTCAAGCAATCTGCAACTAGATTGAATAAAATCGGTGATAGTGGATCGCATTGTTTTAACCCACGGTGAACTTTAAAATAGGAAGAGATGTTACCATTTAAGTTGACACACACTTGTCCATCTATCAAGAGTGACAAGATCCAATCTATCCATTTGTGGCAAACGTAAACGTGTAGCCCAAGCAAAGCAGGTGCGTAGCTGGGCTTGCCTTTGTTTCTCCTGTAATTGGAAATTTTGGTGAAATGCGCTAAGATTTTTAGCATAAATTAATTTATTTTACATTTCAGCCCCCTGGCCCCTTTATATCGTAACACTATGTTTGGTTTTTGGAAAAAGAATGTGTAGGAACAAAATTATAAAAAGGAAGGAAATGGAATTTGATGGAATGGAAAAATAGTTTTATTGGTTTGTTTCGATTATTAAAGGAGGTAAAATATGACTAATTTATAACAAATGATCATTATAATCTTAAATTCCTTCACTGGTTTCCTTCAAACCCGATAATTTCATTGCATAATCCATAAACACAAATGTAAATATTTCCATTGCCGGCACCTTTTATTTAACTGATCCAATTTAGTTCTTAATAAAACAAGGTGTGGGATTAATGTTAACGTAGATTTGCCACTTGTGATGGAAAAAAACATAATGAAATAATATTTATATCCATTGCGTCATCCATCTTTTTTTATTTAGCCAAGGCAATTATCAGGTCTTTATTTAAAGGTACACATGGCTTGTACCGGTCATCTTTTGTATGATTTTGAACATCTAGAAATATATAAAAAATGAGAATTCCTATGACTAATGTTAATTCCTTGTGACCCGCCAAAATTATAACTAACTTTAATTAATTACGAAATTATAAAATAATCCGATTTTAATAAAATTTTTAAAACTGACTGCGCAGTTTCGGAATCTGAGATTCCGAAACTAATTCTGCTTAGTTTCGGAATCTCAAATTCCGAAACTAGCTAGTTTCGGAATCTGAGTTTCGGAATCTGAGATTCCGAAACTAAACCTGTCGTCATTTCAGCCACTTTTTGAGCGAAATTTAATTTTTAATTTTTTTTAATTAATTAAAGAGAGAGAAAACTATGTGTTATTTTTTTATATTAATGAAATATGTGTTATTTTTTTTATATTATTAAGTTATTGAGTTTGATAAATGTATATATATGATAATTTATGTTCTATTATTATTAGTTTTTAATAAATAAATTTTGTTATTATTTTAAAGTATTTGAAAAATTAATAATAGTTGTTTTAATAAATAATATTTGTTATTATTACAAAGTATTTGAAAAATTAATAATAGTTATTTTAATAAATAATTTTTGTTATTATTTTCAAATTTTTAAAAATATTATAGTAAAAATAATAAAGTAATAAAGTAGTGTTAGTGTTATATGGTAAAGTATAATAAAAGTAAAGTATAGTAATAAAATAGGGTAAAATATTAAATTTTCTGAATCTCAATTGTGTCCCTTCAAATTAGGCTGCTTACAATGATTCACAACGAGTAGCTCAACATATTATATATACATATAAGAGAGATGAAAGAAAACACTTAAAAAATCGACGTTTTGGAACACTATAACTTCAAGGAGGCTTAACTTTTGATAGGAACGTCCGTTTTGGGCATATGAGCACTTTCCGGAAAGCTGGCGACGAGATCGGGGCCAAAAAACGCTGTCTGAACCTCCAAAATCTACTTTCAAAGTTTTCAAACCTAAACATCACATCTACTTAGAATTTTTTAAAAATAAAAAATTAATCATAAAAAAGAGAAATGTAGTAAATCAAGTGACTTTCATTATAGTTAACAGGGGTGTTTGCATCCTTTTTCCTGTCTGGATAATACACATGACAACTATGAATAATACACCTATGAATAATGCACCTATGAATAATACACATGACAACTATTTATACTAGTTATGGTCGGTTACAAAGAAAACTATAGAACATACATATTTAAACAGAGAAAGTCATGTAAAAAAATAACGTGATCCAAAAAAATACTAAACACTGTAATTTCGCATGAAATAATTGATTAAATAGTGAAATAATTGATTAAATAGTCATTAAATAGTGAAATACTGTTCTGTGAGCGGGAAACTAGCTAGTTTCGGAATCCTAAAATCCGAAACTAGCTAATTTCCCGTTCAAATATCGGCAGGTTTAGTTTCGGAATCTCAGATTCTGAAACTGCGCAGTCAGTTTTAAAAATTTTATTAAAAACGAATTATTTTATAATTTCGTAATTAATTAAAGTTATTTATAATTTTTTCGGTCCTTGTGACCTTGTCATACGGCCCATTAAAATGTTAATTCCTATGACTAATTCTCTTCAAGAGAGCTTAACAAAGCCCAGCTAGCAAACTTATATACTTTTAAAGTTTAAATGAAGGTAAAATTAATTTGAAAACTAATAGGGGGTCTCAATTACATCAAAGTTTATTTGCATTGTTCGGTTGACTGCATGTCTGCGTCAATTGGTGGGTGGTACAGGTACTTACATATTATATCAATATGATACATTTATGGTCAACAAGACAACAACACAAGGGGGCGCCGGGCCGGAGGAGAGACGGAAAAGTTAGCGAGAGAGTTGGGCTGGGCTGGGCTGGGCTGGGCTGGGCCGGATATCTGTTAAGATCTATCCATGGTCGCATGAATTAGTTATGGATCCGTATGAGGCAGAACACTCTCCTAAATTATATTACATGGGTACAGGGTACTAACTACTAAACTATTAATTATGTACGCAGGCGATATTTTTTTGTATATGATAAGGATCCATTTAGCGTTTAAAGATGTGATTTGAGGTGTTTTCTTTGTAGCTCGAAGTAATTATTCTTATTAAATTAGCTCACACACAAAAGGGTGTGACGCCATATGCTTGCAAATGCTATTTGTTTTTATGAAAGCATCATGCTATTCATGCACGTATTTAATCGTAACAACTCCTAATTAAAGATTTAGATCCAGCAAAGGGATGGTTCTCCCGTTCTGAAATATCCATCAAATACATATATATAATTTGCTGTAAACGAATTCCTCATGTTTTGCACGCACTAAAATACATCTGACTTCTCTTAAATATAAGCTTGTGATACATGTGTAAGTATTATATTAAACATTTGTAGTTGGCAAGTAACATAACGCTTCTACGGTTTTAACATGTATCGTTCGAGGTAGAAAGCATTCCGTTGGTTTTTATTTCATTTTTATTTTTACATATTTGTACTATAATAAATTTCAGATAATTTTTTATTTTTTGTTTCTTTGGAAAAGCGTTTTTGTACATACATAAAAACGAGACCGTTTGAGTATTGAATAAACATCACAAGATTGCAATGCGTTTTAAAATGATAAATTTCAAATGGTTTGGGAAAGATATCTGCCGACACGAGAAAGAATAACAACTTCGAGAGAATAAAACTGAAACTAAAAAAAATTCAATTAACAAAAAATGTGAGAGGAGGTGTGGCGTTAATTAGCTTAGATATAACAAATATAAAGGAATCGCACGGCATAAAATTATGAAGGTAATTTAAATTTGTGAATTCTAAGTACAACACCGTACTGGAATCAGTTCAAAACTTTCACAGCTCCCATTAAATGATTGATTGTGATTTGGGGGTTATATAGTCTCAATTCTCAAACGGCAACCAAATGTGAGGCGTTAATTTCGCTTTGAAAATTTGTGTTTATAGGCTGTCTCAACCTAACAAATATGATACTTCTCCATTGATTTTGCAATTTGCATGCATATGAGTTTAATTGTAATCTGAGAAACATAAGAAGAAAATTATTGCAGCATCCAAACAAATAATGTCTCTGTTATTAGTGCAATGGAGCGAGATGAAGCAATTAATGCAATGCTGTTTCATAAAAAATTATTGGAGAAAGAAAATTCAAACACAACAATTTAAGTACTTGTTTCAAATTTGACTAGGACATCAACAAGGAACCAAATGGAATTCTCAGATATTCAAATACTGACAGTTATTTATTGTACTTTATGACCCATAATCATAATATTCAAAACCTACAAATAAAATTTAAATGCCCAAGCATACTTGCCATTAAAAAAGGTAAAAGCTCAATAAAATGGGGCTTGATTTTCATATGCTCGTCAGACTTCTGACTTTTTCAGTCTGTTGTCTGAACAAAACAGCTTGATTTTCAATTAGGCGGTGTTTCTGACCAAATTAAGTATCTTGATAACTTTGTTGATAAGCATTAGTATTCAGTTTTCACAGTGACGTTCATTTTATTTCATTTCTGTGATAATTTCTTCAAAAGCTGTGGTCCTAAATTCTGACAATTTACGTTACCGTGTGAGTGTGCACTTTTGCCATGATGACATGTCAGTGCATTCTTCTTTTTTTGAACAACAGTTTAGTTTCTGCCATTATTGCTGAAAATGATACACGGACTAACTAGAACAGGGGATCATGAATTTAATGATAATAATAATAATAATAATAAATAAGACGGTTATCCAAAAAGAAATGTAAAAGAGTCAAGTTCATAATGTTAATTTGTTCTATAATTTATATGAATTGTACATTAAACTTGGCGGAATAAAAAAATAATCACGTATCATTATAAATATAATTTTCAAGTCCACTCGATTTTATAATTTATTTATCTAAAGTTTATATAGCGCATCTGCAATTTTCTTCTAGTTCCGACAAAATTGTTCTCTAATCATTACCGTTAAATTAGATTAATTATCACAGGCACCAAATAATTTATGCATCATATATTTTTTCGACCGCTTACGTTGTATCTGATTCTTATTCGCCTTTTCAACTTGAAAAAAAAAATTGTGGAAGAATTTTTTATGAGTTAGTTACAAGCTTTTGCTTGGCAGTTTCTATTTAAGAAAAATGACCACTTAACGGGGCGTTGCTGTTTATTAAAATAAACATGAGGCCGGAATGAAGCTTCTAAAATCATCTCTAATGGTTTTATTTTTTTACTCAATTCAAATCTGCATCTCTTATGCTTGATCTTTCGTTTAATAAACTATAATGTCTAAAAAAATGGGATATGTTTCTGTTGACCGCAAAGGCGGCAACTAATTAAATGGTTATCAAAATAATAATAAATAAAGTTAATTATACTTTCTTAATAGCTCAAATAGCCAATGTATCAGATTGGTGCAGTTTCAAATCGTTGATTATTTTTCATACGCTTCGAAATTTTTAATAATTCAATGTAGTCAGATTGATAATTGCATTAAATTTAATACGGAAACTATTGTGTTGGTTATCACGGTTAAATATTATGATTACCCAAAATACATTTTTTTTTTTTGCTAGAAAATAGCCGTCAAAAACCGGTAGTTTGTCTTCTAAAGAAATAAAAAGAGGAAGTTTGTGAAGAGAGATCTCGTCATAGAATTGTACTTTGAACAAGTTATAATATTATTACACTCAAATTAAGCCTACAACTATAATTACTAATAATACGTTTGACCAACTGTAAGCTCAGTATGGCACTTGGCATAAATTATAATTAATTTCATGATAAGCATATTTATTTAACTATTTCTCTCAAGTGGGAACAATTTTAGATTGTACTAGTCGTCTATTTCCATTTTTAGTACTAACTTCGCCATGGCGTCTACCAATTTCAAAGCGCTTCATAATTTTTTACAATAAAGGAAACATAAAAAGATGGAAACAAATCATACAAAAAAGGCCATTAATTTTGCGTCTTTGACCTGGGAGTGAGCGGGTCCACTACAGAGTGGATCTGAAATTATGAATGTTAGCAAAAAAAAAAATCGGGTTCGGATCTTTTTTGTTCCGAATCCGATCTGACCGTAAAAGGTACTGTTAAGGGTTGCTGGACCTGGATCGGCTGCTTTAAGACTTGGAAAAGTCTAGTAGCAATCACTTTCTGTTCAAACCCCAAGCTTCACTGCTGTTCATAATTTTCTTTGTAATCTTTAAAGAAATGATTGCGACCTTAGAAACTAAACCTACCTTGTCAAATTCGAATTGTTGAGAGAGAGAGAGAGAGAATGATAACGAGAATGAGAATGCAATAGTGCATCAAAGTGTACAACTGTACATAAATATATGTACGTACAGGAAGGAGTCTCTCCAAAACGATTGATGAGATAAATGTAACTAATTTTGACCCTAGTCAAAATATCTTAACAGGATAAAGAGCTCCAAAATCTTACTCTTTATATCTTAACAATACATTTAACATCCTCTCCTAAACTCAGTCAGCATCTGTAACTCTTGTAGTCTTGTATATTGAGCTCGTCTTTTAAGATTTAAGAGTAAAGCAAATATAATTAAAGTTTTTTTTTTTTTTGTAATCCAATTGTAAAAGATAAATCAAAGTGTAACTCTGGACTCTGGAGTCAAATGTGTTTTGATGTCAAACGCGATTCGAGACTTGATTATTTAATTGTTAAATGATCGATTCAAACCGCTCAATATGATCTTCATATTCAATTTTTTTAGAAAACCAAATTTTATATAATTTTTCCAAAACCTTTAACTATTTTTTAGATTTTTTAAAATTGGAGGGTTTTTAACTAATAGATAAGAACTTTTCAAAAAAAAATAAAAACATTCGAATAATGTAAATTTGATATCTATGAAGATTTTTTTATGAAGAACAAACCAAGTGGTTAGGGTGGGCCATTGTAATCTCAAAACCTAAGATCCAATCGCGTTTGACATGTTTAAATGTCAAACGCGTTTAACTCTAACATTACTCATTTTTTATCTTAAATTTTAAAATATAAATAAAAAACTAACTTGTAAAAATTATGTGACACCAATTTGCCAGCCTTTAAAAAAAAATTATGTAGCACCAAGTCTTTGTCAATGTTCCATAAAATAAGTAAAAATTTAATGGAACATCGAGACTAGAAAATCTTGTTACATTTTGACAAATACGCGTCCTTTAATTTTGAGAAATGAGATGTTAAGCCCTATATATATATCTTGTTTATGGTTCGTTTTTGCATTTCTCTGTTTTTTTTTTTTCTTTTGACTTTTGAATAGTAGTTTTGCATTTCTTTCCTTTTTCCTCGTTATACTCCATAAAGTGGCATCATTGTAGTTAGGTAATTTCACTTTCCCAATTTGCGAGAATACGGTAACAAACGAACACGGGAGTGACCTTTTTGACTTGACTTTGGGAGATTATTTAATCCCAAAACAAATAGGCGACGACTAACGACTGACTAAATAAAATTTATTTTGAAACTTTTCTATGAAAAAAAAAAAACTTAAAAATTAATTTTAACGTATGTCTACTTCTACGATACACATATTAACATATAATTAGCATCTCCAAATATGAAAGTTAAAAGTGCAACTATGTCGTGTAAAATTCTTTAGATAAATATGTATCTTACATTTTATTTAATTTGAAATCATTTTATATTCTGTAAAATAATTTGAAAAACTCGCAAATTAGTTGTAACTTTTTTTATGCATAGTTATGAAAATTTCAGATATGAACAAGATAATAGACAATAATAGAAGTAATAAAAATACATGCATGAGCGTACGCGCGCATACATACGAGTTAAAATATCGGTTTAGATTAATAGATAATTGCACTGTAGTTGTCAAAAACATATCATGCAAATGTGGCATAAAATTAGGATATGGGCTAGAAGTCTAGAACTACTCTAAAAATGATAATATTACACTCGTAATTAGATTTGAATACAGTTTGAAAGGAGAAAAAAAAAAATCATATGTAGTCAAAGTCAACCAAAAATGGTAAAATTGCATCAATTATCGATAACTTATATATATAAAAAAAAACTAAAGCTATTAGATTGGATCATAATTATAATGAATCTTTATACCTTGAGGACTCTTTTATAATTAATTTACTTAAAATTTCGAGTTGTTATTATATCAATGGGCCGCACTGTGGAGTAAAGGTGGGAAATATTTCGGCTTTGTTTGCTTAATGAATGATAAATCAATTATTATAAACAAAAGAGAATAAGAAATGGTTTTCTGACCGAAACTTAATAGAAGATGCTGTTTATTTATAGCAAATTAGCAATATGGTTTCTGTCGGTGGGCCTTTGAACAAACAAATACTGAATTATTGATTGTAAACTATGTACAAATTGATCATTTATTCCGTCAGCCTTTTGCAATAAATTAATGAAGTAAGCGAAATAATGAATATTCTTTCAGTTAGGATATCATGCTGTCGTAAAAAACCACTAATTGATTTAAAATATTGCCTGATTCAATCCAGCGGTAGGCATAGCTGCAATCCAATAAATTTTTTTCCCTATAATTTTATTTAATCTCAACCTGTAAATTAAAGTTCTCTTAGCGAAATCATCACATTCAGTTAGCGAAGTCCCGCATAAAAATCGTTTTGATCAGGGCCTAAGTTTTTTCGTCTCTGGTTTTAATTTTATTATATGCAATATTGCTTATGTCATCAAAAAATTGTGTTTTTTGTATCTAATGCAATATTGCAATTTTTAAAAACGCAATATTGCTTATAATATGCAATATTGCTTATGTCATCAAAACACACAATTTTATTAATGCTGATATCTTCTTATTTATTTCAATCATCCCGCTTCTATATTATTTTGTCATCATTTAAAAAATTGTGTTTTTTGTATCTAATGCACAATAAAAGTTTTTATACAATTCTTTCTATAACCTTGCAAAAATTCTCTGTACTACGTGTAAGGTTATCATATGTTATATTTCCTTATGCATAATATTCTAAATTTTATTTTTCCTTGGCATGAATATTCGTTTAACAAAGGGTTCTGCAAAAACAACTCTACTTATACTGAAACGTCGGATATCAGTTATTTAGTAATGTATATTTAATTTTCAAAAAAATAAAAATAGCGTATGTATTAAATAATATTAATAGACTGAGAACTAGAAGTACTTGAAGCTCCTTATAATAATAATAATTAAAGACAATATAACATTTTTACGCACATGACGTCACTGCTCCATGTTCTCCGCGCGTAACTTCTTACCTCTGACGTCATACCATGTCGCTATCTCATATGTCTACAAATTTATTGCATATTTTGGTTCGTGTTCATGCAGTCCAATCAACTTTAACGAACGAATTAAATATCTGATACAAAAGAAAAGGGTGTTATTAGTGCAATCCCCTAATTTGTAATCCCCTGTCATCTCAACTAAAAATGGAAAGGGTGTTGGAAGCACTAATTGATCTCTTATTATAACAATCTGATCCCTTATTTATACAATCTGATCTCTTATTAAAACAATCTGATCCCTTATTATACAATCCGATCTCTTATTATAACAATCCGATCCCTTAGTATACAATATGATTTTTTATTATAACAATCCGATCATTTAGTACACAATCTGATCTTTTATTATAACAATCTGATCCCTTATTATATAATCTGATCTCTTATTATAACAATCTGATCCCTTAGTAGACAATCTGATCTTTTATTATAACAATCTGATCCCTTAGTATACAATCTGATCTTTTATTATAACAATTTAATCACTTATTACACCTAATTAATCATTTATGCTTGTAAGTTGATCATTTATGCACATATAAGATGATCCTTTGTTGCGACAAACTGATCATTTCCGCTTATTAGCTTATCACTTATTACAATGTCTTTAGACCGGACGGAGGAAGGGAGATAGAAGGGAGGAAGGCCGAAGGGAAGAAGACAGAGGTCGGAGGAGACTGGAGGGAGGGCGAGAGGGAGGTCGGAGGGAGGAGACCGGAGGAAGGGTGGAAGGCGGAGGTCGGAGGAGATCGGAGGTCGGAGGGCGGGAGGGAGGTCGGAGGAGACCGGAGGAAGGGTGAAAGGCGGAGGTCGGAGGAGATCGGAGGTCGGAGGGCGGGAGGGAGGTCGGAGGAGACCGGAAGAAGGGTGGAAGGTGGAGGTCGGAGGAGATCGGAGGGAGGACGGGAGGGAGGTCGGAGGGAGGAAGATCGGAGATCGAAGATCGAAGGATGGAAGGTGGAGAATCGGAAGGAGAGAGAAACGGAAGAGATCTCTTCTTAAGAGACTACGGAAGAGAGAAGGGATGACAGAGGGATTACAAACAAGGGGATTGTACAAAACAATTCCCAAGAAAAAGGTAACCTCACAAGCAATTCCGATTTTTCTAATTCCATCGTTGACTACTCAGGGCAAAAGCGCTACCAGTCAATCGTTGGACAATAAAAAAAGAAAAACAATCAAACACCGGAGCTTTAAAACTGCCACATTCTTTGGTAAAAAATAAACACCAAGGTATGTATATTCTATCACGGATGTATGATGAACAGTCAATGAGTCAAGTAGTGCGTCTGAAAAAGACAAATCAAATAAGATACTGTATCCGAGAGAGGAAAAAAAAATACACAATCATTTCTAATTTGTATTGCATAAATAAATATAGAAAGTATATATAATCTAGAAGCACTTGGCGAGTAACCCATTTTGAGTTATTTTACTATTTCCATGATACTCCCAATTTTCTTTCCTTTGTTTTCATTTTCATATGATACGAATGTGAATTATTATTAATTAATTAATAAGAGTTGCTCCCACGTCGGAAAAGAGACATGGACATATCTTTCTTTCAGACGGTCCGGTCCAAGGATTCAACCACACGACAGTCTACAGTGGGGCCCGCCGCACCTTATCTCATCCAACGGCCTGTGTTTCTCCATCCGCCAGGTTGGTGCCGTGCTCTGGTCGGATTGCAGTCGCTTTCAATCGCCACCGTGGACCATGACCCGAAGCAGGGGTATATTTGTAATTTCGCATGGGTCTAGTCTATCAGAGGATGATATACTCTATAGTCTATACAGGAGAGGCTAGTTCACACTTTTTGGAGAATCCCAAACCCGCTGCGCGCCAAAAAGCACTGAAGCCTTGTGGAGTTATCTCCATTTCGGTTATGAACCGGATTCTTACTTGTGGTTAAATTAGCTGTATGTTTTAGTAATTTGTACGACCGATAAATTTGTTTAATTAATGTATTAGTTCGTGAAAAATTTAGTAGAGAAGATATACAAAATAAATTTTCAAAAAACTTCAGTGGTATATTTTTAATGTATTACAAATTTAGTAGAGAAAATATAAAAAATAAATTCTCAGACTTTGGATTTTTTTTTTCACTAATAATGTAATACAGACTAGAGTGTTAAAAATTTGTTTTAAATATGCACATGTGTATAATAATAATTTTCTTGTATCCATTAAATTACATCATTGTGCTGTAAAATATCATCTGTAATCTGATTCAAATAATTGGATCTAATCATCTAATGCTCATCTTTACATACATCAAGTGAAAGTAAATTGATCTCCATTATTATGTCAATTTATTTCCATATTAACTTTCTAAATTTAATTTACAAAAAATTAATGATTCCCGAATTTATGAAGAGCCACTACGCCTTTCAATCCCTCAAAAAGAACAGATTAAAATTCATATTATGATGTAAATTGTAGAATTATATCATTAATTTCAATATAAAAGATTTTCTTTCTACCATTATCCAAAAAACATTTAATTAAGTCTCAATATTATTAATTATTAATTCGTAGATAGATCATAATGCTCTACCCAATTTTGAAAGTAACATAACTATCCATAAAAACAAGTCGAACCGGTAGGTAAGTAAGTAAGTAACTCATTAATTGGTCCAACAAATCGGCACCGTTCTCTCCAGTCCACATCAAACAACAGAGACACAATAAAAAGTATTAATAGTCAATAGTCGGGAGCGCATGGGGACGGACTACAGAAGGAAAAAAAAAAAAAAAAAAAAAAAAAAAAGAGCGAGAGAGAAAAAGAGGTCTTTACTGAAGCTTTGTTCCTGTTCTCAAACGCGTTTCAAAAAGTTAAAAACTGAGAAGAGCTGCTACTAAAGCTAAAGCAGAGAACGAAGAAGAAATTCAAGAAAATTCTCAATTAACACCCTTGAAATTTCTCTACTATTGCAATCTTGAGCTGGCGATTAGAGGATTTATTCGACGAGCGTTTCAAATGGGATGCGTCTGCTCCAAGGGGCGAGACAGGAGAGGCGCGGCCCACGCCGTACGCGATGCACCGGAGGTGGGTTTCTCTGACAAGAGACGGAGCAGATATAGTGCTTATGACTCTGGCGAACTCGAGATTTTGTCGGGAAAAGCTAGCGCTGGAAAAGTAAGATTAGTTGTGCTTTTGAATTTTGTTTATTTTTTTTATAATTTGATTCGGATTTTTGTATTTTTGTAGTTTTTGTTAGGCGTAGTTTTGTGTTTATCTATAGGTTGTTTGAGCTAGATTTTTGAAGTATGCTCTTTATGTCGTTGTTTTTTGTTTTTTATTTTTGGCAAAAAGGATGAGTTTAGTTGCGAAATAAGCAAGGAAATTGTGGTCCCCTATTTTGACAAGAATTATTTTGTTTCTTAAAATTTTCCTTTTTTGTCGTTTTGATATAAAGAATGTGATTGGATTAGTTATACTGAATCGGATCATAACAGTACTACGATTACTCGCTTGAATTAGGAAAAAAAAAATGAAAGAGATGGGATTATCACAATAAGGACTATATTGGGATATAAAATTTTACTTGTATGATTCCAAACAAAGTTAAAAGAGTGAAGATTGATTTTTACTCCTGTGCAAACATATTAATTCTGTCTTTGTTTGTATTTCAATAAATAAAGGAAGTACCAAAACTGGTGATTTACCAGGTTATTTTTTTTTTAAAAATATCCTTTTCTGCAGTCATAGTCTACAAGCAAAAGAATCAGTAGAAAGTAGCTATTCTCTTGAAAGGACAGAAACCTAAATTCAAACTGGGAATTTGA
The DNA here is from genome assembly GCA_027725995.1 of Rhynchospora tenuis. Lineage (NCBI taxonomy): Eukaryota > Viridiplantae > Streptophyta > Magnoliopsida > Poales > Cyperaceae > Rhynchospora > Rhynchospora tenuis. The sequence goes on from CM050889.1 coordinate 124,202,895, forward strand.
TCCAACAATTCCAACAAATGGTCATATTAGATGTTGAACTAGTATTATACGGTACATTCCAATTTCTGGAAAGGCATAGTAAACAATATATTGTCTTCACTTGGACATTATGTGTTCTGTAGAATGAGTACAGTCAATTCCTTGTCTCAACTAATTTCCCTCCGTGGAGTCAGGAAGTACCACATGGCGAGGCAAAAATTTAGGACGTGCCACAATCTTACTATTAGTTTGAATTGCAACCATATTTGCAACTATTTTTGTAAGTACTGATAGCAAAGGCAAGAGCATTTTTGCACTTTTGAGTTGGGAGGGGGGCAGGTGTCACCCTTTGCCGCAATCGGGCTATTCCCTTCAAATTCTTTAACAGAAATATACTTGAAAAAATGGCTTTATGAGGAGAAATAACAGTGGACTACTAAAAGCATCACTTCCAATTAAAACTATAATTTTTTTTTTTTCAGTTATCAGAAACAAGTATAGGCAGAGCCAGCATAGCTGGTTTGGAGAAAGCCGTCGAAGTATTAGATACACTTGGGAGTAGCATGTCGAGTCTGAACACTGGTAGTGGGTTCATTTCTGGAGCTGCAAATCGCGGGAACAGGATCACAATCCTTGCATTTGAGGTGGCAAACACGATTGCTAAAGCGGCAACCCTATGGAAATCTTTTTCTGATGAGAGTATCAGGGTTTTGAAGGACGATGTTTTGAAGTCTGAAGGGGTGAGGTTGCTTGTCTCGTCAGATGAAGAAGAGTTGCTTAGTATTGCAGCTGCCGATAAGAGGTGTGTTTCTTTCTTTGTAAATAAGACATGTAAACTGATTAATACTTAACTGAGGAAACTTGTATCTTGTTTGGGTTGAATGGGCTTTCTTGGTATAAAATAAACCAAGTTTGTGTGACACTGTATTGGGGTGTTGTTCTCTGCCAATTTTTTTTTTTCCAATTTCAGTCGTAGAAGATATTATTCTAATTTAGTTGAAGGAATTTTGGCTCCAAAAACAACTATAAAATATTATTTGTCTCGTACAATTTTTCTCTCTAAGCAAAACATAAAAATATAGAAGCTGTAGGTTTCCTTTTGCAGTATGATTTCAGAATTCAGGTTTTGCACATTTTCTGGAGGATAATATTTCAGAAATTAAATATAGGAACTGAAATATTTGAGATTTCTACAGGGATGAGCTAGCTCATTTCTCAAGAGAAGTTATCAGATTTGGTGACCTATGCAAGGACCCTGTCTGGCATAACTTAGGACGCTATTTCCAAAAGTACGTCAATCTTTTTAAAATTCATACATGACTGATTTACGTAATTGTTGTTATGTTGAATAGATTTTTGTAATATGCAGATTGGATTCCGATTTTGCTTCTCAAGATTTGTCAAAAGCGGAGTTGGATGCATCTGTGCACCAACTGATAGATCTGGCACATAATACTTCAGTGAGTATGCTTTAATATTAAATTGAAGTAAGTCGTTTCTAGTGTTATTGTTGTCTCATTGTCATTGTCTGATGAGGTTATGATCGTAGGAATTGTACCACGAGTCGCATGCACTGGATAGATTTGAGCAGGATTACCACAGGAAGTTTCGTGAGGAAAAGGTCTTACGTGGGGCTAGAAAGGGTAAAACTGCAGATCACCTTTTAAATTCTTTATGTTTGAACTTTGTGGGCCTATCGATTATTTCTCTGACTTTAAGATTGATTTGGTCAAAACTTCAATTTCTACCTGCCATTCAATATCTTAGATGTGAATGGTCAAAGAGTTCTTTGAATCATCAACTCTAGGCAGTCTATATTTACCCATGGTAGGCGGGACCATTGGTTGAAGAAAAGACCAATAAAAGAAAATAGTATAATTTAAATTTAACTTGCAACTGAAAAGAAATTGAAATAAACACAGAGGGTGTGTTTGGGTTGGGTGGGAACAAGTGTGAACAGGGATAAGAACAGGAACAACGGACAAAAAATTTTAGTTATTGTTCGCATTTCTTGTTCGCGCAAAATGACAGAACTGGGAACAAGAGAGTTATTCCTTGTTTGCGAACAGTGAATTTGTGTTTGTTTCGCACAAACAGGGGTTGTTCGCGAACAGCCTGTTCGCGTCGAGTTCCAAGCACACCCAGAATTGATAAGAAAGAGAGAAAAGGAATTCATTGCAAAAGGTATTTAACCTAAATAAGTGTTTCACTCTAGTTTTTTTTTTTTTTTTTTTTTTTTTTTTTTTTTTTTTTTTTTTGCGACAGAAAGTCTTATGATATTACTTAGTGAGCTAAAACGCCAGAGGAAGCATGTCAAAGGCTTGAGGAAGAAATCACTGTGGTCCAGAAATTTAGAAGAGGTATATTCATACTGTTTGACTTGGTGACTTTTGTTGGGTTTCCTTTCTAGCCTACCCCAACTTGTTTGGGACAAAAGGCTTAGTTGTTGTTGTTGTTGTTGTTGTTGTTGTACATTCATACTGTTGTATTTTCTTCCCATTCTTCTTCTTTAACTAAGAATATTCAAGATTTTTTTTTTCCTCTTTTGCAGGTTGTGGAGAAACTTGTGGACATTGTTGTCTTTTTGCATAAGCAGATCAGGGATGCATTTGGTCATGCTGCCAGTTCGTACTCCTAAAACAGTTATAGTTTTTTTTGTTTAATACATGAATAATGGAGATGTTTTGATGTAGTACAATTTATGTTTTCAGGTAACAGTGTTGTGTATGAGCAAGGTACGGGTAAAAGGTTAGGTGAGTGTGGCCTTGCATTACATTATGCTAACATCATTAACCAAATTGATAACATAGTAAGTGTTCAAATCCTTCTCCTTCTTTATATTCAGTTGGTTACTCTATTACTGATGTCTAACTGTGAAATTTAATACAGGTCTGTCGGCCACTCTCTTTACCTCCAAGTGCAAGAGATAACTTATACCATGCTTTGCCAAATGCTGTCAAATCATCGCTTCGTTCTAGGCTCCATGCTATGAATGACCAAGATGAGGTAATGTGTCACTGTCAGTAATACAAATATGAACAAATTTGCCTAACCAAGCTTGTTTATTTTTCTTCTTTTTCCTTTTGGGTCAAGTGCTTTTGAAATTATGTGCTTGCATCAGTTTCCATTTTTTTTTTCCTTATGCAGTATACGGTTGCTAAAATTAAAAGCGAAATGCAAAAGACTCTTAGCTGGATCATGCCCATAGCAGAGAATACAATTAGGTATGCTCTTGTAGGTTGACATAAGTGATTCATTTGGTTTCAATTAGAATTCTGAATCAAATATACTGTACAGATTGTCTAAATCTTCATTTTTCATCATAACCTTTTTTTATTTGAACTTATACAGAGCGCATCAAGGATTTGGATGGGTTGGAGAATGGGCCAATATCGGGTTAGTATCATGTTATTTCTATTGCTCCTTTATTATTGATATTATGTTCTTGAAATCAGCTATATGGCCATCCAAAAAATGTTCACTTTATCATTTGCTTTTCCTCTTTCCTTACAATATTCATTTTTGTCACAACAGAACCGAGGTGAACAAGAAGTCCAATCAACAGTTGAACATTACTAGAATTCAAACACTTTACCATGCAAATAAAGCTACTACTGAGGAATATTTGCTCGACCTGGTTGTATGGCTCCACCACTTAGTGGTCCAGGTGAAAAGCCGGGGTTATGGGATCAAATCCACAAAACAGGCTGCAACCCTAAACAATTCACCATCACAAGCTAAAGAAGGCCCATCTTCACCTCAAATATCAGAAGATGAGAGAGAAATGTTGGAAAAAATAAGTTTGGATGGCATAACACTTGGTAGAAGTAGGAGCTTTGATTCTTACCGAGGTGGTCAAATAATGAATTCTAAGCGTTTGTTCCCAAGCAGGAGCTGCGGCAGTTCACCGGTTAGAGAGCTTGGTGCAGCTGTTGATTGGGAAGTTGAGAAAACTAGGGTTTTGGACGTGATGGACGGACTGGATGCACTTGAGTTGTACAACAGTAATTTTGCTTAGATGATTCTTGAGCTGCATATAGGAATTATGTTCTCAAGGGTATAGTTATTGTTTTCTAATTTTTATGATCATGTATATGAATTTTTAAGCCTGTTTATGGTTTGTTGTAAATATAGCAATAGAATGGTTCTGTTACTTCTGTATATCGTACACGTTCAGATGGAATAGTGTAATGCAAAGCATTTGTATGTAGTTAATTTTTTAAGAGAACAAAAAATAGTAAAAATGAGAGTTTAGTCAATAAAATGGACCTGCGGTGCACAGTGCTTGGCTGTTTTGAGCGTTCTTTCTAACACCAATATAAACGGCTCCTATTAATGTCGCATGTATAAAATGTACTCATTGGTATTTTTTTTTCTGTGAGAACATTGAAATTCTAAGAGTACATTCACAGATTTGTTATCGGTTCTTCTAAAAAAATGACCGGAGTGCAAGATATAATGTAGTCTGAACCGGAAATGCTTGTTCTTCGGCTCAATTTTTATTCTATTTATTAATTTTGAAGATTTCTTTGGTTGAATTTTCATTGGGGCGATGCAACGTTGTTTGAATTTTGGACAAGTGTGTCAATTTTGTCGTGCTTGTTAGCAAACAAGGGGACTTTAGGAAGGTATTTAAATACGAATCTTAGAAAAGTACTTGAAGAAATTCTAATGGTTTTGAAGTGAAAATAGGCCATAAGTCTACCTGAGTTAATTGGGCCAGAACACAGAGCCTATATACTGATACAATGAATACAATGAATACCTTATACATGAGCAATGTAAAAAAAACTTGAAAAAACAGGCGGAGAGGAATAATATAAAAAAAATGGTGAGAATGCGATTAGAGGAGAAATCGTTGGCGCCATCGGGTTGTTAAAAACAATAGTTTCGAGGTAAGTTTCGCCTCGCCCTTTTCCTTTCAACACAGACGTTTTCTCTCTCTCTATCAAATCGTTGGTCTCTTATATCTCTTTCAATCCATCAGCTAGTCTAATGTGGCTTCCATTTCATGATGGTTAATATTACTTTTTTGATTTGGACATTTTAATTTCGAAGTTTGACAATTAGCCCATCCGATCAGATCAAATCAGATTAATGTAGCTAGTTTTTTCCCCGTTTTGACAATGAATATTATATAAGTTTTGTCTTTCAATAGCTTTTATTTATTTATTTATTTATTTATTTTCCTTTTGCACCGATGTTCCAAGAGAATGTTCTGATATTGATATTAACCCTTCCTTATATTGTTCCTCTTTTGCATACAAAATATTCCTACCAGCAGAATATAAAATTAATGGACCAAAATGATACATTGATCATCTGAACCTATTTATTTTTAAAACCTTAAATTTAAGAGAGCTGAGAAGAACAAAATCTGATAAACACGGTCTCCTTTCATGGAAGGGCATTATTGAAGTTTGTATAAGATTTGAGCCTAGATGGTAATCTGGCCAACATACATGTCATTATTGTTTAGTAACAGACTTTTCAAGAAGGGTAGAATCATCTATGATTCCCTTTGCCAGAGCGAAACATGCTTTAATTTGTTCATTTGTACACTTATATCTGATACTAATTTGAATGATACTTCTTTTCAATTCAGTCCTTCTTGTCCTTTTAAATTATTTTTTAACTCTTTATTATTTTTTGTCTTCAGGGTGTGAGATAACCAAAGTAGTTGACAAGGACTCAGCAATTGGGACCCTTTTTCACGTAACAAATGTGGTGGTATGAGCTCTAACTTGAATCCCGTAAAACTGTTATGAAGAGAACTCTTTCTGTAATTGTCTTTTTCATTTATTCATGGAACTATGATACTAAGAATTGCTAACAGTGATCTCTACTAAATATAATGTATAATGTATTTCTAACAAGATTGCATCACTTATTAACTTGCGTTTTTTTTAATTCTTCTGTAGGAAAAAGTAGTAAAGTGAATTATGGAACTCCCATTAACTGAGCTGCAATTCATAAATAATTCAAGCCTGTTCCAATTTGACTGTCCCAACTGTGATACTGAACTGGAACACAAGGTGGCCCAACTGCTCCTTACTGGCCTTGCCACAACCTGCATTGACAATACAGCTGGTGACCCATTTCGGTCTTATGCATCAGTGGCCATCCCCCTTAGAAAGGAGATGGTTGATTATCTGACAGAGAGATCCCAAAATTTCATTGCAGAGTCAATCATTGGTACAGTTGAAGCAGTACCAAATCAACAAGTTGAAGTCTCTGATGATCCAGCTGAAATTATCTCTGATTTCATGGACGAGTTTGGGAATATAAAGAGGAACTTGTTTGGCCGAGTCTCAGGCTGGTTGCTAAGCGAGAACCGTGAGGAAAAAATAGATGATTTTGCCCAGGACATGGAGACAGACAACTTCTGGCCAATTGATCGCCGTGAGGGCATTTCAGCAATTTTCATCAAGAATGTGGATGTGAAGAGAAAATTTCATTGTGGTGAGAAATACGAATCTGCAGAGAAGTTACATGAGCACATGAGTAAGTGCACTTACCGCAAAATAATTTGTGAGAACGAGGGTTGCAGAGCCAAATTCTCAGCATTTAGTAAGGATGAGCATGATGTGGTTTGTGCATACAAGATGGTGGAGTGTGAGCAGAAATGTGGGGAGAGACTTTTGAGGAGAGACATGGACCGCCACTGCATCACTGTTTGCAAGTTGCGGATGGTTAACTGCCCCTTCTACCAGATTGGGTGCGAATCAGCCTTTGTGCAGAGTGAGCTTTCCAAGCATTGCCAGGAATTTTTGAGTCATCACGTGCTGTATGTACTTAAGTCGGTGCACAAGCGAGAAGCACTCAGTGAGGATGAGTTGGAGGCACACAGGCATATGTTGAAGGAGGTTAGCATTATTATCTTGTGGCAACTTAATTTTGCTGGCATCTTTGGTATTGCAACAGTAGAAGTCAATTGAGCTTAAGTATCATGTTCCAGCCTAAGTAAATGACTATCAAACTTGGACTTTAGAATATACCTTTCTAACTTCAAATCTGTTAGAAGCTAATTGAAGGCTGAAAAAAGCAAAGTCAGTTTTCAAGAATTGGTACATTTACAAGTTTCTGATGTTCTAAGGATCTGGTGCATAAGAGTGCTTAGGTACTAATTGTCATAACATACCTAGAATAAAATTTGTAATTGGAGTTGAATGTTATTGGCCTGACTCATCCTGTACTTTACCTGCTATAGAAATTCTACTGCTTTATCTAAGATTTCCTTTTTGGCTTTCTTTTTATTTTTATTGTTTACTCATTCCAGTCTGATTCCTGGGATGACCTATCAGAAGCTAAGGATGTGAGATCTCTCACTTGGGCCGTAAAGGACCTAGAAGCCAAGCTTAAGAGGCCTGAGAGTGATAGAGAGAATGCCAACAAAGTCAGTTAGAAAGAGAGAGAGTATGTTCTTATATTCAGACAGAACATTTTGTTGTTTACCTTGCCATTTCTTTTTATACTATTATTCTATTTTTAGAGTTGATAGGAGGTACCTGTTAATATTTGGGTTGATATCCTTTTTTTTAGTACCTCAGTACCTTGTGTAATTAAAATTGGAGAAATATAGAGAGGATTTTGTAAGACAAACAGTAAATTAAGTATATATATATTACGGCTATTATGGCTACGGATTTGAATTTTCTATTCATATACTTTAAGTTTCTTTGATCTTATGTATGATTTTAGAGGAATAGTATTTCTGCAGATTCATCTGTGTTATGGCTTTTCTCTGTTGCACTAGCAGTTCAAAATTAGCTAGTAGTCATGTATACTCTTGTTGTTGATGGATAAGGACATTCTTGTTAGCTGACAATTCCAATTCTTACAAAATATTTGAGATCCTGGTAAGAAAGTTGTATTAGTTAAAACCATATTAGTTATAGGGTATATCTACAATCAAATCATCTACCAGTTGAGGCAACTCAAGCTAATTGCAATGTGTTTGTGTTAATTTGATAGTAAATTCTAATCTTTTTATACGTAGATTATGTTTGAACAATTTTAGTTCATAGGTCGTATTTAACTTGCATAATATGGGCAATCTGAATTGAAAAGCATACTTTTGATATATAAAAATAACAGTCGTCATTAATTCAGCTTGGTCATTTCGTTTTAGATGAACAGTTTGATCTTGTTTGCACATCAAATATGATTTGAACTGTTCAATCCATAAATTAATAAAAAATCTCCAACTGTTTGTTTACAAATGAATAGGAGCCAGAACAAATACGGCCCATATCCTCTTGAGATATTCAACATTTATTATAGATATAAACTTTGAGACGTGTATCTGTAACAAGATTTATAGTTTGCATAAAATCCGTACAAATGGATGGCTCAGGTTCTAGCTACAATGTCAACCTTATGTCACTCTTAAGATATTCACGAGTCGCATTAAATTGTCCGCGCATTTTCTATTTTTTTGATAAATTGGTCCAAATCAATCCGCCACTAGTCCGAATTTTTTTGTCTCGCAGATAATCAATTAATCATGTAGGGTTATAAATACAATTTGACCCAATCTTTCTAAAAAAATAAAATAAAATAAAAAAATACATTTTTGAAGGATGCGTTTGGATCGTTATGATTTGGAATAAAAAAATTTTCGAATTAAAAAAAATAGCCAAACAAATCTAGACTAAAAAAATTATTCTGATTTAGGGACCACTCAGGAATAACACTCTTGATATAAATGAATTTATTCTTAATCATTTTGGAAAAAAATTTTATCCTGAATTACTGATTTTTATTTAATTCTCAAATGATCCAAATGTATCCGAACAATATAGTTGGTTTTCTCGTTTCATTCTTGTAAGATTGTATTAAGATCAAATGATATTTCTGTAACCCAAATTCGAGTCCATAACTCATTATATATGATTATATGTCAGGTGGTTCTAGATCTGAGATGGGAAATGAACTGAAATTTCATAATGTACTAGTTCTAATGTTTGAGTGTTAAGCAAAGATCACATTTACTATTCAAAAAGATTAGACAAACCGCCGTGGCAGTGGCATCGCAATAATTGCTCTGGATATGAATTCAACCAATAACCATCATTTGCTTTGTCATGGTTGGCTTAGGATAATTTTACTTTTAATTACTTGCCCGGTCCAAATTCGCCACTAGCCACAAATCATAAACAAGTTGATTAGGATCTGATCTAAGCATACACACACAAAAGTGAAGTTTATCCTCTGTAACAGTCCCCTTCCCAAAGTTTGGCTTCGTTCGCCTTCCTTCTAATTTACCCTACATATAAACAAATCCAAAGCTAATTATGAATGGAGACGCATTGAACGATGGAGAATCAATTAAACTGTCTTGACGATCATCAAAACAATATTTCGTTTTAATATCTGACATTCGAAAAATAATGTATGTTCTATTTTTATTATACACGTAAAAATAATAAAATTGATGCAAGTTTTATCATTATCAAAACATTTGAAACGTTCCTATTTAATGCACTTTAATGAAATGCCAAATTACATTAAAATTGCATAAAATATGACGCGCAACAAATTTGTAAGTCAATAATATTTCTATAAAATATATTAATTTGCAGATCCTTTTGTAACTTAATTTAAATTAGAATTGTCAATATTATCAATGATACTCTCCTTTCATACACACAAAGCACGTAAAGGAAGGGCAAAAAAAAAATAAAAAAAATAAATGATGATGTTATGTTTGGCAACCAGGGTTGCCAAGGGCCTGAAGGAGATATAAACTAATGTGCTTATCCGTTTATGAATCAACATTCTCCAACTTTTGAGATATGATTTACTCATATAATTTTTAATTACAATTAAAAGACTCCCATTTAATATTTGATATTTGATAAGCTGAGACTTTATATACACGATCAAATATTCCGTTGCATAGTTTCTTAATTCTGTTGTCAGAAGTGCAACCAGTTTGTTTTATAAAATTGGAACGCTGTAATTGGAGGCTGTTGGAAAAATTGTTTTTAGAATATATAATTGAGTTTTAACAAAAACATAACTTTGTAAACTAATTAAATCAAGTTGTATATAAGGCTGATTAATGGGCACTAAGCACTGCACTCAAGTTCTTACTATTTAGAACGTAGTAGCGTCTTTATGCTCGAATTATTTATTCATATTCAAAGTTCACAATTTAAAAAACAATTTCATCTCTGCTTTCATAATCTATTGCTTAGTCATAGAGCTAATTTCTCAGTTTCCTTCTCTCTTTCCATACAACAAACATCAGCATTTTTAGATATTCGTTCCCTCTGCCAGCTCTCGGCTGTTACATAATTAGGCTTAAATATGAGGTTAAGCAATGAAAAGCGACCCGGGCCCATCTAGTAAACCAGTGGTCCCAAGCCTTATCCAGATTATAATTTCTACTTTCCGCTATCCGAAACTAGCCCAAGTCTTTAGTCTACACAAGCTCCTTTAGCCTCTTGGAGTTTTTAAATGTTTTTTTTTTTCCCTCTCTGATGTTAACACCTCAAACCTCTTTCCCCCCTTTCTTAAACCATCTCATCTCTTAATGGCTTAAGCCTGCTCTTTTTTTTTTTTTTTTTTTGAGATTATCCATAGTAGGTTAAAAATTTCCAGCTTAATAGGTTATGTTTTTAATTTCTAATATTTTATTGTCAAATATACCCTCTGAACATACTATCTCTAATTCCGTGATTTTTTACTGAATGGTATTTATCTTTAGGGTAATAATAAGTCAGATCTTTTGTGACACTAAAAAATACTTAATGAAGTAATGACAAATATACGTGATGATTTCTTGTCATCCTCTTAGGAAATATTTTATCAAAAAAAAAAGTACATATATTTGTCATTTAAGTTGAGACAGGTTAAAATACTCAATGAAGTACAGTAGCTCCATATCTCATTTTTTATATTTAAATGATTGAGTTGAATTGTTCAATACTACTAGTACCTACATATCGAATTTTTATTGGAGACTTATTTGTGTTTTTGACATTTCTTTTTTTATGTAGAGAAAAAAATAATATTATTGGGAGTTCCGATATGTTTCAAATCAACAGTTTTCTCCTCATACAAAGAATAGAGAATTATTGCAAAAATGATACAAAATTTAGTGGACGATAAGATTAAAAATAAATTTGGAATTACATTTTGTTTTTAATCTTATTGTCCACTAAGTTTTGCACATGCAAACAAAAATCAGAAACCTAGTAGCAGTCTCTATCCACCCAGCAATTACATTTGCACTTGCATTTCTTGTCTGGTCCAGTAAAATCACATGGATGTTTATAGAGGACATTGTCACAGATAATCGTCAATGTGTATTCTAGAAACAATGTATACAAAGTACTAACTCAGTTGCCGATTCATTCTATAAAACAAAATTAATAAAATCGGTTGTCGCTATCGTGGCCGTGACGGTTCCTCAACAAACAACAAACTTCCTTTGATGTAGTCTCCATTTTGATAAAAAAAAGGAGATGATGAGTTCTTGCAAGGAAAAGCAGAATACTATTTTTTTTTTTCAAAACCCGTAGATGAATTAATTAATTAAGCAAAAGCACACTACAAAAGAGAAAGTGTGCTGCCCCCTCCAAAAAAATAAGAAACTAAGAGGCAAAAGGAAAAAAATAAAAATAAAGATTAATGCTATATAGAACTGGAAGAATCCGAAAAAAAGAAAAGCTCTCCATTTCTCAATTTCCTAAGGGATCCTAAGCTGGAATTAAATACAAAATCCACGTCACGGTTTTAAGTAAACTGAATTGATTCATCTGTCTGGTGGAAAAATATACGATTATACATCGAATTAAATTTCAGCACAGTTTCTGACAATATTCAATTTATTGCCCAACGCTTGAGCTCTTACATATGGGACCCACTTCTCATCCCAAACAAGGAAACACATCTATTTCTGAGAGCTCTAGGTTCACAAAAACAAACATGTCTTATCCATCCCTAATCTGACTCAGCATTCTCTTCTCCAAGGATAAAGATGCGTATCACCATCTATACCACCTCTATTTATTTTTCCTTCAATCCAATTCCACCACACTTCAAACTTCACTAATCAGTTTAAATTCCAGAATAACAAACCAACAGTCAAACTCAGATTGACAAATTCTCCATGTTCTCCTCTCCTGCCTTCTCAAATCCGAACTCCGTTACCGGATTTCGGACCCAGATCAAACCCAAAACCCGTCACTCTGTCACCTGCATTGCCTCCACGACTGTGCTGCCACGTACATCTTCGTCATTGTACGATGTGCTTGGTATCAAAATTGGTGCTACATATCCTGAAATTAAGGCAGCATATCGGCGTTTGGTACGCGAGTGTCATCCCGACACCGTAGGAGATGACCAGAAAGCTGAGTCGGCTGATGAATTCATGCGGGTTCATGCAGCTTACGCTACTCTGTCGGACCCAAATAAGAGAGCTGATTATGATAGGGACATGATGGTGGCGATAGGTGGTAGAAGCCAGTGGGCCCCGAGTAGGAGATCGTGTCGTACATGGGAGACTGATCAGTGCTGGTAGAGAAAACAAATTGGAATGTGTTGAATCAGAAATTTTTGCCGTGCAGAATATTTGGGGAAATTGTATGCCTATCAGCCATAGAATGATATAATTAGCTTGGTTGGCTGGAATACTGGATCATATATATTCCAATTAAAGGGTGACTTGATTTTGAGATCTACATTTTATCAGATTAATATGTCATCCAAGGTCTCTTGAAATTAGTTGAAAGGTGGTACTGACTGTAAATAATTTCTTTTGTAAAGCTATGATAATGAACTGGAAATATAAAAAACATTTTTTTTTTTTTTTTTGTAGATACATGTTATTTTGTTTTTCTTGTTTGTTGCAAAATTATTTTTGATCTATTATTAGTCAATTGCAAGCAAGCATGCCTACATGTGAGGATTCAACAAAACATATAACCCCAATTAGCAAGTTTAGCGATATTAACTTAAAACACAAGTATGACCCTAACTATCCCTAAGTACTGATATACGATATATCAGCTTAATTAAATATAAGCTATATTTTTGGTAAATTTATGAATCTTTGTTGCCAATTATCCTAACATAAAGAATTGAAATGATAAATACTTTTGTCATGAAGAAGATTCTAGATACCAATAGAGTCCTAAATTAAATTAGATAGCTTAACGGTTAACTGTTTGGAAGAGTGTGTATTTGGTTTAGACTTTGCTTCTTTTAAGAAAACCATGCATCCGTCCCCGGATTCATCCAAAAACTACACATTCTTTTCCTCGCTTATTGGACTTTTGTAACTTCATAACTTCACAAATTTGATTTCATTTTCTATTTTGGCTCTCCAGATGCCTTGAATCCTATTTGATTCTCCCAGACCCAGATACCGCACTACAGTACCTGATTTAAGATATTGAAATCGCATGTTCACATTAGAAATTATAGATCTAATTTATTTTATTTTATTTTTCCCATCCACAATGAGATGTAGTCAAGGCATGTTGGCAACATACTGGGAATAGTACTGTTGTCATATTAAATAAAAATAAAATTATATGAACAACAATAATGAAAAAAATAATAACAACAAATAATAATAAAAAACAAAAATAAGAAAGAAAACATATAATTATAACAATGAGCCAATGGCCCTCAGTCGGTCGGTCCCCCACTTATCCGAAATGCATTCATTTATTTCTTTTTATAGCACTGAAAATTTTAAATTCCGCTATCACCAATTACTAAAATCACCTACTTAATTCCATCTAATAGGTCACATATTATTTTTCCATTTCTCAAAAAAAAAAAAAGAAGATATAGTATACATATACATATAATTTTGCCTGCGGGCTTTTCTTCTTCTCCAAAAGATAAGGGCAGATATCAATATTATTATGTGATTACGATTCCATGAAATTTCCCCTTTTTCTTGATCCAGTAGGCAATGACGAATAATCACGTTCAAATTTCGAAATAGTAGTGTTATTATTTAAAACGCGGAATGGCAAAAATAAAATTTCTTAAAACGCGGTAATGAAAAACATTCTTTTTTTTTTTTTTTTTTTTTGAGGTTGCTGAAAAACATTCGGTCCTTTTCCAGCAAGATATGAACCAATGGGAGGAAAAAAACAAAACCGGAAAAGCAAGTCCACTGGAAATTGGAAACAGATCCTGACTGGTCGGCGCCAAGCCCATGACTGCGCTTCCCTTCTCTCTATTAGTACAAAACTCAATGGAGAGAGTCCTTGAAACTTAGGACCGTACATAACTTCAAACTGAACAACATAAAGCGTTTTTTAGGGCCGTCGCAGGCTCCTGGGATTCTCCAGTACTTTTTTAGTGGAGAGAATACTTAAACCATAACAGCCTAGCAATCCAGCCTTTTGCTGACTCAGCCCAGCCTTGCCCCCCGGATAAGAACGCCGCGGAAGCCGCATATCTCTATTTTAGATTCATTGTGACATATACTAAAAACCACATAGTGTAACAACTATACATAGAACCTTATAATATATTCATTTTAATAACCCGCCTCACAAATCACACTAATAACCACACCTAAAAAACCTCTCTTTACTCGGCATCTAGCTCCCTATTTATTCCCACCCTTACCCATTTGCCCTCCTAAAATCAACTTCAAAATTCCCAAATTTGCAAATCCAATTTCTCCAATTCTCCAATGGCATCTTCTTTGACATTTTCTTCTCAGACCTCCATGGCTGCACTTCCAACTCAGAACAAACACAGAACCCGCACCACTGTCACCTGCGCCGCTACGGCCGCACCGCCACGCTCAGCCTCCAGATCCATCTCTTCTTCGACACTCTACGATGTACTAGGGATTCAATCAGGCGCCACATATCGCGAGATCAAGGCGGCTTATCGGCGCTTGGTGCTCGAATTCCATCCCGATATAGTGCCGGCTGAACAGAAGGCCGATTCGGCAAGTGAATTTATTCGGATCCATGATGCATACGCGACTCTATCAGATCCCGATAAGAAAGCAAGTTATGATAGAGGAATGATGGTTGCGGCGATGGCAACGGCTGGCGCAAGTCGGTGGACCCAATCGACGCCACCTCCTAGAAATTATGGCCGGCCGTTTTATAATCGGGCGCCTCGGACATGGGAGACTGATCAGTGTTGGTAGCGAGATTGGATTGAGAGTCTAGTCTGAGGCATTGTTAGATCCATTGTTATATAACTCATGTTAGAGTAGGGTTTTAGGAATTTTCCCTTTTTTTCTCCCTTGTTTGTTTTGGAAGGGAAGGGAAGGAGGGATTTTTTATGTGAACCTCCTGATTTTTGTGAATTAATACTAAAATAGTTTTGAAAGAATGATCACTGTTTTTATGCTTTTTAGTAATTTCCTTGTCTTCTTGAGTACTTTTCTGTAATTTTGGATGCTAATTGGTTAATTCGTTAGGTTAATTTTAGAAATTTTGAGGCTGGTCTAACCGATCAGTCCATTCGATTAATAATAGATGCTCCGCGAGTAATATCAGATTGATACTCGAAAAAATTTAACCGTTGAGATTATATCGGACGGCCCATATTAAAAAATGTCCACTGAACAGGTGTCCAGAGGATCCAGACTCTTGGTCTAACTGCTTGGTGTTAACTCATCAAAAAAAAAAAAAAATGCTGCTTGTTGTTAATTGATGAATTTAATTATTGGTCTTGTTTAATTCTTTATAAATTACATCTATATGATTGTTCACAATTAATGAATGAAATAATTATTAAATTAAATCTGTTGGTGCAATTTTGTACGTAGCGAACTTAAAAAGTGTATAAAGTATTTTGCAAACGTATCATGATAAAAATAAATCATGCGTTTAATTTATCATTTAAATATCAATAAAAAAACGTAATAATTGTTGACTCTGGCACCGACCTCTGAGTGTACAAATAAAAATCCAATCGTAACAGAATTTTTTATAGGTATACAGTATCTCATTTTCGTAAGCAACTTATCTTTGTGCCAAGTACAATTAAAATAATGGGTATATAAAGTCAATGTTCCCTTTGCTTGATACTTGGGTTTTTAATAGTCAACTCCTTGGTTCATAATACAATAAAACGTCTATAAAATGGGATTATCGTATTATACATTGCACAAAGATTGGTCTTTAACAGTTGGCTTGACTTACATGAAAAATTAAGAAAACGGACGCTATCATGGTATCATGAGAAGATAATTTATTTTAACATGATGCTAGACGTGGGTAGACAGTTTTTATGTAAAAATCAGTGAAAATGCACAAAATTTTAAATGCTAACATAGTTATAAAATAATGTGTCCTTTAAATACTTTAAAATTTATTAGTTATTAGACGAGCAATTTAACAATTTCACAATTGAGCTTCATTGGGGATAATAATTTAAAATTATACCAAATTTAATACAGGAACGCAACTAAAGGACAAAAATTATACTCTAATTTATTAATGAATTTTTGAATAAATATTAACATTGATTGCGATGGTTGTCAATATTTTTCTTCCCTTAAATAAAATAACATCTTTTACATGTAAAACTTTGTTAGATTTTTCTTCATCACTATATATAATATCCCACAACTAGTCCATAACTTGTATTTAAAGCCACTACTTTATTCCAATCCTTAATTTGTCGTTGAAATTCCTATGAAATTTCATGAAAGAATAATTTACTCAAAACACACGCCTCTTCTCTTTATGTGGTCCCAAAAAGGCATTGCTAGATAGACACACAAGCGGACATCAAATCGTCAAGAGGGAGTGAGCTATGGGCTCCACACAACAGCGTAATTCAAACACTATTGAGAAAAAAATTATTATAATTATTGGATGCTTTCTATGTTGTGTTATTTTCACATAGAAAAACCGCAGGTGCAAGTGGAAACAAGATGCAGACAGACAATGGGAAAATTAAAAAAAGGTGGCTGGTCTCTAAACAAGGGGTCAGGTCAGGTGCCCCATTCGGTTGTTTTGTACCAAAACCGCTTTGTAAGATACCAAGAGGCGGATATGGAATTAATTAATTATGCTTTGATTGGTGTGAAGGGTAATGACTAATGAATAATGATACAAGTGGCCGAATAGATTTTATGGAACATGCACCTTGTTTGAGTTGCATTTTTTTGTAAAAAAAAAAAAATAATGTCAGCGTCAATTACTCAATTGGGTCGGAGAGAATTTGGATATTTGTTTGGATTGTGTTAGCGTCATACTCCAAATCGAGACATGTAATTTGCAAAATAATAATGATATAAACACAGGTTCTTCACTGAATTGGGTTATGGACGTCAGGACGTGTTAACTGTGGCTCATAATTTGTTCACAGAACAACGCGTGAATTAGCATTAGTCATGTGAACTTATATAATAATTTATAGTAAGTACGATTATGTATGAATTTATTTTTCATCTGAAAAGTTTAATTAGTCGGTAACTTGAGAGTGAGATTATACATTTCTCATCTGGTTATATGAACGAGATGAAGACAAGGAAATATATAAAAGGTAACATGAGGCAGTGGAATTGAAAAGAGTGACTCCATTTTGAATGGTTTCTAAATGCCATTTTTTTATTACATATTAATTTGTAGAAGAAGAAAATATTTTAATTTCATCTTTTTGTTAAAACTTATAAACCAAAGAAGATGGATTTCTTGACTTCTTGTCGTCTCCTTTTACATTTCTTATATTATCTATCGTTATGAAGTTACCTCTTTTGATCCACATTGAATCGTCTGCCTTCAAAACTCCAAATACATTTTTCTTAAGATTATAAATTTTTTTTCAAATACTATTAATTAGTTAGGCAACAAACATATGAGGAATTTTGAATGAAGTGGGTTGGAATATATATCGAATGTGATTTGAATTGAATAAAACTGGATAAAATTGTAACAAAAAAAATTGATTGAAAATTTCTTGTCGAACTCTTTTTTGTACTTAAGACCCTCCCTATTTTATTTTATAAGAAAGTGTAATGTTTTCAAGTTTATGAGACGATGAATTGAGAAAGAATATTTGTTTACACTCACAACTTAAGAATTATGATTATTGTCCGAGGGCTAGAGACGCTTCCTTTCTTGTTTTGTCTGATATTTTATCCCAATTTCATTATCAAATCAGAAACATTATTAGACCCATAAGACTTTAGAGAATGAGAGAGATAACTCAATGCCGTTCCCCCAAGTTTCGAGTTAGAACTGAGTTTTTACATCAGACATTTTTAAGTAGCGAATTTGTGAAATATGCTTGAATTTTTACAGCAGCCTAACTTCAGCAGGCGAGAAATTTGATTCTTTTTTTTTTTTGACAAAAAAAAATCACGTGTTAATTATTAGGTTATAAGAAAGAAAAACTTCGGCAATAATAGATGATTTTTTGTAAGAGGAACTAATTAAATAAACAAATAAAAGTATTAAAAGGCAAAACACATGGAGGGAAAAAGAAGAAGATGAAGAAAAAAAGGTGGCCTATTTAGGCGATGCTACTGGTTGTCATATTTATTTATCTTTTGTCCCCGGAAAAAAATGCAACTTGTAGTATTCTTGACATGCTAAATTTCTAAGCTTAGATTTTTCTCATATTTTGTTAAATGGACGGTAATGAATAATGTTCCTGGGCCACAAAACAAAGTCTTCTACAATTACAACTGAAGCTGACTGCTGAAGATGCGCTCAACACCGCCAAAAGGGAAGCAAGTTGGAAATGGAAGTGGGAATTCTTCTTTCCTGTATCTACAGTGCACAAGTTTGATAATTGATCTGAGCAGCTCGGCATGGGTTGAATTTCTAGAATGCAAAATATATCCAGATATTTCTAGAAAGAAATGCAATATATTTTCTTTTCTTTTTGGAAAATTAATCTCATCTGGATGAATAGTGACACGGAGTTGAATTTCTGCATGGACCTTTTTTTCTACAGTTCAGACTGTTCACTTGATGTTTCTTTTTCTTGAAAAGTTTAAAGAAAAAAGATGTCTCATTTAACAATTTAATATAATCAGATGATTCAAATCCTAATGTTGATTTTCCCTTTTTTTTTTTGGGGGGGGGATTTTACCTGCGGAAGTCATGCTATTTTTTTCCCATGTTTTTTTTTAAAAAAAAAAATAACAAAAGAAAGTCAGTTCACAACTTGTTCGGCAATACTAATGCAATAGAAAGTTCAAAATTGTCGTTTCTTGTTTGTTCCATTGAAACTAAATAGCATCAAATTGGGAAAGCAAAGCTTCTAGAATTTCATCAGCTCGCTTGGTAGAAACACGAGTTTTGACTGACAAGTTCGTATCCTCGTTGAATCTGAAATCTAAATTATTGAACTAATCTGTTTATAAAGATTGCCTATAATAAATTCAACAGAACTATTTGCCCAAAAGACACTAAAACTATGCTACAGGGTAAAAAGACTATAATTCGATTTTTGTGTAAGCTTTACTTCAGTCTATATACAGGTTCAAATTGTTGCGATACCTTTGCATTTGTATATTTTCAGGTAATATTTCCTAAAAAACAAATTTCCTACGAAAATGTCCCCGAAACCCATTTTCAGCCCTTAAAAGGCCTAAAATGTATGGCTACAAAGGCCCATGTAATACATAATTCCTAACCAGGGACAGGGATTGATACAGAAGTTGAGATAAATGGACAATGGCGCTAGGCCGCTAATTTCTCAGGATGATAACTTTTGTACTTAGGCTTAGCTACCACTTTCTGGATTTGTCAGTAATCAGTGCAGCCCGTTTTAGGCCGACTTTATTTTTTTTACCAGGCGGAGTATTTATTGCGGCCTGATATTAATCGAGCCCAAATGTGTTCTAAACTTAATTTGACTCTCATGCCTCAAATTTTATATGTAAAGTAAAATTGTAAATAGTTATGATGTATGTAATATTAAATCAATTCTGTTGTTTTTGTTATGAATATTTTTCTTCAGATAATCTTTATCATTGACGATTATTATGTATTTTAATTTTTAAAAGATAAATCTTAAATAAATAAAAGTTTGCACGTATTTTTTTTTCTAAAATCTAAAATAGTTGGAAGAATCTTAAATATAAGTTAAATTTTGTATTATATAAGGTTTTACAATGAAGGACATATTGCATATCAAAAGCTTATTTTAGACCTTTTACACTTCGGTCATAGTACAAACACATTCACAAATCACAATGGTCAATCATATAACAACTAAGTACTTGGTTAGTTGCCCATAATCCGACAACCCATCAAGCATATAATGTTTTTCAAAACGCTGAAAGCAAGATTTATTATCTAATGGTACCAATCCCTCCTCTCCCTCTCCCTTACCTTGAGCAAACAAACGTCACTCTGTTGCAGAGACCAGAACATGATTAAATACGCACCTATATAATATTTCTTTACATCCCATATTCTAACCAATCTTACCATCCCTTTCTCAGGAAACACAGAAAACAGTATCTTCTTCTACCTACATTTCACCAAGAAAAAACAAGAACCACCTCCAACAGCTCAAGCAAACAACTCTCAATGGCTGCATTGTTCGCTCTCCTCTTTCTCTCTATTTTCTTAGGTACCACCTCTCCTCCCTCTTTCTTTTGCAGTGTTTTTATTGGTTTTTGCGTCAAGATTTAAACACCTACAAATTTCAGCAATTCTTGCTGAGGAATGAATGCATTTTTTTTTCCTGGTGCATCTTTTCTTGGTACAGTAAACTCACATTTGAACTTGAAATTCTATCTCATATTATTATGGTTTTATCTCTCTCTTTGTTTCTTTTCCTTTTGAATCCAATGTAATCTTGTTATTTCTCTTGAATTGTAGGTGCAAATTCGGCTACTTTTAAAGTAACAAATAATTGCCAGTATACAATATGGCCAGGGATGCTCTCCAATGCAGGGGTCGCACCACTTACAACAACCGGTTTCCAACTTCAACCAGGGGAGACACGTGCCATTGACGTGCCACCTTCTTGGTCAGGTCGGGTGTGGGCCCGGGCACTCTGCACGTCAGACCCCACTTCTGGTAGATTTTCATGCGCCACTGGAGACTGCGGCTCTGGAGCAATAGAATGTGGAGGTGGCGGCGCTGCACCACCGGTAACTCTGGTGGAATTTACTCTGAATGGTGGTGGTAACAACGACTTCTATGATGTTAGCCTTGTTGACGGGTATTTCATCAATCACTCAATTTCATATTGGTTTAGTTACTTGTTATGTGTAGTGCTTTCTTTTTGTTTCTTCAAATGTTGTAGGAATATGCATGGTGTGCATGTTTCCCTGGTATAATTGTAGTAATATATTTAAATAGATACAATTTGTTATAGTCAAATTTAGAAATTTTGCACCTTTAGATTTTGTAGGAACTTTTTGATTGAAATCTCCGTTGAGAGTTTGATATATCTGGAATCTGGATCCTCAAGACTCTAGATACATTGATGTTTCAAACTGTGTTCCCATTGCCAGGTACAACATCCCATTGGTTGTGTTCCCGCAAGGCGGATCAGGCCCAAACTGTGTACCAACGGGTTGTGTTGTTGAGCTTAACGGGCAATGTCCAGAGGGCCTGAGAGTTGTCAGTGGAGGACAAACCGTCGCTTGCAAAAGTGCATGTGAAGCATTCAACGATCCGAAGTACTGCTGCAGCGGGGCCTACGGAAATCCTAACACATGTAGGCCCACGTCTTACTCTCAATTTTTCAAAAATGCCTGTCCCCGGGCATATAGTTATGCGTATGATGATGCCACATCGACATTCACATGTGCTTCTGGCAAGGCCGAATACCTTGTATCATTCTGCCCCAGTACATCTAGGTACGCTGCAATTAATTAACAGTGAACTTTTGCTTGTTTGTTATTTTCTTATAGAAAATTTTGCTTGGAAGTTATTAACTTTTTGGTAGATTTGAGATAATGATTTATTTATATATAGTGCGTACTGTTCACAACTTGTTCAGGGTAAACATCATGATGATGCATGCAATAATTTTCGTACCAATCATGACATTACTCGGTGAATGTTTGCAATATTTTTATAAACCGTGCAATTTGCAGTACCAAAATATAATTAATATTTGCTTGTGTGCTAATAGTAATGCATTATTTGTTTTAAAAGCGAGAATCCAGAAAAGACCAGAACCATCGCAGCTTATTAGTTTTGTGTTTATTTTGTTTCAGTTGTTTCTGATTTAGTCAACGTTTCCTAATAGGAAGCTTGAAAAGTACAATTAGAGCTTTTAAGAAAGGACTTCAGTGGAATGGAATGCACGACATGTTATTAAGTTTCCTGATCAGTATTAGAGGGTTTAAGTAATAATTTTGTACCGTCCTTGCATTAATCAAATGTTCAATTGGTCACCTAGCTATATGAAGTGCTTTTCAATTCTAAACTTGACCATGCAACCAATACACATTATTATGTTTGGTTTTTGCAATACATTAATATACATGTCAACCTACCAGTGGATGCATTAGTAAATACTAATTACCTGTCCTAATTTTCATAAGATCTTTTTCTTTCATTATACAGTCTGAGACAATCTGGTGAGAATAACCCACAGGCGGCCGGCGTGCCTCTTATCAACTACACAATGACATTCTCCGGGAACGGCTACTCAACACACTACTTACCAAGTTACTCCAGCATCTTCTTCTCCTCTTTGGTACTCTCATGGCTTGCCACGTTCTTATAGCTGAATATTTTAATTCGTTTCACCATGTGCGACTGTGATCTCAACCCAGCAAACTCACATGGCTTGCAAGTGGATTTTTTTGAGTCCTACAGCACGGATTTCTGTATGCGCATGATCCTGTTGTACTAATGTAATCAGAGAGGATAGCCCAGCTGGTGGAAGGAAAGAGAAACCAAATTTTGGATTTGTTTACATGAGATAGTTGGATATTCTTTTTATCCATTTTTTTACAAAAAAAAAAAAAAAAAAACAAAAATAGGAACTTACAGCATAAAAACTCTGTATATGCTTCAAATTGAAATTGTATAGATTGCCATTGTTTCATTTTATTGGAGTAAAATTCTAATACAACATTTTTGAACTGTTAATATGACTTTGTATTCTTGAATAATCAGTTTCTCCTTACCTTATCTCTTTAGATTTATAATTGAATGCAGTCGGTGTTTCTAATAATAAAAAAATGAATTTGGTACGTGAAGAAGAGAAGAGGGTTTGCAAGGTCGTGACTAGGAGTGATGATATTCTTGTGTTTAAATAATTCTTACGGTTTGAAAGTGGTAGCGTAAAGAATTTATTTTTCTTTTTTTTTGCCCTTTTGTCAACTGAGAGTATTAGGCTTTCGCTTAATCCAGCTAATCATAATACCCAATAATTATACAGCAGTTCAATTGTATCCATAGAATATTGAATAATTATTGGATGAGGTCAAGTGGTCAAGCATGGAGAACGAAGCGTATTATTCAACTCGGGATGAAAAAATTTCAATACAATGGTTTATTATTTTACATTTATTGACAGGAAACAGAATTTAGCTGCAACAATTGCAGGTTTGAATAGTGCGGCGCTACGTGTTCCTCTTCCTTCTTTTTCCTCCTTTTTGGGGCCAAGTTTACCCATCTTGATTCAATATTTTTTGCTTGGCACATGTTATTGCGTCGGATCATAAACATTTTTATATGCAATACTTTACATGATCATCAATTGTGCAAATAAATGTTAAAACTTCTTAGTTAGCAAGCAGACCTTGTATTCATTATACTTATTAAACATGATATACATTTTGGTCACATAAATATTTCTTTGGGAAGTATTGTTAACTCCAGTTTCTACTTGAACCTTTGTTAAACTTAACTGGACGCGAAGTCATCAGCAGTTTTATCTTCGTCGCCATTGTCGGCCTTTGGCAAGTACAATTCATTAAGGGCACTCTATTACTATTTCGTTGATAACAAGATACATGAAACACATAACAAAAAACTTCATCAACCACCATTTTTAAGTTCTCTTTTCCAAACAGCAGCTGAATGTAATCTAACTACATATAAATACAAAAAAGTCTACAACAGTAATGACATCTCAAAGGTGAAGTGAAAAAAGAAAACCAAAATTTGGTTTACAACTCGTCTTTCCCAGAGTCAGCATCATCCTCCTCCTTTGATGCCTTCTCATCAGATTCATGAGTCACTTCCTCTGTCTCATCTTCTTCTTCAACCGTTGCATCAGCAATGTCGAGGCTCTTTTGCACAGACTTGTAAATGCTCGAGGCAAACTCCTTCGGGTCGTTTAAGCTAAAACCACTCTCCATGAGCGCTGTCTGGTAAATTAGCCGAGCTGTCTGCTTTATGTTATCATCCTGTAAAGGGTTTAGGAAGATGTACTGTTAGAGGAAAGGTCTTTTTATATAGGTTGGTGAAATTTGGGTTATGTAATGACCTGAAAAAAGAGAGGTGACTTCTACACTTAGATTTTTAGAGGGGTATATATATATCGGATGGTTTTACTTTATATGTAGGTATATACAGGACAGGCAAACACTTTTACAGTTGCTCAATTATTTATATCGAGGGCTATTTATGAAAAATAACCAAATATAGTTTCTGAACATGGACTTTGAAATTTTATCAGGTCAAAAAGTAGAGCGCTGCCACCGGGTTATCAATACTCTAAAACCTTTCCAGAAGAACAAAAATGAAAACTTCATTAACTTTAATATGGGGGCTTCATCAAAGAGCTTATAATTTTTCACTATAGTAGGAATTTGCTATTTTAAATTTAGGAAAAGCATTTTTTGCAAAAGGTGGACAATTCTACAACTTCTCAGCAATCAACATATTCTTTTAGCAAAGCCTTCTACTTTTGTTTATAAATAAATGTTTGCTACCTGAGGACTATATAGTTTAATAAAAGCAGGACACCAGAGGTGTAATACCATTTTTCCACATAAAACAGGATTGGGTGATATGAATGTGTGTTTGTGTGTATATTAGGTTAGATGCATACCTGAGAATCCTGAGCAACTTTTTCTTTGAGCTCCTTAATGATTGGGTGCCTGGGGTTGATCTCAAGCACACGTTTGCCTTTCATGTAGGCAGCCTGTTTGTTGTCAGAGAGGGTCTGAGCCTGCATGATCTTCTCCATGTTGGCACTCCAGCCATACTTGGAGGTGACAACAATGCAGGGGGTGTCAGCAAGGCGGTTGCTGATCTTGACTGAGTCGACATTCTCACTTGACAGCACATCCCTCCACCAGTTAGTCAGCTCCTTGAACGAGTCCCTGAGGTCCTTCAGCTTTGAGTCCTTACCCAGCTTCAAACCCTCCTTGGACACATTCTGGAACTTCTTGTCCTCATAATCCATCAGGTATTGCATCAGGTACTCATCGACTGGGTCCGTGAAGAATATCACCTATTGAATTTCAAGTTAGTGCAATCCATTTGACCGCTGATAACAGAAGTATGAGAAATTATGGACTAACATATACCCAAGCAGGAATCAGAAAAAATTACAGAATTATATACCAGCACATCCATATATTTCTAGATGTTAATTTGGTCATAGAAGGCAAGTGTCACTACAACAGGTTAGATGCTCTACCTCATAGTTCTTCTTGGTGAGCCTTTCAAGGAAGGGAGATTTCTCCAACTGCTCCTTGGAAGTCCCAGTAATATAGAAGATCTCTGATTGGCCAGACTTCATTCTCGACATGTATTCATCAAGCCCAATGAGTTTCCCATCTGACTTTGACCTGAAGTGTAAAGCACCAACAAAATTTATACTAAATAAATTATTAAGAAAACATAACATAGGCAAAAAAAAAGAGTTATAAAATAACATACGTTTCGAATCTCAGGAGCTTGGCAAGACGGTTCCTGTTGTGAGCATCTTCAATAATACCAAGCTTGATTGATTTGCCGAACTCGTTCCAGAATTTAGCATACTGACCCTTATTCTCTTCCAGTTCGGCCTTTTCCTCATCTACCAAACAACAATCATTTCAACTTCAGAAATCTCAACTATAATCTATTTAAAATTTTAAATTGAGAACATAAGATTACAAATTAGTTAACATACCAGATTTGTCTTTGTTGAGATACTCATCTGGGTCCTCTTGTGCAAGCTTGCGAATCATGTCAAGAGCCTTGCTAATCAGCTTCTTCTTGACAACCTTAAGACTGTGGTGCTGTTGAAGCATCTCTCTTGACACATTAAGTGGCAATGTGTCGGAATCAACTAGACCCTACATAGTGAATCAAACTCTTATTATAATCAGTTCATGAGAAAGGGTTCCTATTTGCATCTCTTCATTGATCATGGTGGCTATAAGAATTGCTTAGATAGAAATTGCACAAGCACATGTTGGTACCTTCAAAAAGCTGAGGTACTTGGGAAGGAGATCATCAAACTCATCAGAGATGAAGACTCTTCGGACATACAACTTCAAGTTGGCTTTGTTGTTGTTGTAGTAGCTTTCATACAAATCATGAGGTGCCTTTGGTGGAATAAAGAGAAGGGCTTTGAATTCAACATCACCTTCAGCTTTGAAGTGGCTCCATGCCATGGGCTTTTCATCTCCAAAATCCTGTCCAAAAGAAGAAAATACATATCAAATTAAGGGTAAAAGTGAATAAACACCATGCATGCTCCAATCTTTTTCTTTTCTCTTTTGATGTGTCATGTCTTCAAACAGTACCTTAGCCAAAGATTGGTAGAATTTGGTGTACTCTTCATCAGTTACGTCCTTGGGATTGCGGAGCCAGATGGCCTTGACATCATTCAATAGCTCCCATTGATAGGTTGTCTCCTTAACTGTCTTTGTCTTGGGCTTTTTCTCAGTTTCTTCTTCTGATTCTGTTTCCTCTTCCTCTGATGTGGCTTTCTCCTCAGCTAATCCACAAAACCAAAGCAATTAGTGACAACAGTCAATCAAAATTACCAAAAAATATACTCATAGATGTTTTAGTATTGGTAATTTGGTACATACATGATTCCTCCTCGTCGCTAGATTCATCTTCATCAGCAGGCACTTCAACATCAACCTCTTTGCTTGCCCACAAGTAAATTGGGAAATTAATAAATTCAGAATATCTCTTTACCAAATCCTGAAAGAAATAACAAAAATTGAAAATAAGTGACCCTCCTGGTGGATAGCACTTTTATGATAAGAATAAACTATAGCACTTTGCTTTCAGA
Source organism: Rhynchospora tenuis (assembly GCA_027725995.1). Lineage (NCBI taxonomy): Eukaryota > Viridiplantae > Streptophyta > Magnoliopsida > Poales > Cyperaceae > Rhynchospora > Rhynchospora tenuis. Next base: position 124,230,003 of record CM050889.1, read on the forward strand.
ATGAGATGACCAACTTACCTTCAATTTGCCTTCTTCCAAGTACTCCTTGGCTTCATCTCTAAGATGCAATCTGATCTCAGTACCACGACCAAGAGGCTCGTGCTCAGTATCCTCAGATACTGCAAATGAACCATCAGCCTTCGATTCCCATACATACCTGACATCACATGATGAGAATAATTCATTGCAAATGTTACAGATACAACAAATATGCAAAATGGAGAGTTAAAATTTGAACTTTTTCTTACTGTTTGTCATCATTGTGCTTGCTGATAACCTCAACATAGTCAGCAACGAGATATACAGAGTAGAAACCAACCCCAAATTGTCCAATAAGGCTGAGATCACCTCCTTTTTGCATCTTCTCAACAAATGCTATATACATCATAAAGGTAAAGAACTTATTAATTGACTTATCTTACTTTGGTTGCCAAAGTGATCATTTTTATGATTCTTCCACTTATCTTTTCCTTTTTTTCAGAAACATAGAACAATTCATCAGTATTTCTTGTGCAAATAATACATTGTATAACTTTATGCATGGCAAATAGCTTCCAATGAATAATTTATAAATTTTCAGCCATTGGAAGTTCTAAGACAATAAAACATATTCAAATCTGATAATAACGCTGTCTTATTTATTCATATAAGCAAAGTAAAAACTGTCCATGCATACCTGAAGTTCCAGATTTGGCAATGGTACCAAGGTTCTTGATCAAGTCTTCCTTGGTCATACCAATACCTCGGTCACGAATAGAAAGGACTTTATTCTCCTTATCCAACTTAATCTGCACATCAACATAAATAGCAAGTTTAACAACCAGAAACATACTCAAGACAGTACAACATTTTTCGCAATTACATGCTAATTACCTGGATTTCAAGCTTGGCAGTATCACCTTCACCCAAAACCTCCTTATCTGTTAGTGAAAGGAATCTGATCTTGTCCAACGCCTGTAAAAAAATAAACAAGTTAGTCGCATTCATTCAATGCAAATTGACATACTTGAGAGAGATGTTGACAAAATAGAGAGATTACTTACATCAGATGCATTGGAGATGAGTTCTCTCAAGAAAATATCCTTGTTGCTATAGAGGGAGTTGATGAGGATATCCATGAGGCGGGACACCTCAGCTTGGAATTCAAACTTCTCGGCATGGGCTCTCAGAGCCTTTCTAGAGATAGACTCAGCTTCCCTTAAAACACAACAAATACATCATCAATTCCAAAGCTGTAGTAAACAGAAATATCATTTCACCCAAGACGAATTCAACTTTGAATGAGAAACTTTTAAATTTTGCTGAATTTAAAGGATCGGAACTGGATTTGTGCCAAATCATTTCCAAAAAACCTTAAATATGGCAGAGCATTACGTAATATCATGCATTATTACCATGAATTTTGCTAACCAAACAGAAACGAATTCTCATCCCCATCACACACTCTGAGATCAACTACAATTAGACAACAAAAAACAAAGAAATTTGTAAAACCAAGAACCAAAATCAAACCTCTGATTGACTTCAGAATCCGTGGACAATCCATGAGGGACAGCACCAACCTTCTCTTCCACCTTGGGCAGATCAGCTGCCTCATCTACATCACCACTCTCCTCTGCATTCGCGCGCAATTTCTGACCTGAAAACCCAAATCAGATCACAAAACTCAGCCCAATTCAAAAATGACAAACAGATCGCATCATCAAACTAGGCTTAAACCCTGGTACAAGCTCAGATCGACTCCAAATTTCTCATCACCTCACCTTGATCGGGCAAAGTTGATAGAAGAAACAACAGGAGAAGAAGAGAGAACACCCACTTTCGCATGGCGATCGTGAAATGAGTCTCACAGAAGAGATCTGAGAGTGTGTTTTCTGTGTGTGTGTGTGTGTGTGAGAAGAGGTGGCTGGGGTTCGGGTTTAAAATGCGAGAAGTCGAGGAGACTTGGTAGTGGACTTGTTAATGTACATAGATTTGTCAAATGGCGTGGAGATCAAGTCGATCACGACACGTGGATCATCGGACGGTATGGATTGGTTGGGGTGACACGTGGAGGGTAATTACTGGACGGAGGTGCAAACTTGACGTGGAGAAAATAAGGAATGATTTCAGTGGGGCCGTTTGTGGGCTCCATAGGACCGTTCGATTGGTTGGGTGGCGGATGTGTTTGATGGAGTGGCTGGGACGGCTTGGATGTTTCCACGTGGAGGATTTTAATTGGATACTGTCTAGGAATTTGACGTCGATGTACTAGAAACTTCTTTCGCTTTTTATAGAAGCGGAAGCGCGCGTCGTTCGGTCTGGTCATTGGTCAAGTGATAGTGGGCCTGTTATCAATAAAAGGGATCTTGGAATAGTAAGCCCATTGGGCCTATTAAAGTATATTAGTTTTTTGGGCTTACTCCAATCGTCGTGGAGCCCAAAATGCTTGTGTTTCCTTTTTTTTTTTTTTTTTTTCCCAGGATATATAAATTATAATTTTGTGCAAGTGATCAAAGTGCAGCAGCACCGTACTGGGATTTTGTATCCTGCAGGTAATGTTGTATGAATTCAGATACGATTACCAGTCTTGTATCTAATACTACATGTATGATAATAATATGTAATGTTTTGAAAAATAAAATGGTATGTTTTTTTTTATGTCTGCTTTACTGTTTTTATGCACATTATGTGACATAAAAGTAATATATAAGTATAATTAATTTTCTTTTTATTTTTTAACATGTTTGCTGGTGATGACCAACTAGAAATGTCACTAAAACAAGAAAATATTGCAGGAAGTCAATTACACTGTCACATCAAGGAGGAATGAAAATACACAGCAAGTAAACTCCAAAAAAGCAAAAAGAAAAATAAAAATGTCAAAACTTTTTTTAGTAAGTTAAGTCCCGACAATTTTTATCTAATTCTATTTCAATGCTACTAAGTAGCAAGTGTACCGCTCTTTAAATGATACTTAAACGATCGTATTTTCATTTCATAATATCAATGAAAAAAATAATAACAAAAAAAAAAACTAAAAATGATAAATGCGTTAGTGTCTCTTCTTCTGCATGCTTCAACTGCTTAACACGTCGAGGCCCAAATTGTGTCCCGTTGTATGCGTTGCGGTTGTTGTAAGGTTTGTCTGATTATCCGCCGATCTTCTAAAACTTTGTCAGCATTGTTTGTTACCAAGACTCCAAGAGGCACATACGAGTATACGACAGGCCAAGGGATACATCATACATGCACCGATGCACAGTTCCAAATATGCAATCAAATGTCTAGCTAGGTTCTAGAAATTAACAAAAGTCAGACAATAAATAGACTTACCTATTTTTTTAAAAAAAAAAAACATTATGTATGTAACGAACTACAAGTTAAAGAATTCAGTAGAAATATTTAAGTAACCAATATTTTTATATCCTCAGACTAATGAGATATAATATAGAGCTCATATAGAGTATATATCATATTAACATTGATATTAAATATAGATATGTAACATGGATTCCATCGCTTGGAGGATTTGAATAACAAAATTTTCATATTGCTATGGTGCATAAAAAAAAAAAAAAAATCTTAGTAGTGCTACTGCTACTTGTATTATTATGTTGTTGTTGAAGAATAGATACCAAGCAGGACATACAAAAATCTCTTATGTTAAAACAGTTGTCTACTTTTCCATACAAATAAACAGCTAAATACATACTACATTTGCAGAGCACATTTTTTTTTTTTATTACAATCCTGTAAGAATACACACTATATTTTGTAACACTACCTGATCGAAAAGGGGAAAAAAAAATAATGAGAGGATTTGAGTTTGTGGGAGTTAAAATGGAAGAAGATGAATTTGAGAAATCCCACGTAATCAAATGAAGCGGTGAGAAATCCCACCAATTTTTTTCAATTTCGAATGAATTTGGTGACGGAATTTGAGGGCCTCCAATCCCCTCAAATCCAAATTCTTTTTGCTTCCTCCTTCATTCCAATCAAGAAATTTGCTCAAATCCAATTGTGATTCTGATTCCGTCCTCTATTTTAAGTTTCCGATAAGGGTATACATCATACAAAATTATCGGATCTTTCCATAATGATACAATTACGTTAATTGTGGATAAGTGGATTAGAATGACCTTGATGATTACATCTTATCGGCTTATCGCTAAAAATTTAAACCGAGATTTTCCATAATGAATTTTCCCAAGTAATATCCGACCTAAAAGGCAAGTCCAGATTTATTTATGATCATCTAATGAGATACAAACTAGTGGAATTTGTACGAGCTCACACAGTCACACTTGTAACACAATGGAGTGAGACCGATCCCCTTTGTTTACAACATAAACCTGCATTCTCAAAACTAAACCATTTTCCGATAACAAAGGATTTCAGATTGCCAACAAATATTTATGGTACAACGGCTAATAAAAATATAAATTTATAATTATATTATTTTATGACAAAGCGTTCTATAATTACTTGAGTTCTAGCTATCACAGCCTTTCCTCCGAAAAGGTATTATCTATTGACAACAATATTTTTTTTAATTAATACGATAATTGTTTTTTTTTAAATCTTATATTCTGTCAATGTTGTGTACAAAAAATCCTACAAAATAGAAAATAAAAAATATGTTCTATTGAAATTCACGTCGAGAAAATATTACAAGAGGATTGCATTACTTTTAGAATTCCACTGTACCAAATAGTTAATCATAAGTATTTTATCTAAAATAATGAGTATTTAATGGAATGATGAAAATATAGATAATGTATTTAATGAGGCTTGAATTTAATCCTCTATGCATTTATAATTTGAGACCTTATCTTTGATGAGAACAGTCATACTGAACTAATCGGATAAGACCAGTGAGTTGGCTGGGGACAGGTTAGACCATGGTCGCTAGACTTTGTCTCACTTGGTTAGCATTTAGGAATCTTATTCATGGTGCACGCTGCACCAACACCTTCCATGTATAAAATTACAGAAGCATTCAACCACATTATATTCTTGTTAGTTTGGAGCCATCATCAGATTCAACGTGCCTCCAACCATACGGCAGTTAAATATTTTAATGCGCCTGGTCCCAATTTTATTTGCTTGCTTGCATTTTGCACAAAGCGCATAGGAATAGCGCATACTTCAATTCCTTGCCTTATTCTCTCCCTACTTGGGAAGTGGCATCAAGTATTCCTCTTAAAAGTACATATATCTATATTCCCTGGACCAACTCATGCACTTTTTTATTAGAAAGGACAAGCTTACATAAAAGAAAGCGATGTTTATGTTGTCTGTGTTTTAGAAAATAGCTCATCTTTTTATCGCTGTGTATTCTATACTATGATAGTGATGGTATTTCGGCAGCATTGCTACAAAAAAAAACGTCGGTGTTATAAATCAGAAAGTCTTTTTTTTGTAAGTGAAAGCTCAAAAAATTCTGTGGCTTTGGGAAGATTGGTTTTCCAAGCCTTCATTTTTTACATATTTAAGTATTAGATGTCGAACTCAAGAACAAAATTAAAGAATTATATGTAATCTATATTGTATTCTTATATGTATTCAAAATAATAAAAAGCATTCAGTGTAATTTCGTAAAGATTTGGATGATTTTTAACAAATTTTTTCTTACTGTTAGCAATCAACAAAATAAATACATGAACGTAGACATGATTAACAGTCTATTTTTTAGTTTATTTTAAATTTTATTAATGACATTGGAAACGCTCTGACTACTAAAAAGAAGTGGACTTATCAAATTTTTATATAAAAAATAATGATAAAGCATTTAATGTATATATAATTATATATGCACTTGTTTCCAAAGGTAAATGCAGAAATGGACAAAATAAAAAAAAAATGTTCAAAAAAGAAGAAGAAATGGACAAAATGTAAAACAAAATCTTATCAAATCAGAATTACCAAAGACAACTACAGATACAAATACAATTGTGATTAGGATATGTAAAGTGATATTAAGTTTCATTTTGACATATTTCAGAATAAGTGAAACAAAATGCAAAACGAGTATGTACATCTATTATTTCTTTTTTTTTTTTCGTTTGATTTAATGCCGAAAGTTGGGTTACAGCGTCCCTAAATTTCACACAAGTGTTCATGAATTTTTTTTTTTTGTTCATAAATATGTTGTTTTACTTTAGGAATTATAATATATTATCCGTCAATATGAAGTTGCAACTGTTTTAGCCATCCCGATGATTTAATTGCGCGCTGTTCTTCTTCGTATCTTATATATATCAAATAAAAAGTAGGGAAAAAAGGATTAATTGTATGTACTTTGTGGTATGTAATATTGATTATCATGTTATGCTAAGGGATAACATACATACATGCATTCATGATCTTTTTTTTTTTAAAAAAAAGAATAGAAGTAGAGCTTTTTAGAAATAGGGCTCGTTTGGAACACATGGGAATAGGCTAATTCCAAGAATAGCCTATTCTGGGACTAAATTTTTCATCCAAACGCAATTACCAATTCCAGGATTAGCTAATCCCAGGACTAACAAAATTTCCAACAACACTTTTCTCTCTATTTTTCACACTTCCCAACGCTATTCCTAAACTCACCATCCAAACAACATTCTTAGTCCCGGAATATTACTCTTCCTACTAGTTCCGTGAATAGTGTTTTTCCTCAAATTTAGTCCCGGATTAGCTATTCCTAGCCTAATCCCAACCCATCCAAATGAGCCCATAAAGACAAACCGTTCAAAAGTTAATTGTACACGCTAGAGCCTAGAGGTGTGATGAAAAGTCAAGATTATTGGAAAAGTAACTTTTCAAAGGAATAGATTAGAGACTATGTTACCCGGTACTTCGAAACATCAGCCGTACCCGTACCGGGTACGAATTGGGTACTGGTATCGTACCCAGTACGTACCGTACAAGTCAACGTGTTGATATTAGTATTTATGTCATTTATTTATGTAACTTCCAAATTTATGTCATTTATTTGTACAAATTATAAGCCGTAGCTAAACAAAATTATGTTATACACATTATATTTTGTAATATAATATAATTATAGATCAATAATATATTAAAATAATATATATATATCGTCGTACCCGTACTAGAAATTTTTGAAAATTTTCGTACCACCGTATCCGAATCGTACCGGTATTCTCATACCCGTACTAATGCAACATGGATTAGAGAACATGTAAAATCCAATTAATAACCACTAAAATCCAAGACCACGAACTAGCGGTTGGGCGTCGGCTCAAAATCGGCGCATCTAAACTATTTAGGTGACACCTGCTGACCTCTCACTAATACCAAAACAAGATTTCTTTCACATTTAACCCTTGTACTTTTTAAATTTATAATAAACAACAGAATTCAAGGGTACCTGGACGCTTATAATTTATAAACAACGCGACTACGTGTAAAATACTACTGCACCACGGAATTTTACAATAAAATTGCTTTTATGTTCATTGTAATTTATCATTTTATGCGTACCAAATGGAATGACATTGACTCCAACTAATTAGTTGACTACAAAAAAAAATTAATTTGATTGAATAAAAAATCGAGAAAATTCTATATATTACGCGTCATAATGAATTCAACAAAAGTGAAATCTATATTTTGCCTCTTCAAATTGTTACTGCTCGAACAATTAATAAATAGGGACAATGAAAACTCAAACAAAGCCAACAAGAAGATATGATTTATTGACCGTGCGAAAACGATGCAATATTAGTAAAGTTATAGAAATATCTATATTTTGTTTAACCAATGAACAAGAAATAGGATTTCAATGGCATATCCATATTATTATAGTAAACAGTTGAATATGTCGAAAATTAATTTCCTTTTATACTAGACCTTAGGTAGTTTTTGAATATTAAACCTACAAAGGAATTTTGTATATGTTTTCAACATTATTAGTCAAATTGTAAAAAAAGAATTATTTATACCGTCATTTTAATTGGTTGTCTTGTATCTTTATTCATATTAGTACATTTTACTATTAATTAAATAATTAATATATTTTATTGATTTTTTTTTTCATTTATCTATGATCAAGGTTGGCATGGATATGTGTTGTCTACATATGCATTCTCTAATTGAGTGGAAAAATGGTAAAACATTTGTTTTGTATTTTTCCTTGACAGCTTCTGTCAAGTCTGCGAAAAAAAAACATTTGTTTTGTATCTATCGATGATAGAAAATGCATTGTTTTATTATTTTACATGTCTTAGATAAAATGCAGGTTAATTATGCACATATGATAATTTTATCTTTTTCTTTTTTATATTCAGTCTATCTACTCTTTTTTTTTATATTTAAGTTAATAAATATACGAAAAAAGGAAAGGCATGAAAAATAACCACAACGCTTACGAAGAGTACTAAAATTGTATTTTTACAGGGTTCTATATGAAATAACGCCAACCCAACCGAATATGCGGCAGGTGCTTTGGCGCTCTATCAATCTACAAACAAAATATTCGCTCCGCCAATTAACCAGCTAAACCACCGAAACATCCGGACCCTTCATCATCATAAAGACCAAATCTCAAGATAAGATCAGAACGAGTCGATAACTTCTCGCTCCAATTTCTTACGACACGTTTGACACGAACCGAACCGAACCTCTACTTTTATTTTTTGTTTTCCCTTTTTAGCCCCAGCTTTTCTTCTCTCTTCTCCTTTCTCTTTGGTCTCATTTCTTCAAGTGTAAGGCTGGTACCACACCAAAGAGAAAAAGAAAAGAAAAGAAAAGGAACTTATATAAAACTGTAGAGAGAGAGAAAGCGAGAGATGGATTTCTTCAACGAGTTGTACCTCTCAGCTGTGATCTCCATCATTCTCGCCTTTCTCCTTGGCAAGTTCGGCACCACCACCGAAAGTCGCCGTCCGATCATCGACTCTCCCATGGCGTCGCGCCAAGATCCGACCATTGACGTCGCACTGGGGCCGAATCGAACCGTGTATCCGATCAAGGAAGGAGAGAGGGAAATCGAAGAGGAGGAGGAAGAGGAAGAACGAGAGAATGAGGTGGAGATTGAGAGATTCGAAGGGTTGGAGGAGGAAGAAGGGTGGGAAGGAGTTGAGAGGAGTGGCATGGAGGGGTTGTTTGGTGAAGCTTTGAAGTTTGTAGGGGGTGATGTGGGAAAAGAGAAGGTTGGGAAATTGGCGAAAGAGGTTCAACTTAGATTGCATGGTCTTTATAAGGTTGCCACTCAGGGACCTTGCTATCAGCCCCAACCTATGACCATCAAGCTCTCTTCTCGCGCCAGATGGTATGTTTGAATTGAGATCTTGGTTCTTTTTCTTTCTTCTTTTCTTGATTAATTGATTGTTTTCTTTGCTTATATTTGGTTAATTGATGGGATGGGTGATTGAATTTCGCATTCGGTACCAATTTGATGTGTGGGAGAAGGTTGATTTGTCTGAAGAGTTTTTCTCATTCTGGGTTTCTAATTAGTTATGTTAATATGATCATTGATCAGTGCATTTGATAATGCAAGTTTTGCATATTATAAATTCAAACTACATTATGAAACATTTGGTGATTTTAAATACCTGTTGAGAGTTCTGACATTCTGTGGCCTTTGAATATGGCAGTCATTTGTGTTGGGTAAGTCATTAATAATCATATTATCTTTATTAAATATTATCTTCACACAATTAGGCTGTGAGTCAAATATAGAGACTTGTAATAATTGAACTTTTGGATAATTAAGTGTTCAAAAATTGCCAATACATTACCTAAAATAAGTATGTATCTTACTTATTTAGTATTATAAGAAGACTAAATTAAGAATTAAAGATGATGTTACTCATTTCATCATTTCACTATAACTATCCTGGATAACAGAATTAAAGATGATGTTACTCATTTCATCATTTCACTATAACTAAAAAAGACTACATAATTGTGTATATAAAAAAAGACTACATAATTACTGGAAAACAGATTTTTTTTTTTATTTTTGGAATTGATAATTGTTCCATTAATTATTTTTTTAACATTTTGTTAACCTTTGCTAAGGAATGCATGGCAAAAGCTTGGAGACATGAACCCAGCTGTTGCAATGGAAAGATATGTTACTCTTCTTCAAGAATGCATTCCTGATTGGAATGAAGGAATATCCAAAGTATTTTCTATTTTTAGTTTTCTTTGCTATTTCATTGCTATAAAAACTCAAATGTTAAGAGCATAATAAAATTGGAAACCTAATATTTTTTTTCTACTTTTGGCTAGGTGGATACCACAGACAGTGATAGCAATAGTTCTGTAGTTGAAAGGTACCAAATTATTTTCATCACAAATAGTAAAGACTTGAAAATATTCTTTCTTTGCAATATGGCTTATTCTTTGCACCATGCAGATCGTCAGTAAATTCTTCTCCAACTAACATAGATCAAGTAGCAGCTGAACAGACAGTATCAAAGCAAGGTACTGAATTATAATTCTTAAATTATAGTTTTTTTTTTAAAAAAAAATCTTCTTAGATTCCAGTTGTAGTACAGTTTTCTTAATTTAGTAAGATGTCAGAAATGGTCCTAGCATATGTATTATCCCTGACTTTTGGTTTTAACACATAGCTCTTATATTATATTTATTTTAGATGAAAAAATTACTCTTAAAAATATGTGATTTTATTTTTTTGGGATGGAAAAAAAAGAAGTAAAAAAAAGAAATATAAAAAAGAATGATGAAGTAATTTAATTAACTTATTTTTCTTTAACTGCAGGACTAACACCAACAGTTGTTTTAAATCTGCTCTGCCCAACTAGAATGGCATTCCTAACTTTCTACTCCTAGATCAATTTTAACAAAGTTGTTGGTTTCATATGTTTTTATACAAGCTCTCCCTGTGACGTTCTTTATTTTAAGTGCTTATTACTACCAGTTGCTCAGGTGTAGTTGTTCTTGGTATAATAGATGTATATGTGTATATATATAGCAAGATATATCAATGTTTGATGCTCTGCTGTTTGGTTGGGTAGAAGTCTTCATCGTGTAACTAATTGAAGTTTCTCCTAACATGCAAAAGTGGTGTTACTTTTTAATGATTTGCTCGTCTGTTTACGGAATAACAGGTAAATTCTTCAGAGCCCGTTGGGTCACGATCATATGGCTACGAAGGAAAGCCATAAGTACAGTTCGTTATTGTAAGAAACAACAGTGTTGCGGCTGTTGAATTCAAAATTTCCATTTTGCAATTTTAAAATTGGATATATAGAAGCTATGACTATACATAGGCTAGCCACCGAGCTTTTTTGACGCGAAATTCTTCCGTTTCGTCTACAATGAATGAACACATTACCCTTGTCAGTTGTCACCCTCTCCTTTTGTGCGCTCCGAAGCGGATGCGCTCTATTGACATTATTTGGTCAATATGTTGCTCCAGTTCTAAATTCGAGGTTCCGACTTCCGAACGAAAACTAGTATTACTATCCAAGACAAATATCTGATAGTAGGTTGGGCTGGGATCAAGGCATCCTTTACGCTTCTAATGGTTGGTCTCAACCGAGTGGATGTTTTGTCACTATTATGATACTATTTTTCATAGCTTTGTCTATGTGAATTTGTACATTTAACCCCTGCTAGTTGGTGGATGTGGGCTAGTTGTAATTTTTTAGTTTCTTGCAGGATAGGCTTGTTTTCTTTTGCTCCGCTGCTGGCAGGACTAGCTTTTTTGCTTCAATGAAAAGCAGGTTACCTGCTTGGGGAGCTCTTTGTTCAAAAGAGTTGTTTTAACTTTTTCCCCTCTTCATATCCAACTTACATTATGCATTAGGTGGAAAGCATAAAATAACTACATAAAAAGTGTAAAATTGCATTTGTCATGCAATAACTTGAAAAACCAAGCCAGAGGTTAAACTTCCTTGATACTTCGTAACAAAAACCACCAAACCATACAAATTTCACCCAGTTTAGTACAAATCATATAATTTCTTAATCAATCAATCAAAAGTGCATCACTTTCATGTTAGGTACCACCTATAAACCTTCTTCTTAGGTGTACATGCTAAACTTGAGACAAATTTGAATTTTCTTTTTAGGTGTACATGCTAAACTTGAGAAAAATTTGAATTTTCTTTTTCCTGATCAAAGAGTTTACTACTGCTAGTGCATCTGTTATTGTTTTTCTCATGACCTACATAACCTAAGTGGACCAATAACATAAATTGTGTCTCAAAAATGTCTTCATACCCCTCAGAATCTATCCCAGGGAAAAAATGCCCAGGCCAAATTATACTACAAACAATGATTATTAGGCACACTGAAAAAAATCATGTTCAATCCTTTGAGGTTATGACCAGCAGCCCCAGTGCACCAATGAGCAAATACTGAAATGAAAGGAATTGTATTAGGAAAGAAAATTTTGTTTGATCCTTGCATTCAACAAAAGAGATAAGAGATTGACATAGCATAACCAATGTCTTAATAATTGCTTTAACTTGGAAAAAGAGCAAATTTCATAAAGGTGACTAAACTTCGTCCATGTCAAGAATTGGTCACTAAAACTTGACTGTCATTCTCAAGTTAAGCTATTCAAAATGAGCTGTTTCGCACCTTCATTAAGCAAAACTATGGAATGGCATATCTCTATTTTCTGTCAACTCCTTTTTTCTGTTCTGTATCCCCCCTGTATCACCCATCTAAACAATCCACCCCCACCCCCCCCCCCCCCCTCCTTCCCACATTTTTATTACTCCCCCATCATAATTTCTCTCTTTCTGGTTCTCACAATCCTCACTTAACCATAGAGATCGAAGGGCAAGATACAAAGGTGAGAGGTGGCAATTGGACAAAAGGAAAGAAATATAATAAAATTATAAAAATAGCTAGAAACGTATTCATATAGCGCAGCTGATTTGATGGAAGTGAGATGGTATGACTTAATTGGAATGCAGAATTTAGTGGCCTTCAAATATATTTAAAATTTATATTAAGGAAAAAGGACGATGCAATGACTTATTATCTTTTACAAAATTTACTCTTTTTTTTGTTTGTATAGAGATAAATATTCACTGGATCATAAGTCTATCAAGGAGGGGTATCTGGTATGGTATATCTTTTCCCCTTTTTGCAGGCAAAAGCACTTCATTTCTTAGGCTTTTTTTATTTACTTATTTTGCTATTAATGATATTCCTGACAGTTTGCATAAAAATCAAGCAGAGTTTATAAGCTTTTTGTTAACGGTAATAGGTCCCATAAGTCAGCAGACAATGAAACTTTATTCAAGAGCTCACCTTGATAATTGGTTTCTCAGTCATAATGATTGTAACCCATCCAACGTATGGTAAATACCTATACAAAGAAAAAGCAAACAAATATCAAAATATTGCAATTTAGTTATCAAATTAAAAACTAATGCACAAAAATATACACTAACCCAACAGCTCGACCCATGATATGATGCTGTTGAAGCCAAAGCTGGCCATGTGCATATAGAAGCCGATCGTCCCCAAAGTTATTATCACCTTTTGTAAGAATATCTATCACTCCAGTATCTTGTCGTTCATGGACCTATAATTGTAAAGAACACTAATTTAATTTAACTTTCTGGGATACATATGCTGAATTAGTAAACAATTAGTACTATAAAATTGCCTATGGGCCTCTTAGATGCAAATATCTGTAATGCACACAGAACTCATTTTTTTTCCCCATCATTATATATTTAAGGCTTAATTGCACAAGGATCTACATTATTCAACTTCAAAGAAGTTGCACATGACCTCTACATTATTACAAGCATAGAGTTTATTGGTGAAGTAACATGTTTCGCCAAAATTACCCCTGATTAATAAATTCAATTATTTGAATTGAAATTCGGCTAGGAGAATGTTAAGAAAAGAGCATAAGAGTATGTTAAATGTACAAACACAACTGTAAGTATATACAAGGCGTGCTCCATGTTATCTTAGCTCTAAAACTGACTGAGATGTCAAGGAGGCTGTCCGACCTTAATTTTTATTGTTCTTTGAAAGTAGGTATAAGTTCTAACTTAAACAAGAGTCGGGTTAGGATAGTAACCTTAATTACACGATGCACGATTGGAATCTCTCGCCCCTACAAGATATAATAAGGAAAAAGAACTTATATCAGTTATTTACTGTATAAAGATAAAAAGCATATACTGAACACATATATTTGTCAGTTTACTTAGTTATAAACAGCACAGGAAATCTGGCCACTTTTAAAAATACCAAGTACCTTTTGGTTGAGGGATACCAATTTCTGAATTATTGTTGATTTAACTACTTACACGATTATTTCTCAGAACAAAATTATAATGATAATAATTACACAGTTCAAAAAAAGATATTATAGATGCAAAAGTAGCTACATACATCAACATTAAAGACAACTATTTCACCAGTACGAATGGGATCCTCACTCATGTGCAAGAACAAAATATCTCCCTGCAACAAAGACAAAGAATGAGTTGCACAGAGACACGCACAGAGAAGAAAATTCTAATAGAAATCAATGGAAGTTATCAGTTTCAATATTAGAAAATGTTACCTAATTATTCAGTTGCAGTATGTTCTTAACAAAATTCTGGGGCTGCTGTTTAACTAATAGGTTCTCACTCAAATCCAACAATTAGAAAAGTAATAGCATATGAAACATAAAACTAACCCTCTTGAAGCCAGGTTCCATACTTCCAGATAGAACAACCACTACAGGTGACTCACTTCCTGTAACACACATCAGGCCTTTCCATATAATAAGTGCTGACGTCACAATCATACCTGAAATATTTTATTTCATTGCCAAAGTTAATTCAGTACATGTTTCCTGAAAATTGAAAACTAATTAAAACAGCAGGACGAAGCCTATACCTCCCAATTGCAATCACCAATTATTAGCTAAATCCAATTATTTGTATTATTTAACAAAAAAAAAAAAAGTTGCAACTATATCATTATACCCCAATAAAAACCTGTTTGACACCGAAATTCCTATAGGTACTAAATATTAACTTGTAACACAATACTCAATTGAGACAAAATTCCCATAATTCTCTCTCTTATTTTTATGTCTCTGACAAAACAAGTTTCAGAGAAACTGAATTTCACAGATCCGTACATCTGAAACAAGTACAATCCATCAGAAACGGATACCTTGGATTGGAAATGCCAAAACTCCATCTGACATAGCAGTAAAAATGTGAGAAAAAAGGAGAGGAGAAACGCACCGAGGCTGACGATCTGAGTGAGAGCTTGTCTGATCTGAAGAGATCGAATCGACTCTATGGAATTTCCAATGAACCCCATTGTCACTCTCTCTTCTTTTCTTTTCCAACTCCTCCAATCTCCTCTTCGTTTCTTCTTCTACGACTCTACGTTCCTCTTCTGTCTCCTCTCGCTCGTTTGATTTTTGTTTTTCAGTTATTTTGGCATAATAGACGCCAAACACATAAATTGGGCCTGGGCTGATTCGGCCCAATAATATTATGGATCAGTTTAGGCCTAAATATTAATATTAAGTTCCAGAATTTGCTCTTCTGTTTCGAAAAAAAAAAAAAAAATACAAATTTTGGTTTTCAACATGATTTTTGTACGGGAAACATTTTGAACAATTCGAAATTTAGAATCGGCTGTTCGAAACAAAGAGTTGGTGATATCATTCCAAAGAATCGGTTGATCTGTACTTCGGGATGTACCATGTACAATTCTCACTAAATAGTGATACCTATACATTTACTATAGTTGTGACTTTTGATCAGTACTGGATATCACAAATTGGCGCCCCGGAGAAACTATTGTGGAGTTCTTTTATCTGTATCGGACAAATCACTATACCTGTCGTAGCAGGGCCATTGTTGTTGTCGTTCCGCTTTAAATAAGCTAGGAAAGCCATTGGTATAACAACAACTAATGTTAATAACTCATGAATTAATTGCAGCGGTTTCATGTTTTAACTTATCTAGACGAGTGATTGTTACAAAAACGACTTGAAGCACCTGGCATATTGAACCAGAAAATGTTCTTGATCATTCAATTATCTATCATTATCTTTTTAAATTTCATTTCTTCTTTGTTGAACAAGTTGTGCAAAGGTGTTGGATTGACATTGAAGCTATACAAATGGCCTTACGCACTTATATATTTGAATCTCGTTTCTCTAAAATTTGCTGGTGATATATATCCTACATTTCAACAATTGTTTACGCACTTATCTATTCGGAACATTTGGTTTATGAAAAAATTGCTTATTCGACGAACAGCTTATTGCCTTATTCACGAGTGTTCCAAACATACCCAAAGATTGAGTGTTAGACAGTTAGACTTCAGATGAGTACAGAAGCGAGAAGTCACATTATTATAACTAATAAAGGAAAATAGATTTAATCATCCAAAACTTGAAAATTAGAAAAAAGCTATCCAAAATCACATCTTTGATAAATGTCACTCCAAATCTAATTAATTTAGAAACTTACCACTTATACTGTTATACATCCATCTCCATTATATATATATATAGAGAGAATATTTATTGTGAACCATGGTTCATTTAGGGCTCCGTGAACCATGACTGTTTGATCAATGGTTTTGCAAATTGACAAATCTAAATTAACCAATCCAATATATATATTGAAATCTCATAGCAAACCAAATTTTACAATTTTTAAAATTTTTTTACTATTTTTTTCGAATTTTTTAAAACTTACCTTTTTGGACAATAATTAGTGAATTATCGTCCAAAAATGGCAAGTTTTAAAAAATTCAAAAAAAATAGTAAAAAACTTTCAAAAATTGTAAAATTTGGTTTTCTATGAGATTTCAATATATAGATTGGATTGGTAAATTTAGATTTGTCAATTTGCAAAACCATTGATCAAACGGTCATGGTTCACGGAAGGTTCTATGAACCAAGATTCACAATAGATATTATATATATATATATATATATATATATATATATATATATATATATATATATATATATAGGATTGCTAACGCGCCATCGATGGCACGTGCCATCGATTTTTCATTCACTCGTTTTTCAAGATTCAAAACTCAAACGGCCAATCCGAACCGTTCAAATTGCTCATCATATTGAAATATCCTAGGAGACCAAATTTTACATTTTTTCGAATTTTTTTGCTATTTATTATGATATGTTCAAATTGGAGGGCTTGAAATACTCTGATTATAATATTTTTTAAAATATCATAATAAATAGCAAAAAAATTCGAAAAAATGTAAAATTTGGTTCCCAAGGGTATTTCAATATGGTGATCAACTTGAATGGCTCGGATTGAACGTTTGAATTTTGGAACTCGAAAAACGACTCGATGGCACGGGACCCGCCGTGCCATCGATGGCTCGTTAGCATTCCTCTATATATATATGTTGATGAAATTCCACACATTCGATATATATAGGACAAGCATGTAAATCACGAAAAAATAAGGAGAGAAAGGAAACCACAAAGGCATTTAAAAAGTACAATGTGGAAGTGGTGAGAAGTAAATCCGCTTTTTCACCAGATCAAAAGTGAAGAAAATGTCAGTCATTTGGTAGGCTCCTATTGTGGTGAATTTATCATTTGATGGCACGATCTGGAGGCACCTACCACCGAATTCATCTGTGTCAAATAGTTGTTTTTCATTCCACACCATATAAACTGGATCACCCGAGATGCTTTTAAATTGTAACATTACCGGAGGTGCGTGAACCTCTGACAAGTTTGTTATATTAGGTTCATAACACAACTTTTCAAATTTACCATTACTAAATTGTCTGGTAAAGCCGTGACGCTTAAAATACTCGTCCATTGATGAAACAACTGCATCGTATGCATCTGCAACAAGACTAGTCATCGCAGTGCCCGTGTCGAGCACACAACCTCCATCAAATGTTCCTCGATCAACATTGATCTCCTGCCAGCCATCCGAGCCCCAAACAAGCATGCCTTCTAGTAGGATATCATAAAGATAAGACTTAACCCTTCCCTCTATCATTTCCAATTCATTTGCACCACTAAGGACCTTGCTATCTGGGCCCACCAGTATGCGGTCCGGCTGTAATTCAACAGTGTCTGATTCGAAGCAAAAGGAGAACCTACCATGCCACTTTTGGCTCACAAGAGAGTCCCATTCTTTCCCCATTCCAAGAACTCCAGTGATCATACGATTTCCGAAAGGTGAATTGGGTGTTGTGCTGTAGGAGCACCCAAATACGATAAATTCACTGCTGGAAATACCATATGTCACCCGGGCAAGTTTTCCCCGGGTTGTGGTACCATCATTGTAGCTCACACGATATGCACACAACCCTCCATCATCAAAAAATTTTGGGTTCGTAATAGGGCAATGGAAGTCCGACCATCGCAGGATCTTTTTAGAATCCACGCTGTAATGTTGTGTATTTTGATCAACACATGGATCGCAGGGGTGGCATTGAATCCAAAAAATTGTACTGCCTGTGTCGAATACGACATATTGCAAGGTGCTTCCTGCTTTTATGGGTGTATAGACGTAGCTGTTGCAAAGAGGAAAGGTTTGCGACACAGAAAGAATGACCAAAAGGCACCTCAGGAGTTGTGTGACTGAGAATATAGAGGCTATGTTAATATGTAGGAGGGTTTTGAGAGAATAATCCATGGTTCGCTTTTTATTGCTCAATTTCATGTGCTATATATAGATAGACATGCTTTGATATCTTTTGCAAATTACCCTGTAAGTTTACCATATTACATGATAGTCATTAATGTGCATCCAACCGACAGGGGTTCTTTATAAACATATTAAATTTTAAAATATATAAATTAAAAGACTTGTCCTCTAATTTATCATAAAAAGAAAATACACACATCGAACCGAAATTGACTTACATGTTTGCAGTTTACAACACAACACACGATATTACATATATATATATATATAATAGAGAGAAAACCTATGGTGCATACTAATGTACGGGAGCTTCGGTGCATACTGATCCAAACTTTTTGGATTTTTATCAAAATGACCGATCCAAACCGTCCAATATGATTCCCCTATTGAAATCGTCTTGCCAACCAAATTTTACATTTTTTCAAAATTTTTAAGTATTTTTTTCAGATTTTTAAAAACTGCTATTTTTTAACGGTTTAGAAAAAATTAGATTAGCAATATTCTAAAATTTCAAAAAAATAATACAAAAACTCAAAAAAAATATAAAATCTGGTATACAAGGAGATTACAATAGGGAGAACATATTGGACAGTTTGGATCGGTCATTTTTGAAACAGATCAAAGAGTTTGAATCAGTATGCACCGAAACTTCCATACATTAGTATGCACCATATGTTTTTTTTCTCTCTCTATATATATAGAGGATTGCTAACGCGCGCGCCATCGATGACAATTTATTAATATACTAATCAATTTCTTTCTATATTTTGAGACCGAAGATATATTTTATTTAATAATGTTTTTATTGAAACATATTATTTGTCATTTCATTTTTATATTTAATATCGTTATCGTTCCTTGTTGTCATTTCTTATTGGTCTTCGGTTGATAAAAAAAAAATTATAATATTTTTTAAATAAAAATGTTCTCACACATTGGACAAGTACAATAAATAGTGCATATATAATATGTTTCGGACTTTCGGTCTACATAAACAAAAGATCGTCATGCTTCTTGGCTCTAGTAAAGTGCATGGTAGCAATTGAGGGGCTCCTCAGTTGGATTTCACGGTGTTAGGTGCATTTTGTATGCAATTTTCATTTTGAGTCCCTGTCCATCCTCGAGTTTAGACCGCATAGTTGGTTCGGGTTTAAGTCCGAAATGGACCGGACTTTTAGAGCCTATTGGTTCGGTTCAAAATAATTGCTTTGGCAAAATCGATCGATTGGAAGAAGGGTCGACTGCACGAAATCTTACACTAGGCGCTTATATGAATGAAAGGGTTAAAAAATGTTTGGAGACCATTAAAAAAATCTTACGCCGATTTTTCATTTATTTATTTTCTAAGATCCAAAATTCAAACGGTCAATCTGAATCATTCATATTGATCACCATATTGGAATATTTTTGGAGACCAATTTTTGCATTTTTTTTCGATTTTTTTTGCTATTTATTATGATATTTTCAAACTGGAGGGCCTGAAATACTCCAATTATAATATTTTTGAAAATATCATAATAAATAGAAAAAAAATCGAAAAAAATGTAAAATTTGGTGTTCAAGGGTATTGAAATGATGATCAACTTGAACGGTTCGGATTGAGCGTTTGAATTTTGAATCTCGAAAAATGACTCGATGGTACGGGACCTTCCGTTCCATCGATGACGCGTTAGTATTCCCCTATATATATATTAAAAGGGATTAGGATAAGGATCAAATTTTGAACGAGTGCAAGTCGGATCCTTTAGCAACCAGTCCGTTTGGAAAACAGTTCGTTGAACATGTCTCCACTTCCAATTCCAACATATATGAATAATTATGGCCCTGAATATACTGTTTTCCTAATGGCTAGGAAAATATGACTCATGCGGTTCAGACTACATTGGAACAACTGGATTTAACTTCGGCTCAAGAGTTCCAGATATTCTACTCTTTTATCTTACCTATTTTATAAAAGGCAAGTCATAATTAATATGTTATCTTTTTATTTAATTGCTGTCCAACAATAGTCATATCTAATAATTATCAAGTCCACCCAGAAGTCAGCTGTTTCATTCTTGGTGACCTTTCGTAAAAAATCTATATTATCTCTATGAATATATCTGCTGATGTTCTCCCTTTTGTTCATATCTACACAAATCTTACTTCGTCAAAAGAATCAATATGTATATGTTCTTTCATTTTAGTCTTGATCTCACAGACAGTTTGGCTACAACCCAAAGAGACCAAACCGATGATTGAGATCTCAAATTTTGGGGTGTATATACATTACTTTTAATTTTAGGTCAATCTTTTTGGTAGTAGAGACGTGTTCTCATGGAAGACATTTCTTCGAATATACCAAAGTCTTGTTGGAAGACTTGGAGCAAAGTGCAAAAGCTATTTATTGACTTAGGAAGTCAATTTATTTACCCGGTGCTACCCGCAGTTGGGTTAAATCGTGCAAGCATTTCTGACTCTGACAAAGACCATTAAGAGATAAAACTCAAAAAAGATTGGTAGAGATGATTTATATTGTGAGATTTCAATATTTCCTGTGGACTGCAGTCGTGTGCGAAGCGAGGAATTCGTATCGGCAGGATTCATAAAAATTTTTTATTGAAAATATATATACGACATAACATGTAATATAGACATAATATAACAATAATTTTAATAAACAATTCTAAAACAATACAACATACAAAAATTTATGAAAAATTTAATATAACTATAAAATCAACACAAAAATTCAAAAAAATATACCATTATCTAAAATAATAATTCAAGACAATAAAAAATATAAAAAAAAATACAATGATTCCATACGAATTTTTATTCACTGATAATTTTGCATAATAGATTCATTAGGAATCTTTCTGAACACCTTTCTTTATATATACATAGAGAGAGAGGATGGCTAATATGTCATCAATGGCATAGAGGGGTTGTGCCATCCATTTTCTGACCATCGGATTTTTTTAAAAAATCGTGCAGAGATTTGAATGGACGAATCAGATCGACGCGCTAAGGAGTCCGATTTCTCTGTTAGCTTAAAATTTTTCGTTTCTCCTGTTTGTTCTCTCGGTCCTTCAAATTTTTCTGTCCACTTGGATCCTTCAAATTTTTTAGATGAGATCTAATTTATTATGATTTTTTTTTATATACAAAGTAGTGTGATCTCAATGTTTTTTTTTTTTTTTTTTTTTTTTTTTTTTTTTTTTTTGAGGTGGGTGCTTGGACCCACCAAAACCAACTTCGCCACTGAGTAGTTCACGACGTTGTGACCCGGAGGAAATTGGCTTAGTGTGGTTGTCCTTTTCTTCAACTTAGTGGCTGCGGCCTCTTTTACGTACTTTTTTTCACTTTCTCTTTGCTCTCTTTTATTATTTATTTTTTTTTTTTTGGGAAAAAAAATACAGTAATCCTATAATACTATTGTCTTTTCAATACGCATGAAACTTCTTACTTCCAATTTAACATTGTGGAAAAAAGAACAGTATATTCTTTGTTTGACCAAGAGGTGTGTGGCCTCTTACCTCCAATTCAATTGGATGTGTGCTGCATTATCTCTGATATATTATAAATCAATAAATAATAACTAGGATTATTACACTATCCATATAATAAAGAGTCATTAATTAGCTTTGTTGAATGGAAGGCTGAAGTCATTTTAAAACTTATAGCGTTCTCATGAATTCTGGTATGCGCCAACAACTTCGCTGGTTCTGCAATTCCTTTGCAACATAATGCTATCTTACAAAAATCTGCAATTTCTGATACAGTCAAGGACTTATTTACAATTGCTTACTTTGTAACGTGGAGGGAGAGATGTTGCAGGATTTTTTTAGAGATATTGCTAAACAATCTTCTGATCTTCTCCAGGAAATTCTTTTGGAATAGAACTTCTTCAAAAAATAGTTTATTTCTTTTCTAGTTTTTCTTTTGCCCTATTTACTGTTTTCTTTGGTTATTTTTTATTTTTACTTTATTTCAGAGTTTAGCTTCTTGCTAAACCTTTGTAAAGACTTTCTTTTAATATATTTAAGACATGGGCTTGACCCTTGTTTTTCTTAAAAAAAAAAGTGAACAACGTTTTTTGCGTTTTAATTATGTGTTTCTTACCTCTTTTTTAAATATATTTATTTACCAGTTAATTAGTCTTAGCGAGAATTTATTAAATTTGGCATAGATAGGTACTTATATCTTATTATATATTTGTATTTTCAGCTCGGCTAGACTAAGTCAAAAACGCCCATCACTCGTGTATAATCATGAGATATATATATGCTGTGAACTTGTGATATATTGTGACTATTCCTCGTTTTTAAAGAAGATTTAGACCAATTGGTATTGTTAATTAGAATTACTTAAGACAATCAGAGTCTTAAACAACCAAACAATTATAGGAGAGTGCGCCTCCCTTCTCTCATCCTCACGTGATGCGCTCCCCTCACTCTCCCATTCACGTGCTCTCCTCTAAATCTGACGTGCATTTCTTCTCCCCTTCATTCCTGTACCTCTTCATCCATGCGCCTCTCCTCCTCTCCTCTTCACCTTCTCCCTTCCACTGCGATTCAAGCCTCGGTCTCCTCCACTTTCATTCTCGTCCCAGTCATCGCCTCATCATTCTCCTTCCTTCTTCACCCAATCCAGCCCCCCGCCTCATGCACTTCGACTCCTTTTTCAGTCGTCGTTCATCCCTGGCTCTATTTTCTCCCCTTCCTTTGGTTGTTGAGAAAAATGGAGAAGGAAGACTATCAGATCTGGAATAGGAAGAAAGAAGTAGAGATTGAGAAAAGTGAGAAGAGAAAAGACGTTTAGATATGGTTCTGACACGATGTGGGAGTAACTAAATTAATAAAACAAAGTAAATTGTGAGTACGAGTAATAATAGTGCATTTAAGAATTTAAGGGTGTAAATAATAAGGGAGTAATTAAAATTATAAGGGAGTAAATAGTGAGAAAAGACAAGGCGTTTAGATCTGGTTCTGCTACGGTACGAGAGTAACAAAATTACTATAAGAGAGTAAATTGTAAGTATAAGAGAGTAACAATAATGTATTATAAAATTTAAGGGTGTAAATAATAAGGGAGTAACTAATAATTATTGAGGGAGTAAACAAGAAGAATAAGGAGTACCTAATAAGTTTTAAATTCGTAGATGATTAAAGGGAGTAACTAATAATTATAAGGGAGTAAATAAGTCTATATAAGAGAGTAAATAAGTATGAAAGATGTGAGTACGTAATAAGTATAAATATATAGTTTCATTTAATGGAGTAACTAATATTGAAAAAAAAGTAAATAATGTCCACGAGGAAGTACATAATACATATAAGAGAATAAATAATGTGCACAGGGAGGTTATTGACAAGAGAAGATGGGAGAGGTGACGCGGGGTGAGGGGTGCGTGAACAGAAGGGTGACGGGGGGTGAGGGATGCGCGGACAGAGAGGAGCGAATGCGTGAGGGGTGACGCGCTTTCCATTTTCGAAAATTGGACATTAGCGAATTTGCCAAAAATATCCTTGATTGTCTTAGAGCTTGATTGTACTTAGCAACACTAATTATTAATAACATTCCACCTAGGAGGTCCATATTAATTTATCAATATTCAATTTACGTGTTTTGTTTAATACGCACTCATCTGAGAATGGTTTACCACCCACTACTGAATTGATTTATGAAGATCAACGGAAAACTCTCTGCACCGCAACCTTTCAATTCTGAAATAGAAGGGAGAATTTTCCAGAAGTAATCGGATGAACGATTTTATGTATGCAATATTTTCCTATCATATCAAGTACTGTTATAAGGTTCATGGAGCATGAGTAATTGATAAAAAAAATACTAGGGAAAAAATTTATTTATTTTTTGCTCTGGATACCACGCCTTGTTACCCCGGTACTCCATATATGGAGAAGTACCGGTACCGGATACGAATCAGGTACGGGTACGCGTCCGGTACGACATCGGTACGTACCGAATACGCCACATGGCGTACCGAATATTTTAATCTGGTCAAACCAGCCGGTACGGTCAGCGATACGGGTCGGGTACGCGTACCAGATCCACTTGCACACTGATATCACATTTATATATATGGTATTTGGCCGGACTTAGCCCCAAAATCATAACCTAAACACTTAAAATTGTGTATTTTCAATCTTTATTTGTAGGATTTGGTACTGCTTTTGGTTGTTATTTGAATTTCAGGAATTTGGAGCAAAACCAACGAGAATCGGCACATTTCGGGCACCAAAGATGGACTTGTGGGGCATACAACGGATCTTGTGCGGAATGGACTCGTGCCAGATGACTCATGCTTGGCACGGGTCATGATTGTGCGGCCTACAACCTCTCAACCGTACCCTGGACACCTCCAGTCGGTTTACAATGTGATTGTGCGGCCTACAACCTCTCAATCGTGCACTGGACATCTCCTGTGCGGCCTACGGGTCTCACTGTGCGGGATACACTTGGGTCGGATGACTCATTCCCGGCCCAGGACTCTGCTGTGCACCGAACTGGACTTTTCTGTAGCCCGCACAGTCCATATTGCAACCCGCACAGCCCATATTGTACCCCGCACAACTCACCAAACCCTACCTAACCCCCTATATAAGGCGCCTCCCATGCCCTAATTAGAGATCCCTCCTTCCATTCTCGACTCCTGGCGGCTGCCAGGGGCGCCGCCGCCACTTTCCACCATTTTCACCTCTGGTGTACCCCGCACCAGAGGAACTGTACCCCGCACAACGCCGTACCCCGCACAGCTCCAAACCGTAGCCCGCACAGCACCATTCTCCCCTTGCCAATCCACGCCTCCGCACCGATTCACCCCGCACTGCCACCTCCGTACCCCGCACAATGCCTCTGGAACTTGGATTTTCATGCGACAGCAGTGATTCGAGTCCCGATTTCGACTCAAGAAGCTTGCAAATAGGGAGAATAAGCTGGGTTACGGTTGTATCTCTCCTTTTCCTCTTATTTGCTTGACCATGGAGTTTGTATCTTGCATTTCATCATTTACTTTATGTTTTGAGCACATGTTAGGCTAGATTGCATTGTCTTAGGGCTTAGGTTAGATTGATGTTTGGATTGATGTATGACACTTGATATTTGGTATTTGATGTGTATTGCTTGTTGGATATTATTTGTGCATGCTTGTTTGTGTTTGATTGATTAATTGAACCTCCTATTAGATGAATGACCACATCTAATCTAGGTCAAAGGTGTAGGTTAGTTGATTGGGTTGAACAAAGTGACTTGAGGTAGAACATAGGCCGAAAGGTAGTCCAATTGGTACCCGAAAGGGGAAAGTTTCTGCTAAGGTGAAAGTCTAGTAGATGCCTTTGAAAACAACAAGTAGACTTAGGTAGATTAAGCCAACACACGAAAGTTGAGGGTTAACCGACCTAATAGGGGTGTTAGACTAGGTTCCGGTTCCGATACCATGACCAACAAGCGACAGCTGAGGTCTAGGGAGTCCAAGTCCGGCTAGATCTGCCCCACACAAGCCAAAACCCAACTTATTGAGTCGAAACACCATTAACTGAGGGTTGTGCGGGCTACATTTGTACCTGTGCGGCGTACATAGGTCTAATTTGGCCAGCACTGGTCGGTAGCGGTGCGACAGCTGCCGGTTCCGACGACCCGAAGCCGGACTGAAAGTGAAACTGAAACCCTAGGACACTTTTATTGCATATTTTATCACCAAAACACCAAACTTTGCCTTTATTATCTTTGTTTTGTTTGTATTTAGTTTATTGTCTTGTTAATTGTTAGTTTAAGCCAAAACTCATTCATTTGATTGTCTAGATTTTGTGAATAAGTAAGGTTTAATACTCAATCTACCGTCCCTGTGGATTCGACCCCTAACCACATCCAACGATTTACCGTACGCTTGCGGTACTTTTAGAACCAAATTAGACATCACACACCACCCAACGTTGGTGAAATCCGGCATCTCATTTTATTAGGATCTCCACTTCGGCCACAGAAAATCTAGCGCACATATTCAAATTCCCATGTGGTACTCTCCCATGTGCTATTCCCACACCAAAGCATTTAAATGAGCGCACACCATTCATTCAAGTTTCATTCTTCGCACTGACTCCCATCTTTGTATGGGTGTGTTTGTTACGCATGCGAATAGGCTTATTTGCGAACAAGCACAATTCGCGTTGCACCAAACAGCTTCTGAATAGGCCGAATTGCTAATTCGAGGCTTTATTCTTATTCGACCAAAAGGTCGGAACTAGCTTGTGAATTAGGCCAGCGTCTCTTGGAAATATTAAAAAAGGAGGCATGAAAAGTCTGCGGGCCCCACTATGTTGCATTTCCAAGGAGAGAGATGGAACTTTTGACCATAAGGTGCAACTTTTTGACCAAGGAGTGAGGAGTAACGGTTTGACAAACGATACATCTGTTATAAAAAATAATTTATTATAATAATAATTATTTGTTGTGACTTTTTCGTCATTTCTCGAAGAATGATTGGATTTCCTCAAGAATGAGAATAAGCCTTAGATTCACCCCTCACGAGCTTGGGTTCAGGTATTAATGCTTCTTAACGACCAGAGAACATCAACTAGAATCCATTCTCATGAGGGTTTATTAATTTGTGGATCCTTTCCTTCCAATAGGCGTAAGCCCCTATTGTTAATTACCCCGTGGTTTTCCACGAGAACCTCTGATTAAGAGATTCGAGGAATTAAAATATAATAGGCTAGAAAATCGTTGTTTAAATGGTTTTGGTATCCAACAAGGAATTTATTTCTTTTGATTTAGACAAGGCTCAATTGATAGCACCAAACCTAATTTGACGGGGCACAATTGAGGGTATAAGTAATTTATTTCTTTTGGGCTTAGACCGGATTCAATTGATGGCACCATACTTAATTGACGGGACATAATTGAAAAAATCTAAGTATGTCTAAAACCATCTAAGAATGTCTAAAACTATTTATCCGAAATATCTAACAAGATTTAAACTAAAACCATCTAACACTATTTATTTGAAATTTTCTTTATTAGGGGTTTTAAACTTTGATTTGATTTATGATTTGATTTTGATTGAAAGAGAAATTTTACAACTCTTGGGGCCTTTGATGGCCTTCTTGTAAGAGTTGGTTCCCAGGACCATGACAGGTCTTCTTGTAGGAACAAAGTTTTATAACTCTCGGGACCTTTCACGGTCTTCTTGTGAGAGTTGGTTCCTGGGACCACGACAGGTCTTCTTGTAGGAACGATCCTCAATCTTAAATGAATTGCTCACAATTCAATCTGAGAGAGGTAAAAATCTCTCAACTCTCGGGGCAACGGGAGGCCTTATTTTGAGAGTTGGTTACTGGGGCAACGGGAGGCCTTCTTGTAGGAACACGAGATACAAAATTTCACAACCCTCGAGGCCTTTCATGGCCTTCTTGTAAAGTATTGGCTCCTTGGACCATGACAGGTCTTCTTGTAGGAGAAACTTGATCATGGATTTGATTTCTTTTACTTTGATTTGGACTTGACTTGATTTGATTTGGTTTGGTTTGTTTTGCTTTGATTTGATTGAATTTGGTTTGATTTAATTTGATTTTTATTTGATATATTTTGATTTGACTTAATTTGATTTAACTTAATTTGTCTTGATTTGATTAAGATTGATTTATTTAATTTGATTTCACTTAAATTGCACTTGATTTGGGTTTAATTTGAGTTAAATTGATTTAGTCTCATTTTAATGTGATTCATTTGATTATGTTTTATGTTATTTATTCATTTATTTACTTACTTGTTTATTATTTTACTATTTATTATGTATTTATCATTTATTTATTTATTATTTATTTTATAATTTATTTATTTTCATTTGTAACTTATTTATTATTTATTTGTTTTTACTTATTTCTATTTACTATTTGTTTACCTATCATTTATCATTTTTATTTATTTATTGATTTGCTATTATTTATTTATTATTTATTACCTAAGATTTATTTGCTATTTATAATTTATGATTTATGATTTAATTAAAAGTTATGATCTTATTTATTATTTGATGATTTACTTATGGTTTATTACAATTATTATCATTATTATTTTATTTATTTCATTTCTTATGTTATTTATTATTATTTTCTTTTTAGAAATCTTATTAAAATAAGATGAAAACTTCTAAATATTGCCAATTTTATTTTAAATTTGATTAAACTTAACAAGGAAGTGATAAAATTAGTTAGAAAAATTATTAAAGTATTTGACCATTTTTCTAGAATTTATAAAATTGGGTTTTCAAGACAAAAATGCTTCAAAAATGAGAAACTATTTATTTTAACAAAATATAATATGGAAATAATATTGGATTTGGTTTATTTAGGTTTTTAAAAATTTCTGGATATTTTATTTGGCTTTTTCTGAGATTCCTACTAATTTTGGTGAATTTTCTAATTTTTAACAATTTATAAAACTCATTTTTAAGGAGAAAATACTTTGAAAATACAAAAGAGGCACAAATTGACATAATTTTATATCAAAATATCAGTGAATCTAGATTCTACAGATTTTTAGCATTTTATGGATATTTTATTTGTATTTTTCTGAGTTGTATATTATTTTTAATTAATTTTTGAAGTTTTAGCTGATTTGGAATTTCCTGATTGGGCCACGTAGGCATTGACTAGGCGTTGAGAGGCACTGACTGGCGCTGACTCTATTTCTGGATTTCTTGTAGTGAGTGATGCGACCTGCCACACTAAATCCGCCACAGACAATCTTCAAAATCACGAATCTCAGCCTTCTCCCTCCGACGACTTTGGCATTTTTGCAGAAAGGCCCTTCAATTTTCTCCGCCGAAATTACGGTGACTCCGGCATCCACTTCAGTCGAGGTTAGGTGCGTTAGAATCTTGAGAGCGAGGAGAAGAGTTTGATGGACTCTGTTTGGTCTGTGATAACTTGTATTGTCACGTAGCACCTGAGAGAGCTGGGGAAGCCATTAATGGCATTCGGAGCTCTCTGGTGCTCCGTTTCTGCCAGCAAGAGGTTCCATACACTCGAGAAGGTGCGTAGAGGACATTTATAACTTTAATTTCAGGTGAGGGATCTTGGAAGAAGGATATTTCAACTGAGACACATCTGCGCCGTTTTGGTCTGATCTGAGTTACGACTGTGGGGCCCACTGAGTCTTCTCTTTGTGCCAGTGATCGTTTGGATAGCTTTAGGAGGTTAATTACAGTTGATTTGTGACTTTAATTTTACTCGAAGCATCTCGATTTGGTATAGGAAGGATGTAGGCAGAAAGTGTAAACTTTTGTGTTTTTGTTCAATTTCCTAAGTCACATGTAAGTGGAATTACAGTGACTGAGCTTGATTTGATGCTCCATTTAGGTCAAACTTAATGTGTTTTATGCATTTAAATCAGTACAGAGGGTAGGAACAAGTCTATTTGCACTTTTCTCAATTTTTATATTTTTACTTTTATGCGATTTTGTCACTGTTTTTGTTGATCTTTGCTTTAAGTTGCTGAAATGCAGGAAAATCACTCACGGTAAGTCACAATATGTATGAGTGATGTATTTATAGCAGTAGAAAACAATTTTTATTTCTTTTGTAAAGATATTTACTTATTTATTCAATTTCTGTCCATATGAGAAAGGACCTTTATTCTAATCTAAACTTCTAAAGTTTTGCAAGGATGCTCATAAGTATATTTAAATTTTTCAGAAAATTAGGCAATAGGACCCCATCTTGAGCTGTCCTCAACTCAATGTTGGTTCTTTGACAAAAAGAAAGACACACAAGCTGTATTCAGCTTGGTATCTAAACTTTCATGGAAGGCTCAAAGAGTTGTAGTCAACTCTGAGCAATAAACCCTTTTGAAGGACCCTCCAAGGTGTCATCACGCTTGGGGTAAAATCAGATTGGAGAAAAACGAGACAAATGCAATTAGCTCGAATTAACTCAAATTGAGACTTTAAATGCATTTCTTTCATTCATACATAGATGGTTACCATCAGAAAATCACCCAATTTTACCTTTCTTCTTCCCTTTCACGACTGTTCGATCAAATGCCCTTTACAATTTAACTCTCTCTACCCTATTTTAGCACAATTACAGAGTCTAAAATCTATCCTATGATTGCGGCTATCTTGCTCTCTTCTCTCTGCTGCTTTTTCCATCGAATTTGGGGGTTTAAATAGGCTTAGGGGCTAGGGTTTTCATCTGTGGCCGAGAGCAACATCCTCCCTCTTCGATCTCCATCAACGGTCATGATTCGACTGCTGCTAGGGATTGGTTTTGCAAAACCATGGGCCAGGATTTCTGGTTTTGCATTTGTGGCACTGAGAGGGGCCATGTCGACGGAGAACGATGGACTTCACCTTCTTTCACCGGCGTTAGCGCGGTAAAACGCGAGTTTCATTTTTTACCAAGGAAGAAGACGACGAAACTAACGAGTGGGGGCCCATCTGTCATGTTTAATGAGGCAGAGAGAGCTGGGTACTCTTGGTCTTTCGTGAGCCAGCGGAGGATCATAGCTTTTGGCTCATGCGCCATGTGCAGGCAAGATTCGAGGCGGGAAAGAAGGATTTGAAATCCAGCGACTTCCTCCTCCCCCCAGATCCGCTGCAACGGGTTGGACGCGCCAAACCTTTGGATTTTTCTGGCCATTTCTTGATTTTCTATTTATATTTCTAACAATTAATTGCTGCCAAATGGAAATAAATCGTTTGAAGCCCTTCCCTTGGGTATTTTTGGATGAAATTTTACATATAGGTTCAGAAAAATATAAGGGATTTTTTTGGTTTAGAAATATTTGTAAAATTATTTATGGATTTATTTTGGGAATTTTGTGGAATTTAGGAGTTTCTGTAGATAATTTTTGGGTTTTAAAATAATGATAATTCATCATAATTCATGGGGGATTTTTGGGTATTTTTTTGGAAATTTTTGGAGTTTGTTTGGTATTTTTCGTGGGTTTTTTGGACTTTCTTGCTATTATCTTTGCTTCTCCAAGCACAATAATTTAGGGTCAAACATTATTATTATTATATTATCATTTCTCTATTCTTATTCACAACACATCATCCAAACGACACCTCCTTATTCATGAATAGACCATTCTACCTAATTCTTATTCACATCTCTTATCCACGAATAGACTATTCATTCTTATTCACTTTCGCTTCCAAACACACCCTATATATAGAATATTAGAGGAACATTCAAAGATATTGTGGGACTAAGGCAGCAGAGCAAACCGGACAAACAATCCATCCACCATAGCTTTGTTCTCCATTCCTCAATTTATGGCTCTCTCCATTTCATTAATTTCAGAAAAATACATATTACGTTTTTAATTGTTTGAAGGGTTTTAAATAAGAGTAAATTTTCTGGGAGGTCACTGAGGTTTATGCGTAGTCCAATTTTAGTCACTAAACTTCAATTTGTCCTCCCATGACCATTAAACTTTGATTTTGTCCATTTATAGTCACTCTGTCATGTTCCCGTTCAATTCCGTCTAATTAGTTACGTTAAGGCGCAAATTTTGGGATATGAATCAAAACAAACTCATTTCTTCTTCTCCCAAGCACAGCGTCTCTCTTCCTGTCATAACCTGTTTCTTCTCCCAACCAAGCTCCTTCGACAAAACACCTTCCTCCAAGGCACTCTCGATCTCTCTTTAACTGTATTGCTTCCTCTCTCACAGCTAGATGTCTCTTCTCCTTCAATTAATCCACCACAGGAGCTTCAAATTTCAGCTTGGCATAGAGATTAACAATGTGAAAATTTAGAGTTTAGCAATTGTAAAAGATGCGATACCAACATCACTATGATGCGAACCCAATTTATGTTAAGTTGCTCAACTAAAATTATATATAATGTTTTTCAAATTGGTTGAATGGAAAAGAGAATTGTGCATTTGTTTTTCTTTCTTTTGTTTTGAAACAAATAGGGAGAAGGTTCCTTTTACCACTTAATATTGGCTTTGAGTCCGATTGTGCTTTATTAAGCAAAATTGTTAGTAGGCATACTTTTGCTTCAGGAATTGATCCGCTATTTACTAAGCATGAAAAATATTTTTGCTTTAGGCATGATTTTTCTCTAGCCGTGCCAAATTATAGTTATATACATGTGTTATTAAAAACATTTACAATTTCAGATGATGACCACATCACCAAATTAGTAACTTGATACTAGACCTGACTAGTAAGAGTAGGTTAATACTGGACTATACAATTTCAGATCATGACCCATCTTTATGCCCGCACAGTTTTGCAATGAAATAGGTTGTCACATCTACTAAATTAATTTTTCAAATATTGTTGTAGGTTCTAGTGAGAGTTTGTTTAAATTGCTAAAATTTGAAGCTTTCATAGTGGATTAATTGAAAAGAAAGAGACATCTAACTGTGAGAGAGGAGATGTGGTGGCTAGAGAAGAGGCAATACAATTTGGTAAAGATAGATTGAGAGTGCTCTGGAGGAAGGTGTTTGGTCGAAGGAGCTTGGTTGTGAGAAGAAACAGGTTACGACAGGAAGAGAGACGCTGTGCTTGGGAGAAGAAAAAATGAGTTTGTTTTGATTCATATCCCAAAATTTGCACCTTAACGTAACCAATTAGACAGAATTAAACGGAAACATGACGGAATGACTACAAATGGACAAGATCAAAGTTCAGTGGTCATGGGAGGACAAATTGAAGTTTAGTGACCAAAATCGGACTATGCATAAACTTCAGTGACCTCCCAAAAAATTTACTCTTTTAAATAATCATTTGGCTATGAAAATTTATATACTTGCTCATAGATATATGAAAAATTCAATGATATAAAATTTTCTAATTATAGACATAAAAAAATTTTAGATATTTTTTTGAATCTCATAAAATTTAATTTGTATAATAGTTTAGATTTTTAATTGTTTGAAGACCTTTAAAAATTCATTTGGCCATGAAAATTTATGCGCTTAATCACAGATATGTGAAAATTTTCATGATATAAAATTTTATAATCATAGACTTATAAAAAAATTATTACATATGATTCGCCATATTTAAAAAAATAATAAAATATATACATATATCGCCGTATCCGTACCGGAGATTTTTGAAAATTTTCGTACCGTCGTACCCGAACCGTACCGGGTACGGTATCGAACCCGAACCCGTGCAACATAGATCTTGAGTCATTTAGTGTAGTTAGTGTTCTCCAAAATGACATGATATGATCGTGTTGGCATGACACGGTGTGCGTGTTGACACGACACGATACGACACGAATACAAAATTGACAAGACACGATCATGTGTCGTGTCATAATCGTGTCGTGTTGGGATATTAGAAAGTTTAACACGAACCAACACGACACGATTTGACACGCAACACGACACGAACACGAATTAACACGACACATTAACACAAATTTAATTATTAATGTTAATTAATTAAACAAAATTAATAATTCAAATTCAATTTATAATACTATATCATATTATTTACCATCATTTGACTCATATTGTTCAAATATAATTATTATTTAGTAATTTTTTCCTTTACTTTAATTTTTTAATATTTTTTTATTTTAAAAATAATAAATAATATGACACGACTAACACGATGTGTCAACACGACACTACACGATCGTGTTAGTCGTATCGTGTCAGAATGCGTGTCGTGTTGCCTATCCTCACCATTTAACACGACACGACACGACACGATTAAAAAAATAGTTCGTGTCAACACAACACGAGACGAGACTCTAACACGATCGTGTTTGACACGACACGCACGATTGGAGAACCCTAAGTGTAGTGCATGCATGCACTTTCCTGAGGAGAAAGAACCGCCAGCTATGCTGAAGTTCAAGTTCATGATCATGGAGTTGTCATTCGCTTCATCAAAATGCATGTATTTTAAAAATCCAAAAAAAAAAAAAAACAATTACAATATTCGTGGAAAAAAAATAATATATATGTAGTATGCGAATGACAACGCAACAAAGAATCTCTGTGCTAATCAACTTTCCAAAGAAGCAGTCGGTCATCAGACAACACTTTGACTTTCAAAGATGATCAGTAGTAATTATTGGGCCTAACTTATATTTTACTTACCCTAATTTTGCCTTTTCTCTATAAGAAAAATATCTTTCTGATTTCAATTCATAATCTTTCTTAATCGTTAGTTTCTCAAAATATCCTTTCCTATTAATTGCACTTTTCTTCTCCTTGTTCTCATGTTTATAGAGTAATCATGGAGGTAAGAAAATCAAATGACGACTACTTTTCAGAACTCATCATTCAACCATCCATTTCTCAAAATGAAATCTCATTAATTAGTGAATAACCAAAGCAGAAGTTGAGGGCAAGAAGAAAGGGTTAAAGAAAAAAAGCTCAAGATGATTTAGGGTTAAATTGCATATTGATTTTCTTTTCACCGTGTGAATTGCTTTTGTAAGAATGATGAACTGCTTTTATTTAAGATAAATTTCTTTTCATTATGTGACGCACCATTCATTAATAGGAGTAACGAAATGATGAAAAAAAAAAAGACCGTATAAGACAAACGTTGCTAATATGACCTTTTTTTTTTTTTTCTAATTTGACTATTCTAGTAGCAAACTCATATACTGGCATCTAAATGCATGGGACCAAGATTCGCTCATTTGACCAATTCTTAATCTAAATTGACTTTGTCAAAATTTTCTGTAGCATTTCCCAAACGGGGCTGATAAGGATCATCCCAAGATCCATCATCCCCATCATTCCCTGGAAATCTTAATTAAAACGCGTGAATCATCCCCACGATTTCTAGCGCCCTTTCCATTCTGGTCCGCGCTTTTTCCCATTCTTCGTGCTTTCCCTATTTACTCGCGCCCTTTCCATTCTGCTCAGCGTCATCCTCTAACTGTTGAATCTAAAACTATTTTTGTTGAAGATCAACAGTTAGCTTCATAATTTCAATAGTTAGCTTAGTAACTTCAAGAGTAATAGTTTCAACTTCAACAGTGAGCCTAGTAACTTCAACAGTTAGCCTAGTAACTTCAACAGTTAGCTCAGTAACTTCAATAGTTAGCTTATTAACTTCAAGAGTAATAGTTTCAACAGTTAGTCTAGTAACTTTAAGTGTAATAGTTTCAACTTCAACAGTTAGCCTAGTAACTTCAACAGTTAGCTCAGTAACTTCAATAGTTAGCGTATTAACTTTAAGAGTAATAATTTCAATAGTTAGCCTAGTAACTTCCACAGTTAGCCTAGTAACTTTACGTGTAATAGTTTTAACTTCAACAGTTAGTCTAGTAACTTTAACAGTTAGCTCAGTAACTTCAATATTTAGCTTATTAACTTCAACAGTAATAGTTTTAGCTTCAACAGTTAGCTGCTGCGTAAGAGGGAGGGGGACAGAGGGATGGATAGAGGGAGGGAGGGAACAGAGAGATGGAAGAAAACATAAAAGGAAAAAGGGTTGAGATGAGAAGAGCGTACGCATGTGAACAGAAAAGGAAAGAGGAGATGAGATCTGGATGTGAAGAGCGTAGGCTCTGTGAATAAAAAGAAAAAAGGAGTTGCGCTCATAAACGCGTGACAGTTATTCACGCGTTAATTGAGGAGATGAGAGGGGATGATGGGGATGATAGAATCTATAGGATGATCCTAAGCAATTCCGTTTCCCAAATCGATCATATATAATCTCCTAGATAAATAAGGATTTGATTATCCTAAACAATTTAGAAAGCAATGAATTGATGGATTGTGTTTCTTTATTTTCTTCCCTTCATGGTTATTGGCCATTAATAGAACGAATAGATAGAAAGCAAGATATACTCTCGAGAACTAACAACGAGGAAAGAATATTTATGAGAGAAGTTCATATATGGAAGAAATATCTCTCTTTTTAATATCGCCTCGAGAGAAAATAAGTGGGAAGATGAAAGGTCTTTAGGTTGTCAGCGGAGAGAAGTTTTGGGCGTGGAAAATTTCGTCATAAAATATAAAAATCAGATTTTTTATATTTAGAAATTATTTAAAATAGTTTTTTTTTAATGTGAATTATTTAAAATAGTTGAGAAAGGTATACTTCTAATTTTATGAAGAATGGACGGGTATGAGATCAATTTTAAAGATTTGAGAGGTAAATATCTAAATAAGAAAGATTTGAGGGGTATGGGCCGATTTTGCCTAGAGAAAACAAGCAAGAAGATGAAAGATTAGGAGAGAAGTCTTGGGCAGGAGCAATTTCGTCATAAAATATAAAAATATTTTTTTATATTCAGAAATTATTTAAAATAGCCTAAGGGGTATACTTCCAATTTTATCAAGAATGAATGGGTATGAGGTCAATTTCAAAGATTTGAGGGGTAAATATCTAAATGAGAAAGATTTGAGGGATATGGGGACCGATTTTGCCTTTAATATGACGTTGTGTTACAAACTCGTCTTTTGTATCTCAAAGAAACGGGTGGTTATATATGATCCACCTATTTTTTTTTTTGTTTAAAAAAAAAAAAACAAACACACATACATATACTCGTCTGTAAGGATAAACTTTTTTTTTTTTGAAGCTGCAGAATAATATTTAATAAAATAGATATACGGAGGCTTTCAAAAAAGTATATGGCCATATAATACATGCATAAATTTAAGAAGATTGGCCGGCCTCACTTTTTCCCGCGCCATCGGGAAGAGAATATATCAGCATGAAGTTTTCAACGCGGGCCAAAACGCAAGGATCTACCTCATTGCGCATTTAAGTCTGATGTGTAATGTACAAAACGTTCATATTAATTAGCATATTCAGTACTTGTGTCATGGCATGTTGAAATAACGTGAGCCTTGTTGCCATGCCATGTCATAGTTTAATTTTTTTTGGTCTGAAAATTTTTAAAAATATCTCAAAGTATTTTACAAAAATTTATGAAAAAAATTATTAAAATTGAAAATTTGATTATATGCTTGGGAGAAAATTTTATTGCTAATTATTGTGATAAAATGTATATATTAAACATGAATAATACAATATCAAGGTTTCTTGTACTCGTACCTTCATTCCAATCAGACCCTACTGTGCCACAAGATGTGACAAGCGAACCAAATGGGCTGGGATTAGTTCGGCCCAACACAGTTTAAATATATAATTCCATTTAAACAGGCCGTCCTAATGAGCACTTAAAATGAATAGTAAATTGTCCAAAAACCTCTTTAAATTTAGCCGAATTGAGTGCCAATAAGTGCAATCAAGAGTTCAAGCAATTAGTGACTAAAATGAAATATTTCGGTAATCAACTTTTTCCGAAAATAAAAATTGCACCTCACTTCCGCTCCCCCCATTCCCCTCACCCAGCGTCACTTTCCTGTCGCGTCTCTACCTCATCTCCTCTGTCCCGTCTCCCCTCTCTCCCGCGTCACTCCATCACCTCACTCGACTCCTTTCCCTCTCCTCTTCCCATTTCGCGTTGTCACCCACTTCGCCCCTCTTTCGCCACCCACTGTTGCCCTTCTTCCCATGTGATTCCTTCCCCTCCCATTAACCTTCCTTCTGTCTTTTTCTTCCATGTTTTCGTATTTGACAAATATTTTCCGTAAGATACTCTTTTACATAGAAATAAATACCTCCTTATGATATATAATTATGTAATCTTACAAGATAGTCCTTTGTGAAAATATATATACTAATTAAAATACTCCCTTATAGTTCTTGGTTACTCACTTAAATTAACCACATATTTACACTTATTAGGTACTCCTTCGATATTTATTAGTTACTCCGTTAAATTAACAACGTATTTACACTTATTAGTTACTCCTTTTGTATTTATTATTTAGTCCCTTGTATTTATTATTTACTCCCTTATAGTTATTAGTTACACCTTTTATTTGGTATTTAGTTACTCCTTTGTTATTTTTATTTACTCCCTTAGAAGTTATTAATTACTCCCATAATAAAAGTGCACATGAAGTTATTAGTTACTCCCTTATTTATTATAAATATCCCCATCTGCACATGAATAATGATAGTCCAAAAATCCTTAGCCCTTGGCCCGCCCTTTGAAAAACCGTCTTAAAGTCCGGACCGGACCAGGATTTAGAAGGGCCGGATTTTGAAAGGGCCGGGTCTAATTTTTTTCAAAGAAGGATGTTGAAGGGCCGGGTCCGTCCTAGTCCCTCAATTGTAGTGACCATTTGATGTTGATGAGACGATATAGATTAAAAAACTATTAAAAAATTAAATGTAGGTATTATTTTAGAAGGACTAGAAGGGCCAAGGACTTAGAAGGGCGGGTTCTCGAAGGGCCGATCTCATGTTTCAAAAAACAAACCCGTTTAACCCGGCC
Organism: Rhynchospora tenuis; assembly: GCA_027725995.1. NCBI lineage: Eukaryota > Viridiplantae > Streptophyta > Magnoliopsida > Poales > Cyperaceae > Rhynchospora > Rhynchospora tenuis. Next base: position 124,268,908 of record CM050889.1, read on the forward strand.
CATCTTAACCCTTTTTCCTAGTCCGGTCCGACCCGGCCCTTCTACTACACCCGTCGAGTTCGGTCCTTTGAAATCCGGCCCGGCCCTTTTGTCTTTCACTACACATGAAGTTATATAACTCTGTTCCAAAATTTTCCTCCAAGCTTTTCATGCCTTCTATTGGCCAAATTGGTCAGAAACAAGGACAAAAAAAATTTCGCGAGCAAATTGAAACAAGAGGGAGAAAAGAGACCCATGGGTGAAGGAAAAAAGAGAGGTGCAGGGAGGAGAGAAGCATGTGAGAGGGAGAGGGGAGGGGAAAGTCGCGTGTCAGGGGAGAGTTGCGTGAGAGGAGAGGACAGGTGAGTTGAGGTGAGGTGAGGTGAGGCGAGGCGCGTGTAGGGAAGAGTCACATGAGGGGTGGAAAAAGTGTGCTCTCTCTGATTACGTGATTGCACATTACTCTGATTACACAGAGTAATTCCCAAATTCAGCAATAATCAAGCTCAAGCATTGTCACATGGAGACATTTTTAACACAATGTCAGGAGCAGAGTGGAGGGACATTGGGAAATATTTAGCTATGCTCAATCCATAATCCATATGCTATTCTGAATTTAAAGAACTCAGCTGAGCACAGCATCAACATCCATAAATCCTGCAATTACCGTTTAGTTTTATTGCTGCTTCCTTGAGAAGGCGCCTATCTCTCTGCTCAAAACAAACTTTTTTGCAAAAATAGCCCCTAAATATTCAAAAAATGAAATAGATACCAACTAAAAATAATATTTTGACCAACTACTGAACGGGCAGACTAAATATGGCGCGCACATTTATTTTTATTTTATTTTTGGTCTAATGGTTCAATCGTATCCTGGTCCTTTAGTAATTTTGTAAATGTGATTTTAAGGTTGTGTTACTGTTATATATTGAAAAAAAAAGTCATAACATACAGCGTATGGATTTTCTGGTGTACATGGAACGACTAAGGGCAGCTTTTATTTATTATTATCTAAAATTGGAATAATAGCGGTACAATTTGGAAACTAGTGGTTGGTCTGGGATGAGAAGTAATAGGAAAGAGTATATTATAGCATTTCTAATTTGTGAATTTTGGCGATCCGAACAATAAAATGTAATCCGTGAATTACTGTTAGTAACTTTTACCATAACCTTCACTAGATGGACCAGTATCCTCTACCCATCCCAATAGAGATGGGTAGAGTGCCCATCTCATCACGACCGTCCGATCTAATCTAGACGGTTCATTTTTTTCGGGCCAATAATTTTTTTCGGGAGTGGTGGAATTCACGGGGCTCTTTTAGTCGTTGAGATTAAATCAGACGGCTGACCTGGTGCGATGGGCACTCTACCCATCTTAAAGCGATGGGTAGAGGATACGGATACTCACTAGATAGCCTCTATCTAGTTTCTCCAAAAAAAAAAAATTTTTACCATAACCAGAGAAACTGTGAACGCCTGGGTTCCCAATCTTTCAGATAGATGCTCGGACTAGCGATCTTAAGATTCGTGCAGATCAGTATAGTAAGGCTTCCGAATCCAATAACCATTCACTGTTTCTTGGATACAATGGCTCAATTTCAAAATACCACCGCCTCTGCCTCTCTCGAATCAAATCTCGCCCGTCTGTTTTTCATCCACGGTTAGGATTTAATACTCATTCGACCGTTGAAAACCCCGCTCCAGTTATTTATAGGAGAAAAGGAATAACTTTCTCTTCTTCCTATTCCAAAGAAAGCTTCTCAAATTTGGGAGTGAAATTCAGTATACAAGAAGGGAGAGGTGAAGGAAATTTTGTAAACAAGAAAGGAGAATCTGCCTTTAACCGAGAGAGGGAGAGATAAAGAGAGTGCTTCACCAACAAGAAGGGGGGAGAGGTAAAGAAATGCAATGACTTGCACGAAGATTTAATTTCCCAAGAGTCGATGATAATTTGCTCAAAAGGTAAAGCAGAAGGAGTTAATTCGAAGACGAATCACCAAGCGATGGTCTCTCCACAGCCCCTAAAGGTTTGCATCCCTTTCCCTTCTAAATGATTTTCAGTGTGTAACTAATTAATTAGCCTATGGGATCGAACGCCATTGTTTTCTTCCTGTTTTGATAATTTTTGGTTTTTTAATAACTGGATTGAGCTTTCTGGTGTGTAATTAGGTCTTTTGTTTTGTTTAGTTTGATTATCTAGCGTATGTTTCCATAAATTTTAAGTATATCTTCCTTTCTTGCTCACCATTTGTTTGTTCCTGTTCTATCTTTGTTTAATAATTCTTCAATTAAGCTAATTTTACGCATCTAATTTGATTAATGTTGCATTTGGATAACAATAAAGTTTGATTCTCATTATTCTCTGTTCATTTGTGCTTCAATTTATAATATTTTGGTTTGCCTGTTTCTAATTTTTTTTTTTGACGAAAAATAGGGGTTGGAGCCCCTATCTTATATTAATAAAAATTGAGAATTACAAAGTTAATCAGCTAGATACTGATTTGAGAAAAACCAAAATAAAAATAACCATAAACCAGAAAAAAGCTATACTAAAAACAAAACAAAAAAAAGAGTTCTCCAAAGTAGAACAAAAAACTCGAAAAACAAAAAAACCTAATTACCTCTTAAGAATTCTCCATTCCAAAAGAATCTCTTGAATTAGATCGTCTTCAGATATGAGAAGTCCCTTGAAAATATGATTGCATCTCTCCCTCCAAATTATGAAGAAAGTTATTGCAAAAAGGTCCCTGATTGGTTACTTAATTGCAGTTAGTTGCAGAATGTCAGAGTGCATCAGAGGAATAACAGAATGCGCAGCAGCAGAGAGCACAGAACTTCTTGCCAGTAAAATCAACTTTAGGCGCTGATAAAAGAGACATGAATTGAAGAGATGGACAACTAATTTTTATTGGCTATGTCAAAGAAAATAAAAGTTGTTAAAATATTATGTCTTATTTTCTTTGTTTAATAATTCTTCAATTAAACTAGTGTCAATTTAAAAGTATTACACTAATTATGAAGAACGAGGGTGGAAATTGTATTGACAGTTGTTTTGGTAAACACACATTATTCTTTTAAATTGACACTAGCTGAAGGAGTTGATTAAATATATTACTTATTAATTTATTGTTTAAATATACTTTAATTAACACGTACAGAACAACTGGATTATTGAGATAATTAAGAAGAAAAATCTATTATATATTAAATGCAAAGTTTTATGAAAAAGATAGCTAGTGACATACAACTAATTATTACTCTAATGGAAGATTAATTCCAGAATAATTTGAGTACATAGATGATACTGATAGATCAAATGTAACGCCATATATTGTTCGCACGCGCGTACTTGATAGAAAGCTAGAGCTTGTTAATTCCCGTTCCATTCACTCTCCATGCATACGTGAATGCATTTTAATCATCATGGAGATCGTGGAGCACTATATATTAGTATTGTCGGCCCCTGTAAAGATTTGTAAAGATTGTGACCCATGATTTAAGGCATAAAGCTGGGCAAAGTAGAAGCGAGCTGATTGGTCGGGCTGGCTGCAATTCTTCGCTTCTAGCTTGAGATTGGTAACAACGAGATAGAAGTTAGCAGTAAACTGGGATATGGTCTCCATCGAAGCATTCCACACTCGTATAAACTCCAGGTGTGAGGTAGGGTCGGCCTTCTTGTCGTACTCTGAAATTGCGAGGCTGCAAGAGATTTTTAATGTATATAAATTAGTCTACATATCATACTAATTATAATTGAATTAATTAGTCGTTAATTTTACAGAAGAAATCAAGTAATTAAATTAATTTTCCTACATTAAACAGAAGAAATTTAATTCCGAAGCTTATTTTTCCCTTCATTAATCATTCGCCCTTACAATATATTAGACATTTTTGCTGCTGCTTGGAATGAGTTAATTTTTAAGCCAAAGGATATGCATGCAACTCATTAAGTGCCTAATCAAAACATACTAGCTATTGAGTTGGAGTCTATACATAATAGTATTTTGGATAGAAAGATAAATGGCTAGAAAGACTGAGTGTTGAATTACCGCCCATCTTCTTGCACAGTCGGATCAGAGGCATTGAGATAATTAAAAAAGGAGATGGCTTTTCGAGAGGGTGGCCGAGCAGTACTTGTTGCCAAGAAAATAGTGGCAAGGAAAAGAAGAACAATAAATGGTTTTGTGCTCATCTCCTCCTTTACTATCAACTCAACTTAGGTTGCTATTAACCTATAGTAATATATGTATAGATGGAACTGTGTGCGCCTTTTCAATTTATGCGCCTGTCTTATATAGTAACAAGTAATTAAGTAGGTCAGATTTGATATGCATACAATTATGTATATAAAATTTCAAATTAAGGAAGAACTTACCTGCGTTTATGCCAATTTGACCAAGCATATTATATCTTCTGCAATATATATGTGTCATTTCGCTAGATCCAAGATTGCTTCTGATAGGGTCAGGTTGGAAACGGCCCATATCGCGGCCCAACCAAACTAAGGGGAGGCCTTCTGGTCTACAAGAATTCCAAGCCCGGCCCAAACTACAGGGACGAGAGCAAACTTCCCGCCCAAAATGAATAACTACCGGCTGGGGACCACCCTGACAAGGAACTGAAGTGTCAGAGGCCGTTATAACCGTCTGCTGACGTGGAGGCAATGGTTCTCCCGACTTCGACAGGCGGATCAAGACGAACCCTGGCTAGCACCAGGCGAACCCATGTTCGTCCTAACCAAACGCTGTCGAATTGCTGAGATCCTCCTCGGACTCAAGGCGATCTTCTGAGCGAAGGCCTAGTCGGAGGACACAAAATGCCTCAGCGGATCCGAGGTGAAGATGACGTCATAGGTTACTATAAATAGATACCCCCATCCTACGAGTGGGAGGTTCCAGTTTCATTTTATCTCATATAGAGATAAAATATGTAAAGGTATTATGAAGCAATAAAATAATTCCTTTGTTGAATTCCTCTCCTCTCTTTATCTAGTTCATTCCTAATTTGTTGATTCATCCACATAGAGCTAGATTTTGGGTTATCAGCTTCATTTATTAACAACTTTATAATATATATTACAATATTGGAGGAGAAAATATATACTACCGGCTTCTGAGAGATTCTTGAGTAGATCATATTGATCATAATTGACATTTTTAATTGAACGTACAATATGTACTAGTTAGAGCAATTGAAAACTTCTATTGGTATCGGCATCGGGATTATTAATTTTGCTAAATATAAATATATGTTATTTTGCTTATTAAATTGAGGCACCAGTTGAAGGGCGGTCGTAAATAAAAAATATTTTTCTAGATAATTGCAGCAGTTAATTCTTAATTTATGTTATTTTGCCGGGATCTTGAGTTGAATGAGCAACAATATCCTTGCTTTGTTTAATGTTTAATGCACAGCCTTCACTGTGATTGTAAATTGATTTGAAAATATAATACTTGCTCTACTCTGCTTTATTCTACTAAGAAACTGGAAATTGAAAAACCAAAAAGGGAAGAGTAATAATTACTGGTTCTGGTTTCCTATGAGATTATTACATAGTAAAAAAACATCTAAAAACATATGTAAATTTGATTTTCTATAATATTAATTTCATATGTATATTAAATTGTTAACTAAAATTATTGTTTTATAATAAATCTGAGTATATAGGTTGGGGGGATCTGCAATGCAAAGTAATGTCAGCACTTGATGCACAGACGGCACTTGGTGTGGTTGTTGTCCTAAACTTAGTAGTATCTCACTGGTGCATAGGAAGACGATCCCAAAAAAAATTTACAGACCATCTACATGACTACATGAAAGGATGGAGTGATTCTGCATTATTTTTCTGTGGTATATAGAAATTTAATTGTTTTTTTTTTATCAGAGCGACTTGATAATGGCTAATTGGCTACCAAAAAATTAATTGCTTACCTTAAGTTGTACCATGTCTAACAATAAATATCATTTCACTGGATCCAAGATTTTTCGAATTAACAATTTTAAAATCCTCTATTGGAGGGTCAAAGCACAGTTACCGGCTCCCAAGAAATGCTTGTGTAGATCAATATATGATCATAATTAAAGGCATTAATCGCACGTAGAAACTCTAGTTAAAACTATTGAGGTGTCTATCGGAGATTTGGAGATTGCCGTCATTTTATAATAGAAATTAGTATATTTTAAATTGAATAATAATTATTAAAAATCACGGTATGTCTTGACAATTAATTTAGTAAACATATATTATTCTGCTAAATAGGTACTCTAGTTGAAGGTGATCATTAATTATTTTACTAATTTTATTGTATAATTGTACTATAATTATAGAATGCATGTCAACTGGATTACTGAGAAAATTAAGAAGCAAAATCTAGACAAGATTTTTCCTATTTTTAAATGAAGAGGCCTTCTGGAACGGCTAGCTAGCTAGGCTAGCGGCAAATAATTAATTATAACTCTAATGGAACATTAATTTCATCAAAGTTTTCAGTACAATATGTATTTGTTCATACGCGCGTACTTAATAGAAAACTAGAGCTTGTCTCCATGCATTTTGGGCTTGTTTGGATGAGTTAGAAATAAGGAAGGAAGAACTATTCCGGGCGGAAAAATGTTATTTCGGAAAGAGTGAGAAGAAGCTATTCAGGGAATAAAAATTATTGTTTGGATGGTAAGTTGGGGAATAAGATTATTGGAAAAAGTGTTATTGGGGTGAAAAGTAAAAGATGAGTGTTATTAGGAAGAGTGTTATGTAAGAAACAGTGGCGGATCCAGAAAAATTATTTAGCCTAGACACAATTATAATATAACAAAATTTAAAAAAATTAAAAATAAAGTAAATATATAATAATTTTAACAAAAAAAGTCATTCTAAACTTATATAATTAGAATATTACAAAATACATCATCTTTTTCATAAACTTAATCAGTTTTTCTTAGCCCAGAACAAGGCATAAACGCATAGAACACAGCCTAGGGCCCAGGCACTGTCTTTTTCTTAGCTCAGGCACCGAATAGAATTAGGCCCTGATCACAATCCTTTTTTTTTAACGTAGGATTTCAATTCATTTCGTTTCATTGGAAAATTCTTGATCACAATGAGCGGATTTGGTGTCATTTGATTGGAATTTCTATGTAATTAGGTCTAATGAAATCTTACGAAATCAATTCAAATGAAATGAAATGAAATGAAATGAAATGAAATGAAATGAAATCCCGAGTAAAAATCATTGTGATCAGGGCCTTATATATAAGTGGTTCTTAAATTTTAGTTTCTTACCTGGGCACTTGCCATGGTATGTGATACATTGGATCCTCCCCTGGTAGGAAGAGTGAGAAGAGTTGTTATTCTAGGAATAAGAAATGTTGTTTAGATGAATTTTTTGTTAGGAAGAAGAATTTACGTCGGAAAGAAACTATTCCACTCTTATTCCACAACATCCAAACACCCCTTTATTCATCAAGAGATCATGGAGCAGTATACATTTAATTGGGATCGTTGACCATTGTAAAGTAGGATAAAAATGGCGGTGTTTGATTCTCTGCATAAAGCACGGCAAAGTAGAAGCGAGCTGATTGGTCGGGCTGGCTTCAATTTTTATTTTTATTTTATTTTTATTTTTTTTTGTTTAGACTTTAGATGAGAACTTGGTAGAGGCTACCAAGTGAAAAAGAAACAGGGAAAAAGAAAGAAGGGCTTCAATTTTTCGCTTCTAGCTTATTCGTAACAGTGAGACGGAATTATTCAATGCCAACCAAACGCACCCGCGTTTATGCCAATTTGACCAAGCATATGCTACTAAGACGGAATTATATGCAACAATCTCGCAAGAGTTCTTTAGCTGATGGTCTTTATTTGCAATATGTGTCATTTTACTAGATCCAAGATTGCTTCATTTATTTAACTATTTTATAATACTACATTGGAGATGAAAACCGACGTATACCGGCTTCCAAGAGATGCTTGAGTATATCACCTGATCATATAATTGAGAATTTTAATTGAATGTAACAATATATACTAGTTAGAGCAATGGAAAGCTTCTATTGGAGACGGTGTAGGAGTTATAAATTTTGCTGAATATATGTTATTTTTTATTAATTAAATTGAGACACTAGTTGAAGGGGTAGTTAATTAAATATTTTATGAGAATATCTATTGTGAACCATGATGCATAGAAGGCCCCGTGCACCATGACCGTTTGATCGGTGGTTTCGTAAATCGACAAATCTAAATTAACCAACCCAATCTATATATTGAAATCTCATAAAAAACAAAATTTTACAATTTTTGAAATTTTTTTACTATTTTTTCCGAATTTTTTAAAGCTTGCCATTTTTAGATGCTAATTAGTGAATTATCGTCCAAAAATTGCAAGCTTTAAAAAATTCGGAAGAAATAGTAAAAAAATTTCAAAAATTATAAAATTTTGTTTTCTATGAGATTTCAATAGAAATTGCCATTTGCGAAACCAACGATCAAACGGTCATGGTGCACGGGGCCTTCTATGCATCATGGTTCACAATAGATATTCTCATATTTTATTACTACTAATTGTAGCATTTAATTCTACCGTCTTCCGATAGTAACTTATAATCAATTAAAGTGTGACAATAAGGACGAGAAAATTAAATCTAGACAAGATCCGCTTGATCTGCAAATGCACAGGCCTTAAGAAAGAGCCACAATGATATAATTAATACTCTAATTAAACATTACATCATAACTTAAAGGCACAACAATGGAACACTATTTGTACTCATAATTCATATAAAGCTAGCTAATTTCCCATCATTTCCATGCATTTTATTAAACTGAGTTGACCGTTAGCTAGTTCACCATTGTAAACTTTTGTAAAACTTGTGCTCCCCCATTTGGTTCATAAATTTGTGCAAAGTACATGCCCCATCCACCGAGCTGGCTGCAATTTTTCGCTTCTAGCCAGAAAGTTGTATAAACGAAAACGGGAGGACCATCTATTAACGTAAATTGCGTACCATTCACCACTCGTATAAACTCAAGGTGCAATGTTGTCATCTTATTGTATTCTGAAACCGCGAAGCTGCAAGTGATATGTAAATTTCATGTCCATATATATATTAATTGTAAACGAATTTGTTCATTATTTTGACAACATAGAACTTGGACAAAAATTTCAGCATTCCATGCGCTTTTCCAACATTTGGCATGTTAGGACATTTGGCATGTTAGGACATTTGGCATGTTAGGACATTTTCGTTTCCAAATCTTTACGAGTAACTAAAAAAGGTCTGACTTCATTTTGGGAAGAAAAAGAAAGAGAAATAGATGAGAGAGATGATTAGGCCCCAATATTTTGGACGGTTGGATCGGAGACATTGAGAGTAACAAGAGATGTTACTGCCTGTGAATGCGATGGCGGAAACATACATGTGGCTAATGAAAGATGGGAAAGAAAAAGAAGAACGCCAAATGGCTTTGTGTTCATATTTTCCTTATATCTTAGCTAAATGCTAATAGAAGGAATCTGTGTATATGCTTTAAATCGAGGCGCCTAAGCATGTATATATAGTGAGCACTAACTCTAAGCGATAGTCTCACGGTTTATACCTCCTAAGGTGCGAAAGAGTTTTGGTAGCGGACCGGTTAGGGTCCAAGCGACCCGTTGGGTCGCAAATTCAGAATCACTTTTGCTCTGATTCTGTCAGTTATAGACCTATATAATTTCAGATCTAGGATATGTTTCTTGATTGTTTCGCCAGAGATTCGGAACTCTGATACAGATCTGAGAGAGATGGAGTCTTCTCCTCCATTGCTTGAGGGTTTAACAATTCAAAATTATGAATTGGCTGTTCGAACCTCAGAATTCGAGATGCGACTCGAAAGCATGGTTTATTTGTACTTGGGGATGTACAATTCTCACAAAATAATTACACCTATATACATTATTATGGCTACTTGTCAATTTTAATCAGTGCAGGATATCATAAATCTGCCCCGGAGAAACTATTGTTGAGTTCTTTTAACCAGTACTGGACTGGTATCTTAAACCAGAAAACGCTGTTTGTTCATTAAATTATCTATCATGCATTATCTATTTTAATTCTAGTTGTTCTTTTTTGTTGAACAAATTGTGCAAATGTGTTGGTTGACATTAAAACTATATAAATTTCGTTCAGTTTTTTAAGAGAGGCAGAGAGCCGATCAAGGTTTTCTGCCATGAGAGGTGGCAAGCAAACGAATTCAGCCGGGACTAATTCGGCCCAACATAGTTTTCAATATGTAAGTCCATTTACACAGTTCGTCATAAGGAGCGCTTATTTACAATGAATAGAAAATTGTTCAAAAGGCCTCTCTAAATTCAGCAATAATTAAGCATTGTCATATGGAGAAAATTTTTACAGAAGGTCGCTGTGTGAAGGCATTAACTACCAACTGGACAGAGCCAGTGCAGCGCCAATCTTGAACTATCAGACTGATCCAGCGTGCTCTCCTACTTCCCAAATCCCAAATCCCAATTCCTACTGCTATATTTCAAGATTCGGTTATTCCAATGTATCTAGACACTATTATACATTGTATTAGGATTAGTGAATGTATCTAAGTAGGTTATAAATATTGTGATCTAGTCACCTTTTTTTTCCCCTTTTTTGAAGGTGGTGATCTAGTCACTGAGATTGTACAAGAAAATCATTCAATCAATAAAGCTTGTCAATTCTCTTAACCAGTAAACTGGTTAGACTCTATTCTCTTTACCAGTAATAACCGTGGGGCAGTTAGTTTAATAAGCCATGCAATTAATTTGGCATCCATAATCCATATGTTATTCTGGATTTAAAGAGTAAGCTGTGCACAGCATCAACATCCATAAATTCTGTAATTACCATTTTATTGCTGCTTCCTTGAGAAGATGCCCAGCCAGCTGGCACTATCTCTCTCTCTCTCCCGCTGCTTAAAACAAACTTTTTGCAAAAACAACCCCTAAAGATTCAAAAAAAATGAAATAAGAACCAACTAACAGTAACATCTTGTCCAACTACTGAACTGGCAGACTAGTTTTATTTTATTTTTGGTCTAAAGGCTCAATCCCATTCTGGTTGTACTAAATTTAGTAATTTTATGATGTGATTTTAAGGTTGTACAATCTATTGATAAGAAAAAAAAAAAGAGATCGATAAATCTTTCAAAGTAAATTTGCATGAAAGGACTTGGTAGATGCTGATTTTCTGGTGCACCTGGAACGACGGCAGGTTTTATTTATTATTATCTAAAAGTGAAAATAATAGTGGTAGAATTTGGTATTTAGTGATCCAAACAATAAAATGTAATCCGTGAATTACTGTTAGTTACTTTTACCATTACCAGTGTCAGTGTGAACGCCTGTGTTCCCATCCTTTCAGCTAGATGCTTGGACTAGTGATCTTAAGATTCGTGCAGATCAGTATAGTAAGGCTTCCGAATCCATGAAGGCAAGAACCGCTCGCTGTTCGCTGCTTCAGCTGGGACGTATTACGCACGCTGGCGTCAGCATAGCTACAACGGCTCAATTATAAAATTCCACCGCCTCTGCCTCTCTCGAATCAAATCTCGCCCATCCGCGTTTCATCCACGGTAGGATTTCATACTCATTCGACCGTTGAAGGCCCCGCTCCAGTTATTTATGCGAGAAAAGGAATAACCTTCTCTTCTTCCTATTCCAAAGAAAGCCTCTCAATTTTGGGAATGAAATTTTTAAATACAAGAAGAACCTGCCTTTAACCGAGAGAGAGAGAGAGTGTGTGTGCGCTTCACCAACGAGAAGGGAGAGGTGAAGAAATGCAATGAAGTACACCAAGCTTTAATTTCCCAAGAGTCAATGAGAATTTGCTCAGAAGGTGAAGGAGGAGGAGTCAATTTGAAGACAATCACCAAGCAATGGTCTCTCCAGAGCCCCTAAAGGTTTGCATTCCTTTCCCATCTAAATGGTTTTCAGTGTGTAACTAATTAATTATCCAATGGGATTGAACGCCATTGTTTTCTTCCAGTTCCTGTTTTGATAATTTTTGGCATTTTATTAATTGGATTGAGTTTTCTAGTGTGTAAGGTCTTTTGTTTTGTTTAGTTTGATTATCTAGCGTGTGTTTCCATGAATTTTAAGTTTATCTTTCTTTCTTGCTTACCATTTGTTTGTGCTTCAATTTATAATGAAAAAAAAAAACGTTAGGATAATCAGTAAAAGCTGAGATTCATTATTGAAACAAAAATGAAGGTTTATGTAAAAACATTTGTTGTGACTGAAATTTTAAATATTCCAGGGGCTAGTGTGTAAAAAATACAAAGGAGGTTCGTGCACGTTGGCATCTCTGCTATCATGGCCAGCAGCAAGGTACTGTCCAGTTTTCTCCTTTGTTTGTTCTTGTTATAACCACAATTCCAACTTTCTGTTTTTAGTTTTTACATTATTACAGTATCTTAATCTCTAATTTTAGACTATTACATCTTATATTTGGTTTGCCTGTTTGCATTTGCATTTTTTATTGGCACTGTCAAAGAAAATAATATTTGTTACACATATTATGTTTTATTTTCTTGAACTTGAGGTAACAGTATCGAGCCAGTATAGAGTTTAGAGTTTTTCATGTCGTGTACTAGTTTCTGAAAAATTTTGTTTCGTTTAATTGGGACAAGATTGTTGCCGAGGATGTAAATGAATTTGTAGACCAAATTCTGTATTTGGTAGCCTCTGTTTGTTTGTTGTATAAAGGTCCAGATATTTAAAAAGGACTATGTAAAATTTTGAAAGAAATTATTACTGTTGTTTTGAAAAATGAAAATCCAGCAGGAGATTTAATACTAATAATTTAGCAAAATAACTATGAAATCTTCAATTATTTGTAATTGAGTTGAAGTAGATAAGAAGTTAATTAATGCTGGTAATTAACAAAACTGCTAATGAAATTACAACTTCTAGTTGAACCCATAAGTAGGATTCAAAAGGTTGCTTAGAGTTATTTGATACTTGAAGTTGTTAGTCGACCTGGTGAAACTCATGTTTGCTTGGCTTTTGTTTGACAGGTTACTGACGCTCATACACTAAGTTGGATTTGTGAGTGATAGGTCATCAAAACAAACTCCACCAAATTTTTGTTTCTTTTTTTTTTCTTTTTCCTAAATCATTCCTTAGACAGACTTCATCAAACCCATACGAGCATGCAACATCAACCATGATGTTTAAATTTGATACCACCGTTTTTCATCCCTGATTAAGTTTCTTATTCCAAGTTCAAACCATTGAAACCAACCAGCAAAGAAATAATAACACAAGTTAATTTGAAGTTGAAAAAAATCGCTCCTTTATATGAAATGCTCCAAGGATTATTATTTTTCTTTTGGGATTTAAAGGTATAATTAACAGTGTGTCATTGCTGGTGTGTGCGTTGTTTCTATGATGTTGCATTCATTAACAATTTGGTGTCCTAAGATGTGATTTTTATTTTTGAAATGAATAAATAAAATAAGTGTGTGTCATATGACTGATCAGATGTTTGCAAAACAATATATAAAATTAGATTTTCGAAACTTTGCAGGAATATTATTTCGTGAAAGCAACTTGAAGGGAGCTCGACGACGCAGAAGATGGAGCTTCAAATTAATTTCATAAAGCTGTTTATGTAAATTGAAAAAATAATAAAAGTGTGCGCGCGTGTGAAATGGGGTTAGGATACGTGAGGGAGCATGCGCGGTTCAGACTGATCAGATGTTTGCAAAACAATATATAAAATTAGATTTTCGAAACTTTGCAGGAATATTTCGTGAAAGCAACTTGAAGGGAGCTCGACGACGCAGAAGATGGAGCTTCAAATTAATTTCATAAAGCTGTTTATGTAAATTGAAAATATAATAAAAGTGTGTGCGCGTGTGAAATGGGGTTAGGATTAGGGGCGCAAACGGCATGCGTTTGCCGTTGTGCCACCACGTTAGGCCGAAACGGAACAGCAAACAACAGCGAAATATGTTTCGTTTCCTTAACGAAACGGCAAACGACACAGCAAAATGGAACTGTTAACGTGTTTTAACGTGTTTTTGTACATGCCGTTTACCGAAATCATTTCGTTTACTAAGTGGCATGGTTAACGGTACCGAAATCGATTTCGTTTTCTTAACGGAATGGCAAACGGAACGCCCTGTTCCGTGCCATTTAGCAACGTTAGGCAGGTATAAGTTAGAATACGTGAGGGAGCATGCGCGGTTCAGATGAGCAAGAACGATATAAAGAAGCAGAATTATATTCCCTGCCCACATCAACCAAAATGCACATTACATAGGCAACTTATAACGCTGAAAACGTAAAAAGAGTATTAAAAAATAATATACTAAATATGTAATGTAACTCATAACACTGAAAACGCAAAAAAGAATATTGGTAAAATAAAATACTTAATATTTGTAGCTCATAACACCTAGACTAAATAACTCATTAGCACGAACACTACTCGATCAATATAATTGAAATCATAATTCGTCTAAGTTAATAAAAATATTAAGTTTGCAACGTGGAGGTGCGTTGCCTCGGCCTTGGGGGGAGGGCGAGGTGGGTGCCTTGGCCTCGGAGGGGGCGGAGGGGCGAGGTGGGGTGCCTCGACCTCGGCCTCCTGCCTCGTCCTCAGAGTAGGGAGGGGGCGAAGCGGGTGTGGCGAAGGAGGGGTCGAGGCGAGGGAGGGGTAGGAGGGGTGGGGTGAAGAAGTTTGGAATGAGGGGAGCAATTTGAATAAATCAACCTGATTAATAGATTATTTTTGCACTTTTAAAGGCGTTATTTTTTAAATGACAGGGTGACAATTTGAAAACTGGTCTTATAGATCCAATTCTTATTTTTACCATTCGTACCATCCCAACCAAAAATGGAAAGAGAGTTGGGGAACACGCTTTTTATTTTTGGCGCTCACTTCTCCTCCCCTCACTTCCGTAACCTCCTCTCTGATCTGTGTAATAAGATGATCCCTATGTGATTATTTACAACTAATTGAGCATTTATGCTTATAAGTTGTTCACTTATTACATCTTATAAATGCACTAATAAGATAATCTTTTTTTCCACCTAATTGATCATTTATGCTTGTAAAATAATCACTTATATATTTGACAAAACTTATAAGATCAAGATGATCCTTTATTATAACAATCCATCAGTTATATTTATAAGATGATCTCTTATCGTATCTAATATATGCACTTATAAAATGATCATTTGTTGGGACGAACTTATCATTTATGCTTATTAGTTAATCACTTATTACAACTTCTTTAGAACTAAAACAGATGATTTAGAAAATAGAGAGGAAGGTCGGAGGGTAGAAGGAAGGTCAGAGGGAGGAAGCCGGAGGGAGGAAGGTCCGAGGTAGGAGGAAGGGAGGTTGGAGGAAGGAAGGCCGGAGATAGCAGGGAGGAAGGTCGGAAGGAGGAAGGCTGGATATCGGAGGGAGGAAGGCCTGAGATCAGAGGAAGGAAGGAATGTCAGAGGGACGATGCACGGAAGCTGGAGGTCGGAGGTTGGAGTCAGAGGGAGGAAGGGAAGAAGGAAAAAAGAGATTCAATTCTTACTTACAAAAAGGAGAAGAAATACAGAAGGAAGTGGTCTTTAGAGGGGATGATACGGATGGTACTTTAGAGGATGGTCTGAAGCAATTCCTATTTGAAAACGGATCAAATTTGAATGCGGATAATAACACTTTGTGTCATGTGCCAACAGCAAAAATAATTTTGCAAACCTTGGAAATCCAACTCAAGAAGTGACAATTGTAACTCAGTGCCCCTACCACTAGGGACCCCGATCCTCTGGTCGGATCTGTTTTCAGGTCGTCCGATTTAATTTCAACGGTTAATTTTTTTCGAGCCTATCAATTCTGATATTATGAACATAGCATCATTAACTTTTGAGATTAAATCGAACGGTCCGAAGACAAATCCGACCAGAGGACCTCGTTCCCTACCACCAGACTATGCCAGCTTTGATGGTATTGTGTTTTATATATTTACTTATATGAAATTCAAATGTCTATTTGAACTTGACAACTTATGCACATCTAATTCGAAAATTCAGTTCATTTAGCATGGAGTAAAAGAAGAATATTATCCCACGAGGAGGTTTCTTCAAAAAAAACAAAAAATAAAAAAAAAAGGTTATGACTAAAAAAAATTATAAAAAATAATATAATTTTTATGAACAAGTTAAATGGATTAAATTTATCATCAGCCATGAATTTGGTAATTAAAATTAAAATAAATTCACGTTAATTATTGAGAATCCAAATAATGATTAATAATGTTAACAATAATTAAACTTACACAAATTATATCTTATTCAGATACAATTTTAGATTTGATTGATTGGATGAATGAAGTCCGAGCACTGCTTATCATTATCATACAAATTAGATATGTGAATATTCTCGTATGATTCGACTCCTCTCTTATGCGACAAACTTTTACATGCATTATGAAATTTACTAAAAGTATTAAAGAGATGAATAAAAAAAAAGAATCAGTCAAAATACAATCTGTATTTTACAATATATATCCATATTTGTTTTCATATCCGCTTAACATCCAAACCGTATCCTTATTCGCTTAACAACTAAACCATATCCGTATTTGTATCCGTAACTGACAAAAAATATAGATACGGATATGATTTGACCACTATTTAAATCGTATCTGATCTGTTTTCATCCTTAGGAACAATGCTGCCCCCCCCCCCCCCCCCCCCCCCCCCCCGCACTTTGAAAGTGAAAACTCATTTTTTTTTTTATTTAATTTCGACAACTATTTTTTTTCCCCAAGCGCTCTTACTTCCTCTGCATGACGAACGCTCCATGAGGAAAACTAAAAATATATAGTCAACGTAGAACTAAAAATATATCATCAATAAAATAAATAAATAAGGGGCATTGTTCCTCATTTTTCTTTATTGCATTGTCATGTCATGTTCGTTATTCACTTGATATTATTGGATGAGATTCGAATTGGACCATCTTATCATAGAAACTTTCTAAAGTTCAAGCAACAAATTCTTTAACAGTTTTTCTAATTAGGTAAGTATTCCTACCATGACTATAAAATAATAAGTGTTTTCTTATCCACATCCCATTATGTGTTAATTTACTCCATTCTTTACTTTAGGCTTTTTACCCTTATATTAAAGTCATTTGATTTTTTTATGGAAAAGATAAATATTCTTCATTCCATATAAAGCTTCAATTATTTGGTTCCCTCGTTTAAAAGGCGTCCTGAAAGGAAATCATGTTTCTTAAAGTAGATACTTTGTGATATCCGTGTGTCGCTAGTTAGATTAGGAGGCCTAACTTCCATTTGAAAACAAATTCAAACGTGATTCACTACACAAACCTAATCACTGCATAAATTTAGAAATCTGTGACCTATTTGGGGAGAATAAACTCTTGAGACCGAACCTCAAAATCTAAGTGCAGTACAGAGCTTAAACAAACAAAATATTTACTTCAATCATCTTGATTTACAGTCGCTCTTTCTGATATACTCCTTTATGCAGTTGCTTCACCGCGACAAAAGCATAATATATACTTTTTTCGTTTGAAGTTTGCTCTCAAGAAATTATTTGCGTATCCACTAAATATTTCGTGAGACACGATAGAATAATAATATAGCCGTGTCCGTTTTACTAAAATTTAACAATTTTACGTGTGTTAAATTGCGTAGTAAATATAATGGGTGGAAATGGTCAAATGGATGCCTTTAAACATAATTTAAAAAAAAAAGAAAGAAAAGAAAAAAATACATTGTGGATACAAGATAAAATCTTCTTCAAGTATTATCAAGAACAAATTCCATAAAAATGTAATATTTCTTAAGTGGGATACACTTGTTTGATATTTAATTAGAAAACTAATATTATTTTCATTTTTCTCGAAAAATATTTCTAAGCACGACAGTCAACTCAATACTAGAACGAGAGGAGATAATAATATACAGTTTTCCAACATGAAACTCTATATATATAGAGAGAGAATATCTATTGTGAACTATGGTTCATTTAGGGCTCCGTGAACCATGACCGTTTGATCAATGATTTTGCAAATTAACAAATTTAAATTAACCAATCCAATGTATATATTGAAATCTCATAAAAAATCAAATTTTATAATTTTTGATATTTTTTTTACTTTTTTTTCAAATTTTTAAAAACTTGCCATTTTTGGACAATAATTAGTGAATTATCGTCCAAAAATGGCAAGTTTTAAAAAAAATTTTAAAATAGTAAAATTTTGTTTTTTATGAGATTTCAATATATAGATTGGATTGGTAAATTTAGATTTGTCAATTTGCAAAACCATTGATCAAATGGTCATGGTTCACGGAAGGCTCTATGAACCAAGGTTCACAATAGATATTCTCTCGCTCTATATATATATCAATATTATAAATAAAAATGTGTGGGTGTCGGGATTTTTTAGGTAAATATCATCCGACACTTCAAGCATTGTGAAATAGTTGTGCAATAGCATTTTTTCTGATTTCTGTAATGTGATACTTTGTAACTAATTGTGTGTCGGGTGTTATTGCTCATAAAACTGACTCGGTTCAACATTAGGTAATACTTTTGCAACACAATGTTTTATTTCTGATTTTTGTGACCCCTTCATATTTTCATTTCCATCATGTTTCCACCTCTTTTGTGTTTCTTAGAATCCCTCTCCACCTTAATTTCTCTTCATCACCATCTTAATTTTGGTTAAAATATAAATTAAATTCATTCAATTGAAAATAGAAAAAACATCAGATCTTTTACGATATATATTTTTTAATTTAAGTCATTTATAAATATATTAAATTTCATCAATAATATCAACATAATATAAATCATATAAATCATATTATTTTTTATAACTATAACTATATTTATACACATATAAATTTTTCTTTAAATTGATCAAACTCTTTAAATTTAATCAAATCAAATTACCTACAATAACTAAACTATATTTTTTAAGATAAATATATCTTAACTATATATCCAAAAATGAACATAATTAAACTATAAAAATATAATAAAAATATTTTTATCATAGATATCTACATCGAGCGAAGCTCGATATGTTCCTCTAGTATATATATATTTTTATCTTTATGCTAGCCGAACTTTTTTTTTTCCTTAACAGGATAATTAATTTTCTATATATATTTTAGTGCGGATCTGTTAGAGAAAATTTTGGTACTTTGGTCGTTGATGTTTAGTTCGTTTTTTTAAAACAGACTGCACAGTCAAAGAAACAAATTACAATAAATTGGGAAATTATTATTTTATTGTATAATCTATAAAAAGGGGTCCTATTTGAATTACATTTTGAAATAAAAAATTGCCATCGATGAGTTATTTCAAGATTTTATGCAAACTGTAGTCAAATAAATCAATGCGTTGACGACATTCCTTTTTTTTTTTTTTCAGAACAACAACATTCCTTCATAGAAAGCGTCATAAGGAAGACAGGGAAGCATAAAATAAAAGCTACGTTCCTCTAATATTAGCCTCCCACCAACACACCAACTAATCACATATAGTTAAATATTGCACTGAGAGGTTGCAAAGGCCGAGTCGGAGAGAGCGCATCCGTCCGTTCACAAAAGCTTGATTCCTGTCTGTGTGGAGCACATGTACCATGTCGCACCGCACCAACTTTCATAGGTAGGCCAACACATGGGCCCTTCTACACAGCCCATTTGGATTACACAACAGTACACGAATCTGTACTGAATGTTTTAATCCTGGGTCTAATGTTGTCGATATGTTTGCTAAATGGTGTGACGGGTCGTAGGCATCACTTCTGATCATGACATTTGCAATTGTAAGTAAAATTGTAAATTAATATGATATTTTCTCTAGCTACGTGATTTTTTTTTGGTGCTTAATATTTTTTTAATGTTCTTAACATTTTCTGTTTTTATTCTATTTTTTAATGCATCACATGAGCGCGATAAGGATTTTTTTTTAATTAAACGCTTTATTGTCAATTATTGTTTATAGCACTGTTGTTTCTATAGTGAAATCTGGATCCAAGCTTTATACTATCTAGACAGAAATCTAATCTGTAGTTTCTTGACACAATGGTTAGCCATACAGTTGTCATATTGTTAGGAGCAGAAAATCTGAATTCTTCTCTTGGTCTTAGAAGTTTTTTTTTGTTGAGGAATTATTTTAATTTGAGAAAGCTTATATGCTCATCCAACTTTTATCGTTTTCTCCTGAAATTCGGATTCTGCACTTGCCAAATCATGTACTAGTTTATTTCATAATTTAGTTTGAAATAGTAGCCTAATAACATATTAATGTCAACTCGCAATTGTTCAAAGATTGATTCTAACTTTTGAGTTTGAGAAATCAAATCATACGTTGTTGCTACTTTGTTGTTTCAGTGGTGGCGCCCAGTGAACTAAAATTCAGACCCAGTTACAAAAAACACCAAAAATGATATCAATTCGTACCATCATATTATTTGGGATAAACTTTTCAGAGGTCGTTGAATTTTCTTGTTTCATAAGTTAGTTAATTTAATTTTAATATATATCAATTGTTCCTTCGGGTTTTACACAAATTATTTGTATCTTCTGCCTATATTATATTAAAAAAAAAAAAGAGCAGGTTCTAGTATCCACAATTTGAGTGCCCCAAAATGTCCCAAAACCTATTTTTTTATTATTTTTCAAAATAAAAAATTAAATTTTAAATCCAAACCATTGATCTTATTCAATATAACGGTCGATATATTTCCATATAAGTTCTATAAATTTTGAAGTTTGTTTAATACTTGATCAAGAGGCCAAAATATGAACGTATTAGAATTAATCTACCATATTTAACTAGATTTGTTTATTTTTCAATCTCTAGATCGAGTATCAAATAAACTTCAAAATTTAAAAAAATTATATTGAAACACATTGCTCGTTAAATTGAATCGACGTTTGAATTTGATATTTAAAAAAAAATAATAAAAAAATGAGTTTGAGGGTATTTGGAGGCAACAAAAAAAAGTGGGCACTATAACCTTACTTAAAAAAAAATTTGTTTATGTGACTTGTGATTGACTTTTCTCAATCTTGTTTTTTTTTAAAAAAAAAAAAAAAATCTGAGAAAGGCTTGTGTGCATTAAATTTTGATGCGCACGTATGAATTTTAATTTATAAGTGCAGATTTTGAAATGCAAAATAAACGAAACTATAAAACATATATCAAACTAAGGGCAAATCTGTATTAAATAAACTTTTTTGCGAGGTTGACAATTGTATATAAAGATTGAACTCGATTTTCTTCGTTTAAGTACAGTTTCTTCTACAAATATCAATTTTTATATAATTTATATTTAAGATAATTTCGTGCAACAAGATGTTATCCCTGCATTAAAGTTTATTTGCTTCAAAATAATTTATGTTTACATTGGAAGCTGATTTTTGCACAGTTTTGGGCGGAGGCAATGTTTTACAAAGCTTATATCTATTTTCTTACATGCAAGAATCAAGGTGTAGATACATTTATGATCTCTGCATTATTCGTGTTTGTGAATCACAAAATGAGTTTGCTTATCTTATTACATTTCATTGAGATAACGAGTCCATCACAAATGTTGTCGTAATATTGTAACTTTTGTTTCGATAAATTATACTCGCTAATACGTACCTTGACTGGTTTTATATCTCATCATCTCATGAACAAGGTAAATTTAGTTCTGAGCTCGTTTATTAAATTTTATAATTATATCAAAATAATATTAATGTAATCAAGAATAACAAAAATAAATTTGGAATTTTAATCTGAATATGTGTTATGACTGCTAATTGTTAATAAAATGTCTGCATTATAATAATAATTTTTTTAGCAAAACATATCCCCATGTAAAGGGGGCCTATAAAATTATAACACTAAATTTTTAATGGAGTATCTAAACATTGTTTTTTGACAGCACATCTAAATGCACATAATCATGTTTATTCTTCTTTTTCTCCATAATGCAAAAGTTCCCATGCCCATATTCTTAAACTAAAAATTTTTTCCATTCTGAAGTTTTTTTAAAGTTTTTCTAACAAGGTCAGAACAAGTCTAAAAATAGATCAAGACAATCGGACCGGAAGAGGACACGTAGGTGAGGAGCCCAACTTGATCTCATATATGGAAAAATGCCAAGATAAAGGAAATCAAATCTGCTGCCGCGCGGCAAGGGTGCCGCGCGGCATCTGCACCGTTGGATGGATGATGGGTGGCCCGTGCAAAACCTCAGATTGATAGGCCCGAAAAAAATGAACCGCTCGGATCAAATCGAACGGCTCGGATGGGTGCGCGGCACGGTGCCGCGCGGCACCAGAATCGGACTCAAGATAAAGCACGGGTAAAGCTCAGGCTTTTCAACTCTTTTTTGTAACCTGAGGCTGGTCGTTGTCTCCAAGCCTGAACCCACAGATGACAAAAGTCACAAAACACTCAGAAAACGTAAAAAAGAAGCCTCCCCTCTTCTCCCGAAAGATCTCATACACTTTATCCACACGGTCCAGATCTTCTATGGCATTATTTTGTACTACTTCTTACAAACGCCGCATAAAACGGTGAGTTACTTGGGTTAACTGATTGAGAAATTCGCAGACGATCTCGTGCCATTCTGTCGCCTCACGTTTCCCTCGCCCGAAAGGCGATATCAGCATCGGGTTCTGAAACAAACAGGTGCCACGTCATCTACATTGACTGATCAGAACCGTCTGATTATCCACGCAACTAGACTCAGCATGCGATCGCATCATCAGTAATGATTCATTGCCATGGGAACCCAAAAGGCGAGACAAGGGAACTCTTTGTATTTCTATAGCTCTAACTTTTGAAGCCTTCCGTGAAATGAGACAATAGAAACCCTTTCCGTGAGGTTATCCAACACATGTTTTCTGATTTTCTTGTGAAGCGCCAGAGCGTTGACCGTGACAGGAGATCAACTCAGAAGTTAAATGATGCCATGAGTCAAATCATAGCTTAGAAACAGCAGTAGGAGGCGTGGCGTAGGCCAGCGCCTCACGCCGTCATCAGCCTCCCGTCTTGTTTGGACTTGTCAGCTCAGCGCTGCAAGCCCGTACATGCTAGCTGCCACCTATCCGAGTCCGACCTCTCAAATCTTCCGATCTCGTCTGATATCTGTTAGCGTGCCTCACTTACGGCGTTATCAATTAGTTAGTAATTAATGACGGACGGGGAAATTAAACTCTCCTGACAAGGCTACAATACAAATACAAAAAAAGTTATAACGCAGATTCGTACTGTTTGTCAAAATATTCATAAAAAAATGTCATTATAAATTTGAAAAGCAAAATATATACTTTCTGTACTAAAATTCATAAGATGAAATGATGAAATTACCTCTTTAATTAATAAAATATCCCCAGTGAAGTAGTGGTACATTTATAATTTTTTTTTCGAAGAAAATTATCTACTTTAACCATTGCTAGAAATTCTATTCAAATAAGATACTTTTAGATTTTTTTTTTTTTTTAGAAGAATTGACAGTGACTGTCAATTAAGAAAAAAAAGAAAAAAAAAAAAGAAAAGAGAAATTAGAGCCATCTGATGCATTCCATCGCCTCTTGAGAAATCCTGGCAACAGTAGAGGAAGTAGAACTAGTTGCTTGCCTAAAGATGACATTGTTCCTTTCAATCCAAACGCGCCATAAGGTCACTGCCAACCAAGTCTGAAGCTTGTCATCCCCTCGTAAGGTCATGAAGGAAGACGCAACAGAGTCTTGTAGCGAGTGTGAAACAACCATAGGAGGAGCATTGATGAGTTGTCTAACAGTATTCCAGATCTCAGTAATGAAAGGACATTGAAAAAACAGATGAAGTGCATCTTCAAAAGCATGAGCAGCACAGAGAACACAGGGGTTTCCAACTGAGATATTGCGCCTTTGTAGCTGCTGTTGTGTGAGCAATCGATTGTTGAACAATAGGAAGAGAAACAGCTTGACAGAAGGTCTTACTTTAAGCTTCCAGCAAATTAAGAAGGAGGTTTTAAATTTCCCAGCCAAGGCAAGCGAGAGATAAGTTGAGGAAACCGAGAACTTGCCGGTGTTGGACCAACGAAACGAAACTGTATCAGATTGTGGACCAAGAGTGAGGCCATGCAAGGCAGAGCAAATGTAACTTTCTTTTAGATTACGCGGCTCTGGCAGCAATTGATTCAACAAAGGCAAGGCTTGTCGAAGGCTAATCTTCGGATGAGGTGGTTTGATCATGCTCTTGTCACAGTACACTAGTGGCTCCCCTCCCCAATTGTCAAACCAGAAGGACGTTTTTGTGCCATCACCAAGTACAGTAGCTGCAGAAATCTGAAAGTAGAAACGAAGGGAGCGAATGTCTTTCCAAAAGAATGAGCCAGCACTGTTCCAGTTAATAGGGGAGTTGGCGCCATGAACAGGAGAATAAAGCAAGCGCGAGACAGAGCTCCACAGGGAGGCAGGGGCATCGTATAACCTCCAAAACCATCTGAGAAGGAGTGCCAAATTTTGAAGTTGCAGGTCACATAATCCCAAACCTCCAACTACCTTGGGTAGACAAACATTCTGCCATGAAATTAAGGGAATTCGCTGGTTCCCTTGAGCATTCATACCCCAAATAAACCGACGTCGTACCTTATCAATCGACTTGACAAGCCAGACAGGTAACTTAAAAACCGACATGAAGTAGGCCGGGATGGCTGATAGAACAGCCGAAGCTAAGGTGATGCGGCCTGCTCGAGAGAGAAGCTTGCCCTTCCAACCTGACAATCTTTGTTCTATTTTATCTAAGATCGGCTGAAAGCTAGCACGATCAGGTTTATACTTGGTAAGGGGCAGGCCAAGATAATCAACAGGTAAGTCCGAAAGCTTGAACCCAAGAGCAGAGTTGACCATGTCTGTTTGCAGTGGGGAGAGATTGAAAGGCACAAAGGTTGATTTATTTGCATTGACATGCAACCCCGAAGCTTTGGCAAACAGGTGCAACACCAGCTTCAGTGTGCTCAACGTTTTGTTGTCTGCTGAAGCAAAAATCAAGGTGTCATCGGCGTATTGGAGCAGAAAGAAAGGAGACGGGAACCTCGGGGAGAGGGCAGAGCTTAAGGCAGTGGCCGCACCTTCAAGCATTCTAGCAAGAACATCAGCAGCCAGGAGAAAGAGAAACGGAGAAATTGGGTCCCCTTGACGGACTCCTCTTTTATGCTTGAAAGGCCTTGACCTATACCCATTTATCAAAACGGAGGAAACCGAGGTAGTGAGCAAGAGATTAATCCAATTAATGTAATTGGTCGGAAAGCCTCTCTGAGCAAGAATAGTGTTCAAAAAAGACCAGTCAACAGTATCGAAAGCCTTTGTAAAATCAATCTTAATCATGACAGAAGGATTAGAGGAGGAGCTTAGAAGTGAGATCATTTCTCTAGCCACAATGAAGTTTTCTGATATCATTCTCCCTTGTATAAATCCAGTTTGACAAGGAGCGATCAAGTCAGGCAAAAAAGGTTTCAGTCTCAAAGCAAGCACTTTTGAAATCAGCTTCGGTATATAGTTGATGATGCTGATTGGTCGATAATCCCCCACAAGCAGCGCATTATCTTTTAGATTTGAATGGTAGAATTAGACATATGATGGTAATTCTGTCTTAGTGTCTTTCTATTTCACATATAAGCTGATTCTTTTTTTTTTTTTTTTTACACAAAATAGTATGTAAGTTGATTTTTAAAGGAGGCAAATTATGCTTATAATTAGCACTAATTCGATTATTAACTATTCTGAAATAATATCTACCGTTTAAACATAATTGTTCAGGATTATTTCGATTTTTCAACTAAAAGTTGGGTTAAGAACTATTTCGAGTACTCGAGTTAGCATGCCAATCTAGTTAATTCAACCTATATAATTCAGTTTGTAGATGCTATAAATTAATGGACTTCGATTAAAAAGAATTACCTATAGAACTAACTATATAATATAAAGTAAAAAAAAAGGTAACAAAATAATTGCTTTCTTTTATCCATAGCTTTGTCTCTGCTATGAGATTCTTCTTATCGATTTATCATTCCCTACTAGATATAGAAGTGCACTAAAAGATGATTTGATTTGGCTCGATTGGCGAACAATAGTAAAAGAATATATGCTAAATCCATAGCCAATTGTGTCTTAGGCTTGTGATGGGATCAAATCATCAAACTTTTATAATTCTTTTTTTTACAATTGAATTGTAAAAAAAAAAGATTATTTTCTTTACCATCTCTAATTTGATAGTACTAATTAAATTTCATATTCTTCTCTAATTTGATAGTTCAAAATTGTTAAATCACTGAGACCAAATCTCACTAATTCACTATATATAACTACTAATATGAAATTGATTAAACTAGTAAAATCTTTATCGATTTGGATGTACTCAATAGAGAAAGCAACAATTAAAACGTTGGAGACAAAATTTTTTTTTTAGATACACTAGCCAGCGACTGGCAAGGGTTGGAGACAAAATTAATAGGAAAAAACCAAAGTGACTTAACCCTTGTGCAACGGCAGTCAACTCACTAGAAGCCACTGTCAAACCTACTATTACACATCATTATCTCTAGGCATGCATCGTACCACTACCAGTCTTAGTCTACCACCTCCTCTCTCTCTCTCTCTCTTCTCTGCTCTCCTCCGATTCCCTTGCCATTAACAAAAACTATTCGATGCTCTTATGCGTATTCCCTTCTCTCTCCTTTTATTCTCACCTCTTCATCCCTTCTCCTCCCTTCCTAACATGAACTAGCTTCACTATCAAACAAGAAAAACACAAAATATGAGATATCACCTTTTGTTCTTGCTTCTCCTCTTCGCCACCTCTTCCTCTTCTTCCCTCTTGCTCCTCATACAAGCCTCGCCTGAGAGGGACCTCTACGCTCTCATCAAGCTCAAGGCTTCTCTGGTGGGTCCCACTGGCAGTGGCCTCCACGACTGGGACCCAGCTGCTGAGTCTCCTTCCCACTGCTCCTTCACTGGCGTAGCATGCGACGACCAATCACGTGTAATCTCTCTAAACCTCACTTCTCTTCCCTTACGTGGGGTTTTGGCGCCAGAAATAGCACTGTTAGACCAGCTGGTGAACCTAACTATCTCCCAAACAAACCTCACTGGCTATCTCTCAGCCGAGATATCCCGCCTTGCGTCTCTCAAGCTAATAAACATCTCCAACAACAACTTCAATGGCACTTTTCCTATCATCTATCCTGGTGGTTTTCTATCTCTAGAGGTTCTTGATACTTACAATAACAATTTTAGTGGCCCATTACCGGCCAATCTCTCCACTGTAACTAAATTACGGCACCTTTGCCTTGGTGGTAACTTTTTCTCGGGTGAAATACCAGAATCTTATTCAGAGTTAGCCGAACTTGAGTTTCTAGGTTTGAATGGTAATGCGTTATCGGGACGTATACCTGTTAGCCTAAGCAAACTGTCTAAACTCAAAGAAATGTACATTGGGTATTACAATTCCTATGAAGGAGGCATCCCGGCTGAGCTCGGGTCACTGACATCACTGGTACGGCTCGACGTGGGTGGTTGTAACCTTACCGGGCCTATACCAGCTAGTCTTGGCCAACTAAAAAATTTAGACTCATTGTTTCTCCAGTTTAACCACCTAACCGGCCCTATACCTGCCACTTTGGGTTCACTTCCCTATATTAAATCACTTGACTTATCTAACAATGAACTGACTGGAGAGATACCGGCGAGTTTTTCTCAATTGAAACAACTGAAGCTGTTGAACCTCTTCGCCAATCACTTGCGCGGCAATGTGCCATACTTCATTAGTGAGTTGCCGTATCTCGAAGTACTGCAAATCTGGGGAAACAATTTCACTGGAGAATTGCCAGAGTCACTAGGCCGCAACGGCCATTTGATCAAGCTAGACGTGGCAACTAACCACCTGACAGGGCTGGTTCCACCAGACCTATGCGCCAGTGGTCGGCTCGAATTCTTGGTACTAATGGAGAATGGTTTCTTCGGCCCGATACCTGAGAATCTTGGTCGGTGCAACTCGCTCAATCATGTGCGAATTGGTAAGAACTTCTTGAATGGCACAATCCCACCAGGGCTGTTTAATTTACCGGCTGCTGACATGTTAGAACTCAATGATAACTATCTCTCTGGTGAGTTACCGTCTATAGTTAATGGGAATATGCTTGGTACACTAACTTTATCAAACAATTGGATAACCGGCCAGATCCCACCTTCCATTGGTAACCTTCTGGCTCTTCATACTCTCTCCTTTGACCTGAACCGGCTTTCAGGTTCAATACCGAATGAGATTGGGAAGCTCAAGCAGCTTTCCAAGTTGAATTTGAGTGGTAATGCACTTTCTGGTGAAGTTCCACCAGAACTTGGTGAGTGTGGATCCATTTTAGCTATCGATCTCAGTCGAAATAGTCTCACTGGTGTGATACCAGATGAAATTGCCTCATTGAAAATCCTTAGCACACTTAACCTGTCAAGAAACCAAATTTCTGGTGAGATACCTGTGAAATTTGTTCACATGACAAGCTTGACAACACTTGATCTTTCTTTCAATAATTTATATGGCGAGGTTCCTGCACAAGGTCAGTTCCTAGTGTTCAATGAAAGCTCGTTTTCTGGTAATCCCGGTTTATGTCGTGCACCAGTTCACACTGCTTCATGTGTAGCGGGTGCAGGCGCCAATTCCAACTCAGGCAAGCGGGTTCCTCTCCATGGATCTGCCGCTAAGCGGTTTTTCCTATGGATCGGTTTATTCATGGGGCTCCTAATCATGCTATACTTTGGAGCAAGGAAAGGGTTGGAGGCGTGGAAGGAAGCAAAGAAGAGAAGATCGGGTGCCTGGAAAATGACGACGTTTCAACGGTTGGATTTTACAGTCGAGGATGTCATGGATTGTCTGAAAGAGGATAATATAATTGGGAAAGGAGGAGCCGGGATAGTTTACCAAGGCAGCATGGCAAATGGCACTGAACTGGCTATAAAACGACTTGTTGGTCGAGGTGGCAGTGAGCATGACCGTGGCTTCACTGCTGAGATCACAACCCTTGGCCGAATCAGACACCGTAATATAGTTCGCCTCCTTGGTTTTGTCTCGAACCGAGAGGCTAACTTGTTGCTGTATGAGTACATGCCAAATGGAAGCCTAGGAGAGATGCTGCACGGGAACAAGGGTGACCACCTTGGGTGGGAGATGAGAAGCCGTATTGCCATCGAGGCGGCAAGGGGTCTGTGCTATTTGCATCATGATTGCTCACCTCTGATTATACACCGTGATGTGAAGTCAAATAATATATTGCTTGATTCAAATTTCGAGGCACATGTAGCAGATTTTGGTCTGGCTAAGTTTCTCCATGATCCTGGTGCATCAGAGTGCATGTCAGCCATTGCAGGATCATACGGGTACATTGCTCCAGGTATAAATTCTAGTTTCTGTTCTTGAATTTTTTTTATTTAATTATAGTAGGAAAACGGCTTATTAAAGACCACATGATTGTTAACTAATACAGTGAACAGCCGGAAACCAGAAAAACTAGGACTTAGGTAAAAGAAACAAACAGGTAGGCTAGTAGCAATCTGTAGTTTATATCCTTTGTCTGCATTAATATCTGCCTTTGATATACTTAACTTTTGTGCATACTTTTATTCGCTATTTTAGTTTAGTCTGCTATAAGTTTGAAAGGCGCCTTTTTGAATTGTTCTCTTTAGCCATCTGAGAGTTTCCTTTCCTGCAGCCACATAGATGTATAAAAACACTACTTTATTGAAATCCTTGTGCAAATAATATCTTGATAGCTTTATATCAATGGAATCAACTATAGTGGCTTATCTAATATAAAAAATTTTGGTAAATCCAGGTTACAAGTGTTTATGAGAATATATGCAAAAGGTTTTAGGCCAGTGCAAATTGCAATCTTATACTCGAGAAAGTTAATAAATAGGATAAGAGAAATACAAAACAAAATAAACAGAACATATGCCATGCCAAACAAGAAAACACTTTTCTGAGTAGTCAACGGCCAATAAAGCAAACAGGACCTATACATACCATGCCAAACGATATAATACTTTGTATTCAACCATGAAGGATAAGACATAAATCTCTTTGACAGTGATATCTGTATACTCACCAACTGTGCAGTCTGTTTGAGGGACCGCGCACTTTTATTATGTCACAACCTTGTAATGTTGCTTCTTTAGATGAAAACTATTGTATGCCTTTTAGATAGGGCCAAAAGCCACTCATTTCAGTAATATCATTATCATCATCATTATTATTTTGTGATTCTAGTTGTGTCCCAATCAAAATTGACCTTGAAATGCATCGATTTTTATGTGCATATAAGGAAAACTAATTTGGATCAAATTTAACTGGTTATTGTTCCCAGAATATGCTTACACCCTTCGTGTAGACGAAAAGAGTGATGTATACAGTTTTGGAGTGGTGCTTCTAGAACTAGTCACTGGTCGCCGTCCAGTTGGTGGATTCGGTGAAGGAGTTGACATCGTACACTGGGTTCGTAAAATTATTTCTGAGCTGACTGACCAGTCTGACACTGCCTCAGCTGAGGCTGTAGCTGACAGGCGTTTATCTGCCACCCCCATTGATTTAATCACCAACTTATTTAAGGTGGCCATGCGGTGTGTTGAGGAGCATAGCAGGGACAGGCCGACCATGCGTGAGGTGGTGCATCTTCTCTCAAATCCACCAGCTGTTCCACCAAAGAAAGATTTGCTCAGCTTTTAAAGTAAAGTTTGTGAAAATGTCTAATTAAGCTTGATAATTATGTTATATTTTGCTTTGTGTAGGGTAATGATTTGGAATTAACCCCTTTCGGCCACTGCTTGCTCTGGAAGCAGCATTGGCAATGTTTTAACTTTTGTAATTTGGCTTGTAGTTATTTTTGCGACGCATAATTGTAAGATCTTTGGAGAAAATTATATAATGGCTTCATGTGGATGCTTACTAAGTTGCAGTGTTGTCGCAAACATATTTGTGAGGTCTTTCAGACTTTCAGTGAGTTGGTGTTATTTAATCTAGTGTAAGAAATCATATATACAAACTATTCGAATTGCATGATATGCATATCCCAATACAAGAAGTTACAAAAAAAAATAATAATAATAAATAAAAATTCATTTAACAAAATAAGAAGGATCTTATTAGTATTATATACCGGCTAAAGTTACAACTCTATATGTAATGAGCAGCAAATATATATCAAAAGAGTAGAGCATGTGCTTCACTGATGTTGCGTCAAGAGGGGCTCTTGAGCTGATTCTTCTGATTGTTCTCTAGCTTCACAGTCGACAAATTTATTGTCAGACTCTGGATTTAGCACCGAAGCATGAATTAAGGAGATAACCTGCAAAGCAAGACATGATTAGGCTACTAATCCTACATAAAGAGAGAGAGAGGGCGAGAGGGTTTTTTTAGTGGGTTGGGAGGGGGCGGTGGTGTAGAGGAAGATTTGGTTTAGTATACCATGAAGATTGATGCAAACAAAAAGCTGAAGCCTTTACAATTGAACGGGGCCTGGTCTGAAATAAACAATGCTGAAAAACAAAGAGAGAACCATGTCAGCTCAAATTAAGAACTCTGTTGTGGGCTTAGGAATTTCAATGTATGTTTCTAACTTACATGTTAATGGACTAATGACAAGTGGTGAAAACAAGCTGGCCAGAGCCTGGACACTTAAAATGAAGCCCTGTGCCTTCGCCTACAAAATCAGCAAATCCGTACTTAGCCCAGTAAATGAAGCTCCCTCGTCCATTACACATGGATCCAAGCCCCTTAATTCAACAGACCCAATGTTGCTATTTGTCCTTTTTGTTCTGTACACTTTCTTCACGATAAAAGTCTTTTTATTTTATAGAAAAAACATGAAAGTTTTACCTGATTTGCTGAGGTTACTGCCTTTGAAACAACTGCAAAAGTCTGCACATAATATCAGTCAATACGAATTGACATTTATTATATTTTTCTATACATGCATGAGTTCATTTGTTTACGGGTTTTCTTACTATTCACACTGCCAATTTTATGCTACCTTATAAACCAGTTCGTAATTTATTTTGGTTCAATAAGTCACTTGTCCAGTTGGGTCTTAAATGCAACTTAGAAATTTTTTATGGCCAAAATAATAGGAAAAAAAAAAAAACAATAAGGTCCTAGGCAGACAATCAGCTCTATTACAGGGTAATGTCTAATTTCATCCCATTTATTGTTTTCGTCTGAATAGATTTTCTGAGAAAGAGCATTGTTTAGTTATATATTGACTTACCGATGGCTTCACCAGAACATAGATCACGCCAAATGATGCACTGACATAAGGTACCTGAAAATTGACGCCGATTAAATTTTGAAATTAAAATGTCAATGTCATGATACCTTTCAAAATGGCCTGACTTTTAAATTTTGAGCACACCAATAATTATGTAAAACACGTCTAAGTAACACCATGATACACATAAGAAAAAAACCAAATGGAATTTGCATACCCAACTTGCCCATGCTACACCATAAAGCCAAGCCTGTGTCAGATACACAAAAGTAAAGACCAGAATCAGATTATATTAATGGCTAAATGATTAATATAACCAATCAACATGCCTCCCAAATAGAACTCACATAAAAGATTGAAGAAGTTATTGCTATGCAAAGAACGCCCTTTTCTCCCAAAAATGGATTGATGAATGGGAGGACCAAAATCTGTCAAGAGGCAAGCATAGTTTAGGCTTATTGCTCGAAATGAATGACAATTATTTCACTAAATTTTCGACAAAAATCTGAAATAATGAATCTACAGGAGTACCTGAGAGAATATAGAGCCAATGCCAACCACCATTAGAATTTCTGAAAATTGATTCTTGTTGAAACCAAATACAGACTTCAAATAATACTGCAGGGTGGAAAACATGAGTTCCAAACATTAGCATTTGACCAATGAATAATCGTATGCAACTTTTTTGTTGGAAGTTCAAGTAATTATCTGATAAGAAAACAAGACATACCAGTAATACATTGCTAATTCCAGTCATACCCAAATCATAGAAAAAGGAAATATATGACATTCTCCTCAATGTAATGCTGAGTAAAATCAAGTGGACCTAGTAAGATAAACCAAAAAGAAAGAAAAACGAACATATGGGAAAGAATAAATAAAAGAGGGGGAACAAATGTAGATGTGTACCTATTTTTGACAATAAGGACATTATCTTTCATTGAGCTCCACCGTTTCTTAAGTGCATCTAAAATTATAGTTGAACCAGGTAAATGCTGACCAGAAATCTGAGGTTCTAATGTAAGAGTTTCAACAAGAAATATTTTCATGTAGATAAATGAAACAATGAGGAGGGCTATTGACACCTGAACACAATAGCAGGACAACATTATAAGAATAAACAAGTAAAAGATAAATAAGAAAATGTCATCAATCATTCCTTCTCCCATTGAATTCCTGAGTTTTTGGTTCTAATTGAAATGTTTCAATTGTCCCCTTTCAATTGAAATGTATATTATGTTGTCTTCATTGAATCTGCAATTTTAGTTAATGGGTTGTGTATCAATGGAACTGGACTACCCTGGAGTGTCCATATGTAAAACTAAGATAGTTGCGTCTGTTGATGTTAGGAGAAACCTCAAACAATGTCGAAAGTAAGAGGTATTAAAATAGAAGAACCTGAAATATCCAAGCTTGGGGGAGGAAACGAGCTAGGAAATTGCCCAAGACATGAAATGCGGATAAAAGCCCAGTCATCCATCCATATACAACAGCTCTTTTGTTTGGTTCAACCACATCGGCCTAATTAGGATTTCAGGTCTTAGTCTTAATTTATTTTCTTATTTGCATTTTATGAGTTGGTAGATAATTGATACTAGACCTTGTTAATGTCCTCTGCTGGCATGGAATTTTCACATTGTAATATCTGATACATTATGGATTCTATCTCTTAAATCATTACATGGTTAAACAGTCCTGAACATGCATACCATGAATGATTTGAACTAGGAACTGTTTGGTTGACGCATGTTGTGCCAGCAAAAATATGAAAATAAATCAGATTTTATTAAAAGAACCATATGAATAAACACCACCAGGAATTCTATTGTAGAATGCAAACCAGAAAAAATAAGATCTAAGAATTATAATGATACAGGAAGAGTTCCATTTATTGAAACAGGTATCACGACTCTGTGAATCCGACTATAGAAATTAACAAATTAAATAAAGATTATGGATGGGCAATTAGAGTTTATACCACGTATGCAGCAGTGATGCAAAATATGCTCCCTTGGCTCATAATATATGCAAAGGTACGAAGAACGAGATAGGCATAAACTGATGTCCTTGACTGATCCCAGGCTAGCACCGCTGAAAAGTAAAACACAGGTATTGTTGAAATAAGAGGCGAAGGCGGATGTGCATCTCATTGGGCAGCTACGGCTTACTTTGGCAATGCAACCCTGTTCATTCACTCTTTTCATTTTGTTGTGTAATTACTTCAACTGCATTTGCATACTTATTAATGCTTATAAGGACAGCATTTTGACTTGAGTTAATAGCATTTAACCAATATTAATGATATTGTTAAAGAGCTTTATTATTTTCAAAAATTATTTTGAAAGCTAACCTCAAAATCTGTTCATATTCCCTAGTGAATTTTATTAGGATTATATTACTGTGATGTTGCCATTCAGCATTAAAATCTTTGTCGCCATTGATCTAAATTTGTTAAAGCATAAGAAAAATGATGATGACGAAATTATGGAAGAAAAATGTGGAGGACAATTAAATGTACCAAATGGTATTATAGATGTAGGTGTGGTGATAAGTAGCAGCAGCTTTCGGCCATATTCATCAGCAAGTTGTGCCAAAATGGGGATCGATATCATTTTAAATATCCCAACTACCTGTGGACACATCAGCTCATTTAATATTTAATAATAATGATAGCTTCTCTAGGAAGCCCTGTCACAAATAAATTTGCCATTGATGTAATATATCAGATCCTTAAAATAAATGAACTATGATAACAACAACAGAGAAAAGAAAAGGCCTATGTAAGAAGTTGCAAGAACTGTACTGAAAGTGTATAATGTCAAAGTAAGGCATACTGGACACAGCATAGTTAACCAAAAACAGGTATTGAGGCAAGTGCTTTCAGGTTTAACTGGTTCAATCACAATAATTGCCACTTATAACTAATCCAATGACTAGTATTTATCAATACACCTACAAAATCGATTAAATCATGATCCAATACCAGAATCATTAACAGGTTAAACCGACAGATTCGATATGAGGATTTATCTAAACATCACACAACTAGAAATCACAAATTTGAATAGAGAGAGTATGAATGTAAGTGTAACCGTCTGTTGGAGACCGGTGAGGTAGATGGCCTCGGGGCAGGACTTGTGGCCGGGGCAGAGAGCGGCTGAGGTGACATCGACCAGCACCGACACCGTCATCTCCTCTGCTATCCAATGAATGCAAAGCGGCACCAGGAGATGCACCACCGGCTGCAACGCGCGCATCTGCTCCCT